>CAMTDV010000008.1:10491617-12991617 GCA_947069175.1 Scalesia atractyloides | reverse complement strand
TTTATTTTGGTAGTTTAAGGGTATAAGTGTAACTTAACTAATAAAATCTAATTATGGAATGAATATATGCAACCGATTTTATTATAGGGATTTTCGAATTTGAAATAACAACCTAACTCATAAAAACACCACACCATGTATATTGAAGGCATACATCTTATAAAGAACAAAAATATAACTCATAAAAACACCATAACTCATAAAAACACCACAACATGTATATTGAAGGCATACATCTTATAAAGAACAGAAATATAACAAAAATAACACCATAACTCATAAAAACACTACAGCAGTTATATTGAAGGCATACATCTTATAAAGAACAGAAATATAATAAAAATAACGCCATAACTCATAAGAACACCACAGCAGTTATATTGAAGGCACACATTTTATAAAGAATACCCTAACATTGAATATAACAGAAATAACACCCTAATATAACACCAGTCAACACTTTAATCAAAATCAAAACAGAAATAACACCCTAAATATATAAAAATGAAATAACTCTACATAAGTATATCAATATGGTACTCATATTAAAGATAAAAAAACACTCGTTATTATGGTGTAAATTTTCTTTTTTAAAAAAAGAGTTACGTATAAAAAGTTATTGATGTTTAAAAAAGAAAGGGGGGGGGGGGGAGGAACTTTGCATGTGTATTAATGTTAGTTTCTTAATTTAAAAACATTATATTTACCTTTATACCCTTAATCTAGAAAATTAGTTAGTTTAATAGTAACATTATTTATAGAATTGTTACTATGATCTCAACCATTAGATTAAATATCTAATGATTTAGAGTCTTTCTTATTCTTCTTACACTTTTAAATTTTCTCATAATAACCTCACCATATATATATATATATATATGTATGTATATATATGTGTGTGTGTAGAGAGAGACCCACACAAATTTGTACTTATATTTAATAAATAATAAACGAATTGAGCCCAAGATTAAAACTTAGATACAAGATGTTGGACTCAACTCAACTCGTTTATACTACTAATTCTAGTGATGCCTACATGAATGAATGACTAGTGTTAATAAAGTTTATAGAAGTTTCTAGGTACATGTTTAGATAAAGAAGGTGTTAATTAATCACTTAATTACATGTTTGATTTATTATATTGTATCTAAATATCCAACTTTAATTACGTTAAATAGTATTGTAATATTAGAATTTGGGACAAGTGCATCAGAGAATAATATGTTGATTGAAACATTATTAATTATAGGAATCCTTGTGGATGATTTATAATAAGTTCTAATTTCGTCAGCGTTGAGAGATTGTTTTTTACACATATGAAGTTTGACCTTTTATTTTACTTTTTTATGTAAAAAAAATAAGACTTGGATAATAATATATATATTTAAATGTAAGGTGTCTATATTTTGGATTGATTCAAGAACCTTCCTGGTGTAAATACCAATTGTTTAGATGTAACAACGTATATACATTAGTTTGGTTTAAAGAATTCGGTGATACTTGAAATTAGAATGTAATTGAGGTACGTAGGATTGTTTCAAGAGTGAGGTAAATTTTGAGGAAACATCAACCACAACATAAAAATACAAGCTGGGCTCACTCATTATTCAACGGATTTTGTTACTGGTGTTATAATTGATATTATCAAATTATCTTTTATTTTTTTGTTCTTTTCTTTCAATAGATTTTGCTACAGCCATTGCTATAATTTTTACTACGTTAGATTTTAAGTATTTTTTTCCTAAATTTTTCTAGAACTTTATTTAGTTATTTTTAAAATATTTATTTTCTCAAATTAGCGACCGATTTTGCTATAGATTTTTTAACTTCTTTTATAATTTTTAAATATTTATTTTCATGATTAAACTACCGTTTTTACTAAGCCATTTTTATTATATTTACTTTTTTAATTTTGCAATGGATTTTGTTTGCGACGAAATATCTGTAGCTAAAACAGTAGCAAAATATGTGTCCTATAGCTAATCCATCGCTAATTTGTAGCAATATTTGCAACCAATTTTTTCCGGAGCAAAAATCCATAACAAATGCCTTATTTTGTAGTGTCAGCTAGTAATATTCAGTATGATCTGAGCTTACTTGCCTCATTACTCAACTCGAGAGTTGAGGCATTTTGCGATCGGGTAAGTTAGCTTGCTTTTTAGTTTTAGAAGTTTATATTTTTTATAAAGTAAATAAGAATCCTATATCATACATCATACAAGTCTCAAATAATAAAGGTACCCAACTACCATTATACAAGAAATATTGAGGATGCAAGTTTATTTGAACGAGCTACCTCTAACTCAAACTTAGATCAAATGTTTATACGACCTAAACAATGAGTGACATTTTACTAAGCTGATTGTGTGTGAGTTGCAGCCCTACCCTTTTAATATTTTATAACAAGATTGTTAAATTTTATAATCAACTTTTTTTATAATTTTTTTGAAGTGTATACTTCATTAAAACAAATGCCAACCTCAAAACGAAGTGACCAGAGACACGAAATTACATATTTATATATTTGAAAGAAAACTTTCTTTAGTCTGATTCGGATGGATGGAGTAGAACACAATCATTGACATAAACTTTAAAATAATACGTGAGAAGTATACAAAATCCTTGATGATGGTGCGAGATCTCTTCATAACACACGCACATGTATATAATTAACACGTGAGAACTAGAAGTGTGTGTATATACAAATCCAATCTAATTGAGTTAATTTTTTATCAATAATTCATATTTGTTACATTCAATGCTTCTTTTATACAAATAACACGGTCGACTCTAAGAATTTGGATGTTCGGTCCAAGTCCAAAATATATGCATTTTAGACCTTAACGAAATAGAAAATGTAAACGGTTTTTAATACCGCTCATTGTTATTATTTTTTTTAAACAAAAATGGGTATTAAGCTAATACTTAATCGACTTAAGTTATAAATTTTAATATTGATAGTTTTACATGGACCTAAGATATAAGTTTGTAGTTTATATGAGTTTTCTATATATATATATATATATATATATATATAAGTGAAAGATAAAATGGAAACCCACTTAAGTTGAGAAAACTCAAGAAAACCCTATATAACATGTTTATTTTTTTTAAATAACATTAATGTACTTGAATATTTAATAAAAAAATATAAAAAGTGCCTACTTGTTTTTTTTAATGTTCAAAATTTGTATGTTACATTTTTTTGAACATACATATTATGTAACATGAAATTTTTAATATTTTTTATAAAATAAACTACTCGTCATTTTTTTGTGTTTCTTTTATAAAAATGTTCAAATATATGTATGTTACATTTAATTTTTTTTAAATGTTAGATGGGGTTTTTACAAAGTTTTTTGAGTTTTTTCAACTTAAATAAATTTTTCGTTTTATCCTTTTATTGTATTATATATATATATATATATATATATATATATATATAAAAGATTTTTTTAAATGTGCTCGAGCTGGGGTCCTCCGGCCCAGCACCAATATTATGTTACATAAAGAAATTTAGACTTATATGTATGTATTTATACCGCATACCTACTTATGTATATTATTAACATATGTGTTAGTTATATACATAAACTAACAATTAAACTAGAATGTTCATATAGCTTTGAAAGTTTAAAACAGGTATTAATAAACAATAACTATTATATTTACATCATTTATTATTTTGTTTTTGTCAAGATTGGAAAAACGAATAGTTTATATTTGTACTTATGTGTTATTGCAATAATTTGTGTCCCCTGTATTCATTCTCCTAAATATATATATATATATATATATAATATATATATATATATATATATATATATATATATATAAACTTTGATTAGACAACTATAGAAAAAACTACACGACCAGGATTATATGTGCAAAAAGTGAAACCCACAAATTAAAAGGATAAAACAGTCATGTAACAATATTTTCTCGTGAGTGACAAACAAGTGACTATATGTGATAGTAATTAGTAAACACTTAAATTAGAAACTATTTAAAGATTAACAACTCCATATTGTACAAAATGTACAAAAGACATGAAAAAACAAAAAAAACTACGGTGACATTTTTGTAATTATTTGCTCGTAGAGTAATTATCAAAATTACTCTACAAATAATATTGTAGGGTAATTTTTATCTTGTATGGTAATTTTGTAAAATGTGCGGTAATTATCAACATTACTCTACAACTGTATTAAAATTACTCTACTATTTTATCAAAATATATATATATATATATATATTATATATATATACAAATCAAATTACCCTACAAAGATCAAATTACCCTAAAAGATAGTTTACAAAATAACTCTACAATATACCCTAAAAGATCATTTGTAGAGTAATTTTGATAATTACGAAAAATGTCACCGTGTTTTTTAAGCAAAACTTTCAGTTCATACGTTTTGTACGCTAAAAATATTTGTATTTGATCTTTTGTCTAACAACTAAACTCGATATTTTTAACTTTTATCCACCTACATGTTGTCTACTAATAATCTAATTGTTATCAATTAAAAAAAAATATTTGACCCCTTAAAAGCATATATAATTCTAATGTTATCAGGTTCAAGTTAAAAGTTATATCTTTATTCTTCAAAATGTTATATATACACAATATAAAACTCATCACGACCTCCTAAACAACTTGAAAGAAATGAATGGTGAGTTTTTTTACCACGTAAAAACTAACGAAGTCCCAATCTCCAATAAGGAAGTGGTCACAGTCTAGGACTTTAGTTTTGAGTATCAAAATTTGTTATATATTAATATTATAAAATCATACGACCTCTAAACATTAAAAATGAATTAGTTTTTTAATAAATAAATATCAATTAATAATATATTATTTACTATTATTATTATTATTATTATTTTGATTATTATTTATTATTATTTATTATTATTATTATTATATTATATTATTATTATTTATTATTATATTATTATTATATTATTATTATTATTATTATTATTATTATTATTATTATTATTATTATTATTATTATTATTATTATTATTATTATTATTATTATTATTTATTATTATTATTATTATTATTATTATTATTATTATTATTATTATTATTATTATTATTATTATATTATTATTATTATTATTATTATTATTATTATTATTATATTATTATTATTATATTATTATTATTATTATATATATTTATTATTATTATTATTATTATTATTATTATTATTATTATTATTATTATTATTATTATTTATTATTATTATTATTATTATATTATTTTATTATTATTATTATTATTATTATTATTATTATTATTATTATTATTATTATTATTATTATTTATTATTATTATATTATTATTATATTATTAATTATTATTATTATATTATTATTATTATTATTATTATTATTATTATTATTATTATTATTATTATTATTATATTATTATATTATTATATATTTTATTATTATTATTTATTATTATTATTATTATTATTATTATTATTATTATTATTATTATTATTATTATTATTATTATTATTATTATTTATTATTATTAATTATTATTATTATTATTATTATTATTATTATTATTATTATTATTATTATTATTATATTATTATTATTTATTATATATATTATTTATTATTATTATTATTATTATTATTATTTATTATTATATTATTATTATTATTATTATTATTATTATTATTATTATTATTATTATTATTATTATTTATTATTATTATTATATTATTTTATTATTATTTATTATTATTATATTATTATTTTAATTATTATTATATTTATTATATTATTATATTATTATTATTATTTTATTATTATATTATTATTATTATTATTATTATTATTTTATTATTATTATTATTATTATTATTATTATTATTATTATTATTATTATTATTATAACGAGTAGTAAGCAAGCAACTTTCACATGGTAAGGACCAAAAAGATCAACGGTAACCAAGATTTAGGGGTGTGTAAGTTCTTTTTTAATTAATCATAATATTTAAAATGGTGAGCTAAACATGATTACAATTAGCCATGGCTTAACAAAGACTTACCAAAATCAAGAAAATAAGGAAAATTATTCAAACGGAATTTCTTTAGGTTAACAAACATGAAAAATGATATGAAATTTTGATTAAGAATAGATCTTTGAGATATAACAAGAAAATAAATGAATAAGGTGTTTGGTCATCGACGCTACCAGGAAGCATGGAGATAGGTGTACGGGAGAGGACAATTCTAGGCCTATAAGCGAATATGAAAGGAACATGTTCGTATTCGTTCATCCATTTAACTTTAACCGAACAAATGATCAAACACGAGCACTTAAATGGACAATGATTTCTTGTTTGTGTTCGTTCATTAAGAAAAGCTTAGCATATTAGTTCACTAATAGTATAAATGAACGGTTTCACGAACATAGATGAATGGAAATAAATGAACATAACCGAGCGAACATCATTTAAAGTGAACATAAATATCAATCTGGAGGCCTAAAAATATAATAAAACTAGACTAAATTTTAATGGGTGCTATTTTTAATGAATATATACACGAGCAAACTTAAACAGCGTAAACTAACAAACATAAATGTCCATGGACATAAATGAACGTGCACGAAGATTAATGAACGTGCACTGTAACACCCGATATTTCCCAATTGACACTGGTAATGACACATGCCCTGAACTTTCCCCTTGAAAATTGGTTAAGTTGGAGGGGTTAACGTTGCCAATGGAATAAAGATGAAAATAGATAGACTAAAAAGGTCATTTCTAAATTCTTATATCTTACGAACCGTAAAAAGAGTAGTGGTTTCCTCTTACAGCCCGTGAAGATTATTAGGTGAGTGACAACTATTACAGGCTCTCACACACGGTGAGCTAGAGGCTGTGAACTTCTAATGGTCCATTAAAGTCATTTTTCGCACCTACGATTTGTGGCCACCTGCCGCCACCACCAAACTGTAACATTTGTCAAAAACGGTTTCCAAAACCCGCTCCTTTTTGTAATCGGATATCAAGTTATAAATGTCACGTTGAATATTTATGATTATTTTGATTTAAAATGATACATAATTAATAAATAAACTAAACTATAAAAATTAGATTTGATAAAAGTTAAAACAAAATAATTAAAAAGGATATGTGGCTGCCGGGACTCGAACCCGGGTCAGCCAGAACTGGATCCAACGACTTAACACACACTTGCATCACCACTCCGCCACTTGTTATTTTCTGTTATCCCTAGGAAGCAAATAACATTTATATACAAACTAGGTTAAACCGGTTGCGCCAACTGAGAAACGGAAATCGGCAATTCAATCGTCAAATCGTTTGATTACTCGCGCATTCACGTTTATAACCGATGAACCGATGTCTTTAATCAATTCAGAAGTGATTGAACATCAATTTTCATTACTATCGGTTTTTATAACCGAAAAGAATCAAAGTCCCAATTACTTCAACTCCAGACCCCTCTCGCGACTCAGAAACGTCATACCAATACTCCATTTCACTCTCGTCACATTTTCAGACCATCAGAATGTCTAAATCAACTCGCCGGAATTTTCTGCAAAAGTCGCTGAAAAACCGTATTCATCCTCAAACGGTAAATCTTTCAATATCATTGTAGTTCAACAATTGTTAGGCTATTTCTAACTTAAACCTCTCAATTGAAGTCGAATTCAGGCGCTGTATTCAGCTAATTCCAGTTCGCGGAAATTTTCCTGAAAGTCTTTATTTCCGTCTGTGAAACGGTAAGGACCTTCAATCCCGCTGTTAACGTTTGATTATCACTTCAATTCCACGATTGACTAATCAAAATGGTTAATTGTTTTGGTTCAGTTGAGGTGCACAAAAACAAGCCGACGCATTTGCCGGAAATTTTGTGATATATCATTCCTACGGTATGTTACTTCCAACACCGTTTCTGTCATTTCATTTTAACCTTAAGAATGTTTGATAATCGTAAAAACAAGAAACGGATCAGTGATTCAGTCGACGGAAATTTGAATGAAGAAGACGAAGTTAATTAAGTTATAAGTTTATTTAAAACCAGTAAAATGACGGGTTAGACACACAGTCCAGCGGTGGACTGTGTGCAAAACATATACGCATGTCCCGAGTTCGATCCTGCTACACGCACTCCTTATGTAATAAAATGCCTTTTTGTTTAAAAACTAAACCGGGTTAACTTCAGTTAGTTTTAAGTATAATAAAAACCGAGATAATTAACCAGGTTAGACACACAGTCCAGCGGTGGACTGTGTGCAACACTAAGTCACACGTCGCGCGTTCGAAACACGTCACTGGCACCGGTTTCGTTGAATTAAAATGTGTTTTGAATTAAAAGAATTTGGTTAAACGAATTAGTATATAAATATAATTAAAAACAAGATTATTTCGGGTTAGACACGTAGCTCAGTTGGTAGAGTTGCGTGCACGCGTACAAGAGGTCTCGGGTTCGAGCCTCACCCGGCGCAAACAATTTCACTGAACCGTCAACAGGTCAACAAGTCAATAGGTCAACAGTCAACGCAAAATAAACAATTTTTTTTATATTTTTTTATTTAATTTAATTTAAAAATCAATTAAAAATACTTAAAAATAACATTTTTAAAGATAGAAAATGGGCCTTAAACTCACAAAATATATCTAAAAATTCCATTAAAATCCTTAATAAAATCCACTCATTATTATATTTTTCCGTTATTATTTAGGTTAGGATTCTCGTTGTTCAATTCTTCCGATTCGTGCGCATCTCATCATCTCCATTCAAATCGCACCCAATGTGAGTGAATCTTTACAAATTCCCCGTTTTAATCACGTTTTGGGGTGTATCATGTGTCTTGATGATATATATTATCATTAAACCATTGTGCATACATCATATCATGAACTTGTGTATTCAGTTTGTTTCTGTTGTGTAGTTATTGTTTGGATGCAATTTATTATTTTCAGTACATGCAATTTCATAGGCCGCCGCTCCCCATTACATTATGAGCGTTGAGCATGTTCCCCATTTCATTATGAGGTTGAACCTGGCGTGCCCACATACGATCGGCTCCGTTTGATTGAGCCTTGATCGCACTACATTTTCATTTTCATAATGAAATACATGCTCCGTTGATTGACTGATGCCAATCATTGATGTTGGTATGTTCATGTATGCTATCATATGTTATTGTATGTTATAGTTGTAATTGCTATTTGCCACTGCTTGATTATTTACATTTACTCATTTATGATTATGCACAATTTTTCATTGATAAACTAACAAGTAAATCTATAATAAATGTTTATCTAATAAGGTTCACTCGCCAACTTATGTTGACCCAAAAACCCCCATTTTTACACATGATACAGGTGACTCAGCTGCAGCAAGAAACACTTAGGATGGGACTATAAGAATAAAATGATTTAGAGTTGAAATTGTTTTGTTTGGTTTATTTTTCTTGGATTGTATGAACATGTTTGGATATTTGGGAATGTAACTTTGACTTAAATAAATATGAAACATATTAGTATATGTCATGAGCTTTGGTGATAACCCAATTATGCCCCGACTCTTATTCCGCTGCGGGTCGGGGTGTGACAGATTGGTATCAGAGCCATGACTATAGGGATATAGGATAGGTTATTAGACCCTTTAGAGCCTATAATATAGTTGTATTAGAAATTTATAAGATTTTTGTGTGTTACATGCCAAATTTCATGATGTTTATATGTTTTATGTTAAATGTTACATTCAATTTATGTAAGCATGTTCATAAGTATATCTTATCATATAATGCCTATCATGAATCATATACTCATAACATATCACATCCATGAAAGCACACACCACATCATGATTGCTTTTACAATGATTTTTGTGTTTTCAAATCTCATCAAAGTGAGTTCTCATGACGGGCATGTAGTAACTGGAAGGGTACCAGTACCGGCTAGTCGGAACGTCCTGTCTAGGTGGCATTCGTATAAATCCAAAATAAAGGATCAGTTTGCCTACCTGGGGACTAACGATGAGAGTACGAAGTACCTATAGGCCAAAGCATGCTATACCAAACGTCGTGTGAGCTAACCCCACTTTGAGTTGTCATTGTGTCTACACCTGGACACGTTCCGACCAAACAACTCATGAATATATTTTGTGGTTTGCATTCGGTGATGCGAGTGTTAAATCGCCAATACTAATGTGAATCCTACCAAGCCAATAGCCATGGGGGCCCACATGACTATATAGGTGAAGGTATGGGGGACATTTGAGGCCCAACATAAGCAAACCCAAGACATCCTATGGATGTAGTTGCATTATTGATATTTATGTTATTTTCATTTTCTTAAAGACACATGACACCTAAAAAGACACCATAAACTCACAATCTTCTCATGTATGTTCCTGTAGATGTCGTCCAGACAACAACGAAGGGGTAAAAGATCAGGAAGGTCTCAGGAACGCTTAGCCACCCAAATCGCGAAACAAATGGCCACGATACTGCTTGACATTGTGGTCCAAGTGCAACAAGCTCTCGCTACAAATCCTACTAACCTCCCCAACAACATGACCAGAACATCGACAACCCTCCTACCAGCAAGTGTTATACAAACATTTCAAGTCTTGTGATCCTCCTAAATTTGAGGGACCGAGGGTGTCACTGCTCTCCTACATTGGTTTGAGGAGATGGAAAACACTTTCCTCAACTGCGATTGTCCTGAGGATCGCAAGGTTCGATACGCTACCGGGAGACTATTTGGGGTAGCTCTCACTTGGTGGAATACTGAGAAAGGGAAGAGGGGGACTGAAGATGCAATGGCCTTAACTTGGGAGGAGTTAAGGGAAATCATGACTAGGCGTTTCTGCCCTAGGAGTGAAATTAAAAAGCTGGAGGACGAATTTCATTCTCTAAAGCAAAAGGAGGGTGATCACACCACCTATAACAAGAGGTTCTTGGAGTTGAACCAAATGGTTCCAAATTTGTTCACCCCAACTTATCGTCTGATCGAGCATTATATTCGAGGACTTCCCTCGAAAATTCAAGATTCAGTTCTCAGCATCTCACCAGTAACACTTGAAGCTGCTATGGAGCTAGCAACTGAACTGACCGAGAACCGAATTCGCAACGGGAAGTTCAAAGAAGAGAAAAAGAAAGCCCGTGTTGAGGGTCAAACTTCAAACCATCCCATCTCTTCCTCTAAGTTTGCTACAAGAGGAAGCGCAACACCAGAAATTTCGCTGTTGCTCAAACCAACCTTCCAATTCCTGCTGCACCCATTACTCAAGTCACCCTTCACCCGCACCATACAGAAGACCTTACACTGGCCCGTTACCAAAATGTAACGTTGCCAATATCACCATTCCCCTGATCATCCTTGCCAATATTGTACCGGCTGCGGTCGCGCAGGTCATACTGTTCAAACCTGCCGCATGCCTCAACGAACGAACCGCCACCAACCTTTAACCCAAACCCACCAACAAATAATGGGCCAAGCCTAACAACCCCTACTATTACCACCCACCCAACATTTAGCCCAAACATATTACCAGCCCAATTATCCTATGGGTCAACCAATGCGGGCTTGCTACAATTGCGGTGACCCAAGCCATTTCAGAAACACTTGTCCAAGGTTGGTAAACATTATTCATGCTCAGGCCCAAGCCAACCCGGTGAATCAAGCAAACCAAGCTCCTCCACCTGCAAGAGGGAGAGCTTTCAATATCAACGCTAACCAGGCCAGAGCTGACGGCAATGTGGTTAACAGTACGTTCCTTATAAATGGTAGATATGCATCTATGTTATTTGATACTGGTGCGGATAGAAGTTTTGTGTCTTTAGAATTTGAACCTATCTTAAGCAAAAATCGGGATAAGCTCACGGAATCCATAATGGTAGAAGTTGCGGACGGGAAACCAGTTTCATTAAACTCTATTATACGCAACTGTACACTCACCTTAAACGACCACGATTTCTCAGTCGACCTTATTCCTATGAAGCTGGGAAGTTTTGATATCATAATCGGTATGGATTGGCTCAGTCAACATCAGGCAGAAGTTGTATGTCGCGAAAAATTTATTCGTGTTCCTCTTTCAAACGGTCAGACTCTTGGAGAAACCTCGTCGAAAGGGCTCAGCTTAATGTCTTGTCTTCAAGCTCAAAAATACTTCGCAAGAATTTATGTCGCGTTTTTAGCTCATATCATCAAAAAGGGAACCATGGAGAAGAAAATTGAAGATATTCCTGTAGTAAAAGACTTCCGCAAGTTTTTCCTGACGACATTTCAGGACTTCCTCCAGTTAGAGACGTCGAATTCCGTATTGATCTTTACCTGGTGCTACACCAGTTGCAAAGTCTCCTTATAGGTTAGCCCCCTCTGAAATGCAAGAGCTAGCCAGTCAATTACAAGAGTTGACGGACAAGGGATACATACGTCCCAGCTCGTCGCCTTGGGGTGCACCTGTTCTTTTCGTAAAGAAGAAAGATGGATCGTTTCGTATGTGCATCGACTACAGAGAGCTCAACAAATTAACAATCAAGAATCGCTACCCTTTACCTCGCATTGATGATCTTCTTGACCAACTTCAAGGTGCCAATTGCTTTTCAAAAATCGACCTTCTATCTGGCTATCATCAACTTAGAGTGCATGAAGAAGACGTCCCTAAGACTGCTTTTCGAACTCGTTATGGCCATTATGAATTCATGGTCATACCATTTGGTTTAACCAACGCACCAGCTGTCTTTATGGATCTAATGAACAGAGTCTGCAAACTTTATCTTGATCGATTTGTCATAGTTTTCATCGACGTTATTCTTATTTATTCAAAATCTAAATCTGATCATGAGCGTCATCTTCGACTCATCCTTGCACTTCTAGAAAAGGAAAAGCTTTATGCCAAATTCTCTAAATGTGAATTCTGGTTAAAAGAGGTGCAATTCCTCGGGCATGTAGTCAATGACAAGGGAATACATGTCGACCCTTCAAAGATCAAAGCGGTTCAAGAATGGCAAGCTCCACGTACACCAACTGAAGTAAGATCTTTTCTTGGTTTGGCTGGTTATTATCGTCGGTTCATTTCAAACTTCTCTCGCATTGCTGTACCACTCACGGCTTTAACTCATAAGGGAAAACCTTTCATATGGGGACCCAAGCAAGAAGAAGCTTTCCAAACTCTTAAACAAAAACTTTGTGATGCACCAATCCTCACTCTTCCTGAAGGTTGTGATGATTTTGTAGTCTATTGCGACGCGTCAGGGCAAGGATTAGGCTGCGTTCTAATGCAAAGAGGAAAAGTCATAGCTTATGCTTCGAGACAACTCAAGACACATGAAAAGAACTACACCACTCATGACCTAGAACTTGGAGCCGTTGTGTTCGCTCTTAAGATATGGAGACATTATCTCTATGGTACTAAGTGTGAAATATACACTGACCACAAGAGTCTTCAACATATCTTCAATCAAAAGGAGTTAAACATGAGGCAACGAAGATGGGTCGAACTTCTAAATGATTACGACTGTGAAATTAGATACCACCCTGGTAAAGCAAATGTGGTGGCTGATGCACTTAGTCGAAAGGGTTATGCGAACTCCATTCATCTTCTATGTTCGCAAATTATAACCGACATTAAAGATCAAATTCGAGAAGCCCAACACGTTTCGATAACAGAAGAAGATGTACGAAAGGAGATGTCCTGTGGAGCTGAGCTAAGAATTTAAACTAAATCTGACGGTATTCTGTACTACCTAGATCGTATCTGGATTCCTAACCACAACAATCTTCGTGAAACTCTTATGAATGAAGCTCACAAAACTCGATACTCTATACACCCAGGGGCCGATAAGATGTATCAAGACCTAGGATATACCTATTGGTGGCCTGGAATGAAGAAGGATATGGCTGTATTTGTTTCTAAGTGCCTTACATGTTCCATGGTGAAAGTTGAACACCAAAGACCCTCAGGACTTCTCGTCCAACCTGAAATACCTGTATGGAAGTGGGAAAATATAACCATGGATTTTATTACCGGGTTACCTCGCACTTCTGGTGGGTATGACACTATATGGGTAATTATCGACCGACTTACAAAATCAGCTCGCTTTATTCCTATCCGCGAAGATTTCAAGAACGAAAAGCTTGCTCGTATCTATATCAGCGAAATCGTAAGCCGACATGGGGTACCGTTAAGCATTATTTATGATCGTGATGGTCGTTTCACTTCACGAACATGGCAAGCAGTACAATCCGCTATGGGTACGCGTTTAGATCTCAGTACCGCCTATCATCCTCAAACTGATGGACAATCTGAGCGCACCATTCAAACTCTTGAAGATATGCTTCGAGCATGTGTCATAGACTTCAAGGGAAATTGGGATGTCCACCTACCGTTAGTTGAATTTTCGTACAACAACAGCTATCATTCAAGCATCGGCATGGCGCCTTTTGAAGCCTTATATGGTCGTAAGTGCCGATCTCCTGTATGTTGGCACGAAATTGGGGAAGCTCAAATTACTGGTCCAGAATTGATCCAAGAAACCACAGACAAGATCCATCAAATTCGAAACAATCTTCTAGCGGCTCAAAGTCGTCAAAAGAGTTATGCAGATAAACGGCGGAAGCCCTTAGAGTTTAACATTGGTGATCATGTACTACTAAAAGTATCACCATGGAAGGGAGTAGTTCGTTTTGGTCAAAAGGGCAAGCTAGCACCACGTTACGTAGGACCTTTCAAGATACTCGAAAGAGTAGGTCCTGTAGCATACAAGCTTGACCTACCAGAAGAACTCAATAGGATTCATCCCACATTCCACGTGTCGAACTTGAAGAAGTGCCTCGCTGATGAAAACCTCCACATTCCTCTGGAAGATATTCAGATTGATGAATCTATGCATTTTATTGAGAGACCGGTAGAGATCATGGACTTCGGAGAGAAACGTCTACGACGAAGTCGCATTCCAATTGTTAGGGTACGCTGGGAGTCGAAACGGGGACCTGAGTTTACTTGGGAACGTGAAGACTCAATGCGTGAAAAATACCCGCATCTTTTTCCTACTACTTCAACTACTTAAATTTAGGGACGAAATTCCTAAAAGTAGGGGATACTGTAACATTTGTCAAAAACGGGTTTATAAAACCCGCCCCATTTTGTAATCGGATATCAAGTTATAAATGTCATGTTGAATATTTATGATTATTTTGATTTAAAATGATACATAATTAATAAATAAACTAAACTATAAAAATTAGATTTGATAAAAAGTTAAAACAAAATAATTAAAAAGGATATGTGGCTGCCGGGACTCGAACCCGGGTCAGCCAGAACTGGATCCAACGACTTAACACACACTTGCATCAGCACTCCGCCACTTGTTATTTTATGTTATCCCTAGGAAGCAAATAACATTTATATACAAACTAGGTTAAACCGGTTGCGTGACAACTATTACAGGCTCTCACACACGGTGAGCTAGAGGCTGTGAACTTCTAATGGTCCATTAAAGTCATTTTTCGCACCTACGATTTGTGGCCACCTGCCGCCACCACCAAACCACCCTTGCCACCAATAACCGCCATCTTTCCATGCCATGGATGAGTGTTTGACCCTCCTTCACTCCCCTTTCTATAAATAGCAAACCTCCTTGCTTTAGTTTCACTCGCACCTTCAATTCTCACTTCCACTTTTGAGTTCTTTTGACATTCTTGCAATTAAGTTCCAATCAGAGTTTGTTTATTGACTCATAAATTTCTTCGCCCTTTGGTAAGTTCTTTGGTCCTTATTCACTAGCCAATTTTGTTTAATTCGAGCCACATTGCTTCTGTGTTGTTCACTGAGCTTCGGTTTGACTCACCGAGTTTCACCCATATATTCCAAGTTCTTAGGATCCTCTATTTTGCAATTCCTCCCAGCCAAACATTAAATTTTGCACAAGATATATTCCCGTAGCTTCAATTACTTGTGTCGGGTTAGTAATTAGTTGAAATAATCGAGTCAAACATTGATTTATTGACTCCAGATCCTTTATGAACCGTAAAGGGGAAGCATGTCAGGTCTTTAAGGACTGTATTAGGATACCTGTCCAAATCAAAATCAAATTTGGGTCACGAACTAGAGAACCCTTCTCACATTCACGATTCGTAAAGAGGCAAAGTTGACCTACTTTGGTTTATGAACCATGAGGTCCAACCTTGATAAACCACTCAGAGTTCGTAAGAAGTCTAAATTCAATTTGTGGTCATATTTGGTTCACCGACTGTAAGACAAACACTGTTTTACCGAATACGCTCCGTGTCACAGTCCCCGACCCTACCCTGGACGGGACCGCGAGCAGATATAGTGGTACCGGTGTTTATTAAAATTATCGCAGCGGAATTTTCATCAGGACCAGGTGTCAGGAAAAATATTAGAGTTTTCAAAACACCGCAGTTTTCATTTCATAAAATGAGGGTTGAAACCCATATTTACATAAAGATTTTCATAGAGATAAACCCTTGATTACAAAACACATTTTATTCAGGTTTACGTAGCCACTTATTTAAGCTTGAGTGCCTCCTAGCACTTTTCCTTCACTTCACAGTAAATCATCTAAAACGCGTTTTAAAAACATTTTGTCAGCGAAAAATACTGGCGAGCTCATTCTATTTTTAAAAACATATCCTTATATTTACAACATTAAGAGTTTTTAAATTTGTTCCCTTACTATTGGCTACCTCGTTGTCCAATAGTAAAGAAATTACTTTTAATAGTATTTGTCACTCGCCCATTCCGGTGACTAGTGGTCATATTGTAACACCTTACTTTTCGCAGCTTACCATTTTTAGAAAGAACGTATCGTAATTCTATTTTCGAAAAGTCTTTTCCTGTAATCGTATCACATTCCGAATCATTGTAAATCCGAGGCTTTGAGTTTAATTGAGTAGATCATTTATACGAAATTCGCATCCTTTATACACATTTATACATAAAGTTGTATGCATATTCGCTACACGATTTATAAACTTAAGTTAACTCGCAAATCCTTATTGTGTATTCATAATTATTAAACGCTTCATTCAAGCAAGACATTTGGTGATTCAAATATGAAACTTATAAATATTTGGCACCTCGTTAATCATTTCGCATTTTACTTAACATGTTCTTTTTTTATGAGATTATAATACCCCTACACTTAAAAAGAGTTTATCAAACAATAACACATGTTATGTATATAATATGTAACAACAAATAACCTAATAAATATCAAATAATTTAACAAAAAAAAAAGAGAAAAGCATGGCAGCTTGCGGCCGCAAGCTGCTAGTTGTTGTTGGGTTGTCTTGTTTCAAGCTTAACACTCACCTAATTGTCTTAAATGCTCACCAACACTAACCCTAATCCCCTTCCCTATATAAGCAACCCTTTCCCCATCCATTTCACACTTTTACAAGCTTCCAATCACTTCAAAACACTCTCAAAGTCCCAAACACTTTCAGAAAACACAACAACCATATCTGAGTTTTTTTGTGAGTTCTAACTCACTTTTTCAACTATTTATTCCTTGTTTCTTCTTCTAAAACACTTGGATAACCTCTAGGAAGGTTTTCACAAGTTTACTTGGGCAAACTAAGGTGAAACCTCACCATTTTTGAGGTCCAAAGTGCCATAAACTTTCTGCTCGTTTTTATCTTTTTATAACTTCAATAATTTCATGTTTTCTTCTCAACAAGAGTTGCAATGCCACTATGGATGTTACCATAGGTTTTCCATGGAAAACCAAGGTGGAACAATACCGTTTTATGGCTAATTTCTATTTTGGAAGATGAACTTATAAACTTTATTTAAACTTGTTTTCTCAAAACAAACTTGTGCTACTTGTGTCTCTAGTCAAACCCATGCTTAGTGAGCTATCTAGAGTTGTTTCATACAAATTAAGAGGTGTAAAATGCCTCTAAACTTTCTGTTTTGCAAAGGGTTTTAACCCACAAGTGTTGGAACCATCCAAGCTTGACAAAGCTTGTGTTTGGTAAAGGTGTGATTACATGGAAGCCCTTGGCTATCCTACTTTCAATCCACCACCTAACTTGATGACTTATGTATGTAACCATTAGTTAGTAAAGTATTTCTTTTATTTCATTCATGACCATCCGAATTGTCCATGTGACAATTTATGCATTGGTGAATCTTACGAAAGAGGTTTAAGGACGGTTATCCTCCTACCTCCATGCATGACATCTATGAAATCTATGACTTATATGATAAACTTAATGATATATTATATAAAATATGTATGTAAATAAGAATTATACATAACCAAACTTTTGAGAATAATCATATGGTTACTTGTCCTAACATTAGGTTATATTATCTAGGACTTAACCTTCTTGTTACAATTCTAATGGGCATGACCTATGAAATCACAACCACCCTACAGGGTTTATAAAGTCAAAAATGAATGTTAACGTCTAGATAAATACTTTTATGAATACATACTTTTGCATACCTTAAACCCCTAATCCGAATCCTCTATTATCATTCAAATACTCACACACCTATGTTTCCTCGTATAGGATAACTTGGTGTTCGGTTCTTCAACCAAACAAACTCTTCACGGATTTAACAAAGGAAGCTTTGCAAAACCGTGAGTACACCCGAACACCCTTTTTACGCTTTACACTTTTGGATACAATATGTTAACCTATCAAAAATGCACACAGTCACACTTATACTTTTATTGCAAACACACAAACAATCAATCATACATGCTAAAGATACATGATACATGATTTGTATACTTGGAACATTCTTATGTGATACGACTTGTCATTAACTTCGTACGAGTCTCCCCTTAACATGTATAACGCTATAGGAGTAACGCACCGCCCGTATTCTTGTGGTCATGTTAATTTTATTCTATTTTGCGGTGACACTAGAGGATTGACTTGTAGATCGCATATCATGTTTACATTAATCTAGTATGCTAGCTTAACATGTGTATTTGTTTAAATTTTATACTTATGCTATAATTAAACTTGTGTACTCCCCAATGCTTTTTGTGTTGAACTATACTTTCAACATGTTGCAGGTTGAGGATGTTGAATATGACGAAATCTAGTAGGGACGACATAGAAACGCATCTAGAATGCTAGGTTTTATGTTATAATGTAAGACCCTATCTTATTATATTGAAATTTCTATAAAAAAAATTTGTATTTAAACATGTAAATACAAATACACGTCACTCAAAATTTTCAAGTTTATTAAAACTTTTTCAACATCTTTAAACAATTTAGCATGTTATCATAGATTAGTTTTGTTATAATCAAAACCGAGTGCGGAAGCTTCATCTTTTGATCGTGTTCGGTTCTTCAGATAGCTTGGTCCTCCTCCGGTGCTCCCAGATATCACCTATATTTCATAATTTATGAAATAGTGAGTTATAAATAGATTATAACATAACCGAATAAACCCGAAGGCTTAAAACAATAAAAACAAAAACTTTGTTTCAAACCCCACCGTAAGCTACGATGGCCACCGTAGCTTACGGTCAAGCTTTACGGTCCTAGCTCACTGTCTTACGGCTAAGACATCCAGTTTCAACACCGCAGCTGCCTACCGTAAGCTACGGTAGGCCACCGTAGCCTACGGTGGCTTGCTGCAAATTTTCTCTTATTTGCCGTTTTAGTTACGGCAATTTCTGTAATTCCTTCAATTTTCCTTCGTTTTACTTGAAGCCTGTTTCTAAATATTCGTAAAATGTTTTCTTACATATTTAACCCAAAATCCTTGACCCGGATTCTTATTTCATATAAATTATGCATTTATCCCCGGTTTATGCTCCTATTTTTCGATTTTGCCATTTAGCCCCTATTAAACCAAACTATAAATTTACGCATCCTTTCGGTATGCATTAACACTCCATTATTACCCGTATAGTTGCCTTAGCAAAATACGTTTCCTTATTCAACTAAACCTTTATTTATTTATTATTTGAGCCGTTTGGTTGTTTTAGCGTAATCTAACGCTTATTTCAACCAAACCTTGTCTATCTTATCGTTTCCACACTAAGAATCTATCTATTTCTTATCACCACATTAATTGTGGTGGATTTATTATCGTGAATTCATTTTATCCAATTTCTGCCATCTGGTTCGACAGTTTACGGGAAAGACCATTTAAAAGGGCATTAAACCAAAAGTCTTATACTTTTCACTTTTTCACTACCAAAAGGGTCTATTATATTATAAAACTCATTTTTAAACTAACATTAGAGTCATTTTCTTATTTCATCACTCAAGGGCATTTTGGTCAACTTAGACCATTCTTTTACGTCGAAGGACTTTCAATATCGTACTTCGACCAAATATGAACATTTAACTATAACCTATCTAAAATCATTATCTTCTTAAGAACATAATGTCTACGATTTAGATTATTAGATTTACCTTACCTTAGGTAATCTATTGTTTATTGAAGACTCATTTAACATTCATCGGACTTTTAAGTCCTTGTTGAGAGTTTGACCCGTTACACGTACCTGGCTCGGGTTATAGCATTGACCCTTTAAATATCTTGCACTACCAATTACCAATTAATAGCGATGCGAACCAAACGCCATTTCCCTGTGATTACAAAACTCGACAAGCGTTCATTAGATATTATTGTCAAATGGAGATGACCACACCATTTGACCCATTTGGTCTAAACGACCATTTTATCATCATGAGATGGTATTTATCTACCATCTCACCATTTGTCCATTTCAGTTTACACCACATGATCATATTACTTAAATTCGTTTCTCAATTCATTCGATCCGTTATGGCATACGCCTTAGGGTGTCTATTTCAAAATTTAATATTTATTTGTCAACTCATGACTAAATTGCCATTTTACTCTTTTTATTCCCTATGACTTACACCATAAGGTAACTTTTCTTCGAATTCCTTGTTTACTTGTCATTACATGACTAAATTACTGTTTTATCCTTTTTACCATCAAATAAGGTTTTAATACCATTTTCACTTGACCCGTGTCGATTCTCGTCGGAACCTTGTATTTTCATATCTCAGTCCGAATACTCAAAAAGCTTATTTAACTACATAAGTAAATCTACTATTTTAAAGATGTAAGCTTCACTTACCTTGAAATCCGGTTATGCCTTTTTTCGCGTACTTGTTCCGTTTGACCCATTTCTTCCCAAGCCTCCATCTAACTTGTCAAGCGTCAAACTATCATTTATCATTCGCAAGATGGTTAGGTTAGTCATCAGTTAAAACGACTATTCCACCATACGGATTTTATACCAAATTTATCATTCGATCTTATAATAGGCCAGTTTGCCTTTTAAAAGTCAACTGCCTATTTACTCATACAAAGTCACTAATAAGTCTAACAACCCTTAAGGCATTTTGTTAATTTCGCGATAAGCGCTATTCTTTGGCCACCATTATATCTACTATTTTAAAGATGTAAGCTTCACTTACCTTGAAATCCGGTTATGCCTTTTTCCGCATACTTGTTCCGTTTGACCCAATTCTTCCCAAGCCTCCATCTAACTTGTCAAGTGTCAAACTATCATTTATCATTCGCAAGATGGTTAGGTTAGTCATCAGTTAAAACGACTATTCCACCATACGGATTTTATACCAAATTTATCATTCGATCTTATAATCGTTTGACTTCTAAAAGTCAACTGCCTATTTACTCATACAAAGTCACGAATAAGTCTAACAACCCTTAAGGCATTTTGTTAATTTCGCGATAAGTGCTATTCTTAGGCCACCGTTATAGCTACATTTCCCAATCCAAGTTCATGCAATTTCTTACATTAATTCAACAAAATTTCAATCATTGTATGCCAATCTATCAATCTTATGCAAGAACTTGGGATTGTTTCATCACTATGAAACAACTCTTTGCATCATATATATAGGATTGATCCAAACATCAATTTAACCAACTACTTTAAACATTCATAAATACATGATTATTTAAAACAACATTTAACATGAATCTATCATAAATTTCCTCATAGCGTATAAAAATTCATTTCATGGCATGTATGAATATATACTCAAACACTCAAATTGTTTAAGTATCTTCCTATTACTACCATGTACCACGATTCTATACATAGGTTTGTCATCAACTTCATCACATTATCAATACCCACTTCATTATCTACTTGATAATCACTTACAAGTAAATCTTATCTCAAATGTCTCATAATTTCACTTCATTATCTACTTGATAATCACTTACAAGTAAATCTTATCTCAAATGTCTCATAATTTCATGATATCTAACGAAATTAAGCATACATAACACTCAATTTCACTATTGGATCATAGTCCAACAATCTAATTGCAAGTATTCTACTTGTCTCACATTATAACTTTCACCAATCTAAGTTTTTAGACATACCTCATGATCCCCTAATCAAGGTGATCGATAATATGCGTTCATGCATCGATTTGGTGTCCAATTCCCCTTTCAATTTGGTGATTCTTTGAAGAAACTAGGGTTTCCCCTTGTTTCTTCTCCTGCTCATCGACATATACACACACTAGGTGTGTGTATTATGTGTTAATTTTTGTTTTAATAAAACAAGTTTCCTTTCTTGGCAGCTTTGGTCCCTCAAGTTTAGTTTTGATTATAAATGAGACTACAACTCATTGTCTTTTTATTTATATACATGTTATTAACTAGGTTAATTTGTTCCTAGTTATTTAATTTACGAGTTCACTTTTACCACGTATCGTCTTTTTCCCGCTCTTAAATATTAACATGTTTTGATTACCAAACCCGTTTTTGGGATGTTACATATAATTTCGTTAAAGTTGTCGTATTTGAAGTTATGTTGTATTCGAGTTTAAGTTGTACTTGACAATTTTATCAATGAAAGGTAATGAGTTTTAAATTTAACATTGTCGCAAATAGTGTCGTGATGTCTCGAGCGATCTATTTCGTCTCACTCTGATGTTTCCCCCATCGGTTGGAGTGTGCACGTATCACTAATTGGCTAACTCATTGTCCAATAGTGACGAATAACAAGTAATGTATACAAAAACCCACATACTGGCAGTAATTTCAAAATACAAAGACATAATCACTATAAAAAAAAGTTTGGAAAACATTTAGGGTTTTGAAAGCATTTGATAAAAAGAGAATGACTCACATTGCAGATTTAGGTTATTAACAATAGCCTTCTAGTTTAAGATCTTGGGTTCCTAATTAGACAAACAATGCACACATATTAGTGTATTAACCCTATTCAACTTTAACGAACAAGATCAAAACCACAACGTGATGACAAAGTATAGCCTTATTCAGGCAGCACTTAAACATCTGTTGATTTGGTTTATCTATCAATTGGGTAGGGTATCGTACCGGTGATTTGAGCTATTACGCTGGCTACGGGGCAGCGTTTAGGGGTTTTAAGGTTTTTGGGTTTTTAGACAGAGTTTCAAGAAAGAAAGAAGTTCGATTTTGAAATTGAAATGAGCAACTGAACCGTTCCCAGGCTACTCTTTATATAGCCCACCTGAGCTTTCCTCACACGTCGCGAGAGGAGTAGGGGACTCCCTCGCGTGGCGCGATGGGTCCTAGCTAGGGCTAGGTTAGCCTCGTTGATGGCATAGTTTTGCCACTTGTCACGAAACGGTGCCACGAGGCTTGAACCTCCCCCGCGCGTCGCGAGAGATGGGGATGATTCTGGCGTGTGGTGCTTGGGATGCCAGGATAAGATTTCTTCATTTTTCATGTCGGGTCACGTTGTGCATGTCCGGGGTTTCGATCAAAGCTTGCTCTAGGGTGTTTTTGAGTGTTGTTACATCCTCCTCACCTTGTTCAAAATATCGTCCTCGAGATTCACTGAAATAAGTCTGGGTATTTTCGTTTCATTTCTGATTCTAATTCCTATGTGTATTCTGGTCCTCTCTTTGAATCCCATTTCACTTTGACTAGAACTAATGTTTTATTGTGAGATTCTTAAACTTCCTATCTTCGATTTGGAGAAGGTTTTTTGATGAATTTTAGTTTCTCGTTTACCTCTATGTCTTGAAGAGGTACTATCAAAGATTCATCAGCTAAACATTTCCTCAAATTACATACATGAAATACATCATGTATACTGGCCATTTCTTCTGGTAACTGTAGCTGACAAGCTACTGGACCAATTCGTTTGATAACTTTAAATGGTCCAAGAAACCTTGGGCTTAACTTTCCTTTCTTACAAAATCGGACTACTCCTTTCCAAGGAGAAACTTTTAACAGTACTTTGTTTCCGACTTAGAATTCCAATGGCTTGCGTCTATTATCTACATAGCTCTTTTGATGGTCTCGTGTCGTTTTCAGTCTTTCCTTGACTTTAATTATCTTATCAGTTGTTTCTTGTACAATCTCAGGACCTGATAATTGCTTTTTTCCTATTTCTGCCCAACAGATTGGAGTTTGGCACTTTCGTCCATGAAGTGCTTCAAATGGAGAAGCATTAATACTTGCGTGATAACTATTGTTATAGGAGTATTCCATTAATGGCAAATGATCGTCCCAACTACCTCCAAAATCTATTACACATGCCCTCAGCATATCTTCCAATGTTTGAATTGTCCTCTCACTTTATCCATCAGTTTGAGGATGGTAGGCTGTACTTAAATTTAGTCGTGTTCCCATAGCTTTTTGGAAACTTGTCCAAAAATTAGAAGTGAAACGACTATCTCTATCAGATATAATGGATAACGGAATTCCGTGTAACGAGACTATTTCATCTACATATAGCTTAGCTAATATTTTCATACTAAAGGTTTCCTTCATGGTAGGAAATGAGCTGACTTGGTTAGTCGATCCACAATCACCTAGATTGTGTCGTTACCTTTTCTTGTTTTGGGTAATTTAGTAACAAAGTCCATTGTTATTAATTCTGATTTCCATATTGGCATTTCTAATGGTTGAAGTAAACCTGAAGGTTTCTGATGCTCAGCTTTAACTTGCGAACAAGTTAAACACTTAGAAATATAACTAGCTATATCCTTTTTCATTCCTATCCACCAAAAATTCTTCTCAAATCTTGATACATCTTGTCGCTACCAGGATGCATCATATACCTTGACTTATGAGCTTCCTCTAAAATTCTCTTAAGTTCCCTTGGATAGGTACCCAAATTATTTTCTTATGGGCTCTCCAAATTCCATCCGTTTCTTGTTCTAATTCCTTTATTATTCCTTTTAATCTTTCAGCATCATCCTTGATTGCTGCTTCATGGGTGCTCTTTACTTGTTCCATTGAATCTACCTGCAGATTTAATCTGAGAGCACGTTCTTTTGGCTTCTCATGATACTTACGACTTAAAGCATCAGCTACTACATTAGTTTTACCTTCGTGATATTGGATATCACAGTCGCAGTCACTTAATATTGATCGGAGTGTTGCGCCCCGGTCAAAGATAATATTTATATGCCCTAGTTACCCTTAACAATGCGTTAGTGGTAGTAAAGGGTCTAACCAGCTTGCGGTTTGCGCGCCAGACAAGATTGATTTTTAAAAAATGTCACTTTTATGAAGCTTGCAAATGGTTTATATTGAATGTTTGTTTGTTTAAAAGAGATGTCGGATCAAACCGACGATTTGTTTTCAGTTAATTGACTATGAAAACTTGACCAAACGAGACATTCATGAAAGACTTGATTAAATGTTTCAAACAATGATTGGGAACAAGGTTCACACCCAGTTCAACAATTGCAAAACCTAGGGTTGCTAAACAATTTTAGATTGATTCAATTGAATTTGTCATTAACGGTTTTAATATCACGAAGCTTAGGTGCCAATTGTTATCACGCGTATTACAGACCACAATGCACTTCGTTACGTCGGACAAGTAAATCCTTTTGAAAGATAAGGCATAAATACACAAACTTATTTCACAAAGTCATATTTTATAATCATTCGACAATTCACAAATGTAGTTCAAATGTAAGACAATTATCAATCAATTCAATTTCTCACAAATCAACATACAAAAGTCTACACAAGGGTGAAACCCTCGAGAATTAGCCGCTCATGACGAACGGAACACGAATGCCGGAAGTTGAAATCTTGAACTTAAACATCTTGAAGCTTATATGATGATGATGACTAGGGTTTGTATTGGAAGGTGGAAGTGAATGAATGGATGGATTGGTTGATGAAGATGGTAGTGAATTAGGGTTAGGATCGAATGATTGTAATGGTTGATGATTGATGTGGATTGATGGATTAGAGGTGATTAGGAAGATGGGTCTAGGCTCCAAAATGGTGTTTCAAACTCAAAATATTCGTAACTCCCCGAAAATGGTCAAAACATAATCTATATCTCGTCCCCAATCATAAAACAAGCAAATTTCACGAATTCCATCAGCTGAGGGCGTCGGCGACGGCCTTGGGTTTGTCTGTTTTCTTCCGATGAGCAATCCTACTGCCTACACTTGATTGTTGCCGACATACATATATGGAGGATGTTGCCGACGGCCTAGGAGGGCATCAGTGACGGCACCTTCATTTCTTGTTTTCTGATTTTTCCATTTCTATCTCCCGATTGACCCGTTTTCCGTCCCGGTGCTCCGTAAAGCTCCCGAATAGCTCCTTAAACTCCGTTAGACCTACAAAACGCAACACCAATCAAAAGTAGGCTTTCGGAACTAAAAGTCATGTAAACGCATCAACTTAAGCATAAAAGAACATCGGTTTTCGACCACGCACCACATCCCCACACTTGTCTTTTCCTTGCCCTCAAGCAAATCCGTCTTTCACTTTCACATGGGTCGAACAAGACACACACTTCCCATTCTTGAGACGTAAGCTAGGGTCTAATGTCATACCCAGTTCATGATTTTTACATTTTTCAAAATATTTAGTGGTAAAATGATTAATCACATAAGAATGGTTACCCACGATTAACCCGCCCTTGAAACTCACAAATCATACACACCCCTCACAATGTTCTCTCCACTCAGTTTAAAAATTGGCTAATAGATGATGCATTAGCATGTTTCAGTATAATCACTCAAACCGATTAGAACACATACCCGCATAGGCTTGCAACTCAATCATTCTCTACCACTGAACACAAATACTAAGCACAAGTCAAAGGTCTTTAAATGGCTGTAACGGGGCTAGGCTAAGGGTATGGGATAGGGTATTTTGAAAGTGGCTAAGGTGATGAAAACTCGATTTTTTTTATTACATACACAACTACTCTAAAAACGACTACTACAAATAAACAAACTAAGAGGAAAAGAATTTCGCCTTTTATTCAACGAACTACAAACGCATCTTTTTGTGCCTTTTCACCATAATTTTCTACTATTTTTCATGATATTTCCGATTTTTGATTTTTTTTCTTTCATGACTAAACTTAGGGTCGAATTTTCATCACACGGGTTAAAAATAAAAGGCTCAACGGTCAAAAGCTAAATGGGTTGATCAAATGAAAGGTTTAGGCTCAAAGTTGGCGACTACGGGATTAATTTCGGGTAAGGAGATATATAAATGGTGTAAGAGGAAAAGGTTTACCTAATGCCTTAATTATTCTTGTGCTCATATTCGGTCTATTGTCTCAAACATATCAAAAGTTACAAGTTCTACAATACACGACTAATGGTCCACTCAAACAAAGAAAAAAAAATATATATATATATATATATATTCATGTGAGAAATTTAAAAGTGTGAGAAGGATAAGAAAAAATCTAAACCATTAGATATATAATCTAATGGTTGAGATCCTAGTGGCAATTCTGTAAATAGTGTTGACTATTAAACTAACTAATTTTCTAGATTAAGGGTATAAAGATAAATTTAAAATTTTTAAATTTAGAAACTAACATTAATGCACATGAAAAGTTCCCCTCTTCTTTTTTAAACGTCAAAAACTTTTATACGTAACTTTTTTTTTTAAATTACACCATAATAACGAGTGTTTTTTTATCTTTAATATGAGTACCATATTGATATACTTATGTAGAGAAAAAAATTACATCTCGCTTGGATGTTTTAGTCCATGGTGTTTTTTCTATGTTCATACAATGTTGTTTTTCATTGTAGGGTGTTATTTCTGTTCTTCGTAAGATGTATGCTTTCAATATACATGTTGTGGTGTTTTTATGAGTTAGGGTGTTATTCCTGTTATATTTAATGTGAGGACAAAGGTCCTTGCATTGCTGTGGTTTCTGGTGTCTTCGGTAGGTTTTTGTTGCCTTCAAAGAGTTAGGGTGTTATTTCTGTTTTTATATCTTTAGGGTGTTATTTCTGTTTGATTCTGATTAAAGTTTTGACTGGTGTTATATTAGGGTGTTATTTATGTTATATTCAATGTTAGGGTGTTCTTTATAAGATGTGTGCCTTCAATATAACTGTTGTGGTGTTTTTATGAGTTATGGTGTTATTTTTGTTATATTTCTGTTCTTTATAAGCTGTATGCCTTCAATATACATGACGTGATGTTTTTATGAGTTATGGTGTTATTTTTGTTATATTTCTGTTCTTTATAAGTTGTATGCCTTCAATATACATGATGTGGTGTTTTTATGAGTTAGGGTGTTGTTTCTATTATATTTCTATTCTTTATAAGATGTATGCCTTCAATATACATGTTGTGGTGTTTTTATGAGTTAGAGTGTTATTTAAAATTCGAAAATCCCTACAAAAAACTGGTTGCATATATTCATTCCATAATTAGATTTTATTAGTTAAATTACACTTATACCCTTAAACTACCAAAATAAAAAGGGACACATGTCACCTCTAAAATCTTTCTTATCCTTCTCACACTTTTAAATTTTCTCACAATAACCTCACCCTATATATATATATATATATATATATATATATATATATATATATATATATATATATATATATATATATATATCATGTGTAAAAGTGGCTCAAAATCTCACGTACAAAGGGTATGGTATGTGATATGCACAAAATGCAAGTTTCTTAAGCGGATTATTCCCAAATAACCACCCGCTAAATACCCATCATGTTATTAATTCGAACTTGACCATGACAAAAGACCACATGGGTTGTGCCATCCCTTATTGACTTGGTTACTTGTGTTATTTAAGATTGCTCAAACAAATACATTTTGCAAAAAAAAATTGAAAATTTTCCCCCATCCCCACACTTGAGATCAACATTCTCCTCAAGGTGTAGTGTCTAAATGAAAAGGGTCAAAATAGAAAACTTTTTCTCCCTCATCCCCACACTTGAGGTCAACATTGTCCTCAATGTGTAGGGATAGAGCTTTCAAAACGTACAAGGGATGTGACACGACTAACCTCTCCAAATTTCACCCCAGTTAATAAAATACAAAATACAATCCACTTATTAACTAACTAAGAATCAAAGCTAAAAAGAAACATATGCACCTGACTTTTGCTCATTCCTCGTGTGCTCTTCATTCTTCAATAAAAATGGTTGTCTCGCGAACATAAAATACCTACAAATTTCCCTCGTGTAGAAGCATGCTTCTCAAAACCATCAAAGCTTGTTAGTTACCTAGTTCTACCATTTTTATAAAGAATTTACCTGTCACACGCCAACCCGCAGCGGAAATAAAAGTCGGGGCATAACTGGGTTATCACCAAAGCTCATGACATTTACTAATAAGTTTCATATTTATTAACTCAAAATTTAAAAGTCGGGATGTGTTTCTTTCTTCACCTTGTTCACCTGTATCATGCGTAAATCAAAAGATTTTGGTCAACAAAAGTTGGCGAGTGAATCTTAGTAAAACATTTTAAACAGTTGTATTATATTTGTTTGAATAAAAATTGTGCATGAATCATAAGTGAGTATATGTATATATATAACCAATCACAAACCACATAATATCCACAATGAACACATGACATGATGAATGCTGAACTTGAGATCAAAGCTCAATCAAACGCAGCCGATCTAATGTGGCACCTGATGCTTAACTCGTATCCCACGAGGAACTGATGGGCCTAATGAATGATTGCACTGAAATATTAAAATGTAACCACACAAATATACACATTGATCACGTAATGATATTAGCACAAGTGTATGATTAAATAAAACAAGTACGACACATGATACACAAACCATAAGTGAATCATAAGTGAGCATATGTATATATATAACCAATCACAAACCACATAATATCCACAATGAACACATGACATGATGAATGATGAACTTGAGATCAAGACTCAATCAAACGCAGCTGATCTAATGAGGCACCTGATGCTCAACTCGTATCTCACGAGGAACTGATGGTCCTAATGAATGATTGCACTGAAATGTTAAAATGTAACCACACAAAACCACATAAATATACACATTGATCACGTAATGATATTAGCACAAGTGTATGATTAAATAAAACAAGTACGACACATGATACACCCCAAAACATGATTAAAAGGGGAATTGGTAGAGATTCACTCACCCTGGGTGCGTTCCTGAATTGATGAAAGGTGCGCACGAATTGAGAATTGATTCGACAAGGAAATCTAACCTAAATAATCAATAATGCGAAGACTCGATAAATATATATTATATATAATAAACATATAATATTTTGATTTATTACCTTGTTTGCTAGTGTTTAGATAAACTTTATGATTTATTTAGTTATAACTAAAATACTTTTTAATTGATTTAAAACTATTAATATAATAATGAAAAGAAGAATTAATTAACAATTAATATAATATATATATATGATAAAAAAATTTAAAACCTTGTCAGATCTGACAAGGTGGATCGGACCGGATCTGCTTGTGATATTGGATGCGTGTGACAGGATTCAAACTCGAGACCATCCGCGTACGTGCACGCAGTGTCACACCCCGACCCGCAGCGGAAAAAGTGATCGGGGCATGATTGGGTTATCATCAAAGCTCATGACATTTATTATAATGTTTCATATTCATTATTACAAATTAAATGGAAACATACAATCATAATTACATCATGTCCTAAACATCATTCTAGACTTCATTGATTTCTAAGGCATTTCCTAAGTTTCCTTGCTTCATCCTGTTTACCTGTATCATGTGTAAAAATGGTTTTTGGATCAACAAAAAGTTGGCGAGTGAATCCTATGAAAAACATTTGAACAAGTTTATTTAATTGATTATAAAACAAAGTGCACAACCACATATGAGTAAATATAGATGTAAACTTATTCACAAAACACTTAATCATTAGATAATGCACATACATACAATAATGGATTGTTTTGAGGCACGCGTTGCTCAACTCGTCTCCCACGAGGAACTGATGGGCCTAATGAATAATTTGTATATAACTTGACAATAAGAAATACATAACTACAAACACTATACACAATCTAAGTTTAGATCACAATATGGTATGGCACAAGTTTAAATAAACAAGTTAATTTTTAGTGACACATGACACACCCCAAAACGTGTAATTAAAAAAGGGGAGTTATAAGATTCACTCACATTGGGTGCATTCGGTTGATGATGTTGAATACGCACGAAGTTGGATTTAACCACGAGTGAAACTAACCTAGATAATAACATAATGGTTTGGTAAATAAGGGGATTTTATTAATCAATTTTAGTAGGATGATTGGATATATTTTTGTGAGTTTAAGGCTATTTTCTAACCTTAAAATGTTATTTTTAAGTATTTTTAATTGATTTTTAAATAAAATAAATAAATAAAAATAATAAAAAAAAGTTGACTTTTTGCGACCGTTGACCGTTGACTTGTTGACTTGTTGACCGGTCAGGCTGTGTAATTGTGTGCGCCGGGTGAGGCTCGAACCCGAGACCTCCCGTTCGCGTGCACGCAGCTCTACCAACTGAGCTACGTGTCTAACCCGAAATGTTTCTGTTTTTAATTATATTTATATACTAATTGAATTAAACTGAAAATCATTTATTTTAAAAACGATTTTAATGCATCGAACCGGTGTTCTCCACAGGTCTTGAACCCGGGACCTGTGGTTTGGGTTAACACATAGTCCACCGCTGGACTGTGTGTCTAACTTGTTAAATAATCTGATTTTTATTTCATTTCTGCCTTATATAAAAAGTTTGATGATTGTCCGGACGGTGCGGTAGTCTGGACTCGAACTCGTGACGTGTGATTAAACATTCACACAGTCCACCACTGGACTGTGTGTCTATCTTGGTTATTATTCCGGTTTTTATTAAACTAACATCTTTAAGCAGTGGATCCGGTTCAGTTAAGAGAAAAAAAAACATTTTTATTAAGGCGAGGGTGCGTGGGACAAGAATCGAACTCGGGACGTAAGCGTGTTTTATTTGCACACAGTCCACCGCTGGACTGTGTGTCTAACCCGGAATATATCTTGATTTTAATTATACATATACAATACTGAAACGTCGTCTTCTTCGTCAGACTTAACCAGAATCGGAGTCTGACTGGTTCATCGATTTTAATCAAGTTCTTTTAGTGTGTTGCGCTTAATTTGGCGGTTATGACTTGCGTCGCGGGTTCAGACGTCGGTTATAACCGATGTAGTAGTTAAGGCTTCGGTTAAAGCTGAAGAAACCGTCCAATCTCGGCGAAATCGTCGGGATTTCCGATGACTGCGATTAGGCGCGTCGGTTTTGAATTCGATATTTATGTTATGAATTAATTGTTTTCAATATTGAACAAGAAATACAAGTGGCGCAGTGGTTGGATGGTTGGAAGTTAAGGCGTTGTTGAAATCGCTGGCTGCCCGGGTTCGAAACCCGGCAGAAGCCTTTTATTTTTAAACCACTATTTTTAATACTTTTTCAAATATAAATTATATATTCCAATATACTTATTAATTATGTATCGTTTAAAAATTAGAAATTTTTAACTGATTGTTCGGTTAATAAACGGAGCGGGTTTGGTAAATCCGGTTTTTGACGGATGTTATAGTATCCCCTGCTTTTTAGAAATTTCGTCCCGAAATTTAAGTAGTGATATATTTGACTAAAAATGATGGTGTTTAGTTTGACAGTTACATACTTAGAAAAATAGTAAGAGTTTAAATTTTTGTTTGAGGCGGTAACGTTCCTTGTAAGGGTTAGGTACCCTGCTACAGGAATCGCTTTTTGTTGCCTACGGTAAAAATATTGATAAGCAGAGTTGATTCACTAAATATGATATCATGCGTAAGAGTTTTGATATGTTTGGAAGGATAGGGTTATATCCTAAAACAAAATTTCTAATACTACAACCTACATGGAACTTCTCATAACTGTCTAATAATGCCTCTGATCCTTTGACAAGAATACTTATATATAGGAAGTACCAGCGGCGTATCCACCATATTCTTGTCAAATTTTCATTGGTTTTATCAGTAAGTTATGATTGGTTCTATTATGTGACTCTAAACATAAATAAACGCCACAACCAATGTACCAAGAAATTACTAAATCCTACATTTTCTCATAACCGCCTGACAATGCCTCTGATCCTTTGACAAGAATACTTATATATAGGAAGTACCAGCGGCGTATCCACCATATTCTTGTCAAATTTTCATTGGTTTTATCAGTGAGTTATGATTGGTTCTATGATGTAACTCTAGAACATAAATAAACACAACAACCAATATTTGAGGCCATATTCTGATAGCATACATGTTTGAATGGTGACAGTTCCTCTATCGTTTGTTATGATGGAGAGGTTAGTTTATGTAGAAATAGAACACAATCCAATTTCTTTAAGTGGCGAGATGATATAAATGTAACACAAATTTCAACCAAGACAATACTAAATCCTACATGGAACTTCTCATAACCGCCTGATAATGCCTCTGATCCTTTGGCGAGAATACTTATATATAGGAAGTACCAGCGGCGTATCCACCATATTCTCGTCAAATTTTCATTGACTTTATCCGCAAGTTATGATTAGTTCTATGTGACTCTACAACAAACACAACAACCAAAAGATCGTATTGCATGTACTGAAAATGAAAAATGTCTGTGCGATCAAGGCTCAATCAAACGGAGCCGATCGTATTGCATGTACTGAAAATGAAAAATGTCTGTGCGATCAAGGCTCAATCAAACGGAGCCGATCGTATGTTGGCATGCCAGGTTCACGCTCATAATGTAATGGGGAACGGCGGCCTATGAAATTGCATGTACTTGAAAATAATAAATTTAATCTAAACAATAATTACACAAACAGTTTATACATGGAACCTCTCATAACTGCCTGATAATGCCTCCGATCCTTTGACAAGAATACTTATATATAGGAAGTACCAGCGGCGTATCCACCATATTCTTGTCAAATTTTCATTGACTCTATCCGCAAGTTATGATTAGTTCTATGTGACTCTAAAACAAACACAACAACCACAACTTGAGTCTTAATTCTGATAGTATCCATGTTTGAATGATGACAATACCTCTCTTGTTTGTTGTGATGGAGAGGCTAGTCATTGTGGAAGTGAGACATAGCTCAACTTCTTTAAATGATGAAATTGAAATACACTGAAATGTATGATGAACAAACTTTGACCAAAACATACTAAATCCAACATGGAACCTCTCATAACCGCCTGATAATGCCTCCGATCCTTTGACAAGAATACTTATATATAGGAAGTACCAGCGGCGTATCCACCATATTCTTGTCAAATTTTCATTGACGTTATCCACAAGTTATGATTAGTTCTATGTGACTCTACAACAAACACAACAACCACAACTTGAGTCTTAATTCTGATAGTATCCATGTTTGAATGATGACAATACCTCTCTCGTTTGTTGTGATGGAGAGGTTAGTCATTGTAGAAATGGAATACAATCCAATTTCTTTAAATTATAAGATGCCATAAATGCTAAATCAGTAAATACAAAACAAACTTCAATCAAGACAATGCTAAATTCCACATGGAACTTCTCATAACCGCCAGATAATGCCTCTGATCCTTTGGCAAGAATACTTATATATAGGAAGTACCAGCGGCGTATCCACCATATTCTTGTCAAAATTTCATTGGCTTTATCCTTAAGTTATGATTGGTTCTATGTGATTCTAAAACTTAAAGAAAAACATAAAACTAAACGATTGGAGTTGAATCTTGATTTTCGGTGAAGGGGACTAGTTGGGTGGTTTCGCTTGGGCCGTCATTATCTTCGACAGGATTGGCGTTGATGTTGAAAACTCTTCCTCTTGCTGGTGGCCTAGTGATTGGGTTTTCTTGATTTACTTGGTTAACTGGGTTTGATTGACCTTGAGCGTTTATGATGTTAACCAATCGAGGGCACGTGTTTCTAAAGTGGGTAGGGTCGCCACAATTGAAACAAGCTCGAACATATGGGAACATGGGGTATTGGGGTTGTTGATAGGTTTGGATCATGATTTGAGGAGGGGGTGAGATTTGGTTTTGAGGGGTGCGACATCGAGGTGAGGTCCAAGGTATGGTTTCTTATTTGGGTAAGTTGAGTTGGGTGCTATTTGCGTGATTGGGATAGCTTGGATTGGTATGGCTTGTAAAACTGGTTGATTACGTTGGGTAGTAGCGAAAAGTTGCCCATCTCTTTTTCTCTTAAAAGTGGGTTGAGAAGGGGATTCGGTTTGGGTGGAGTTTGAAGTTTCAGTCGATGCCTTATCCTTCTTCTTCTCCTCCTTGAAGTCTTTGTTCCGGATTCGGTTTTCGGTGAGCTCTGTAGCTAACTCCATAGCTGCTTCCAAAGTTGCAGGCGTGGTACTTATTACAGAGTCTTGAATTTTTGACGGAAGACCTCGAATGTAGTGCTCGATCAAACGGTAGAGGGGAGTGAACAAGTTGGGAACCATTTGATTTAACTCGAGGAATCTTTTGTTGTATGTGGTGTGGTCGCCTTCCTTTTGCTTCAACGAATAGAACTCATCTTCTAGTTTCTTGATTTTGCTCCTTGGGCAAAACCGTCTTGTCATGATTTCCTTCAACTCTTCCCAAGTCAAGGTCATAGCATCTTCAACGCCTCGTTTGGCCTTCTCTGTATTCCACCAAGTAAGGGCTATTCCATATAAACGACCGGTAGCATATCGCACTTTGCGATCATCGGGGCAATCGCAATTTAGAAAAGTGTTCTCCATTCTTCAAACCAATGGAGGAGAGCGGTGACACCTTCAGTCCCTTCGTATTTTGGAGGGTCGCATGATTTGAAATGCTTGTAGGTGCATTTAGTGGTATTTGGGGGAGGTTGATAACATTTTGATCTTCTTGGTTGACAGGATTAGCGGTAAGTGCTTGTTGGACTTGAATTACAATGTTGGGTATTACGGCAGCCATTTGTTGAGAGATTAGGGCAGCCATGCGCTCGCGAGCTTTTCCGGCTCTCATCTTCCTACGGGCGAGGCTAGAAGACATCTACAAGGAATACATGTCAAGAGTATGAGTTGGATGTTTTTGGGATCAGGGGTCGTATTTAGGAATGAACATTCATAAAATAAATATAGAAAAATAAATCTACTACATCCATAGGATGTCTTGGGCTTTGCTCGTCATTGGGCCTTGCATGCCGCCATACTTCACCTTCGTAATCATGTGGGCCCCCATGAATACCGGGTTTTTCATATGGTTCGCATGTGTTAGCCTGGTTACGTACACTAAAACCCGGAGAAAATCGAGAAATATGTAACGTATGATATTCGGAATGTGTCCAGGTATAGACACGGTGACACCTCAAAGTGGGGTTAGTTCGAACGACGTTTGGTGTGGCATGCTTTGGCCTAATAGGTCCTTCGTACTCTCATCGTTAGTCCCCAGGTAGGCAAACTGGTCCGTTATATTGGATTTATACGAATGCCAACCTAGACAGGACGTTCCGACTACCGGTACTTGTACCCTTCCAGTTACTACATGCCCGTCGCAGAACTTAATTTGATGAGATTTGAAAATTGCGACAAAATCTTTGAATAATGAAAGTATGAAGATGATTTAAATATATGAACATTGAAATATGTATGATGAATGTGTATGTAAGTATGTATGTTTGACTGTAAGTATAAACAAATATGAAACAAATAAATATCATAAGTTTGTATGTAACCACCTAAAAAAATTAAATTTTAGGCAACTATAGTATATGCTCTAAGGGTCTAATAACCTATCCTATATCCCTATAGTCATGGCTCTGATACCAATCTGTCACACCCCGACCCGCAGCGGAAAAGGTGATCGGGGCATGATTGGGTTATCATCAAAGCTCATGACATTTATTATAACGTTTCGTATTCATTATTACAAATTAAATGGAAACATACAATCATAATTACATCATGTCCTAAACATCATTCTAGACTTCATTGATTTCTTCTAAGGCATTTCCTAAGTTTCCTTGCTTCATCCTGTTTACCTGTATCATGTGTAAAAATGGTTTTTGGATCAACAAAAAGTTGGCGAGTGAATCCTATGAAAAACATTTGAACAAGTTTATTTAATTGATTATAAAATAAAGTGCACAACCACATATGAGTAAATATAGATGTAAACTTACTCACAAAACACTTAATCATTAGATAATGCACATACATACAATAATGGATTGTTTTGAGGCACGCGTTGCTCAACTCGTCTCCCACGAGGAACTGATGGGCCTAATGAATGATTTGTATATAACTTGACAATAAGAAATACATAACTACAAACACTATACATAATCTTAGTTTAGATCACAATATGGTATGACACAAGTTTAAATAAACAAGTTAATTTTTAGTGACACATGACACACCCCAAAACGTGTAATTAAAAAAGGGGAGTTATAAGATTCACTCACATTGGGTGCGTTCGGTTGATGATGTTGAATACGCACGAAGTTGGATTTAACCACGAGTGAAACTAACCTAGATAATAACATAATGGTTTGGTAAATAAGGGGATTTTATTAATCAATTTTAGTAGGATGATTGGATATATTTTTGTGAGTTTAAGGCTATTTTCTAACCTTAAAAATGTTATTTTTAAGTATTTTAATTGATTTTTAAATAAAATAAATAAATAAAAATAATTAAAAAAGTTGACTTTTTGCGACCGTTGACTTGTTGACTTGTTGACCGTCAGGCTGTGTAATTGTGTGCGCCGGTTAAGGCTCGAACCCGAGACCTCCCGTTCGCGTGCACGCAGCTCTACCAACTGAGCTACGTGTCTAACCCGAAATGTTTCTGTTTTTAATTATATTTATATACTAATTGAATTAAACTGAAAATCATTTATTTTAAAAACGATTTTAATGCATCGAACCGGTGTTCTCCACAGGTCTCGAACCCGGGACCTGTGGTTTGGGTTAACACACAGTCCACCGCTGGACTGTGTGTCTAACTTGTTAAATAATCTGATTTTTATTATACTTATATACAAACTACATTATTTCATTTCTGCCTTATATAAAAAGTTTGATAATTGTCCGGACGGTGCGGTAGTCTGGACTCGAACTCGTGACGTGTGATTAAACATTCACACAGTCCACCACTGGACTGTGTGTCTATCTTGGTTATTATTCCGGTTTTTATTAAACTTAACATCTTTAAGCAGTGGATCTGGTTCAGTTAAGAGAAAAAAAAACATTTTTATTAAGGCGAGGGTGCGTGGGACAAGAATCGAACTCGGGACGTAAGCGTGTTTTATTTGCACACAGTCCACCGCTGGACTGTGTGTTTAACCCGGAATATATCTTGATTTTAATTATACATATACAATACTGAAACTTCGTCTTCTTCGTCAGACTTAACCAGAATCGGAGTCTGACTGGTTCATCGATTTTAATCAAGTTCTTTTAGTGTGTTGCGCTTAATTACAGGTGAGATTAATAAAAGAACGAGAGATTAAGTGTAAGGTATACCGAACAGGGCTCCTCTGTTTCGCCGGCGAAACTCCGGTGACAGCAGATGATTCCGGCGACGTGTGTCTTGCGGCAGAGGGTCTTCAACGAGCTTGAGATGAATGTGGGTGGCTTCGGTATGAGCTCTGGGGGTTCAGTAAGGTACAGAGGTGAAAGGGTCGGTTTTCCGGCGAGTTGTAGAAATTTCCGGCGAGTGGAATTACATCGGGAAAATGTGTGATTGTGAGTGAAAAAGCTAACAGAGGTTAGAGGGGGTATTTATAGGGCAGAACATCGACGTATTTAGTCCGTTTTCCGTCTTGATTCGTCGGTCATTACGTTTTCCGGCGGTTATGACTTGCGTCGCGGGTTCAGACGTCGGTTATAACCGATGTAGTAGTTAAGGCTTCGGTTAAAGCTGAAGAAACCGTCCAATCTATGCGAAATCGTCAGGATTTCCGACGACTGCGATTAGGCGCGTCGGTTTTGAATTCGATATTTATGTTATGAATTAATTGTTTTCAATATTGAACAAGAAATACAAATGGCGCAGTGGTTGGATGGTTGGAAGTTAAGGCGTTGTTGAAATCGCTGGGTGACCCGGGTTCGAAACCCGGCAGAAGCCTTTTATTTTTAAACCACTATTTTTAGTACTTTTTCAAATATAAATTATATATTCCAATATACTTATTAATTATGTATCGTTTAAAAATAATTTGGGCATTAAATACGCAAAGAAATTTTTAACTGATTGTTCGGTTAATAAACGGAGCGGGTTTGGTAAATCCGGTTTTTGACGGATGTTACACGCAGCTCTTCCAACTGAGCTACGTGTCTAACCCATCAGAATCAAGATTTTTATTATTCTTCTGTTCTCTTTAAGTGAATTCTTTTTTTTTAATTTATTAAAAAGGTTTTTCGAAATTAAGTGACCGGTGTGTGGAGTGATGCTCGAACCCGCGCCGATCTGATGTATTGCACCCAGCCCATCCAACTGGGCTGGGTGTCTAACCTGCTTGAATAAAGAAGTTATTTATATTTAACCACTGTTTGACTTTATCTTCCCTAAATAAATAGATCTTGGTGCTGTTCATCAATCAGTTTTGAATGTGTTTCTGATTAAGACCAGTACCCTTGAATTCATGAATGATAAACGAGTTATAAAGATAGGTCGAAGATTTTACCGACAAGATGAAAGTCTAAGTTTTTCCGGTGGAGATTTTCCGGCAAGATGCGATAACAAGAAAATTTCTGACAAACTGAACCAACGGCCTTTGAGCAGAGAGGGGCTTCTAGAGGTAATTCGACGAGTTTAGAACAAAGAAACGTCGGGTATAAATAGGCTGCTCGGAACTTAGATTTCGGTTTTCTTGTAACCGAAAGTTTGATGATTTGAGTAACGGTCGATCATAAAAGATTTTGATTGATACATTTGTGTTGATTGACAGTTAAAGATGGTTTTATTAACGGTTTGAAACTGATACTACGGATAAGCTCTAAAATCAATTGGGCCGTTTCCAGTTCTAAGTTTGAACTTGCCGAGCTTGCATGATCCATTATATATATTATTTGGTTCAAAACTTTCACAATCAGTGTGTGTAGTGCAGTGGTGTTTTAGTGTGTGCGCGTGTGGTGTGATCCAGGGTTCGAAACCCGGCTCGACCTTTTAATAATAAATTTATTTATTTTTTATTAATTCAAAGTTTATTTTAATTCATTCACTTCTTTTTTTATTATTTATTAACTATATTTCTAAATCCTACCACATTAATTAGGAAAATATCAAAATTACCGCCACTAATAAATATACCTCGACATTTAGATAATTACTCAATTAATAAAACGATGCGGGTTTTGGAACCCGTTTAACACGAAGGTTACATTACCAAGCCATACTTTTATTCAACTTTGATTTTTGTGGAAAAGATAATTTACAACAACGATAAATCTAACTCATTTTCGTAGGAACCACAGTTGCATTTAACTTATGCAACAATCCCTTTTAAACCTCCCGATAGCTCGGGGGGACGAGTAGGTCTCGTGAGGGTTATATAGGAAACACACCCACAAAGTTCATTTATCTACTAAATAAAAACAAAACTGGACGAAAGAAAAAATAAAGTAACTAAAACAAAGGAAATATACAACAACAATAGAAAAATACCATGCACTATCTTTGGTAGCGCTCGTTTGGATCGACCGGAGGGTATGGTTAGAACGGGAAATCGGTGAGAGACTCCATCATCTCGCGGTAATCATCAAGGGGACCCCTTTCCTTTCAGTCGGTTGTTGAAACTGCGGAGGGACATAACTGGAGCCAACTCCTTCGGGCCAATGTGGAGATGGGTCTGAATGCCCAGCAGGCACGGGAAGGTCCTCATAGCGCCTCCAAGGTGTGTGTTCTTGGTATGGAAGGCCTGCCATATAATCTCGATGGTTCCTTTCTTGGTCGTGTAGGTGTTTGGAATTGTTTGTTGTAATTTGTTGAGATATAGCCAACGCACATCATCGACGGTCCTCCATCGTGTTATGTTTAATTCGGAGGCGGTCTTGCTCATCCTCCCAAGCTCGTCTCCGGGCCAACACTTGTACCCTATGCATCTCCTGTTGTTCCCACTAAGACTGCTGCATAGCCCACCTTGCCTGTTCTTCTTCCCACTGCTCCTGTTCCCTAGCTCGGTGGGTGGCTTCTTCAACCCAACGAGCTTGTTGCTGAGCTTGAAAATTCTGCTCCCATTGTCTCTTTCGCTCTTCATATTCCCACATTTCCCCAATACCCACGGAAACATTATCATATACGTCATGTTGGCCCTGGTTATAGTTACGATGCCCTGGCCTGCAACGGTGGGTCACAAAAGTAGCCACACACGCTGATATTTCCCAATGTGGCCGTGCATACCTTTGACGCAGTACCTTTGGACCTTGAGGCTCATCCTCATTTTCTTCGCCCATCTTTTCTTCTTCTTATGCGGCTTCTTGTGCAACACTCGAATCAGTAAATTGGAATCGATGACCCTGGTCATTAAATACAGTGTACTAATGACCGTAAACTTGAACCGAGATTTTCCAATGTTGTTTCATTGAGGTGAAACAACCAGACATAGGGTTCATCTTTCTAGCATATGATTCACGGGTATCCCAAGTGTTCATCATAATAATATGCCGCCAAGATAACTTCGGCGACCAGAACAAAAACGAGTGAAGTACCCGACAATCTGGCCCTTCCACCTTCCCACGATCTCCAAATCGCACCATGATGTTCTCCAACGAAATATGTTGAAAGATTTTCCCTTCAACCGACAAATCACTCATCAACACAGCCCCGCCATCAGAAAAGGGTAACACTGACTCAATCATCCCTTCTGGGTCCGCCGTATTCATTTTGTTGTCTAAGAATTGGTCCATGGTGTAGTATGTCACACCCCAACCCGCAGCGGAATAAGAGTCGGGGCATAATTGGGTTATCACCAAAGCTCATGATGTTTACTAAAATGTTTCATATTTATTAAATTCAAACTACAACTTAAATATCCAAATCAAAATTCATACAATTACAAGGAAATGAAACTATGTAAATAATCCAAAGCTTAAACTGGTTTATTCTTCTAGGCCTTCCTATGTGTTTCTTGACTCAGCTGGATCACCTGTATCATATGTAAAAAAGGGGGATATTTTGGGTCAACAAAAGTTGGCGAGTGAACCTTGATAAAACATTGTTATTAATTTCTTGTTTTATTTAATATGGAAAATTTGTGCAATAATCACATGTGAGCAAACATATATAAGTAAACAAACACAAACCACTTTGAATGAGTATATGATATGAATGATGATGAATGTGAGATCAAGGCTCAATCAAACGAGCTAATCTTATGAGGCACCTAATGCTCAACCCGTCTCCCACGAGGAACTGATGGGCCTAATGAAATGCGTGCACTGAAAATGATAAATCCAAACTACATATAATCCACACAACAATTGATACACATTTGATACACATTTGATCACGGATATGATGTATGCACAAGTGTTTAAATATAATAAAGAATTAAACGACACATGATACACCCCAAAACATGATTAAAACGGGGAATTGATAGAGATTCACTCACTATGGGTGCGTTCTTTGATGATGATGAAGGCGCACGAATTTATGATTCGATTGACGAGGGAAGAACTAACCTAGATAATAACAAAATGATTTGATAAATAAATAAATTTTGGTTGAGATTAATATTTTTAATTAGTGTTCTTAAATGGGATTTTTAGAATTATTTTTGTGAGTTTAAGGAAGTTTTATAACCTTAATAATCTTATTTTTAAGTATTTTTAAATAATTTTCTAATTAAATAAATAACTAAAAAGAAATAAAAAAATAAAAAAAATTGACCTTTGACCGTTGACCGTTGACCGTTGACCGGGTCTGACCGGTCAGACTGTGTTTTCTATGCGCTGAGTGAGGTTCGAACTCGGGACCTCTCGTATGTGTGCACGCAGCTCTACCAACTGAGCTACGTGTCTAACCCGAAATAAACTCAGATTTAATTATATTTATATACTAACTAGAATATTTCAGAAATTAGTTATTTTAAAAAGGTTTTAAAATCTGCAGAACCGGTGCGTATAACCCGCGTCGAACCCGTGACCATTGCTTTGACTTGCACCCAGCCCAACCAACTGGGCTGGGTGTCTAACCCAATTAAATTAGGATTTATATTAACCTTAAGTACTATCTGAGGGGTGTTCTGTTACACTTAAAAGAAAAATGTTCTGTTATTGCGGGAACCGGATACGTACACGAATCGAACTCGGGACTTGAATGTTATAATTGCACACAGTCCACCACTGGACTGTGTGTCTAACCCGATGAAATATCCGTTTTTAATTACTCATATGTACTGACAATAACTTCATCTTCTTCGCATAAATTACCCAAAACCCGATCCCCAACTGCTAACCAAGTTATGCCATTTTGGTTAACTGTGTTAGAATATTAACATAGTAACAGCATAACAAAGAAAGATTTAAGGTAGTTTTACCGATTTGAAGAAAGATTCCTATCTCCAATCGAACTTCCGACGGTGAACGGACTTTCCGGCGGTATGAACTGTTTAACAGTTTTGATTATTGCTTTGAACGATTAAAGTATAAATTAAGAGATAGCAGAGAAGTTTAGACAGTTATACCGACTGATGAATGAATACGGTTTTCTGACGATTGATTCCGGCGAAATTGAAATTCTCCGGCGACGAGCTAAAGCTTCGAAAAAGTGCACGGTTCTGAGCGAAAGGATTTCCAGAAGATTGAGTGGGTATTTATAGTGAAGAACTGGATGAATTGTGTCCGCTTTTGAGTCTTGATTCGCGATTGAAGATTTTCCGGCGGTTATGGCTGAATTTGACGGTTAAACATCGGTTATAATTGATGCCGTAGTCGGTTATCGCGTTTTAGTCAAAAGGAAAGGCCACATTTGCGGAGTTTTGGTCTTACTCCGGCGATTCCGCGTTCTGAGCGCGCGGATGTCCGGTTTTGATTTTCAATTTTATTATATGTGTTATTTGTTTTAGTGTTTATCACAAAGACAGTGTGTGGCGGAGCGTTGTGTTGTGTGATTGGGTTTGTGGGTGACCCGGGTTCGAAACCCGGCGTCTCCATTATTTTTTTTAATTCACATTTTTTTGTTATTTAATAATTATGGTTTAAAATTCTAATATATATATTAATTATGTATTGTTTAAAATTTATCAGCAATAAATACGCAACGAAAAATTATAACTGAGTATTTGATTAATAAACGAAGCGGGTTTGGAAACCCGTTTTTCGACGAATGTTACATAGTAGAAATACTCGTCAACCCCCAATGAGTCAAACCGTGCGATACAGTTCATCGTCTCAAACGACATCACTTCTCACGTTGCATCAAAACACATCCTAATCCTAATCTAGAAGCATCACAAAGACTACAAAATCCTCAGTTCCTTCTGGTAATGCAAGTATCGGTGCATTTGTTAATCTATACTTCAAGGTCATAAAGGCTTCTTCTTGCTTGTGTCCCTATTCAAACTTAACCGATTTACACGTTAACTTGGTTCACGTGACAACTATTCGTGAAAAGTCTTGGATAAAACGTCGATAGTATCCTTCTAATCCTAGGAAACTTCTGACTTCGGTAGCTGAGTTAGGGACTTTCATTTGGTAATCGCCTTGATCTTTGAGGGATCCACATGAATTCCTTCATGATTTATCAAACGTCCTAAGAATTACACTTCTTGCAACCAAAATTTACACTTAGAGAATTTCGCATAAAGCTTCTCTTTTCTCAACAGTGTTAAGAGTGCATGTAGGTGTTTAGCATGATCCTCTTCGCTCTTGGAATAAATAAGTATATCATCTATGAAGACAATTACAAATTTATCCAGGTATGGTTTACATATCCTGTTCATCATGTCCATAAATGCTGCTGGAGCATTTGTTAAGCCAAATGGCATGACCGTAAACTCGTAATGATCATACCTAGTTCTGAAAGCAGTTTAGGAATGTCCTCTTCCTGTACTTTTAGTCGATGATATCCTGAACGTAGATCGATCTTGGAAAAATATCGAGCTCCTTGGAGTTGATCGAATAGATCATCAAATCTCGGTAATGGGTACCAATTCTTGATTGTGGCCTTATTCAATTCTCTATTATTGATACACATACGCATCGAACCATCATTTTTGTTGACAAACAACACAGGTGCTCCCCTAGGGGATGAACTTGGTTGTATGAAACCTTTCTCTAGCAATTCACCCAATTGGTTCTTTAATTCCAGCATCTCCATTGGTGCAAATCGATAAGGCGCTTTAGCAATTGGTATAGTTCCATGTATCAGATGGATTCTGAACTCTACTTCTCGATCTGGTGGCAGTCCATGTAGATCTTCTGGGAAAACATCAGGGTATTCCGATACTACCGGTATTTCCTTCAGCTCCTCGTCTCTGGTGTTAATGATCACAGAGATCATATACACATGCCTTGCTTCCTTGCGTAACTTGGAGCTTTCATCACAGAGATGAATTTTGTGGGCTTGGTTGGCTTGTCTCCTCGAATCATGATCTTTTCTCCTGTTGGCGTACGAATCTCAACAGTATTTTGATCACATAGGATTCGAGCATGATTGGCCACTAACCAATCCATTCCTAATACTACATCGAATCCATCCAGATTCATTGGTAGTAGATTTGCCGTAAACTTATGTCCTAATAATTCTATTATCCCTCCTTGAAGTACTTCGCGTGTGTTGATGGAGTTCCTTTAGCCGTTTCTACCGTACAAGCTTGACTAAGTTTAGTCAACGGTTGATTAAACGCTTGATAGAATGTCGTATTTATAAAACTTTGATTTGCACCAAAGTCAAATAATACTTTAGCATATACGTCATGGACAAGAAACGTACCAGCGATAACGTCGGGAATCATCGCGGCCTTCTGCGCAGTAAGTATGAAGTCTCGTGCGTTCTTCTTAGCTTCGTCTGCTACTTTTGCCTTGTTGTCAGGTGCTTTTGCTAACTTGGGGAAATCAGGTCGGATGTGACCGGTTTGGGCACCATGCTTGCTACGACAACACTTTGAGCCATTTTATGCACGTATGGAGGTACTTTGCAAGCGTATCACCTGACAATCGTGGTAATATGTACGATTGGTATTTCTAGCATTAAGACTAGATTCATTGTGTGCAAACTTTTAGTCTAGTAAATCAAGATACTTATCTAATGAGTGTATTAAATATGTGTTAAAAATGTGTCATTAACTTCTTTTTAGGAGCCTACGGATGAGGATGTCGCATACAACAAGAGGCTTTCCTACACATGGCCCATTGCATGATGGCATATATGGGACATTTTTTATGTTCTTGGTCCATGGCTACTGACAACTATTGACGGGTTAGGGTTTGTCTTCTTTTAATATAAAAATTAGTGATCATGTGTAAATTGTAACAATATTTATGAGATGCAATCATTGCTTATAACAAAGTAATAGCTTGTAAATTTTGTGTAGGTGTTGCGAATGTGCCACATGAGTAGATACATTTATGAAAATTAATAGTTTTTTCATTCATTTTGTTTTTTTCCCTTGGAGTATACGAGCCTAAAAGGTATCATTGTTGGACATTTAGTCAATTTGCAATTGACTAAAGAAGGTTGTTGATTGGTAAATCTATTTCAAAATTACCATCTATATTACAATCTAAATTAAAAGGGCAATCATGGAAAGATAAGTGATGGTCATAAACCCTAAACTTTTATTAGGCCGTTGCTTTTCATTTTGTTGTTTGTTTTGTAGTTACTTGATTTTATTGACTTTCTTGAGTACATATAATGAGTTACTAAACTTTATTGACTTATTATTTGTATCATTTTAACTTTTTTTTAAGTACTAGCTTTGTTTTCTTGACTTTAATTTAATTGTTGGCTTTCTTGACTTTCCTTGTATTAATGTTTTCTTCTACCTTGTTATCATGAGTTTGGGTTACTTTGTTACACTTAAACTAAGTGACAACCATCCTAATCTCCTTGTTCATTCAATGGCATACTTCTAAAAAATGTGGTCAAGGAATCTATTCAAGTTATTCTTTTTCATGATCATTAACCTCCATCTTTATTAACTTAGTTTACATTGTTTAATCTAATTGATTACTTATTTAGCTAACATTGTTGACTTTGTAAATTCTCTATTGACTTTTTTTTTCTCTATAACTAAATTTCTAAATGTTCTTTAATAGATGAATGCATTTCCCGTAGTGAATCCAGGTATCTGTTTTTTTATTATTTTTTTTATAAAATCCAAATTTATCTTTAACAACAATAATACTTATTATTAGTGAGAAGTGGATGCGTATATAAACACATAAACAAATAAACAATATTCCCACCAATGATCTAATTACGAGTTATTCGAATAATTATATAAAACCCAACCATATTGGGTTTAGAGTTGTACATTGACGAATACCAATAACTCACACAAGCGATGTGACAAACGACTCTGCTAGTAAGCGCAATCACAAGTTCCCGAGACACCACGAGATCCACACGCAAAAGGGATCAAATTCGTGCAACTGAATGCGTGATGCGAAACAGTGGCAATGTGCGACGGCGGCAACGGCCAGCTGTGGAGGGCGACAGACGCATGAAGAGAGAAAGAAAGAGAGTGTGTCAAGTTTCTTTGTGTGTTTAGCTTTTTTGTCACAATGTGTAATTATGGTTTAATTAGGCTGATCCCCATATTTAAAGAAGTAATTACATTCTAGTCCATGCATAATTATCTTTCCCTCTAAGTAAGTCAACCCTTTGACTTTGTTTCATTATCATATAATAAAACCAACTCCTACTAATTATTATCAAATAATAATTATTCCTCGTTTTATCAATAGGGTGAGGTCCATTGAAAAAAGTAAAACATTTAAACACCTAAATTTGAGATGGGAAGTGTTGGGTTCCAGTCCCGCAGGCGACACGTATTAAAGTAAATTTACCGTAAAAAGATTCCACTTTTAGTTAAATAACTGTTATTCGACCGTTAACTAAATCCACTAGTCAAACGCTTTGACTTTATTTTATTCCTGATATAACCCTCTTATATTTATTATCTAAATAATAAATTAATATTCGTTTAACCCTTTAAACGACACCAATTATTTCCGCAAATTAATAGCTTCGTAGCCAATTAATATTTTCTAGTATTTCACAAATATGTATTCTTTGTAATTAATCCGTTTTTGTGATACCTATCTCTAATAATTAAACATTGTATTTTTTTGTCGTTTAAAGTGTCACTCTTTGGATCATATCTTAATAGTAACGTTAAATAATCGATAATTGAACACCCTATTCTAATATCCACAACCAATCAAAACTTACTGGATCATTTCTTTGTTTTAAGAACCCTGAGAAATTCATGTAAAAACTAATCAAATCCATTTTTAACTACCTATTTTGTTAAAATACAAGTTTTAAAAAACGTATGTCATTTTGATAGAAATGATGAATTAATTAGAGAGATAGACCATTTATTTATTTAATATCTTACATTTTGTATACTATTTATAATTAAATAATGATTATGATTGGTTTCTCGTGAGTTATCGCGATTCTCACAGTATTTAGAGTTTTTAAAATAACTTTTCTATATATATATATGTGGTGGATGGGGTTCTAGAGTGAACACTAGTGTATTTGTGAACTGAATGAACAAATCATGCCCACTAATTTACATCATCAAATCGTAAAATACACTAGTGTATTTTCATCATCAAATCCTAGTCATTGATTTATAATTGTGTATTGATAATCAAGGACTATGACTAGTTCACAAAGTTAACTATCAAGTGAGTTGTTCACAAATGAATCTAACCCTATATGCAGTTACATGTATCGTGTATGTCAACGGTCATCGTAAAGATAACTTTTACCATGAAAACATGTATGTTGTTTAATTTGCAAATCCCTGGATGGAATTGGAATGTTAGAAAATGTAAATTACAATATTGTCCATCATGTTAACACAAAATCTAATTCGCTAGTCGGTTGTACCCCATCCACCTCCATCTTCTAATGTTCTTCTTCGTCATGGCTCCCAATCCCATCAACACATCCAAGAGTAGGGATGTTTAAAAAGCCCGTGGCTCGTGGCTCGAGGCTCTCTTGAAGTTCGCTCGAAAAGAGTTCGAAAAAAGCTCGGCTTGAAGTCAGCTTGGTTTTAAACGAGCTGGCTCGACTCGGCTCGGTTTGTAAACGAGCCGAGCTTGAGCCAAGGTAGGTTCGGTTCATGACTCGCTCGTTTAGCACGTTTAAATTAAACCTCAAATTATGTGTGTGAGTGTGCGTTTATATATATATATATATTCTATTCTAATATATATATATATATATATATATATATATATATATATATATATATATATATATATATAAGCAATGTTGTTTAATTAGTAATATGGTTACTTTTTTATTCAAAGAAATAGATTGTTAAGCTATAGTTTTACTTATCAATATTGATTTAAAATATATAGATTAAGATAAGTAACAATAAATCTTTTCTTGTTCATTTTATATATTGAGTCCATCCTGATTCGGTTCGGCTCGGCTCGTTTACAGCTATATCCAAAAAGACATCGAGAGTTGCAATCGTGGAAGGAGATGGTTGTAGCAAATAATCATCACTCTACTTTCTATCAAATTTGTCCGGTCCCATTCCTCTTTTCCTTTATGATCTCTGTTAAATAATAGTTGTTTTGCTTTGCAAAATCTGAACTAATGTTTTTTTGTTTTTATACCTAAATCCAAGATAACTTTAATGTTTTTGCCATGTTTTCTTTTTCTAAATGAACTATTTGAAAAAAATACTGACTTTAAATGATTTGGAGGTTATAGATATGTTTGATTTTTTAAGCAGTCTCAAAGTTCGAGTTTTTAAAATATAAGCTAGATCGATGGAAATACCTGAAGAAAGGGATGAGAAGATTTTGGTAATATTTAGCGTTCCATTGGAACGTGAAGAATTCCTTACTTGTACGAAAGACTGTTGAAATCCAACAAATAATGAACTTAATTCCAAATGCAATTACATTCATGACAACCAAACATGATTTTGAAGGGAGATAATTCTAATTTAAATACTATAAATTTCGCAAAGCAAACGGGCTCTTAGAACCCGAAGTAAACTATAATGTAACCATAGGATCCTACCGAAAACACGAAAAGCTAATATGTCGAAATTTGAAACATTTATAATAAGAATAGAGAAACGAGTTGTTTATAGTTTAAACTTGGATTTTACACATTTAAGTTAAATGGTTTATAATGTAGCTTAACCCCTCTTAATTAAGTTATATCATCTAACTTTCCTTATGCGTACTATTAAATAATTATAATAACTTTATTATGATAAAACACGATTATTAAAATCTACTTTTGAAAACCCATTATCTCTATAAATATTAAATATATTATGATAATAAGAATATATAGCAAAATGTTATGTAAGATTATAATTTAGTATTATGAATTGATCACTATATCAGTTCCACAAAACTAGAATAATTAGGCATCTTACATCAACAACATGTTAACTTTGTTAGTTAGATTGACACTTATAAAATATGATTTTATACCCAACCTTTTGTAGGTTTGAAAAAAAAACCTCAAATTGAAAAGTCTCAACTTTATTCTTAAAACATACATATGTAAACCAAACACCCTTTATGATTACCATTCACATTTCCTCTTCTAAATCCACAATGCAAACACACCTTTACTTGTTTTATAAATTTAGAAACTCATTTTAGATGTATTATTTTGTTTGTAAAAATATAAAATATACCCGTCGAAACCACCTAAAAAGCCGAACAAATTACAGTTTTGTTTGACTTGATTTTACAATTTGGACTTCTCACAAAATATAGTTCACCTAACAAATGTTTAAAAATATTAAGTTTGAATCGTACAGTTTAAAAAATGTATGAATTTACCTATAACAATTTTAACCCATCTACTATTTCTTCATCTTACAATAATCAAATCCTTTGAAAATTTTTGAATATTATATCCACAATCATTGGCATTCTACACCAAAACTGAAAAGTACTGACAAAATCTTCATAAAAAACTACAAAACGTTAATGCATTGCTAATGAGGACATTTAGATCGTGGGGTGTAGGGCTTGGGTTGGGGCGGGGGAAGTTAAGCAACGTTGTTTCAGCAATACCGGGTCAGCATGGATTGCGGCGTTGCCTCGTTGGCGTGGCTATGAAGCCTGGCGTGGAGCGGGGGGGGGGGGGGGGGGGCAAATCAGACCGTTTGGGCTAGCCGTTGGCCATGGCGGTTTCGCTATATAACTTAAAATTTTAAAAACTTTTACCAATTTTTACCTATAAATACTCATCCCAAACATCAATATTTTTCATATATACTTTCTTCAACACAAATCTTCATCCAAAACCAACCCAAAAAACGAAAATGGTTCATTGGACCGAGGAGGAGGAGATAGCGCTAGTGACGTCAATCGTTGATGCACTACGAACGCTACGTCGTGGTCAAACCCCCTATTGGACACAAGTGTTTCAGCAATACCAACAACATGTCGGAAATTCGCGTCACAACTTGAATGCGTGTCAACATAAGTGGCGTGAGCTAAAACCGAAGCTAGACCGATTTAAAGTTTGCTTCGACCGTGTCCTTGCGGGCGACCTAAGCCACGACGATCGAGTGGAGATCACCAAAATCGAGTATAGGCACGATGAGAATGCAGAATTTCATTGGATTCTCCACTTTAATATTTACCGTACTTTGTAATTTTTTTAGGATTTATTATGAAGTTTTTTTTTAATTTTTTAGGATTTTATGTAACTATTTTTAAATTAATTTAGTGGTGTGTTTTATTTTATAAATGTCAAAATATAAAAAAATATACATAAATTTCCACATGACACCCACGCCGGCTAGCCCATGCCGCTCCCACACCCTACTTTTTTGGTGGCAGCCTGGTGGAACGCATCTCAGCCACATGTCAACCCAAGCCTCTCCATCCCCACACCTCGCAATTATAATGAAGAAAACAAATAATAAGTTAATTATATACATATCATAACAGCCATCACTAGTGCTCTAGTGGTGTATATAGGTATTTAAGTTTCATCTATGGTGGCTTGAGTGAGTTTTCCCATACAGGTATTAGGTTCGAGCTTTGGGTGATAAAGGTTTTTTATTGATCTATTGTGCAAGAGGGCTCTCTAACGCGGACCCGACTAAAACAACGTATACTAGACCTCCTGACAATCGCGAATAATTCACACCATTTAAAAAATAATAATAATAATTTACACCTTTTAAAAAAAATATATATATATATATATATATATATATCAAAACAAAAACAAATCATATTCAGTTTACATTACTATAATGAAATCTAATATGAAAACTAAAATATCAATTCGATTAAGGGTCAAAAACTCATCCTAAATTTTTAAATTAAAACCAAGTTATCCGAATAAATTAAATAGTTCCGTAAAGTATGTCACTTAAAAAAATATATCAGTTATAAAAAAAGTGCTCATTTGAGCTGAAGTTTTGGTTGTTTAAATTGTTATTAAGTTACAAATTATTATTTCTTATATTCACAACGTATAATATTAAATAAACCAACCCTAAACATGTACGATTTTAAAATGCCCATGCTATAGTCGATTGCTTCGATACGAATAAACATATAGGTCAGGTTAGAATTCACATGTTTAATTCATCCACACAAAATCCTTCAACCCGCTAACCAAATGGTTAACACTATTATGACTTGTAATTTTAATTTAACATGGTTTGAATTTGCTATATTTCCCATATGAATTATTAATCAATATGTTTTTGTATATATATCATATGATTTTTTAATAAAGTAAAATAGTATTATTTATTTCCCAAGAAAGATATGCGTTTCTCTTAATTAAGATTGCGAATAAATAGTTTAGAATATTAAATGGAAAAATAAAGGAGACTAGAGTGCAATTAAAACGGTTAGAGTGATGCGATGAGCCACATGCGTGTCTGAAAACGATTCTCCTTTTTCTTTTTTAGTTTTTGGGTGTTGTTTACAGCTGTATTCGATTCAGGACTATGAACACTATGCTTCCTTTTTTCACTATACACACCCCATCTTTCTTTTTATTTCCCTTTTATCCCCACAAACTATTCTTTTTAACATTGTTGACCATCCCATTGTTTGGAAGTCAACAAACATTCACTATTTGTGTTTATTAGACCCCCATGTCATTGATTTCTTTTAAAGCAGTTTAGAATTTATTTAAAATTTAAAAAGTATAATCTTCGGTAAAACTTATTTCTTTATTGTTTTAGTAATGGTTTTATGTTAACAATAAACATAAATAAAAACACTACAACGGATGTACAATCTAAGAAATCAAACAAGCACTACTAAAATTCAATGTATACTTTATATTCATGTTAATTGTTATTCTACTATGTTGATTATTAAGTGGTGCTTGGAATCGCCTATTGCCTATTTATGTTGTTTATTTACATATTACGTTGTTTAAAAGAAACGACACTAAATACTACGACCAAGAAAAACATTTATGATTATTAAACCGATTCAGAATATTAGTTGTTACATACAAACAAATTGGATTATTTTTATTTTAAATTGATTTATTTCATGTCTTTGTGTAACATCAACCCCTCATACCAATTAATTATTTACCTTACCCACAAGAAGCTCACATGTTTGTTTTTGTTATCCGAGTTAAAACTTTCAAAGAGTTAAATATTCCAGAATTACTCTCACAAACATATTTACTGTGAAGTTGTCATTTCATCCGCAATAACTACGCTCAAACCACGTCGATAGTATTTGAAATCGTTCTTTTTAAGAAAACAATATAAGATTTACCTAAGGTGTCAGTGATACCGTATTTACATAGTAATATAGTCAAGAAGCTCCCCTTATGAACTTTTAGTTGGTGTAAGTGGAAAGAATATATACTTAAGGGACCATAATAGAAAGGAATATAAGTTAAGTGATTTAATGTAAAGTTTCTCTTTCTCTCTCATTTTCTTAAGGCTATGTTTAGTAAACAGCAAAAAAGATTAATAAATTCATAATTTCTCACTTCCTCCGTCTCAAAAAATAATTCAGCAAGCAGGCGTAGCCTTTTTCTCTCTCTCAAATGTTCATTCGGTGATGATCTTTATAAAATAAGAAAAAAAAATCCAGATACATTCATCCAGACATATATCCGTATCCAAATATTTGTATATATCTTCTTCTATATCTATATCTTTATTTGGAAATTACACACCCAAATATAGTAGTTTTATATGGGTTTCTCGTGATCTGTGCGTGTGACTTTCTTGGTGGGTTTGGTGTTTACTTCAATTATTCATCATACCTATCTTCCAAGATCGACTTTTTACATTATAAAAGATTCATCTTTAACACAAAGAGTGTGTTTCAAGACTCCAGATTCTAGGGCTTCAACTGTTGGCTTGCTTGTTTGTTTATATGGAGTGAAGTTTTGTGGAGTGTTGACTGGAGATATTGCAGGTTAAAAAGCTGCTGCCTTTTGGGACTTTTGACAAACAGAAGAATTTGTAATAGTAAAGGTGAGAACTTTTTGGTTAATTCCTCTTTTTAGGGCTTTTTTATCACTATTTCCCCATAATTTCAGTCTTTTTTTCTCTTCTTCTTTTTTTTTAATATATATATATATATATATATATATATATGTGTGTGTGTATATATATATATATATATATATATATATTATATATATATATATATATATATATATATATATATGTATGTATGTATATAATATATATTTATTATGTGTTCTAAATTTCTAATTGTTAGGTGTAGTGTAAGAAAGTTAAAAATCAAACCTTTTTTGTTAAGTGAAGTCAAGGGTGGATTCTGCATTTGCAGCTTATGGCCATTTATGTTTGAATTGGTCAGTGGGTCTGTTTGTCTGCTAATCTTTGACCATATTCTGCAAAAAAGCAACTTTCTGTTCATGGCTGTTTGATTTTGTTCCCATTTTACTTAGGGTTTGTTATCTTTTAGTGTTTAATTTAATGTATATTAATTAGTGTTTTTATGAAGCTGCAATTCAAGAAAAAAACTTGATCAGGGAGTTAACTTACTTTCCTTTTCAAGTCTTGTGAATGCCTAATTGTAGATACTGTTTCTTGAACTTGAAGTAATCCCCTTATTTGATCACTACTAGTCTTGCAATACAATGTCTTCACCAAACACCCTGTTAAATTAAATTGCAAAAAAAAACTTGAATAGAAATCTTACTATACTGTTACAGGTTTGACTTTGAATTTGTCAACAAATCAATGGAGAACTACCTGTGACATCAATGGATCCCCAAGCTTTTATCAGATTATCGATAGGTTCATTGGGATTGCGGTATCCAGAAAAACCCGGAATACATGTTCTTTCATCACCGTGTACATGTGAGATTCGTCTTCGCGGTTTCCCAGCTCAAATCGCATCAATCCCGCTTTTATCATCACCCGAAGCCACGCCAGACGCTCATAACATTGCCTCAAGTTTCTATCTCGAAAAGTCAGATTTAAAAGCGTTACTTGCACCTGGGTGTTTCTATACTCCTCAAGCATGTTTAGAAGTTGTTGTGTTCACGGGTCGGAAGGGGTCCCACTGCGGGGTTGGTGTGAAACGGCAACAGGTTGGGACGTTTAAATTGGATGTGGGTCCGGAATGGGCTGAAGGAAAACCGGTGATTCTTTTCAGTGGGTGGATTGGTATTGGGAAGATGAAACAAGAAACGCGGAAGTTTGTTGCTGAGCTTCACTTACGGGTCAAATTGGACCCTGACCCGCGATATGTTTTTCAGTTTGAAGATGAAACGAAATTGAGTCCTCAGATTGTTCAGATTCAAGGGAATATTAAGCAGCCGATTTTCAGCTGCAAGTTTAGTCAAGATAGGTAATGTTACTTGCCTCAACACATTATAATTCTTGTCAATATATACGAATGTTGGTCAATTTGAGTTGTGTTTGTTTTGTCTCAAATGGGTTGGATATAATAAGTAGTGGACAAATGCAAGGGATTAGATGGGTCAAACTTGTTTATGTTGAAACTCGAAAGTCAAATGGCGTGTATTCAAATGCTTAAAATCTCTTAGATCACTTTGTTTAAAAGAAATCATGTAATTTATTTCGATCATACATTTCTTAGTGGGTGCATTTTGACCCATTAACTTATGAACGAATCAATATGGTTGTATTTTATCTCAAACGAGTCAAGTTATATAGAGTAACATTTTTTTAATGACGGTGATTTATTAGGATTGATATAACTTCTAGCAAGGAGCTAGAAGGCAAAACCGAACCCCACGATTACATAGGGAAATAAACAAAGCTAAAAGAATTTATCGAATTTGGAACAAATCAAATGGGTCGAATGATGCTTAACATCTATTTTTATTCGACCTCCTAAATCATTTTATTAGAAGCTTTATGTTAAAATATTGATGTATTTTCCAATCATTTATAATGCATCAATTAATTATACTATTTAAAAAAAAGTGTTTGTGGGTCAAACCAACTCAACTCGTACCGAAAAATGATTTGTTTCAACACAACTCCAAGCCCCCAGCTTGCCACCTCGAGTTTATCTAATCATATGTAACATTTAGTTGACAAATTTAAAAAAAACTGGACAAAAAGGTGTTTGGTGGGTTAGATATGCTTTGACCTACTCATAAAATAATCTTAGTTTTAATCCGAACCAAATATGATCCGTTACAGTCCAACCCGTTTGTTTTGCCACCTATTTATATCCAAGTCCTGAACTTCTAGGGTGCATTATGCAGGGTACCGCAGGCAGACCCGTTGAACAACTACTGGTCAACTTCAGGTGACGGTTTAGACCAAGAAACCGAGAGAAGAGAAAGAAAGGGTTGGAAAGTCAAAATACACGATTTATCAGGTTCAGCTGTGGCTGCAGCATTCATGACAACACCATTTGTCCCTTCAACCGGTTGTGACTACGTCGCGCGGTCAAATCCGGGCTCATGGTTAATAGTCCGACCCGATGCTTTCCGACCCGAAAGCTGGCTTCCGTGGGGTAAACTCGAGGCTTGGCGTGAACGTGGCGGCACAAAAGACTCCATTTTCATCCGTTTCCATCTTTTATCCGATGGGCAAGATGGCGGGGAGCTGTTAATGTCGGAAATTCTCATAAATGCAGAAAGAGGTGGCGAGTTTTTTATAGATACGGACCGCCAGACGACCTCTAACTCGAACATCCCGAGCCCACAAAGCAGCGGTGACTTTGCTGGGCTAAGTCCGGCTGCAGGCGGGTTCGTGATGAGCTGTAGGGTTCAAGGAGAAGGGAAGAGGGGGAAGCCCATGGTTCAACTTGCAATGAGACATGTGACCTGTGTGGAGGATGCAGCTATCTTCATGGCGCTAGCTGTTGCAGTTGATTTAAGCATCGAGGCTTGTAAACTATTTAGAAGACGGATCAGGAGGGGAAGCCGCCATTCATGGTGACGTTAAAAGGAAGGTTGAAATTTATGTTTCAATGGGATTAAAGAAGCTTACTATAGTGTTCTTGTGTTTTACCCTCCTGATTGTTGTATGACATATTACTAATTCTAAACATTTCGCCTGATTAATATAAAATCTGAGGCGCGGGTAAAGGTTTTAGTTGGTTCTGGCGAGCTGAGTTTACTCCGTCATGTTGCAATGAGCCGGCTAGAGAGTTTTGTTTGAACTCCTGCAGGGGGTCAAGAGGGTGCGCTCACCCGTCGCCAAAATTTGTTGGATTATAAAATCCGAGGGGTTTTTTGTCCTTTTTTAAGCAAAAACATGAGTTAGGACCCAACAGATAAAAACCTTCAACCAAGTCTGTTCGTGACACTTTGATCGGTGAAAATTGCATAGTAGCCCCTTATTTTTTATGTTATTGACAATTTACCACCTCGGGTTAAAAAACTAATCGTTTAAGTTAAATTCGTATTAAGTTTATTATATATATAGGTGACGTTCCAAATTTTACTGAGCTTAGAATTAATATCCATGCGTTTGACGAGGTTGAATTTTTAAAGCATAGTTTTTGTCGAATCCCTAAAAATTATTCTGCTGGATTGATTAGATTATGGAGGCTCGCTATGTCCAAGCTTATACCGTCTGAGTCACTTCAAAAAAAAGGATATCGTTAGCCTAGTCACGGAGAGCCCCGGGGGGAAATCTGTGACCAAGCTCTGGCATGAGAGTAAGAAAACTTGCCGGGATAATCAATGGTGCTTTCGACACGATGAATCAGTTGGAATAAATGGTGTGGATTGTGATGAAAGTATTCAATGTTCTCCAGAGAATGTTTTCATAGTATTTAATGCAGTTAGTTCTAAGGTTTTTGTTGCATACCTGTTGTTGATCTCCTTCTTAGCTTATATGGAGAGATGCTTATTAGACAGGACCTACCACTACTAGGATCCAATAGACAAACCCCTGGGCAAAGAGAATGTTTGGATATGAGCCAGACTTTTGTCCTCTTTGTGGGATCTAAGGAGATCCCTTCATTAAATGATCGATGATACCCAATTCTAAGCAACGTTGCCGCCTGAAACTCTCCTATCATATGCACCATAATTGCTTGCGAGAAGTCCTGTTGCTAGAACCTTGACCGGAACAATGGCCTGACAGGAGCGCCATGCCTCCTTCCGGGTCTTCTGCTCAGCCCTTCGTATAAGCCCTTTTGCAACGCTTCGCATTTCTATACTTTCATAATTTAGAAAGTGTTATCATATTTCTATTTTTGGAAACTTGTATCATATTCGTATATTTCATTTTCAACCCTTATACTCTGAGATTAAGATTATAATGGAAACTTATTTGATACTTACACATGTTACATACTTAAATCATACGTTATACACTTGAATACGTGATTGCATGCAAGAAATTCATACTTGAAATACTCGAATACTCGATTTTATGTGCATTATACTTATTCAACACTCTTGTATGCTTAAAATACCAACACTCTCATATTTCATCAACAAGGCGATTTGCACCAAGATATGCCCAATGGCCCACAATTTTTGGTGAGATCCCTCATTCCGCATATTCGATTTTACACGAAGTTACGCCATCAAGCTAGGAGTGATATCCAAATCTTGATAAAAAACTTCTATTTCACAACTCTAGTGGACTTTACCAACGAGTCGGGATTTGCTCCTCGTTTGGTAGGTACAAACCACACTTAGGGTACGATGCTATCAAGTTAGGGGTGAAACCTTTATCTTGATAACTAGTCCCATTCCTCGTTTTTCAATCTCGCTAAATTTTTGAATTTCCGATCATTTAGGGACATATAGTAACTGGAAGGGTAAACTAACGTTAACCACCCCTCGGTGAGAGTATTTTATTTATTAGGCCAAAACATGTTTCAGTAATTCCAAAGGACTTTCGATTCACTTTGGAATAATCGAAGTTTCTAAACCCGAAACACTCCAATATTTTATCAAGCCACTCTTTTATGACTATCTCAATTACTGGGTGTTTTATTTTGATACGTTTGTCATTTCAAGCCGAGAGCACAATTCGCACACCCTTCGCAATCTAAGACAACTCTAATAATCGTGAACAAACTAAATTTACTACTCTTGTCATACTAATCATAGTACGTCATTTGGGCCTTTAGGAGTACAACAACAACCATACCCACTCAAACCCTACCCATAGCCAACCTACTACATGGTCTGGGAGGGTGAAATGTAAGCAAACCTTATTTCTACCCCAAAGGAGATAGATGTTTCTTCTAGTGAGACACTCCCTATCTAGCCCTAAAGCTATATCCAACCATAAAAGTCAACTAAAACATACATAGCTACTCGAAAATCTGTACAACAGGAGTATAAAAACACATAATATGGATAAATAACACACCATCTAGATACATAGAGAAATGATAACATGCAAGGGCCACCTTAATCAATTGAAAAGCTAAGCTCATAATGCATGAACCTAAAACAAAACCAAACCATCCTTCTAATAATCCTTAACTATAATCCTATGTTTCCATGAACTCTTATCCTTGACCATGTCTTAAAAAGATGCAAGTCTAGGAAATCTTGCCTAATCAGCTCACCCAAGTAAGTTTGTGCCTGCCTCTACTCTTCCTCCCCTCCGTGGTGAGAGTTTTCTTGGTTCTAACAGTAGCCTGCTTCCTTGTGAGATGCCTAAACCATCTCAACCTCCTCTCCCTTATCTTATCCGATATACTTACCACCCATAATCTTTCCCTAAAACCTTATTTCTTGTCAAATTTGACCTAGTGTGCCCACACATCCATCTCAAGATCCTAGTCTCTGCGACGTCTAGCTTATACACCTATGTTTTCTCGATAGTCCAACAATCTGTTTCGTATAACATAGTAGGTTTAACCGCTACCCCTATAAACTTTTTTTAATTGGCTCAAAATCTCTTGTCACACAATACTTCAGGCCGTGAAACTATGTTTTATAAACAGAGCCGGCTATTGTGCTAGCCAAGCTGGGCGACGGCCTGAGGCCCAAACATACAAAGAGCCCGAAAAGTTTTTAATAAGTGTCATATATTATATATACTATAAAAGATCTCCATCATCATCTGCTATAGCACAATTGGTAAGATCTCCATCATCATCTCACCGTATTTTATTGTTTTCAGCTTTCCACAATTTAAATGCTAAAACGTTTTATTTCCGAAACATTTAAAAGATTGGTTGTTGGCCTGTTGGTTCACCATTTAAACAAATACAGTATTCAGGATTGGTGTAGGTTCGATCCCTGTATTCCATTTTTTCCTAGATCCCACACTAACCAGCTTGAAGAAATTATGCAATGTCAACATCAATATCTATAAGTGCAACAGACAATAAAATAAAATCATATAGAGGCACAATATTTATTACTACTTTAGTTCATTACATTTTATTACTTGTGCTTATAAGAACCTATTGAGCATAATATTTATTATTTATATCGAGAACCCGTATCGTACCACACTAAATAAAACCAAGATTAGATCAATACCAATTATAGGAAGGGGGCTTGAATTTTTTTGTTTCGCACGAGGCTCAAAAGTTTTTTAACACTCTCTGAGACGGCCCTGTTTGTAAATCAGCTTGACCGGATGACTCGTATGAACATCTGAGTTCAGTTCTAGCTTCGCCTATCTCGCTTGTTTAATAAACGTAATAATTTCTCGTTATTTACTCCTTTGGTAGTCTATTATATGAGCCTTTAGGAGCGATAATGCACAAAAATTGGGAGAAGTCTTTCTATAGAGGAAAAGGTTTATGCTCATCTCGTATCCAAATATGAGTGAGATCTTATTGTGTATGTTGTTTGTTTTTGAAGTAAAAAGTCTAAGTTATAACCATATGGACCATATTGTTATTTTCCAAATAACTAAGGACTAAAATGACCATAAGTCCTACTTAATCCATGAGCCATATAAGCCATGCAAAGGTGGTTAGAGATAAAAATTCCGATCCATTCTCTCTCATCAATGTGTTTGTTCGCCGGATACATTGCCGGAGAATTGGATCACCATGCTATCTATAGAACAGCGGAAATGGTTGGTGTTGGTGGCGGCGATATGGATACAGGCGTTCGCCGGTACCAATTTCGACTTCCCCTCATATTCAACTCAAATGAAATCCACACTCAGGATTGATCAGGTGCACCTCATTTACCTCGCCATGGCTTCCGACATCGGTAAGTTGTTTGGCTGGTGCTCCGGTGTTCTTATGTTGTATTTTCCGACGTGGGTTGTGCTTTTCATGGCTGCTTTCCTTGGTTTGTTCGGTTATGGTCTCCAATGGTTGATTATTCAGACACAATTCTCTGTCCCCTATTTCATGGTTCGTATTTTTATTTCAATTTTAATATCAATTTCTTAACCCATTCAATTTAGGAGCCCTAGTTTGACTTTTAGGGTTTTTTTTTGTTATTGTTTGATGGTCAAAGATGAAATTAATTTGGGGATGTGGGTTCCTAAATTTATTTTAGGGTTTTTGTTGTTGACTTTTATGGGTCAAATTTACCTTTAAGAACTGTTATTTGGGGGTTATTTTGACTTTTTAAGGGTCAAACTAAGATTATGTGCGTGTCCCTAATTTGATTTTAGGGTGTTTTGTTGTTGACTTTTAAGGGTCAACTTCCCTCTAAAGAACTGATATTTGGGGGTTATTTTGACTTTTAAGGGTTATTTGGGGGTTTTTTGATTATTGACTTCTAAGGGTCAAATTCCCCTTCAAGAACTGTTATTTGTGGGTTTGACTTTTTAAGGGTGTTTTATTGTTGACTTTTCAGGGTCAGATTCCCTCTCAAGACCTGATATTGAAGGGTTATTTTGACGTTTTAAGGTCAAAATAAGTGTATATGTGTGTCTGATTTTACGGTGTTTTATTGTTGACTTTTAAGGTTCATATATTTCCCTTTAAGACTATTATTTGGGGTTATTTTGACTTTTAAGGGTCAACTGTACTAAACTATGCTTAAATCTTTATACTTTGTAGATGTTCATTCTGTCATTATCAGCAGGTGGCAGCATTCCCTGGTTCAACACAGTTTGTTTCGTCTTAAACATAAACACCTTCCCTGAAAACTGGCCACTTGCTGTATCTTTAAGCGTTAGTTTCAATGGAGTAACAGCAGCTTTATACAATCTCCTCGCCACTAAATTAAGCCCGAACGATAAAAGCACGTCTTACCTTCTTCTAAATGCCGTCGTCCCTTTCATTGTAGCCATAGCAGCTTTAGGCCCGATTCTCCAACAACCGGGCCCTCAAAAAGACCTTCAAACAGATGAAACAGTCATCAAAGATGATGCACATATATTCGTCTGTATGTATATCTTAGCAGCTGTTACGGGCCTCTATCTTTTCTTTCTAGAACCAAAGTCACAAAATATATTCATCGGGTCGGTCTTGTTGATAGTCCTTCCATTACTCTTCCCAAACATCGTTTATCTTATAAAGAAAGCACACCGGGCTTACTATTCCAAAAGACAACCCGTTAAAGGTCCGGATTACAGTTTGGTTGAATTTAAACATCATGAAGAATTCCCTGAAGAATGTTCGACCCTGTGGTTGATAAGAATTCACGTGGTTGTTGTGTTTTTGATAAAATAATTGAAACTGATCGGTTGAATGTGCTTGGTGAGGAACATAGCGTTACACATCTTGTGTCTCGATGTGATTTTTGGCTTTATTATATCGCGTATTTTTGTGGGGGTACTGTCGGGCTCGTTTACAGTAACAATTTAGGGCAGATTGTTCAGTCACTTGGATATATTTCCAAGACGAAAGCACTTGTTACCGTCTATTCTACATGCTCGTTTTGTGGGCGTCTACTTTCGGCTGCTGCAGATTTGGTTGCTTGCTTTTACCACCAGACATATACAAGTAAGTATATGGCTAATATTAACAAACTAGTTGATTCTACACTCTACAGAAATTTTGGGGCATGTTGGGCTTGTACTTTAGCATAGAACTATGAAAGATGAAGTGGTTATAAATCTTCATACTTTTAGAATTAGAAATTTTGACCCATATACTTGTAAATGTGTTGATTTGGGCTATGTTTAATCTTTAACGGGTCAATGGGTAAAATCAAGAAAATTATTTAAAAAAGGAAAGTGAGTAAAATGCCATTTTCGTCCCTGAGGTTCGACCAGTTTTGTGACTTTCGTCCAAAGGTTTGTTTTACGCATCTGCATCCAAAAGGTTTGAAATCTTGTCATTTTCATCTAGCTCGTTAGACGTTAACTCCATCCATTTATTTCCATTAAGTCTGAGGTATTTTCGTCTTTTATTTTCTTAACGGAGAAAAAAATGGATGTAGTTAACGAGCTGGATGAAAATGACAAGATTTTAAACCTTTTGGATCCAGATGCGGAAAAACAAACCTTTGGACGAAAGCCGCAAAACTGGTCAAACCGCATGGACGAAAATGGCATTTTACTCGAGGAAAGTGGTCAAAGCTAAATTGTATTTTAGTGCATATAACCTTCTAAATCTCTACATCCAAGAATTACATTTGACCCATTAATTTATTATAAATGATAATGTGATGCAGGAATGTATAATACTCGGACCGGGAGGCTATCGCTTGCACTCGTGCTAATGCCTATTGCTTTTCTTCTGCTAGTTCTATCAGACAAATTGACGGTTTTAAGTGTCGCCACTGGTTTGATAGGAATCTGCTCCGGGTTCTTAGTTTCAACCGCTGTTACAATCACTTCCGAGCTTTTTGGTTCTGAAAGCTCAGGGATTAATCATAACATTGTCATAACCAACATCCCATTAGGATCATTGTTATATGGCTACGTTGGATCTTTGATTTATGTTGAACACATCAGTCGGTTAAGATATGAGGATCGTCTTGATGAAAGGGCAACGGTATGTTTTGGACGAACATGTTATTACCATACATTTATATTGTGGGGCTTCATTTCTTTCATAGGTTTGGCTTCTAGTATTCTGCTTTTTTTAAGAACGAAACCGGCGTATGTAAGATATAATCAGAAGGGAAGAAGTAAACAGACTTCAACCAGCGATGACTTCTAGAAGCTGTTGACTTTATCTGCATTGACTGTTACCGTGAAACTAGAAGAACGAGATAGGTATAGAAATTAGTGATCTTCAAATGATGCAGATCAGAAGGAAGCAGTTTATGAATTCATAGGTATAGATTTGTAAATCTGTTACATATATGTAGTGTTGGTTAATGTATGCATTTCTTAATCAGTTAATGATATTGACTAAAAAGTCAAACTGTGAATTTACTAATGCCTAAGGTAGCGTTGTGTTAATTGAGTCGACCAGACTGGCCAAAACGGTGTGAACTTATTTTACAGTCTCCTAATCTTTTTCTTTTTGGTTTAGTTTTTTTTTCTAACTAAAACTTCTAATCATTAATGTTAAAGGAAGCAGTAACTAGAAGAATGGGTCCTAACATGGATCAAGATGAATACTTTTTGTTAAAGTTGGGCTACATGGAACACTCTTTATCTATCTATGTTTAAACAATTAATATGTCAAATGTTATTTTAAAAAGCTGTACTGATTCAAATAAAATTTATTTCATTAAATAGAACAATTGGTGATTTTATATGTTAAAATTCCACTTTTGGAGATCTTCAAATCATGTTGACCGGTCCACCGATGAGCCAAAACTATAAGTATAAAAGTGAAATTATCACTTCACCATAAAGTTAGCTCAATGCGAAAACCCATCTAAATGTTTAAGCGGATCAATAATAGCTCTAAGAGTATCTCCAATGGCATCAAATGCAAATCATCAAATACTTCCATTTCAGCATACCATATATGATTTCAAACTAACCTAAAAAACTTTTATCTTTTTTTCTCACCTCAAACCTACACAAGCCTCCACTTAACACTCCACTCCTATATATTAAAATATATTAAAAAAATGTTTGTGTGTGCCCGAACGAGTCCGTCCACACAGACCATCTCACTAGGGCTCGTGTCCTCCAATGCTGGTGCGGGTGGTTGAAATCTTGAACTCGTCCATCTCATCTCTATTGGAGATGCTCCAAGGGTATCCATTATGATTTAACGCCCCCTATCACCTCTATCCAAAAGAGCGTGGAACACCATCTTCGTGGAACGTGAAAAGCCATGAGGGGCTTAGCCTTTCAGTCAATCAAAACATTCAAAATGGCATGGAGCGTTAATGCATAACACATAGTCTAAACTCTAGAGAGGTTTGATTTATTGGTTTACATTTTTTTCGTTACCCTTTAACACTCATAAAGAAGGGTAAAGGGTTTGATACCATTTTACTAGAGTTTCCTAAAATCTAATTGTACGATTCCGTGCTAAAAACACGAATGCCAAACCTTCAAAACTGAACCCTTTTGGCAGGTCTAACGAACCTGGGTCAGTTTTCTCAAAGCCCCATAAATTTCATGAAAACACGATAGTTTCTGCTTATTAAATGGATACAACAGTTTTCTGATCTTTGTAAGCGAAGATAAGATTTCGTTCATGTCCGGTCGATCATCTGGATCCAGTCGAGTGCAGCATAAAGCCAATTGAAGAATATGTTCTACGACATCGTGTTTTGTGGAGAAATCGGAAGCCAATCTGGATCTATAATTCCAATCAGCCCATTGATTCCATTTGAAAGTGCCTGTTCTATTAATTGTGGCAACGTTATATCATCTGCGGTGAGTCCTGTTGGTCTTTAGATAACTTCCATCATTACTATTCCAAAGCTAAATACGTCTACTTTTGTTGTCACTTTTCTCATATATGCAAGATCTGGTACAAAACAGAAATGCATTAGTGTATCTTAAAGGTCAAATGCTATTTAAACATGAAATTGATATGTATTCTGTTAGATTTTCTATTCTGAAAGAATAAAAGAAAGAGTTGGTGATGCATTACCTAGTGCCAAATAACCAATGGTACCTTGAAATGCTGATGCAGAAGAAACACTGCTTCCATCCTGGTTATGAACTCCTAGAATCCGAGCTGTCCGAAGTCACTAACATGAGCATTCCATTTCTCATCTAGAAGAATATTAGAAGGCTTTAAATCACAGTGAACCATGGGGAATTCGTATTCGGAATGCAAATAAACCAGTCCTCTTGAAACTGAAACAAGAACATCAACTCTCTTAGAAAGATCAAATCTTGTTCGATCAATCGCAGTGTCATGTATAATCTTATCCAGATTACCATTTTCCATGTATTCAAGAACCAAAGCCTTTAATTTCCCACTCTCCCATGCGTAACCAACCACTTTCACTAGATTTCTATGCCTCAATTTTGCCCATGTGTTCATTTCTTGGTAGAAACTCTTATCAGATTCTGCTGAAAACTCTGTAAAATTCAGAGTTTTACTGCTATCATCCTTCCATCTGCTAGTTTACCCTTGTACACTGTGCTTAATCTGCTTGTACCCAGAATGCTACTGTCACTGAATCCATCAGTAGCACCTTCCAGTTCTTTTCTATCAAATCTTTTGAAAGGGAACCCTCGGGTGTATTCTGGTTCACCAGATTCTTTATCTTTTGGTTTTCGAACACGAAATAACAAAAACATAAACTCCCAAAACTATGACAAGAAGCAAAGTAATGGATCCGGGTATTGCAAAAATAAACACCGCCTTTCTCGATATTTGATGTGAATGATTTGATTGGGTTGAGAAGGCACATGACTTGGTGTCGTTGGTGACACAAAGAGACGGATTTCCAAGTAATCCGACTGCGCTAGAGTTTTTGAAGAGTCCATTATCGGGAACACGTCCTTCAAGGTGATTGAACGAGAGATTGAGGTGTTTTAACAGCCATATTATTGCCAAAATTTTCAGGTATCATGCCATTGAATTTGTTCTGTGAGAGATCAACCGAAGTAAGAAGTGTCAGATTCGCCATGCTTTCTGGGATCTCTCCTTCCAGCTGATTTCTTGAGAGATTTATGTAGTAAAGAACGTCAAGAGTAGGGAATATTTTGTTAGAGACGCCACCAGAAAGCTAATTTCCTGACAAATCAAGACTCTGCAGGTTTCTGCAGTTCTGAATTGTTACAGGAATACCTCCTGACGATTATTGTTTGAGATATCAATGACTTGAACCATCTCCATCTTTCCAAACTCATTTGGGATATTTCCTGTAAGAAAGTTGTTTGAGAAATTGAGATATATTTGCATATTCTTCAAACTTGAAATCAGTGGCCGTGAAATCGATCCAGTGAAAAAGTTATGTGACAGGTCTATCAAAACCAGCCGGTTCAGTTTTGTGAAGCTATCCCCAATCGACCCGTTAAACCTGTTTCTGCTGAGATCCAACCGAGAAAGCATCTCGAACCTTGAAACAGAATTCAGAATTGAACCCTCAAAGTTGTTGTTCATCATGTAGAGTTCAGTGAGCTGTCTCAAAGATATTATCAGGAATCCAACCTTCTAGATTATTATCACCGATTGAAAAGCGTTGAAGGAAAGAAATATTCGAGATTTCTACAGGGATGGTGCCTGAATATTGGTTTTGCCCAAGATCTAACACTATCAAACTAGTTAAGTTTCCAATTTCTTGTGGGATTGGCCCGGAAAAAGAATTACGCTGAATCTTCAGTGTTAGGTCCTAGAAGTGTAAGACTGACGCATCAAATATACGCAACGGTCTATAATAGTTAACTGGGATTAACTAAATTAGTTTGCATTAGGTTTGGACCTTTATAGGTCATTTGGGCATGCTATAGGCCATGTAAGCCAGGCATGCCTTTACCCTAGGTATATAAGTTAAGCTTATTCATTTTTCTAGGGTAAGACTTTTGGCTTTTCTCTAGAGAGCCTTTATCTTGTACCAGACGGTTTTGCTTGTTCAAGTAATAGAATCGTGTGCAAGGTGTTAAAGTTGATTCGCATTGTTTTTCATCTTTTCGGTTTTAAATTTAGTATGTTACTGCATAGAAACTACCAAGATCCCCATCTTATCCTGAATTATAATCGTACTCTAAACTCACACCCACTGAAGAATACCAATCATTTTATTTGACTGAAAAATAAATATTATTGGCAAGTGTTATTGGTCTTTTATTTATTAAAATTGAATATATATTATTTCGTTATTTCCTGCATTTGTTGGTTTCTAGTTATATTCATAACGTGCACAGAAGATAGAGCATGGCAAGTGGGTTGTATTGTACTTGTATTCTAACCAAATTACTTCAGTTTGAAGATGCAAGATTGTCGGTGCTGGATCAGCCTAGTACTTGTACTTATGAATCTATGTCGACAATCGGGTCTGGCCCACTTGATTAACACTGATGTCATGAGACATTGCTAAAAGTTATATATTATAGAACATCTTACATTCGTTTTTTATGTATTAGTTACTATTTATGTATCCAATGGTCGAGTGACCTAGTAAAAGAATTTTGAGTGAGTTCGCCACTACGATGAAAATGATTTATTCGTGCCTAATTTTAGCTATATCATATTACATGCACACAATATTTTCTATATTGAGTCCACTAAATATCATCCATAAATGTCTAGAAAGTACGCCTCTTCCGAGTCAATGGTCCCCCACTCCATGTCCCCACCTATCAAACACATTCCTGGCTTCCAAAAATATATTGGACTTCCCATTCAAAATATGACAAGTTTCTCTAAATTAGAAGTCATTAAAAAATAAATAATATCTCTTATCATATATTGGGATATGTAAATACAAATACAATTTTTAACCTTATTATGAAATTGCTAGTAACGTATGATAATTGTAAATAAACCATCACATGTACCATATCTAAATAACTGACAAGTATTCACTAAAAAGTGGGTTTTGCTTAGTAGCCTAAGAACTCTCATAAGTAGAAAAGAATGACATTTTAGTACTAAAACATTTTGGTTCTTATAAGTTGAAATGTGAAGATACCATGTGACACCCTTTTGTTTTCTCAAATGTATAACAAAAAAAATCCAGTACACAAAATATAGCATAAAATTCCAGCACAAAAAAATTAAGACAAAAAAATTTAGCACAAAATGTTGTACAAAAATAAAAAAAACTTGTTTTACAACGTAGAAATACAACACGGTATTTTGGGTTTTTTGGTTATATTTTATATAGCAACACGGTGCTTAAATTAAATATAAAAAAACGCTCAATTTTATGGTGAAATTTTTATGAAAAGTAATGTCGTATACAAAGTTACGAATGTTTAAAAAATGGGGGTGGAATATGCATGTGCCTTGCATGTGAAATACAAATCTAATAAATAAGATTTTTCAAAGATTTGAAAAATGAAATGTTAAGATTTCCTTTTTTTTCTACATTTTCATCTTAACCATTGATTTGTAAAATAAAAAGGTTAAGATTCATTCTAATCATACTTAGACAAAATAAACTATTTATTTGATAATATACCCCAGTAAACATATACCATTTTCGACTTAAGATTAATTATGCATATATGTCAGTATATATACAATCTATACTATATTATAATGTATGAGGGAGGAGCATTTTAAGAAAATTATATTTTATCCCCTAGCTTATTACACCTAAATCCCTAAGTTTTAACATAATTATGAATAATTAGTTACACTTTTCCCCCTCCACAACAAACTTATAATTCTTTTACATATTCTTGCCATATCTTATAAACTATAATGTTTAAAAAAAATCCAAAAGTACCATGACGACCTACTCATTTTTGTCAACGTTTCGATAGTTGTCTTGGTTAGTATTGACGTGTGAATTAAAAGGTACAAATAGATAATGCCTTAGTATACAAGTGATTAAAGCCCAATGCACTTGGTCATTTCCGGGAATGTTTAGTAGCTAGAGAATGTCAAGTGATTATATACCATCAATTTAATCCTCTCCCATCTAGATTACATTTTAATCCCTCATCTTTTACAAAATTATAGATAATTAGTTAGTTGTTACACTTTATCTTTTATAAAAAAAACTAACTAACCCCTATGAATTTTAAGCGGTCATAACTTTTTGGTACGTTAATATATTATTTTTTAAATTATACTGTATAAACGAGTATTTTATTCTCTTTAATTTGAGTATAGTATTGTTATAGTTTATTAATTGTGAAACTGATATGTTACGTAATTAACAGTATCTAAGGGTGACTAATAACTGAATCGTTAACCTAAACCGAAATGAAATCAACTAAAAACTGATTAAGTGAAACCCGAATTAACCAAAAACGGTTATCGATTTTTTCGTTCCCTCATTTAACCAAAATTAACCGAACCATTCATATTTTCATATATTTCTAGCTTTTATTTTATACCTTCAGTTCATGTATTTTATATTTATACCCCATTTTATGTATTTATACCTCCATTTCATGTACCTATATATCCATTTAATGTATTTATACCTAAATTACATGTATTTCTAATCAAATTTTTTAACCCAAGTTTGGTTTTGGCTATTAACCGAAATTAATGAATCAAACAAAAAACTGTCAATCTAACTAAAAAAACCAAACCGATTAACTGAAAACGATTTCGTTAATAAATAGACTAACAGATGACCTCGATTTCGATCGAGGAAAATACTCTAACCAACCGAACAATGCACATGGTGGCAATATCTTTGTTTCCCGTTGCATCGCACGTGCACCTATCTGCTTTTAACTAAACTAGTTATTGGTTAGCAATAACTAAATCGTTAAGCTAAACCAAACCGAAAATAGGCGAAACCAAACTGAAATCAACCAAAAACTGAATTAACGGAAAACCGAATTAACCAAAAACCGGCTATTAACCGAAGTTAAATGAATCAAACCAAAAACCGTCAATCTAACTGAATAAACAAAACCGATTAATTGAAAACGGTTTGGTTAATAAATAGACTAATTGATGACCTCGATTTCGATTGAGGATAATACTCTAACCAACCCAACAATGCATTCCGTGACAGTGTCTGTGTTTCCTGTCGCATCGCGCGTGCACCTATTTGTTTTTAACAAAAACCTGTTATCGGTGAACAATAACTAAATCGTTAATCTAAACCAAACCGAAAACCAACAAAACCGAACCGAAATCAACCAAACACTGAATTAACTGAAAACCGAATTAACCAAAATTCGGTTATTAATTTTTTGTACTCTCATTTAACCAAAATTGGTTGAACCAAACCGAATCATTTTTATTTTCATATATTTCTAGCTTTTATACCTCTAGTTCACGTATTTCATATTTTATATCTCCATTTCATATATTTATACTTTAATTTCATGTATTTATACCTCAATTTCATATATTTCTAAGCAAAAGTTTTAGCCCAAATTTGGTTTTTGCTATACCGTCAATCTAACCGAATAAACCAAAGAGATTAATTGAAAACCGATTGGTTAATAAAATAGACTAACCGATGACTTTGGTTTCGGCTTCGGTTGAGGATAATTGAACCGACTGAACCATGTACAACACAATGAAATGGATTACCTTATTACTTCGCTTTTGATGTATATATAACACATGATGCAACAGTTAATATTTTTAAATAAGAAAACTACCAAAAACGAGTATCGCAATGCAATGTGTCGCTCCCACCATATTGCGCGGACATCCTGCTAGTTATACGTAAATGTGTGTCATCAATATATATGTTAGATATAATAATAAAAAATGGCCTGATCATGGGAGTTACTTGCAAGAGATAAGAAAGAAATAAAAAATAGGGGATGGCTCAATGATCTGAAAAGTAAAGAAGAACAAGTAACATAGAGATAAACTGGCTTTAAATGGTCAAACTAGTTACTCCATATGCCAAATAATATTGAAAAGCGACTTGCTATTTGAAAATTTATCTAGATGAATATGATTTACTGGTTTGAAATGTTTATATTTGAAATCCTGACTATACTTTTGTAATGCTTTGCATTTTCATACTTTCCCTATTTAGAAAGCATATTTATATTTCTATTTTTGGAAAATTGTAGTCGTATATACTTGTATTCATTTCCAACTTTGAAACCTGAAACACCTTTTACATACGTATTATACCAACAATCAATGGTTAATTACGTCTTTATGAACAATCTAATACTTTTTCTACATTCGAAACGCTATTCACGGATTCACGATACTCAAATTATACTTAAATACATGTTATATACATAAAAATGCCAAAACACCAAGTTTTATCTAAAATGAAGAACAAACCAAAGTTCAGGGACTAAAATGCAAAAAACTCAAAATCTAGCTAAAATGAGGCGTGGTGCTACGCGACGCCTAACCCTAGAAGGCGTGGTGTAACGTCTAGCCCCCTTATCCGTAGAAAGTGGTTTCTTGAATGCAGATTGGTCATTTTTCTCACCTCTCTTCTCACCCAATCATCTTTAAACCTTCTTTAACACTAAACCCTAATCCTCCACTATAAAACCAAGCCTCCATCACCTCATTTTCACTTTTCCAACTCTCTTACACTCTCAAAACACTCCCAAATCAATTGGATTTGCAACTTATGATAGAATTCTCTAAGTGCCAAAGAGAGCACTATACTTCATTTTCTTCATCTTTTCTTCATCAAATCTTCATCTATAAAGCTTGGAACACCTCTAGGAGTGTTTCCACAAGATTAACATGGTAATCTAAGGTGGAACATCACCATTTTGAGATCCAAACTTTTTGTTTTGGAAGAATATCTTGTTTAAACTTTGTGAACTATGTTTTTCCTTGTTCAATCTTGTGCCTACTTGTTCTTAAGCCTATCTAAGGTTTTGAGACTTGTTAGGAGAAGATTCTTATGAGTTTAAGAGGTGCAAACACCTCTAAACTTTCTGTTTTTGCAAGGGTTCATACAACCCACAAGTGACGAAACCATCCGAGTTTGCCATGAAGTTATGGCAAGACTTGTGTTTTGGTATAGGTTTGAATACTAGGAAGCCTTGGCTATCCTAACTTCATTCCACCACATCACATGATGTTTTATCATTGCTATCTCGAGTAGTTTGCTAGACTTAAAGTAACTTCACCCTGGCTAGCCTCTGACACTTAGTTAACTCTTTCATGTCAGGAATGACTCACCGGGTTAAAGTTTACTTGGCTACTAAATATAGTAATTAGTTGTACATTTCCTTTTCATTCATGACCATCCGAATCATCCTTGTGATGATTTGTACATTGGTGAATCAAACAATGAGGTGTTCATACCTCCATGCTTGACTTCCATGAACTCTATGATTATATATGACGGAATATACTATATAAAATATAAATATAAACATAACCGAACCTTTGAAGTTAATCGGAATATGATTACACGTCATGAACATAGCTTATATTATCTTTGTTCTTTATTCCTCGTTTACGATTCTAATGGGCACGTTAGGACCCAGAAAACACTTTAAAACTTAGTGTCCAAACGAGTGTCTAGACGAGATATACTTTTTGTATACATATATTTTAAACTTAATTCTGAATCCAAACATTCCATAAACTCCAAACACCCGAACACCTTCGTTCTTCTATCCTCATCAGCTCGTCAATACGCGGATAATCGGAAAGCTTTGCAAAGTTGTGAGTACACTAGATCCCATTTTTACGCTTTACACTTTTGGGTGCAATATGTTTACGTATCAAAAATACACAATCACCACTATTCTTTATGCAAATACAAACAATCCATACATGCATGCTTAAATTCGTGATACTTGATTTGTATTCTTGGAACATTCTTATGTGATTTGCTTGACATTAACTTCGTACGAGCCTCCCCTTAACATGTATAGCGCTATAGGAGTAACGCACCGACCGTATTCTTGAGATCATGTTAAGTCTTTAATTCATGCGGTAATCAGAGGGTTGTCTTGTAAAATTGCATGCCATGATACATTAATCTAGTTAACTATTTTTGCCATGCGAATTCGTTTAAACACTATTCACATACTTATTCTATGTTAAACTAGTGTACTCGCCAATGCTTTTTGTGTTGAACTATACTTTTAAACATGGTGCATGTTAATGATGTTGATGACGAATGGAACTTGATAGGAAGGACTAGAAATGCACCAAACTTTAAATTGTATGTTTATAGATTAGTCATACGTTACGTGTTGTATTTTGTTTTCCAATTCATGTACTTGAACCGTTAACAATGAAATCTTATTATTAGATACTTGTCACATTTAGTGTTATGAAGTCTCGAGTAATCTATTTACGTCCACCCCGATGATTCTGCCATTAGTTGGGGTGTGACAACTTTATTGCTGATCTTTGTAAGTGAAGATAAGATTTCGTTCATGTCTGGGCGATCATCTGGATCCGTTCGAGTGCAGCATATGGCCAGTTGAAGAATCTGTTCTACAACACCGTGTTTTGTGGAGAATTGGAAGCCAAATCAGGATCTACAACTTCAATCAGCTCATTCATTTCTTTTGAAAGTGCTTGTTTTATCAACTGTGGTAAAGTGATGTGGATTCCGTCGCCTTTAGTGAGTTCAGTTGGTCTTTTTCTAGTGGTAAATTCCATAATTATTACTCCAAAGCTAAATACATCCATTTTTGTTGTCACTTCTCATATATCCAAACCTGGTACAAAACAGACATGCGTTACTGTGACTTTTTAGGTCAAAATGTTATCTAAACATCAAATTGATATTCATAGTGTTAGTATTCTATTAACCTTGTTCTGAAAGAGTATAAGAAAGAATTGGCGATGCATTACCTGGTGCCAGGTAACCAATGGTGCCTTGGAATGTTGATGCAGAAGAAACACTGCTTCCAACCTGGTTATGAACTCGCAGTATCCGAGCCATCCCGAAGTCGCTAACATGAGCATCCCGTTTTTCATCTAGAAGAATATTAGAAGGCTTTAAATCACAGTGAACTATGGCGAAATCGTATCCAAAACGTAAATAAACCAGTCCTTTAGAAACTAAAACCAAAACATCAACTCTCTCAGAAAGACCCCATCTCGATCTATCGATCCCAGAATCATGAATAACCGTATCCAGATTACCATTTTCCATATATTCAAGAACCACAACCTTTAGTTTACCGCTCTCCCATGCATAACCAAGCACTTTCACTAGAATTCTATGCCTAAATTTTGCTAATGTGTTCAGTTCTTTGTGGAAGCTCTTATCAGATTCTGCTAAAAACTCTATGATATTCAGAGTCTTCACTGCTATCATCCTTCCATCTGCAAGTGTACCTTTGTATACAGTGCTTAAACTGCTGGTGCCCAGAATGTTATCTTCACTGAATCCATCTGTAGCGTCTTCAAGTTCTTTTCTATTAAATCTTTTGAGTGCGATCCCTCTGGTGTATTCGGGTAATGGATTCTCAGATTCTTTAACATTCGGTTTTCGAACATGATGATAACATAAAACTACCAAAAACAATACAAAAATCAAGGCTAGAGGTCCAAGTATTGCTGGAATCAATACGGCTTTTCTGGATATAATGTGTGAATGATTTGATTGAGTTAAGAAGGTGCATGGCTTGGTGTCATTGGTAACACACAAAGACAGATTTCCAAGTAATCCAATTGCACTAGAGTTTTTGAAAATTCCCATATTGGGGACAAATCCCTCAAGGTGATTGAAAAGAGATTGAGGTGTTTTAAAGCCAAAATTTTGCCAAAATTTTCAGGAATTGTGCCATTGAATTTGTTCTGTGAGAGATCAACCAAAGTAAGAAGTGCCAGATTCGCCATGCTTTCTGGGATCTTTCCATCCAACTGATTTATTAGAAATGTTTATAAGAAAGAACGCCAAGAGTAGGGAATATTTCATCAGAGACGCCACCAGAAAGCTGATTTCCTGACAAATCAAGACTCTGCAGGTTGCTGCAGTTCTGAATTGTTACAGGAAAACCTCCTGACAGATTATTGTTTGAGATATCAATGGCTTGCACCATCTCCATCTTCCCGAACTCATTTGGGATGTTTCCTGTAAGAAAATTGTTTGGAAATTGAGACAATCTGCATGTTCTTCAAAGTTGAAATCACCGACCCTGAAATCGATCCAGTGAGATAGTTGTGTGACAGGTCTATCAAAATTAACTGGTTCAGTTTTGTCAAGCTGTCCCCCATTGACCCGTTAAACCTGTTTCCACTAAGATCCAACTGAGAAAGCATCTTCAGCCTTGAAACAGAATTCAGAATTGGACCCTTAAATTTGTTGCTCATCAAGTAGAGTTTAGTCAGCTGATTAAGCTCAAAGATTTTATGAGGAATCTGACCTTCTAGATTGTTATTACCCATTAAAAGGCTTTGAAGGAAAGGAATTTTTGAGATTTCTACAGGAATGGTGCTTGGAAATTGGTTTTCCCCAAGATTTAACAGCATAAGACTCGTTAAGTTTCCAATTTCTTGTGGGATTAACCCAAATAAGAAATTTCCATGAATTTGCAGGATTTGGAGATCAAAAAGTCTTCCAATTCCTGGTTTCAACAACCCTATAAGATTGTTATGTGCTATATCTAAAGTAACAAGTCTTGAACAATTGAAAAAATCATCTGGGATTTTTCTAGACAATTTGTTGTTTGTGACCGATACTAAGAAATGTAAGATTTGATAAATTTCCTAAACCTAGAGGAATTTCTCCAGTCATCCTATTTCTAGACAAATCCAACAAACGGATTTTTGTACAGTTTGTGATGCTATCTAGAATAGATCCCTCAAGAAGATTATTGCTTAGTGATAAATTTCTTAAGTTGTTAATGCTTGCAGAAATTGATCCAGTGAAGAAATCTCTGAAGAAACATTCCCGACTAGATTATTCTTTGATAGTCCCAAAGCAATTAATGATTTCAACTGAAACAACGATCATGGGATTGTGGAATTCAATTGATTATTGTATATTAGCAAAATCTGTAGTTTTCGAAGATTTCCAATCTCATTAGGAATGCTTACAGTGAACTTGTTGCTATATAGACTCAGAAGTGTGAGATTTTTGCAACGGCCAATTTCGGTTGGTATAGTTCCAGAAAGAGAATTTTCCAGCAACTGAAGAATTTGTAATTTTGACAAATTTCCAATCTCTCTAGGAATGACACCAAAAAGTTGGTTTAGGCTCAAATCAAGAATTTGTAGCTCTTTCAAATGACCAATGGAAGGTGGAATCGAACCTTCTAAACGGTTATGAAATGCTCCAAGAAGTTGAAGATTGACCAAATCACCGATTCCACCTGGAATTTTACCGTTAAGTTGGTTGGGATCAAGACTAAGATCTAGCAAAGAAGTGCAGTTGCACAAGCTATCAGGAATGATTCTAGTGATGGAGTTGTTTCCCACATCGAGTGTCTGGAGATTCCAGAGTCTCCCCAGTTCAGATAGAATTGGGCCAGAGAGGGAATTGGTGTAGTATCCCAACTGGAATGGAATGTTGCCAGTGAAAGAATTATAAGATAAATCAAGAAGCTGGAGGCTGGAAAGGTTTCCAAGATGTGGTCTTTGAGGTATGTTTGTTGAATCGAAATAGAAACGACACGTTTGGATTCCAGTCGCATCCAATAAGAAATAGACACATGGCAATGGACCCAGACGCTTGGTGGATTTATTGTTTACTTTTCACTTTTTCAAGATGTGAATGTGTTCACTTTTTACTTTTTGAGAGATATGCACGACCCAAACAACCATTAGCCTCTCTTTCCTCTTTCTACTCAAAATCGAAACCAAAAAAATACACCATTGAAGTACAGAAGTGCATCATGTAATGTAAAGAAGAGGGTTGAAAGATGTATCGGTGATCCATCTTATTTCATCACCACCTATGAAGGCTAACACAACCATCTAGTTGTCCTTAATTTTGCACCTCTAATTCCCTCCTATAATAATTACATCATCAATAATTACTTAAAGTATCACCTGCTTGACGCATGAATCGACTCGCCGGACCGTTTACCCATCACTACAACTCGTCGGAGATGGAGACGTCTACAACTCGCCGGAGACGGAGACGGAGCCGAACGCGTCTACAACTTACCGGAGATGACTGCAACTTTCAGACGCATCTCGTGCACTTCCAGACGCATCATCAGTGAAGGGATTTCCAAATATGCATCATGTGGACTTCTAGATGCATCCCACGCATGATGCGCCGCTCCAGGAACGCCTGAGGTGATCAAATTCGTAAGTGGTTTTGATGAATGATCATTTTCGTATTTTTTTTCGTAAAAAGATTATCAGCAAAATTTAAAGTAGAATACTCTTATAAAAAATTAAAACATTTGAGAAATAGAATAAATTAAACGAATAACTTTAATCATTAATTAATTTAAAAATAATAATAGATGTCCTAAGATAAAAATTTCACACTTCCATTCAAATATAAATCAGATGAATAACCCTGACCATATTTTTTCTCTCTTCGACTCTGTGAGAATAAAAAATAAAAGTTTGTGCATCATCATTTGTACCATGTGTCTCCCTGCTTGTATGCTATTCACATAAGGTTGTAATGTTGAGTCACATACATGTTCCTTCAGCAACTCTTTATATATTTGCTTAACCGGTAAATCTCCTCGCGAAGGGTTCAAATGTAAATTAATTTAGTTTTGTGCAGTAAAGATCTGACAAAAGTTACATCAAAACGTACATAAACTGAAATATACATAAAAATAAGCAGGGAAACGAAAGAACTTTACGTCGAACACCAACCTGAACTTATACCAATACGTACATAAAAATAAGTAAAAAATTATGTTTTTTAAGTTAAAAATGGTGTTGGGAATAATTCGAAAATGCTTGGATAAATCTGAAGTCGTGTAATCACTATCAGATCAAACAATTGGAGTGGCTACCAATCTTTGATCGGATAAAATCAGAAAAATTCTAGATTTTTGTATGTCAATTTTTTATTATGAGATTTTGGGAATTCGTATCGAAAAACGAAATTCGTCCATGGTTTTCCCTAGAAAAAATTGGGAGCGTATTTTCAGTTTTTCACAACTGCTTGCAGTTTCAATTTTGAACAAAAACACCTTTAGTCCCTTAAGTTTCCAAAAGTGCATATTTAGCCCGAAATTCAATTTCTGATGCATTTTTTATAAAGGACTTTTGTCCAAAATTCAATTTCGACCCCAGCCAGGGGCTATGCCCCTTGACCCTGCTCCCAGGGGCGCTGCCCCCTTCCCCTTGGATCCCCGTTAGTCTCGATGACATTCAAATAAGCATGCACTCTTATTTGAACGTCACACGCAATCTCAAATTACACTAAAATATCCAACAAACGTGCGTTGCAGTGGGACCGAAACGTAAAGTAAGCCGACTTTATAAAACCTAATAAAAACATATTATATTTGACCCGGCTTGTTTTAAAACTAAATTTATGCCAAAATGTGGATTAACTGAAAACTTACCAAAAAAGTGAAAAACATATTATATCTAAGCCTTTTCAAAGAAACGTAATCAACTTCAATTTATACCGACACATTCATAAATATAAACAAGCAAAAATGTTTATAAAGTTTTTATAAAGTTGAAGGGTTGTAACTGGCAATACTAAATGTTGAAGGGTAAAGGCTAAAATAAACAAAAACTTACTAAAAGACAAAAAAAGCCATAATCAACATGAATTTATAGCAACACATACATAATCATAAACACGTAAAAAATAAGTATATAATTTTTAGAAAGTTAAAGAGTTACAAGTAACAATACTAAATATTAAAAGGTTAAAAAAAACTGACGAGCTGTCTTACAGATAGTAGGAATATCAAATATTATTATACACAGTGCTTTGTAACTATGTGCTTAATGTTATTATACACAGTGCTTTGTAAATTGTGAACTACTGTATCCCTAAGTTATTATTTAATATATTCTATAAGCATAAATATAAATCTGTAACTATAAACTATAATATATAATATAATATAGATATTTTTCATTGTAGTAATTAATATTATTCAAATGTATATTCAACTAAATTTTGCTATGTCCGTGTTGCGGCCATTGAGCCGAATATTTATCTCTCATAATATGTATGTCTGTGCTTTGGTTACTTGTACATACTACTTATAACATGTTCTTAAAAAACTTACATTGAGTCAACCAATTAAAAAACATTATCACACTTTTACTTAAAAAAACAAAAACGATGGAAAACCTATAATTTTAAACTGCGGCAAAATTGTCATTTTTCAGGACAATAAGCGTGTGTCAGGCAACCGCTTGACATGAATAAAATTTACACCGAGTTAACCAATTAAAGCAAAACACTATAACAGTTTTGTCAAAAAAAAAACAAAAAACAAAAAAAAAACTAAAGGCAAAATCGTAATTTGACTGGCAAAACAAACAAAAACGATAGAGAAAATGTAAATTTAAATTGAGGGCAAAAATCGTAATTTGGCTGGGAAAAAAAACAAAGCTAATGGCAAAACTGTAAATTTAAGCTAGGGCAAAATCGTAATTTTAAAACGAGGATAAAAACGAAAATTAGTTGGACCAATGGGAGAGTGCTAGGCAGCTATCTGGCACTATTCCCCATCCGTTTGTTGTTATAGAGAATATGTTAATAAAAAAGTATAAACAATTCGTATATTTTGGCTCATAAGTCGGCTCGAGCTCGACAACCGAAGCTTGGACTCGTTACTAAACAAGTTTGTTTTAGACTCGGATTCAAGCTTGTTTAACTTTAGATTGTTTGAGCTTTCTTTTGTGTCGAGCTCAATTAGCTAGGCTCGCTTACACTGCTACCCACAAGCAAGGGTTTAGGTGACCCGCCCCCTTAGGGGTGCACTGAGATAACCTTCTAAGCATTTTACTTTTAGTTAACAAGAGTTTTGTCACCATCCGTTTATTATTTTTGTGTAACGGAAAATAAATTTAAAAATTTTAGTTACGTGAAATATGATATTTTATATGTATTATCAATGAAACAATATTCTTTAAAATAAAATCCAAATAAGAATATTTTGAAATCACGAGTTGTCTTATTTGTTACAAGTTGTGCAATGGCTTTCAATTTGGACACGGTTTACACTACTGAAATATTGACGTGAGGCATTCATGCATCCCAAACTTGTACATTACGTTGCTCCACTTGTACATCATGTTCATTGTTACAAGACAAAAAGTGGGTTAGGAGGATTGTCGGGATAGATTCATAAGTAGAAGTACTAGGTTGACACTTGATGGTTGACCTAGACATTGACAAACCGTGCGTCACAAACTGAACTAGTTTGGTTAAAATATAATAAGTGCAATACAACCCACTTGCCATAATGAACAGAAGTAGAAACCTACAAATGCATGAAGTCTAACAAAATATTATAGTCAGATATATATATATATATATATATATATATATATATATATATTCAGTGGGTGGCAGTGCGGGACTTGTGTACAAATTGTACAATTTAGGATAAGAATGGGATCTTGAAATTTTCTGTGCACTAAAGATTATGCTTCCACACATTAAGGTTTGAAAAAAATAATATTATCTATATAGCAGCAGAGCTTGAACTTTAAATAGACGCTCGAAATTAAAAAATAATAATAAATAAATTTGAACTCGATACATATAAATTTACAATACTAAAAAACATGGGGCCCACACTAGGCTCCGCCATGCATCCATGGAGCCCAAAGAGTCAAAGACCCATTGCTTTAGAAAGGGTGTGTTAAATTCTCACTAATGCAACTGTCTTTTGCCACGGAGTAAACTTTTAACCCTCGTGTAGCGACTTAGACTTGATCTAAGTTAAGCTATGTGCCCCCAACGATGTACTGTTTTGAGTGATTCAATTGATGGATGCAAGCTGTGTATACAAAGAAACTAATTTGTATTGATTACAAGAGGGTTTACAAGAGTATGTTTACAAGTACAAGTGAGGTTACTTGTGATTCCTTCAAATGAGGCCTCATTTGCCTATTTATACTAGTGCATGAGGGTCTACACCTTTCTACATCTAGCATCTTCTATACATTATTTTATGACATGGTTTCTAGATTGTTTTTGCTGAAATATCAGCATTTGTGGTGTTAAAGGGCTGATCTAGAGGGTTCTTTTGACTAGCCCTTATCTAGGCAATTCTTTAGCTAATATCTAGATATCTTCATGATGGTTCAAGGGTGATCTTGAGCCTTCTTTGCTGAATCATTTTGGGCAGAATTTCCAGCCCATTCTAGACCCTTCCGAGCTCCTTCAACGCTGGTCTAGAGTCTTCCGATGGTGCCAAGATGTTCCAGTAACTTGTAGGATGTTTTGGAAACTTCCGGGCAACCCTAGACGCTTCTTTAGTGTTCCGGAATCTTCCGGAACTTGCGAAAAAATTTGTATTTAGGCAGATCGTGACACTTTGCTAACTTACACAGACCTAACCCAAGAATGCTTAAAGCGTCTACTTTTTAAACCTCATCTCACCACCAACATGTCGTCGTTAATGGGTACACCTACATTGCTGCTTCTTTGTATAACCTCTTGTTACGCTACATTTGGGGGTCTTATTACGAAAAATTCAGGCGCCACGATGTTGCAAGCCAAGTGTTCGATGTAATGCCTCAGAGAAATGTTGTACCGTATTGGGTCTCACACTCGGTTAGGGGAGGTAGGGGAGGAGCTTAGTGGAAACAGGAATGCACCCGCAACCCGAATGTTTTGGTTAGAAGTAATAAATGATCAATCGGTCCGAAAATTTTAAAATTATAAAGGATCGCACCCCAGTTATTTTGTCTGTATATTTATACAACGTATAAATTAGGTTTCATGACTTTCCGTTCCGGAACTTTTGGTCAAGCTCCGCCACTAAAGGCGGTTGACTACTGCGTTTCGTCTGTATAAATAATTTCAATATGAAGTTAGTAACCATGGTTTCTGGGGTTTCAGAATACACTCAAATCAATTATCATCTTTTTGCAGAACAAATGTCCAAATACATTATTATCATTTTCTCATAAAATGTTACATTGTGATATGATTTTAATTTTACTATTTATTTGGTTTTTAGGGACAATTTGCTTAGAGACTTCAACATTTGCACACAGAACAACATTTTCCCTGGAGCTTATATACACTGGAGGCTTGAATGCAGAAGATACTTTGCATAATGATGCTTCTATCAGGTTTGTTAAGTTGCTAAATTATTTGTATGCAAAGTAACAAATGCACCCCCGAACAAGAAAGTTTATACTTCTTTGATGATTAGTAAACTTGTCAACTAATTGTATACATCTAGTTAAGTAGTAAATTGTTGCTCTTTTAATGCAAGTTGTGTAGTTTCTTTTTGTTTTTGTTTTTTTAATTTATTTTTATTACACGTTGTGGTGCAATTTGCATAGGAACATCATGCATTTTTGTTATCGGATGACAAATATAGGAAGTGAAGGAGAGGGTAGAAACAATGAGCTAAATTGGTTTACGAGCGAACTTGGGAAAGTAAATACTCTTTATGCCATATGGTTGAAATCAAAGTACTGCTCTCCAACAACTATAAAACTGTAAGAATCTTGAAATAAACTTGTTACTAGAAACTCGTTTGGATGAATATGAGTTGCTGGTTTGAAATTTTTATAATTTAAAAACCAAACTACACTTTCTTGCTGATCTTTGTAAGTGAAGATAAGATTTCGTTCATGTCTGGTCGATCATCTGGATCCGTTCGAGTGCAGCATAAAGCCAACTGAAGAATCTGTTCTACAACACTGTGTTTTGTAGAGAAATCGGAAGCCAGGTCAGGATCTACAACTTCAATCAGCTCATTCATTCCTTTTGAAAGTGCTTGTTCTATCAACTGTGGCAAAGTGATCTGGATTCCATCGTCTTCAGTGAGTCCTGTTGGTCTTTTTCTAGTGATAAATTCCGTAATTATCACTCCAAAGCTAAATACATCCACTTTTGTTGTCATTTTTCTCATATATGCAAACTCTGGTACATATAAAAAATGCGTTAGTGTGACTTTTTCGATCAAATGTTATCTTAACATCAAAATTGATATATATGTAGTGTTAAAATTCTTTAAACTCGTTCTTTAAGAATAAAAAAGAGTTGGTGACAGATTACCTGGTGCCAAGTAACCAATGGTGCCTTGAAATGCTGATGCAGAAGAAACACTGCTTCCATCCTGGTTATGAACTCCCAGAATCCGAGCTGTCCCGAAGTCGCTAACATGAGCATCCCAATTTTCATCCAAAAGTATATTAGAAGGCTTTAAATCACAATGAACTATGGGGAAATCGTATCCGGAATGTAAATAAACAAGTCCTCTTGAAATTAAAACCAAAACGTCAACTCTCTCAGAAAGATCCCATCTTGATCGATCGGTCCCAGAATCATGTATAACCGTATCCAGATTACCATTTTCCATGAATTCTAGAACCACAGCCTTTAGTCTTCCACTCTCCCATGCATAACCAAGCACTTTCACTAAATTTATGTGCCTTAATTTTGCTAATGTGTTCATTTCTTTGTTGAAGCTCTTGTCAGATTCCACTGAAAACTCGGTGAAATTCAGATTCTTCACCGCTATCTTCCTTCCATCTACAAGTGTACCTTTGTAAACGGTGCTTAAACTGCTTGTACCCAGAATGTTACCTTCACTGAATCCATTGGTAGCATCTTCAAGTTCTTTTCTGTCAAATCTTTTGAGAGTGACCCCTCTGGTGTATATTGGTTCCGGGTCCTCAGATTGTTTACCTTTCGGTTTTCGAACATGACGATAACACAAAATTCCCAAAAATAGTACAAGAAGCAACGCTAGAGATCCGAGAATTGCAAGAATCAATATGGCTTTTCTTGATATATGATGTGAATGATTTGACTGAGTTGAGAAAGTGCATGACTTGGTGTCGTTGGTGTTGGGTTAATCTTGATGTTACGGGTCAAATCAGGTCATGAAGCGGATATGAGTCAGAATGGTTGTTGATGAAGTGGTCTAGGTTGACCGAGTTTATGGCAAGTAAACGTTGGAATATGCTGTTTCTTAGGAGATTGTGAACCGGTTTCTTTTATGCATGTGTTTGTTTTAAATATTATAAATATAGCCATATAGGAGTAGTCAGTAGGTTTATTTTGTACCCTCTTTGAAATAATAGTAGAAAGTTGTTTCTCCATTTTTATCTTCTGCACATTCACGTGAGTTTTGTGTGTATATTGAAAGTGTTGAGAGGGGCTGAACCAACATTTGGTATCAGAGCAAGGTCGAAACGAGGGTCGAGAAACGACAGCGGTTGAAGACGCCGGTGTTTGCCGGTTTGAAAGTCGAGTGTTAGAGAGGAAGGGAGCAGACCCTTTTAAACTGCAGGGCTAAGATGAGACATAGAGATTGTTGTTGAAGTGGGGAAGAAAAAAGAATGAAGGTTCTGAGTGAGCCGCAGAGATGAGAAGGTTACGTGTGAACCGAACATGGTTCTAAGTGAGCCATGTGGAAACGAAATCGAGAACTGAAACGAGTTCTGAGTGAACCGATTGGTTCTTAGTGAGCCGGAGAAGACAAGGAAGAAGACGATTTGTGTGATCAAACGTATCTGCTCTGTGTGTCGCAGGCGTGAGAAAGGAGGACCAGATCTTTGTGATCAAAAGGATCGAAAACCTTAGTGGTGTTGTGTGAATCGATCAAGAAAAAAAAGGAGAATCTTAGTGATTTAGGTATTTGTGTGAGAAAACTGAAGAGATCTGTGTGATCCAAAGAAAAAAATTTTGTGTGAAATTGATAAGTGGTGAAGATCTGTGTGATCGAAGGATGGAAATTGTACGGTTTAGAGAAAGACCGATGGATCTGTGTGATCGAAAAGAATCTGTGTGATTGTGAGTGGTTGAGACCAAGTTCGTAGTTTGTACTCAAGATAAAATATATTAGTTGTGGGGTCATGCAAGGAAAAGAGAAGGTGAATCTGTGTGATATATTATGTTCTGTGTGAACAAAAAAGGATAAGAAAAAGTGAACGAAGAAACATAAAGAAGGTCGATTGAAAGATGGGTGTTGATGATTGAATTTTTTTAAAGAAGTAAGCAGATAAGAAGAGAGATAGAGATTCAGATTTATTTGTGATAAGTATGAATAAAAAAATCAAAGCTGAAGATGGTGGTTCCATAATGGGTCGGTGTAACTTTTAACTTGTGAGGATTATCAACTCAAAATAAACGGAGGCTATTATGGTGGATTGAAGAAAAAAAAAATTGAAAGCAAACAAGCATCCAGGTGGGATAATTGTTGAAGCAATAATGGAAGCAAATTGCAAGTAGCAGCATGTTCGGGTAGTTACCGGGCCTATTTTCGGGGCTGAATCAGTAATGAAACACTACCAAGTTGCAGTGGAATGAGGCTGCTAAAGGCGAGTGAGCAAGCAACCGAACTCGTGCGTTCATTTAACAAGTAGCGAGAAGAGCAAGAACAGATGCGGGTTAACGAGAAGAGTAAGATCGAATGCGAGCAAGTAGCAAGAACTAAGATCAAGATTAAGGGGGTGAATGTTGGGTAAATCTTGATGTTACGGGTCGAGTACGGGTCAAATTGGGTCATGAAGCGGATATGAGTCAGAATGGTTGTTGATGAAGTGGTCTAGGTTGACCGAGTTTATGGCAAGTAAACGTTGGAATATGCTGTTTCTTAGGAGATTGTGAACCGGTTTCTTTTATGCATGTGTTTGTTTTAAATATTATAAATATAGCCATATAGGAGTAGTCAGTAGGTTTATTTTGTACCCTCTTTGAAATAATAGTAGAAAGTTGTTTCTCCATTTTTATCTTCTGCACATTCACGTGAGTTTTGTGTGTATATTGAAAGTGTTGAGAGGGGCCTGAACCAACAGTTGGTAACACACAGAGACGGATTTCCAAGTAATCCGATTGCGCTGGAGTTTTTGAAAATTCCAGTATGAGGAACGCGTCCTTCGAGGTGATTGAAAGAGAGATTGAGGTGTTTTAAAGCCACATTGTTGCCAAAATTTTCAGGAATCGTGCCATTGAATTGTTCTGTGAGAGATCAACCGAAATAAGAAGTGTCAGGTTCGCCATGCTTTCTGGGATCTTTCCATCCAACTGATTTCTTGAGAAATTTATGTAGGAAAGTTCGCCAAGAGTAGGGAATATTTCATCAGAGACGCCACCGGAAAGCTGATTTCCTGACAAATCAAGACTCTGCAGGTTTCTGCAGTTCTGAATTGTTACAGGAATACCTCCTGACAGATTATTGTTTGAGATATCAATGGCTTGCACCATCTCCATCTTCCCAAACTCACTTGGGATATTTCCTGTAAAAAAATTGTTTGAGAAATTGAGATATATCTGCATGTTCTTCATACTTGAAATTACTGGCCCTGAAATCGATCCGGTGAAAAAGTTATGTGACAGGTCTATCGAAATCAACTGGTTCAGTTTTGTCAGGCTGTCCCCAATCGACCCGTTAAACCTGTTTCCACTGAGATCCAACCGAGAAAGCATCTCGAGCTTTGAAACAGAATTCAGAATCGGGCCCTCAAATTTGTTGTTCATCAAGTAGAGTTCAGGAATCCGACCTTCCAGATTATTATCATTGATTGCTAGTCTTTGAAGGGACGGCATATTTGAGATTTCTACAGGAATGGTGCCTGAAAACTGGTTTGAACCTAGATATAACATCATCATACTGGTTAAGTTTCCGATTTATTGTGGGATCGGCCCGAAAAAGGAATTATCATGAACTTGCAGTATTTGGAGATTAGAAAGTCTTCCAATCCCCGGTTTCAACACCCCTGTAAGATTGTTATGTGCTATATTTAAAATCACAAGACTTGAACAATTGAAGAGATCGTCCGGGACTTTTCCTGACAGTTTGTTTTCGCCGATGCTAAGAAATGTAAGATTTGACAACTTTCCTAAAACCTGAGGTATCTCTTCAATTATCCTATTCTTAGCCAAATCTAACGAACGGATATTCGTACAGTTTGCGATGCTAATTGGAATAGACCCCTCAAGAAGATTATTTCTAAGTGACAAATTTCTTAAGTTGTGAAGAGATCCAATGCTTACAGGAATTGATCCAGTGAGAAAGTTTAGGCTGATGGTCAAGTAAGTCAAATTGACTAACCTGGTTATGGATGCTGGAATTTCACCTGTAAGCTTGTTCGCATGCAGGGTCAATGACTGCAATGATTCCATCGAAGAAACCTCTGAAGAAATATTCCCGGTTAGATTATTATCTGACATTTGCAAAAATGTTAATGATTTCAACTGAAACAGCGATCTTGGGATTCTGGAATTTAATTGATTTTTGTATAACTGCAAAATCTGTAATTCCTGAAGATTTCCGATCTCACCAGGAATACTTCCAGTGAGCTTGTTGCTGTATAGTCTCAGAAGAGTGAGATTTTTGCAACGACCAATTTCTCTTGGTATATTTCCAGAAAGAGAATTTTCATACAAGTGAAGAGCTTGTAATCTTGACAGATTTCCAATCTCTCTAGGAATGATACCAGAAATTTGGTTCTGGCTCAAATCAAGAGTTTGGAGATCTTTTAAATAACCAATAGAGGTTGGAACCGAACCTTCTAAACGGTTATCAAAAGCTGCAAAAACTGAAGATTGATCAAGTCACCAATTCTATCTGGAAGTGTACGTTAAGTTTGTTGGAAATAAGACTAATTTGTAGCAAAGAAGTGCAGTTGCACAAGCTATCTGGAATGATTCCAGTGATGGAATTGTTGCCCAGGTCTAGCCTCTGCAGATTCGAGAGTTTCCTGATTTCAGACGGAATACGGCCTGAGAGGGAATTTTGCCACAACTGAAGAACTTGTAATCTGGACAGGCTTCCAATCTCTCTAGGAATCATACCATGAAGTTGGTTTATACTAATGTCTAGAGCTTGGAGCTCTTTCAAATGACCAATCGAAGCTGGAATCAAACCTTCTAAAAGGTTATCAAAAGCTCCAAGAATCTGAAGATTGACCAAATCACCAATTCTATCTGGAATTGTTCCGTTAAGCTTATTGGAATCAAGATGAATTTCTAACAAAGAAATACAATCACACAAACTCTCTGGAATGATTCCACTGATGGAATTGCTTCCTATGTCTAGCATCTGCAGATTCCGGAGTTTCCCGAGTTCTGATGGAATCAGGCCAGAGAGGGAATTGGTATACAGAATAAGAGTGGAAAGCTGTGTACAGTATCCCAACTGGAATGGAATGTTACCAGTGAATGAGTTATATGATAAATCAAGAAGCTGGAGACGGGAAAGGTTTCCAAGAAAAGGCGAGATTTGGCCTGGAGTAGTTTCTTGAAGCGAAATAGAAACGACACGTTTGGTGATATTATGGCACTGGATTCCAGTCCAGTTGCAATGGTGGTTGGAATCAGCATTCCAATCCAGAAGTGCACCACTTGGGTCATCAGTGATTGAATTTTTGAACTGTTTTAAAGTATGTGCTTCATCTTCCAAGATGGAATCTGCACATAGAACAACAAGTACCAGAAAGGGTAAAAGCATAAGGCTTTTGAGAGCCATTGTTAACTTTGTAGTATTCTTGAGCAAGCAGCTGTCTTTATATTGCAGAATTCATAGGTCTACTGGAAAGTTTATTTTTTCAAACCTTAATGATTCGTAAGTCAACTAGAATGATATTTTTTTGTCAAACCTTAATGTGTGAAATCAAAATCTTTTCTGCGCTGAAACTTTCAAGCTTCATTCTTATCCTATATTGTGTACCCATACTCCAACCAATGTCCCCGCAATCATTTTACTTGTGATAATATATAGGAAAAATGATAATGGTTTGCAGGTTTATCTATTTATTATTTATAAAAATATTAGAGAGCACATTTGATTAAAATAATTCCTTATTTCATGCATTTGTTGGCTTCCACTTTTATTCATGTGTATGTATAGAATTTAGAATATGGCAAGTGGCTTGTATTGTACTTGTGTATATATTCTAACCAAAGTAGTTCAATTTGAAAACACAAAGCTGTCAATTTCTTGGTCTTGGATCAACCTTGTACTTAAGAATTTATGCCAACAATGGGGTCGGACCCATGTAGTAAACACATATTTAATTTTAAATATAAAAGTTATTTAGTTTATATTTAAGAAGAATAAGTTCTCTAAATATATACATGCGGTTGTCGATATAGGACACTCATTACAAATTCAGTTTTATATGTCACTGTACATTTGAAATATAATATATGGTGTTTAAAAAGAGAATGAGTTGGTACAAACATGTTATGCGATTTTTTGTAGTTTACTTATAAAATGTTTTATGTAATAAACATGTCCCATGTATATTAACATATAACTATTATAAATAAGTGTTTTTAATCAAAATCTATAATCTAGTTATAAAAGGTTAAGAAACAAGTATACGGTGTGTGAGTCACCTTTTGTCTTGTAACAATGAGCATGATGGAGTGATGTACAAGTAGAGAAACACAATGTACAAGTTTTGGATGCAAAATGCCTGATGTCTTGCGTTTCTAATGTTATATATAGTGTAAAACCTTAACGTGTGGAATCAAAATCTAAACGCGTAGAAACTTTGAAGATTTCGTTCTTATCCTAAATTGTACCCATACTCCAACCACTGTCTAGCAATCATTTTACTTGTTAAAATATATAGGAAAAATGATAATGGTTTGCAAGTGTTCCTGTTTTATATTCACAAAATAGAGAACATAATTGATTAAAATATTTTCTTCAACTATTTCATGCACCTATTGGTTTCTACTTTTATTCATTATTATGTGTACACAACTTTGAATAAGGCAAGTGGCTTGTATTGTACTTGTATTAACATAAGTAGTTTAGTTTGTAACTCAAAGCTGTCAATTTCTTAGTACGTTTACTTGCGAATTTATGTCGGTAACGGGTTTGGACTCACATAGTAAACACGTCACGTGACATACAAAGAATTTTCTACGCGTTGCGACGGGTTCAAAACATAAAGTAACTCAAATTTGTTAATAAAAACGTATTATATTTGACCTGATTTGTTTCATAACAACACTTATGTCAAAACGTAGACAAACTAAAAACGCACATAAAAATAAGCACGAAAATGTATCATATTTGATCCGACTTATTTGCGAAAGTAATTTCCGTTGAAACTTTAACAAGTTTTAACTTATACCCACACGTACATAAAAATAAGTACGTAAAATAATTAAGTTTTTTTACGTTAAAGAATGGTACGCCGCGTTGCGGTAGCGTCGAAACGTAAAGTAACTCGAACTTTTACCATCTAACGAAATGTATTACATTTGACCCGGCTTGTTTTAAAACAAAATTTATGTCAGAATGTAAACCAACTAAAAAGGTACGAAAAAAGCACAAAAATGTATTATATTTAAAGCTTCCCATTTCAAAGAACGTAAATCAACTTGAACTTATACCGATACGTACATAAAAATAAGCACGTAAAATTTGATTACAACATCTTTAAAAGGTTGAAGGGTTGTAAATGCTAAATTAAACGTTGAAGTATGAAGTAAAAAAACAAAAAACACACTAAAAGAAAATACCTAAATGTAGAAGTTAGAAAGTAAAAAAAAACAGAAAAAAACACTAAAAAAATAAAAAACGTAAAATATATGACATAAAAAGTAAAATAAAATATTATATATTTCTGTATACGTAACTTCAAGTTGTATAATATAATATAATATAATATAATATAATATAATATAATATAATATAATATAATATAATATAATATAATATAATATTTTATTTTAAGAAATACTTGAATTCCTTGATATTTCTAGTGCGTCAAGCTGCATTTTCTTTATTGGGAGCCCACTAAATCTCATCTATCAAATGTACTGCTTTAAGTCTCTCTGAGTCGCTGAAGTAGGTCTCTTCCGAGTAAAAGGTGGTCATACACTCATGCACCCCCACTTACCAAACAGTCGAACACACAACGCTTCCAAAAGTTCTTTTTGACTAGTTCCCATTCAAAATATGATAACTTCTTTTTTTAACGGTCAACAGAATCAATCGTGAGCATTCTCAGGGTATTCACTATACCAAACGGAGTACTTCGAAAGTAACCGAGTCCACCACCAATTCCCGGAAAAACCCGATAACACACCCGCCCGTAGACACGACAGTGAAATTACCGGTAAAATCCGTTTGACTCAAGAATCGAACTAAGGTTTCCCTAGGTCTCCTATCATTACCCACCAATGCCTCACTCTGTACCAAATGAGAGTAGAACCTGCATCTCCCAAAAGAAATACAAACTCTCTACCACTTGATCTAGAGATCATTGGCAAAATATGATAAGTTCTATTAAGAAGAAATACATTCTCTAGTATTATATATGTGTGAGGTGAGGTTACTGTAAAAAAGACCTTTTTGTGAGAAGTGTAAGAAGACATAGGAATTGACATGTAGACAAGTTGTTTTAGTCTTAGGCATGATGTTTTGGATTGTTTTAGCAAGAAAAACACCAAATGTAACAATTTAAAACACGATGCAACGTATTATGGGCATGAAATTTAAAACACACTACTTAACATTCTTAGCATGGTGTTTTAAGTTTTATGCCTATAATTCATTGCATGGTGTCTTAGATTGTTATGTTTGGTGTTTTTCTTGCAAAAACAACCCAAACATCATGTCTAAGGCCAAAACATGATGCCTAGATGTCAATTCTTATGTCTTCTCACACTTCTCACGAAAAATGCTCTTTTTACATGATCCTAAAACTGTATGTGTGTATGTACTTACGTAGGTGCATATATACATAGGATTAGGGTAAAATGGAAACTTATACAAGTGATGAAAACTTAGAAAACTCGTCCTTACGAAAGGTTTTTCAAAATTTTATTTTACAAAAAATCCTTAAAAATTGAAATTTTCCCAAAAAGAAAAAAAATTTAGTTTTTTTTATAATACAGCAGCCGTAAATGCTGTAAAAAGTGATGTCATGCCTGAGTCATCAGCTTTTTACAGCCGTTGTAAGCGGCGAAAACATCAATTCGAAAAAAAATTTAATTTTTATAGCAGTCCTTCTATACATTTAATCTATGGGTGTGAAAAAATTGGGGTAAAACTCGCACGGAAAGGCCGATTTCTCTAAGTTTTCACAGCCAGTGTGGTTTTCCCTTGATCTTGATCATATATACATATATATATATATATGTGTGTGTGTGTGTGTGTGTGTGTGTAAACGGGATCAGGAGGAAACGGTTGGAAGTATGAAAACGAATCCTGGTCGAACACTTGGTAGGGACGCTGAATGATATGCAGGGGCACGATTGTCATTGTTCACGTTCCCCTAAATAAATGGCGTTATAATTTCGTTTCAAACAAAATTCCAAAAATGTTGTATTAGCAATTACCTCTTCTACAAGCTTCCGAGATCTATGGCGTCTAACGTGGATTCCGTTCTACAAAGTAATATTTGATGGTGTTTTCATATATGTTACAGCAAATCATGCAACAGATATGGCGTTTTGTTCTTTATGCTTGTTTCAATGGCGCTTTTTTTTCTAAGTAATATTTGAAAATGGCGTTTATAAACCAATGGTGTTCTTCCTATATTCAATATTTGGTGTTTTCATTATTAATGTTAATTGTCGTTTGGAATCTAATATATGCTTATTGTTTACGATCAATGGCGTTTTACACCTGGTTACGTATATCTGATTAGTTATGATTATTGGCATTAATTTGTAGACATCGGTTCTTACTATTTGTTGATTATTCATATTATGGTGTTTTCATTAATATGTTTTAGGAAGACGGTAACATCAGTTCTTCATATTGTTTATTACTCAACTAATGGTGTTTTCATTATGGCGTATTATTATGGCGTTTTCATTAATATGTTTTATTAAGAAAGTAACAACAGTTATTCCTATTGTTTATTATTCAATTAATGACGTTTTCATCGATAATGTTTTAAGGAGACATTTTCTATGTTAAATATTTCGCCAATGGCATTTTTCTTAATTCATTCTCACTGTGTTTTTTTCAGACGAGGGTGTTTCTACGAATGAAAGTTTTTGCCGAAAACTAGTTTTCCATTGATCATTCCCGACGTTAGTGAAGAGATAAAGCCAAAAATAGACATGATATTCTCAAAGCCTTGATGATTGTTAATCATTGTATGTTACGTATGCAACGGCTTGTGGTTTTTCTATCAAGAAAGGGACTGAAAAGATAAATGCCAAAGAAGAAACACATATTAAGTATTACATGTGTACGATATCTGGGATATATAAGGACAAGAAGATTGATACGTTGGACCTGAATCAAAAGGAAAGGATTGTGCGATCCAACTTTTCAAAGAGGACTAGTTGTGAGCACAATTATGTGTAATATTTGAGGCTAGATCATGGAAGGTCTATAAGTTTGTTGAGTAGCACAACCATAATTTTGTTGAATAGCCTGATAAGTATTTTCTTCCATCTGAACGACACCTCACTTAGCTCTAGAAGCATGTTATACATAGCATGTCTAAGTTGAATTTGGTACTGGTTAAGGCGTTTAATGTTATGAAGACTTGTTTTGTCGGTTTTGAAGACGTGGGTGCAAGTAAAGTTGATTTTAAGAACTATAAAAGGCAAATTAACTTGTTTATAGGGGAATACGACGCTGAGATGGTTGTGAGACATTTGCATGAAAAAACAGACCTAGCCTAATTTCTCTTACGATTACTTCACAGACAATGATAATCGTTTTAAGGGACTTTTTTAGTGTGATGATCAATGCAAACGTAACTTCCACGTGTTTGGTGATGTGATTTCGTTTGACGCCACGTATCGTTCCAACAAGTAATATTTATAATTCTATTTTTCTGTATGTTTTGGTGTTTTCAGTGTTTAGATGCATTGACGTTTTGTTCTCGTTTCATTTTTTCAATGGCGTTTCATCTGCAGATACTCTATGGTGTTTGTATCGTTCACTGGTATAGACAATCACCACTGCAATGTTAAATTTGGTGCTGCATTATTGGCGTCGGAAACTGCTGATACGTATATATGGTTGTTGAGAGTTTTTCTAAAAACTGTTGGTGCTCAACCAAAAGTTGTTGTCACTGACCAAGATCCAGCAATAAAGAAGGTTATTTCTGTTGTATTTGTTGAAACGAGGCATCGTTTATGCATATGGCATGTGATGCATAAACTTTCATTAAAGGTTGATTTTCTTATTTTCATGTGTTCGGCGTTTTGAGATATATGGAGTTTTGCCATTCATAACTGTTTTTCATGTTAGTTTTGTGTTTCTAATCTATTTATTCCATGGCGTTTTCCTGTTTTATATAGGTTGGTGTTAGGCGATGCAATTCCACCAATTTCAAAGAACGTATCTGTGGTGTTGTGTGGACGGATATTCTTACACCCGGAGAGTTTGAATCAGGATAGGAAGAGGTTATTGAAGAGTTCAATTTAGATAATAATGACTGGCTTTCGGATATTTTTGCACTTAGGGATTCTTGGATCCCTGCATACTATAGAATGAAGGAATTGTCAGGCCTTATATGCACGACATAGAGGTCGGAGTGTGAGAACCATTTTTTTGGTCAAGTGTGCAATGCAAAATCTACTCTTGTTGAGTTCATGACTCATTACGAAACTGCAATAAAAGCACAGCGTCACACACACCGGAGAAATGATCATTAATCTCAATACAAATGCCCCCGGTTGAAAAGTAATTATAAAGTGTTAGAGAGCCAAACTACTCAGATATACACAAAAAATATTTTTTGTGACATTCAAGTTGAGCTAATCGGGATTAGGGATTGCTCAAATCAATGTTATGAGGAGCAGCCCGATGGGTTTGTTAGGTTCTACATAAATTATTTCCAGCAGGCTTGTACATCCTTATTTGAGGTAAACAATGGCGTTTTTCGCATATTTTATTTGGCGTTTTCGGAGTATGGCGTTTATTATATTTTTAAACATTTATTTTTTCTGCCTTAAGTTAATGTGTTTGTTGTTTGATGGTGTTTTATACATACATTGTCTGTATGGCGTTTTATACATACATTGTTTTTGGCATTTTTCAGGTAATGTACCGTAAGTCTGATTGCACCAGCACTTGCTTATGCAGGCGTTTTGAGCAGTTTGGTTTGCTAAGTAGATATATATTTTACATTTTGAGAAGTTTGGATATTAGGGAATTTCCAAAACAGTATGTTTTGAATGGATGGCGTAAAGAGGCTTCGCCAAATTGCTCTTCAGATTACTCAATGAGTTGTGATTTTATGACCGAGCTTGATCCCGATGTGCAAAGTATGATGCGAGAAATTATTTTTGCAACGGAGTATACTTTGAACCATTTATCAGGTAATAAGGACTAGTTATCCTTATACAAGAATCATGTTCAATCTTATATGAAGAAGGTTCAAGATATGCAGATTGTTGCTCCTCCTCCTATTACTTGGGATAGATTTGCGGATTATCAAAACGAAAATAATCCAATAAGAGTCCCTGTTGGGTATAAATCAAAAGGTTCTGGATCTCGCAAGCGTTTGAAATCCAAACAGGAGAAATCAACTAAAAAACAAAAGGGAAGCCCGGGGCGAAAGAAAGGCAGTGTAAGAATTGTAAAGCTTTCGGACACTACACATCGACATGCAAGAATGTCGTAATTAAAATAAAATCGACATGGTCTTCGAGAGCAAGTAAAGAGTAGTTTGGCGTTTTAATATTTTTTATTTTTTCCTCTACAATTTTTGAGCATGTAAGAACACATAATATCGTAATTTGCGTTTTATATTCCTCTAATTAGGTGAGGATTAACTTAATAAGATTTTGCTGAATGAGATGTACAACATTGTTAATCCTCACTTAAGAATGTTGTCCAACTCATTCAGTGAAACTTTATTGAGAACAAAACTGAATCTCCAAGAAATGACATTTACCATCTATGATTTTTGAACTTTTGGCGTTTTAAATTGAATGGTATTTAGTAAAATATGGCGTTTGTTTTTTGTGTGATCAATGGAAAGGCCTGAGACGTTTTTAATAAGATGTTTTGGCGCGTAATTTAGGCGGGAATTTTTTATAATGAATGTTAGTAATAAAGTTTTTGTTGTTTCAGTTACTGTTTGTTTAGCTTTATCTGTTAAAGCTGTAACGCGTTCCATCATTAAGTTTGGTGTTTTGTATGAATGACGTTTTAGATAAAGATGGCAAAATACAACTAATTAACTTTTGTAAGGCAAAATAATGTTATTGCGTTTGAAACACAAAGATGGCGTTTTGAAACATATATCAGACATGCACATTGTAAATAATATTCACAGCGTTTAGAAACAAGTAGATTCAATAGTCTAAACCAAATACATTAGTCAACATGAAAATTATAAAATGAAAGCAATTCATAACGTTTAAGTTAATCTACATATTCATCCATCCTTTGATCTATTCTCTTGCACACTGTTTTATACAATTCAGTAATTTTTGGAGTTTTTTAATAATATGTGATTAAAGGAAATTATTATAATTTTGGATTGTGACGATTTTGGCATTTTATATCTAATTAGAGAAATAAAGTATTTTATTAGTGGAAGGGATGGTGACGTCATTTATATAATGATGTGTTTGGCGCGTAGTTTAGGCGGGAATTTTTATAATAAATGTTAGTAATAAAGTTTCAGTTACTGTTTGTTCACCTTTTGCAACGCGTTTGATCATTAAGTTTGACGTTTTGTATGAATGGCATTTTAGATAAAGATGGCGTTTCATCTGGAAGGGACTGACGTTTAAGGCGGGAATTTTAATGGCGTTTTACGTATGAGTTTGGCGTTTTGTATTAAAGTAGTCAAAAGACCCTTTTACCCTTAATGAAGCGTGTCCACATAAAAAGTTGATGTTATTTACGAAAACGCCACCCTGTCAATCTAATCTATAGATTGTTTTGATCCAACGGATGAGGGGCGTTCTCTCCGTTTTCACACTTATAGGCGTTTTCTTTAAATCTTGCCCCTGTTTATATACATATATACACACACATATATATATACACAGGCTGGTTATTGTACAATAGGGGTTAATGTACGTGCGTAAGAGATTGTTTTTCAACGTACGAGTTTTTGCTTCAACATGCTATTTCTTCATATACACAAACATGCGATTTTGCATATTATACGCATGCACCTTTTTATAACATGCGATTTCAAATCTCGTACAGTCGTACAATAAGGCCTATTGTACGTTACACATTCTCTCTCTCTCTCTCTCTCTCTCTCTCTATATATATATATATATATAGGGTAAGATTATTGTGAGAAAATTTAAAAGTGTGAGAAGGATAAGAAAGAATATAAACCATTAGATATATAATCTAATGGTTGAGATCATAGTGGCAATTCTATAAATAATGTATCCAAAAATTGTAACTGATTGGAACATTTAGGGATATTTCAAAGACTTTCAAAACAAAACCGTATCTCTCCCCTCCAAGATCAAAATCAATACCATCGAGAAATCAGGAGGTTAATCAGGAAACTATTTTTTAATCGGAATTTCAATCACAATTCTCTGAGCACAATGAAGATGATTAAGCAACGATCTGCTGCCGACCGGAAGACGATTACGCGGCGGTCGGATACAGCAAAAACCCCTTAAAGGTAAGTAATGTGTTTTGAAATCAGGGTGTTTTTAGGTGTCTTCAATCAGTTTATGGTGTTATTCTTGATTTCTTTAGTTGGTATCAATTAGGGATTTCAATAGGTTCTTAATTCATCCGATAAAACTGCTATGGTGTTTTTCAATGAGTTATGCTGTTTTTTAGTTTTTGTTGTAGTCAAATTGAATGGGTGTTATTTCTGTGGTGTTTTTTAATTTAGTTGTATTCATTCAACAAAACTTGCTGTGGTGTTTTTCGGTGGTGTTTTTTTATAAATTGTAGGGTTTATGATGCATTCTAAGAATTAGGGTGTTATTCAATGTATATGGTGTTATTTTTGTTTTATCTAATGTAAGCACGAAGTGTGTTCTTTCAAACTTGCAAAAACATATTGCACATGTTTTACAACATTTTTGATGTGGTGTTATTACTGTTAAAGGAGTTATTTAATATCTATGGTGTTATTACTATTTAGGGTGTTTTTTTAATAAGTTGTAGGGTTATGATGCATTCTAAGAATTAGGGTGTTATTTACTACATATGGTGTTATATAAGAATTAAGGTCTTATTACAATTAGGGTGTTATTTTATATCTATGGTGTTATTACTATTATATCTAATGTAAGCACAAAGGGCCTTGCATTGTTGCACATGTGTGTTCTTTTACAACATTTTTTATATGTTATTAAATATATATGGTGTTCTTTATAAGTTCTATTCATTCAACTGTTATGTTGTTTTTTAATGAGTTATGCTATTTTTTTTGTTTATGATTCATTCTAAGAATTAGGGTGTTATTTAATATCTATGGTGTTATTTTTGTTATAACTGCTATGGTCTTTTACAACGAGTTTTGAATTTCCTCAGTATAACTTATATGGTCCTTTACAACTTGTTTTGAATATGGGATTTCAATATAAATAACAAAGGTCATTGCATTGTTGCACATGCGTGTTCTTTATAAGTTGTATGCATTTAATATAACTGCTTTGGCGTTTTTATAAGGTAGGATGTCTTCAATATAAGTGATGTTGTGTCATTACTGATATCTTATAAGGTAGCATTATGTACCTGCATTGTTTCAATATAACTGATGTTGTGTTATTACTGCTTTGGTGTTTTTATAAAGTAGCATTATGTACTTGCATTGTTTCAATTTGTATGGTGTTATTTACTTGCATTGATTCAATTTGTATTGTGTTATTACTAATATCTTAATTTGGATTTTATTTCTGTTTTAATTCTGTTTGGACTGTTGACTGGTGTTATAATAGATTATCCAAGAAGTATATATCTATAATGCTTCTTAGTGAGGTGAACATTGAATGGGTAATTGTAGAGAAAGAAGTTAGAGAGTTTGCATGTTTTGACGAGGACGAAAGGGTGAAACTTGAAGAAAATGCACTCCAGAGGATTTGTCGCAGGTTGGATGGTATAATGTAGGTTTGAAGCAACAACTTAATCCAGTTGGTACATATTTCGATTTGGTTGCTCTAAACAATGGTGTGACATCTGATCATTTTTTGGTGTTTTTTAGACTCAAAAATGGTATGACATTTGATCATTTTTTTGCGTTTTTTTAGTTTCAAAAATATTTTGCTGCAATAAACTAATTTTATATCATTCAAAACAGATGGGATTACCCCATCAGGGAGGATCATTACTCCATTCAAAAATGACAGCATAACGACACAATATCACAATAGAAGTATATATGTTTAAAACAAAACCCTATTACAAAAAGACACAATAACAACCATGTAACTTACAAGTTATACCATTAGTACATATTTCGTTTTGGTTGCTCTAACTCATGGAATAGACCTATTCAGTTGGCTAAACCTCTGGCAGTAAAGCATGCAGCCATAGCGTACTTTTGATAAAAAAAAAAGGAATGCATTATTTAGTGTGTCAAATGTCATTTTCTTTCTCAGCCTAAGCGACTCTTCCACATTAGGTAAAAAAGTCCTCTTACCGGATTTGGGAGACAGACTGGACGCCTAACAGGCTGGTAATTCTGAAGCCCTACATAAAAATATAATCAGTTTACAGAAAACACAACAGAATTCCACACCCCAGAAAGAAATCAACTGAAAGTCAAAAAACATGTTAACTACAAATTATGCCCTTAATGCAGGACACCATAACGACATAAAAATAACACCCCATAAAAAAGACACCATAACACAACCTAACTCATTGAATACACCTATCTAGTTCGGTAAACCCTCTTTAAAAAAAGACACCGTAACAACCAATTAAAACACCATGCACTCCCATGCATGCATACAACATGTGCAAACAACCCCCGACTCCCAACAAACAAATTTATAAATTAAACACCATATAGACTGATACATAACCAATATAAAATATATATATATATATATATATATATATATATTTAAAACGGCACCATAACTCATAAAAACACTGTTTGGAACTTACATTAGTTATAACAGAAATAACACCATGAAAGAACATTAGTTATAACAGAAATAACACCACATATATATAAGCACACATAGAAACACCAGATGGCACACATAAGCACACATACAACTTACATTAGTTATAACACCATGAAATAACATTAGTTATAACAGAAATAACACCACAAATACCATTTAAAAAGTTATACCCTTAATCCATTAAAAAAGACACCATAATACCATTTAAAAAAACACCATAACTGCTCGTAAGGTTTAACTGAAAGTCATATTAATCAACTGAATGTCATGGTTTAAAAGAACACCTATTAAATAACACACCATACCACACCTTGACTCATTGAGTACACCTATTTCCGAACACTAAAACACACTTTAAATAAGACACCATAACACCAATTAAAAAACACCATGCACACCCACGTATATTAACACAAGAAAACAAAAGACACCATAACAACAAATTGAACAAACCATATCAACACCACACTGTTGGAAACTAAAAAATTATTCAAACTAATTGAGAACAAAGTTATTCATTCTGATCACACGGAAAACAAAAAGATGACACAGATTGAACAAAAAATCAAAACAAACACCTTAAATTCATACCTGGTTCGTAGTTATCCATAAAAAACAAGATATCAGTGCATATGGTCTCGAATTTCAATCGCAAAATCATGTATGCAATCAATCAAAAAATGCTGAATAAGGAAAACATCAAATTTTCTCTGCCAGAATATCATATATCATCGAAATTATCACATAATTCAAACCAATTTGAATTGAGAAAATCCCGAAAATAACTGCCATGATCGGATGAAACATATAAATTCCATTAGTATATTTTATTAGTGAAATTACACTTATACCCTTAATCTACCAAAAAAAGGACATATGGCACCTCCATATTCTTTCTTACCCTTCTCACACTTTTAAATTTTCTTACATGAACCCTATACTATATATATATATATATATATATATATATATATATATATATATATATATATATATATATATTGGAGGGTTCAAATGAGAATATTTTTTTGTGAGAATAAAAAAAAAGAAATTTCAACCAATAATAATCCTTCTATTTACTATATTTGATTTTTGTATTTAATATTAGTGTAAGTTTATATTGATAAACTTAGACAGATTATTAATTGGTAGTCTTCCTTTTTAATAGCTAAGTACATTAAATTTGTAACTTATTTTCAAAAATATTTTTTTTTCAAAAAAGAAAAAAATTAATTTAAAGTGCATGATGAATTACGAGGTGTGTAGGATGAATTACGAGTCGTGTATGATAAATTTTAATATTTATAGGATAAATTTCAAGATGTGTAGGATAAATTTTGATGTGTGTAAGCAAAAATTTTAGTGTGAAGAATAGTAGTCTTTATGACTAACTAATTAGTTAAGATAATAATAAATTAGATGAGAGAAAAACTATTTAACGTTTTACATTTATACCTTTTTGTTCTTTTTCTTCTCAATTTAATTTTCTTCTCAAATGAGCCTCCCCATATATATATATATATATATATATATATATATATATATATATATATATATATATATATATATATATATATATATATATATATATAGGGTGAGGTTATTGTGAGAAAATTTTAAAGTGTGGGAAGGATAAGAAAGAATCTAAACCATTAGATATTTAATCTAATGGTTGAGACCATAGTGGCAATTCTGTAAATAATGTTGACTATTAAATTAACTAATTTTCCAAGATTAAGGATATAAAGGTAAATTTAATATTTTTAAATTAAGAAACTAACATTAATACACATGCAAAGTTCCCCCTTCTTTTTTAAACATCAATAACTTTTTATACGTAACTCTTTTTAAAAAAAAAATTACACCATAATAACGAATGTTTTTTATCTTTAATATGAGTATCATATTGATATACTTATGTAGAGTTATTTATGGAGTGTTATTTTTGTTTTGATTCTGATTAAAGTGTTGACTGATGTTATATTATGGTGTTATTCTGTTATATTCAATGTTAGAGTGTTCTTTATAAGATGTGTGTCTTCAATATAACTGTTGTGATGTTTTTATGAGTTAGGGTGTTTTTATGAGTTATATTTCTGTTCTTTATAAGATGTATGCATTCAATATACATGTTGTGATGTTTTTATGAGTTAGAGTATTATTTCAAATTCGAAAATCCTTACAATAACTGCCAAAAATCGGTTGCATATATTCATTCCATAAATAGATTTTATTAGTTAAATTACACTTATACCCTTAAACAACCAAAATAAAAAGGGACACGTGTCACCTCCGTATATATATATATATATAAGATTATGATCATTTGTGAACAAGTTCTTGAAAATGAACTGAGTGAACTAATCTTGACCATTGATTATTTTTTAGATTAAAAGGGTAAGATTGACATTAGCTCTCTCTCTCTCTTAATTAAAATCCTTTAATTTTCTCATATGTTAATTATCTATCTCTCTCACACATTTTTAATTACTTCTCCATTATTTTAAACTCGTGTAGAATCAGTTGCTAATAGCGTATATGAAACTCCTAACGGAACTAGGTACTGGACACCAACTGTCCCTCCCGGATTCAAAACGTATATGAAACTCCTAACAGAACTAGGTCGTGGACTACAAAATACACAGATGTATCAAAAGTCTGTACACATCTGTATAAACTAACAACTGTGTATCTTGTATAAACTGATAGTTAGCGAGACTGTACACATGTGCATAAACTAACAGCGGTGTATCTTGTATAAATTGATAGTTAGCGAGACTGTACACATGTGTATAAACTAACATTTGTGTATCTTGTATAAACTGATACTATCAAGACTGTACACATGTGTATACACTAACAACTGTGTATCTTGTATATACGAAAACTAGCAAGATTTTAGGAATTTTGATTATATTGTTTAATAAATGCAATTTACAAAAGACGTAAATACCCTTCTGTCAATTAATTTAAAGGGAAGTTACAACATTATAATTATAATCTTGCCATTGTTTAAAAATCTTTAGATAATATAATCCAATGGCTCAGATTAGTTCACACAGTTCACTATGTATATATATATATATATATATATATATAAAGAGAGAGAGAGAGACGAAGTGTACTGTACAATTAGCCTTAACGTACGAGCGTACGCGATGAGAATTCTGCACGTTATAAACCTCAAAAACCATAAATTTGTATGTTATAAAACATCAGTTGTTAGTAATAACATCCACATGTTATAGCCTAATCCGCATGCTATAAAATATCAGGTGTTAGTCACAAAATCCGCATGCTATAACGCATGTTATAACCTAAAACGGGCATGCTATATTTTCATCGCGTACGCATCGTACGTTAAGGTCAATTGTACGTTAACTAACTTCTCTCTCTCTCTCTCTATATATATATATATATAGGATTAGGATCATTTGTGAACAACCCCCTTGATAGTAAATTGTGTGAACTAATCCTAGCCTTGATTATTAATACACGTGCGTAAATCAATGGTCATGATTTGATTATAAAATACACTAGTGTATTTTACGATTTGATGATGAAATCCTAGCCATACACATGTGTAAATCAATGGTCAAGATTTGTTCACTCAGTTCGCAAGTACACTAGTGTTCACTCTGGAACCACACCCTATATATATATATTGTTGACGTGAAGTATAATATGGACACGCTCATCATAGAAGCAATTTTATATAAAAAACCCCGTATAATACATTTGTATATAATGCCAGTGAGACTAAGATATAAGAGAGCTTAAAAAGAGAGTGAGCAAGCGGTTACAAACTGATTTACACATCACATTTAAAACAAAAAGTACAATCATGTTATGCGTTTTTTAGCGGTTGTTTGTTTAAAAAATGTTCATGGAAATGAATGTATTATCCCATGCCATGTGCATTAATTATCATAGTTTTAAGTATTATAGAAGTATTTTGAATCATAACTTTATAATCTAAAGATAAACCGTTAAAGACAAGTACTATACGGATTCATGCATGCATGCACAGTCACCTTTTGTCTTGTAACAATGAATATGATGTACAAGTTTTGGTAGTCTAAAACCGCGTGCCAAATTCAAAGCTATTGTACAACTTGCAACAAAAAGACGCAACACCTGATATCAATATATTCTTTTTTGGATTTTCCTTTTTAAGTATTTGATTTCATAAATAATACATATAAATTATTATATTTTGGTCTTTTATTAACAATTATTTTAACACCAGTTATTCAAATGATAACATTGAATATATGTACTAAACTATATGTTTGATATTTTATATTATTGGCAATTCAGACATTATAGTTAACAAGAAATTGCACGCATGAGTGGTACTAATGTACACTACATTATTGTTCAGGTGATATGTCAAAATTACTAATTATACATATGTACAACATGAACAAGATTCAACATATCAAAGCACTTGAATGATTAAGAGCAGCTATAATCAAGGGACTTGATGTTTAAACATAAAAACGTGGTACGAAACAAGAAGAAATGCCATGAAGACTACATGAGTTTATTTGGAGTGAGGCCCCAATATCTTCAGGTAGAGCCGATCTCAAACACAACCGTTCGTTGCTTCAATGCCATCACCATCAGGTGAAGATGGATTCCAATTTAAATAACCAGAAATCACCCATTTCCATGTCAAGCGATGATAAATATTGAAGACAACCGACTCTAGCTAGTTTTCAAGAACATATGGAAGTCGAGCCCCTCATTCTCGACCATAAGAGGTGTTTCAAAACATTTAAAATAAGTTGATAAACCAATTCCTTGATATAGAGATGAACAAGAAACCATTTGGGCCTGATGAACCGGTTCCTGACCTGGCCCGTTAACGCACACAAACCGGGTTTGCCCAAATTGGGCCCTAAACCTAGAAACCGGTCCAAGGTCCACTAAAACCCAGCTTAGGAGGCACAAAATAAGCGGTTTCCGATCGTTGGGGTCATCCCAAACGGCTATATAGTCACTAAAAAGGCGTTACACCTTGTTTTTTCTATATTTTAGCCCCACATATGTATGACATATTTTGATTGAATCAGAACACTCAAAAACGCTATTTACACTCTTAAACGCTCAAAAAAATGCTTAGTGTTGTTGTTTACGCTCTAAAAAACTCTCAAATTGCTTCATATAGTGCGCAAACTTCCGTTGGTTGTGAACCATTGAACTTACAGTGGTTCGAACATTATCTACGAAAAGGAATTCAGAAATTTGGTGCAACTTTGGTTTAAGTACAGGTCGAGCGGTCCGAATAAGACTCATTGCAAGTTTAAAAATATCGATTATTGGGATAAAGAGAGAATGAAGAATGAAAGAACTTTTTAATTTGTAATACCAGATACAATAAACCTCTAGTTAGGGCCATAATACTGATACAAACTTAATGAAATATGGGAGTTAGAATATGGAATTATGGACAGTCACCATAGTATACTAGTTTAATACCCGTCCGGTGGATGTGTTATGTTGATTTATTATATAGTAACAACGTGAATGAATCTATGAACACAAATTTTTCCTTTGAATTCTAAAGGAAAAAATTATTTGTTTATGAATTTCAATAAAAAAAATTATACCAATTTTCCCATGTAAGACCTACGCCTTTAGACCGATTTTTACACCAAAGATACCCTAAAACTCGTATTTCTAATTATGCTTTCCATATTAGGCTGGATTCCTTTGAAGACGGTATTGTTTCTACTCCATATACACCAGAGTCTTGTTTGGATAACCATATACACCACCTTCCTCCATTTTGCAGATTCTCTCCCAAATTTATGTACCTCATCAAATGAGTTCACGTTAATGTGTATAACAAAAAGCCTAAAGAAAAAGAAGCAAGGTTGGAGACAATTTTAATAACTCAGATTGCATAAGCCTTTAAATGGACCATTAGCTACTAAAACACTTATTTTAAATTCTAACCTTATATGCATTAGGCATAAGCTTTTGTAGAGCTTTCATGTATGATGTCAAGCCTAATGTATTTTTCTTTTGTCATTTTTACTATGGTAAATAACTAATATCTTCAATTAAAATTTCTAGAAATCAGTATTTGTTTAACATAACAGTACCATACATTAAGCTTATGAGTTCATACTTGACGGATTACACTAAAAAACCACAACACAATGAAAAAAAAGTAAGTGGTGAACTCTTGAAACATGAAATGGTTACGCACTCCTTAAAATGAAAAGGTTAAGTAATAGTCATGTATGGTAGACAATAGGGCATAAAGATGGATTGATTAGAAAAGACTAATAAGCATGATACTTGACTACAAAGAAGTTCTTGTCTGAAAAGTCAACTGATAGTCTTTGAAAGAACTATAAAAATAAATAATATGCATAGTTATTAAAGCGAGCGCCCAGGTGCAAATAAAGCCCCAGGCCAAACAAATCGCCCTGAGCGCGCCTCGCGACTTTATTCTTCAGGTTAGTTCATAATCTTCTGCATAGATATTAAAGCGAGCGCCTACAAAAAAAGCCACAGGCCCAACAAATCACCCTGAGTGCGCTTCGCGCCTTTAATAACTATGATAATATGCATTACTTGTTTGGGGTAGATCTCAACTGCTCATGTTCTCAATGAAGTTAAGAGCTATCTCAAGCCCACCCAGGGGAAAGTAAGATTTTTACATCAGGTTGCACCTCCAAAACTTGAGTCAGTTGCAAACTTCTTTACGAATGAATCTAGATTTCGCCCCACAATTGAACCATATCTTTATGCTTCCCCAACAGTTAAATGCAAGACCACATCATATGGGAAACAATTAGTTTCAACAATAGTTAATTACAAGCAACGAATAACATTAATCACGACGAATATTACATACCACAAAGAAAGCCTCTTCTTTCATATTAAGTAACTTCTCTAAATAACAGCTTAAGGACAAAGCATCATCAATAATTCTTGATAAGTTGATGCATTAGTTGCTAACTCATAGATTTCTTTTTTAGTTTTGCAGGCTGCTCCAAATGGTTAGCGAACAGTGGCTTTCTACAAATGAGAGGACTTTATGCTTAGAATAATATAAAAAAAAAGTACTTGGAAATTAATTGAAGAACCAACTATGGGATTTTGGGATCAAATTGGCCAACTTCTTTCTTACAAAAGATCATTTCAGTTATTAAAGAACCAACTTATATTTTTCTTTTAATACAAGCACTAACTAAAGCATATGCTACACCAAATAAAACCTAAGTTTAACTAATTGAACTGTTTGTTCTTAACATGAGTACAGGCTTTCATCACAGCTGCAAAACAACCAAAATATTTAGCTTTTGTTTTCAAAAGGTTAAATAAAATATAAGTACCCTTTTGCGCTTTCATATAACCTTGATCACACTACTATATTTTCCATCATTAAAATCAACAGCTAGGCCCGTCGTTTTCAACTGAGACCTGATCACGAAAAAGGCCCGACTGGGTTAATAAGTGACACAAGAAGCCCGAACCCGATTAAAAGATAGACTCGAAACCGAACACATTTAATCAGCTCAGTTATTGGGCTAAATTTTTTGCAATTTCATATAAACTTAACGAAGATTTAACTAACTCTAATTTAGAATAAAAAAGGGGCAGCGTGTCAACAAATATACTATACCCGCCCATTTCCCATTTTACCTCCTTTATAACAAATGTATGTGGATGATAAATAGTTAGATTAGTTAGGAATCACCTGCATTTGTTCTCCAATGAATGAGTACGGTCCATCATCAGGCAAAAGATGAAACTCTCCACTCTCCGTCGGGATGTGAAGGCCAAGAGCAAATGAGGCCGTATTCCGTCTCGGCCCATCCATCGCACCAGGAGTTTGACATGAACCTGGAGCGTGAGGTTGCAGAGATGAGTTACAATGCTTGAACAACGTCATTCTTATTTCATTTTCCTTAATTTTCTTATGTGGCTTCTTACCACCATTACTTCCAAAAAAACATTGTAACTACATACTCGAATCTTACGGTTCGGTTATCAGGTTAAATCTCTACCAAAAAGAAAAACATGCCAAGGCTTGTACTAAATCACCTCTTTTCAGCTAAGAGTTCACAAGGGATGAGTTTTATCGTTAGGATGTGCAACCAGAATCTTTAAAACCTGTCAAGTTAGATAAATAGCAATCAAACATTGATATTAAGAAGTTGTTAATGCATCATCTGATATTATAAAACATGAAACCTGGAAGATATTAAGACGACCAATAACAAAAAAAAAGAAAAAAGTAAAGGTAAATAATAATCTAAAACCAACAGACGGAGTCAGAGTAAATGTAAATCGTTGTTATATAAACATGTAATCAATTTCCAAAGAACAAAAATCAAATCAGGAAGAACTGGGAAATGAACATAATCTCAAACCAACAAATTGAATTAGACATCAGAGTAAAAATGTAAGTCAGGTATAATAATATCATGCGCATTGAAGAACAATGAAAGACAGTACAAGTTATATGGAGGAAAAAGAATTAATTCATAACTTGTGTACATAAAAGCAAACAAAACATAAATACATTCATAATCATGTATTTATGGATCTAAAAAAAAGAAGAAACTTGCAATTTTCCTTGTACATCGTACCACATACTAATTTTTATTGAAGTGATGACAAACATCAAATAAAAAAAAACACCTGTCAAAGGCAACAATAGCCACTCAGCCCTTAGCTCATTTTGAAGGTTTTCATCCCAATATTGTGTCCTTTAGCCCTAATTTAATTAGTTTTCATGGTTAAATTCATACGACTGAACATCTGTCACACCTCGGTTTTCCACAGCCAATCAAACACCGATGGGGCCGGATGGGGAAAATCGTGACGTAAGTTGATAACATCATAGACAATTAAACACAGCACAGCGGATGTCTTGGATTTAAATTACTATTACAAACCAAATGTTCGAAATACAAAATAATATACAGGCTCGTAATAGAAGATCCACAGGCGGATCATAAATTGTACAAAGAAAGAATGTAAAACAGACTTTAGGAAGATCTAGGATTTGTAAGATCCTCTTACCACTACCGAGCACTTCCAGCCTATTTCGTATTGTACCTGCAAGCTTAGTCTTTTGAAAATACGTCAGCTTCGCTGGTAAATACACCCAACTAACTCATTTGAAAACATTTAAAATATGTTTTAAGTGCGTATCAGCACAAAATCTTTTATAACTTGGGAAAGTTGACATTGCAACCTTGTTAACAGATTTACATGTTTGTCCATACATACAGGGCCCAGTGCGAAAAACGAGACATGATTAACGTACACACCACATTGGACTCACGAATGAGTCAATTCTTCCCAACTTTGTGGGCAATGCATTTTGAGCATCTATCGGGTGTATGCCTACACCCGCGCTAAGGTCGTGGCCATTATCTATTGTAATGAGCCGAGGATATCCAGGACACGGTAGTTAACCCCCGATGTTTAAGTTATCAAACAAAACTGATTAAAATAGAATATGCGGATTTACTAGCCACAATCCGGCATTCGATTGATCTCATTTCCGACCAAGCGGTAATAATTTACCGTACCCAAGCTCGTATAAGGGACATAAGTCGAGAGTATTTACCTGAGCTAGTCTTCTTTAGTTTAATAACTCAGCCGTGCACAAAAGTACTAAGTGCAGATAGCATTTACCGGCAATTCTCTAGTCTGGATTATGACATAAACTAACAAATTAAATACTAACGGTCTTATTTAAGTCATAGACTTAGACCGACTAGCGTACTTGATCAAAACGTATAATGCTAGATTAAACGATGATTGGATAGAATGTAGTTTAATCCCAACAAGTACCTTGACTTGTGTAATATGGATAAACTATAAACATTCTGGATTTTGAGACTTAAATGACAAGGTTAGACCCGTTTTTTTTAATTGGTTGACTCGATGTAAATTTATTTATATCGTGTTATGAGTAGTATATGTACAAATAATCGAAACACAGACGTACGTCTTACGAGAGAAAAATATTCGGCTTAGTGTCCAGCAACACGGTCATGGCAAAAACTAGTTATTATGCATAACAAAGCAAGGTCTTTTAGCTACCGTACCATCCATATAACCAAGATTGTCCTTTCTTTAGAACCTAGAAAAATCCCCCTTAGTGTAGCTAAATTCGGTCGTTGTCGATTTGTTTCCTGACGATATCACTATGATATCTATGTTTGGTATAACAACCGAAAAAAAACATAGAAAAACAAAGTATTCTACAATGTTAAAATGTTACGCAAAATCTAATCAGTTATTCGCTCGTCGAATTTGAAAAAATAATTACGTAGTAAGGGTATAATTTATAAGCCTTTAAGAACACCTAAGAGGGTTTTAGATTCAAGTCTAAGTGGTTGTTTGTTTCACCTCTTAATGAGTTATTAATGGTTCAGACCTCTTACTGGTTTAGCACTTAATGGTTTGTACTGTTTATTTCGCGAGCAGATTTCTAAATCGTTCATACATTTGTCTCTAAATTGTTAAGTATTATATTGAGTCTGAATTGTTAAGACCACTTATCTGAATTGGTCAGACATTTACATCTATACAAAGTTAAACATTATACTGGCTCTTAATGGTACAGACCAGACCTCTTACTGATTCACCCGAAAAAAAGTTAAAAGAAAAATATAAAACACAACTAACAGAGGAACCTGGTAAAAAAGAGATATCAGCCACTAATAATCTCACCAGACGTCATTAGTCATTGGCAGTCCCACGTTTTTTTATTCCCCCTGACAGTCCCGCCTTTCAACTATTTTTCCTCCACTGGTCCTCAGTTAAAAAAGCTTAACAGAGTTAAGCTTTATTTTCGAATTACAAACTGACGTTTTAGGGCTTTTGATCAGAACGAGAATACGAGCCTATTGATGTAAAACTTACCTCGAACGGTGCTCGAAACGACTTGATTTTTGTTCATTGGAAATTTAAAGACCTGAATTGAAGCACCATTTTAGTCGTTTAGAGCACAATTTCAATGTAAGTTTTACATAATTCGACACGTATCATCGTTCTGGTCAAAAGCTTAAAACATCAGTTCGTAATTCGGAAAAAAAAACATAACGCTTTTTTAATTGAGGGCCGGTGGAGGAAAAATAGTTGAAAGGTAGGACTATCAAGGGAATAAAGAAAGGTGGGATTGTTGAGGCGAATATCCCGAGAATTGGTGGAGGAAAATAGTTGAAAGGCGGGACTGTCAGGAAATAAAAAAATGTGGGATTGTTTGAGGCAAATATCCAAAAAAAGTAATAATAATCTGCCCAGGATTCGAACTCGAAAAAGAAAAATCTCCAACTAAATACTTCCTGTTGTTCGCATGTAACAACAACGACCCAGCATTTGCCACTCCAATTGTAGGCCTGATTAGGGCTAGGGATGACAATGGGTCGGGTATTGGTAATCTCATACCCATACCCGGTTGTAAAATCGTGTTCCATACCCGATTCAATTCCCGTCGGGTACCGGGTATACCCGCGGGTATCGGGTATACACATTAGTTTGTTAAAGATATACGTTAGGCTTTCCGAATACATTTTTTACTATTATAATTAATATATAATTTTATTTATGCAACAACTATTATAAATTAAAAATGTAAATGACATACATATAAGTTTTATCATAAACTAATAATAACTTTATAATACTTCTACATTCTAAAGAAAATATATTTTTTTAACATTCTGAACATATTAAAATACAAATACTATTTTCAAATACATATGCTAAAGAAAATATATTTTTTCACATTCTGAACATATTAAAATAAATTACTAATAAAGATTAATGGAACATAAAAATATAAGTTAAAAATTCGGGTATATGATCGGGTATATAGTTCGAGTAAACGGATATATGGTTTCGGGTAATCAGGTCGGGTATCACATAATCCTATACCCGACCCGTACCTACAAAAATTTTTAAAACTAATCACATACCCGGCCCAATATCTGTCGGATATCGAGTATGCCTGTCCCATTTGTGTAAGGCTTTGGGCATACTCGTCGAGCTAGCGTATTTTGATCATCCGTCCCTCGTTAGGGCGCTAATAGAAGGTTCGTCTAGTTAAGGCTCTAATTCCAGTTCCGTCGATAAAGATTATGAGGCCTTGAGCAGGTAACAGTTGTAATTACTTGATTTTTTATGGGGAGAGAGGGCGGTTGGGTTGTGCACGTTTGGTGTTGGATGGAAGTCCTGATTGAATGGACAAGTTGAAATCATGAAAAAAGGATTATCTTCTTCGATGTTTTTCATCTTCACGGTTTTATTGTGTTTACTGGGGAGATTTCTTGCTCTTTACTCCTAAAAATTGAATCTTCAGCTTTCTTTAAGTGCATCTGTTGTCACTTTGACTTTCAATGTCACTTTGTACATTTTGACCTTTTGGTCATTTTTTTTACTTTAGAGCTTAAGTATTTTCTGCTTTTATCAGATTATGGAATTGCAGTTACAGCCCACACTCCATATGGTGGCTCATTGGCTAATACAGAGAGGTTCGGTTCGGTTTCTTGCTTAGATGACCCTGATCTCATAGTTTGATTTTTAGCGTTAATTGACTCACTGAAAATTCATATTGATTAGTTAGCATTTTATAAAAAAAAAGTTCATTAATCTTATAAACAGATACAACAAATAAAAGTTACCTTGTATATGTAACTAATTTCATATCAAAGTTTTCACATGAAGCTATCATCTGGTTGACTTCAGAAGTCAAAAAGATTAAAAAAAAAGACAGGGTTGACCCCAGAATTTGTAGGGAGTGAAGTAAGTGGAAGTGGAGTTGGAACACAAGTAACTGCATTTCGGTATGTTTTCGTATAATTTTTTGCTGGACCTATATAAATTTGGAATACCATTTACCTTTTCGACATTCCGAATATTAATTAATATAACACGTTTAAAAATTGGGCCGACTTATTTATTTATGTCCACTTTCGATCAAAGTTATGTTCACAATCGAAATGTGGAAACATTAATAGTGCTAGAAAGTGCTTTGACCAAATGTCAAAGCATGATGTGGTGACATCGAGCACAGTGATTGGTGGATGTGACAGTCGTATTCATAGAGTTCTTGCAATCTAGGCTTGAACCAAATCATGTTATCTATTCTATTTTCTTGTAGTCACAATGGGCTAGTTGAAGAAGGCCTTACCCTTTTCACGACTATGAGAACCATTATATAATCGAGCCAAAACTTGAGCATTGTGCATGCATTGTTGATCTTCTTTTTCGAGCCAGAAGGATAACAGATTCGTATGATTTCTACAAGAAAATATTAATGGAACCGGGGTTGATGTTTTAGGGATTCTTCTAGATGCTTACGGGAGTAAAGGTAATAAGGAACTTGGAGATGTTATTGCAAGTGAAATACACAGGTCTAAACCTGAAGATGCTGGAAATTTTGGTGCAAATGATGTCACTTGGGTATAAAAAGATTAATGCTTGGAGTTTTATTAAATTAAATGGGAATATTACAACCTTTTTTAAGAACCATAGTTCACATCCACGATATAGTGACATATGTCAGGATCTTTCGAGTAATAAGGTGCAAGCATACATATACATACAAGTGCATATCAACAACGTATGCATGTATGCGTTTCACCTTGTGTATTATGTATGCTTCTAAAAGTTATAAATGATTATGCCATCTAAGATCAGTTATTTACCAAAAAGTTGGGATTATCAGGCTGTTTGGTTTCAAGTAGGATTGGAATCTGAATATATTTCTTCTCTAGTTTAGTTTGCATAGTTCATCAATATCATAGTTGAAATCTGAATTTAAAGGATGACACTAAATTCATAGGTTCATCATTCGCACATAAGAAAGCAAGTAAAATTACCCTTCTACACAGCTAGGCACCTCTCGAAAGAAAGGCAACAACATTCCGACAGCAGGGGCAGAATCAACCTGGTTGCAGATTTCAACCCGACAAATTTCCGAAGCCCATTTTACGTGCTTCGACTTTTAGAGACTTAAGGTATTTAACAGCTTCATCGAGAACATCAACTGTATTCATTTGCGGGTTACCACCAGGCACAATTCCTCTAAGGGATTTCACCATCTTCCTCATTTTTTCATGTTTTCCTAAATTACCCCTTGACCCGTGAGACGATGTTGACCCGACCCACTGGTTTCTTGGATGTGAAGAGCAAGAATCAGACGTATCATATGTGTCATTTCTGTCAGTCCGTGCTGTGCTAACCTCCTCGTCGTCGTCGTCTTCTTCTTCATATTCTTCATCTTCATTCTCGTCATCGAAGCTCAACAATGCATCAATATCAGCCGAATCTTCTTCCATAATCCAAGGGGTATTTACGTCTTTTTGCATCAGTTCAGTATCAGGGAAATAAGGCCGGCCCATGTTTAGACCAGGGTTGTACATAATCTGACTACGATTATCTGTCCTGTCGAAAATAATGAAATTTCTTGGGCAATCCCGTGATGGATGAAAGTCAATGTTTTGACCAAAGAACGATGAAATATGGTGATCGGGTAAGTACCCGTTACCCATTTGATCTTGATTTCCCTGCATTAATTCTTTTAACCAAATGTGTCTGAATTCGTGCCTTTGTTGTTTGTCGTTTCAGTTCTTGGGCTTAGTGTGATCTTAAAGGAAAAGGAGTCTTAAACGCAATGAGTAAAGCAAACAATGCACTTTCAAGTTATTTCCATTTTTTTGTACCGAGAGATTCTATGTTCCAACTTAATAATACCCACCAACAACTAACCGATCAATATCCTTAACGTCTTCTAATGTGAAAAAATAACCAAAAGGGCAAACCTTGCCAACGTCTACAAGCTTTGGCTATGGAACATCTACGTAACAGGCTTAAGCAAATGACGGAAATATTCAGCCTGTAACAAAACAAGTGAACAGTTATTGGTCATTCGGCTCCAAATGAAGGTAAAGGCTGACTTTTGAGGTCTAACAGAAATTAATATGTATCACTTATTAGAAGACTTTTCAGACCATACTTTTTTATATCCATTTTATACCATAGAATGAGGCTGCAAACGAACCAAATGTTCACTGAACAGTTCATGAACTGTTCGGCTGGAAGTTCGTTTGTGTTCGTTCTTTTATTAAACAAACGAACACAAACAAGAAATTTTGTTCGTTTAGTTAAATGAACGAACATGAATAGAGGCCGTGTTCGTTCATTAATGTTTGTGAACGTTCGGTAACGTGTTCGTTTATGGTCGATTGTGTTCGATAGTTCATTAGTGTTTTTAGTTATTATATTTATTTAAATACTTTAAAATTTTGACAAATAAAATATTTAATAAGTGTTAGTGTATTATATAATCTGTTCATGAACACTTGTTTGTGTTCATTTGTTTCCATTTGTTTATGAACATTAGTTTGTGTTCATTTATGTTCATCAACGTTCGTTTTCATTCGTTGCCTAAAATTAACGAACGACACGTTCATTTCCTTAACAGACAAACACGAACAGTTCGTTCAGTTCATTTGCAGCCCTAAGAAAATCACTTGGTTGACCAAAAGAGTGCGATAAAAAGATAGCATAAAACATATACCTGACAAACTTGCATCAAATTGTAATAAGCAATAACCCCAACACTCATTTTAGTTTTCCCAACTTTCACAGTTTGACTTCTCCTTTGTGAAACACCAATGAACATTCTCAGTCCTCCAACCAATATGCAATGATTAAAAAAATACCAACGGAACTAACAAAAACAAGCCTGCAAAAAAGCCAATATCCCGAATAGAAAGTCAACATTTGACCTTTAAGCACATAATAATTGATACTACATATATAAAGGAGCTTAAACATGTGACAAATAACAATAACAAACACAATGAGATGCATCTTACCTTAGTAAAATCAAATTACAGTATAAAACGAAAAAAAACTGACAAGCGAGAACACTTTCCGCAATACATCACTCCCAAAGAGGTCCACGGCATTTTGATCCACTTATTCAAATTCAATTTTATGATGATCCCTACACCAAAGAAATAACATAATCAAAATTCAAACCATAAACATAAAATCTCTTCTTAAACTAGTTATGTACCTGGCATATCAAGTATATAAAATACTAAATAAAAGAGTCTATAATAGATGTTACAAACACATTTGTGATTGACAAAATCATTAATTTCACATTTTTTATTCAATATTGAGTTTCTTTCTTTACCTACTAAAGTACTAATACAACTATGTATACCCTACTTGATCACAAAATCATAATCATAATCACTTGTTAAAGTGAGTTCTATTCTGATTAAGTTTTCTTGATGAGTTCTATGAGGATAATATATAATATATATAATTGCAAAGAAATTTATGAACAAACTAGTGAAATTACAGATCTAAAGAATTAAACTTTTAAGGATATAAAGTAAACTAAAATATTGCTTCAACAAAATATCCCATCAAAATCAAAACAATTAAGCATAGAACTTGAGCTACAAACTTTAAAGTATAAACTAAACAGTTAAACTCTTAATTCTTGATCTTTATTATCAAATAAAAAACTTTTAAAAACGTAACTACAAACACCTGCAGTTTAATCAACAAAATCACTATACAAAACAGTTAAAACATACCAAGAATCAGATTCTTGAGACAATATACAAAAAATGTGAACTTTTTTAAAACAAAACTCCAAAGATCTAACTGATCTCTTGTGCAATTATATTCCCGGAAACATCAAACATAAAGCCTTTGAATTTAATCAACAAAATCATTTAACAAAACAATTAGAACATACCCAAACCAGATTTCTTGAAAAAGATCAAAACTTTGAAAGAAAAACACATAGATTAACATCCTACACAACAATTCCCACAATATTACAAGAAAATCATGAACTAAAACAGATAATTCATACCCAAGTATAGCTTCTTGAAGAAAGATCAAAACTTTAACATCTTACACAACAATTCCCACAAAATTACAAGAAAATTATGAACTAAAACAGATAATTCATACCCAAGTATAGCTTCTTGAAGAAAGATCAAAACTTTATTAAAGAAAAACTCAAGATTAACATCCTACACAACAATTCCCACAATATTACAAGAAAATTATGAACTAAAACAGATAAATCATACCCCAATATAGCTTCTTGAAGAAAGAAAGGTTAAAACTTTATGAAAGATATTCTTGACCTAGTGAAGTTTAATGAATGAGTGGTGAGGGACAACTAAAATGGAGAGGAGAGGGTGGGTTTTTGATGTTGGGTGTTGGGGACAGTGTGCTTTTTTTCTGCTTTTTGTGCAGGTGAGAGTCAAAGAGGGAGAATGTGGGCCGTTGATGAAAATATGGGATGATTTGTGATCGTTGGATTGGATAATGAGAGCACGCGTGAGCGTGATGAGGAGGTTTGACAAAATGTGTGATCCTGTCATATATCTAATCTCTTGGAATTTGGTTTTAAGTAATTAACTACACCAAGTAAACCACTTCCCTTTTCTTTGTTTTGTTTTTTAAGTTTTTATTATGATTATTTTTTGGGTTTTCTTTTCTTAATCATGTTCCAACATCATTTGATTGACTTCAAGTCTATTATATAACATATATATATTTATTATTTACTAGATAAACTTTTTTTCTAAGAAATTGTGGTGACAACCCATAATCAAAGTATTTGGTTGATTACCATCTTGTCACCCTCGTACCGTTTTTTCTATTAATAAATAGAATAAAACATTAAAGTAGATATGATAAAAAGGAAAAACCGTCATCTAATACTCAAACCTGATTTGACTGAGAATAAAGGTCGCATGTGAAAGCCTGACTTTAGAATATTCACACTAGTTTTTACGTTTTTATCCTTATATTTTAGTTAAAACGCGTACTTGCCTTTAAATTTTATTCTACTTTTAGAAACCGTCTGCATCTTATTTCTTAATTTTATCTTTGTTTAGTTAATCAGTAATTCCTTTTTCTCTTTCTTTCGGTCACAAAATATAGGAAAAATGGATGAGGAGTAAGGCCTTGAAAAATGGAAATTTTCATTTTAGGGAATGGAGTGAAGTATCATATTAGGTGAAAACCTTCAAAAGAAATTCAAATTAGTGAGATTGAGATGGGATGTGAACTGGAATATGAGTTCTCTTATGAATTTGATAGGGTAATCATAAATCATTGCGCCAAACACACGGTTTAATATATGTGTATGTAGCACGATATATTTACAAGTCAAATACGACCAAAAACAATGTGACAAACTAATTATTCATTAATCAAGTTAGGACATAAATTGAAAAAAATGATTTTTCTTTAATTTTAGATACAAGTATATTACATATGAAATATATAAATATATAATATGTATAGATATAATCAATAAATTATAGGTTTCTTCTTCATGATGAGATGTTTGCAACGAGTAAAATGTGAGTTAAAGCCAAGATGGATTATATAATAGTGCTCAAAGTGGTGCTTGAAATGGAGCCTTAAAGTAAGCAATAAGTAGAACTTGTGCTACACATGTCACATGTGAGTGAATAAAATTAAGAGAGGTGTTGTGTAGGGTGTATGCATGTATGTTTTTCTAACATTATATATTCTTATGTTACTATTAAAAAATAACTGATTTTGACTTAACAATGACCTTTTGATCAAGATGAGAAGAGATTTGAGCCGTGTAAATTAGCCTGAATCTTCTAGAAACAGTAGTTTTTCAACAGTTGTAACTTGTAAGCTCATGTTTTTGAGGGATGGACGTGGGTAACTGGAATCGCTTATTTTAACAGGCCACTCTCCGAAGTGATGGAAATAGTTCTTTCTGTATTTGATTTGCCATATGAAGTTGTATAACTTCACACTCTCTTAACCCACTCGGTGGCATGTGATGTTGTGTGACCTGGTCCGACACGTAGACCGAAAAAATTTATGATCCGACCCAACCAGATAAAAAGTATATATAATGATAGAATAATAATCATTAAAATTTTCCGTCCCCCATGAAATATTTTTCTAGGTCACATTAATACTAATTTAGTATTCAAATTAATTCACTTATGTTCCTTTGAAAAGATTATATCTTTATAGGTTTATAAAGTAAAAAGAAAAGGTATATGGGTTAGAAAATTCATACGCAAACACACTCATGACAATAGTAACAAAACCTAAATTGCAAGAAAAATAAATGACATTTAGTTGTTAACTCGATCGATGTGATAAGATTATGTCTACAATCGAACTATAGATATTTTCTGTTGATTTTAGTTTATTATAACATAGGATAGGTTAGTAGCTATATAGATTATATGAGAGTTCAACCAACATCTCCTGTTAGTAAGTTCATTCCCACATGAGACTCTTTACTCATTATTACCTATATATACTCGTAGTTTGAGTATAAAAAACTAGGGACCAAAGGGCTTATAATTTAGCACTATCAAGATGTGCCACAAAAGTACCCCTCTTCATTTGATTGATTGAAAGTTCAAGTCTCGTAATAGACAAATGTGTAGATTGAGAAGTAGAATTAACAGGACGTGCGTTAGACGTTCAAAAATAAATAAATAAATAAATAAAAGACGAGGATTCATTTTTCACTTTATATAAAATGAAAGCTAAACAAAGTTTATTTATGGGGTTATCCTGGAATTCTAAGACTATAGGGTTGTATTTGAAATATTTAAATCTAAAGCTATTCTGTATGATTCCACAATATCATTTACATATGTCATTCAGTTTCACACAATCTCATTTATACTTGTCTATCAGTTTAATATTCTGCATGATCACACAATATTAATTAGGCATGACAACTGAAAGTTTAGCTTCATTAGTTTAGTTTTCATCTTCTCTAAGGGATCAATATAGGTTCTTTTTTTGTTTAGTTTGAATTTGATCATTTTTAAAGGTGGGATGCTTAGTGTTCGATGAAATGCGTAAAAGAAAATAGTTGTGATTAACATGTGATATCTAGCGTAGACTTTCCTAATCTTTTGTAGGGTTTTGTTATAAGTTTGAGGTAGTGAATGATTGGAATATCGGATCTGCATAATATCATTTAATCTTTCTTTTTTACAAAAGAAGTTAACGAAAGTTCATATAGTTTGTTAGCTTATTATTTTGGAAATTTGGTAGATTGATCAGTTTAATGTTTTTGCTGTAAGGGAATTGCTTTCATTATCTATCTGTTCCTGTTGTATGTTAATTGTGCCGGTTCTCGGATATGGTATATTGGAGATGAAAAATGCATTGTTGTAAACAGCGAGCGTAGCGATCACTATAGCGCGCTACGTAGCATATAGGCCTAGGCTCGCTATTAGAGTTGTAGCGATAGATAGCGACAATAGCGACAAATTATTAATATTTTTTAATATAAATAGTAATTAAATATAGCTATAAAATAACTGGATTTTAAAATAGCATATATACCAGAGTGTTTTGATATAATATACATATCAATTTTTTAAAACTTTTTTCTAGTGTATCGCTATTTATAAAATAGCCGCCCGCTATTTATCGCTATTCGCCATTAACAACTATGGAAGAATGACATGTTTTCTTAGAAGGGAAGATATTGTGTACAGTGGAAACTTTGAAACTGTAATGATAATTGTTTTGAGCTTTCTTTCTTTTTAGTTAATGTACAAATGAAGTTATCATACTAACCCGAGAAAGAATTGAAAAACATGATGCTACGCATAAGCGAAGGTAAGTTCATCGGTAGTTCTATATCTTTAGAATGCTGGATCTTGCTATGTCCATTCTCTGTGATGTTGCTTTGTGTTGTTATTAATTTTGAAATATGCATAAGATAGTTGAAACACAAATAGTACATGTGATTGTGATTGTGTGTATGAGAATGATTATACTTATGTGTTAATTTAGGTAAACAGTTTGTTGGAAACAAATAGTAAAAGCTGTAGACAAAAGATGAATTTATTACAGCAATGGGCCTGCATAGTAAAAGAAGCACTAGACAAAAGCTTTCTGGTGGCCAAATTTTTCTGTGCTATTCATGTCACCAACACCTACCTTTAACCTTACTAATGAGATTGTCTTGCTTGATAGAATCTCTACTCGACACCGTAATGTGGGTCCCGGTGATGCGGTTGTACTCCAATCCCCTGAAAATCCAAGAAAGTTTGTCATAGAAAGAATTATGGGAGTCTCACCTATTTAATGGACCCAAGAAATAGTGTCGGCACCGAGACGCTTGCTGTTTGATTGATCTTCATTTCAAATTATCTTCTTCTACAATTTTGATTATGGGTTTGTATGATTAAACTCCTTTTTACTGATTGGTTAGCATTGTATACCTGTAGGTTCCGAGGGGTCATGTTTGGGTTGAGGGAGATAATATCGAAAGTCTTATAAAAGTAGTACATTGTGTAACACATTTTGCTTTATAGGACTTTCGAACTGTTTATCCCATTTGACTCGTTTGAGACAAAACATAACCTATGTTGACCCATCTACTGATCTCCATCGACCAAAAAATAATCAACCCATATTTCCCATGCGAAAAATAAAGATGAGACAAACTCGTAAAACTCGACATGAATGTTTTATAAAACACAACAGCAGAGACCAATTGCTGTTGGAGACACCTTAGTTACTACCGAGTACCGACAACATAGTTGCTGCTACTTGACCGGTTTCTACTGATAATCAATTCATACTAATGATCGGTTCCTACTGACGCACCACGCAACCGGACCATATCATAAGCAATTTCCAATAGGCTTTTTAACATGGTAACGAATTTTCGGTCGATGTGGGTGCCACTCGCAGATTGGGTAGCGAGACCTCTACTAGGGGCTCCAATGACCCCACACAAGGGGAATGTTTCTTTAAACCCCCTTTTCTAGGGGCTTCGCCCTTGATTCGTGAGTGTCAGTGGCAAGAACAGTCTTAGACGAGCATGCACTTTATGCCTCCTAACTTGTATCAATGTCTATTCTTCTTTCTCTATGGTTTTAAGTACATCAAACTAACGGAAATAGTCTGAAAACACTAAAATCACCAACGAGCAAGCTTGAGCACCTAAGAAGCCCTGCTACATGCCATCTTTGTCACATCATCACATTCAACCGACCTTGGCACACCCTTAATCCTTTGGGAGCTAGCGAACCACTATTAAGGATCTCTAGTCCAATGTTACCAAACGAAAGTACACTAGTAACGCATGTAGAGACCTAAATCCAAGATCTGGGGTTCGAATACTGGCAACCTGTATCCCCTCCCTTACTCCAACTTTCTTTTGATTCAATGTGGATCCATTTTTTAGCTCGACTTGGACTGGCATGGTCTCTCTTTGCTTAAGCACCTAGTGGTGTTTGCTATCTGAATCAAAATAGAAAGAAACAAAAATTTGAACCAAATCGAACTTCAATTCAGCTTGTGAATGATTCAGCTTCTAAACCAATTTCTGAATTTAATTTCCAAATCGTATTTGTATGTATGGTTTTGAACTGATTCTACACGAACATTCAAATTCGAATCTTAAAATGTAACTTATATTTTTATAATCTTATCCAAGATAAATATATTTTTAACAGGAAAAAGTTCTCTTTATTCATCAACTTATTCTTTCTCGTTTGGCTTCTCTATCTTGATCATCCGAGAATGATGTCTGGACTAAAAGAGGATCGACTGAAAGGGTGTTGCAACTGACACAGTCGCCATACACATGACACCATTAGTACTAGGTAGCGGCTCATCAAATCTCCATTGCTTCCTGACTTATGTTCAACCGACACACATAGTCCACTAGGTACTTCTCCATTAGTGAATTACAACTTCACACCATTTCCTATCGAAATCCACATTTAGATCAAGAAATCGTCAACTTTCACATTTTTAATGCTTCGAATCACACTTTGTGACAAAAAGAAATAGTCAAATAAAAGGACCAATATGTACTTTATCGTAATAACTTTCTGGTATTTCTTCACCTTTGTCAACAAAAAAAAACTATTGATTCAATTACTGATATCGACAGGAACTTGTGAGAAGACATAATCAACGAATGGAGGAATACATGGTGGACATGTGCCCGTCAGTTAATCTTAAGTCAGAAAGCAATGGAGATCCAGTGAGCCGATGCATAGTCTTGATGGTGTCCTAGATGCGGCGACTTATGTCATTTGCAATGCGCGTTCTTTTGATCCTCTTTTAGTATAGACACCATTCTCCGTGACCAAGATATAGATTAAACAATTCATTGTTTTATATCGTTATACCATCTTGGATAAGTTGTTAAAGATGATAAATTTTTCATGTTAAAAATCAAATTTGTTAGTAGAATAAATTCTTAAATGCTTATAAAATTAATTTCATTATTTAATCTTTTGCTCTTAATGTATTGGCCAAAATTAACTAAAATTTTACATATAATTGTTTCACAATTTTGGAATGTTAAAAAAAGAATTTAAAAAAATGTATAAAATCAATTCACACAAACAAATCTTTTATGTGTAAACATAAAACACCAATCAAAGATCACACATGAAGTTGGCAGGTAACTTATTATGTGAAACAACAATATGTTCGTTAATGTGAGAGTAAATTTATGAAAATATGCATTCAAATCTTTCACAATTCTTACTATTTCATTCTCAAGCTAGCTTTGAATACAGATAACTTTAATAACTTTTAGGTAAGAAATCCTCATTTCCCCTATGCATCTATGATGTGTCCATTATAAACCGTAATTAAATTATATAATCTAATGATCCCGACTAATGTAACCAACTGTCGAATTGTTCTCGTCCGTTAGATCATGCTGAAATTAAATCTCAGAGTTTAAACTCTCAATTTTAACCATTGTGTTGGTGGTTGTTAGCAGTTTTGTAGGCTGAAAGTTAGCTCCACCTTTTCCTATCTATGTTCTCCACAAATCAAGTTTCCTTCAAAACTGGTCACCGCTATGTTTTTCAAACTTCCGTTAGCCTTGGATGTTGTCAGACTTATCGTTGTGGATTGGCGCCCCCATGCCAAACCAGCGTGGGGGCGCTAAACACCATGTTGATCTTTGTAAGTGACGTATGTCACTGTTTTTTTTATTTTTGGAACTTAAGGTTTATTACGCATAAAAGAGTAAACCAATTTAAATGCATCTAATACTTTGATACAACAAAACCTCAGAATTCTGTTTGTAAACCTTTTTTTAAAGGTTTGGCTGTCTCCAACTTGCGTGTCCTGAAGTTACAGATGCGGTGTTGCGTGTCCAAATTGGATCTCCATAATATCATTTAATCATTGTCTTTTATGAAAGAAATATATAAAAGCTCTTATTGTCTGTAGCTTATTATTTTGGAAACATGGTAGATTGATCAGTTTAGTGTTTTTGCTGTTAGGGAATTGCTTTCTTTTATCATCTCTCTTGGATATGGTATGTGCTACATATATCTGAAATGTTGCTTTGGGTTGCTATTAATTTTGAAATATGCATAAGATAGTTGTGATTACGCGCATAAGAATGATTATATTTATCTGTTAATCTAGGTAGTTGGAAACAAATAGTAGAAGTTGTCCTCCACTCTAAAAGTTGTGTTAATAATAAAGAACAGCAATGGGCCTGCCTCCTGCATAGTAAAAGTAGCACTAGACAAAAGCTTTCAGGTGGCCAATATTTTCTGTGCTATTCATGTCACCAACACCTACCTTTGCTCCACTGATTTGGCCATATCCAATCTTCACATCTTATTTCCTTTTTTGTCAAAGTTTCTCTCTATTAAATTCCAACAGTTAGGTACATGCAGGTCCATGGTCCTAGTATGTTCCCCACCTTTCACCTTACTAATGAGATTGTCTTGCTTGATAGATTCTCAACTCGACATGGTAACGCGGGTCCCAGTGAAGTGGTTGTACTCCAATCGCCTGAAAATCCAAGAAAGTTTGTCACAAAAGGAATTATGGGAGTGGAAGGTGACAATGTCACCTATTTAGTGGACCCGGAAATAGTGACGGCACCGAGACGCTTGCTGTATGATTGATCTACATTTCAAATTATCTTCTTCTACAATTTTGATTATGGGTTTGTATGATTAACACCTTTTTATTGATTGGTTAGCATTGTATGTATGTACGTATGTAGGTTCCAAAGGGCCATGTTTGGATTCCGGAAGATGATATTTATAATTCTTATGGTTCACAAAATGTCGTGCCTGTTTCGTATGGGCTTATTCAAGGCAAGGTTCTTTTGGAGGATATATTAATATTTTCCTTCTTTGCTTGATATTCTGAATTAAGTGGATGGGTATTAATTCCATAACTAATAGATATGGCCAGTTTCATCTTTTTAGTGTTTTAATAAAATAATTTAGGAATAATTTCGACCCGTTTAACCCATTTCCTTTTAGCTGAATGTACATAACCTAAGTCGACCCATCCATGATATCTTCATTCACCAATTTTTTTTATATATATTTAAGAAAATAAGTAGATCATCTCTAATTTAACTTTATTGGAACTAAGGCTGCGTGTGTTTCGATCAGAGGTTGTGGAGCAGACAAACCATACTTATGACATTCATTAGTGACAGTTAACTAGTTTCTTTTTTTAAATTCCATCCATGATATCTTGATGACTTGATCCACCATTTTTTTATATATTTAAGAAAATAAGTAGATCATCTCTAGTTCATCTTTATTGAAATTAAGGTTGCGTGTGTTTCGATCACAGGTTGTGGAGCAAAGAAACCATACACATGACATTCATTAGCGACTGTTAACTAGTTTCTATCTTTTTAAATCCCATTTAGTTCTTATTGGACGATAGTATTATTAGGTTTATTATTATGAGCCCACGGGCCTGCTAAGTGTTTAGGGTTTACATTCTGTTTTCTATATAATGTAATGCATTATTCAATAATAATCAATTCAGTACCATTTGACTGTTCTTTCAAAGCTTTGTTTTTCTTATATTCATCTCCTTGTTTTTAGCTGAATTTACATAACCTAAACTGAAGAATTTAACCGACAAATGAAGCATTTGAACAACCTTATACTGTGCAGTGACAATAGGAGTCCAATGCTGCTGGAATTTGTTGCAGGTGTTCTTGGTCCTTGTGGTACATTAATCGCAACTTAAGGCGGTGATTCATGGACTTGAAAGTTGTACTCATCAGTCATCACCACTAGGGATGAGAATTTGGTATCGGGTACGGGTACCAATTTTCCCGAGTCAAATTATTTGTATACGAATTCAGTACTTATTATTTGGCGTTTTTGGTACCCGTATTTTACTGAATTTACCTTCAAATATCGGTATCATTCCGATACCGGTATTTTCGATACCGATACCGAACTCATCGCTACACTACACATGTGGTAGGTGTGATAGGATAAACATTGTAAATGTAATATATTTTGATGTGGAAAGTAAAATTAGGAAAAATAGTTTATATGTAATTAACTAAAATAATGTTTTCTTGTAAATTAAATCAAGACAAGGTTAAAAGGTTTTTAATCTAAGCTTATACATGCAACAACACTATTCACTATCCTATAATATGTTGAAATTTAAATAAATGTATGAATAAGAGTGGTAAGATGTAACATATATCTGCAACTTTAGTGGTACCTTCATGCTAAGTCATGAAAAAAAAAATAAGGGCTTAAGAATGCTACTTTCTTTTGAGCCCAACTCCTTCAGTAGCAAAATAGTTATCGTTTATCAATAAGCCTAACAGTGGTAACTCAGTTCCTGTTGATCACTCATGTTGTTGATAGCCAAAGTAACTGATGATCGTAATTACTACTAACATCTCTAGTTGATACTCTAAGTTACTACTCACAACATAATTGACGATGATCATAGTTGTTGCTACTAGACTAGTTTCTACTGATAATCAATTCCTACCAATGGTCAGTTCCCAGTAACGAACCATGCAACTAGACCATATCGTAAGCAATTTCCAAAGGCTTTTCAACACAGTAATTGATTTTTCGGTCGATGTGTGTCACACCCCGGATTTCCAATCCCAAATCCATACACCGGTGGGCCCGGGTGGGGAGTATCGTGACGTAAGTTGATAATATCATAGTCAATTAAACACGGCACAGCGGAAGTCTTGGAGTAAAATTACTATTACAAACCGAATGTTCGAAATGCAAAATAATATACAGACTCGTAATAGAAGATCCACAGGCGGATCATAAAATGTACAAAGAAAGAATATAAAACAGACTTTAGGGCAGATCTAAGGATTTGCAAGATCCTCTTATTTCACTACCGAGCAGCTTCCAGCCTATTTCGTATTGTACATGCAGCTTAGTCTTTTGAAAATACGTCAGCTTTCGCTGGTAAATACACCCGACTGACTCATTTTGAAAACATTTTTAAATTAGATTTAATTGTACAGGGCACAAATCTTTTAGAACTTGGGAAAGTTACTTTGTAACCTTGTTAACAGATTCACATGTTTGTCCATACATACAAGGTCCAGTACAGAGACCGAGACATGATTAAATACACACCACTTAAAACTCATAGAGGAGTTATCCCCAACGTCTTGGGTAATTTGCATTTGAGCGTCTGTCAGGTGTATGCCTACACCACGCGCTAAGGTCGTGGCCATTATCTAATGTAATGAGCCAAGGATATCCAAGACACGGTAATTTAACCCCCGATGTTTAAGTTATCAAACAAAACTGATTAAAACAGAATATGCGGATTTACTAGCCACAATCCGGCATTCGATTGATCCCATTTCTGACCAAACGGTAATATTTTACCGTATCCCAAGCCCGTATAGGGAAAATAAGTTAAGAGTATTTACCTGAGTTAGTCTTGATCTAAAAATGCAAGATTTAGTATCTCAGCCGTATCCAAAATGATCTAAGTGCAGATAGCATTTACCGGAAGGCTCTAGTCTGGATTATGGCATAAGCTAACCAATTAAATACTAACGGTCTTATTCAAATCATAAACTTAGACCGAGTAGTGTATAGGATCAAAACGTATAACGCTTGATTAAACGATGATCGGATAGAATATAGTTTAAACCCAACAAGTACTTTAACTTGTATAAAATAGGTAAACAATTAACATTTTGGATTTTGAGTTTAAAATGATAAGGTTAAACCCGTTTTGGTTAATTTTCATAAACTAGTTACATATACCTAACCGTGTGCATATTAGCGATATCGGGTAACCGGATGGGTCATGGACAAGTTCTATATGCCATTATACTTTAATTAAGTTGTAATATCAGTAGGATATCAACTTATATGCCCGTTAAGGTTTTAAAATGAAATTATGCCCCATAAGGGCATTTTGGTAATTTTATATTGTATAAAAGGAACTTGAATATAATTTAATGTTATAACTATAGGTATTCTGGAAAAATAACTTATTTATGATATAATGTAATGTCTCGCTTTTTCGCATCCTTATTTTAGAAAATAAATATTTGTATCATAATTCGGGTCGTTAAAACATAATAAAAATATATGTGTGTGTGTATATATATATATTATTAGTTGTTGTTCGTTATTCGTGTAACGCCTCGTATCTTCGTATTTCTATTTTAAAAATGTCCGTATCCGTATTCTAATTTTAGAAACCTTACATTCATATTTTAATTTCAATCTCACAACTCGAGTCATTAATCATAATAAAATTCATATTTTATACATATTTTTTTATTCACACAACCGATCATTTAATTACGTATTTATACGCAAACCGACACAATTATACGTATAAATACTTATACGCACATCCTCAATACTTGAATTATACTTTTATACTTTTTATATACTCAATTACATAATATATACTCAAGAAATACCAAGAAATATACCAATCATCTTTTCAATACTCTTCCATATTTTTTAACCAATCATATTTCACCATTTTCCACATCCTTTCTCCACCAATCATCTTTTCAATCTTCTTCCACCTTTTTAGCCAATCATATTTCACCATTTTCCACCTCCTTTCTCCACCAATCACCTTTTCAATCCTCTTCCACCTTTTTTAACCAATCATATTTCACCATTTTCCACTTTCTCTACCTATAAATACCAACCTCCTTCTATCATTTTATTCACACAATTCTTCTCTCCATCTCTCTAATTCTCTCAATATCTCTAAATCAAGAATTCTAAGAATTCTAAAAGGATACTAAGTGTTCAAACCATTCTTCTCTCAACCTCTCTACTTCTCTCAAATCTTCCAAGCAAGGAAGAGAACTCTAAGAGTTCTAAAATAAAACACTAAGTATTTTAAAGGAAGCTTTGAAACTCTAACCTCCAACTCTTCACGGAATCACCAAAGGAAACTTTGCAAAACTGTGAGCATACTCGCCCCCCTTTTTACACTTTAATGCATTTTGGGGTGCAACATGTATAAATTACAAAATTTATTTTAAACAAAATTAAATGTGTTCAGAATACCAAATGTGCCATCAATTACGCTTATGTGCGTTATATGTGTTAGTTTAAACTCGTCTATACATGCTACTTGTTATGCTTGAGGTTGTTTATGCTTATTAGTTTTGACTTGTATTCTCATGATATCGTTATGCTTAGAATACTATGCATGCTAGTTAAGGAATTCAATTATATGCTATTGTTATGCGAAAGTGGTCTACATATTCGTGCGATTCAACTTGAATATATACTTGTCACAATCAAAACCAACTTTTATACTTATAATTAATTTCAAACTTGTATACTCGCCAATACTTTTGTATTGATCTATGCTTTAATACATGTTGCAGGAATTTTGATGACACACGGAATCTAGTAGGATTGCCTAGAAACGCATTTAAACTTTAAATACTTATTGTATTGTACTTGTTTCAAACATGTATTTCGTTTCAATATCTTGTATTAAATCATTATCAATGAAATAAAATTATATTCGTTATGTGTCGGGATCTAAATTTTGTATTATTTGATTTGAACTATGTAAAAAGGTAATTATTAAACACTTGACACAATTAGCGTTACGAAGCCTCTTGCAATCTAGTTTTCGTCTCATCCCGATGTTTCCGCCATCGGTTGGGGTGTGACATATAATATCAGTAGGATATCAATTATATGTGTAATTTATCTTTATGACCAAACGATGCACCGAATGGGCATTTTGGTCATTTTACACATAGTTTATAAATTATTTGGGATTATGAGTTTATATGATGTACCTACTATAAATATATTTAATATAAGTTTTAAAATCAGTAGGTAACAAGTCTTGGTCAAATAATATGGTTTAAAACCATACTATGCGCCGAAACGGCGCTTATGTCGTAAAATGACGTTTTATGCGATGTTTAATGAAAAATGATGTTAAGTTCAGATTAAAATGTCTTAGATATGTTATTTAATATAACAAATCAGTAGGTAAAAGATTTACCTTGAAAAGATTTGATTAAAACCATTTTATGAGCCACAAGGGCTAAATCGTCATTTATTGACATAATTCAAGGACCTGCTTGTAAACTCTGTTTATATTCTGGTTTGACATCCCAAATAATCCTACTTATAATATTATATCATTAGGAAACTTATTTTCAAGTTCATTATCATAAAACCTTGATTTATGCAAAAAGGACATTTTAGTCAAAAATGGCATAATTACGGAACTTGCGCATAAACTTAGATTTTGCTTATGATCATGTAATATAACCTCAGAGGTTATGCTACATTATATTACGATCATAATACAACTTTAGATAAGTAGCTAACTGATCTAAATCGGGTCAGAATCAAAAGTCAAAGCAGAAGTCAAACTTCGCGACTTTCGGTTGCGAACCGGCCCTGGAACTGAAATTGACGAGCCGAACATGTTCTTACATGTTCTAATAATTATTACCAACTTGTTTAAGTGTCAAAACAAGTTTCATAACATATCTAAGATCAATTTATGATTTTTCCAAAAAATAGCATGTTTGACATTTTAATATCTTAACTTTGACCCGTCAATTGGTCTAGCAAACGTGATCTTCAGGAGGTGCCCTTTATAGGGATTAACACCTACCTTATTACGATCACTTAGCCATGTTCATTACGAACAATGGCTGGACCATAATGGTCTTAACCGAAAGTCAAAGCGTTTTCCGTAAAACGCTTGACTTTTGGCTATAAAAGCCTATAAACAAAAATGCACAAGGAAGGAACACTTACAGAAGGTTCCTAGGATGCGATAGGACTAAGTTGGATGCTCCTTTCAGTTAGGAACTTCCAGAGGAGGGAGATAGAGTTGAAATGAGAAAGGTGCAAGTTCAAAGGTTGAATCTTTGCACCTATTTATAGTTGGAGAGCTTGAAGGAGGTGATACCAGGTGTTAAGGGGTGTAAGAGGGAGCTTACAAGTGTCCGAAAACGTGGCATAGCTGTATGGGAAGCCATGGTTTCGAGTAAATGGTTTTTGGCACCTTTGTGTGGTGGCCAAGGAATTTTTCTGCAGATACAGGTCTCTGGCGGGCCGCGAGAGGCACAGGCCCTGCCTCTCGCGCCCCGCGAGCGCCCTTAAGTCAGTTTCAAAGTTTGCCACATTTAGCCCCTCAACTTATAAAACCTCCTAGAAACCTTCTAAAATACCTTTTTAGCATATTTGGCCCTCCTTAGCCAATACTTGGCATACCTGGGATTATGCACGGACATTGTCGAGCTCTCGGTTCGTTAAAAGATCACTTAGAGGTATAAATTAACATGTTGACACTTTTAACCCCTCAAATGTCTAACTTTTATATAATTACGGGCTTTAATCCCTCTCGTCCAACAAATGGGACATATGAGAGTTAGGACTTCGTAAAAGATCACTCAGAGGCTTATTATAAGCATGTTGACTCCGATGTCACTCAGAGGCTAGGCATGTTGACACAATGGTCACTCAAAGGCCAAGTTCTAGCATGTTGACACTAATGGTCACTCAGATACTCGGTTTATGCATGTTGACATCAGAAGATCACTCAGAGACTTAGTTTAAGCATGTTGACGCTTTTAGTCCTTGTTAGTCTTTAATAGACTTAAAAATAAAAATACGACACGTGTCACTATATTACTGGACACGGTTTTACAGGGTGTTACAATGTGGTTGCCACTCGCTGATTGGGTAGCGAGGCCTCCACTAGGGGCTCCAACGACCCCATGCAAAGGGAATGTTCCTTAACCCCCTTTTCTAGGGGGCTTCGCCCCAAGATTCACAGGTGCCAGTGGTGAGAATAGTCTTGAATGAGCATGCACTTCACACCACCTAACTCGTATATATATGTTTATTCTTATTTTTCTTTGGTCTTACGTAAAACCAAACTAGCCCGATAACACTAAAATCACCAACCACACAGGCTTGAGCATATAAGAAGCCCTTCTGCATGCCATCTTTGACGCATCATCACATTCATCTAACCTGAGACACCCCCATAAACCTCGGTGTGCTATCAAACCACCATTAAGGATCTCTAGTCCAGTGACTAAATAGAAGTACACTAGTAACACACGTGGACAACAAAACCCATGACTAGGGTTCGGATGTTGACAACCTCTATCCACTCCTTTATTCTAACTTTCTTTTGACTTGATGTCGATATATATTTTAAATGGACTCTTCGTCCGACTTGGAGACTTGGACTTGCATGGTCTCTATTTGCCTAAGCACCTAGGGGTATTTCGCCATCTGAATTAGAATGGAACAAAAAACAAATATTTGAACCAAACCGAACTTGAATTCAGATTGAACTGAGTTAAGCTTCTAAACCAAATTCCAAATTCGATTTTCCAAATCACATTTATTTTTATGGCCTCGAACTGATTCTACACGAACATTCGAATTCGAATCTTAAAATATAATTCATATGTTTTTTATAAACTTATCCAAGATAATTTAAATTTTAGCAGGAAAAAGTTCCCTCTTTTTCATCAACTTATCCTTGCTCATTTGGCTTCTCTATCTTGGTCATCGGAGAATGACGTCTGTTAGGATCGATAGGATTGAACACACACATGAAGCTGGACACATACACAATAGCAATAAACGACATGAAGAATTAAAGTGGTTCGGCCGGTTGATCTACGTCCAGTGTGCTGTAACTAAGGTTTATTATTTGAGTGCTACCAAGAACTACAAGTACAAAGCAATCATTATATAGAGACTAATCTGTTTAGAAACTTAATCCTCAAGTTTGGCCCAAGTCCACATAGAGATAATTAGGGTCGGCTAGATTAAAACCCTAATTTGACCCAAGGTAACATAGAGATAATTATGGTCGGCTAGATTAAAACCCTAATTTAACTGCTAAATAAAACATGTGGGTCGACCAAGGCTAGGGCCGACCGCCCTCCCTTGATATGGCCTCCATACCAAATTGCACAACAATCTCCCATTGGAGGCTTGAACAACGCCCAATAGTCTTTAGCATCTGTACCTCTTGTAATCTTCCTTTACCAACGAGTTGCAGCAGCCTTCTTAACACTTAACCTGAAGGCACGTTAAAACTCCCACTAAGCCTTAACTCGTCAGTCACAACCTGTGACTCATTCTCTGTCCCTGCCAGACCCTGAGAAATCCAAAGAACACATACTCTCCATACTAGCAGAGATTCTCTGAAGAGACTTTTCCATCTGAAATTCTGGTCTTTTGAACCCATTGTCACCCTAAAACACACCATGTGCTCCCATTGTTATGATGTCCCTCGACTCGTTTGACCTTCCAAACTCGTTTATCCTGAATCTTCCTTGTGGCTCTAGGTTTCTCTCTTGCAAAGGAAACCCTCTTTTATCCCCGAGATTCTATGAACTCGACTTTGTTTTTCTTCAGAACTGGAACTTCACTTCCTTCTGACAATATACTGACCATGTATAATGAACTTTTTTTCTTTCCACGAGCCATAACTACATTCCCTTTGACAACCTTCCATTGTCCAATCCCGAACTTAACTTCATGTCCCTGATCATCTAACTGGCCTACAGAAATCAACAACCTCTTCAAACCTTGAACAACCCTGATATCTTTTAAAGTCCATGAACCAACTAATGTCTTCAAAGCAATGTTACCCATACCCGTAACATCAAGTACCTCATCATTCGCCAAATTTACCTGTCCAAAGTCACCTTCTTTCAAATTATGTAGTGTTTCACTGTTGTGGTAGCGTGAAATGAAGCACAAGAATTTGAGAACCCATGAATCCACACTGCTCTCCACGCTACAGACTAATGCATCATCATCTTCATGGTGGTCTCCTGCAGAGTTTATTTTTTTTCTTCTGTTTCGAACACTGATTCCTAAAGTGTCCTACTTCATTGAATTCCAACATACCACAAATTTGGAGTCTTAGGCACACTCCTTTTCTTGCCTTGATAACTTCCCCGCTACTCAACAAAGAACTCAAAGACTCACCTGAACCATGGCGTCGAGCATTCTCTCCAAAAATAAGATCCCGCATCTCCGCAAACGTGAACTTACTCAATTCTGAAATGCTAGTAACAACAGTTACAGTTCCAGACCAACTATCAGACAACAGGGATAATAACAGTAGGGTTTCAACCTCATCATCAAACTTAATATCGACATACACTAAGCGAGACAATATCGAGTTTAAGTTATTGATGTGATTTGTTACCAAGTAAGCCTCCTTTATCCTATTATTCACAAGCTCTTGAATAAGATAAACCTTATTTGTTGCGAAAGGCTTCTCATACATATTTAACAATGTTTCCATCATACCTCTAACCGAGATCTCATTCGGGATGTTACAGGCAACAATCTCTAACAGAGAAAGCGTTATCACTGCTCTAGCTTTCTTATCCAAATTCACCCAATCTTCTTGTGACATACCTTCTAGCTTCCCACCCTCAAGCACTGCATCTAAATCTTTTTAACAAAGCAGTGCCTCAATCTGCACCTCCCACCAACCAAACTTATTCCCATCAAACTTCTCTATTATAGCCTTTCTGTCTAGAGCCATGCCAATGACTAAATGAAACACTATTTTGGATAAATGGAGACAAACACATCAAACCAATCTATTCAATATGCAGCGGAACAACGAACTTGATAATCAAAACTGAAACTTTATAATAAAACAATAAAACCTAACAAACGCGGTTGACTCTGATTCAAGGTTTCTATAGTCGGTCTTTTTTATTCAACCAAATTGTTCTTCTATAAAATAGATCTCTGATTTTGGCTGATGCGGGTTTGGTTCTTAAAGCTTTTGAAAAACTGAAACAGCGAAACCCTAACGACGGAGGCTACTGATGTGTTGTAAAACACGCTAATTTTCCCTTGTATTTTGTATATTATTTTAATAGTTTAGAGTCATTTTTATAATATTTTGACATATATTTTATTATTTGTTATTATTACAGGTGCTGGTGCGAAAAAGGATTAAATATGAGCTTAAGTGAACAATAAACGAGAGGCTAGAATTAATTAATAAAAATCGAGGGATCATTGTTGTCATAAGATGGAAGTGAAAAATTTATTGCAATATTTATTAAAAGATGAGGGACCAAAGTTGTATAAAGTGTGAAAGTGGAATTAATTTCAAACATATATCATGACAAAGAAAGGATCCGTATGCATGCTTACTTTGATTGGGCCAGTTGGATAATTTGGAGGGCATGCCAATTTGTAGGCTTTTGCGATGTGTTTTAGGGCCCATGCAGAGAAAGGGAATTGGTATTTGACACCAATTATAACATACTGAAATATTATTATGATAATATCATTCACGAAGAGGGGATCCATCATTCTACACGCATACATAGGATCTAAAGAGTATCACAAAAGGGATTTGAAGAAATTAGCGTTAAAGTTTAGAAGGTTTCGGTTAGACTTGTTTAATTGTTTTGGTTTTATTAACTTGAATTTATAAACATGTTTGCTGAATTTATTTGCTTTGAATTTATCTATGTTTCGTTCTTAATATGCTTCGCTAATTTTCTTCTAGCTACCTAGGCTATGGATGATTGTTAATTTTATTTACGGTTTCCTGGTTCGGTTAACTATTGTTTTGGCTTTATGTTATGGTAAAAGTGTTCTAATCTAGGTTCTAATGTATATGCGCATTTAATAATTGATGGTTTATTTTTGTTCCACTTTCTCTTAGTTAAAATTGATTGCGTATTAAGTAAATTTAGGATTTGGTAATTTCGTAGACTTTGTGTTTTCGACTAAATCTTGTGGTGGCACCCTAGGAACAACCTAATACACTATTTGGTAATTAAATATTCTACCATCTTTTCGTTTATTTTCGTTTCAGTTTTATAAAAATTTATCTACTTTTAATCCAATTATGTTTTGCAGGTCTTGATTCGTGGAAGTAGATGAAAAGAGAAGAAAACGAGTCAAAATGTTGAAGAAACCAATCCGAATCATAATTGAAAGCAGAGAATAGAAACGAATTGGAAAACGGGAAAAATTACCTTCTGGTGGCCCGCGACCGCATTGGGCTAATCCTCTCACGGGTGGCGAGAAGAAGAAGGAAATATGGAAAGAAAATCAGACGGTCGCGGGGCGCGACCGGTTATAGCATATTTCTCGCGGGGCGCGAGAGGGTTGTTTAATTAGAAAGAAACGTGAACAAAGCAGTCTTTGATGAAGAATATATATATATATATATATATATATATGGATGTTTAATCATATAACAACACCTTTGGACGATTTTGGATGGTTGGAAGCGAATTCTGAAGATTTTCTACAAGTTTCTAAAGTAAATATTGCTCGGGAATCGTTGGAGTTGAAGTTGGAAGCTTAGAGATCAAGAAATTCCGGGTTTTGTTTACCGATTTTCTATTTTCTATATTTCTTGTTCTTGTTCAACGAATTCAGTTTTAAAACCTTGTTTATTTGTTTTTAAGACCATGTTTCTTGGCTAGATCTTTTATACTACCTAGGTTTTGATGAAATATTAATAAAGTTTGAATTTTTTTGAATTAATGATGTGTTTATGGGATTTTTAACAAAGTAGTAAACTTTGGTAAGTTGACTTGGTATATTTGCATGTTTTGAATTGATTATTGATTATTTAATTGTTTCACATAGATCTAGTTGAATGTCTTTCAAGTAATAGGTTTTATTGATTGTCCAGTCTTAGCGGGTTCGGGGTAATCTTATGGTAAACTGGCCAATAAACCCTAGGAACAATTAAGTGGAAAATATAATTAAATCTTAACATTATACTAAACCTAATTATTGAGAAATAATAGTTTATTAACTGATTTACATAGGTGAATTACTAGGATTAGGTTTTAGAGAAATCGGGTTTTAGTTTATTTGCCATATTTCTGTCGGTTAAACCAAATGAAGAACCCTGGTTAGTCTAAGGCCACTATTGAGAGATAGTTGGCTATTCTAGGCACTTTGTTAAATATTAGATAACCAAAAGGAAATCTTATAAACCGGTGAAGATAACTATCTTTAGAATATCATAGGTGTCTTCCCGATAAGGGTCGGCGGTGTTGTTCGGTATTTCTCGGGATTTAGTATTTCAAGATCCGGGTTCCCTATCACATTAATATTTAAATAAAAAGCATCCGACAGTAATAAGGATTCTCAGCTAAGTAGTCGTTTCATTATTGTTGAATTAAGAATTCCCTTCAAATTCCGTTTCAAGTCGTTTCAGTTAAGTTAATTTTAGGTTATTATAATTTTAGTATTTTTAGTAACCCCCCCCCCCCCCCCCCTCACAAATATAAAATAATTTAATTTGTGTCAATACAGTTTAAATAGGGTCATTAACGTAATTAGATAGTCTCATGGGTTCGATACCCGGACTTGCTTAAGCTTTACTATAATCGATCGGTTCACTTGCCGGTTAGTAGTTTTAGTCAAGTTTTAGAAGTTTAGAGTATTACTTTGAGTTTAGATTTAGGTTAATTTCATTTATTTTTATTCGACTGCTTTTAGAACATCACTAGGGTCGACAGCCCTCTCTTGATCGGGCCTCCACACAAAATTGCCGAACAACACTTGGATTAAAAGAGGATCAATTTAACAGGTGTTGCAACTTACACAAGTCGCCACATAAACGACACCATCAGTTCTAGGTAGCGGCTCACTAGATCTCCATTGCTTCCTGACTAACTGACTTTATGATCACCTAACAAGCACCTGTTCACTAGGTACTCCTCCATTAGTGAATTACAACTTCAAACCATTTCCTACCGAAATCCACATCAGCTTTCGCATTTTTAATGCCTCAAATCATACTTTGTGACAAAACAAAGGCAAAGAAAAGTAAGAATATATACATCATGCATTTATCGTAGTAACTTTCTGCTATTTCTACACCTTCGTCGGCAAGAACTAATTCAAACAATGGAGGGTTGGGTAATGGAGAAACTCAATTGAAGGCTTTGACCGTCCTCCATTTAAATCCATCGGATTATGTCACTTTTAATCTCCCACAATCGTCTCGTACCAACGAATATCATTTATCATCACGTGAAATGGATGGTGTTCGTTGATACAAGACAAATTTGGGACCTTAAAGAGGAAATAATATATGAAATTAAACAGATTGACCGATTAGAGCCTCCAATTGATTTTCTCTCGTACGCATTCTCTAAAATGATTTTTGCTAATGGCGAAGGTGTGGAAATACTGGAAAGTTGCTACGATAAAGTACACAAAGTAGTTATTGGTAGTTTTCTTTCACTTTTTCAGGTAAAAAAAGCATTATTGGAACTATGAAAAACTGTAAAAACTAATAATTTGTTGATTTGTTATTGATATCAACAGGAGGAACCAATGAGAAGACGTAACCTACTAATGGAGGAATACATGGTGGACATGTGCCCATAGGTTGATCATAAAGTCCGAAAGCAATGGGGATCCGATGAGTCACTGGATACGTCATTTGCGATGCCCATTCTTTTGATCCTCCTTTAGTATAGACATCCTTCTCGGCGACTAAGATAGAGAAGCTAAGCAAGCAAGGCATATTATTCAGGAAAAACAACCATAGTAAAACAATTCAATGTTTTCTATCGTTATATCATCTTGGGTAAGTTGATTAGAAAGGAGAATTTTTTCACGTTAAACCTAAATTTGTTGGTAGAATAAATTCTTAAAAGCTTATATAATTATTTTCATAATTTAATCTTTTATACTTATGTATGTGCATGTTCAAATGCTTACGCTATGGTTTATGGATTCATTGTTTTTAACCGGTACGTTATAAAGTGTCTTCCACATCACCCATTTAGCGTCCAATGGCGTTATAGACCACCTGGTGGTACGTTATAGACCACCCATTGGTTTCGCGCCCCCTACCACCTCACCCATTTTAGCGTCCTATGGCGTTCCTACACCACCCCATCTCTGTCAATGGGGGCCCTATTCTTGAACTCCGTCAAAGGAATAGTGGGCATGAGAGGAAGAAAGCAATGAGGTCCACCTCCATCAACCAATTAGATTTTGGTATTATTTATCTTTTTTTTCTTTTTTTAATATAGTTAAAGGGGCTTTATAAAGGGCGTTATTTCACACCATGCAAGTCAACGATAAAGCCCCACGCTTATGTGTCGCCTACATGACGCTTATGTGGCGTGATAAAGCCCTTGGGGCTTGAGATTACACCACCCAGCCTTAAGACCACCAGTAGCGTTTTACCCATAAAAAACGCCCCTAAACGCATTGTAGACCGCCCCCCGGGGCGTTTTTTTCTCGAAAAAATGCTCCAAGGCGTCCTTTTTTTCACGTCGAAGAAGGGATGAATAGGTCAATGACCGTTGGCAACAGTCATCATAACAGCTATTGTTTTTAATTTAACATATTTATAAATACAATCAACCTTCACCTATTTTAAACAAACCACAATAAAAAAACACTCACTTACAACATCTAACACCAATTTTTTATACAAACTTCACCCATTTTTTACACACCATTTTATATAAAAAAAATGGATTCCCCTACCTCCTCGTCGTCCGTTGCAAACTATTACTAAAAAAAATTTAGCGGATGAGGGTGAATCTACCGACGAGGAGGTCGAGCATGAGGCGGTTACGAGTGCGTGCGAACTAGCGGCTCGGTATATGAAACATTGTAGCCAGCCACAATGTGAGAATGCCGAAAGCGAAGACGAAAATTAATGTATTTTTTTTAAGTTTTTCCGGTTTTTTAAATTTTATTTATAGTAATGCATTTTTTTATTTAATGAAATATTATTAGTTTTAAATTAAAAAAATAAAAATAATTGGGTAATGATTGGTTGGGACACCATCTCACTACGCCCATTTTAGAAAAACGCTCAATAATGCCCCCTTGGTGACTGGACTATCACATGGCGGAAAATGTCCAAAGGTAGAGGCATTACCACTACACATGGTCTAATGTATAATAGTTTCACAAATTCTAACTACCAACGACCCCATCAAAATAACAATAAATCTAGTAAACTAAAAAATAAAAAAAAAGTTATTATTGGTGGAAAGGTTGGGACCCACTTATTCCCTGTCTCACATCGTTACCCGCCTAACCCCTTTCCTTAACATCTCTTTTAATGCCCCAGCGTTTTACACCCCATAACCCTCTACATCATCTTGATGTTAGCAATACCACATGGTCTTTAGGGCGGAAGGTGGACCATCGATGATCCCTTTGGTGAGTGGTGTTTGCCGCGCGGTAAGGTGTCGCCGGCACAATTTCGGTGAGTGATGAAGGTGCAAAACGGTGACTACTCACCGAGTGGGGAAGATGAGAGAAAAGGGAGAAAGAGGGGGGTTAATGGTGGGTCCCAATATTTTTCAATCAATCACAATTTTTTATTTTCTTTTAGAAAAAAAAAATGTTTACCACTCTTCATGTGTTTGAGCACCTCTAATGATTGAGTGCAAAATGAGAAATGAAGTTTTAATTTAACATGGCATGATATTATTGGCTAAAAAAAGTTTACCACTTCCCTTTTGAAAAGTGCACATTCCACCCTTAACAACTTTTTGTTAAGAATCTTCATTTCCCATATGCATGTATCTCTTGAAGGCGCCAATTTAATTATAATAAAGACAACTGATTACATTACCAAAGTTGATCAAAAGTACAAAACTGAAGAATAAGAACACGTACCCAAATGAACAATAAGAATCTGTACAAACAGATAAAGTTATAGAACCCACACAATAAAAGAAAATCTTAAAATCCGTACCTTAAACATTTTACTTGGATGTCTAAAATCCTTGATTAGTTTGCCGTGTTGATATCGCTTTAATCTTGAAATTTTGTAATACATATTCATTTATTAAATATTTTAATTTAATGTGACCGTTTCCTTCTTTCTACTTCTGTAACAGAACAATTTATTTTTAATTTGAAACAAACAACTCATTTTAATTTAAAATTTAATTTGTTTTAATCTAATTGTTCTCCCAAACTGTAGTTTTTTTTAATGTGTAACAAAACACAGCCACCAGGATATACCCATAGACAAAAGGTCACCCACGCCCGCGATTACAGATAGCGCTAGTGACCCGACACATCACTAGTTCCTTATGAAACCGACCGCCCAAGGGCCATTGTGATGAACGAAAAACTAGGAACCTCCCTAGAGAGAGTTACAGGATAACGCTAGAACACTGCCCCTTTGGTTAGTTATTTAAAATTCCATATACTTGTAAATTCGTTAAACTTTAATCTAATGTTGACTAATAAATTCTTTAAATCACAAGTTTTCTTAAGCTTTTCTATTATTAATTTATTAAACCATTCTACTTCTTATATACAATTATCAAATGGTTTATAGCTTAGCGGTATAAAGATCCGAAGGAAAGGCGTCTCGCTCTACCCCAATCAGGTTGCTTTTAAGCATGTAATGTGGATATTTTAGTTCTTCCAATGCTATGTTTGTTTTTGTCATCTTCATCTCCATGTTTTATAACAATAAACAGATAAATATATACAATATAACAAAGTTTTAACTGAATTTGGTTATATGAGCGAGTTGGACGACGGGTTGGAAAACAGGTCAAAACAAGTTCAGATTAAATTCGGTAATCTGTAATACTAAAACAGGTCCGGGTCCGAATAGACAACTAACTTTTTCTTATTTAAATCCAAAAAATAGACAATCAAAGATCTAAATGATGGGAGGCAATATGCAATACTACTGAAACTGTCAGACATTCAAATACTAAGCTTAAAAGAAAAATAAAAAACAGATTTAAAAAAGAAAAAAACATGAGATTGCTGCTATATACAGAAGCCTAAAACTAGCAAAATCATAACAATTATGGGCTGCATTCTTGATGCCAAAAGATGCAGCTTTATCGCTTAGCGTGGTTAATTGTATTTGCTGAACTGCGGTCATATAGGACTCGCCCTCGATACCTGCGGTTTCAAAATATATGTTACAAAAATATTAAAAATTAATCTATATATACAATTACATAAATGGGACAAGTGCAGGTCAGTTGGGTCAATTTAAACGGTTTGGACTGAGGCCGAAAGAAGTTGACCGACAAATGAAGCATTTGAACCAACCTGATTCTGTGCAGTGGCAATCGTAGTCCAATGCTGCTGGGGTTCTGTTGCAGGTGAATACTCACTGACAAAAGCAAGTGTTCTTGATTCTTCGGGTACGTTAATCGCAACCGAAGGCGGCAGTTCTCTCATTATCCATAATACAAAAGCGGAAGGTACAGATGAACCTGGAGAAACATGCTGTTATTCCACTATATTTCAACTAAATTTAGGTTTTTTTAAGAAAATATGTAATTGTTTACCTATAAAATAGTATACAATCAGTAGAAGAGAGACGTAGATCCCTCTAATGCTCCGCCAATCACAATGATACAGCACCTACAAAAATTGACATGACCCAGGATCGGCCCGGCCCAGAAGAGAAACCTTGAGAAACTTGAACCCGATGACAAAGCATAATAGGTAAGCAAAAAAGTACATACTGGTATATTTGTGAAAAAAGCAACAACCGAACTTGAGGTAAAACAAATAACAGAAACAATGGCAAGTCCAGCAACCTGCAAAAAATTGGAATATAATTAATGCCACATCATCAGCTCTCGCCAAATCAAGTGAAGATTGTCGATTTGTCGGTTACCAATCAAAACGTTGGGATGTAAGCCATTGGTATTCAAACTATTGGTGCTCGCATTAAATTAAATAAAAGATAAAATTATTTATGATGTCGTATATTGGGAAATGTTCTAGGAATGAATAAATTACCTTCCACATTTCGGAAGACGTCCTCTCAGATCGCACTTTACTCATTTTTGAGACCAATACATATCCTGTTTGTAGCATAGATGAAAATCACTTCAAAGCTGACAATTCCAAAAAAGAAAAAGAAAAGAGTAAAATGCCATTTTCGTCCTAAGGTTTGGCTAGTTTTGCAACTTTCGTTCAAAGGTTTGTTTTTTCGCATCTGGATCCAGAAGGTTTGAAATTTTGGCCAGTTTTGAAAACATATATGTAGGTTTAGACCTTAAAGCTAAATAGAAAGTTAAAAACCAACAATATTAGCAGATACCAAAGATGCTGACCATAGCATGCTAATGCGCCCCCTAGTAAAAGCATTGCAACAGCAAAAGTATCTACATACACCTGCAAGATATGCAAGGTTACATACATATAGTCGCAAACACACACGCATACACACATATATTATATTGTTTAGTAAAACTTTATTAATATTTAAAACCAAAGTCCTTATTGAGTTGAAGTGACTTTTAAACATGTTGTGAACAGAGATAGAATCATTTATATACAAACCAACAGGCCACTTTATAAACAAATTAGGGAAAATATAATACTAAATATCAATAACTGGTACCCGTGCCACAACTGCCGAATCAATAGGATTCTTTCCCAGGCCGATCCATATAAGCACAGCTGATGCCAGCATTATCACGAGTATCAACAGAGTCACCTGTTAGAAGAATCATCAGTGAAGATTTCAAGATCATCAGAAGGTGAAACCAAGATCAAATCTACTAGTTGAAAAGGTTAGGGACTTTCTAAACTACTGATAAAAATAGACAAACAGATATGTAAATATATAAATAAACAAAATAGTATACCAATATCACAGCTTGCTGACGGCTGCCAACAGGGAACACTCGAAAAGAGCAACATCTTCTTCGACTGTTAATTTTCAAGTTACGCTTATTTGCTTTCTCTATCAAAGCTGCCCGAGGACTACCATCATCCTCATCTTCATCATTTGCTTGATGGCAAAGGTCAACCCTATAAAATGGTAAAGGTCAACCCTATTTACATTATTTTCTTTTTATGTTTCAAAATTCAAATTAATACCAAACAACGAGAGTTGAACAGGTTCATAAATCCATTAAGATATTCACAAAATTCCAGAAACCAGATGAAACGTACCAGAAAGACAGAAGAAGAAGAAATGCTGCAAGAAACAGAATCTTGGGCAATGCTGCAAAAGCAAAATAATTATATTTATCCAAGTGTGTAACCATGTAATTAGATTTTCGTTTGATGTAACTTCCGAGAGAGAAAGAGGTATACCCATAACAACAAAACCACAAGAGTTTGACCAGCATATCCAGTTCTTACAAGCAGCGACAAGAGTTAATATAAAATAAATACCATAACCTGCCAAAGAGAAAAAGAATATAACCAATGTCATTTACAGCAAAAGAAACTTTAATGTCTCAAAAAAAGAAAAAAAATAAGAAAAACTCCAAATATCCTACCCGTACTGGAAGAACCGATCATTAGATGGAAGACCTGAAATTGGATTTTGAATAAATTAGTAGAAGTTAAACATATATATACACACATGGGAAAAGTAAATATGGTGTTGTCACTCACCTACTCCTAGGTGTTGACAACACCATATTCACTATCCCCTAATATGTTAAAGTTTGAATGTATAACTAAAAGCGTAAATTACAACATATTCTGCATCTTTAGAAGCATCTTTTCATGGCAAGTCATGAAACAAATGATGTCTTTAACAATGCAAAGACGATGACACTTACTTTCTGGCGAGTCCATCCCCTTTGTGGATTCCTAGAATGAATTCTTATCAACTGACACAAGGTTCAAAATATCAAGTGTTAATACTAAACAAAAATATCATGTCGGACTTGAGTCTACAACTCCAAAACAAAGAATATCAAGCAAAAATCTAGAATCTACTATCATGTGGAAAACTGCATTCTGAGATATATTCTACAAGCTGGTCCATTTTAGCATATATTCCATGATTTATAGTAGCAAAAGGATTTATCATTTGCTTTTTAATGAAATACATAGTCTTCTGCTAGGGGTGAGCAAAACCAAACCACAACCGAAAACCGAACCGTTAACCGAAAAAAATAACGAAATTAACCAAAACCGCCAAACCGAACGGTTATGGTTAGGTGAATATAATTAACCGACCATTCGGTTACGGTTACAGTTAAGGTTCTTCATTAACCGAATTTAACTAAACCGAACCAAACCTTGTTTTTTTTTATGTTTATTTGTGATTCTTTTTTATATATACAGCTGAAGTTAAATGTTTAGTAAGCATTAGAGTGATGTTTTTCATCTTCCTCTTATTTTCTTGTCTCTATTTATTTGTGTCCCTTTTTTCTATTTATTGTATTATCTATATTCAAAATATGGCTACATTGATTTTTAAATTACTTATGAACTAAGTTATTCATTTTTCAGTATAAGGTATTTACTCTGAAAGCTAAAATAGCTTGTACAAGAACATAATCAGGTTTTATTTTTTGAAACATCAATAAAGTATATACAAGAATACAGCCATATTCTTATCTATATACATATATATATATGTATACATATATATGTATAGGGTAGGGATCCTAAAAGAAGTCCATCCTATTTGAGAAACTTGAGAAGGATTCTGGACCACACATTTCCTTAAGCTTTTCATAATTTACACATATGTATAGTTTAAAGTTGACTAGATACATATATGTATAGTTTAAAATTGACTAGATACATATATGTATAATTCAAGATTTGACAATATACATATATGTATATAGTTAAGTTCAAACTATACATATGTGTATATTATGAAAAGCTTAGGGAAAATGTGTGGTATAGAATGCTTCTCAAGTTTCTGAATTAGCCTCGTGCTTCTCACACGATCCTAACCCTATATATATATATATATATATATAATATATATTTATCAGTTAATAACCGAAATAACCATAAGCGCCGATTAACCGAACCACGGTTAACCACCTATTGGTTATCGTAATGTTAACACTTTTCGATTAACTGAACCCTCGGTTAACCGACTTTGCACACCCCTATCTTCTGCTGTATCAAGTACAGTATATATCCTAAGCAATGCAAATCCAACCAAGTCGAGCGAAAAACTCGGGTGTGACACATGACATGTATACAACTTTTTAAACAAGATACATCTATTAAAATTGTTAAATGCACATTTATCTTGTGTCACGAACTAGGGTTCAAACATATAATGCACAACCAATCAAGACCCAATTCACACCTCAAATCACATGAACCACAAACTAATCCAATCATCAAACCAACAACCCAATTTCAAAATAGAAAAAAAACATAAATTTGTTAAGAAAAGAACAGAACCTGATAGAATGCAAGAACAGCAATACCACCATCAATAAAAGCAAGAACAAGATTGACACCCACTAAGGCCTTTGTATAACAACCAGGAGTCTCCACCACCATCATCTCACTCCTCAAACACGTGCCTCCCATACGTGTGAATCTCATTCACACATAATGGACATGTTTCACCGTTAATTAATCGGAAAATGGATATGGGTATGTGGGTGTGGATGTAAATGGGTGTGTGGATGTTTAGGGTTTGAAAAGGGGAAAGCTTGGAAGTGTGTATCAATGGCGGATCTGGTTCAAGATAATTTTGACCTTATACCATTACTTAGCTGTCTCTATAGGTAGCCTCTTTCTTATATTTCTACACGTGTGTCAGGATGTGACTCTGTCCGTACCCGTTTTCATACCCAAACCGGTTCATTAGTCTTGCTACTTTTGGGGGTCTGGTGGTTAACCATTTCAGCATTTTTTGTTGCATTGTTTCAGTAACACTTGTCTAATTTCATAACTTGATATAATAAAAGTAATGTTTTTTTCATGTAATAGTATTGGTTTATTACTTTACTAGACTAACTATATAATAAAAATTATGTAATTTTGTGTTGTCTTTAAAAATTTGTATAACTAATACATTTTTATTAAGTACAACAATATAAGTAATAATACTAATGATATTCTTATTCTTATTCGTTACTCAACAACTATTATTTATTAACTATTATATTTTTTTGAACAGTAGATCAATTGGTGCTCGCTTATATTTAGGGTTGCAAATGAACCAAATGTTGGGAGAAAGCAAACCGTTTGATGGGAGGTTCGTTTGTGTTCGTCCGTTTATTAAACAAACAAACACAAACAACAAATTCCGTTCATGTAGTTAAATAAACGAACATGAACATGGGTCGTGTTCGTTCGTTTATGTTCGTGAACGTTCGCTAACGAGTTTGTTTGTGTTTGATAGTTCATTAGTGTTTTTAGTTTTTATATTTTATTTAAATACTTCAAAATTCTGACAAATTAAATATCTAATAAGTGTAAGTGTATTATATATTATGTTCATGAACGTTTGTTTGTGTTCGTTTGTTTCCATTTGTGTTCATGAACATTAGTTTGTGCTCGTCAACATTCGTTTTTGTTCGTTGCCTAAAATTGACAAACGAACATGAACAAATTCATTTCCTTAACAAACAAACACGAACGTAAAATCTCATTCGATAAGTGTTCGTGAACAGTTCGCAAACACATATATTTCTTAATAAATGAACACGAACAAGTTCACGTTCTTCGTTTGCAGCCCTACTCATATTTACAAAATTTGCACTTAATAGAGATTGAACTTGAGACCTCCTCGAAAGAAAATCACTAAATAGAAAACATCTTAGCCAAATGGGTTATACCATGTTAGCTATCATATACGAGTTAATATACATCAGAAAATACTCAAGACTATATTTCAAAAGGGCTAACTAAATGAAATGACCAATGTTTTAGATAAAATAGTTTATACAACTAAAAAATCATTCAAGAATAAATCTTTAAAAAGTTATATTTCCAAGAAAATAAAAAAGATTACGTCATTATTTAGTATCATCCATGTGAGATAACGATGTCAACTGCATAATGAACACGTAAACTCACGAACTCCATTAGAAAACAGTAAGGAACAAAAAATTAACATGACTAGAATAATCCATATTTTCATATCATTCATTTTCAATGTATTGAGGATACTTTTAGTCTACTTTACCAACCTTCATAGAATTCTATCTACTGCATTTTTAATATTTTCTTCCACCAAAGACTATAAATGTTTTAATTTAAAATGACTAATAAATTACTTTCCAAAAATAATGAGAAGTTTGAGATTAACCTGATTGAGAATTTTTTTGGAAAGTATCACATACTATTAAAAAACAATGAAATCTTAAGATCTTGAACAATTGAATGTTTATATAAATTTAGAAATAAGTTACAAATTTGATTTTGATAATAAATTATACCAAAAATGTAACTGATATGATACTTGGATGGGAAAAGTTGGGTGTTTGGAGAATGTGGTCTTGTCACGTGACAATTTTTTAATCATTTATCAAATATAAAATTTTGTAATATATTTTTTTCTCCTATAAAAGATAAATTAAAGTTTAAAGGAAAAATAACAGGTTTGAAAAAAAGTTATTATTTATTTTATTTATTCTCAAAGTATGTGTAGTGGTAAGGTGCATTATCTCTATTTCATAGCTGGTGGGTTCAAATTTTAAAGACGTATCTATAGAAGTATTTAGAAGTAGATTAGCTTATGAAAAAGACTAGTGGGTGTTTACCTTGCTCTATTGTAATGTGACACCTCGCGAAAACGCTTAACCACAACTTTAGGATGATGTGACAACCCGTAACTTTGAGGTAAAACCCCGTTGTTCACTTTTATAAATTAAATCATATACTTATTATATTTATACATATCACGTCGAACCAATCAGATATGTTTGAATGTCCCGCTTGTCGATCCAACCCACTCGTGTAACTCGAAACTGACGAGACCCGAACCATAGCATGAACATTATACATTTTGTTAGTTAATTGATTATACTTATTTTATACATTTTTTAGTTAATTGATTATACTTATTTTGTTACTTAATTGATTAACTTATTATATTAGTTGTTGTCATAAAAAAAACCCTAATTAAAACAACTGCTGCACACCACAATCCCATCTTTTTGAAATCCAATTCCCCAAACTGCCTAACTAAATCCCATATATACATGATACATACTGCTCTTATACATATACATATATATATATATATATATAAAGAAACCTCACAACCCTAATTGCTCTAATCCCTATGATCGTCCCTCCTTCCCCCTTCCTCTGTGAACGACGAACAAGCCAAGACTCCAAGTCTTCGGCTCCAAGACTAGAGCAAGTCTCCGTCAATCACTAGGTATCGGCTTTTGTTTTTCTTTGTTTATAATTCTAGATGTTTTCATATACATTTTTTATTGTTAAATCATGTTATCATGGCTGCGTTTGTGTACATTCCTGATGATTATAATGTTACATGTTGATATATGTAGTATGTGTTGCTAGGTGATTAAATCGCTTATGTGTTCGGTTATAGGTATTGTTCGCGGGTTTAAAAATGTAACGTCCGTCAAAAACGGATTTACCAAACCCGCTCCGTTTAGCAACCGAACAGTCAGTCAAAATTTTCGTTGCGAATTAAATGCCCAAAATATTTTTAAACGATCCGTAATCAATTATTATACGGGAATATATATTTAGTTTTTGAAAAACTGTCAAAAATCGCAAAATAAAAATATTATACCTCTGCCGGGTTTCGAACCCGGGTCTGTACCGAATCAGCAAAGCGACTTATCTCACACACACAAACCACTGCGCCACTTGTTCTGTTTGGTAATTATTGAAATCATTTAATTGATAAAGTGACTTTACGAATTCAAAACCGGCGCCCAAACATTTCAGTCGTCGGAATCCCGGAAATCTCGCGAGTCTTAACTACAATTTACGTTATAACGTAAACCTTTAACCAGACATCGGTTATAACCGATGATTGAAGTCCGCGACCAAAACCATAACCGCCGGGAAATTTAAATCAGTGAATCCAGTCGGAAATCAGACCAGATTCTTCAACGTTTTGCCTTATAAATTCACCCACAAACGACTGCAAACCTTTTCGCTCAAAAACACACCTCTTCTCGGCGTAATTCCACTCGCCGGAATTTCCCTGCTCATCGCCGGAAAACCGGTTTCTCCATCCCTGAGCCTCTGAGCTTATACCGGAGATACCCACACCCTTTGTAAGCTTCCTGGAGACTCGCTGCTATAAGGAACACGTCGCCGGAGGTGAATTCTGTCGCCGGAGTTTCTGCCGGAAAACAGAGAGTCCAGTCGGTATACCTCTCCGCTCAATTTCTTTTTCTTTTCTCATTTATCTCACCTTAATGGACTGTAAATCGCTAATGAAACTTGAATAAAACTCGAACCAGTCAGACCTTATATCTGGTTATATTTCAGCGAGGAAGACGATGTTTTTCTGTATCATATAAGTATAATATAAATCAGGATATTACTCGGGTTAGACACACAGTCCAGCGGTGGACTGTGTGCACGTTAAACATGCAAAGGTCTCGAGTTCGATTCCCGTCTCACACACGCTGCCTTAATAAAAAATCATTTTTTGTTAAACTGAACCGGAGTCGCCACGGTTATATGTTAAGTATATTAATAACCGAATAATAACCAAGTTAGACACACAGTCCAGCGGTGGACTGTGTGTTTGTTTATATCACAGGTCACGAGTTCGAGTCCGGTCTTCAGCACCGACTCGGACAATTATCTCTTCTTTTTAAATAAGGCAGAAAAAGAAATAACTAATTTGTATTTAAGTATAATAAAAATCGAATTATATAACATGTTGAACACACAGTCCAGCGGTGGACTGTGTGTTAGATTAAACCACAGGTCCCGGGTTCGAGACCTGTGGAGTGCATGTCCGATTCGCTTAAAACTGTTTTTAAAATAAAATGATTTTCGGTTTAAATTAATTAGTATATATATATAGTTAAAATCAGATATATAACGGGTTAGACACGTAGCTCAGTTGGTAGAGCTGCGTGCACGCGTACGAGAGGTCTCGGGTTCGAGCCTCACTCAGCGCACTTGTATTCCGAATTGAACCGGTCAACGGTCAGGTCAACGGTCAACGGGCCGGTCAACGGTCAGAAAAAAATAAATTTTTTTATTATTTTTATTTAATTATTTTAATTAAAAATCAATTATAAATACTTAAAAATAACATTTTTAAGGTTAGAAAATAGCCTCAAACTCACAAAAATACACCCAACAATCCTACTAAAATAGTTTAATAAAATCCGTTTACTTACCAAACCATAATGCGATTTATCTAGGTTAAATCTCACTCGTGGTTAAAACCACTTCGCGTGCATTCAACGTCATCAACCGAACGCACCCACTGTGAGTGAATCTTACAATTCCCCCTTTTTAAATTACACGTTTTGGGGTGTGTCATGTGTTATGAAAATAATCAATTTATTTATTTAAACTCGTGCCATACCACATCATGACTTAAACTTAGATTGTTTTTATTGTTGTGATTTACTTATTTCCATTTGTCATATTGTATGAAACGCATACATTAAGCCGTGGAAGACGAGTTGAACAACGCGTGCTACAAATCAAATTCATTATTGTTTATGTGTATATCATTGAGTTTGTATTGTTTGTAGTTGTGTCATTCATATTATCATGGTTATGCAATTCATTCATTAGGCCCCTCAGTTCCTCGTGAGAGACGAGTTGAGCATCGCGTGCCTTTAATTGTTCCATTATTGTTCATGAGTGTTTCATTTAACATCTTATGATTGTTGATTAAGTTACATCTATTTTTACTCATGTTTGGTTGTGCACATATTTCATAATCAATTTAAATAAATTTGTTCAAATGTTTTCCATAGGATTCACTCGCCAACATTATGTTGATCCAAAAACCTTTTTACACATGATACAGGTGAACAGGTTGAAGCAAGGAAAACATAGGATATGCCTTAGAAGAGAACAAAGAAGTTTAGATTGTTAGATAGATCATGTTGTAACATTTATTGTAGATTTCCATTTAATTTGTATTAATGAATATGAAACGCTTAATAAATGTCATGAGCTTTGATGATAACCCAATCATGCCCCGATCACCTTTTCCGCTGCGGGTCGGGGTGTGACAAAAAACCTGGATAGTTCTTGATTTTTGGTGAATAATAATTTGAGTTTTTGATGATGACCTGCTGTATGTGATGTTTAAGTGTCGCTGTTGTTCGCTAAAATGTAAACGAAACCGTTGGAGAAACAGATTTTGCCCGACAGTTACAGCCGACTTTAATCGGCTGTAACCGGGTCATAACTTAACGAAAATTTGATTTTCTTGAGTATATTACGTGCTATTTCGAAATACGCTTCTAATGGCGCTGGAATCATGATTTTTGGACGTCGTTTACTATTTTAAATAAATTGAATCGTTTCAGCAACGAAAGCTGCGTTTTTTTGCAGATTTTACGTGTTATCTTTTCAGTCGTAACTGGGTAAATATTTACTGTTAGACCATGAAATTTATACTGTAGATGGCCATAGATGTCTGTGCGAACCTCCAACTGGAATTATGTCGATCGGATAACCAAGGATTTTTAAATGAATTTTTCCGTTAGCTGCCGTCAGAAAGTGACGAATCTGATCACTGTTTGGCGCAAGATTTTTTACGAAAAATCCGTAAGGAGTTTGGTCACCAAATTTTTACACCATAGTTTATGCTTCGATTGACACGTCCTGTATTTTTTGGGAATCTTCCTGTACACGAACTGTTCGGATAACACTCCGAAACCTGTCCGAAAATGCACTATATTGCTGAATTGTTATTAAAGAGTATTTTGAATCTTTCGTGACACTTGTGTGGTCGCTAAATGATGTTGTGATAGATACATGCATGTTAAATAGTATTTTATGATAAAATTTGCAAAATGCTAGATTTCGTGTAGGAATGTAAGTGTTGCATGAATTCACTCTAATAGAATACATGATAACTATCTTAGTACGCGGTTGATCGTCTTTGCTACTATAATCACTTTATTTCTTACTGACCAAACAAAGATAAGTTCACACCTTTATTTAAAGCATGTATTCCCAGTGATTAGGAACCTCACTTTCCCGGGTATGGGATTGCCTAGTATTCCTGGGGATGGAATACTGTTAAATGCTATTTATATTTCATGTCTTTAGCGGACTAAACGAACTCTATCTGTAAGTCCCCACACATTATACCGATTAATCGCCGGGGCCTGGCGAACGGGATCTTAGTTGATAGCGCTATTAGGTTCGACAAACCTCACACCGTACCTGGGAGGACGGGCGTGAACTTTTATACCTTGGCAACTGGTCAGTGACGATAGACATTGACTTGGGGCACAAACAACTTACACGGTCAAAGTTTCAGTATCACACAATTTAGGACGTGTTTTATAAATTAAGTAATTTAACAACCTATGTTTTTGGAAAAATAATACTGAAAAACCGTGAATTCGCCAACTTTATGTTGACATGCTATTATATGCTTTGCAGGTCATTAGGTACAGTGCAGGAGCTTGCATTGGAGGAGTGTCGTGGCTGCGTTAACTATTTGAATTTGTTTTATTTAAACACTTATGGTTTTTAAACATCGTTTGGATTTTATTTTTAATTGTTTGCTTCCGCTGTTGGTTAAACTATATTTTTGGACATTTAAACTTTAGATCACTAATCGTGTTGATGGTGATGCGTTTGATATCTTTAATAGTGGTTTAACGTTGATTAGTGGCTTGATCCTGGTCGGTCGCACCTCTCGCGGTAAAACTCTGCACGTAGAAATTTGAGGGTGTGACATATAAGTTCAAAACGTAAATACGATAATGGTGCTAAAACTTGTAACATATGATTTTGCCAATTTGTAAATCATCATACGTCGTACGCAAAAAAAGTTTAAAAAATGAAAATCAAAGAAATATTAAGTTAAAAAAATTTAAAAGTAAAAAACTAAACGTAAATAAACGGAAAATCGAAAAGAACGTAAAGTCTATGGGCAACAATGTAAATTGTATTAACAAAAAATGAAAAAAAAGTAAGTTTGATTAAACTTCAGGTTCTTAGCGTAAGATTTCTAATTTAAACAAAATAAAAACAGGGAAGCGGACGTTTCAAAAAGTCGAACCTGCCTTGTTAAGCTCTCAAAAGTTTGACAAGCCGAACTCGATCATAGTCGATCTCGACTTTAACTTTGCTTGTTTACATCCCTAAATAAGAGGGAGCCAGGGACATAGCCATTACATGAGGTACAACCAGAAAAGATCAAATGATGCTATTTCGAAACTTATTTATCTTGTGTAGTAAAAATTTTATGATTGATCTAAATCTTTTTAATTAAAGTTGATCACATATATTATTGCTCGACAAACTGAGGATTAATTTTTTAAATTGGGGTGGTAAATAGAGGTGTACAAAACTCGATTTTGGCCCAAACTAGTTAAGGTTGTAAACAAATCCCTTTATTGTTTTACCTTGAGCTCAATCTAGTTTGCCCCCAAATTAGTTCAAGTTGAGAACCGATTATAGTTTAAAAACCCCATCTCGCTCAAGCTGATTTAGTTCAAATAAAATCAGTTGAATCAGGTTCAAAACTAGTTTGGCCCAACCCGGTTCATGGTGAACCCATTTTGACACATAAAAAACACAAATATGTACCAAACCGTTGTGTCAAGGCCGGACCCAAACCGGTTTTTTTTACTAACGAATCAGACTCTGAATCGGTTCATGGGGCCCAAACAAGTTATTTTGTATACCTCTAGTGGTAAACACCCCTTACCTTTAGTTAGTTTGCCACTTTGCCTTGGTTTGAGATTGGTTGCATTTGTTTTTTTGTTTTTTTTTTTCGTTTGGGTTTCGGATTGGGCTTTATCTTTACAGCCCTATACATTTAGCCGACTTTTTCCACCCTAATTTCTTTTGCCTCTCACCTCTCTAGATTGAATAGGTCAGGTTCAAACTCATCCACTTATCAGCTCTATGGTGATCAATTCAATTTTTAATTTCATAACCAAATTATGTGTGTTAAAATCAATACATATCATGTATCATTAAAAAGTTAATATCAAAACAATCCTTTTCTTTAGGTTGTAATTATGTATTAGCTCATTATTTTATTTCGTAATCTATTTTTATCATATAAAAGATAAAACAATGTTTGAAATATATAGTTTTTTTAACACTTGGAAACGATCAGTGATGCCGTGATGGTAAAATGGATCACTTACTAAAACAGGAACATGGAAAAGATTAATTAGCAAGCTACGTGATACGACCCATTCAACATCATTAGATCCAAACAGTTCAATAACATAAATGGTACGACATGTTAACATGGTTATTGACAAGTAACGGTATGTATAATATGGCCAATAAATGAGATCACGGGATTACATGGTTATTAACACAATGTGACATGTTACCAGTCCCCCCCCCCCCCATTTATGGCCTAGTGGTGGGAGACTTGGGTTTTCTAATGTAGAATCAAGTTCAATTCCCACTTGTGTCATTTGGGGTGTATATAGGCAATGAAGTATTTGAACTAGGTCTTGTGCGAGATTGTCAGTTCGATTCCCGAGCCTACTAGGTTTTTCGTCCAACCGTGTGTTACGCCAGAGAGTTCTGCTCTTGTGGTGGTACAACGACTGTCAAGTGGCAGTCAGCTGTATGGTTTCTCGGGAACGCCCAATAAAAACCAAACTCTGAAGCCAACGTGCGCCCAGTTAAAACAACATAGTCAGACCGAAGTGATACAAAATGGGGCTCTCCAATTTGAAAAGTGTGATAACCTTATACATGAAGTTCACCGTTTAAAAAAAATGTGACATGTTACCAAAATAGAGTTGACAATTTATGATCTCTTTTATTTACCTTAACAGATTACCAAACCATAAAAATAGAGTTCACAATTTATGACGTGACCCATTAACATGTCATGTCCTGACACAAAGTTAAACAGGTTAGGGTTTGAATAAAAAAGAAAGTCAGGCTATAATCAGGTTGGCAAGTTAACGACACTATAAAAATGTGTTTGTGGGTCCAACCGCTCTAACCTTTTATGACACAAGTAACATGTTTAATTAAACGTGTTAAACAAATTATAGAAAACGTTTAAGACTCATTTATTGAAACAAACCAAATTTATAACTATAAATAATTAAATATATCATATTTTAATTATCTCATCTAACCGGCTAAAGTAGCTCATTAATCGCAAGTTTTGGTTACCTTTATTTTATCGGTTTAATTAATTATGTCTGCCATTGAGGCTTTGACTCAATGGTAAAGGGAAGCCTCTTTATGTCTTATTATTTAATAACCGTGTTAAACAAGTCATGTCAACGATTGATTAAAATGTTATTGTACTGGTTAAGTTTAACCGTGTTAAACATGTTGTATCATGTAACCGTTTGTTAAACATGTCCGTGTTAGTATTTTAGTAAAATATTTATTTAGTTAAACAAGATGTATTTATGTTGAATACTTATGCTAAATATGTTGTACCAATGATATGCTTAATAGAACACAACACATTTTACCAACTCTAAAAGCATTGAGCATAAAGGAAACAAAGCATATGTGCCACCATATGGACCAACAAAACATAGGTGTCAACATATGGACCGATATTTTAAGCATAAAGGAAACAAAACATACAGTACCAATATATGAACCGATATTTTAAGCATAAAGGAAACAAAACATGCAGTGCCGATATATGGACCGATATTGTAAGCATAAAGTAAACAAAACATAGGATTTTATAATCCACATGGATTCTTTATGGACCAGCATTACACTCTAATACGAAAATTACAGTATAATTCCTGGAAAAGGACTTGACTTTTAATGAGTTGCAATATTATTCCCTGCAACTCATTAATAGCTTAAGTTGGGAGTGTGTGAAATAATAGAAATACAAAATTATGTCCTTTGATAAGCGGGTCTAAGTGTGTCGTGTTCACTCGTTGAACCATTTAACCCGTTTACTAAAATGGGGTATGTCTGTCATAAATGGGTCGTAATACATTTTTCTTGTTGCTTGCCTTACGTCGTTTGAGAAAAACAAGGAACAGCCTGTAAACTTATAACATATCAACAGAAAAACAAGGACCAGCCTGTAACCTAAGACCAAAACAATCAAAGTACGAAAACAAAATCCTTAAAAAAATTAGCAAACAAATCTTCAATATCCAAATGGTTAGCAAATATTAATAACCCTTAAAAATATTTTCCATCAAAGGGCCAAAAATAATGCATTAACAATCATCAAAATTACAAATTCAGTTTTCTAAATCTATACAAGAACAAAATACAAACTAATAAAAATATAAATAAACAAATAAGAAGAAGCCAGTTCCTCCGGTTCCTCTAAAACATATGTTGGCAATGAATGAAGTCAATTAACAAGTCTTCAAATATGACACCCGCAAAAGAGGTAAAAGAAACATAGTGTTGACACCACAGCGACCGCTTCGAACGCCGAAAGGATCTTGAAGAGGACCCGATCAACGAACCATTGGCGTATATTGAACTTGGTTTTCCAGCGGAGGCCGGGGGTCCCGAACCACTTCCATAGTCCCTTCCGGGTCTTCCCGTGTAGCCTCTTGAAGAAGAAGGGAAAATGGGGTTTCTTTTCCTCCATATTCGGGTCGGGTATTGACATAATTATATGGGTTTGTTTGTATTGTTTTGTGTTAAGAGGGTTAAAGAGGCATTTATATTGGTTGTGTTTAGTTTCTTGGAATCGTAGGCGTAATGGTCAAGCAAGTACATTAAAAAGGAGCCGTTGAAGATGGGAGGAATGAATGAAGTGCAATTTGCATCCATTGGGTTTTGGGTGTTTACAAGTTTGGTCCTTGGGTTTATGAGATTTAATGGCAGTCTAAGTTTGATCAAGTCACATAAACTCATAAAGCAGTCTAAGTTTGACCATGTTTTCACTTCTTTTAAATTACAAGAAAGAAGACATATCTTTTTATAGTTTTTAAATATGAATAAAACATTTTATCTATGAAATTCTTATGATGTTTTACGTTTTATTTAATTCAGGATATCAAATATCAACACAATTACCTAGTAATAGTTTTGAGCTTTTCTTCTATCAATGTAGACGGATATCTATGTCTCAAACTGGATTTCAACCCCATAACCACATGTTTGTTAGGTATATTGATGTCTCTAGACTGAGTGACAGACTTAACCCTAAAATTTAGAGGTATCTCAAAAAAAAAGTTAGGGCATCCTTGCAAAACTGGAAAAAAATTATATTACGGAAACGAAGTTGAGGGGTAGCATGTGCTAACCCTGCTTGTACCCGCCATTGTCTAGACAAGTGTGTATTGGCTATCATAGAAAAGTACAATTGTTTACAATTATAATAGTTACACTTTTGCTCTTAACTAAGAATTATTATGTTTTGAGTACTGTTAGGGTGAGTCTCTAACTAGTGGCTTTAACAATTGACATATAGAACTTTTTAGATTACTTAGCATTTTATATTCATAGTTATTATAAAATAGTTCTATGTAGGTAAACTTAAACTTTACATAATCTTACATTCATGATTGTTTATATTTTTTGGAATTTGAAGAAATAAAAGACGTATGACATAAAACTACCATAAAAGACAAAATAAACTTTTGTTAAAACAATTTCTAAACTAGAAGGGGACAACATGTAGTTTCTTAAAACACAAGGGGCCCAGTGATACAAACAAGGCGAGTATAACCGTTCCGCGTTTTTTCGGGTCAATGATTACGCAAGTGGGCCCACAGCAAGCTGTTGGGAAGTTCCCTTTTCATTTTACTGGAATTACGAAAATCTGATATTCTGGTGGAGAATGCAATAATATACGAAATGGCCCTTAAAGTATACACATATGTAAGGTTCAAGCATCCGCAACTTTTTATTCCATTTAGGTCAGAATAACCATACTATTAGTTCTACATTCATTTACGTCTTTTTTTTACGGCAAAACTTCTATAAATAGATATAGAGCCAGCAAACAAACAATCTCCAATACAAAACAAGTGAAAACACAAATGGCCGTTAAAGTACGCACATATGTAAGGTTTATATGAGTTACAACTTACAATTACAAAGAATTATTTGTTAAACCCTTTAACATGCATTTTTAACCTTAAGCTTCATCTTTGGAGAGACAATGAAAGATAGATGAGAATATAAACAGGGACCGTGACATACACATGTAATACTAGAAATGCTCATACATATTACTAAAACCAATCACACCTTGTAAAACAAAGCAAATCGTTTGGTTGAGCAGGCTTGATAGTTTAATGTTTTCGTTCATTGTTCAATTTTAGCGGTTTTATCAGTCCGGTGATTCGGTCAATGGCTTGAAGCTTGAAACCGAACCAAACTTTAGCCTTAGTATTAAGTTGTTGGCATTATTTTTTTTAATTCAACTTTTTTTTTTCATTAAAAATAAAAACAAAAAGTATCTCTTTTGAAAAAATAAAAAAGAATGGAAGGAAAAAAAACCATGTTAAATCCCCAAACAAAACTTTTTTTTGGTTGATCTAATCAACCCAATCAATATGTCTGATTTGATTTGTCATTTTTCAAAACTGTAGTTAAAGGTTAGATCTTGCATCAAAATCGGTCGATTCATAGCATTAATACCCCTAAAACTAATACAACAGAAAATGAAACGGCTTACGCAAATACTTACTATACACAATAATGGACTGCAACGTTTTTTGTGTATACTTTATAGCGCAAATATCATATCATATTACTATCATTATTTTTTAATAGTGTAAACTTGAATTAGTTATGTTCATATACCAAAAGGTTACAAAGTTTCATACAACGTTACTAATCCCTACGTTCACACCAGTAGAAGATGGGTTGAAAACGAAAATTAAGACCAAACTTGTAAGTTGTTCATAACTGAGGGGGATTCTTGGTTCACCATTGAAGTTAGCAAACATCAAATGTCTTCAAACCGTTGATTACAACGGACCCACAAAATAGGTGGAAATAGAGCTGTTGTGAATATGCGTAGTGGCAGAACAGGCTGAGTCCAACGGTCAGAGTGTAACGGGTCAGAATCTGCCTGTTGGCATCGCTTTTCGCTGCTTTTTCTCATAACTTTTTCCGGCAAAAATGATCAAGAATATTAATATTTTTTTCTGTCTTTTTTTCTATTTTTACTTATTTGGGTTTGCGGGCGCCTCCTAGCAGGGGAGGACCTAGAGCGATAGAAGGGGTAACCTATGTTGCCCCTTTACGCTCCGACGGTAGTGTAAGTTTTGAAAAAATTTAACGTTTTTTCAAATCTCGTTACCCCTTTTCATTTAAACGTTACCTCTATGCGGATTTTCTAGATCCGCCACTGCCTCCTAGATGGCCTAGCGGGTTTCACGGGACATCGTCGTAACTTCTCTAAGATGGGATCATGGGATCGTTTCTTGGTTTGTAAACCTCTACTAGACGAAGGTGTTTGAATGATTTTTTCAATTAACTCTTTTTAAATGCCATAGGTTTAAATGAGTTTTAAGATGGATGCACATTCCTTTAGGGATAAAATGGGTTGACGTTCAGATGATGTGGCATCTTTTCTTTTTTTCTTCTTAATATATTCATTAACTTCATGGGTGCCTCCAAGGGTAGTGGCTCACGGGTTTAAACTAGTGCCATAATATTGCCGTCTCCCAAAGGTAGGCAAGGCGGGTTGGTTAAACAGTAGGATAACCGTGCAAGGGTTGAGTTGTTTGAGGAAGTTGTTGACATTGGGATTTGTTAGTGGATTTTGATTGGTTGGGGTCTTTGACTTTTCTTAAATAAAAAATAATAATAAAATAGTTTATGGCACAGGTAGATGTCGCCAGTGTTTACTAGCTAATGAGTAATTTGAGTCAATTTTGACATGACGAATGTTGGTTGGTTAGGGCTAGGGTACTACCCTTGAGTGCTCTTTCCTCCCTAACACGGTTGGTATAAAGTAAAAATGAAAATTACATATCTCATTTCAAAATGCCAGTTAGTTACAAATAATGTAGTAAATAGAAAAATATAAAACTCGTTTAATAAACTCCTTTCGGGTTGAATTTTTTTAAAAAGTTAGTTAAATGAGTTATGTTTGGTTTGGAATTTGGATATTTTAAGCCAAACAATTAAAGTTAAAAGAAATTAGTTAAATGAGTTATGTTTAGTTTGGAATTTGGATATTTTAAGCCAAACAATTAAAGAGGTAAGCCACTCAAAAACCCTTTTTAACTATTTTATTGAGAGAATTTAACCGGTTTAACACATTACAACTTGATTACGATATATTTACAAATTATCAATTCATTTGACTCGTTTAGATAAAAGGGTTAAGTGTATCCGGGTTAGGGTTGATGTCTTTGACACGGATCGATATACAGGTCGTGTTTGGGTTAAACAATATCTTGCCAATATGACACGATTAACACCTTACCCAAAAGGCCAAAACCATTCGTATTGCCGTAGTTCTTGAACTCGTTGTAACACCCTAAACGCATATTGACCCAAAACGACGCAGCGGAATACCAACTTAAAAATTCTTTCTATATTGTCTATATGACCTACTTGAATGTTCTTTTAGTAAATGTTGGACACTTTCCTGAAACGATTTACAACATTCATTATTGATTAACTTCTTAAATGTAATACATGAATACAAATTATGGGACCACTCTTCCCGTACAGTCCTTGCTCCTTGACTCGATCTTCAACCCTTTAAATTCCATAGTAATGTTAACTCGGTGCAACCTGCAATCACCACATACATTCGCATTATTAATATTCAGTAGCATCATACATAGTATTCAACATTCATAATTAAATGAATGTCTCCATGTTCTTTCTATTTGTGAGATCCTTTCGATTATTGTTCCATGTACGATCTTACATCCCATTTGTCAATCTTCAAAGGTCAACATAAGTAAACCTGCACCTTCATCTCATTCTCAGAGCCATAATTAGTAACGTTAATTCTCATATGTATTGAAGCCGTGTATACATGCATACAAGACCTTATTTACCCATAAAATTATGTAAACATATTCATATAATTAAGTCTTACACATACAATTCCATGCACATGTATACTCCTATCCGTGTTTACCCAGGGATTCCACCACTAACATGTAATTCAGCTACACACACATACATACTTTCATACTTATTCATATCAGGTAATCACTAATACAATTCAATAAGTTCACATAACTCCCTATTGGTTATTTTTACTTTTCGGGGTTTATTGGGGGTTACGGAACAGATTTTAGGAGATATGGAACTGACAATATGAATAATCAACAAAAATAGCATATCAAGTTTGTGGGAGGCGTCGGCGACGCCATCTAAATTGTTGTGTCGGAACTAAGTTGCGTAGACAGTGGATTAGCCGCATCGGGAGAATGGGGCAGCGTCGGCGACGGCTAAGGAGACCGTCGGCGACGCCCCTTCTGTGTTGCCGACGCTGTTTTTCCTTACTCAAGCTTACACAGCCCGTTTTCGACTCCCGTTCTAACCCAAACGGACTCGTCATGTCCCGTATCATCCCATAACATTCCATAAGCTTCCTGTAGCCTTTTAACACTCAACCCATGTCTCTTTAATGAAATCTATACCTCTAACATACTTTATTGATTCTTTTGACCCGTTTGACTATTCTAAGTTATTTCCAACATAGCTACTATTTATAGCCCATCAAAATCATATTTTCTTTAATTCTGTAATTAATTAATCATTCTTATATGGTTCCCATACCATAACATCCAAAACCAACACCCGACACATACTTCTACATTTTGACCCGTTTACTTCCATTATGATTTCCGAACGTAGCTTACATCTTATAACTTATCACAATAATATATACCTTGATTCCTACCCTTATCCGTAATTTCTTACACAACCCCCTGTATTCAACATAACAATATTCATTTACAAGAGAAGAAGTGATTCCGGAAATCATTTACCTTAGCGTCCGTATTTGCATCTGTTGCCTTGTCTCCTTTTGCCCCGTTAGCCTTCCATGCTTCCATCCATCTTGATATGATCCCTATACTTTCATGTTATCGCAATCACATTTTTGTTAGCATACACGATTGTACCCATTAACGATCATATCAAATGCATTACTCACAATTGACTTTCATAAGTCAATCCTAACAAGCACAAGGCATATTCTCAAAATCACATCTTTTCAAACTCATATAATCCATTATGTCATCACATATAACACATATTGATACATCACATATCGTATGACTTTCTATAATCTTACAATTGTGACAATAAGTCTAAGCATGCTTCTTATGCGCAGTTGACTTTCAGAAGTCAACGTTTATCATATGAACTTTCGACATAACTTCATGTATCCGCGTCATCATATTAGGCTATACAAATGACATTATGTACATTTCATACTCACGATGCAATATACTTACAACCACATGATCACCTAGCTATGTCATGGCCATGTATAACCAAATCAATACAAACTCAAGCTCTCATGATCCTAAACTGTCAATCACATTCAAAGCTAGCAATTTAACATAATCTCAACATCAATAGTTACTAGTAAGTCCACAAGCTATACGTTTCGTACGCATCCGTTTCTACATTACCGTTAAGGCACTGATCCAACTCATGGTATGCACCACCATTCAAACATAGGGTACTAGTTCCTAAAGCATTCTTTTTCGGAATCACATCATCAACTACATTTCACATATACTTATCAAATACATTCCTAATGCTGTTTTATTATCAAGTATGTCATCATCACTTTCTATACATGTTTACCTATTATTTGCATACAATTCTCATCTAATAATCTCACCTATGCATTTCATCAAACACTTGGTATGCGTACTACCTCTTTGTTTCAATCATAAAAAATACTAGAAATTCACATTACTTCCAAACCATATTCAATCTAACTAATAAGAATCAAACATAAACAACATACTACAACAATTTACATAAGAATCGGACATTGGTAACACACCCATGTCGCCATCTTCACTGCTTCAAGTGGGTTTCGTTTTCAAACAACAAATTACTTAAAATCGTTCATAGTTTTAGTTCTACTTGGTGACTTAAACACACATTGATGATCAATTTCACACTTCTCAAAGATTTATCATGAACCCATTCCTTACAAAATCACCAAATCATAAATTACAACTTACCACATGTTTATTAAAGCTAGATTGTGAAGGATCTTCATTCATGCAAGTGTTTTGGCTTCACATCCTTGTTCAATTTCATCAATTTGTGGGGCTGTGGGGAAGAGCCCCATTTCTTCTTCATGTGTGTGTCGACACACATACTGAACACAAACACACACTTATAAAATCTGAATTTTAATGAGTTTGCCCCACTTGCTACTTTTAGTCCCTCAAGTTTATTACTTGCTTATATTGTTCCAACTTTCATCTCTTTCTATTTAGCACATATTCTAACTAGGTTAATTAAACTAGTTAGACCACTTGATGTCATATACAAGAAACTTACTAGTAACCAAACATTCGGGTTTTTGGGGCGTTACACTCATTAGTAGCAATGCAATGTGCCAAGAGGTCAATTCAGTGGCGTAACTAGCCCATTAAATCAGGGGTATCCCAAATCTTTTTTTACCGTGCAATCATACAATTAAAAAAACGACAATAAATAAATAAAGTAAAACAAATACCTAATAGATTTGTCCTTATTTTTTCATAGCTTGAAATTATTCCATCACATCGTCATCTTTTACTTTATTAAACAAAATCTTTTTCGATCACACAAACCATAGCATTGTTAAAAAATTCGGGCCTGTTTCAGTTTTATTATTGTTTTGGGTTTTGGCTAATGGGCTAGGCTTTTCAATTACCCAAACATAAGCATAAGCTAGTTCTAGTTTTCTAAACAGAAGTTGGTGAATTCAAAAATAACTTTTAAATCTTATAAAAAAATTGGATTTTACAAAAATAAAGTATCCTATTTTTTGGTTAGGGGATCCTAGAATTGTTTTAGGGGTATCCTTTGTATAAAACAAAAAAAAATTACACTGCGTATAAAAAGTTGAGCCGTAGCCCGTGCTACGGCTAATATAATGGTGGTTCCGCCCTGGGTTAGGTCATACATGTCGATAAAAGCGTTCAAGAAGCTGCAATGGATTCTTGGATGTTAAAGAGCCTTAAACTTAACCATATGAATGCTTATTAATTCAAAAAATGTTAAAGACACATATATAGTATAAAAATTTTACAATTTATTACAAACCAACGTTATATCCGAGACAAGAGTAAGTACAACATATAAAAACATGAGTTATTTGGGTTCAACTTTTGCTGAGATATTGTATCCAGCACTGTAGTCAAATGAAGCACTATCGATCCTTTGGAGCCCAGCTTCATCATATAGATGCTTAGAGGCAACTCGGCTCGATCCAAAGTCAGTAGCAGATGAAGATGCAGACGATGAAGATGTGTGGAGCCCGTCGCTTTTTAAAATGTTTTCGAGCACTTTCACTATGTCACTCATGGTTGGACGGTCTGCAGCCGATTCCTCAACACATAGCATTGCTAGTTGTATAAATCTCCCAAATCCCGTTAAGAAAGAGTCTTTGAGATTTGGATCAAGCAGTTCCCTCAGTCCATGTTCCTCTTCGTCGGTTTTATCCATCGCTAGTCTCACCTCACGCACAATGTACTTCCCTTTTACAATAGGTAGTTTAGCGGTTACTAGTTCAAGCATCACCACACCAAAGCTATAAACATCACTCTTATCGGTTAACTGTTGTGTCATGTAGTATTCAGGATCGAGATATCCCTATAAACATAAAAAAAAATTATTGTAACAATTTAAACTAATTATATCTTTATACATATGTGCTAAAAAGGAGTAAAAGTAGCATACCAGGGTACCCTTAACTTGTGTCGAAACATGGCCTTTTTCGCTATCTGAAATTAGTTTAGACAACCCGAAATCAGCAACTTTAGCTGTGAGGTTTTCGTCTAGAAGAATGTTAGTTGACTTGATGTCTCTATGGATAATAGGAGGATCAGCAAGCTCATGTAGATAAGTTAGTCCTCTCGCGCAACCGAGAGCCACACGAAGTCTCCTCTTCCAATCTAGATGAATTTCTGATTTACCTGCAATCATTTGTTCATCGACTTTAGTTTTCAAATTAAGACGCGCTCATGACGCATATATCTATCTATGCAGGATAGAACAAGCTTTAAACAGGAACCAAACTGGAAAAATATTTGTTAGCCTTAATGGATGTATACCTGACAAGCTTTCTCTAAGGGTTCCTTTAGACATATACTCATAAACCAACATCTGTTCTTTTTTCTCGAAGCAGAACCCGACTAGGCCAACAAGGTTCTTGTGATGGACTCGTGAAAGCAACTCGATTTCCGTCTTGAACTCGAACCCGCCTTGCATGGATCCTTGTTCAGCTCTTTTTATTGCAACCATTGGCCCACCTGGGATCACTCCTTTATAAACCTAGGACATTAACCATAAAATCAGACGATGAATAATTTAATAAATATGGTTTTGACATGGTTTTTGAAGGGGCATATAAATATATAGTGGAGAGTTCAAATAAGAAGAAAATTGTAAGAACAAAAAAAAATAACTTTTAAACCAATAGAAATTATCCGTTTACTTGTGTATTTAATATTATGAAAAAAGAGCATATAGGTAAATCTATAATTGTCATTAATTAGCTAATTAATTAAACTTGTAAGTCGTTTTTTTAATATACTTTTTCAAGATAAAATAATTTATGGTGAAGGACAATTTTCGACATGTGTAGGATAAATTTTAGTATGTGTAGGATAGATTTTGAAATGTGTAGGGTATTTTTACATGTGTGTAGGGTAAATTCCGATAAGTATATGATATCCCATATATATATATATATATACATACATTCCCATAGCCACCAGATCCTATCAGATTAGTTTCAGAGAAATTATTTGTGCTTTTTCTGAGTTCATCATAAGAGAACCATCTAGCTCCTTTTAACTGTGGTGCACCTCCATTGTCTTTGGTACTTGGAGCCCATGATCCTGTAGAAAACAGTTAATTCAGCCATGAAAAGGGCATCATGATGAGTATGATAGGAGTGAGAAAAGTTACCAAAAGTTTTGCTTAAACTGATGGCTTTTTTAGCCTGTTTCTTTTGCTGAATCGCGTATAACACGAGCGCAATAAGCACGAGGATCAAAAGGACGCAACCAATGGACATCCCAATCACAGCACCAACACCAATACCGCCTCCATTACCATCTGCAACATATGTTCATAACTCAAAACTCTCACCATATCTGTATTTGTTAAATTTACTTATAAATGTGACTATTAAAACTCAGTCAAACGGGTAGATGACAATATAACTAAAATGAATAGCTATTAGCACACCACTGACATCTTATCCACACACTACTGATATGTTACACGTGCCATATAACATGTTCACCAATCATATGGGCCGTATAACCCTATACGACTCATATGACATGGAGAAAATGTTATACAATGCGTATAAAAAAAGGTATGTGCCGTATGCCTTTTCTGAAACTAAATGATGTGTCGACAGTGGTGTGTTGTGTCAGAAGATATGACAGGTTTGTTGTACGCAAAAGTCATATGGGTCGTAAAACCTCATACAACACGTATGATGTGATCACAAGCATGCTGGTGTGGGGCGGAGTACCTATAATATCACCCTAACTAAATAGAAAACGTCAAGATTTACCTGCAAAAGTATAAGGATCAGCCAGGAAATAATAAGGTCCGAATTCTGCTGGCGGCTTGTAAGTCTGATTGCTCAAGTGAAACCCCATTTTCTGGACCTCCGGTCGTGTAAAATGCTTGCTTTTTGATGGAAAGAATTGCACATGCACTTGAAGATAATCGCTGACATCAAAGAACGGATTCTGGAGAGCAACTGAGCCCGGAGCAAGGCCAAGTTTTGTCCAAAGGCTGGATTCTAGTGAATGCCACAAGGTATCGTTTGATAAAAACCGAAAAGATGGTGCTCGAAAGAACATGTTGCCTTCATATGGATAAGCGCATTCACATCTTAGAGTACTTGGTTTCTGATCAGACCGACATGGTTTGCTCCCAGTACAATCTGGGTAGCTTGTAGAATATCCTGAGTTTGATTGTCGGAGTTGGCAATACTGCGTCTGCCCAAGGGTTTTATTGCAAACCGGGTTCCCATAAAGTCTGAAAATTCATACAAATGACAATCCTAATTGTGGTCAAAATTGCACATCATATAGAGTTATTTATATAAAATGTTGTTCTTACTCGAGATCGTTTTTGTAGTCACTACTGAGTGTTACATTATCAATCTTGTTGTTTTGCAAATCAACAATTTGCAATTCATCGCTTATGCTGCTGCCCATATCCAGAGTACCATTCAGATTGTTGTTCTTCAATGACCTGTTGGATCATTTCCAATAACTAAACATGTGATATCTAGTTAAAGAAGATCATGTGGTTTAAAGTGATAACCGTATTGTTGCTCTTACACTTGTTCGATTCCTGACAAACTGAATAAGGCTTCTGGTAGCTTCCCTTTAAGTGATCCATATTCCATAATGCTGATCATGACCAATGACATCATAAAATCTTGTATATAAGATGGCCTCTATTTCATGCATGAGAAATAAAGCTTATATATGTTAGGTGTTGAAAAATGAAAACTCACAGTGTTTTTAATGATGGTAACTTTGAAAACCAGAGCGGAGGATCAGATTCTTGAAATTGATTGTTGCTCAAGTCACTAAATAAAAAGTATGTCTTACAAATGTTCAAATCTTGGGTATTCTAACACGAACAATAGGTTCAAATGAAGAGTTTGATTTGTCGTTTGAATTTATCGTAGTTCACTTACACGTAAGTTAGAGCATTCATCCCAGTTAGATCAGGCAAAGGTCCTGTTAGTTTGTTGTAGCCTAAATGTCTATGAATAGACAAGAAAACAAAAGGTCAAAGTTCAAGTAATAGTCAAAGTCAAAGATGTTTATAACATAATACAAAATTTTACTCACAACTCGCCGAGATTTGTGAGTTGGTTCAGTGTTGATGGAACCTCACCCTCCAATGCGTTTCTATCAAGTCGACTGTTGCAATTCAACCAAGAATATCATCATCATAAATATATCTTGGACCGTTGACTTTTTCACAGTTTTATGCAAATTTTGAATAGTCTGAAGAGATAACAATCTGTACTTACAGAACCTCTAGTGTCGAGACATTTCTAATTGAGTCAGGGATTTGTCCTGTAAACTGGTTCCCGTCGAACAGTCTGCGCTTGCAAAATCACAACCGTTCATCATAATATGTTTGATGAAATGTTCCACGAGTATGCTCAGTTGATACAACTTACACGTGTATTAGAACCATGTCTTTGTTGAAAATTTGAGAAGGAATAGATCCGGAGAGCTTGTTCTTATTGAAATGACTGTCAATGCACGATAATCAGACAACATTTTTGCAAGATATTGCAAGAAAGACAGCGAAGATCAATTAATACTCACAAATGTTTAGCCTTTTTTAGCATATCCAATCCTGGTGACCTGACAGTTTTAACAGGAATCGTTCCTGTCAATTGATTCTCGGCAATGTCCAACCAATAAAGTTTTGATAGATGTCCCAAAGACGGAGGGATTTGCCCAGTCAAGTTGTTTGTGTTCAAAGCTCTGTTGATCATAATATTAGATAGAATATATTAGTTAGAGCTTATTGTAGTCAGTGGCGAATATGGAACCTTTATGCAAGGGGGGATACGAGTGGGGTCAAAATAAATTGTATAAACATGGGTCGAGTAAAAAACAACAAAAGAGAAGATAAAAATGTTTGTTGTAGCATTGTTTGGAATCGATCTTACAGAAATGATAGCTCCTTGAGGTTTCCAAGTTCAGATGGAATGCTACCGGTGAAGCTACAACCCATTAGTATCCTGAAACCAAAATGTTAACAAGTTTCAATTAGTGGCTGGTCCAAGTTAACATGTGTATATCATTTCTTTTATTTTTACAAAATAAATTTGACCGCATGCATGGCCATCACTAGTTTATGTGAGGGGCGGAACCAAGGGGTCAAGAGGGTCCACTGACCCCGTCCATCTGAATTTTGTTATAATAAAAGCATGCATTGGACCGACTAAAATGTTGTTGTTCCTCCACTATAGTTTCTGTAACGTATTGACACATGTTAGAAACAATGTCTACACTTACAATGTATCGAGTTTTTCTAGATCTCCTATCCGTGGAGAGATTGGGCCTGTTAGGTCACGGTTAAACGATAAGTCCCTATCATAAAAATAATATCTTGTCAGATACGAGTTGATCAATAACATTCGATAAAAGAAAAAAAAAAGTTTACAAACTCACAAGGATGTTAGTTCAGAGAGGCCACCAATATCGCCAACGAGTTGACCTGCTAAGCCCATAGTTGACAAGCTCCTGTGAAAGAACAACATACGGGTTAAAACTTAAAACTTAAGATCATATTATTATTATTACAAAGATGGAGGAAGATAGACCGACAGCGCAATGACCCTGGTGTTGGTGCAGTTGACACCTTCCCATGAACATGGGTCATTTGATCTTTTCCAGCCCGGTGGTGTGTTTTGCCACTGATCTTTTAAGGCTCGGAGTACAGCCGCTGCAATGTGAAGTTTGTTTATTAAATCTGAAACATGTTATTTCATAAAAACTACTTTTAGCATTTGGCAGAGTTTTTATTCTCCACAACTTAAAAGTGTGTTTCTTGTTTCACAAATAGCTTGATTATCATGTTTACTCGTTTATTAATTTTCTTTTTTCTCTTCGATGTTATTAGGGACGTGAATTTTGTTGCTTCCATGTACATGATTCCACTGTAACGTATGCTTGATATAAATTGTTGTAGTATGCAAAAATCATATTTTCTTTTTGTGTTACTTGTGGGGTCTCCGCTCGATCAAGAGGGTAACACATGCATCGGTAATCATACTACCATGTTTATTTAATTTTAAGTTAAAAAAGAAAAAACTATAGTAAAACCATAATCAAATTAAAGAGAAAAAATACACATTTTTTTAAATAATAACATATGAAAAAATAATCAATTGTATGATATGTTTTAAAAGTCACGATTATTTAAGCCTTAAATTTTATAAAAAAATTATTTATTATAAAATAGATAGATTAGGTGATTTTTGGAACTAAAAGCTAGGCAATTCCCCGTGGTAAGCAATTCACCAAATCAAATTTGTAAACAAGAGAAAATATTTTTTTTTAATATTTTATTTAACATATATGTAATTTGATTTTTCTTTAATATTTGTAATATTCTTTCTTTAATATTTGTAATATTCTTTAAAACCAAAATACACGGGTTTTTATATATTATTTTTTAATACATTTTGATATAAATGTCATTTAAAAAGACATATTAGATGTTTTTGAAAACTTAAATATTACAATTTATCAAAAAAAAAAAAACTCGGATCTACAAATGCTCAAGGGTAATCCATGACGCCGAAACCCTCATAAACACGTCGATACAAAATATATTTTACTAGTTCCTGCCCGGAAGTTTGTACGCAAAACCTTTGTTATCGATCTGTTGCGATCATTTTAGGGCGGAAATGAATTTGGGAAGGATTGTAGCAACTGAAAGGGCCGTTGCTAAATGTGAGACTGGTTTTTTAGCCTCATATTATGACGAACAAGATATATTCTGTATGGTAATCGATTCTTACGTAGGGATTTTAAAACCAATTCTTTGGGTGACTTTTTGAAAGAAAATAGTGTTTAAAAATATGTAACGACCCTTTCAAAATATTTATTTCAAAAAGTCTCATGTTAGATTTTTCAGTAAACCAAATTAAAGAGAGTAAACTATAATATCACCAGATGATCACTTACCATCATCAGAATGAGTATCAGCAACGATCACCCGAACTTCCACCATCATGAATAACAAAAAACACCACCACAACACCCGCCATAAGCCGATTTCCATGGAGGAAATCAACCAAAATCTTCGATGACTTCTGAAGCGAGTAACCGATGAACAACGATTTTTGTGTTTATATGATTAGGGTAATTTGGTTAGCTTAGATCACTAGAAGGCATGATATCCGACAGATGATAATGAAAAATAAATCATAGTCTAACATATTTTAAGTCTCAACTGATGATTGACAGATGGAATGTTTTGCTGGTTGCTCCGCCGGACCAACATAAATCTCAATGAAACCTTGTTTTTAAGAATATTTTCCTGTTCATCATCGGCCGAACAAACGTAATATATTGTAGTTTTACTTGTCTGCTTCTTCTTTGGACCAGCATCTTAATTCGCTTCATTGTAAGTATTGGCTATATCACATTTGAAAATGAAACGGTTCTAACATCTCACTTCACCACAAAATATATTAATTTAATACTTCTAAATGGATTATTAAAACACCACTAACAAATATTAAAAATGCAGTTAACTTTTTTTTTCTTAAATTGACTTGCGAAAACATGAAGAAAAAGTTGTTATGTTCGCTTCCTCATAAAAATAATGTGACAACAGAGAACAATATAAAGTTGGATGACAATTTTGGCACACGTCATAGCTTTTTATGTCAATTAAGTATACCTACACCTTTAAATAATTAGAAATCTCTTACAATGAATCGAACGTTCAACGAACAGTTTGTGAATCGTTTGATGGAAAATTCGTTTACGTTCGTTCGTTTTGTAAACAAACAGACATTAACAAGAAATTTCATTCGATTATTTAAATGAACGAACACGACAGAGGTCTCCTTCGTTCAATTGTGTTCGTGAATGTTCGGTAATGTGTTCGTTAACGTTTATTCATGTTTGTTGAGTTATGTTGGTCATTAAAGATTTTTGTACATTTATTTATTTTATCTAAACTTTTCATATTTTTTAACTCAATTAACAATTTTATCCTAACAAATAGAATATAAAACCTCATTTCCATCATACTTATGTACACTTCATTTTTCTTCTCATTATTCACATCAATGAATACTATTGACATTTGTTAACCGATTAGGGCTTTACCAAAAATAAAGTTCCAAAACTTTCTCCCCCCCCCCCCCCCCACCATTGACCTCTAGCCTCTGCCGATCTAGTTAGTGTTTGTTTGTGTTCGTGAACCGTTCATGAATACGTTCATTTCCCAAAAAACGAACACGAACATGACATCTCTTTCGGTAAGTGTTCATGAACCGTTCACAAACACATTATTTCCTTTGCGAACGAACCAACTAAGGCCTTGTTCACGGTTCGTTTACAGCCCTACGTCTCTACACCAGGGCCACAAACGAGACCGTGTGCAAAGGTAAACTCACAGACGTCACATTTTCTGGGTTGATTGTTCATGAAACTGGATGTTCATAGATGGATGTGAACCCCCAATATTTTTTCCCTTTTTTTATAAATTTAAACAACAAATAATATATAGACTTTTATAAAGAGTTTTTTTTTTAAATAAGTTTACAAAACTTTTGTTAATGCTTGTATTATATTTGAAAACAGTTTATAAAATGTATTAATATATAAACTTTTATAAAGTAACGTTATTAATTTAAGACTTTAATTGAAATGTCTCAAACCCAAAGGTCTCATCTGTTGGATTTACTCTATGCAGATTGTTCTTAATACAGAGAATTTATTCAAGTGCAGTGAAAACATGCGAACATAACATCCAATTCTAATATATCATCATTAAACAAGTGATTTAAAACAAAACATAGATAAACGATTAAATGGGATGTCTCCACAGGGTAGGGTAGCCTTCAAGTCCATGTCATTCAGCATCCAGTAACACCTAAACATCAATTTGATGTGTATACTAAAAGTCAGTTATGCTAAGTGAATTCAAGATGAATGACCTTTTAAAATAAACGTAACACCCAACATATAATTTTCATCATGGTATTATTTTATGGGAACATACCTTGAGTCAAACATTATCTTGTCTAATTTTTGCACCATACATACATTCATCGGGTAGTCGTCATTGTCGAATCTCTTTACCTATTCAAACAACCGATTACTTGGCAAGCCACAAACGCACTGCACTCTTAACATGTGTACAAGGTTAACTTTAGATGCAATAAGATACATTTTCCATTCACCTGGATCAGAATATAGCAGATTACAACAGTGTGTTGACTTATAAAGCATTATACATTAACATTTACCCTAAACTTTACCTTTAACATTCACTACACATTTAAGGTTTGCAATTCAGTTGAAGCGTTAAGTTTAGATGCTCGTGTGAAAGCTTTCCAAACCATGCCATAGATAAAAGACATAATATATATTATAGTTTTAGTTGTCTAGTTGTGTCACACCTGACCCGCAGCGGATATAGTAGTCGGGGCATGATTTGGTTTTCATCAAAGCTCATGACATTTACTATAAAGTTTCATATTTATTAATTCAATTAAAAGAGAATATTCCAACAAACACGTAAAATCATACAAACAAGAAAATGTTCTAAACAAAGTGTGTTTTACTCTTCTTCTAAAGTCAAATCCTATGTGTTCCTTTCCTCAGTCTGTCCACCTATATCATGTGTAAAATAAAGATTTAGGTCAACAAAAGTTGACGAGTAAATCTCATTTAATCATTTGAAAGAAATAGTTATACTTATTAATTTAATAAGAATGTGCATAAACCAAATATGAGCATACGTATATGTAAAACTATCCACAAACCACATAACATCTAGCAATGTACACATGAGTATGATAAATGATGAACTATGAGATCAAGGCTCAATCAAACGGAGCCAATCTAATTAGCACGCGATGCTCTACTCGTATCCAACGAGGAACTGATGGGCCTAATGTGAATGATGAACTGAAATGAGAAATGTAATCACATATAACAATAACCAAACATTACATAACACGTTAGATCGTATAATGGTAGTAGCACAAGTGTTTAAATAAACAAAAATATGTAAACGACACATGATACACCCCAAAACATGAATAAGAAGGGGAATTTGTAAGGATTCACTCACATTGTGTGCGTATCTTGAATTGATGATGAATGCGCACGATTTAAGATTTCAACCGACGAGAAACTAACCTAATTAAACATGTAATAATTCGGTAAATATTTATCTTTATTTGAAATTAATATTTCTAATTAATGCGTTTTATTAGATTTTTAAGTCTATTTTTATAGTGATTATTACAAAATTAAAGCTTAAAAAGTTCTTATTTTTAGGTATTTTTTTAAGGATTTTTGAATAAAAAAATTAAGGAAAATATGTAAAAAAATATTTAACCTTGTCAGGGTCTGACCGGGTCAACCGGTCGGATCGCGTGTGTTATTGGCTTCGTGTGAGGATCGAACTCGTGACCTCCCGTATACGTGCACGCAGCTCTACCAACTGAGCTACGTCTAACCTGAAATAAACTTGATTTTAATTATATATATATACTAACTAAGTTAATTCATAAATTCATTTAATTAAAAAGGATTTTATTATCATCGAACGCTGCACCAAGTCAGTAACAAACCCGCGTGTGTACGTTAACATTGCACACAGTCCACCACTGGACTGTGTGTCTCACCCGGGCTTATTATCAATTTATATTAGATTTATATTCTTAATAAGAGTTGACCTGAGTAGGTTTTAAAAGATTGGTTTTATTTCAGAAATCGGATGCGTGTGAGACTCGAACCCGTGTGTGCTTGTTTAACATTGCACACAGTCCACCGCTGGACTGTGTGTCTAACCCGGTTAAATACATGATTTTAATTATATTTATATACTATAAAAACTTAATATTCTTCACATTGAAACCCACTGATACAAAACCAACTGGATAGAAGGGGTGATTTTGTATCGAAACGGATATGGTTAATACTTCGGCGACAACACCAGAATTCCGGCGATTTATAGCGAAACTTCAGAGAGTTTACAAAGGGTTTGAGGGAGAGTTTGAGAGTATTTGAGCGAGTTCTACTGAGGGTTAAGGTTTGATATTTATAGTGTAACCAGTCAATCAGAGATTTCGGTTTCAATTCAATGATTCTTTCTGTTTTCAAATCAATTGAATTCGGATTTAAATTATAACTGATGTTCGAAATCAGTTACACACGATTAATCACAAGGAAATGTCAATTGTGTTGATTGCAAGAATTATGATTTCAACAGTTACGGGTTCTGCAATTTAAATTGCAGGTTTGGCTTTTCAGTTGCGATATAAATCTTAATTGTTTTCAGATTTGTTCACATGTGTGCGTATAGTGTAGTGGTGTGTGTTGTGTGTTATTTCGATGGGGACCTGGTTTCAAAACCCGGTTACCCTTTATACTTATTTTTTTTATTATATTCAACCTTAATTAATAGTATTATTATTAGTCTTTTATTTCTTTTAATTTATTTATAAATCACATAATTTATATAACGAAAAACGTAAGGAAAACTCGTAACAAATACTTGAATTATCTAAAAGAAGCGTGTTTTGAAACCCGTTTTACAACGAATGTTACAAGTTGTGCGCTTCATCTTTGAATGAGCCTCTCGATTGACCTCATTGTAAGTATTCATTACATCAGATTTGAAAATGAAACGGTTTTAACTTAATTTCACCACAAAAATATAATGATTCAATACTACTAAGAGGGATTACAAGGGCAACTCCCAACCCCCCCTCCCACCCCACCCACATGATTTTTTTTTTCTTTTTATAGTATATATGCAATTTAATTACAAGTGTCACATCTCACCCTATGAAATTTCTTTTTAGTATATGTAAAGTAAAATAATAAGAATGAAATATATTTGATCATAATTACTGTTAGACAGATGGGTCGGTAAAATTATAAGGCTTAACCAATTTAATGTTGCTAATTTATGTGATATTTACTCTTGGAATGCACTACTTTGAGATGGTTTATGTTTTTGCAGGCTTTGACAGGTTTAAGGTGCATTTGGGAAGCTTTTCGGGGTTTAGGAATAAAGCTAGACGAACCGGGGATGCAAAAACAAGCTAAAGGAGAAAAACGTGTATAACACGGTTGTAGTGGCGTCGTCGACGCCAATCGCATTGTACGGGCACCAGGCTAGTCGAAGAAAGGGAGTGGCCATGCCTTTCAATTGCATGAACTTGGGGAAATGGCTAGTTTAACCAAATTAAAAGAGGGTTATCCCCCATTTCGAATTATTATGTTCTTGGACCATTTTGTGGAGCTTCTTTGAGAGTTTTGAAGGCATTCTATCACCCAATTGATGATACACAGCCGAAAATTGAAGAATCAAGGATAATATGAAAGACCATGAGAGGCTAGTTCCCTCTAATTATTCTCGGGTGTAGGGTTTTGTAAGTCTTTAATTTTTCTTTATCCTATCTATGAGAAACAGTTCTTGTAATATTTTGGTTTAAACAACACAATTCGTATGATTTCATATTGTTATGAACTTATATTGTTAAGAATTTTCTTACATTATCGACTTCATAAGAGGGTAATTGCTATAAGTCTTGATTGTGTTAGGGTTCGGTCATTGCTCTTAATCTATATTGCATAGACTTTTCCGAAATTCATATTATGAAGGATCGTCTTGTACCATTTGCATATGATATACGAGTGTTGATCAATTGTGATTACGTGAACTCATTGCTATTGTGGATAATACCTAATTGCTCGCTTAACTTGAAACCCGGGTGTGATCCCTTTACAATCATTGTTACTATTCATAATTTACTTGTTATTGTTATTGCAAATCAAAATCATTTGTCAAGTGTTTTATACTCATAATCATCATCATCACAGTTTAACTGAACCCATTTCAATTCAATCATCTAAACTAAGAATTGCAAGCTTCACAATTAGTCTGAACTTCATAAACAATATTAATAAACCGAGATTAAACATCGACCACAAACTCTTCACGGTTCGAAATCCTTCTTCCACTAGCTATTTAATTAACGGTACTAAGGAACACTTTGAAACTTTTGATCACGGACTCGTAAAGAGGAGAAGAGGGAAAAATATGAATTAGGGGGAAGACTAAACAATGATTGGTGAAGTATTTGGCCTTTTTCTAACACTGGATTTTATTTCTTTTTTAAAAATAAAAACCCAATATTCTGTTGTTTATTGTACTACTTTGTTTTGTTGAAGATAACTCACAAGGTTCTAGTTAGAGAAGAGAACTAAAACCATTTGACTATAAATTGTTTGTTTTTAGCCAAAAACTTGGCGTGCTTTAAAGTGTATATAAATGTTAAGCAATTTTAGTCGGTTTTACACAAAATCAGATCTTAAATTTGTAAACATGATATAATACTATCACGCAAAGCGAAACGTTAGGGCAATTGCACGTTGATGTAATATAGTGATGGTAAGATATTAAGATCATCCAAGAATACAAAAACTTTTAGCGGAATGTCATTGACGTTTAGTCACATGCATAAAAAGAAAGGTTTTGTTGTTTATATAGTTTTATATTAAAAATAAACAAGTAAAAAAGATATTAGCTTTTAGAACACATATTTTAGAACGGATCACTTAGGTTTAACTCCCCCTTAATGTCATCATTAACTTAGTTGATTACGGACCACTAAAATATTATTATACGAAAGTAGAAATGCCTCTTGTTATTTAACTAAATTATACGCCTTTTCTAAAAGTTGTTTCGAGTATTATGCGAAACAACCACCTAAAGTCGTATTTGAAGAAAGTTAAAGATGTGTGTGTTAATGCCATAAAGTCGTAGGACTGCATTTTGTAGGTGCCATTACATCAAAATAATATTGGAAATAAGCAACAGGGCGACCATCCGCAATGTTGGAATCGAACCCACAACAAAGAAAATAAGTATCGCGAAAATCCGTCGACACAATACTTACCCGTTGTTGGGGTTATAGTATTATATAAAAATCACTCATAAGGGGTCTAGTCCACCAATCACAATATACCTCTTGATTTAGTGCTATCTCCTTAAGAGCACTGGAGATGAAAAAGCAAGTTCTTAACACTTAGCTTTTGCCACCATGTTGAGACAAGAATTATAAAACCTGAAGTCACGAACTATAACCACTAACCCTATTTCAAGCAACTAACATGTTCGTTTGATGTATTGAATAATACATCCATTTATCTTGTACAGTTTGTATAATTTTAGCGCGTTTTCGTTTCGGTTTGTCAAGAATTTATCTGCTTTTAATCCAAATGCATTTTGAAGGTTGGTTCATGAAAACGGTTGGAAGGATTGGAAAAATGAGCGAAAATGGTGAAAAGAACCGAGCCGGGACGTGCGTGGATCGGAAACGAGAAAACGAAACGCAAAACAGGATTTACAACCCGATCGCGGGGCGCGACCGGTACGCCTCATATCTCTCGCGGCCCGCGAGAGAGTCATGGTTATCATCCGGCTTTCCTTCTCGGACGCGGGGCGCGACCGGCATACTCCAACCCTCTCGCGGCCGGCGAGAGGGTCTTTTATCCAGAAAGTTTCGAAACGAGAGAAAAATTGGACTTGTTTGTTATTAAAAGACTCATAATTGAAGTTGAACACATATTGGAACAAACTGGGATGAACTAGAGCTTATTGGGAGCACTTTTCTGGAGATTTGGAGCTAGAAGAAGGGATCTAAGCTGCAAGGATCGTGTGGGTGATCAAGGGAGTTCAAGGCAGGAGTTTGTCACGGTTTTATCATACCAATCTTGACCTTTGATTTCCTTGTTTTGCTTGATTATGCTACCTTGTTATAAACTTTGTTTAATTTGCTTTTCAAACATGTTTTTAGGCTAGATTTAATTCAGTTGCCTAGGTTTTGGATGATGGATTTTATGAAACTTTGATTTGATTTAATTTAATTTATGGTTTGAATGTTTAATTGGTAAAGGTCACAACTTTAATTATCCAGTTTAGAGTATTTGCATGATTTTGCTTGTTTTGTGATTATTTGATTGTTTTGCATGAACTTAGATGGATGTCTTCCATAGAATAGGTTTATGTTACTTTCCGTGTTCTTAGGAATTCGTGAAGTTGTCGGTAAAATTGGCCAATAAAACTGGGGAAACAATTGAATAAACAATAAAATCAAACTTGTCATTATACCTAACTTGTTTATTGAGAGATAACAATTAGTTGGCTGAATTAATTTGGTAAATTGTTAGGTTAGGGTTTTGAGAAAATCCCAAGTCTAATTTCCTTGTCATAATTGAATCAGTTAATCTAAACTAGAAAATTGTGGTTGATCTAGGTTAATTATTGAGAGGTAATTAATAATTAGAAACTTTACTGATTTAAAAGAATAACTGAAAAGAAATCTTTTAGGACCGGTAAACAAATAAAAAGGGTAGGTTATCGTTGGTGTCTTCCTGAGAAGGGTCGGGGGTTCTGTTTGGTAATCCTAAACTTTAATATGTCAAGATCCCGGTAAAATATTCAACGTGATTAATTATTATTAAATTAAAGGAGTAGTAGTCTCAAAATCCAACCTAGATGACTAGTTCATTATTTCTTGATTAAAATCCCGAATTTCTTAGAAGTTCATAGTTTGGTCATTCCAATTTAGTAGTTTTAGCTTAATTGATAATTTAGATTTATTAGCAAAACTCCCCCTTTTAAAATATACATAGTGTGTAATTGAGTCTATATTAGTAGTCATAGTAATTAGAGAGTCTTGTGGGTTCGATAACCCGGACTTGCTTAATGCTATTCTACAATTGATCGGTCCACTTGCCGATTAGTAGTTTAGTATAGTTTAGGAGTCTAGAGTATAATTTGAGTCTAGAATTAGGGTAATTTGAGTTGTTTTTAATTAACTACTTTCAGAACATCATGGTTACTACATAAACATAGAAAACACATAAATTTTTGACTCAACAAACAAGGTTGATGATCTGTTTTAAGACTTTAAAAAATTCATTTTCAATGTGATGATTGGGATTGAGTTTGAATATTGACTTATTGGCTTTTTGAGGTTTTTTTTTTCAAAAAGTCAATTAGTTAAAAAAAGTGTTTGGCATTTACAAAAGTACTTTCCCTATATCAATATAAAAATAAAGCAAGTTCACTATTTTACAATCTTTTCAAAAAAATCGCTAATACGCAAATCTAAATCTGAACACATGGGCAAGAAATTTTCATAAGATCGAATAACCTACGACATATGCGAATACAATTTTTTTAAAACAAAAGTAGTATTTCTTTTTACAAACCACATCTTACATCAAAAATTAATACTTTTCTCAATATTCACTCGACATTCATAATTCTGGTCCTTCATTCCCGACAAACCCGATTTATTTTATTTTCACCAACTCAATGTTTTGACTCAAGCAACCATACGCATGCATATCGTGTAACATCAGTCGAAAAACGGGTTTTCCAAACCCGCTTCGTTTATTAATCGAATATCCAGTCATAATTTTTCATTGCACATTTATTGCTCAAATAAATTTTAAACGATACATAATTAATAAATATTTTAGAATATAAAAACTATAACTAATAAACAATAAAAACAGGTGAAGAAAAAAATATAGGAAGCTGCCGGGTTTCGAACCCGGGTCAGCTGCTACAACAAACACCCAGCATACCACTCCGCCACTTGATTTCTTTGTTATTATATTGAAACAAATAATACTTAAATTAAATCTCGAATTCAAAACCGGACTTCAACGCGGCAGAACTCGCAATCACCGGAAAATCCGGCAATCCGCGAGTTTAGCCATTTTCCTTTTGACTATAACGTTATAACCGACTTCGACATCGGTTATAACCGACGTTCATCAATCAGCTGCGGTCGTAACCGTCGGAGAAGACCTTGACCATGAATCAAGACCAAATTCGGACTCAATTCATCCTGATTCTTCCTTATAAATACCTACCCAAACCTCTGGTAACCTTTTCGCTCAAAATCGCACAATCTCTCGAAGCTTTAGCACTCGCCGGAGATTTTCTGTATTCGCCGGACTTTCACCGGAAAACCGAGACTTACTTCAAATCGGTAAATGTCTCGACCCTTTTGTTTGTAACCCATTATTAGACTTATATTAACTTCAATCCTTCAACCAGAATCGGTTCCAGACAACGTTGCTAAGAATTTCTGCACTCGCCGGAAAATCTCTGAAAATTCCGAAGTTTCGCTATGAATCGGTACAATCATCTAAACCCCCTGATATCTTTTGTTTAGTACCTTAATTACACAACTCATTGATCAAAACCGTCGATTGATTCACTCAGACAGAGATTATCAATCAGAGCCGACGCCCCTTGCCGGAAATCCGAATTAAACATACTGTTTTGGTACATTCTGTTCTTTAATCTCGTTAACTATTACATTTCAACTAATTATAAGTTTTTGATAATTGAGTTAAACAAAACAGTCGGAACTCTCTGATCTGGGTGTTTGTAAACGAAGAAGACGAAGTCAGGAATAAGTATAAGTATAATTAAAATCACATAATCAAACGGGTTAGACACACAGTCCAGCGGTGGACTGTGTGCGCAAACAAAACACACGTCACGAGTTCGAATCACACAACGTACCGACTTTCAGAAATAAAACCAATATTTTTAGAACTGAATCAGAACAAGTCGCAGTATGTATATAAGAGTAATATAATCCGAGAGTTAAACAGATTAGACACACAGCCCAACTGGTTGGGCTGTGCGCATACGAACCGAAGGACCCGAGTTCGACTCCGGGTCCCTGCAAGCGGTTCGGCCATTTTAAATTGTTTAATATAAACTCAAATAAAATAACAATTAATTAGTATATATATATAATTAAAACAAAGAATATTTCGGGTTAGACACGTAGCTCAGTTGGTAGAGCTGCGTGCACGCGTACGAGAGGTCTCGGGTTCGAACCTCACACAGCGCACACTTAACCACAGTCCGACCGGTCAACAGTCCGGTCAACAGTCAACGGTCCGGTCAACGATCAAAAAAAGTCAAAATTTTTAGTTCTTTTATTTATTTATTTAATTTAAAAATCAATTAAAAATACTTAAAAATAATATTTTTAAAGTTAGAAAATGTCCTTAAACTCACAAAAATAAATCTAAAAATCCTATTAAGATTATGAATTAAAAGTATTAATCTCAAATAAAATCCAGTTATTTACCGAACCATTTCGTATTATTTTAGGTTAGTTTTCCTCGTCGATCAAATCCCAAAACTCGTGCGCATCCAGCATCATCCAAAGAACGCACCCAATGTGAGTGAATTCTTACAAATTCCCCTTTTTATTCATGTTTTGGGGTGTATCATGTGTCGCTTTAACTATTTCATTTATTCAAACTCGTGCTATTACCATTATATGAACTAAACTCGAGATGTAAATATTGTTTGTTGTGATGCGTGTTTACATTTAGTCTAGTTGCGTGCAAATCATTCATTAGGCCCATCAGTTCCTCGTTGGAGACGGGTTGAACATCGCGTGCCTCATTGTTCATCATTTGGTGTGTGCTTGTGCATTAATTGAGATTATGTGATTATATGGTTTGTTGTGATGTGTGATTACATATTTGTCAAGTTGCGTGCAAATCATTCATTAGGCCCATCGATTCCTCGTGGGAGACGAGTTGAACATCGCGTGCCTCAAAATCATTCATTAGGCCCATCAGTTCCTTGTGGGAGACGAGTTGAACATCGTGTGCCTCATTGTTCATCATTTGGTGTGTGGGTGTGCATTATTTAATATTATGTGTTTTGTGATTAAATTTACATTTACGTTTATTCATATTTGGTTATGCACAATTTTATTCAAATAACCAACATAACTAAACCTTTCAAATAATTAAATAAGATTCACTCGCCAACTTTTGTTGACCCAAACCCTATTTTTACACATGATACAGGTGATCCGGTTGAGAAAAGAAACACATAGGATGGCCTAGAAGAATAAACAAGTTAATGCCTTGGAATGAATGTTTAGTTTTGTTTTCCTTTGTAATTGTACTCTAGTTTGTAATTTGAATGAAAATGTATTTGAACATGTTGTGTTTGAATGTTTATTGTAACTTCTTTAAAGGGAAATAATAAATTTGAAACTTTATAGTAAATGTCATGAGCTTTGATGAAAACCCAATCATGCCCCGATCACCATTTCCGCTGCGGGTCGGGGTGTGACATATCGTCTTACACGTTTCCATTTATGCAGTCAATATTACATGACAATCTTACACATATCACCATTACACTTCGTATTTTACACACTCGCAACTACATGGTAACTTATATATGTTAAATCCCATTTTATTCCACCTATACGCTCGATACTACATGCTAATGTTATACGTATTTGTCTTCAATCATACTCAAAACTTATACATTCGCACTACTTGGTAGTCATACTTGAAATCAATAAGTAGGCATAACCCGAGTGGTTTCGCCTACGTTCGACACACTCATACTTACATACAATCATGCTTACATACTTAATTTTTATACGCTTTCTTACACACACATTTTGCTTGTATACTAAAATGTAACCTAACTCGTACGCTATTAGTACAAACTATGCGGATCATGCACAAACCAAAATAATCGCGGGTGCACACGTGGTAGGCGCATGAAAACCATAGTGGGTTTACTGTGTATCGCAACACGTAACATAACATGACACTGAATAGCGAGACGGACGTAACATGGTGGATACGCCGCTGGTACTTCCTATACATAAGTGTCCCTACCATGTTACTGAACTTTTGTAAAACGTGCCATGAGAAATTCGGTGATTTCCTGGACCTTGTTAAATACATTTGATTTATAACAAACTTTGGTGACCCAACTTCGAAATGTTTAGTACCAAATTATCCATGACAAAGTTTCATTCTCGAAATCGTTAGCTTTAACCGCTACAACTATCACTAGCATCTCTCAACTTACTTTTGTGTTCGTATTTCATTCAATATCCACACCATTCTTATCCCCCGCTTACACCTACCGAATCGTTCATTCACTCTCATGCCACGAATATTCCCAATTCTCCCCTTAACATTTCATCCAAACTTTATTTTCAGTAAATCGGCCTAAACGAGTTATCCTTTTTTACAAACATCTCCTCCAGTTCGAGTCAGTAAAATTACTTTTAAGATATCTTTTGTTCTTTATTACGCGCAAACTTCAACTAGATGGCCTACTACCGCTAAAACTTTTGAAACCATAACTACCTGCCATCCTAGCTTCTAACCTGTAAACATTTTTTTTCTACGTGTGATTTTACTAATACGCATTTGAACCAATGAAAATTTTTGTTAGACTACATCCTTACTCACACAAAAAAATTTTAGGTCACATCCTTTTAAAACATTTCTCCCAGTTGAGTTGTTCAAAATCGCTTTGCACTACACACACATACACGTTTTACTTATTCTTGCACTTACTTACATTTGAAGCCTCAAAACGACTTAGTCAAACGAATTACTTTTACAAACCTAGCTTTTTATCTCCCACAATCTCCATACATCTCAACTCTCTTATACATAAACCCCACGTAGACTTTAAACTTCAAAATTTGATTTTAGACAGACGTTTTAATCAAAATGTCTTTTCCAAAAGTCTTCCTCTTGAATAAATTTCAGGACGAAATTTCCTAAAATATGGGAGACTGTAATGCCTTGTATTTCCATATTCCTATTTTTAGAAAGTTCGTATTCGCATTCTATTTATAGAAACCTTACAATCGTACTCCATCTCCGTTATCACAATTTGAGACGTTAATCATAATGGAATTTATTTTTATACTTATACTTATACATGCTACATACTTGTGTTATATGCTATGATCTCGAGTACGTGTTTATACGCAAAAAACGACACTTGAAATACTTGAAATTATCAATTATATGTGCTTTATACTCATACGTTACTTTGATACACTTGGAATACCTAAAAACATGCTAAATTATGAGTTTCTAGCATAAAATAATGGAATTATCAAACTCTACGGGTCAAACTGTAAATTCTAGAAAGTTTGGTAAATTCTGAAGATGGCGCACGACCATGCACATCGCGATCCGTATGACTATGCAACTGAAGCGCATGGCCATGCACACTACGATCCGCACGACCGTACACTTGATCCGCACGGCCGTGCAAAATGACCAGGTGTGGCTGAATCTTTCAAAATACGCGAATTTTGGCTCCATTTCCCTTTTCCCAACTCCCAACCACCACCAACTTCATTAATTACCTAAACCCTAATTCCCCCATTATAAATAGGAGCATCCATACAGTCCTAAACACACTCCAAACACTCAAATCACTCTCAAATCTTCTTGGTTACTCTCTAACTTCCAAAACTTGGCAGAAAGTTGCAACCATTCTAAGTGAGTTTTAGTTCACTTTTCTTCTTATTTTCTTATGTTTTCTTCTTTCTTTCTACTTGGATAACCTCTAGAAAGGTTTTCACAAGCTTTCCTTGGCAAACAAAGGTGAAACCTCACCACATTTGAAGTCCAAAGTAGGATTAAAATTCTGCTTTCATTTATACTTTTATATCTTGCTTTTCTTGATTAAAACTTGTTTGAATCTTGTGCCTACTTGTTCTAAAACCTATCTAAGGTTGTGAGACTTGTTAGAAATAGATTTTTATGAGTTTAAGAGATGCAAACACCCCTAAACTTTCTGTTTTTGCAAGGGTTTATGCAACCCACAAGTGATGAAACCATCCGAGCTTGCCATGAAGTTGATGGCAAGACTTATGTTTTGATATAGGTGTGAATACTTGGAAGCCTTGGCTATCCTACCTTCATTCCACCACCTCACTTGATGTTTTACAATTGCTATCCCAAGTGGTTTGCTAACCTGAAAGTTATATAACTCCGTCAAGCCTCCGACACTTAGTTAACTCTTTCTATGTCGATGTCGGCTCACCCGGGTTAAAGGTTACTTGTGTAACACCCTGTAAAATCGTGTCCAATAGTATAGTGACACGTGTTGTATTTTAACTATGGTCTATTAAAGACCAATGAGGACTAAAGGTGTCAACATGCTCAAACTGAGCCTCTGAGTGACTGATATGTCAACACGCCTATAATAAGCCTGTGAGTGATCCTTTGTGAAGTCCTAACTCTCATGCGTGCCATTTGTTGGATGAGAGGGTTCAATTTTGTAAATATGTGAAAGTTGGGTGATGGAGGGATTAAAAGTGTCAACATGTTAATTTATAACTCTGAGTGACCTTTTAACGAACCAAGAGCTCGACAATGTCTGGGCATAATCCCAGGTATGCCAAGTATTAGCTACGGAGGGCTAAAAGTGCCAAAAAGGTGTTTAAAAAGGTTCTTAGAAGCTTTTTAAAGTTAAGGGGGCTAAAGTGTCAAACTTTGAAACTGCCTTTGGGGCGCTCGCGGGGCGCGAGAGGCAAGGCATGGGCCTCTCACGGCCCGCCAGAGAGTGTCTGCTGCAGAAAGTTTTGTTTGGTCTCCAAGCAAAGCTCCAAAACCATTTAAACTCGAAACCATGGACTTGTAATCAGCTATGCCACATTTTGGGACACTTGTAAGCTTCTCCTTACACCCCTAAACACCTGGCTTCACCTCCTTTGAGCTCTCCAACTATAAATAGGTGTTCAAATGCTTCATTCCAACTTGCACCTTTCTCATTAATTCACTCTTCTCCCTCCTCTGGAAGTTCCTAGCTTAAAGGAGCATCCAAGATAGTTCTCTTGAATTGTAGGAACCTTTTGTAAGTGTTCCTTGCTCCTGCATTTTCGTTTATAGGCTTTTATGCCAAAAGTCAAGCGTTTTTCGGAAAACGCTTTAACTTTCGGTTAAGACCATTATGGTCCAGCCATTGTTCGAAATGAACATGGCTAAGTGGTCATAATAAGGTAGGTGTTAATCCCTATAAAGGGAACCTCCTGAAGATCACGTTTGCTAGAGCAATTGACGGGTCAAAGTTATGATATTAAAAAGTCAAACAGGCCATTTCTGAAAAATTTATAAATTGATCTTATATATGTTATGAAACCTGTTTTGACACATAAACAAGTTGGTAATAATTACTAGAACATGTAAGAACATGTTCGGCTCGTTAATATCAGTCCTAAGGTCGATTCGCAACCGAAAGTCGCGAAGTTTGACTTCTGCTTTGACTTTCGATTCTGACCTCATTTAGATTAGTTACCTACTGATCTAAAGTTGCATTATGATCATAATATAATGTAGCATAACCCTATGAGGTTATATTACATGATCAGAGCCAACGTTTGAGAGAATTAAACACTAGCATTTTGTGTTTAGTCTCAAACTTACATGAGCACATTCCTTAGACTTCCGAGTCTAGGCTTTGACCGAGGATTACTCATTTCATTATTAAGTTATTTGCATTATTTTTTAATTGAATTTTAATAGGAAAATGCCGCCACGTGTGAGAGGACAAAGTGGACGAGTAAAAGGTCCAATGAAAGGAGGGCCATCGGGACGCATCCCCCTCAATTTCATAACTCATATGCATACCAAGAATCAGGAGACTCGTCTCCATGGCAACCAGCGAGACGTTCCGTCTCTAATAGACACTCGCCCTCACATTCCCAAATTCTTACCACTCACACCACTCCTACCATTCTCACCATTCCCATTCTCACCACTCCTACCATGAAGAATTCAACCCCAACCATTATCTTAACACGCCTCCAGCCGATCAAAATCAGTTGGACCAACCACACCCTATGGACGAGGACTCCGACCCGGAGATGCCGCCGTCGGGATCAAATGTGCATCCCATTGAAATTTCGAGCTATTCAAACTCATGTGTCGGATCGCCCTACCAAGGTCCTAATGAGTGGGACCAATACTGGAACCAATTCACCTTTGCCCACACACCTTCCCATCACTCTCAACCACCTCCTGTTCAAGAAGATGTCCACATGGAACCGGTGGACCAACCTCAACCACCACCTGAACCACCAAGGAGGAAACGTGGAGCACGTATGTCGGTACGTGCAGGACAAAGGTTGGGATCGCTGCCACCTTTGCCAAACTCCTACCCCACGATTCAAGAGGACCCACAAATGGGTGGGCCCTATAACACCTCACCTGTAGTTGAACCAACACCAACCCCACACCTACAGTTCAACCACCACCATCGGGTTTTACTAACCCAATCCCCACATATCCAGACACGTCAGGATATGATCCTTTTAACCCGTCTACGCCGGTAGATTATCAAGCATGGTCACAAGACCCATACATGCAGGCGGTTATGCACAATGCACTTTACCCGTCTCCTTTCCCACCTACTTATCCACCAACTGGATATCCAACTTATGGGTACCAGTATCCGGTTATGCCACAACCTCAACCACAACCTCCGCCATCACTTGAGGCCATTAATGAGGCCTTAGAAAGGATGAAAGAAATGCAGCAACAGGCGGAGAAAACGGAGAAGAAGACAAACAAGTTCTTCAAGAAACTCTCCAAGTTGGTTAAGGGAAAGAAGGACGAGTGAAGACTCTTCTAATAATATGTAGTCCCTGCGAGGACATTGTTATTTCTTTAGTCCCTGAGTGGACATATTTTTTTATTTCTTTAAGTCCTTGCATGGACAAGTTTATTTCATCTTTCTAGTATTGTAATTTCTAATCAGAAATTCAATGAAGTACTTTGGAATTATATATATATGTATTCACCCTCTTGAAAACGAGCATCTCGATTTTACTCGAAATTTATGCTCTGCAATATAATTCCAAAAAGATCTTAAAGGTTTTGATTTTTGCCAAGTGGCGTAGACCACATATTTGTCACACCCCGACCCGCAGCGGAATAAGAATCGGGGCATAATTGGGTTATCACCAAAGCTCATGATATTTACTAATATGTTTCATATTTATTTAAGTCAAAATTACATCCTCAATAATCCAAACATAATACAAGAAAAATAATCAACTAAACAATCCAAGCTCTAAACCAGTTTATTCTTCTAAGCCAATCCTATGTGTTTCTTGCTGCAGCTGGATCACCTGTATCATGTGTAAAAATGGGGGTTTTGGGGTCAACATAAGTTGGCGAGTGAATCTTGTTAGATAAACATTTATTATTGATTTCTTGTTATCATTATCATGGAAAAATTGTGCAATAGTCATATGTGAGCAAATGTAAATAATCAAACAATAACAATAACAACCACAAACAATAACATACAATAACATATCAACTTGCATGAATATATAACATGAATGAAACTGTATATGTTGGCAACGTCACGTTCACGCTCATAATGTAATGGGGAACGGACGGCCTATGATGAATGTCTGTGCGATCAAGGCTCAATCAAACGGAGCCGATCGTATGTTGGCAACGCCCGGTTCACGCTCATAATGTAATGGGGAACAGCTCAACGCTCATAATGTAATGGGGAGCGGCGGCCTGTGATAATGTATGTACTGAAAATGATAAATTAAATCTAAACAATAATCACACAAACAGTTGATACAAGTTGAATACACATTTGTTCATGGATATGATGTATGCACAATGATTTAAATATAATAAATGGTAAGACACATGATACACCCCAAAAACGTGATTAAAACGGGGAATTTGTAGAGATTCACTCACATTGGGTGCGTTCGGTTGAAGATGATGAAATGCGCACGAGTTTGGAGGATTGTTCGACGAGACTTAACTAACCTAAATAATAACGGGAAGTATGGTAAATGGATGGATTTTATTAATAATTTTAATAAGATTTTTATATATATTTTTGTGAGTTTAAGGCTATTTTCTATCTTTAAAAACATTATTTTTAAGTATTTTTAAGTATTTTTAATTGATTTTTAAATTAAATAAATAAATAAAAATATAAAAAAAGGTTGGCTTTTTGCGTTGACCATTGACCGTTGACCGGGACTGTTGACTGTTTGACCGGTTCGCTAAAGTGTAAGTGTGCGCCGGGTGAGGCTCGAACCCGAGACCTCCCGTACGCGTGCACGCAGCTCTACCAACTGAGCTACGTGTCTAACCCGAAATAATTCTGTTTTTAATTATATTTATATACTGTTTTAGTTTATTCAAAATTCTTTTATTTTCAAAAAGGGTTTTAATCGTTTAACCGGAGTGTGCAACAGGTCTCGAACCCGGGACCTGTGGATTAGTATTGCACACAGTCCACCGCTGGACTGTGTGTCTAACCTGGTTAATATACCGATTTTTATTATACTTAACATCTTCCGTGAGTTAATCCGGTTCAGTTAGAAAAATAAAACATCTTTATTACAGAGCATACGTGTGTGTCAAGGATATGTGCGCACACAGTCCACCGCTGGACTGTGTGTCTAACCCGAGATAATATCCAAATTATATTAAACTTATAAACAACCTAACTTCATCTTCTTCGTTACAATATCACAGACCACGATACTCTACTATTTCTTGTTTAATTCGATTGACAAACATTCAAATGACTAAAATGAAATTGCAGAGAAGATTTCGGAAGTAAACATACCGGAGAAACGATCTATCTCAGAATTCCGGCGAAGTCGTCGGCTCTGTTTTTACGGATTTCGTCTGAGCGGACAGATTAACAATTTTAATTAGCTAAATGCGGAATTGAAGCACTGAACAAGAATTACCAGAAGGTTTAAAAGGCTATACCGATTCACAGCGAGAATTGGGAACTTTCAGAAGTTTTCCGGCGAGAGTAAATTATCTGATATCGTCGTCTGAAACTGATTCTGATTGAAGGGTTTGAGTTAGCAAAAGCTTAACAACTGATAGACGATGAAAGAATTGAGAGACTTACTGATTTGATGGAAGACACGGTTTTCCGGCGAAAGTCCGGCGAGTTCAAAAAGCAATTCCGACGATCAGAAACGAGAGTAAACGTGAGAATAGAAGTTCTGGGAATGTAATTGAGTCGCGAAATGAAGCTTTTGTTGAAGTAATTCCAGAAGTGAATGTTTTCGGTTATAAAAACCGATCACCACATGAATTCAAGTCCATTCAAGACTATATTGATTAAAATTGTCGGTTTATCGGTTATAATCAGAATTCCGTGATCACTCAAACGTCCAGGACGTTTGGAAGCCGATAACGGTTTCAGTTAGCGTAAACAGATCGATTCATGGTTGAACATAAGATTTAATTGAGTCCTAGAACTAACAGAAAACATCAAGTGGCGGAGTGGTTATAAGCGTGCGTGTTAAGTCTTTAGACTCACCCGGCTGACCCGGGTTCGAATCCCGGCAGCCGGTTTTCTTTTTTATTTATTTTCTTTTCACTTTTTATTAATTATAGTTTTTAAATTCTAATTTGTTAATTAATTATGCATCGTTTAAAATTAAAATAAACATAAATACGCAACGAAAAATTTATATCTTGATATTCGATTACAAACGAAGCGGGTTTGGAAAAACCCGTTTTTGACAAATGTTACAATATTGGCCAAGAAATGATAGTTAAGTATGAAGGGGTCTTCTATCAGGATAGTTAAGGGAAGTTATCCTTCTATCCAGGGGTAAGGGACTAGATCCAAACCTCCAAGGTCGTTAAGGTCGAAGGTGACCGAGACCATTAATCAATCATTAAGGTACTCTTATGTAACATTAAGAAATGTTCATACTCTTGGTAGTGTGGCTTGAGGAACCACATTAGCTGTTAGGCCAATGTGCCAAATTAATTGTCCAACGGGACATGCTGATATGCCATGTACTTCTGATATGATGTAGGCCAATGTGCCAAATTACTTGTCCAACTGGACAGGCTGGTATGCCATATACATCTCATATGATGTAGGCCAATGTGCCCAAATCAATTGTCCAACGGGACATGCTGATATGCCATATATATCTGATATGATGTAGGCCAAGGTGCCCAATTATCGTCCAATGTGACAGGCTGGCATGCCATATGTATTATGTCTTAAATGACAGGCTGATATGCCATATATATATTATGACCAATATGACCGGCCAATGTGCCCAATTATTAGGTCAATTAAGGACAAGCCTATGAGCTATATAATTGTCAATGATGACAATGACAGTTGTGACATTCCGATCCACTGTCCAATGGTATATGGACTACGTCCAAATTGTAATTTGCTTATGATGGTCTTATTTAGACCTAAGCCAAATATAGTTATATTAAGCCTAAGAGTTGTGATGTTATTCACACTAGTACAGGCAATGGATTGATATTGAAAGCCGATATGGTTAATGCGCCATGGCTAAATGAAGTTTTATTGGTATATAGAAACCAAGACTTAAAGATGGCTAACTCAAATGAAGCACAAAGTAGCCACAGGAATGTTGAATCTAATAAAGCTGAAAATAAAAATATAGATGATGAAAATTTTCAAGCTCACATTGATGCGGCTGTGGAAAAGGCCATGAGTAAGGCCATAGAAAAGCTAAGAGAGCCGAGTGCCACTCGCTCTAGACCCTTATCTATTCCACCATCTTCAGCTCATAGGGAGAGCTCTGTTCACTCTTCAAATGCGAAGAGTGAACCAAAGAAAATAGATCTTACTAAAAAGTCCCGTTCTGTAAAGGACAGATGTACATATAAGTATTTCATCTCATGTAAGCCCCGAGACTTTAACGGGGAGAAAGGAGCGGTAGAAGCCCTAAAGTGGCTAGATGAGATGGAAACAATTGTAGATATCAACAATTGTGCTGATAAGGATGTGGTCAAGTACGTATCACAATCCTTCAAAGGCGATGCCCTAATATGGTGGAAAACCATGATTCAATCAACAGGTAAGGTACATCTGTACAACTTGGGATGGTCCAAGTTTGTTGATTTGGTAAAGGAAACTTACTGCCCAACCCATGAGGTTGAAAAGCTAGAGACAGATTTCTTGTCTCTATCAATGAAAAACCTAGACAGTCGGAAGTACGTCTCCTATTTCAACTCCCTATCTAGGTTAGTATCCTATTTGATCACCCTCGAATCCAAACGCATTGCGTGTTTCATAAATGGGTTGGCGCCCGAGATAAAGGGCATGGTAAAAGTTGCACAACCTAATACCTATAGGTCTGCTGTAGACCTATCTCTTTCCCTCACCCTAGATCTGGTAAGACAAAAGTCAGTTAGGACTGAAATTGACGGAAAGAGGAAACGAGAGGATAATAACTCTCAAAGATTTAAGAAAAGGGGAAATTTCGGGTTCAAGAAGAACCAGCACACGTCTAATGACAAACTTCTGTGCAAGAACTGTAAATATAGGCATTGGGGACAGTGTAGCATAAATCCACAGACCAAACCCTGTGGTATTTGCAAAAGAAAAGGGCATAAGACCTTAGATTGTAAGGATCTTAAGGATGCAGTTTGCTATAACTGTAATGAAAAAGGGCATATAACGTACAATTGCCCCAAGAAACCCAAAAGTAATGAGGCAAAGCCTAGAGTGACCAAGAAGGGGAATGCCCGTGCCTTTCAAATGAATGCCAGGGAGGCTGTTAATGACAACAACGTCATAACAGGTACTTCCCCATTAATGATATTTATGCTAGAGTTCTTTTGATTCGGGTGCAGATAAATCATTTGTTGACCATAAGTTTAGTAAACTATTAAACTTACCCATAAGAACTCTAGACAAAATTTATGAGATAGAACTCGCCGATGGAACCTGAAAAATTGCTTCTTCCGTTCTTGATGGATGCTCTATATTCATTAAGAATCATTCCATCCCTATCTCTCTTTTGCCAATGAAATTAGAGGGGTTCGATGTTGTCTTAGGCATGGATTGGTTATCATAATATAATGTAGCATAACCCTCTGAGGTTATATTACATGATCATAATCAGAATCCAAGTTTATGCGCAAGTTCCATAATTATGTCATCTTTGACCAAAATGCCCTTTTTGCATAAAACAAGGTTTTAAATGGTAATGAAATTGAAAATGAGTTTCTACTGATGTAATATTATAAGTAGGATTATTTGGGATGTTAAACCAAATTATAAACTGAGTTTTTAAGCAAGTCCTTAAACTATGTCGATAAATGATGGTTTTAGCCCCTGTGGCTTATAAAATAGTTTTAATCAAATCTTTTCAAGGTAAATCATTTACCTACTGATATGTTATATTAAATAACATATTTTAAACATATCTAACTGATTATAACATCAGTTTTCATAAACATCACTTAAAGACGTCATATTACGACATAAGCGTCGTTTCGGCGCATAGTATGGTTTTAAGCCATATAAATGGACCAAGACTTGTTACCTACTAATTTTAAAACTTATTTTAAACATATTTACAGTTGTTACATATTATAAACTCAGAATCCCAAATAATTTATAAACTATGTGTAAAATGACCAAAATGCCTATTCGGTGCATAGTTTGATCATAAAAGGTAAAATGCACATATAATTGATATCCTAATGATATTATATCATAAATAAAGTATTTTTCCAGAATACTTATAATCATAACATTTAATTTATATTCAAGTTCCTTTTATACGGTATATAATTACCGAAATGCCCTTATGAGGCATAATTTCATTTTAAAAACCTTAATGGGCATACAAGTTGATATCCTACTGATATCTTAACTTATTTAAAGTATAATAGCATATAGAACTTTTCCATAACTTATTCGGTTACCCGATACCGCTAATATACGCACAGTTATGTATATGTAACTATTTTGCGGAAATTAACTGAAACGGGTTTAACCTTGTCATTTAAGTTTCAAAATCCAGAATGTTTATAGCTTACCCATATTAAACAAGTCAAGGTACTTGTTGGGATTAAACTACATTCTATCCAATCATCCTTTAATCTAGCGTCATACGTTTTGCTCAAGTACGCTAGTCGGTCTAAGTCTATGACTAAATTAAGACCATTAGTATTTAATTGGTTAGTTTATGCCATAATCCAGACTAGAGACTTGCCAGTAAATGCTATCTGTACTTAGTCCTTTTTTTGTACGGCTGAGTTATTAAAAATTAAAGAAGACTAGCTCAGGTAAATGCTCTCGACTTATTTCCCCTATACGGGCTTTGGTTACGGTAAATTATTACCGCTTGGTCGGAAATGGGATTCAATCGAATGCCAGTTCGAAGATAATCAATCCGCATATTATGTTTTAATCAGTTTTGTTTGATAATTAACATCGGGGGTTAACTACCGTGTCCTGGATATCCTCGGCTTATTACAATCGAAATGGCCACGACCTTAGCGCGGGTGTAGGCATACACCCGATAGACGCTCAATTATGCATTCCCACAAGGTTGGGAGGAATTGACTCCTTCGTGAGTCCAAAGTGGTGTGTACGTTAATTGTGTCTCGGTTTTCGTGCCGATCCCCGTATGTATAACAAACATGTAAATCTGTTTACAAGGCTGGACAGTCAATTAACCCAAGTTATAAAAAGATTTTTGTGCTGATACGCACTTAAAACATTTTTGAAATGTTTTCAAAATGAGTCAATTGGGTGTATTTACCAGCGTAAGCTGACGTATTTTCAAAAGACTAAACTGCAGGTAAAACACGAAAATAGGCTGGAAGTGCTCGGTAGTGATAGAGGATCTTGCAAATCCTAAATATTCCCAAAGTCTGTTTTGTATTCTTTCCATGTACAATTTATGATCCGCCTGTGGATCTTCTATTACAAGCTTGTATATTATTTTGTATTTTCGAACATTCGGTTTGTAGTAGTAATTTCACTCCAAGACTTCCGTTGTTCCGTGTTTAATTGACTATGATGTTATCAATTGTTGTCACGATATTCCCCACCCGGGCCCACCAGTGTTTGGATTTCGGGGTTGGAAATCCGGGGTGTGACAACTTGGCTACTTGGTATAGTAATTATCGTACATTTCCTTTTCATTCATAACCATCCGAATCATCCTTGTGATGATTTGTGTATTGGTGAATCTTACAATGAGGTTAAATGATGGTTATCCTCCTACCTGTATCATGCGTAAAATAGAAAATTTGGGTCAACAAAAGTTGGCGAGTGAACCTTGATAAAACATTTAAATAATTTAATTTTGTTGTTGTTTAAATAAAATTGTGCATGAATCACATGTGAGCAAATGTATATATAACCAATCACAAACCACATTGTATGAACGTATGACATGATGAATGATGCATTTGAGATCAAGGCTCAATCGGAGCCGATCTAATGAGGCATCTGATGCTCAACCCGTATCCCACAAAGAAATGATGGGCCTAATGAAATGATTGCACTGAAATGATAAAATGTATCCACACATAAACCACATAACAAATATACACATTTGATCATGAAATGATATTAGCACAAATGTTAAATAAAATAAAAGAAATGGTACAACACATGATACACCCCAAAACATGACTAAAACGGGGAATTTGTAGAGATTCACTCACCGTGGGTGCGTATTCGTGAGTGGAAATGAGAGCGCACGAGTTGCAGGTTTAACCGACGAGGAAATACTAACCTAAAATAATAACGCGATAACTCGATAAATAAGTAAACTAATATTTTGGTTAAAAACCTTTGTTTAGATTTTTAAGTTAATTTTTGTGCGTTTTATTGATATATTAAACCTTTAGAAGGTATATATATTTTAATCATTTTAATTGATTTTAGTTAATAAGTCAAGAAATATTAGAAATAAAAATAAAAATGAAAATAAAGTAATGTAAAAAAATTTGGTCAGACTGACAAGGCTGTCAGTCGGTCGGTTCATTCGCGTTATAGGCATGCGTGTGGTGAGGCTCGAACCTGGGACCTCTCGGTTGCGTGCACGCAGCTCTTCCAACTGAGCTACGTGTCTAACCCGGAAGAATCATGATTTTAATTATTCTTATACACTTTTTAGGTTTATTCAAATTAAATTAAGTTTTCAAAAGGTTATACTGGATCGAACCGGACGTGCACCATATGTCTCGAACGCGCGACCTGTTATGCCTTTTGCACCCAGCCCAAATATATCTTGTTCTTTAATTATACTTATACACTAGTTTTAAAAGGTTTTAAAAAAATGGTTAGGCCAGCGTGTGGGAAAGGTTTCGAACCGGCGATCATGGGTTCAGTTTGCACCCGGCCCAACCAGTTGGGCTGGGTGCTTAACTCGACTGTAATCTTATTTATAATATATATATAACGACACCACACTTCATCTTCTTCGCTGTGAATTTGAACCAAACACATACCCGCCCTAATTTTAATCCGACTCTCTTCCGATTAACAACAGTATGTAATGAAAATTTAGGCAACACACAAAAGAAAGGAACAAGGGTATACAGAATAAACTCAAATGGAAGATCACGATCTCCGGCGGTTGGATTCTGATGGTCCGTTGATTTTCCGACAGAACAAGGATTTCCGATGACCGAGATATGAGAGAGTGAGCAGAGGAATTAAGCGAATTTTGATTGAGGAATACGACGGGTATTTATAAGGGTGTTTGAGGGCCTGGTTTCGGTTTTGGATTGATTGCCAGTGCAATCAATCAAGAAATTTACCGAAAATAAACTCGACAGCTACTGAATTGGAAGAAAGACGCGTTGATTGCCTGGATCTCCGGCGAGGGGATCTTGCGGGTGCTGCAGGTTTCTCTCAGCTCTACTATAAGTGCAATGATAATCCAAAATTAACACAATTGATGTGTGTATCGCAGTGGTGTTTGTGGTGTGTGTATCCGGGGAACCCGGGTTCGATTCCCCGTTCACCCATTTTTTTCTTAAACTGATTTCTTTAATTGTTTTATTAAGCTTTTTTTAAATTATTATAATTATTTATTATTTAGTTGATTTATTTTATTTATTTAATTGATTATATTATTAAGATAACTTTAAATCTTAATTATACATGGAATAATATAATATTTCAAACAATAATTAAAATAATCGGACGTCATGAGAAAAATACACTTTGATTGATAATTTAGGGCGGGTTTTCGAAACCCGAAATACACAAATGTTACAGTATCCCCTACTTTTAGAAATTTCGTCCCGAAATTTAAGTAGTAGTTGTAATCGGAAAAAGATGCGGGTACTTTTCGCTTATTGAGTCTTCACGTTCCCAAGTAAACTGAGGCCCTCGTTTTGACTCCCAACGCACCCTGACTATTGGAATACGACTTCGCCTTAAACGCTTCTCACCGAAATCCATGATTTCCACTGGTCTTTCAAGGAAGTGCATTGATTCATCTACTTGAATATCTTCCAGAGGGATATGGAGGTTCTCGTCGGCGAGACACTTTTTCAAGTTTGATACGTGGAACGTGGGATGTATTCTGTTGAGTTCTTCTGGTAAGTCAAGTTTGTATGCTACAAGACCTATTCTTTCGAGTATCTTGAAAGGTCCTACATAGCGTGGTGCTAGCTTGCCCTTTTGGCCAAAACGAACCACTCCCTTCCACGGTGATACTTTCAAAAGTACTTCATCACCAACACAAAACTCCAAGGCTTTCGTCGTTTATCAACATAACTCTTTTGACGACTTTGAGCCGCTCGAAGATTATTTCGAATTTGAAGGACTTTGTCGGTTGTTTCTTGATTCAACTCAGGTCCGGTGATTTGCGCTTCACCAATTTGATGCCAACATACAGGAGATCGGCATTTACGACCATATAAAGCTTCAAAAGGGGCCACACGGATACTTGAATGATAGCTATTGTTGTACGAAAACTCGATTAACGGTAGGTGAGTGTCTCAGTTACCTTTGAAGTCTATGACACATGCTCGCAGCATGTCTTCAAGAGTCTGAATGGTGCGCTCAGATTGACCATCAGTTTGAGGGTGAAAGGCGGTGTTGAGGTCTAAACGTGTACCCAAAGCGGATTGTACGGCCCGCCATGTTCGTGAAGTGAAACGACCATCATGGTCTGAAATGATAATGGTACACCATGATGGCTTACGATCTCGCTGATGTAGATACGATCTAACTTCTCGTTCTTGAAGTCCTCGCGAATAGGAATGAAGTGAGCTGATTTTGTGAGACGATCAATGATTACCCATATGGTGTCATACCCACTGGAGTTGCGAGGTAACCCGGTAATGAAATCCATGGTTATATTTTCCCACTTCCATACAGGTATCTCGGGTTGGACAAGAAGTCCTGACGGTCTTTGATGTTCAGCTTTCACTTGGGAGCAAGTAAGGCACTTGGAAACAAAAACAGCGATATCCTTCTTCATGCCAGGCCACCAGTAGGTGTATCGCAAGTCCTGATACATCTTATCGGCTCCTGGATGTATATAGTAACGTGTTTTGTGTGCCTCGCTCATGAGGAAATCACGAAGGTTTTCGCGATCGGGGATCCAAATACGGTTTAAATAGTACAGAATACCGTCGGATTTGGTTTCGATTTTGAGTTCAGCTCCACAAGACAACTCGTCGCGAACGTTATTTTCCGTTACAAAAGTATGTTGAGCTGCCTGAATTCGATCTTTGATGTCGGTTACAATTTGAGAACATAGAAGATGGATGGAATTTGCATAACCCTTTCGACTGAGTGCATCAGCCACAACGTTTGCCTTACCAGGATGATATCGAATCTCACAGTCGTAATCATTGAGTAGTTCGGCCCATCGTCGTTGCCTCATGTTCAACTCTTTTTGATTAAAGATATGTTGGAGACTCTTGTGGTCAGTGTATATTTCACACTTGGTGCCATAGAGATAATGTCTCCATATCTTTAGGGCGAACACGACTGCTCCAAGATCTAGGTCGTGAGTGGTATAATTGTTCTCATGAACTTTAAGTTGCCTAGAGGCATAGGCTATCACCTTTCCTCTTTGCATCAGAGCACAGCCTAACCCTTACCCTGACACGTCGCAATAAACCACAAAGTCTTCGCAACCCTCAGGGGTGTGAGGATAGGTGCATCACAAAGCTTTTGCTTCAAAGTTTGGAAGGCCTCCTCTTGCTTAGGTCCCCAAATGAAGGGTTTTCCCTTGTGAGTCAAGGCAGTGAGTGGAATGGCGATACGAGAGAAATTGGCAATGAAACGCCGATAATAACCAGCCAAGCCAAGAAATGACCTAACTTCGGTAGGAGTACGTGGCGCTTGCCATTCTTGTACTGCCTTGATCTTTGAAGGGTCGACATGAATCCCTTTGTCATTAACTACATGACCAAGAAATTGTACCTCTTTCAACCAGAATTCACATTTTGAGAACTTAGCGTAAAGCTTTTCAGTCCTTAAGAGTGTAAGAATAAGCCGAACATGTCGCTCATGATCGGATTTTGACTTGGAGTAGATAAGAATGCCATCGATAAAGACTATGACGAAACGGTCGAGATAGGGTTTGCATACCCTATTCATCAGATCCATGAAGACAGCGGGGGCGTTGGTTAATCCGAAAGGCATAACCATGAACTCGTAATGAACATAACGAGTTCGAAAGGCAGTTTTTGGAATATCTTCTTCGCACACCCTAAGCTGATGAAAACCAGAATGAAGGTCGATTTTGGAAATACAGGTGGCGCCTTGAAGTTGATCTAGAAGGTCATCAATACGAGGCAATGGATAGCGATTCTTAACAGTCAACTTGTTGAGTTCTCTATAATCAATGCACATGCGAAACGTTCCATCTTTCTTCTTCACAAAAAGAACAGGTGCACCCCAAGGCGACGAGCTAGGACGTATGAATCCTTTGTCAGTCAGCTCTTGCAGCTGACTAGCCAGCTCTTACATCTCCGATGGGGCAAACCTATAGGGAGATTTCGCGATTGGTGTAGCACCAGGCACAAGATCGATTCGAAATTTGACTTCTCGCACAGGAGGTAGTCTTGAAACGTCGTCGGGAAAAACTTGAGGAAATTCTTTCACGATTGGAATATCTTCGAGCTTCCTTTCCTTGCCTTCCTTCTTGACGATGTGAGCTAGAAATGCGACGTAATCCTTGCGAAGATATCTTCGGGCTTGAAGACATGACATCAATTTGAGCCCTTTCGAAGGAGTTTCTCCGAAGATACGTAGTGTCTGACCGTCGGCGAGAGAAATACGAATGAACTTTTCATGGCACACCACTTCGGCATGATGCTGGCTAAGCCAGTCCATGCCGATGATAACATCGAAACTTCCCAATATCATAGGGATGAGGTCGATCGAGAAGTCGTGATCATTTAGAGTAAGAGTACAATCACGTATAACAGAATTTAACGAAATGGGTTCTCCGTCAGCAACTTCCATCGTGATTGATTCGGTGAGACTAACACGCGATAGGTCGAGCATAGATTTGAATTCTAAAGATACAAAGCTCTTATCCGCACCAGTATCGAATAATATAGATGCATAACTACCATTTACGAGAAACGTACCATTGACCACATTGTTGTCAGCCCTTGCTTGGTTGGCGTTGATATTGAAAGCCCTTCCTTTAGCAGGTGGGTAAGCTTGATTAGTTTGGTTCACCGGGTTTGCTTGGGCTTGGGCATTGATAATGTTCACCAGGTGTAGGCAAGTATTTCTGAAGTGGTTTGGGTCCCCACAGTTAAAACAGGCTCTTATGGGTTGCATTATGGGGTAGTTGGGTTGGTAGTAAGCTTGGGCCATGGGTTAGGCAGGTGGTAGAAGTAAAGGTTGTTGGGCTTAGCCCACCATTTGGTTTTGGGTTTGGGCTGGAGGCTGATTGCGGTTTGATCGTTGGAGTGTACCGCAAGTTTGGATAGTGTGACCTGCACGGCCACAACTTGTGCAGTACTGACATGGGTTCTCAGGAGGGTGATGGTATTGGAAACGGTTACATTTTGGGTGTGGGCCGGTGTATGGCTTTTTGAATGGTGCGGCTGGAGGGGCGACTTGGGTGATTGGAGCCGCAGTGATCGGAGGGTTGGTTTGGGTGAAGGCGAAGTTCTTGCCATTTCGCTTCCTCTTACCAGCGAACTTTGAGGATGAGCCTGATTGGATTGGAGTTGGGGCTTCAACAGTCGTTTTCTTCTTCTCATCTTTAAAATAACCATTTCGAATGCGATTTTCAGTAAGTCCCGTAGCTAGCTCCATGGCAGCTTCGAGTGTTGCGGGAGAAGTGCTTAAAACCGAATCTTGGATTTTCGAGGGGAGGCCTCGAATATAGTGCTCGATCAAGCGGTATAACGGAGTGAACAGGTTGGGAACCATCTGGTTCAATTCAAGAAACCTCTTGTTGTAGGAGGTGTGATCCCCTTCCTTTTGCTTTAGAGAATAGAATTCGTCTTCAAGTTTTTTGATCTCGCTCCTAGGGCAGAAGTGTCTTGTCATGATTTCTCTTAATTCCTCCCATGATAAGGCCATGGCATCATCCACACCTCGCTTACCCTTTTCCGTGTTCCACCAGGTAAGGGCTACCCCAAACAAACGTCCAGTAGCGTAACGTACCTTGCAATCCTCAGGACAATCGCAATTGAGAAAGGTGTTTCCCATCTCCTCAAACCAATGGAGGAGAGCGGTGACACCTTCAGTCCCTTCATATTTTTGGGGATCGCAAGACTTTAAGTGTTTGTAGGTGCATTTAGTGATTTTGGGAGGAGGGTTGGTGATGTTTTGGCCTTTTTGGTTCGGAGGGTTGATGGGGTTTGCGGCAAGAGCTTGCTTAACTTGTAGTACGATGTCAGGAAGTACCGCGGCCATTTGTTGAGCAATTTGCGTGGCCATGCGTTCGCTTGACCTTCCTGACCTTCTACCCCCTCGTAAGTGTCTAGCAGACATCTACAGGAATATATGTACAGAGATTGTGAGTTTGATAATTTTCTAGGTGTCATGTGTCGTAAACAGAATGAAAAACAACATAAATATCTGACAACAATATAACTACATCCATAGGATGTCTTGGGCTTGCTCATGTTTGGGCCTCCAAATGTCTCCCATACCATAGCCTGTATAGTCATGTGGGCCCCCATGACTATTGGGCTTGGTAGGGTTCACATTGGTGTCGGCTGGTTAACACTCGCATCACCCGAATGAAAATTGTAAAACATGATTGCGAGATACAAGACACAATGACAACTCAAAGTGGGGTTAGTTCACACGACGTTTGGTATAGCATGCTTTGGCCTAATACGTCCTTCGTACTCTCATCGTTAGTCCCCATGTAGGCAAACTGGTCCTTTATTTTGAATTTACACGAATGCCATGCCTAGACAGGACGTTCCGACTACCGGTACTCGTACCCTTCCAGTTACTACATGCCCGTCGTGAAAACTCACTTTGATGTGATTTTAAAAAAAATATGAAAACATTGCCAAAATCTTTGAAAAGAAAACATGGAAATTGTGAAATCGTGAGGTGTGTGCTTGCATAGGTATGATATGTTATTGAGACATGAACTATGATGAATTTTGCATATTAACATGTACTTGTGAGTGTGTGCTTGCATAATATTGTGTATGAAAAATAAACATGAAACATATAAACATCATGAGTTTTGCATGTAATACATAAACATTTAAAATCTAATCAACTATAGTATAGGCTCTAAGGGTCTAATAACCTATCATATATCCCTATAGTCACAAGCTCTGATACCAATCTGTCACACCTCGACCCGCAGCGGAATAAAAGTCGGGGCATGATTGGGTTATCACCAAAGCTCATGATATTTTCTAATAAGTTTCATATTTACTAAATTGAAATTTAACTTCAAATATCCAACGCAAAATTCATACAAACACAAGCAATAAACCAAACGATTGTTCCAAACGAAATAAATTGTTTATTCTTCTAAGGCCATCCTATGTGTTTCTTTCCTCCGCTTGTTCACCTGTATCATGCGTAAAATAGAAAATTTGGGTCAACAAAAGTTGGCGAGTGAACCTTGATAAAACATTTAAATAATTTAATTTTATTGTTGTTTAAAAAAAATTGTGCATGAATCACATGTGAGCAGATGTATATATATAACCAATCACAAACCACATTGTATGAACGTATGACATGATGAATGATGTATTTGAGATCAAGGCTCAATCAAACGGAACCGATTTAATGAGGCACCTGATGCTCAACCCGTATCTCACAAAGAACTGATGAGCCTAATGAAATGATTGCACTGAAATGATAAAATGTATCCACACATAAACCACATAACAAATATACACATTTGATCAAGAAATGATATTAGCACAAATGTTAAATAAAATAAAAGAAATGGCACGACACATGATACACCCCAAAACATGATTAAAACGAGGAATTTGTAGAGATTCACTCACCGCGGGTGCGTATTCTTGAGTGGAAATGAGAGCGCAGGAGTTGCTGATTTAACCGACGAGGAAATACTAACCTAAAATAATAACGCGATAACTCGATAAATAAGTAAACTATTATTTTGGTTAAAAACCTTTGTTTAGATTTTTAAGTTAATTTTTGTGGGTTTTATTGATATATTAAACTTTTAGAAGGTATATATATATTTTAATCATTTTAATTGATTTTAGTTAATAAGTCAAGAAATATTAGAAATAAAAATAAAAATGAAAATAAAGTAATATAAAAAAATTTGGTCAGACTGACAAGGCTGTCAGTCGGTCGGTTCATTCGCGTTATAGGCATGCGTGTGGTGAGGCTCGAACCCGGGACCTCTCGGTTGCGTGCACGCAGCTCTTCCAACTGAGCTACGTGTCTAACCCGGAAGAATCATGATTTTAATTATTCTTATACACCTTTTAGGTTTATTCAAATTAAATTAAGTTTTAAAAAGGTTATACTGGATCGAACCGGACGTGCACCATATGTCTCGAACGCGCAACCTGTTATGCCTTTTGCACCCAGCCAAATATATCTTGTTCTTTAATTATACTTATACACTACTTATGTTGGTACAAAAATTGTTAGTTTTAAAAGGTTTTAAAAAAACGGTTAGGCCGGCGTGTGGGAAAGGTTTCGAACCGGCGATCATGGGTTCAGTTTGCACCCGGCCCAACCAGTTGGGCAGGGTGCTTAACCCGACTGTAATCTTATTTATAATATATATATAACGACACAGCACTTCATCTTCTTCGCTTTTGGATTGATTGCCAGTGCAATCAATCAAGAAATTTACCGAAAATAAACTCGACAGCTACTGAATTGGAAGAAAGACGCGTTGATTGCCGGGATCTCCGGCGAGGGGATCTTGCGGGTGCTGCAGGTTTCTCTCAGCTCTACTATAAGTGCAATGATAATCCAAAATTAACACAACTGATGTGTGTATCGCAGTGGTGTTTGTGGTGTGTGTGATCCGGGGAACCCGGGTTCGATTCCCGGTTCACCCATTTTTTTCTTAAACCGATTTCTTTAATTGTTTTATTAAGCTTTTTTTTAATTATTATAATTATTTATTATTTAGTTTATTTATTTTATTTATTTAATTGATTATATTATTAAGATAACTTTAAACCTTAATTATATATGGAATAATATAATATTTCAAACAATAAATAATCGGACGTCATAAGAAAAATACACTTTGATTGATAATTTGGGGCGGGTTTTCGAAACCCGAAATACACAAATGTTACATGACAGAGGCATGGTTTTACAATCGGGTATTAGGTATTAGACCGAGATTACCAATACTCGTCCCAATTCGATTCGTAGTGGAGTAGTAGCGGGAGGCGGCGGCTATCTCTCTCGAGCCCTATCCCGACCATTGCCTAGTGGTTAATTTTTTTTACAGTAAACTGTCAAAATGGTCTATGAGGTTTGGTCATTTTTGTCAGTTTAGTCCAAACTCAAACCTTTTGAATCTGGGTCTCTGTTGTTTTAATTTTGTTACTATTTTCATCCAAAAGCAAAATTTGGTCAGATTTTTCAGTTACATCCAGTTTTTTTTTGTCTTTACCGTCCCTTTTAATGAAGGGCAAAATTGTCCGATTTTTTTAATGTATTATAATAAAACGTTAAAAGTCCATTTTGCTCTTCATTTAAAGGAAGGAAAAAGACACAAAAAACTGGATGGTAACTGTAAAAATCTAATCAGATTTTGATTTTGGATGAAATTGGCAACAAAATTGAAAGCACAGGGACCCACATTTAAAAGGTTTGAGTTTTAGACTAAAGTGACAAAAGTAACCAAACCTCATGGACCATTTTAGCAGTTTACTCTTTTTTTTATAATTGTAAAAGTGGCAAAATAAAATAGAATTATTAATATATGTTTTAAAAAGAATTATTAAAAAATGATAAAGGAAATATATGGTATTTAAAAAGAAAAAAAATAAAATATATTATTAAAAGTAAATATAATAATAAACTATTATGATATATTAAATAAAAAATAATAAAAAGCTATATATTATTATAAAAAAAAATTACTAGTCATCATAATCCATTAACCTTATATATATAATAAATTATACTTCTTTATCAATTATCAATTTGGGTATTTTGCAATTGAGTACATTTCATATTTCATAATCAAATAACTACACATTTTTTACTCGGCCTTTATTAAATCACTCGTCTTTAACCAGTTTTGGTTCACAGATGAACCACATATACTATTCATAAACACACAAAATGTAAATAGATAGACTTTTCTTTAGACTATCACTAGTGTGGGTTTTTCACGGAGTTGAGATAAATAATGTATATATTTAGTTAAATACAAGATCATCATCATCATACTCAGTAATTATCATCAATATCAAAGTTAAAATAGGGTCTGAGAAAGGTAAGATGTAGACAATCTTACCTCTACTCCACGTGAATAGAGAGGCTGCTTTCAGTGAGACCATCGGCTCAATAATAGTTTTGTATCAAGCCTTGGACATGAGGCACATAACACTCAACAATTAGGACAAAGGCCGATTTATGCATGTATCCCCTTGTCTTTTGGCTATCAACGTCACCACATGATGCATGATTAGTTGTCCACCACTTCTAACGTTATTTTAAAGAAATTAGTAAAATAACATTAAAATTACTGCAATTTCACTTTTGTCCCTGGATGCCTACACACATATACATTATATGCGGATACCACAAGTAGAGCATATGTTAAATACAAGATACATTGAACAATTAAGGGTGGGTGTATTTTTTCAAAGTTGTCACACTTGCCACAACCACTCTCTCATCCACATGAGTGCAACATATACCTTTTGCTTGCAACAATTTGCCAAATCACAAAAAATGTTACATGCTTCTTACGATTTCCATGCCACAACTAACATATAAATTAAAATAAAATAAAAAACCTACCTAAAATGCATGTTCCCGATTCCCCGCATGTCGCCACATGTTGGGTGGGTTTGCCAAACTCACTTCAAATAGTGGTGCATATTATGCTTAGTGTAAGTATTAGTGGTAGAGGAAGCGTATTTTTTTTCCAAACTATAGCGAATTAGATGGAAATGGTAATAAAACGAAAATTTGAAGGATTCAAATGCACAAAAAAAGTCATTTTGGATGGAACAAACAAATATGATCAAAAAACAAGAACGATTTTGTTATAATAGTATTTTTGAATTTAGACTTTTATATTTAATAACATTCACATTTAGCACCAATATATATTTATCATAGTTTATTTAATAAGTGCAAATTAGAAACTATTTCATGGAATACTTGTATCCTATGATTCGAAAACTGTAATTACCATGTTTAGAGATAGAGAGAGAACAAGGTTGAGTAAATTACTGACTTTTTATATATTCTTTACTTTACCTTTGAAATTAACGGTTCCTTTTCATATATTAAAATAAATCGTTTTTTAATGTATGAAGTCGTTGACGGGCCCACCATTTTTCGTTTGAATTCAGGTCCGTGAATCCAGACTATCAACAAGGCGAATGCCACAAAGCTTAGCCACGTCAACCAGTTCACTTGAAGAGCATCTGGTTTCATGTCACATCGATTCCGACGAGGTTTACGCATAAGATCATTCGTGTGTGGGGCATGAAAGTTGAGCGTTATGCGATACGTGGCAGCCACGTCAGCATGTATTAGAAAAGTGGCGTCGTGCAAAAAAGGAAGAAGTGGAACAGGGCGTGAAAAAGTGGCGTTATTCGACATATGCCACATTAATATTTTATAATATACTAAAATAATATAAAAATCTATTAAATCTAAATAAAAAACATAAATATTAATTGCATCAAATCACATGCGGCCACTTCTTCTTCCATTATGTCCTCCACGCAAGTGAAATTCTTGTCACCCCTTCAACAACGCCGGTCTCCACACCGTATCCAAGATGGTGTGCCCAACGTGGAATGAGTTTTAGTACTTTTTCTAAGCGATGTAATTGTTATAACAAAATTGAAATATATACATCTACCGGGCTAAAAATCAAATATAGTATATAGGAGCTATAAACAGGTTTCAATTTTCAAAGAAGACAAACAAGTTCATACCTAAAGTCTACTAGTATTGTTTTCATGATCCTAATAAGAGCCCTTCCATTTGAGTCTCCTTCTTTTTCTTTATCTCTAAATTTTAGAGGATTATATATTTCATCTTCATCTCTATAATATTCACATCTCCAAATTTTAAAAATTGTAACCATATGTTATTTGTATCTCAAGAATATTGGTTTGTATATCAAGAACAGAAAAAGAAAAAAATATAAAAAACAAAATAGTGATGGAGATATGAGAGATTAAACAATTTTTTTAGTAAATTACTTTTTAGATATGTAAATAGAGATTTCAATGGACATGCTCTAAAGATACATAATGAAATCAAAACTATATACAAGAGAAAGAGAAAGGAGAACATGTGTTACATTAAATAAGTTAGATTTACATTTTAGTTATATATTTTTTTAATAATAATCAAGCTATCAATGTGTTAAAGGTTCTCAAAATAAGAGAGCATAAAGGGGAAAAACCTTCCTCTCGGCTTTTAAACTTGATGTTGGATGCTAAATGACCAATTTACTTTATAAGAGCACCCATATTATGGTGCTTTTCACCCATTCATTCCATATTGGACCCCATGCCTCATTCGGCCACATTGTGGCACTCGTCCGGACCTTCAACGGACTTCTTTTATTGATATGACCTAATCTATAAATATTCTAATATATTTATTTCTAACACGATTTAAGGATTGTTTTTATTAAATTACTAGGTTACAATCTCATGTATTAACAGGTTAAATAATGAAAATTGTTTGTTTTTAAAGCATAATAAGACAAGTCGATGTACTTGATAGTACGTCATTCCACAAACTTGCAATCATTTGCTTATGGTAATCAATACCCAACCAGTTGGTAAAGTGTTTAACAACTCTTGTTGCAATCATTAATTCTTTAGTAAGCTTTTTAATTATTTTTACATCGTTAACTAATAAGGTAATAAAATAATTTTTATTAAATGCATTAGAAAATCTACGATATATATGAAACAACTACAAAGTTTTCACTATCCAAAAATCAAAAACCAAACACAAATATTTCAAAATTTAGAAAAAAAACTAATATTGTTAACATTTTAATAATATATTTTAGTTTTTAATATATAGGACCGGATATATTAGGAAGTTTGTTTGGGTAAAAAAGATAGGAAGTAATCTTTACCATAAATTGAGTAATCAAGGGTTTGGATTAAATTGATATAACTGAACAAAAACAAGGAGGCGCGTGAGATTTCTAAAGGTATTCTAGTATATCCAAGTCATTAGTTTCTATCTTCTCCAATTCCCCCTCGTTTTTAAAACGTTAACAATTTTTTCATACGACATTATTTTTTATAAAAATTACACCACAAAAACGAATGTTTTTTATCTTTAAAACAAGCCTGCTATTGCTATACTTTTGGGGAAAAAAGGTTTTCGCTAACCCAAATGCGTAAAACGCAATGGACAAAAAACACAAAAAAAATGATTTTTTTTCTAAAACGCAATGAACTAAAAACACAAAAGAAATTGTTATTTCTAAAACACAATAGACAAAAACACAAAAGAAAATGTTTTTTTTTCTAAAAGGCAATGGACCAAAGACACAAAAATAAGTGATATCCTTAAACGCAATAGACAAAAAAAATCACAATAAATGTGTTTTTTTTAAACACAATAGATGAAAAACACAAAAAATGAGTTTTTTTCTAAAACGTAATGGACAAAAAACATAAAAGATATTTTTTTCTAAAACACAATGGGCTAAAAACACAAAAAAATATGATTTTCTATAAACATAATTGACTAAAAACATAAAAATGTGTTTTTTTAAAACCCAGTGGACTAAAAACATAAAAAATGTTTTTTTTCCAAAACGCAATTGAATAAAACAAAAAAAATGTTTTATCATTGTGTTTTAAAAAGCAATCGACTAAAACACAAAAAAATGTGTTTTATGATTGTGTTAAAAAACGCATAGGAATAAAACACAATAAAATGTGTTTTATCATTGTGCTATAATACACAATTAAAAGACGCAAACACGAAAACACAACAAGTGCAATGAATTTATTGTGTTTTATCATTATGTTATAAAACACAATGAACTAAAACACAATAAAACGCAGCGTGTACTAATGTGATTTATAAAACAAAAACACAATAAAAATAGAACTATTATCTTATAATTTATTTTCAAGTTCAACAAACCACATAAAACCAACCAAGTTTATAAAACGCAATAAAAATTGACATAGAATTATAAAAAGAGTGCAAAAGGTACCATTCAAATCAGCAAGACACATTTTTCATAAAGTTAAAAAAAAACAATTTGGTTGTAAATTACCTTTACTTTCAGTATTTTTGAGATGCATACTAATAAATATTCTTTTCCCAACGTGTCTATGCCGATGATGATGATGATGTCATATTCAACATAGGAATTGAAGAGAGTGGAGAGGACGGTGGAGGTGTGGTGGATCGACGGTGATTCTGATTCGATTATGTTCTTTTATTTATATTTTTATTGATTAAATTATTTTTAAAGTTTTTAAATAAACATAATTAAACCTTTTATTTTTCTATTTATGTAAAATTACGTCTACATTAAGTTTTTCAAACAACTAAAAAGGAATAAAATATATAACCAAAACTTATCAACTATTTTGTAGATTGAATTTACCAAATTGTATTTTCTACAGATTGAATTCACCACATTAAATCCACTCGATTCACAAAACAATATAATTTTAACGTCATTTTCATTTGCTAAGATATTTCCTATGAAATTTTCATCACCCATACAAACCATTAATATTTTTTTAGTTGATAGTAAATTGCTTTAATTGTTGAAGTGACTTATGGAAATACGTTTTTGTTGCAGAGTATATCAGGAAACAATGGCTCATTTTTAATTAATATGTTATATTAATATATATATATATATATATATATATATATATATATATATATATATATAATAACGAATATATTAAAGTGTTCTTCATGGGCAGTTAACAAAAGTTAAAAAAATCGAATTTGTTGGTTGATTTATTACCTACAGAAAATCACATATAAAAATGATGGAAAAATGAATTTATGCGGAGTAAGATGAAGAAAGTGTTATGGCGCGATACGTCTAGGATGAAATTAATAATTTAATAAACAGATTTTAAAATAAAAATAGAAATTTTCAATTTGACAACGTTCAAATTAATATTTTTGGAAAGGGAGGTGTGATTAGTAAAAGCGGAGATTTTTGGAAGATAGATGATTAACTAAAATGTGTTTTTCTTTACTTTTTAATTATGTCACATGTTATAATCATCCTATTGCTTTCTAATTTTCCTACCCAAATTATACTTTTTATTTGATCCTCTCCCTTTAATATATTAGTTAGTTATTGTATAATATATTAAGTTGATTCAAATATTAATAGCATTATAAATCTAAGATATATCCATTAACATAAAAGGCATTATAATATTTTATTATGTTTAATCGTTATCTATCTCTAATCAGTTGAATATAATACGTTTTCATGCTTATTTTTGTATACGTTATCAGTTGGTCTACATTTTGACGTAAACTGTGTTAGGAAACGAGTCGGGTCAAATATAATGTCTTTTCATTTGCCAGTATAAATTCGAGTTACTGTATGTTTTGACGCCTCTAAGTCTTGATGCAAAGGTAATTGTGATGTAGTGGTTAGATGGAAGCCTCACTAAACGAACCAACCTGGGTTCGATTCAGTTTCTTTTGTAACCACAAGGCTTTACGTTGGATACGTTGAAACACACGTTTTCATATAGTTAAAACCTCAAATAACATACCGTCAACTATAAACCACTAAAGCGTCATTATCACAACATGCAGCATATGACAACAATCTAGTTTCAAATTAAAGTGTTGATCAATTAATTTGTTTGTTTGTGTATTCGACAAGCAAACAAAAAAAAAAGAATTGTTGAGGACGACTCCTGCAAGTCCACCACCTAAATTCTAGTTGGGCTCGTAATTCGTTCAAGTGGGCTAATTTATGGAATTAAATTAAACCTAGTATGGAAACAGTTACAAGTTAGCCCAAGTTATGTGGGCCTTCTCCACTACATAACGAAGATAATATGGGGAGGGACGACAACAAGGAGGCCGATGAGAGGAAAAACGAAAAGGGAACAAGAAGAAATTAAAAGGATGCTACCAAACTTTATTGAGTAAACTCTTGTTTTGGTCTTTGAGGTTTAGTCATTTTTGTTACTTTAGTCTAAAATTCAATTTTTTTTGTATTTGGGTCATTGTGGTTTTATTTTATTGTCATTTTGGTCCAAAAATGAAATCATGTCATATTTGTTTTATAAAATCCTACTATTTTGTCCTTTTTCCTCAGAGGCAAAATGGTAATTATATAGAAATTTATATAATATATTTTTCTTTTTCTCCTATCTCAAACTCTACACTCTCTCTCTAAACACCCCTATGTCTCTCTCTCTTCTCTCTGTCACAGGCTCAATGGTGGAGACGGTGGTGGATAATAATGGTAGAGATGATGGCGGTGGTGGATGTTAATCGTGGAGACGATGGCGGTGCCACGGTGGTGGATGTTAATGGTGGAGACGATGGTGGCGGATGTTAATGGTGCAGACGATGGCGGTGGCGGATGCTAATGGTGGAGACGATGACGATGGCGGTGGCGGATGTTAATGGTGGAGACGATGGCGAGCTAACTCTCACCAGACTTTATCGATTCGGTTACGAGCACAATGTTCGATTTGCTGATATGCAAATTCCGATCATAAACAAAGTTCTGGTGGCTATCAGTGTTTGAAATGAACGATTAGCGGAACGTAGAAGACCTTTGAGTTGCAGAACTTCGAGAATTTGTTTAAGTGTGTTCAGATCTTTGGAATGTTCAATGACGGGTTTAAGTTGTAGGTGGTGGTGGATTTGAGAAAGAGAGAGAGAAGGGAAGAAGATGAGGGGGCACCCATTTTGGTTTTATTAGCTTTTAATTAACATATGTTTTTAATTCAAATGACTATTTTGCCCCTGTGGAAAAAGACAAAATAGCATGATTTTATAATTCAAATGTGACCAGATTTCACTTTTAGACTAAAATGGCAATAAAATTGAAACAACAGGGACCCATTTGCAAAAGATTTGAGTTTTAGACTAAAGTGGCAAAAGTGACCCAACCTCAGGGACCAAAATGGCAGTTTACTCAAACTCTATTGGTGCATACGATCATGAGTAATAGCAACCATCCTTTCATGCACCCTGTGATGGCATCAAGGAGCTTATAATCGGAGATGGTTCGTCTCTTGCTATTACTCATGTTGGCCAAATCATAATTCACACATAATCCGCTCTACTCGTATTAAAACAAGTCTTTTGTGCTCCATCTCTTTCTCGTAACGTTATATCTATTTCTCGCCTATGTTATGACTATAAATTTCTAATCCAATTTTTTAATATTGTTTTGGATATCAAGGATCGAAACCCCCCCCCCTCTCTTAAAGGAGCAACAAGCAACGATATATATGAATTTTGGTCATCATGTTATCCGTCACTCTTCTCATTTCCAACCTTAAAAGTTTCATGTTCTTTTCGTTCCATGCATTTCACGTTCAAATAACATTTCTACCCCTTGTCAAATAAACATGAGTTGTAATTACCTTTTTATCAATCTACATTATCTTCTCATGTCACACTACCATTAATCTCGCCCGTTTATTCTCTTGATGGATACACATACTATATCATATTTATAGACCATCATACAAGATACACATAGCTTTACCACTAGACCATCATACAAGATGCACGTAGCTTTACCATTTAAAAAAACAAATCTGACTATCTTTCTGGAGGGGTATGGTCCCAAAAACTCTGCGCATGCACAAGGAACCATACCCTCATAATGACAACTACCACAAAAATAACCTTGCGCGCAACGCGCAACGGTGTGACATTCTTGAAACCAACAGGTTGCCTAACAAACCTTGCGCACACTGCGCAACGGCAAGTTAAACCTAGAAGCGAAGGACCTTGACCCTGCGCGGATCAAACAATCCTCCAACCGCGAAGTCCTAAAACCTTGCACAAGGCCAATACCAACATGAGAGCAACTCATAGTCTTGAGAATATGACTTAATCCCTACAACTCCGCGCTGGCCAGAAAGCACTGATAAAGCCACACGGAAGGGAGAAGCGTAAAGAGGCGTTGACCAAGTACAAGTGTACAAAGTGGCAGAGTTGTAACCCAATAACCGCTCGGCAGGTTGTGCTAGACCACGTCCGCATGATGAACAGTCATGCCAAGGGCAGACTGTATGCAAGGACGAACATGTGGCACCAACCAAACTCACGCCAGTGATTGTCACAACGATCTCCACTACAGGCTGATGGCAGATCCGACACCAAGGACAACTGTCAGGACACGTGGCTCCATTCACCATGCGCCAAGCGCACCTCCTGCCAAAGACCATTAGTGGTCGATCTAGAGGAGAAAGAATGGATATTCCTGGTCGTCGGGTTCAGGCCCAAGGCCCATCAGTCCATCTCCTACACACCTCTCTTCGGCTATAAAATAAAGATCACACACAAGGTAACACATGTTTTCGAGCCCACTTACGAATTACTTGCTACTTGCTTATTACCTTGCAATCCCCAATACTTATTCTCACGCCGGAGTGTGGTCACGGAGAAAATCCTCCCCCTTTCTCCTGTGACGAGGCTAACAACGTTTCTAGTTTTGCAGTGAGCTTGAAGCAGGACCATCCCGAAGAGCAAACGAGAGATAACCTTTTATGCAGAGACATCGAGCTGTAACTAAGATATCTCCTGATACTCTCGGTTCAGCCAGTGTTTCTTCACTTTCTACCTTCATTCGTTTAAGAAACTTAATTTAATTTTTATTTCAAACCTCCGCCAAACAACTTTTTTTCGAAAATGGTGAAGAACATATAGAACTTTCATCACATATACAATCACGAGGTGTATCACACCTCACGTCTTCTCCCCATACACCGAACATAATGGCTATGCCAAGCGTCGACATAGACACCCTGTCGAAACCGATCTATCCCTTCTTATACATACCAAAATGGCCCTACATTGTTGGCCCCTTGCCTCCAACGACTGTCGGTTATCTCATAAACTGTCTACCTGCACCCACTCTCCAAAACACCTCTCCATATTATCAGTTAATTAACGAACACCCAAACTATGACAAACTACGAAGCTTTGGATGTCTTTGATATCCTTGGCTGCGTCCCTACTGTCCACTTAAAATTCACCCTAGATTTAAACCATGCATCTTTGTAGGCTACTATCCTTCCTAGAGTGCTTACTATACCTTAAAACCCCTCACTAACAAAATATACACTTTTTGACTTGTTACCTTTGTTGAACATGAGTTTCCATTACAAACACTAACAAAACAACTACCTCTTCACCTCCAACTTCATTACATGGCTAACCCTTACTTCTACTCCCACATCCCCACTCCTTGTCTACACACCAACCAACACACCCGGTACCACACCTCCTTCGTCCCCCGAAACTCTCACAAACTCAACAACCTCCATCGATGCACCATCAAACCACTCCCCAACCCAACCTCTAATCACCGCAAACCTCGAATCCACCTTACCCATCCTCGCATTCAACATCCCGGCCTCAAACAAACCTATTGCTACCCATCAACCTCCAACCTTCCTTCCTGAATTCGCATACCTAATCCTAATTATCACAACCCAACCCAACCCCAACTTCTAACTATACATAGCCACAAATGGCACTCTCAATGAGCCATCAACCATAACCCAAGTCCTCAAAAAACCTGCTTGGCGTAAAGCCATCACCGAAGAGGTCCATGCTCTACAAAATAATCAAACTTGGACTCGTATCCCCTCTGATTGAGCCCAAATCTTTTTGGATGCAGGTGGGTATTACACACAAAATACAAAACTGATGGCTCGATTGACTGCCAAAAGCATGTCTTTTTGCCCAACGTTTTTACCAATGATCGGGCATCAACTATGTCGAAACACTAAGCTCTATTGTGAAACGCATAACTCTCTATCTTATTTTATTGCAGTATCACAAAGTTGGAAACTTTGCCAAATTAACATCAACAACGCCTTTCTTCAAGGCACTTTAACGAGGACGTTTACATGTTCTAAGCATCCCATTTTTGCAAACTAAATAAGGCCATCTACGATACTCGTCAAGCTTGTTGTCCATGGTACGATGAGCTTAAAACGTACCTTCATTCACAATACTTCAAACCCACTATTTCTAATTATTCCCTCTTAATTTGTTCCCATGGTTCATACCCTACACATCCTTTGCGTGTTGATGATATTATCATCACCGGTCCTTCTACCAACACCATTGATAACTTCATCTCCTTTCTTGCTACCAAACTTTCTCTTAAAATCTCGACAATCTACCATACTTCCTTGGTGTTGAGGTTCTTCCACACTCACATGGTATTATACTGTCTTAAGCCAAATGCATATATGATCTTTTGCATCGTGCCAGATACATGTAGCATGACGATGATGATAAAAAGTCTAGGTTGGCTTTGATACCATGTACGTTCATAAAAGCCTGAATTGATTTCCATCTAATATATGATTACAACATAAAAGAGTAAAATGAAATAAAAACCAAGATACCTGACTGGGCCGTGAGCTTAATAGTAAGAACAACAACAACAATAATGTAACTTCCAATAAAATTGTTAAACTTATGGACTAGAAATTTGCATTATGTGTTAAAAATAAAGTCTGGTTTACTGGACTAAATTTGTTTTTTAGCCCATAAAAACTTATACAAACTCCAAATTCCATAAGTAAAAAAAGTAAGTTTAACTCTTTTTATTCATGTCTTCTGTGGGACTTGAACCCAAGACCTCCGCCTCCCATAGTGTTTAAAGGATTTGCCTTTGCCAATGGACCACTACCCCATTTTGTTTTAAGGGACCCGTGTCTAACACGATCCTCAGCCAAGAACAATTATTGTTTAGAATTATGTTCTTATTTTTAATTTATTTCAGTTGTAATAATATTGTAATCTAGTGCTTTTTTTATTTCTATATTGTAATTCAAATTAATATAAGTTTTGATTTTATTTTATACGAACGGACTCCTACATATCTTCATCTTATTAGTTCTTTGGTAGTGATTATAACTAATCACTTCACGTGGTGAGATATGATCAAGGTAAACTTGATTTTGACTGTTAAGATGTCCCCTAACTTATATAATTTTCTCTAGTCTCCTCAATCAATAAGCAAATCATGCAAATTGGTAGTTGCCAACTTTAATTTGTTAATAGTCTATTTGTATTCCGAGACAATACCTACCAAAGTTGGAAATGCTTATCAAAAAGGAACTATGGAATTTTAGACTTTATTCAATAATATTATTTATTCTTACGAAGGATATACTTTAAAAGGTTAAAATTAATATATTCATAAAAGGTTAAAATTAAGTTAGTTAGGTCTTATAAACTATAATCTAGCATTAACATGTTGTCAATAGAAAATAAAGAAGAAAGTTTAGTTAGTTCACCTAGCATCATCATGTTGTCAATAGAAAAGAAAAAAAAAGTTTAGTTAGTTCACAAAGTCACGTGAAAAATATCATTATACATACGCTCTAAAATTAAAATATATACTAAATAAACACTTCTTTTTGTAAACTAAAGCATATGTCATCAACTAGACAACTACCAAACATTTGTATCTATTAAATATGATTTAAATGCTACAACACAGCCAACTATGAAGTTTGATGAAAACTGAAAAACCGAGCATTACTATTACTATGTACTGAACAGTTATTATTTAGGCTATGTGACGTGGTATTCAATTTTTAGAGGGCTTTATCATGTCATGTAGGTGACATATAAATAAGAGGTTTTATCGTTAACTTGTACGGAATAAAACAACCTTCTATAAAACCTTTTATTAGCTCTATTATAAAAAATAAATAAATAAATTTAAATCTAATTACTTGAAGTAGTGGACCCCATCCCCTTCTTACATTTCATGCCCGCTATGGCTTTGGCGTAGGCCAAGGACAGCTTCCCCTAGGCGTGGTGGTGTAGGAGCGCCAAAATGGGTGAGGTGGCAGGAGGCACAAGAGCATTCACAATAAAAACCTTAAAAATACGTGAGAGAGTTTAGTTATATTATAATCAATGGTTGTTAGTGTTTTTGAGTGGTTGTGAGTGAATGAGAGAAAATATATGAGAAAATTATTGTTAGTCTATAAATATGTGGGGAAAAAATTGGAGAGAGAAAATTAAATAAATTAAATGTTTTTATAAATGGTTGTAAGTGAAGTAGATATAAAAGGTAATGATAAAGGTATAATATTATTTAATTGAAAAGTAGAGAGAAAAAGTAACTATTTTTAGTGAGAATATATGTATATGGATATGGAATTCATTGCGAATGCTTATATTATTATAATATGCTTGACTTTGATCAAACATCGGTCTCAGCTTCTTGACGTATCATGAAATAACTAGCTAGAGTTTGATGTTTCGAGTCTTTTGTAATTTGTTTTGTGTCCTTTTTCGTTGTAAGCTTTTCAAAGGCTTGCTGACTCTTTATATTTAGCTATAAAGTGGTTTGTTGTTCAAAAATAAATAAATAATATGCTTCGCTTTAAGCATATTTTATTTTTCTTTTATAACTTTTAGAATTAAGATAAGATATAATATTTTATAAAATTCCGAGTACGTCATTGTGTCTGCCTACTTTTATCTATGTTTAGTATGGTTTTTTAAAACCAAGCTGTGAGTAGTAATCTACTAGTAAAATCGCAAACGTACATACTACCAGATCTATCAGATGATCATTTTTTGTATAAAGTGGCGTCGTTCACCTCTTCGTTACTTAAAATAATAATGTAATATCGTATAAAATTTTGAATAAACCATTGCGACGTACTTATTATTGCCTAAATTCCGATTAAAGTTTTATTCAAAATCGAATGGGTCAAATCTACATTAGCACCAATATCGGTGTTCGTTTTTATAATTTTCTCTACGTTCTTATGATACTGTAACGATATGAAGATTCAAGTGCCGCTGTCATACCGCTAATGTAACAAACAAACCGCATGGAACCTCCCACTCCCCCCCCCACAGGCTATATACGCCATATACAAGTAATATATATATATATATATATATATATATATATATATATATATATATATATATATATGCGAAGGATCCGTTAGGAATCACCGTGTATTGCGAGAACCGCGATAACCAATGTGAGCATAACAAAAAATAACTAGAAAATCTAAAAAACATACACTTGTTTTTAATATTATTATAAAAAGTTTGTTGGTTTTCGTCATAAAAAAAATTAATTTAATTTTTATAACGAAAACCAACGATTTTTTTATAAAAAAATTGTATGTTTTTTAGATTTTTTTTATTTTTTTTAGGGTGGGGGGGGGGGGGGTTAGGTTTTGTTTAAAGTTTTTGTTAGGTTTTGGGTGGTGGTGTACTGAGTTTATTATGTTGTGTTCACATTGATTTTCACGGTTATCGCAATAAAAGTGGTTCTCGAATTAACCTTACCATATTTATATATGATTGGAAAATGAGCATGAATAGTGATTTGATTTTATAATAATATATATAGTTTTTTTTTCATATGTTATCATTTCAATATAACAATACATTATTATCATATTTACTTTTAACTTTAAACATATTTCTTTAATTTTAAGTTTAATGATTTTCTTTTCTTAATATTACTGATACTTTCTGAACAACATCGGTATCGCTATTGTACTCCTTTTTATAGAATTCTCAACGCTGCGTCATAAAATTCATTAACACAAAGTAATATTCACAATAAAGTATTTTTTTTGTATCATAATCTATATCGAGTGTCTGTATGATACCGGTATCGTAACAAACCGATACCAACCAAACAACACCGGTACTAGTATGGGTAATCGATGTAAAAAACGTGTAGATTGACAACGATTGCTATGCTGAATGTCGGTATCGTACGAGTACTGTAATGAAACAGACCGATAATAACCAAAGCGCGTGAGGATCCCACTAGTACATAATAAATGAGTGTGTCTTAGAATAGTACCTATGACACATTTCTATTATTTTATTATTTTTCTTTGCCTAATTTACAAAAATGTCATCAACCTATAGTTTTTTTTTCGTGTGTGTTCAACCCTTCAACTTCTATCATTGCCACTTACACTCCTTTATCTTTCTAAAAATTATGTAAAATGTCATTTTGACCCTCTTGAATTTGCGTACTTATTTTTATGTATATGGGTCAAATATAATACGTTTTCATACTTATTTTATATGCACGTTTTTGTTGGTATACACTTTGTTTATAAACAGAGGAGGTCAAATATAATACGTTTTCATTAGCCGGTACAAATTCGAGTTACTTTACGTTTCTGCTCCATCGCAGCGTGTGGTATCATTCTTTAACGTATAAAAACACTATTTTCTTACGTGCTTATATTTAAGTATGTTTCGTTATAAATCTAAGTTGGTTTATATTTCAACGTAAATTTATCAGTAATGAGTCATGTCAAATATAATACGTTTTCGTACTTATCTTCATGTGTGTTTTTTTCTGATTCACGTTTTGACGTAATTTTTATTCGAAAACGAGTCGGGTCAAATATTTGACGGTATAAGTTCGAGTTACTTTAAGTTTCAGCGTCGCCGCAACACGCGGTGGGTGAAAATGCTAGTTATATATAATTGGAAAGTTATCATAAACAGTAATTTGATTTTTATAACAGTGTATATAGATTTTTTTCTTCATGTTTTTTTTTATCATTTCAATACTACAATTTTTTATTATATTTACCTTTAACCTTAAATATATTTCTTTATTTTAACTTTATGTGTTTTTTCTTTTTTAATATTACTGATATTGTCTAAATATCATCAGTACCGTATCGTATAACATCAGTATATTAACGTCATCATGTGCTTTTTATTATGTACGATTCGATAAAAGTTCTATTCGAACGGCGGAACATGTCATATATAGTTGATTTTTTTTATCACCACAAACCTACCAAACAACATCGGTAACGGTACCGTATTCGTTTGTATAGATTTCTCGAAACGGCTATATAAAATTCATTGAACACAAAGTTATATTCACTATAAATTTTATTTTGGTGTCGTAAGCTATATCGAGTGTGTGTATGAAACCACCGGTATCGTAACAGATCAATACTGACCGAACAACACAGATACCGGTATTCCCTTATATGGTTTCTAGTCGATGTAAAACACGTGTCGATTGCTATAACAAGTGCCGATATGGTACTGATATTGTAATGAATCAAAACGATAATGACACTCTATAAGCAACTTCCACATGCTTAACTTACGTTGGCCAACCCTTAACAAAACATAGCATTTGGTAAGATCTGCCACTAAAACACACACAAGCGACAGTTGTATCTCTTTCTTTATCTCTCTTATCTACCCCCTCCCCCTTCACAACAAACACATCCATTCACCAAATCTATTCAATTTCAAGCACCATGCAAGTTCAAGCTCTTCTTCAATCAACCCCACTTCGTGTCTCCCCACTCGACCCGATTCACAAACCCATCAATCTCAACCCACCTTCACTCTCTTCCACGCGCCGCCGCGCCGTTATCTCCGCCGTCTCCGCCGCCCCCAAGCGGGAAAAGGATCCGAAGAAACGGGTCGTCATTACGGGTATGGGTTTGGTGTCTGTTTTTGGAAATGATGTGGATACGTACTATGACAAGCTGTTGGCTGGTGAGAGTGGAATCGGGTTGATTGACCGGTTCGATGCGTCCAAGTTTCCGACCCGGTTTGGTGGGCAGATTCGTGGGTTTAAGGCTGATGGGTATATTGATGGGAAGAATGACCGGAGACTTGATGATTGTTTGAGATATTGCATTGTTGCTGGTAAAAAGGCCCTTGAACATGCTGATCTTGCTGCTGATAATCGCTCCAAGGTTTGTTTTTTATTATTATTTTTAAAGATTCTTTTTTTATTTTTTTGAGATCTGGTTGATATTTAATAATTGGGTTTTAGGGTTTGTGTAAATTGGTTATTGTAATGTATGTTATTATATAGGATTAGGATAATGTGAATGCGAAATTAGCTAAATATGTTAGGTTTTAGCAAATGATTATTTGATTGATTAGGTATGGCTTGTCCGAGTTGAAATAGATAAGGGATTTGAAGCATACATGATACATGTGCCTTTGGTAAAAGAGTTTGTGATGCGTGTAGCCGCGTAATAGGGGTCATGTGCAAAGTGCAGTAGATTGTTTTGTTGGAAAGCAATGTTAAGTGCATGATGTTTATGTGAATTTCGATCAATTCTATTTGTCTGCCGTTGTTTTGTATAAGCGTGCGGGGAAAAACAAGTATCAAATTTATAGACATATGCCTCCACTCTAGCAAAATCTGGTCCATGAGGCTCCTACATGCACGGGGTGTCAGGCCAACTTGGGCCTGGTGTACGCATCCTTACCTTGCATTTCTTGAAGTGGCTATTGTAAACGGCATGAGTGTTGCATGTGCGACTTTTTCAGACGCTTTTCCTTTTGTCCCAAAATAGTTGCAAGTATTTTTATTTTTTTAACTTCTTCTCTTTTGAAAAAAAAATGATTTAGAAGGTTTTGTGATTAGAAATACATTTAGACGACTTTAGTTTCAATTTGCTTGACCAATTCCTTATTAGTTTGCTTTTTTTAATATTTTATTTGTCGTACCTGTGACCTGTAGAGATAACGTACCCTGAATCTACTCAGTCATAAGTAAATATGTCAAAAATTGCCACATCTACTAAATGTCTAAATTCTCTTTTTGCCGTTATTATGATTCAATTACTTTGGGATAGAAAAAGAATACTTTTTTTTACATCAGGATTGACAATTCATTGTTCGTATGTGCCTTTTCTACAAACTAATTTCACTTTGTATTAATCTTGTAATTTTTTTATAGGGCATGAATACAATTTTTTATGTTAAACTAATTTTAGATGATTTTTGGAATCTTACAATCTTTATGAAACAATTCACAGACTTCTTGATTTCAATATTCATATAATGTTTGCAGATTGATAAGGAGCGTGCCGGTGTGCTTGTTGGAACAGGAATGGGAGGTCTCACGGTATTTTCCGATGGAGTTCAGTCTCTAATAGAAAAAGGTTACAGAAAAATCACACCTTTCTTTATCCCGTACGCAATAACAAACATGGCGTCTGCATTATTAGCTATTGATTTGGGCTTTATGGGCCCGAACTACTCAATTTCAACCGCTTGTGCTACCTCAAACTACTGCTTTCATGCTGCTGCAAATCACATCCGTAGAGGTGAAGCTGATATGATGATTGCTGGCGGCACGGAAGCTGCCATTATTCCAATTGGATTGGGTGGTTTTGTTGCGTGTAGAGCGTTATCTCAGAGAAACGATGATCCGCAAACTGCTTCAAGGCCTTGGGACCAAGATAGAGACGGGTTCGTTATGGGTGAAGGTGCTGGTGTTTTGGTAAGTCCGTTGCCTGTTAATGTAACGAGTCAAAACGGGGTTAATATGATATTATAGAAATTACAAGGATGTATTTATGAAAATTTGAACTTTTAGGAGGACGTATATGAAATTGCGCTGCCCTAGTTATTGGCTGCGAATAAATAAATCATATTTTTGAATAATTGAATGAACTCACATTATTTGCAGGTGATGGAGAGCTTGGAACATGCAATGAAAAGAGATGCACCCATACTTGCTGAATACTTAGGTGGTGCTATTAATTGCGATGCTTATCACATGACTGACCCGCGTTCAGATGGACTTGGTGTTTCTTCTTGTATTCAAAGCTGTCTAGATGATGCTGGTGTGTCAGCAGAGGAGGTATTTTTTATTTTCATTTCTAATGATTATGTATTTATAACACTAAATGCATTTTAATTTTTAACTAGTAAATGTTGCATATTTGTTAGTGATCCATGTTATGGTCCCTATTTTGATACTAATCATGATTGTTGGTAGTGTTTTTTTTTTACTCTCTGTTGCTTTTGTCAATTTGTATGATGCCCACTCAGTCTAGGAGTGCAAACGAGCCGAGTTACTCGCGAGCTACTCGAGCTTGGCTCGAAAAAAAGATCAAAGCGAGCCGAGCTTAAACGGGCTCGAGTCAGAGTTTCACTTCTTTAGCTCGAGCCGGCTCACAAGCCTAAACGAGCCCGTTAGTTATATAATTTTTAATTAATATATTAAATATATATTTAAATAATAGTACTTACTATTTATAAAGTTATGAAAAAATAACTAAATAATTATAACTAATATAATTTGATTAATAAATAGTAAACGAGGCAAGCTAGATCCTGAAAGTCTACCTACGAGCCGAGGTCGAGCTTTCATAAGTTAAATGAGCTCAAGCTCGAGCCTAGACGAACTCGCTCCGCTTGGCTCGTTTGCACCACTCACGTTTATAATAGGTGATTTAGTTTCAAAAACCATATTAAAGCCAGATAATAGATCATTTGAATTTGATCATTTGTAAATTATGAATTCATCACAGTGGACGTTTTGTTTCTTAGGTTAACTACATCAACGCACACGCAACTTCAACGTTGGTTGGTGATCTAGCTGAAGTAAATGCGGTAAAGAAGGTATTCAAGAACACAGCAGGAATCAAAATGAATGCAACCAAGGTACCCCCCCCCCCCCTATATATAAAGATAATAGAATAATAAAATAAGAAGTGTTGCTGATTTTGTTATGTTTCAGTCTATGATAGGGCACTGTTTAGGTGCAGCTGGAGGTCTGGAAGCCATTGCTACAGTTAAAGCCATCCAAACAGGGTGGCTACATCCCTCCATAAATCAATTTGTATGCTCTTCATTTCTGTTGGAAGGATATTTATTATTCATATTATTTTTCTATATTTATAACTCTTTTAACTTTTTTGTGTGTAGAACCCGGAGCCTGCAGTTGAATTCGACACTGTTGCGAATGTAAAGCAGCAGCATGAAATTAACGTCGGTGAGTTTGATTGTTTTTATTTGTGAATCTTAAAGAGGTGGCAAAATGGGTGGGTCAGGTTATGTCTAGTTGCGACCTGTCAATTTTTTTCTTCCTTTTTCTCTATATTTATAAATAGTGAACTCATTAAATATATTATATATTAAATATATTATATAATAACTTTATTATTAAGATTCTAGTATATTATTTTTTTGAAAAAAGAAACAGCCACTTTTGTTCTATTTAACCGATACATTTTTTATTAAGTTTTTTAATACATGTGAGATGCAACCTGAATTAACAAATGAAGAATAAGTTGTAGTTTGTGGAATTTATGGGAGGATGAGTGATTAAGATGTGTTTGTTGGTAATGTGCAGGGATTTCAAATTCATTTGGTTTTGGTGGACACAACTCTGTTGTAGCATTCTCTGCTTTCAAGCCTTGATTTGATGGAAATGCATCATGGGCATATTTTAGGCTTATGACACTGTTGTTTTAATGTTTGTTGGCCAATTTAGACATTTTAGAAGTGAGTTGAGTTCATTTTGTGATTTAGAGGATAGCAATGGGTCCAAATATTGCCCCACCATTTTCATATATTTTGTCTAATCACATCTTTTTTTTTCCTTATCCTTTACTCCTATATTATATAAGGAAGAGATCAATTTAGAACACCATATATTGCTATGTTATTGTCTCTCTCTCTAATCCTTTATAAACTCTAAAAAAATAAAAATGGTTATTTCCATTTTTCAGAAATGTTTTGATAATAAAATGTTATTTTCGTCTGTAAGGTACCATTTTCGTTAAAAAAGTTTGAAATCTTGTTATTTTCATTCATGGGGTCCAAATTTCGAGGGACAATAATTTGTCAAACTCAAGGATGAAAATGACAATAAAACACAAACTTGAAAGACTTAAATGCACAAAAAAGTCTTTTAAAACAGAACAAGAAAAAATGATACCTCACAAACCATTTTAACATTTTAGCTCCTTTGTAAAAAAAAATACTTTATCAAGACAAATGAACTCATAAAATTTGTTTCACCATGCTAGTTTAAAATTCATTTGATTTTCCAAAGAGGTAACACATCATCCAACACTTAGTACCCTAAAATAATCTAAATTAAACATGATATAAAATACCATCGAACACTAGACACATTTAAAAAATCCAAGTTAAAAATGATATAAAAGTTCCAGATTTTCATCGACACTATATATTTATTCTAACAATGACACATTAATCTTTAGCCAATCTTCTAATTTCACTTTATAACTATTAAAAAATATCATAACATATTTTAAAACATCGTTATCAAAACTATAAAAGAAAAGGAAAAATACAAACAAACTTATCATATCAAAATCTATATCATTACATATTTTAAGACATCGTTATCAAAACTATAAGAGAAAAAGAAAAATACAAACAAAATTATCATACCAAAATCAAAATCTACTTATCAGCCTATGAGGACCAACTACATTATGTATTATATGAACTATAATACAATTAGAAAATTAGGAACTTATGTGAGAGTCAACTACATTATGTATTATATGAACTATAATACAATTAGAAAATTAGGAACTTATGTGAGAGGTTAATTACAGTACAAATCATATTTATTCTATAAATTATGAGAACAGATTCTAGCATTTAAAAAAGTTAAATTAGCAAATACTAAAACAATACATATATAAAAGTAGCATTTTTGACTTATAGTAGTACATGAAAATTAATCAAAATAATTAATTTTAGCACATAAATGAATGATATCAACACTTTTTTTTTATATCAGCACATTGAAAACAAAAGAAGGATTCAATAAAGAATTAATTGGTTGTTAGCATAATTACAGGGCATTCAATATAATTGATATTATTTAGATTATTAGTTTACCATTTTTTTGTAATTGGTTGGATGTCATATGACATTTTTTAAATGATTCTTACAGTTTATATACAAAATGTGATTTGTATTTGATCCTACTCCACTTATGGGAATAGTATTTTTAAGGGTTTATAGATAGATAGATAGATACATAGATAGATAGATACACACACATACTTTGTCCCTCCACCTTTAGCATTGACACTTACAACATCTTAACTTTCTAAATAATTTATAATCGAGTTTTACGTGTTTGTATTTATGTATGTGTCGGTATAAATTAAAGTTGATTTACATTTCAACGTAAATTTTTTATAAAAATGAGTTGGGTTAAATATAATACGCTCTTTGCTTATTATTGTGTCCGTTTTTAGTTGATCTACGTTTTGGTGTAATTTTTTTATCCGGAAATGTGTCCGGTCAAATATAATACATTTTCGTGCTTATTTTTATGTACATTTTCGTGCTTATTCTTATGTACGTTTTCCGTTCTACGTTTTGACGTAAATTTTGTTCGAAAATGACTCGGATAAAATATAATATGTTTTCATTAGACTGTATAAATTCGAGTCACTTTACGTTCTGACATCGCCGCAACGCGTCTTACCTTTCTTTAGCTAAAAAAAACAATATTTTCTTACGTGCTTATTTTTATGCACGCTTCGCCATAAATTCAAGTTAGTTACATGTAGACGTAAATTTCCATTAAAGTTATATTAAAGATAGTGTTTACATTTCCATTTACAATTAATTTAAAATCCGCTCATACATCTTTTCGATTTAAATTTATTTTTACGGTTATTGATAGATGTAAAACATGTGTATATATTCTTTTGAGCATGTTTCTTTATGCTGCTATACTGAACCAAAATACAAATCAATCGAAACCTTGCGGCGTAGCGGGGGTAATCTTAGTAGTATAATATAATTATCAACTTGGGTTAACAGTCATTTAGTTTTTTTTTAGTTTTCTTTTTTGTCCTTTTACTTTTTGTTTTTGTATATTTGTATTTTTTATATTCACACCTCTCAACTTTTAGCATCAACATTTAAAGCCTCTTAACTTTCTAAAGACTTTATAATCGAGTTTTACGTATTCATTTTTATGTACATGTGAGTATAAATTCAAGTTGATAAACTTTTCAGCATAATTTTTTTTCTTGTAAATGAGTCGGGTCAAATATACTATGTTTTTATGCTTACTATCATGAACGTTTTCGATTGGTATACGTTTTGACGTAATTTTTTTCCCGAAATGAGCCGAGTCAAATTAATACGTTTTCATGCTTATTTTTATATAGTTTTCAGTTGGTCTACGTTTTGACGTAATTTTTTCTCAAAACGCGGCGTTAACACATGGGACAACTTCCTAGTTTGCAATACGGGCTTTTTTCATTCCCAAATACCCGTACTTGTACCCGTACCAATTTTAGGTATTTGGTGCATGTATTGGTACCCAGTTTTATTGATTTTGGTATTCGGTACTTTCGGTATTGGTACAGGTAAAAACGAGTACCGGTATCGAATTCTATGTAGATCTTTAAAAGTTTTTTTATATTATGTTTTATCTCGTATTATGGTATTTATAGTACTCATATTGATTTTACCTATATAGTACTCGTATCGTATTGGTACTCATACCAATTTTACCTATTTGGTACTCCTACTATATTGGTACTCATGTCAATTTTACCTATTTCGTACCAGTACAAGTGCTCAAAAACTAAATAAAAACAAAATGATACCAAAGCGGGTACCATACCGAAAATATCCATACCAGTACCGTACCCATATATTTGGTACTGTATTTAATACCCAGTTTTGTTCAAAATTAATACCGGTATTTTCGGTACCGGTACGGACATGAACACGGGTACTATACCAATCCATCCCTAGTTTGCGACATTACCAAAGTTTAAGGCCCGTCTGTATAACTTAACTTTGGGCTTGAGCCTTGTTCACTACATTTCCTGGGCCAGTTACTAAGCGGGAACACTTCCCGCCAAAACAGTCTATACACTTCCCGCCAAAACCCCAGCGAGACGATTTAGGGCAAAACTCCACCCCTCTTTCACTCTGCGACATCTTCATCACTCGTAGATCGATCTTTCAATCTTGCAAACGAAATGGATATCACTGAAGAGATCAGAGCCACTAACAAGAAAGCCTTCACAGAGTTATTCGACTCAAACGTAATAAATCAATTCATTTCGCTCTCATCTTCTTCTCTATCTGCTTTCGTTAATGTTTACTTACACTTGTGGTTGTTGTTGTTAGTACGATACCTTAGATGAAGATATCCGCAGCATGATCCACAACAAACGCCGTCGTTTGATCTTCCAGCTCACTCACCTCTTTCAACGCGGAGCTGAAGATCTCGCTCGAAGGTTTAACCATTTGTACATTTGTACATTTATACATTCAGTTGACTTGACATGTTGTGTGTTAGGTTTGTTAATTTGTGAATTTTGTTGTGATTTGTGTGTTGAACTATATTAGGTTGTTGCAAAACCCTAGCGAGTATATACAGTCGTTAGCGGATTTTATAACGGAGAGAACGCGGAGTATTGACCCTAAGTATTTGAAGGAAGGGGAGCAAGTGTTGGTTGGGTTCGATGGACCGTTTGTGTCAAGGAAGGTTACTCCTAGAGACCTTCTTTCTGAGTTTATTGGTTCTATGGTCAAAGTTGAAGGGATTATTACTAAATGTAAGTCTCTGGTGATTTTATTGCATTTTATTTTGTTTTTTAAATTGGTAAGTAAAAATGATTAGAATTAGATACTTGTGGAAACCTAAGTTTAGAGAAAATATTTGGTTAGATTTAAAAGAAAGTTGTTTTATGATTCTGCAAGTCAAAATGTGTATTTTTTTAATCTTATTAATGTTTTTGTAACCAGGAGGCTCACATCTGCTATATGTTGTTTTAGTGACATGTATTAGGATATGAACATGGTTTATGCCTATTTAGTTTTGTAGTTTGGCTATTAAAATTATGATAATTAATCTGTTTTTACTTGCAGAGCTACAGTAAGGTTAGGTTGTTTATGGATGTTGGAAATGTGCTTTAGTACTTTTGAATTTTGATAAAATTATGGTTTGCTGTACGAGGGGATTCTAGTCATCTAGTGTTGTTTTAACTTTTAACATGTATGGCGTGCATTTCTTTTCCATTTAGGTTCTCTTGTAAGGCCAAAAGTTGTGAAAAGTGTTCATTATTGCCCTTCAACTAAGCAATTTACATCTCGTGAGTATCGAGATATTACTTCTACAATGGGTTTGCCAACAGGTTCTGTGTATCCAACCCGGGTAATATTACGTTATTCACAGTATGTCACATTTCACTATCATAATAGAAGTTAAATGTCTCACTCATCATATTATCTGTAGGATGACAATGGCAATTTGTTAGTAACTGAGTATGGTCTGTGCAATTACAAAGACCATCAAACGCTTTCAATGCAAGAAGTGCCTGAAAACTCTGCTCCTGGTCAACTTCCGAGAACCGTTGATGTCATTGCAGAAGATGATCTGGTTGACTCGTGCAAACCTGGAGACCGTGTGGCGATTGTTGGAGTTTACAAAGCTATTCCTGGGAAAAGTCAAGGCAGTGTCAATGGAGTATTCAGGTTAAATTAAATACCTACACTTTATATTTTCTTTCACTTATACCATGGGCAATCTGGGTATTTTAACCAAATATATGATGATTTGCAGGACTGTGCTTATAGCAAACAACGTTTCTCTACTGAACAAAGAGGCGAACGCTCCAGTTTATAGTTCTGAGGACTTGAAACACATTAAAAAGATAGCTGAGAGAGAAGATACATTTGACTTGCTTTCTAGATCACTGGCACCTTCAATCTATGGGCATTCGTGGATTAAGAAAGCGGTTATTTTACTTATGCTTGGCGGAACTGAGAAGAATCTTAAAAACGGGACCCACTTAAGAGGGTATGGTGCCTTTTTTGTGTTCAATTTACTTATTCAGTAGTATGTTATGCAAATGATCGAGTTGATTCTACCATGACATTTCAGTGACATTAACATGATGATGGTTGGAGATCCTTCTGTTGCGAAGTCACAGCTTCTTAGAGCTATTATGAATATTGCTCCACTTGCAATTTCAACCACTGGTCGTGGTTCTTCTGGGGTTGGATTGACAGCTGCAGTTACTTCTGATCAAGAAACAGGTAAAATATCTTGATAAATTTGAGAAATCTGAAAAACATTTTTTCTGTTACTGATTTTTATGATATACTTTATAGGAGAAAGAAGGCTAGAAGCTGGTGCTATGGTTCTTGCTGACAGAGGTGTGATCTGTATTGATGAATTTGACAAAATGAATGATCAAGATCGTGTAGCAATACATGAAGTTATGGAGCAGCAGACTGTAACCATTGCAAAAGCTGGTATTCACGCATCATTAAATGCTAGATGCAGTGTGGTAGCAGCTGCTAATCCCATTTATGGAACAGTAAGTATCTTAATGACCATTATTCATGTCTCATATGACAGTTCATAACTTTATGTTAACGCTAACCGATCATCTGCAGTATGACCGTTCAATCACCCCAACAAAGAATATTGGGCTTCCTGATTCCTTGCTGTCACGTTTTGATTTGCTGTTTATTGTGTTGGACCAAATGGACCCTGATATAGATCGAAGAATCTCTGATCATGTTTTGCGTATGCACCGTTTTCGATCTGCTACAGATGGAGGTAGGATCATATGTGTTATTTCAATGGTTTCGATCATTTTGTTAATTTATATCACTTAGCATCTAAGAAACATGTTTTTGCAGGTGATGAAGTTTCTATGTACGGAAGGGAAGATGAATCTGATTTAGATGCATCTATATTTGTTGAGTATAATCGAATGCTACATGGAAGAACAAGGGGTAGGAGACCTAATGCTGAAGCTCTGAAAATCAAGTTTCTTAAAAAGTATATTCATTACGCAAAACACAGGATACAGCCAGATCTCACTGATGAGGTATATTCTTTCTTGAATCGGTATATGATTGTGCTTGTATTTATTGATGTCAATAGAGGTAATGATGATAAGTTTTCTTGTTCAGGCATCTGAGCACATTGCAACTGCATATGCAGAGCTCAGAAACAGTGGTGGTGGTAGCAGGGTTTGTGTTAACAGTTAGCTATTTGTTTAATTAAGCTTAAGATGTTTTGGTTTGATTAGGGATTTTTGATATTTGTAGACCGGAGGAACACTTCCGATTACTGCCAGAACTCTGGAGACTATTATTCGACTCTCTACAGCACATGCTAAACTTAAATTGAGTAAACAGGTACTTTTATCATAAACATGCTCATTTGATTTGTGTTTTATCCCAAACATGAACTACTGTATAGTATTGTTTTTGTAATTGTACTTAAGATGTTCATTGGTTATTTAAAAGCAGATGCATAAGTTGCCAAACCGGCCTGTTTTGAGCTATAATAAAAACTACTAGTTTTGCTCGAACTGGTTTTGACCCGTTTTTTGGTGTAGGTTTTAAAATCTGATGTAGAAGCTGCCTTGAGAGTTCTCAATTTTGCTATTTACCATCAAGAATTAACTGACATGGAAGAACGTGAGCAGCAACTGGAAAAAGAGCTAGAAAGAAAACGCAAAGCTACTCCTCAAACAGGGTGAGTTTGATAATCACCAAATATTGAATTAATTTGCAATTATATTACTATATATATAGGGTGAGGTTCAAATGAGAACTCATATATTTCTCACTAGAACTTAGTTGAAGAGATTTTCTTAATGTTGTATTATAATAATAATAGTAGTATTAAAAATGATTTTGATCGTTTGCGAGTTCTCACAGTTCTTAAGCTAACCCTCCCATGTATATGTGAGTGTGTGTATATATAGTTAGATGTATTATGCTTTTTTGTTTCTTTCAGGGATGCAGCTGCAGCTGAACCTGAAGCAATGGAAGTAGATGAACCTCCAGTGGCACCAACCATATCCACTGAAAGGTCTGTGTGTGTTTCTTTTGTGACTCTAAAGCCATTTTTGTTTTTTATACACTGTTCATCATTACGAAGAATGATTAAGGTATGATTTATTGTTATTTATCTAATGGATCTGTTGATGGTGTGTAGGGTTGCTGCATTTAGGCTTGCATTTGAGCGGCATAGACACGATACCCGGTTTGAAAAAGTAACCATAGATGAGATTGAGCGGGTTGTAAACATCGGAGCGGCAGTACCTTACTTGAGGGCAGAGATTACGGTCCTCTTAGAGGTATATACATGCATATACATTATAAATTTGGTAATTTTTTATGTTTATTTACAACTTTACATATTATGTGAAACTTAATACAATATCGGTGATTGTGTGCAGGACTGGAAAGAAGCAGTATATATCAATGGGGAGGATGTTTATGCCATATACTGAGTACTGCGTAGCATGGGGAGATGTTTTTATGGTACTTTATTCTTGACAGTGTTAGATGAATGTTTGTAACTTTTTAACTACCTTTTGTATGAATATTAAGTTTTCATTCCTATTTAGTTGATATGCATCCCCTTTAAATTTCACAACTAAACCATAATTTTGATTGGTTAATCTGTGCCTAGCTTACTGATTGCAGGTTAACTTCATGCATTAAAATCAGGCCTACCTATTTACTAATAATTAGTTTAAACCAAATTTTCCATAAGGTATGTTTGTTACAAATGGAGAGTTGACCACTCTAGAAATTAATACAAACATGAAACATTAAAATCATAAAATGATCATAACTTGGAATAGGAAATTAAGATGATAGAAGTTAAAGCTTTAGAAAAGGTAAGCCACCAGAGAGACAACAGCTGCAAGTAGAGCAGGTACTTGCAAAGCCATTCCAGCACTTTCCATTGACGGGGACGGTGCAGGGGCTGCTCCAAACTCCTGAGCCATGGTTCCACAACTGGTAAGGACCATCATTGTAATGGTGAGAGCGGTGGCTAGCCTCACACTTTCCATATCGGCCAAGTGTGTATATAATTACTTGCAAGGAAAGATTGGTTTGTTTGGGAAGCAAGGGGTGTGGGTTTTATAGAGGTGGTTTAGTGGGGATTAATAACAGCCGATCACATGGGAAATATTGTTTTTAAAGCTAATTCAAGGCATAATCATTTGAGGGTAAGTGGCCGGCGTGAAGCCAAAATCTTAAAATAGCTCACTCCATTTGGCCATCGTCTTTTAGGCTGGCCAAATTTGTAATCTATCATTGAAAAAATATTTGGATAATAAATATATAAATGATGATCTGGAACAATACACTTTGATACATTACTCTATGTACCTGACCTGAGTTTGAAATTAAATAAACTTAATTGCTGATACTATTGCGTGACAACCAGATTTTTTTTTCATCATCAGTTCGTTAAAATGCCAAAACCGTAAACTACAAACAAACAATAGGTAAACAGGCAACAAGCCTCATCGCAACTCTCTTTTGAATTGCAAAACCAATCCTACTAAAGATGAAGCTACTGTTAAGGAATTCCACGGTATCCCGGGCTAGAGAATCAAACGTATCAAAAGCAAATGGGATAAACATGTATTGATTTTCTAAACAAGTTTTCTCGTGTTTAGCAACTTTTCCTTGGGCCTTTCATCTAACACTTGGGCTGAGCTGCAATCTGCTACAAGCCAAGCTAACTCTTCAAAATCAAAGCCTAGATCCATTTTAATCTGATAACAAAACCACACAAAACAGAAACAAAATTAGACTAAAAATATAGATGACCATGTGACATGTTTGAATTATAATTCATTTCCTCATTTTACTATGATAAGAATCCTACTTATTTTGTGTTTTGTTTTGTATTTTAGTTCATTTTTGAATATACACTCTAGCCGTGTAGTTGTGTATGTGCATATATTCTCTTTCCAAAAATAAGTCCTGTTTTTATTTTTACTTTTGAAAAGAAAGACTTAAATTATGAACCAGCACATTAGAGTATTGTGTGTGCGTGTCTTATCATCATTACACATTATCTAAGACTATAATTATAACTAGGTTTATGCCCAGTCTCAGATGGTAAGCTTTTATAATATGTATGTGTTTCAAATATCTGCCATATTACTTATAATACTATCTTAATAAAAATTATATCAAGACGTAAATAAAAATATGACCATCAAAGATTTCTTTTTAGACTAAGTTTAGGAATTATAGAGTAACTTTATTAAAGTCTAGAAGTAGTAGTGATTGTCCACTAATAGCAAATGGTCACTATTCCCCAGGTTGGTTCATCATGGTAGAAAGTGAAAATGACTAAAAGATGAAATACTAAAAGAAATAAAAGTAGATAGACTAAACATATATACAATCAAAGTTAAAGCAAGATACTAAACACACATTTGCAAAAAGTTGACCAATAAAAAGAAAGCTTTAAAAAAAATAGAAAGGCTAAAGACGTATATTAGTGAAGTTGAAGGTTTAAAAGTAAAATATAAAGTGTTTAACACAAAAAGGTCCATGGCCAATGAGGAAGTGTTAGGAAGCTGACTGGTACTATACCCGACCATGACCTTTAAGGGGGTGTTTGGCGTAGCTTTTTTAAATCTCTTTATAACTTTTTGAAAAAGTTAATAAGTCACAATGGAGTAACTTATTGACTTTTCCCCTCACATACACTCTCAAACCCAAACATCATTTAACTTTTCAAAAAGTCAATAAGTTATAAGTTGGTTAAAATAAGCACTCCCAAACACCCCCTTAGTATAGGGACTAAACATGTAGACTGGCAAAGTTAAAGTATAGTGACTAAACACACATCTACACAAAGTTAACAACAAAAAGAAAGATTTTTTAGAAATAGAGGGGCTAAAGACGTATATTAGCGAAGTTAAAGGTTTAAAAGTAAAATATATAATAATTTAAAAAAATGGCAACAACCAATGGGAAAGAGCTGTCTGGCACCAGTCCTGAGAGGCTAAATATGTACTACCAAAGTTAAAGCATAGAGACTTAATACGCATTTACAGAAACTTAACAAACAAAAAGAAAGCTTTTTAGAAATAGAGAGGTTAAAGACGTATAGTGGCGAAGTTAAAGGTTTAAAAGTAAAATACAAAATAGTTAAAAAAAGACAACGGCCAGTGAGAAAGTACCAGGCGTACCTGACACTATTCCTGACCATGCCTTTTAAATATTTACACAAGTACCAGATACGCCTGACGCTATTCCCGACCATGTCTTTAAAATATATACACAATACAATACCATACCATTAGAATACCGGTTTTGTCTTTTTATTTTATTTGATACTTTCAATAATGAGAGTCATGTGTGGTTGATTGTTAGTGTATATAGGACTTTCAATAATCCGAGTCATGTGTGGTTGATTGTTATTCTCCATGAGGACTTTCATAATTAAAAGTGTGATGGTTTAAACCGATATTTTTGTTTTCCATCTCTTTTAAATCTGAGTTTGTATTAATTTTATATTTTTAACTGAAAAGATGAATCGTTTTATAATTTGGAAGATGATTTGTATATATCATACATACACATAAATGTGTATTAGAAAAAAGCCTAGTTGAGTAGGTTTAAAATAAACATCCATCGAAACCAATAAAACCAAACCGCGCTACGACTTGGTTTCACAGTTTAGCCTTATTAGTCTATCAAAACAAATTTTGGCACGTATGACGACGTATTGGGTTGGTTAGAAACTTGTATTACCATAACATATAGTATTGATTTTTATAGAGAAAGTACAACAATTTCACACAAATAAAACAAATTATTGGTGTTATTATATTAACTAGGATCAATTCAACCTTACAATATGATACAAAAATCCAATCCATAAGCCAAGTTATTCATCCTGATTTAGGGAAAGCATTGATTTGAAATGGTTGAAAACACCACAATGAAACCAAATCAATAACTGTTTTGTGAACCACCCTATGGATAATAATTCAATCAATAGCTCATTAACTATTTCAAACCTTATAATCTTTATAAAATAAGATGATAGAAATGGAATATTTATTCGGTATCTTATGTATGTATGTATGTATGTGTGTGTGTATGGCGCGTTCTTTATAAAACTTGTGTTGAGAACCGCAAAAACCGTATAAAACACTTGGTGCAATTGTGATTTAATGGGAGGGAGAAAGATATGAAGGAAAGTGGTTCGATAAATACCTTATGTATTACACTTGAATCAAAATGTATAAGTACATTATGTGCTTCTCATAATTGTCAATGTAATGTTTGTTCTAAAAAGATCATCCCTCTCATATATAGGATGGATTAAATGAAAACTCTTGCTCAACTTTGATTTAATTATTAAATTAAACTAAAGCTAAACTATGCTAGAGATCAAATAAAAAAACAACTAAGATACAAAAAACATAAAACCATAAGACAAAGCCATCATTTTATGGTTTGGTTAATTGCAATACTTCATATGTGATGAGACAAATGTTTAATCTACTATACAGACATATCGTATACTAATTCTAGATTAACCTTAGGCATGGTCCTATACACACTGGCATTCCCAACTATGTTAACTATTGTGGAATGGGTCCATCGAGTAATTGTCACTGACCACACCAATGAGGCATTTCCTAATTTTACACCACCTACTATGAGATGGCACCATCGGGTAAGCAACGATAAACATTTATCAAAATAAAACAAATATCAATAAAATAAGCAGAATCAAACTTCATACGTATATAAATGGGTGCGGTCATCATGCTCAAAAACAAGTTCATAACCCTAAACTTGGCATAAACACATATATTTGATTAGTGACTAACTTTGGCACAAGTCATAGCAAACCAACGGGACATCACTACGTAGGGTGAAGTGGCTCCATCGGATCACATGAGTAAATACGAATCCAAAGCGTCACAATTTAGAAAGTGGCGAATAAAATTACAAAAGGTTAGAGCTGAACAAGTGACCAAATCGTCCTCCCATGAGTTCACCCGGAAAACAAAGAAACAATTACTAATATTTGAATTATGGTCTATACGTTTCTGTCCATGAGCACAAGTTAATACCATATTTTTTTGTCTAGTTCCAAACTTAGCACCCATCAGCCTTCTTCGTCTCTCTCGTTGCCTTTCCCACATCAAAAAGGAGTCCAATGGGCTGTTGCTTTTAGAAATTTAGTGGGCTTTTTTCAGATTACAGCCCGTGAATTATTAATTTTTGAGTAATTTATGAGTTTATTAAAGTTCATTTGATTTTTAGGATGTCAACCTCAGTTTTCTAAAATATTATATCAATTTTCTCTCTAGAGTTATCTATTTTATACTTTGTGATTTCGCATAGTTCAGTTCTCTTTGATAAGAGTTATAACAAGATTTGAAGGCAAAACTGATTTTGAAATAAAAAACAAAATTCCTATAACTATTTACATATTCAAGTGTTTAAAACACTCATAACTTATGTAGGAGGACGATCAAGTAAAAAAGAGCCAAAATCGAAGCAGCCGGGAAACAACATGTGTATCAATGAAGAGGGGTAAAAAGTTTTATTTATTTAAAGAAAATTTTTTGTAGAATCTCGATATGCGTCGTTGTAAATCTTGGCACAGCGTTGTAAACATCTAGGCACACCATTGTATACAATCTTGACGTACATTAGAATCACACCAAGTTCCAACACACTTATTATCCAATACTATAATTTTCAACATAACAAGTTCCAACACACTTATTATCCAATACTATAATATTCAACATGTTTAGGCGTAAAGGTTCTGTACCTTATGCCTTAGGGTTTTTTTTTAAATTGAATTTTTTACTTTTAATCAAAACTATTAGATTCATTACTTTTAACTCAAAACTATTTGATTTTTTACTTTTAACCCAAAACTTTTCATCTTTTGCAATTTAATATCACAACTTTTTTATTTTCAACTTTGGCCCTCCATACTTTTCATTTTTCGCAAAATTTTCGTTTTAGGTTCCATTCTAAATTTTGCGAGTTAACACGGCGCAACGTGCGTGTGTGGTTAAACGTTTTTACGTCGTCTATTTCTTCCCGTTTGACAGGTTCATCGTAACGCACGAGTCTTAGATCGACTTAATTGTTCTTATATGATTTCACAACTTCAAGGTTGGTGGTCGCTGACAGTAATGTGACATTGGTGTTCGCCCCCGTCACAACGCGGAGGTGCTTAATTCTAGTTTTTCTATATAATAAAACCATACTCAAGTTGAGTTAAAGATAAAAAATGTGTGATTTTACGATTTTTAAAAAATAATAACATTTAAAAAAACAGATGAATATGACAAAAATCAATGGTAACGTGGCACCATCACTTATCTTAACTCTTAATTACACTTATCAATAATTCAAAATACTTCTAAACCTTTTTAAGATAACTTTTTATAATATAACTCCCCTTATGTAGAAACAAATGAAATATCAACGATATTTACACAAATCACCAAATTAAGATGATCTTAAGTATACTACAAAAATTGTTTCGATGATCATCAGATAATATTTTATATTTTTTAAAACGAAAAAAACGGTTTCGATGATCATTAAATAATATTTTTTATTTTTGGAATTTAGCTTCACCCTTTATATTATAAATAGTTTGCAGCTTTTAACTTATTTAATTTTGAAATAATTTTTATTTCTTCAAATAAATTAAATTCATTTACCTAAAAAGCTAAATATGAATTAAAACAAAGTTGAATTAAAATAAATATTTTTGGTATCGTAAACTATATTAAGTAACTACATCGTAATGAACTGAACAAATATCGATCGAACAACATCAGTACAAGTGTTGATATTTGTTTTATGGTTTTCGATTGGTACCATAACAAACCGAAAAGATACCGATCGAGAAACATCGGTACCGATATCAATATTATTGGAATTAATATCGGTGTTTGTTTTTATGGTTTTCGATTGTTGTAAAAAGACTTGTCGTTATTCTTTAGGTTGTACCAGTTTTTGAACTGAAGCGACACAGACCGGACAACATCGATACTCGTATCTGTATTCGTTTATATGGTTTTTGATCAATTAAAACACGTGTTGGTATCCTTTTGGGCATATCACAACTTTATTTTTTGGGTTTTTATCGTTTATATGGTTTTTAATCAATTAAAACACTTTTTTTACAATTCATATTTAGCTGATAGTTATTAAATTGTAGATGATAGTTATTAAAGTGATTAGACACACTCAAGGCTCATAGGCCTCATCTGGGCCTAGGCGCAAGGCGCAAAAAAGGAAAGGGCCCAAAAAATAAAGCGCACAGTGAAAAAATAAACTAAAGCTATTATATAGTATATACTATCATCTATTTAGTGCAAAAAGTTATAAAATATTAGTGTATTAGTGTAAAAAAGTGTTTTCCTTAGATAAAAGTAGTAATGTAGTTGGAATTTTATCGGAATTTAGAGAATTTGGCCGGATACTCTCTGGATCTAGGAGTCTCGTTGGAATTTGCGCATGAACCATCACCTGAAAAATTAAAGCGCAATTGCCTTGACTTAAGGTGTAATTGCCTCGCCTCGCCTAAAAATTGGGCCTAGGCGCAAGAGGCGATGGCTTTTAACAACTATGTTTAGATGGACTCTCTAATCTCACTCGTAATTTAAAACAACTATGTGTAGAAGGACTCTCTAATCTCACTCTTGATTTAATCTTGTCTTCTATTTGACAACAATTAATAACTAAAGTGATGTAACTCGTCGACATGTAGAAATTAAATGGTTTAATAGTTAGCGACGGATCTAGAAGAAAAATTCAAGAGTATCCCAATACCTACTCAGAGGTATCCGATACATAAAACATAGATTTTTTTACACTACGCCAAGAAAGTATCCCGAGCACCCGTGTCCCCCACAGATCCGCACTTTTTATTAGTCTACACATCTATAAATTATAGATCTAGACCTCACTTGCAAAACAACATCATGAATCCTTTAGACCCTATAGAAACCAAGCTTTCTACTAGAAACTTTGCCTGATTGTTCCCCATTGCACCCCGAGTCCATTTGAATCCACAATATCAAGGATGTGCAAAGAGATATTATTTGAAATAGGCAAACTTCTTTACCAATTTCGCGTCTACGGAAGCACAACAAGCTTTCTTGGTGAAATGCTCATCAACGGGTTTAACGTCGTTGGATTCAACTGGGAATCATCTCCGGCTGCAACCGAGCTGGAGATGATTGTTATGGACTTACAAACTGTTTCTCATTCTCAAACTGTGGAGGAAGTGTTTTGCATGGAACCACGTGTGAAGCCTTCATACGCACGTTACATGCTGCAAGAGAAAATATACTTGATCATATTGGAAGAGAAAATGCACAAAAGCTTGTGGTATACTGGTCGGATCAAACACATTTTGCTTTCCAAAAGACTGCGAAAATTGTTGGGATCAACCTGAAGAATATTTGACAAGTTTCAACGTCGAAATCATCAAATTTTCAGTTATCCCCACGATTGAGGACGAGATGATTAAGGAAGATATTGAAGCTGGGATGGTTCCAATGTACTTATGTGTTCCTGTTGGGACAACGTCAATGGCAATGGGGGACCCGTGGGACCATTGTCTGATGTGGGTCCATGTGGATGCCGTGTATGCTGGTACCGTATGTATTTGCCCCCGAGTCTCATTACTTCCTGAATGGTGTGGAGGGTGCAAGCTCCTCAGTTTTAATGCACATAAATGGATGCTTACAGATTAATCTTGTTGTTGCCTTTGGGTTAAGGACAAATTGGCTCTTACCAGATCTCTCTAAACAAATACGGAGTATTTGAAAAACCAAGCCACTGAATCAGGACAAGTAGTCGATTACAAAGACTGAAGATTCCAAGCGTTGAAGTTATGGATGGTGCTAAGGAGCTATGGGGCGAGTGGTTTGAGAGAAGTCATAAGATGTCACACCATGACCCGCAACGGATATAGAAATCATGGCATAATTGGGTTATCATCAAAGCTCATGACATTTACTAAAATTAAGTTTCATATTTATTAATTTGAAATTTAAGATCAAATATCCAAACACAAAGAAACATACAAACACAAGAATTATTATTTAAAACAAAACACATTTTATTCGTCTTCTAAGGCCAATCTTAAGCGTTCCTCTCCTCAACCTGTCCACCTGTATCATGTGTAAATAAAAGTTTGGGTCAACAAAAGTTGGCGAGTGAATCTAAGGTAAACAGTTAAACAATTTGTTATATTGGTTCTTTCAATAAAATGTGCATGGACCATATATGAGCATATGTATATATAACTAAATCACAAACCACATTATATCAACAATGAATATATGAACATGATGAATGATGAACTTGAGATCAAGGCTCAATCAAACGGAGCCGATCTAATGAGGCACCTGATGCTCAACTCGTATCCCATGAGGAACTGATGGGCCTTAAATGAATGATTGCACTGAAATGATAAAATGTAACCACACATAACCACAACAAACAAATATACACATTAGATCACATAATGGTGGTAGCACATGTATTTGTATAAATAAAATAAATAACGACACATGATACACCCCAAAACGTGAATAAAAAGGGGAATTTGTAAGGATTCACTCACAATGGGTGCGTTTCCTTGATTGAAGACGTACGCGCACGAGTTTTGGATTTAACCGACGAAGGAAACTAACCTGAAATAATAACGCAATAGTTTGATAAATAAATAGTAGTTAATATTTTAATTTAATGTTTTTTACTAGATTTTTAGGTTATTTTTGTGGTATTTAATGGGATTTTTAAACCTAAGAAATCTTGTTTTTAATTGATTTTTAATTAAAATAAAAATAATATAAAATATAAAAAATCTTGTTAGACTTGACAATGGTCTGACCGGTTCGATGGGTGAAATTGGTAGCGTGTGTGAGGTTCGAACTCGTGACCTCTCGTATACGTGCACGCAGCTCTACCAACTGAGCTACGTGTCTAACACGAAAGATATCCGATTTTAATTATTCTTATATACTAATGACAATATTTCTGAAATTATTTATTTTTTTAAAAAGATTTAAAATCCTTTGAACCGGTGAGTATAACCCGCCTCGACCCTGTAACATTTGTCGAAAAACGGGTTTTCGAAACCCGCTTCGTTTAATAACCGAACAATCAGTTTTAAATTTTTGTTGTTCTCTACGGCTTATTTTAATTTTAAACGATTCATAATTGATCAACAAATTAAAAGATATAAATTAAAATTGTAAAAATATAAGAATGAATTAATTAAAAAGGAAAACCGGCTGCCGGGAGTCGAACCCGGGTCAGCCGGATATATCCTCAAAGTCTTAACTCGCATGCCATAAACCACTCCGCCACTTTGATTTTCTGATAATATAATGAATCTATTAATTCAAATATTAATATGCGGAATTCAAAACTCAGTCAATTTGCGCCCAAACAGCAGTCGTTGGAAATCCCGACGACTTCGCTGATAATTTACGTTTCCGCTCAAATTAACCAATGAATTAACTCTAACGACGGTTATAACCAACGTCTGAACCCGCGACATCAGCCATAACCGCCGGAGAACGGCTGACTTCGAATTAAGACCGAATTCAGACCCCATACATCTCGATACTACCCTATAAATTCACCCACAATTCACCAGAAACCTTTTCGCTCTCAAATCGCACATTTTCTCGACGAAATTTTACTCGCCGGAAAACATCTGCAAGTCGCCGGAAAACCGAGACTTCCACCTGCACGGTAATTACTTTGATTTTTCGGGCTCATTCCTTTATTAGACAAATTCTAATATAAATCCCTCACCCAGAATCCTTTGCAGTCGACATTGCCGGATTATCTAATTCGCCGGAGAAATTTCTGAACTTTCAGGGAAACTACTGTTAATCGGTATAATTCTTCTATTCTACTGATAGTCATTACCCAGTAGTCCCACTTCACATCTAATCCCTTCAAATTGTTGGTAGATTCTATCAGCCGCAGCTCACCAAGACGGAGCCGACGACCTTGCCGGACGTCTGAAGAAAAGCGAACAGTTGGTACAATCAACCCTCCAATCTCTTTCCATTCATTTTCTTTACGATGGCTCGTAACCTTCATTGAGCTAACTTATCAAATAACAGTCTATTGCTCGATGTCTATGTTTTGAACGAAGAAGATGAAGTGTGGTATAATATAAGAATAATTAAAATCGGTTTAATAAACGGGTTAGACACACAGTCCAGCGGTGGACTGTGTGCAACAAACACACACGCAACGCGAGTTCGAATCCTGTCCCAGCTTTACTCACTTGAAATAAAAACCTGTCTTTTTAACTAAACCGGGTTGACTCCCAGTCTATATTAAGTATAATAAAAACCGAGTTAATAACCAAGTGAGACACACAGTCCAGCGGTGGACTGTGTGTACGCTAACCCACAGGTCCCGGGTTCGAGACATGTGGTCAGCACCGGTCCGATACGTTTAAAAGCTTTTTAAAAATAAATAATTTTCGGTTTAAAGTAAACAGTATATAAGTATAATTAAAAACAGAATTATTTCGGGTTAGACACGTAGCTCAGTTGGTAGAGCTGCGTGCACGCGTACGGGAGGTCTCGGGTTCGAGCCTCACTCAGCGCACAATTTCACACAATTAAACCGGTCAGCAGTAACGGTCAACGGTCAACGGTCAAAGTCAACTTTTTTTTATTATTTATTTTATTTATTTTAATCAATTATTTAAATTAAAAATCAACTAAAAATACTTAAAAATAACGTTTTCAAGGTTAGAAAGTAGCCTTAAACTCACAAATTTATACCCAAAAATCTTATTAAAATAGTTAATAAAATCCACATACTTACTGTACCTTTCGTTATTTATTGGTTAGTTATCCCTCGTCGATCAATCCCCTAAACTCGTGCGCATTCAACAATCTTCAAACAAACGCATCCAATGTGAGTGAATCTCTACCAATTCCCCGTTTTAATCACATTTTGGGGTGTATCATGTGTCGTATTTATTTATTATAATTAAACATTGTGCATTCATCATGTTCATGATCAAATGTGTATTCAAGGTGTATCCATTGTTTGTGTGGTTGAAGTTTAGATTAAATTTTATCATTTCAGTACATACATTTCATAGGCCGCCGCTCCCCATTACCTATGAGCGTGAGCTGTTCCCCATTACCTATGAGCGTGAACCAGGCGTTGCCAACATAAGATCGGCTCCGTTTGATTGAGCCTTGATCTCACATACATTAGCATAGGCCGTCCGTTCCCCATTACCTATGAGCGTGAACGGGACGTAGCCAACTTATACATTGTCATTCTTATTTCATGCTTAAGCAAGGTGGTTTGTGATTATTATATTTACATACATTTGTTCATATATGATTATTGCACAATTTTCCCAAAATTAAATTAAATAATAAATCAATAACAAATGTTTTAAACAAGGTTCACTCGCCAACTTTTGTTGACCCAAAATTTCCCATTTTTACACATGATACAGGTGATCAAGTTGAAGCAAGAAACATATAGGGCGGCCTAGAAGAATAACCCAGTTTAGATTATGGATTTGTTTAGTTAATCTTTCCTTTTCTTGTATTGTATGAATTTGACTTGGAACTTTGAAATGTAATTTGGATTTAATAAATATGAAACATATTAGTAAACATCATGAGCTTTGGTGATAACCCAATTATGCCCCGACTCTTATATCCGTTGCGGGTCGGGGTGTGACAGATTGGTATCAGAGCCATGACTATAGGGATATAGGATAGGTTATTAGACCCTTAGAGCCTATACTATAGTTGCTTAGCAAATTTAAATTTTTGTGTGTTACATGCAAAATTCATGATGTTTGTATGCTTTATGTTTATTGTTACATTCAATGTTATGCAAGCATATTCATAAGTATATACTATCATATATTGCTTATCATGAACCATACTCTTATAACATATCATATCCATGAAAGCACACACCACATCATTTTCATGATTGCTTTACAATGATTTATGTATTTTCAAATCTCATCAAAGTGAGTTCCCATGACGGGCATGTAGTAACTGGAAGGGTACCAGTACCGGTAGTCGGAACGTCCTGTCTAGGCTTGGCATTCGTATAAATCCAAAATAAAGGACCAGTTTGCCTACCTGGGGACTAACGATGAGAGTACGAAGTACCTATTAGGCCAAAGCATGCTATACCAAACGTCGTGTGAACTAACCCCACTTTGAGTTGTCATTGTGTCTACACCTGGACACATTCCGACCATACATCTTGTAAACATATTTTGTTGTTTTCATTCGGGTCATGTGAGTGTAAATCGCCAATACTAATGTGAATCCTACCAAGCCAATAGTCATGGGGGCCCACATGACTATACAGGTGAAGGTATGGGGGACATTTGAGGCCCAACATGAGCTAACCCAAGACATCCAATGGATGTGATTGCATTATTGATATTTATGTTAATTTCATTTTTTTTAGACACATGACCCCTAAACATTCCATAAACTCACCATCTTCCTATGTATATTCCTGTAGATGTCGAGTAGGCAGCTACGTGGAGGACGAAAGTCAGGAAGGTCAAACGAACGCTTGGCCGCTCAAATAGCAAAACAAATGGCCACAGTACTTCCTGATATTGTAGTTCAAGTTCAGCAAGCTCTCACTGCAAATCCTGTCAACCCACCAAACCAAGAGGATCAAAACATCGACAACCCCTCCTCCAAGAAGTGCTCCTACAAGCACTTCAAGTCTTGCGATCCCCCGAAGTTCGAAGGGACCGAAGGTGTCACCACTCTCCTCCACTGGTTTGTGGAGATGGAAAACACTTTCCTAAATTGCGATTGTCCCGAGGATCGCAAGGTACGTTACGCGACCGGGAGATTATTTGGGGTAGCCCTGACCTGGTGGAAACCGAGAAGGGTAAGAGATGAGTAGAAGACGCGATGGCCTTAACTTGGGAAGAGTTAAGGGAAGTAATGACAAAATGCTTCTGCCCAAGAAGCGAACTCAAGAAGTTAGAAGACGAATTCCACTCACTGAAGCAAAAGGAAGGGGATCACACTTCCTACAACAAAAGATTTCTTGAGCTGAACCAGATGGTTCCAAACTTGTTCACCCCGTGTACCGATTGGTGGAACACTATATTCGAGGCCTTCCCTTCAAGATTCAGGACTCAGTCCTCAGCGCTTCGCCTGCAACTCTCGAAGCCGCCATGGAATTAGCCACCGAACTTACCGAGAACCGCATCAGAAACGGTAAGTTCAAAGAGGAGAAAAAGAAAGCCCCCGTTGAGGGCCAAACTTCCAACCACCCCACCTCATCCTCAAAATTTTCAAACAAGAGGAAACGAAATACCAGAAATTTTGTCATCACTCAAACAAATTTCCCCACCCCTGTTGCCCCCATCACACAAGTTACTCCTTCACCCGCACCACACAAAAGGCAATACTCTGGCCCTTACCCAAAGTGCACCCGTTGCCAATACCATCACTTCCCCGATTACCCCTGTCAATACTGCACCGGCTGTGGCCGTGCAGGTCACACCATCCAAGCCTGCCGTGTAGGTCACACCATCCAAGCCTGCCGCTCACTGCAACGAATGAACCGCAACCAACCCACAACTCAAACCCACCATCAAATGATGGGTCAAACCCAACAACCCCTAAAACCACCACCTACACAACATACAACCCAAACCTACTATCAACCCAACTACCCCATGATGCAACCCATGCGGGCTTGCTATAATTGTGGTGACCCAAACCATTTTAGAAACACGTATCCACGCTTGGTAAACATCATACATGCTCAAGCTTAAGCGAATCCGGTGAACCAAGCTAACCAAGCTCCTCCACCTGCTAGAGGAAGAGCATTTAACATCAACGCCAACCAAGCTAGGGCCGACAACAACGTGGTTAACGGTACGTTTCTCGTCAATGGTAGTTATGCATCCGTGTTATTTGATACTGGCGCGGATAAGAGTTTTGTGTCCTTAGAATTCGAACCCATCCTCAATCAAACTCGTGTCGAACTTATGAAATCCATAACGGTAGAAGTTGCTGATGGAAAACCGGTCTCATTAAACTCCATTATCCGAAACTGCACCTTTACTCTAAACGATCACGATTTTTCTGTTGACCTTATTCCTATGAAGTTGGGAAGTTTCGACATTATAATCGGCATGGACTGGCTCAGCCAACATCAGGCTGAAGTAGTATGCCATGAGAAGTTCATTCGCATTCCTCTTGCAGACGGTCAAACTCTACGAATCTTTGGAGAAACCCCTTCGAAAGGACTCAAGCTGATGTCCTGTCTTCAAGCCTGAAGATATCTCCGCAAAAATTATGTAGCATTTCTAACCCACGTTGTCAAGAAGGGAGGCAAAGAGAAGAAACTCGAAGATATACCCGTAGTGAAGGAATTCCCGCAAGTTTTTCCCGACGATATCGCCGGACTTCCTCCCAAGAGAGAAGTCGAATTCCGCATCGACCTTATACCTGGCGCTACGCCCGTCGCGAAATCTCCTTATAGGTTAGCCCCATCCGAGATGCAAGAGCTGGCCAGTCAATTGCAAGAACTGACCGCCAAGGGATTCATACGTCCTAGCTCATCGCCTTGGGGTGCACCTGTTCTGTTTGTAAAGAAGAAAGATGGGACTTTTCGCATGTGTATTGATTACAGGGAACTCAACAAATTAACGGTCAAAAATCGCTATCCGTTACCTCGCATCGATGATCTTCTAGACCAACTCCAGGGTGCCACTTGTTTTTCAAAGATCGACCTTCGTTCCGGCTATCACCAACTCAGAGTACATGAAGAAGACGTTCCAAAGACCGCCTTCCGAACTCGATATGGTCACTATGAATTTATGGTTATGCCATTTGGTCTCACCAACGCTCCAGCCGTCTTCATGGACTTAATGAACAGAGTTTGTAAACCCTATCTTGATCGCTTTGTTATAGTCTTCATCGACGATATTCTCATTTACTCAAAGTCTAAAACTGATCATGAACGACACCTTCGGCTCATCCTCTCACTTTTGAAGACCGAAAAGCTTTATGCTAAATTCTCCAAATGCGAATTTTGGTTAAAAGAAGTACAGTTCCTTGGTCATGTCGTCAATGACAAGGGAATTCATGTCGACCCCGCAAAGATCAAGGCAGTACAAGAATGGCAAGCGCCACGTACCCCAACCGAGGTACAATCTTTCCTTGGGTTGGCCGGTTACTATCGTCGTTTCATATCGAATTTCTCTCGTATCGCTGTACCACTCACGGCTTTGACACATAAAGGAAAACCCTTCGTATGGGGACCTAAACAAGAAGAAGCTTTCCAAACCCTTAAGCAAAAGCTTTGTGACGCTCCTATCCTCACACTCCCCGACGGTTGCGATGACTTTGTAGTGTATTGCGACGCATCAGGACAGGGATTAGGCTGTGTTTTAATGCAAAGGGGAAAAGTGATAGCCTATGCTTCTAGGCAGCTCAAAACTCATGAGAAGAACTACACTACTCACGACCTAGAACTTGGAGCCGTTGTGTTCGCTCTTAAGATATGGAGACATTACCTCTATGGTACCAAGTGTGAGATTTACACTGACCACAAGAGCCTCCAACATATCTTTAACCAAAAGGAGTTGAATATGAGGCAACGAAGATGGGTCGAACTTCTTAATGACTACGACTGCGAAATTCGGTATCATCCTGGCAAAGCAAATGTGGTGGCTGATGCACTCAGTCGAAAAGGTTATGCGAACTCTATTCGTCTTCTATGTTCGCAAATCATGACCAACATCAAAGACCAAATCCGAGAAGCTCAACATGTTTCCATAACAGAACACGACATACGCAATGAGTTATCTTGTGGAGCAGAACTTAAACTCGAAACGAAATCTGACGGCATTCTGTATTATCTCGATCGCATATGGATTCCTGATCACAACAACCTTCGCGATACCCTTATGAAAGAGGCTCACAAGACACGATACTCTGTACATCCAGGAGCCGACAAGATGTATCAAGACCTTCGATACACCTACTGGTGGCCTGGCATGAAGAAGGATATTGTTGTTTTTGTTTCCAAGTGCCTTACCTGTTCAAAAGTGAAAACTGAACACCAAAGACCCTCAGGACTTCTGGTCCAACCTGAAATACCCGTATGGAAGTGGGAAAATATAACCATGGACTTCATTACCGGGTTACCTCGCACTCCTGGTGGGTACGACACAATATAGGTAATCATTGATCGTCTTACAAAATCAGCTCACTTCATTCCAATCCGCGAGGACTTCAAAAATGAGAAGCTAGCCCGCATCTACATCAGTGAAATCGTAAGCCGTCATGGTGTACCTTTAAGCATTATATCAGATCGTGATGGTCGTTTCACTTCACGAACATGACAAGCTGTACAAGCCGCTTTGGGTACGCGATTGGATCTCAGCACTGCCTATCATCCCCAAACTGATGGTCAATCTGAACGCACCATTCAAACTCTTGAAGACATGCTTCGGGCATGTGTCATAGACTTCAAAGGGAATTGGGACGCTCACTTACCATTAGTTGAATTTTCGTACAACAACAGCTTTCATTCAAGTATCGGCATGGCACCTTTCGAAGCTTTATATGGTCGTAAGTGCCGATCACCTATATGTTGGCACGAAATTGGAGAAGCTCAAATCACCGGTCCAGAATTAATACAAGAAACAACTGACAAGATTCATCAAATCCGAAACAACCTGTTAGCGGCACAAAGCCGTCAAAAGAGCTATACTGACAAGCGACGAAAGCCCTTGGAGTTTAACGTTGGCGATCAAGTACTTTTAAAGGTATCGCCGTGGAAGGGAGTAGTTCGTTTCGGCCAAAAAGGCAAGTTAGCACCACGCTACGTAGGTCCTTTCAAAATACTCGAAAGGGTAGGACCTGTAGCCTACAAGCTTGACTTACCGGAGGAACTCAACAGAATTCATCCCACATTCCACGTATCGAACTTGAAGAAGTGCCTCGCCGATGAAAATCTCCATATTCCTCTAGAAGACATTCAAGTTGATGAATCTATGCATTTTATTGAAAGACCAGTTGAAATTATGGACTTCGGGGAAAAACGTTTAAGAAGAAGCCGCATCCCAATTGTCAGGGTACGCTGGGAGTCGAAACGAGGACCTGAGTTTACTTGGGAACATGAAGACTCAATGCGCGAGAAATACCCACACCTTTTTCCTGTATCTACTACTACTTAAATTTCGGGACGAAATTTCTAAAAGTAGGGGATACTGTAACATTTGTCGAAAAACGGGTTTTCGAAACCCGCTTCGTTTAATAACAGAACAATCAGTTTTAAATTTTTGTTGTTCTTTATGGCTTATTTTAATTTTAAACGATTCATAATTGATCAACAAATTAAAATATATAAATTAAAATTTTAAAAATATAAGAATGAATTAATTAAAAAGGAAAACCGGCTGCCGGGAGTCGAACCCGGGTCAGCCGGATATATCCTCAAAGTCTTAACTCGCATGCCATAAACCACTCCGCCACTTTGATTTTCTGATAATATAATGAATCTATTAATTCAAATATTAATATGCGGAATTCAAAACTCAGTCAATTTGCGCCCAAACAGCAGTCGTCGGAAATCCCGACGACTTCGCTGATAATTTACGTTTCCGCTCAAATTAACCAATGAATTAACTCTAACGACGGTTATAACCGACGTCTGAACCCGCGACATCAGCCATAACCGCCGGAGAACGGCTGACTTCGAATTAAGACCGAATTCAGACCCCATACATCTCGATACTACCCTATAAATTCACCCACAATTCACCAGAAACCTTTTCGCTCTCAAATCGCACATTTTCTCGACGAAATTTTACTCGCCGGAAAACATCTGCAAGTCGCCGGAAAACCGAGACTTCCACCTGCACGGTAATTACTTCGATTTTTCGGGCTCATTCCTTTATTAGACAAATTCTAATATAAATCCCTCACCCAGAATCCTTTGCAGTCGACATTGCCGGATTATCTGATTCGCCGGAGAAATTTCTGAACTTTCAGGGAAACTACTGTTAATCGGTATAATTCTTCTATTCTACTGATAGTCATTACCCAGTAGTCCCACTTCACATCTAATCCCTTCAAATTGTTGGTAGATTCTATCAGCCGCAGCTCACCAAGACGGAGCCGACGACCTTGCCGGACGTCTGAAGAAAAGCGAACAGTTGGTACAATCAACCCTCCAATCTCTTTCCATTCATTTTCTTTACGATGGCTCGTAACCTTCATTGAGCTAACTTATCAAATAACAGTCTATTGCTCGATGTCTATGTTTTGAACGAAGAAGATGAAGTGTGGTATAATATAAGAATAATTAAAATCGGTTTAATAAACGGGTTAGACACACAGTCCAGCGGTGGACTGTGTGCAACAAACACACACGCAACGCGAGTTCGAATCCTGTCCCAGCTTTACTCACTTGAAATAAAAACCTGTCTTTTTAACTAAACCGGGTTGACTCCCAGTCTATATTAAGTATAATAAAAACCGAGTTAATAACCAAGTGAGACACACAGTCCAGCGGTGGACTGTGTGTACGCTAACCCACAGGTCCCGGGTTCGAGACATGTGGTCAGCACCGGTCCGATACGTTTAAAAGCTTTTTAAAAATAAATAATTTTCGGTTTAAAGTAAACAGTATATAAGTATAATTAAAAACAGAATTATTTCGGGTTAGACACGTAGCTCAGTTGGTAGAGCTGCGTGCACGCGTACGGGAGGTCTCGGGTTCGAGCCTCACTCAGCGCACAATTTCACACAATTAAACCGGTCAGCAGTAACGGTCAACGGTCAACGGTCAAAGTCAACTTTTTTTTATTATTTATTTTATTTATTTTAATCAATTATTTAAATTAAAAATCAATTAAAAATACTTAAAAATAACGTTTTCAAGGTTAGAAAGTAGCCTTAAACACACAAATTTATACCCAAAAATCTTATTAAAATAGTTAATAAAATCCACATACTTACTGTACCTTTCGTTATTTATTGGTTAGTTATCCCTCGTCGATCAATCCCCTAAACTCGTGCGCATTCAACAATCTTCAAACAAACGCATCCAATGTGAGTGAATCTCTACCAATTCCCCGTTTTAATCACATTTTGGGGTGTATCATGTGTCGTATTTATTTATTATAATTAAACATTGTGCATTCATCATGTTCATGATCAAATGTGTATTCAAGGTGTATCCATTGTTTGTGTGGTTGAAGTTTAGATTAAATTTTATCATTTCAGTACATACATTTCATAGGCCGCCGCTCCCCATTACCTATGAGCGTGAGCTGTTCCCCATTACCTATGAGCGTGAACCAGGCGTTGCCAACATAAGATCGGCTCCGTTTGATTGAGCCTTGATCTCACATACATTAGCATAGGCCGTCCGTTCCCCATTACCTATGAGCGTGAACGGGACGTAGCCAACTTATACATTGTCATTCTTATTTCATGCTTAAGCAAGGTGGTTTGTGATTATTATATTTACATACATTTGTTCATATATGATTATTGCACAATTTTCCCAAAATTAAATTAAATAATAAATCAATAACAAATGTTTTAAACAAGGTTCACTCGCCAACTTTTGTTGACCCAAAATTTCCCATTTTTACACATGATACAGGTGATCAAGTTGAAGCAAGAAACATATAGGGCGGCCTAGAAGAATAACCCAGTTTAGATTATGGATTTGTTTAGTTAATCTTTCCTTTTCTTGTATTGTATGAATTTGACTTGGAACTTTGAAATGTAATTTGGATTTAATAAATATGAAACATATTAGTAAACATCATGAGCTTTGGTGATAACCCAATTATGCCCCGACTCTTATTTCCGCTGCGGGTCGGGGTGTGACAGACCCCGTGATCTTAGCATTGCTTTGCACCCAGCCCAACCAACTGGACTGGGTGTCTAACCCGATGATTCTAGTAATTTAATTATATTTATGCACTATTTGAACTGTTTTGTATTTGGGTTATAAAAATGCTTGTTTTATATAAAGAATTCGGTGCCATGCCTGAGACTCGAACCCGGTATGTGTTGTATAATAGTGCACACAGTCCACCACTGGACTGTGTGTCTAACCCGGTGGTTTAACCGTTTTTAATTATATACATATACTTTTTGAAAACTTCATCATCTTCATTAAATCAACCCAGAATCATAGTTCATGACTGATATGTATTTCACTAAATGTTTTTCTCTTGTTTCGCGATTATGGTTAAGACATGATAATAACGAATTACAAAAATAAAGTGAAGGATTTACCGACCGAATGATAACCCTGTTTTTCCGGCGAGAGATTCCGGCGAAAGCAAACAAGTTCCGGCGATGTTGAATTTGAACAGGAATGTGTTGGGTATAGAGATTGAGAGTGGTGTGTTCTAGTGAGATGATTTGGTATTTATAGAGTTCAAAATCAGTTTTGAAACTTCCGATTTTAAGTCCCATGATCACATTTCGGTTTCGACCAAATGATTAAAGCTTTCGGTTACATTTAGTTGTTCAAAATTTGTTACAGTTTAACGTTCAATCATTAAAAAAAAACGCTAATTTGTTTGATTGATTGCAGTTACGAATCTGCCGATCTTGAAGTTGCAGATTGGTTTGACGTTGTTTGGTTATAAATATATTTTATTTCTAGATTTAAACATCAGTGTGTGTAGTGCAGTGGTGTTTTGTGTGTGCTTATGTGGGAGACCCGGGTTCGAAACCCGGCTACTCCTTTTGAATTTTTGTTTATTATTTTAGGATTTATATTAATTTACTTATTATTATTATTATTTATTGTTTTAATTATGTGCCATTCATTAATCCGGAATATTAAATAAAATAATTAACACTAATAAATACGCAACGAACTTTTAAATGAATACTTGATTCTCAAACGGAGCAGGTTTATGGAACCCATTTTACACAAATGCTACATAAGAAAACATGTGAAACTGGCTAAGGATTTTCAAATGCTTGTGAGCGCGGACAAAAGGATTTTCCTCTCCATAACCTATATATGTAACATATTTTCCCTTTTCATTAGAAACTCTTATTAAATGACTATTTTACCCTTAATGAACTATTAAATGAATATACACATACTTCCCATTTCTAATATCATCAATCAATTACCTATCTCTTCAATTCATGTAGTATTTTACCAAATTCCTCTAATTTCTACTCTTCTTAAACAATACCATAATAATCATGATAAAAAATATGTTGGAAATTTATGTAGTATGAATGGATATTAATTTATTGAAATTATAATTTAGAAAAATTATAATTTTTTTTACTAAACTCTTTATATGGATTATAAACTCTTAAGTAGAGTTGTTATGTCTATTTATTGGTTATTATTAGAGTTTTTATATCTCTAATTAAGTGAATTTTTCACTACCCACAACTCTGGTAAAAATGGTAGGCTATGTGCTTCATTGGTTTTATGAGAAAAATACAAGAGAAAGAAAATATGGATGAAGAATTCTTGGAGAAGTTATGAAGACTTGAACATCCATATGTTGAGAACTATTGAGAGATAAGTTTTCTCTACTTGATTCCATCACTTTCGATCATTATTTTTTCCATAAGTTCAAATACTATGATTTTATCCGGTGTAACCTCAGGCGCGTGAGCCATCTTCGGCAGTAGATACTGCTTTGGTTGTTGTATCCTGGAAAACAGACGCGTCGTCTTTAGTAGAGGCGCGAAATCTGTTTTAAGTTTGTAAGACATGGGTCACAATTTTATAATAAAAATTATATAAATAAAATATAAAATTGCAAAGATACTCTCTTTACATAATTTTGGGAATTGTAGTACCCGTGCCGTGTACAAATCCATACAAAATTAAATATGAAATACAACATATTTAAATAAATCAATTCAAATCGGTATCTTCAAAAGATAAAGTCTTCAACTTGATCTTTAGCAACGTATTCTTGTATGATCCTTTGTGTGGGCTTCAACGAGATTTTGAACCACATCTTCTTATACAATAATTTCTTATACAATATATGATTGGAAATCATTTGCATTTTTTATACATCTTTTTTATAAAATGTGTATTAAAAACGATTAGAAATAGTTTATTCTATAAACTATATCATTGGAAAACGTTTTCTGTAAACGTCCAATTTAAAATGTGTCTGTTATAACATTTTTTTAATATGTGTGTTAGAAAACATTTAGTACATGCATAGTAAGACTAAACAATATAAAACCGTCTGGTGTTTTGGGTTTTTTTATCTATGTTTTCATAAATCTTACTTGATATTATTAATATAGTATGTTGCAAAACTAAAGAAATGTTTTAGAATTCAAATGGTTTGCTACTCTTGATAGAAGTAGCATATGGTGAACAAAGTAACAATCTCATGGATATTATTTGGTGGAAAACAACTTGGTGTTGTTGTGAACAAATTTAATTGTTCAAGTTCACTACTTAAATGTAGTCTTTGTAACAACTTGGTGTTGTTTTATTAGAATTGTCCAAGTTTAAAGTTTCAAAATGAAATGAGAAACTTGTACTTACAAGTGCATGGAGTCTTATCGAGGGAGTATCTCAAGAAATGCCATGGGACGATACTGTTGAGAAGATTTTGGTCAGATTATAAAGTGTTGAAGATAAAAGCACTTTGATATTTGATGTCTACATATCATCTATGCTTCCGTTTAAATTTCAAAAGTGTTTGGCACTTATGATTTAGTTTCCAATATATTTTATTGTTTTGTGTTCAACATCTTTGGATAACACATGCAATTTTTTACAAAGAAATAAATCACTAATATCTGTGACGTTTAAATTATTTTTGTGGAAGTAATTATAACGTCAACTATACATTGTTTAAAAGAATATGGCTTTAAACGGATAGTACATGAAAATATTTGGACATAAACAACTTGATAGTTGTTGCATTGACTAAAAATCAAAGACGAAACATCAAATGTATAACCATATCATGAGAGAATAATGAAAGAACGTACTGAGTGTATTGAGATGAAATACATAAACAAGATCCATGTCGACATACTTCGGTAGAAGTCATTGGAAAATTCACAAGTGTGAATTCTAACATATGAAAGAAAAAGTGTCCCACCCTGACCCGCAGCGAAAAATGGTAGTCGGGGCATGATTGGGTTTTCATCAAAGCTCATGACATTTCCTATAAAGTTTCATATTTATTATTTCCAATTTAAAGGAGGAATTACAATAAACATACAAGCACAACATGTTCTAAACACAACATTCATGAACTCTTTATTTTTCTTCTAAGGCAAATTCCTAGGTGTTCCTTGCTTCAACCTGTTCACCTGTATCATGTGTAAAAATGGTTTTTGGGTCAACAAAAGTTGGCGAGTGAATCTTATTTAAACATTGGAAAGAATTAATTATATTGGTTATTTAAATAAAAATGTGCACGAACCAAATATGAGTAACCGCATCTAACCACAAGCCACATATTATCAATCAATGCACACACAAACATGACAAATGATGAACAATGAGATCAAGGCTCAATCAAACGGAGCCGATCTAATGAGGCACCTGATGCTCAACTCGTCTCCAATGAGGAACTGATGGGCCTAATGAATGAATTGCATGCAACTGACAAAAATGTAAACACGCAATAAAACAAACAACATTTACATCACACGTTCGATCATATAATGGTAATAGCACAATTGTTTGAATAAACGAAATATGTAAACGACACATGATACACCCCAAAACATGAATAAAAAGGGGAAGTTGTAAGAATTCACTCACAGTGTTTGCGTTTTAATCCTTAGTGAAAAACCGCACGAGAATAAGGAGAAAATCCAATTGATAAGCGTGATTTAAGCTAGACAAACGAATGCAACAAAAAAAAGTAAACGTTATGCTAGGCATAGCTAAATGAACGAACATGATATGTTAGACTCGTTGAGCCTAACGAACCTCTACAAGGTTACGACAAGCCTAAAGGCGAGCCTAAACTAGGCTACCTTAACGAGCCTAATGCTCCTTACCTAAGAACCTAAACTAAACTAATTAAACTAAGAAAGCAATAAATAAATGAATATTAAAACAAAAATAAAAATAAAAAAAATAAAAGAACAAAGAAAGGAAAATTACCTCGAAGAAAAACTTTACAAAATGAGAAGAGCTTGAAGGGCGGCACCTCCTCGTCGAAAGTGGAAATAAAAACTACTACACACCACACCCAAAGGGGTATTGTGCTTGTGGAGCCACCAAATTTGGTTATTCCACTTGTTTATACTCAAACTATGAGTTGCAAGCTATAAAGAACAAAGCAAGGGTATTTACAGGTGTGAAATGGAGCACAAATTGGTGATTGGGGCGATGTGGGATGACCTTAAAACAAGATTTTCGCGTCTTTCAAATTAGCAACAAACACCAAACTTGTTTTCGCGATTCCCGCTTCGTTATAACTCCGTTTCGCGCACAGTTTTCGCCTACGTCCATTATTTTCAGAGTACTATCATATGGAAGAGAGTAATCCAACATCCATGATGTCGAGAATTGGGCTTAAACCTTGGGTCTTGATGCGGGTCGAGGGTTATGTTCTAAAACTTGTGTTTGTGATTCCCGTTATGCTGGAGCTCAGTTTTATGCATAATTTGAACCTACTTGATCCTTAGTATATCAAGTATATCTTGGAGCTTTGAATGGACCAGAATGATAGCTCAAGGATGGAGAAAGAAAGTCACCCGAAAGTCATCTTATGACAAAACTAAGAATACGACATGTAGAGCTTCTTTGCTCTCATTTACATCTAAACCCTCAAAAACACAATGTCTTATCTTAAGGCATATATATAATGAAGTTTGGATTATAAGAAGGTTAGGATATGATGTGCTAGGTATGTTCACGAAGTCTCCAAAGTTTTTGATTAACTTAAGGAAAACCTTAGTTTTAGACCTTAGAGATATGGAGGGTTGCTTCAAAATACATGGAAATTAATTTACAAGGTTGTATAAAACATGTATAAGACTATAAATCACCAGATATGATAACATGTATGATCAAAACATAGAATCCAAGAAATTTTATTGCTTAAACATTAAACAAAATTACGTGGAATATGAAAACGGATCGAGTTACAAAAACGGTTCGGGTTTTAGGATTCATTTTTTTTACGAATGTTACAGTCTCCCCTACTTTTGAAAAATTTCGTCCCGAAATTAAGAGGTAACCGTTTAGCCATTTAACATTTGGGTGGTAGAGCTAATTCAAAAGGGATTGTAGTGTTTAAAGATTTTGGAAATGAAAATGTTAACAAAAGTTTGATGTGGTGGATTGGCTCAAGTGTTTCGTTTGTTGGCGAGACCCGGGTTCGAATCCTTGGTCCGCTATTATATTTATATTTTTTAAATTCAAAGTTTTGAAATGTTACAAATCAGACCCCTTAATATTTGGGTGGTAGAGCTAATTCAAAAGGTATTGCAGTGTTTAAGGATTTTGGAAATGAAAATTTTTACAAAAGTTTGATGTGGTGGATTGGCTCAAGTGTTTCGTTTGTTGACGAGACCCGGGTTCGAATCCTTGGTCCGCTATTTTATATATATTTTTTAAATTCAAAGTTTTGAAATGTTACAAATCAGACCCCTTAACTCTACTATCCGAACTAACTTGGCTACCAACTCATATTACCTTAAAACTCACTTCAAAACCTAACAAAACTAACTAGATTTTATTAATGATTTTAATTGTGATATTAATTAAATTAAATTAATAAATAAATAAATCGATAAATGAATTTAAATTTAAGAGTAAAATCTTTTAAAGGTTATTTCGCGAAAATTCCGAGGTTTAAAGGTTAGGATCCGGATTTCAAAGTGGGTCGGACTTCTGGATATCTGTTTTTTGCGGATGTTACAGTCCCCCATACTTTTAGGAATTTCGTCCAAAATTAGGAGGGAACCATTCTTGAGGGTTAGTTAATAGGGTTTCTTATATATTGGATCTCGAGTATACTAGGTAATAAAAAATCTCGATGATGCTAAGGATATACATAACTAGGTGAGTGTGAAGTTTGGATTTTGATTGAGGCGGGTAACGTTCCTAGTAAGGGTTGAATGCCCTGCTACATGAATCGTTTTTTGATGCCTGAGGTGTAGAAGTGAAAAGCATTGTAACACGGAGATGGCTAACCGGATATTGCCTCATGATAAGGGGTTTTGAGAAAAATCAGAGCGTCATAATGATAAAGTTACCTCACAAAACGAAATCATCAACCACATCGTTATCAAAACTGAGATTGACACTACTTACACAGAACTTCCCGTAACCGTCTAACAATGCTTTTGATCACCTAACAAGAACATTTATATATAGGAAGTACCTGCGGCGTATCCACCATGTCCTTGTCAAATTTTCATTGGCCTTGTTATTAAGTCACGATTAGTTCTACGTGACTCGTCCTAAAATCTACCAAACATAAACAAACACAACAACCCATGCTTGAGTCTCGAATCTGAAGAAAGCAAGACTAAGTGACGGCGGTACCTCTCTCGTGTGTTATGAGGAAGTGGTCAGTCTATGAAAAAGTGAGACACGGCCCAACTTCCCTAAATGATGAGACGAGGTTCGTCGTGATGTATGATGGCATGAATGACATGAAATTTAATCATTGTATAAAGATATGTAATGAAACAAATTGACAAAGCGTGATACAAATTGCATTAATGGCATTAATATGAAATAATGAAATCTAGAAACATAACTACCCAAATTGAAAACAATGGTAACTTGAATAGTTAGGACAAGAAATGGAATTTATTAAAGCTTGGATTGGGAATAAAAATAAAATAAACAACTAGAGCAGAGTCTTGAGTCTTCATGATGGGAGAAAGGCTATTTAGGTTTTTCGTTCGCACCGTTGTTGACCTCAACTGGGTTTGCGTTGATGTTGTAAGCTCTCCCTCTTGCTGGTGGGGGTGCTGGGTTTGCCTGTTCGCTTGGTTAACTAGGTGTGCTTGAGCTTGGGCGTTTATGATGTTAACCAATCTAGGGCACGTGTTTCTAAAGTGGGTAGGGTCACCACAATTAAAGCAAGCTCGAACATATGGAACTATGGGGTATTGAGGTTGTTGATAGGGTTGGATCATGTTTTGGGTAGAGGGTGAAGTTTGGTTTTTGGGGCATGCGACAAGTCTTACTTAGATGACCATAACGCCCACAATTAGCACACAATCGACAGGGTATGGTAGGTTGATGGTGATAAAAGCAGGTGTTGCATTGAGGGTGAGGTCTAATGCAGGGTTTCTTATTTGGGTAAGCAGAGTTGGGTGCTACTTGAGTGATTGGGATAGCTTGAAGTGGTACGGCTTGTGGGGCTGGTTGATTGCCTTGAGTGATAGAAAAATTTTGCCCGTCTCGCTTTCTCTTAGTAGCGGGTTGGGAAGAGGATTCAGTTTGGGTTGAGTTTGAGGTTTCGGTTGGTGTTTTATCTTTCTTCTTCTCATCTTTGAAGTCTCTATTCCTAATGTGGTTTTCGGTGAGCTCTGTAGCTAGCTCCATTGCTGCTTCCAAAGTTGCAGGTGTAGTACTTATCACAGGGTCTTGAATCTTTGGAGGAAGACCCCGAATGTTATGCTCGATCAGGCGGTAGAGAGGGGTGAAACAATTTGGAACCATTTGATTCAGCTCGAGGAACCTCTTGTTATAGGTTATGTGATCTCCCTCTTTTTGCTTTAATGAATAGAACTCGTCCTCTAATTTCTTTATTTCACTTCTTGGACAGAAACGTCTATTCATAAGCTCTCTCAATTCTTCCCATGTTAGGGCTACAGCGGCTTCGATGCCTCGTCTGCCCTTCTCAGCATTCCACCACATGAGGGCAACTCCATACAAGCGTCCAGTAGCGTAGCGTACTTTGCGGTCGTTGGGACAATCACAGTTGAGGAAGGTACTCTCCATCTCTTCGAACCATCGAAGGAGAGAAGTGACTCCCTCAGTACCTTCGTACTTCGGAGGGTCACATGAATTGAAGTGCTTGTAGGTGCACTTGGTGGTATTTGGGGGAGGGTTGACAACATTTTGATCTTCTTGGTTGATTGGGTTGATGGGATTAGCGGCAAGGGTTTGTTGGACTTGAACTACGATGTTGGGAATTACGGTAGCCATTTTTTGAGCGATTTGGGCAGCCATGCGCTCGCGAGATTTTCCTGATCTCCTACCTCTACGAGAGTGACTAGAAGACATCTACAAGGAATACCTATCGAGAGTATGAGCTTGACATATAGGTGTCATGTGTCGTATAAAATGAACATCCACAAAACAAATGAAAAAAATAAATTTGCTACATCCATAGGATGTCTTGGGCTTTGCTCATGTTTGTGCCCCCATATGTCCCCATACTTGGCCTTGGTTGTCATGTGGGCCCCCATGAATACTGGGCTCTGGTAGGGTTCCCATTGGTGTTGGCCTGTTAACACTTGCGCCACCCGAATGAAAATCGTAAAACATGATTGCAAAGTATAAGGTCGGAGGGTGTCCTGGTATAGACATAGTGACAACTCAAAGTGGGGTTAGTTTGAACGACGTTTGGTGTGGCATGCTTTGGCCTAATAGGTCCTTCGTACTCTCATCGTTAGTCCCCAGGTAGGCAAACTAGTCCGTTATATTTGATTTATACGAATGCCAACCTAGACAGGACGTTTCGATTACTGGTACTTGTACCCTTCCAGTTACTACATGCCCATCGTAAAACTCACTTTGATGAGATCAAAAAACCAAAACATCACAAAATCTTGAATAAAGAAAATATGAGAATGATTTGAATATGTGAGAATTGAAACGTGCGTGATGAATGTATATGTAAGCATGTTATGTTTGACAATATGTTTAACTCATTAAGTATTACACAAAATGATAGTAGAAGTGCTTGCATGCATTTGTGTGTGTCGCAAATATGAAACAAATAAACATCATAAGTTTGCATGTAACCACATAAGCAATTAAAAATCTAATCGACTATAGTATAGACTCTAAGGGTCTAATAACATATCCTATATCCCTATAGTCAAAAGCTCTGATACCAATCTGTCACACCCTGACCTGCAGCGGAAAATGGTAGTCGGGGCATGATTGAGTTTTCATCAAAGCTCATGACATTTACTATAAAGTTTCATATTTATTATTTCCAATTTACAGGAGGAATTACAATAAACATACAAGCACAACATGTTCTAAACACAACATTCATGAACTCTTTATTTTTCTTCTAAGGCAAATTCCTAGGTGTTCCTTGCTTCAACCTGTTCACCTGTATCATGTGTAAAAATGGTTTTTGGGTCAACAAAAGTTGGCGAGTGAATCTTATTTAAACATTGGAAAGAATTAATTATATTGGTTATTTAAATAAAAATGTGCACGAACCAAATATGAGTAACCGCATCTAACCACAAGCCACATATTATCAATCAATGCACACACAAACATGACAAATGATGAACAATGAGATCAAGGCTCAATCAAACGGAGCCGATCTAATGAGGCACCTGATGCTCAACTCGTCTCCAACGAGGAACTGATGGGCCTAATGAATGAATTGCACGCAACTGACAAAAATGTAAACACGCAATACAACAAACAACATTTACATCACACGTTAGATCATATAATGGTAATAGCACAATTGTTTGAATAAACGAAATATGTAAACGACACATGATACACCCCAAAACATGAATAAAAAGGGGAAGTTGTAAGAATTCACTCACAGTTTACGTTTTAATCCTTAGTGAAAAACCGCACGAGAATAAGGAGAAAATCCAATTGATAAGCGTGATTTAAGCTAGACAAACGAATGCAACAAAAAAAAGTAAACGTTATGCTAGGCATAGCTAAATGAACGAACATGATATGTTAGACTCGTTGAGCCTAACGAACCACTACAAGGTTACGACAAGCCTAAAGGCGAGCCTAAACTAGGCTACCGTAACAAGCCTAATGCTCCTTACCTAAGAACCTAAACTAAACTAATTAAACTAAGAAAGCAATAAATAAATGAATATTAAAACAAAAATAAAAATAAAAAAAATAAAAGAACAAAGAAAGGAAAATTACCTCGAAGAAAAACTTTACAAAATGAGAAGAGCTTGAAGGGCGGCACCTCCTCGTAGAAAGTGGAAATAAAAACTACTACACACCACACCCAAAGGGGTATTGTACTTGTGGAGCCACAAAATTTGGTTATTCCACTTGTTTATACTCAAACTATGAGTTGCAAGCTATAAAGAACAAAGCAAGGGTATTTAAAGGTGTGAAATGGAGCACAAATTGGTGATTGGGGCGATGTGGGATGACCTTAAAACAAGATTTTCGCGTCTTTCAAATTAGCAACAAACACCAAACTTGTTTTCGCGATTCCCGCTTCGTTATAACTCCGTTTCGCGCACGGTTTTCGCCTACGTCCATTATTTTCAGAGTACTATCATAGGGAAGAGAGTAATCCAACATCCATGATGTCGAGAATTAGGCTTAAACCTTGGGTCTTGATGCGGGTCGACGGTTATGTTCTAAAACTTGTGTTTGTGATTCCCGTTACGCTGGAGCTCAGTTTTATGCATAATTTGAACCTACTTGACCCTTAGTATATCAAGTATATCTTGGAGCTTTGAATGGACCAGAATGATAGCTTAAGGATGGAGAAAGAAAGTCACCCGAAAGTCATCTTATGACAAAACTAAGAATACGACATGTAGAGCTTCTTTGCTCTCATTTACATCTAAACCCTCAAAAACACAATGTCTTATCTTAAGGCATATATATAATGAAGTTTGGATTATAAGAAGGTTAGGATATGATGTGCTAGGCATGTTCACGAAGTCTCCAAAGTTTTTGATTAACTTAAGGAAAACCTTAGTTTTAGACCTTGGAGATATGGAGGGTTGCTTCAAAATACATGGAAATTAATTTACAAGGTTGTATAAAACATGTATAAAATTATAAATCACCAGATATGATAACATGTATGATCAAAACATAGAATCCAAGAAATTTTATTGCTTAAACATTAAACAAATTTACGTGGAATATAGAAACGGATCGAGTTACAAAAACGGTTCGGGTTTTAGGATTCATTTTTTTTACGAATGTTACAAAAAGTTCTATAAGTTATTGTATACCTTTAATAAATCTTGCGAGATTTGTTCCGAGTGATCTATACGTAGATGCGTCTACCACTTGGTTATAGTTAGAACTACATTGAGATTTTACCTCCGTTTGGGAGAGCATGCTAAATATACATATCTCTTAATGAATAACAATAGATGTGTGCAAATTACTTATGGCAAAATTATGAATGCCATGTTTGTTGAGTGTTGATCTAGTTGACTCTATCTCACACATAATAGTGATTGTAGACGAGGAACATTCATCTTGTTCGTAATGAATGTGTTCACCAAGTGACTTGGATTAAGACTTATGTTTAAGTCCTTATGATCAATGGTAAAGCGTTGGAGATCAAATGTAAAAAAGTTATGTTCCTTAATTGAATGATAAAATTTAGCTATGTGTTATATATAATAATTTGTGAGACCTTCCTAAATATTGATGTTTTAGGATTATGAATAAGTCTCATTATTTTGTCTTAACAAGGGATGAATGTTGCAAAGTGATATTATGATATCCTTAGGGCTGTGAAGAATCAGAATGATGCATCTTCTGTTCACATGCTTAGTCTAAAGCATGCTGGACCAGTACTTGGTTAATTATGCGTTTTGACGGAAACTAATTAACTCTAAACATTCAAATGTGTATGAACACAAAACAATTTGTGTATAGACAAAGTTGAGGGAGAATTTTCATTCATTATAAGGAAAAGACATGTAACTTTTGAAGAGTTTGTTCGAAAAAATGAGGAGAACTCATTGTCTAGGCTTATTCTATATGGTAAATAAGAATCATTCTAAGTTGGTGACAAACTTATGACAATGGCATGTGTTGTTTTGGTCAGCTTATGTAAGCTAATGCAATATGATTAAATTCACTGATACAATGAGGTTGATCTTGTTCAATCATATGTGTATAAAGGTCGTCATAAGTGAAGTTACGGAAATGTTGATCAAATGACAAGAAATGTGGGGGAGGATCCATTTAAAAAAAACAACCCTATAAGGGTATGTAGAAATGGTTTTCATTACTCCATCTGGATGTTATCCAATAACACTTAAATGTGGGGGTGTCTTGCATTTGTACCATAATATTTTGGCAATAAGGATTTTGTAATCCAATCTAACATTGCAAACAGACGACTAAGTGGAAGACACAAATGTCATAGTGCATAATGGAGATGTGTTTGCCTTACATTATAAATGTATTATTCTAAGACAAATATTATAACCAGATTCAGGTGGCCCTAAGGTTATAGTCTTAGAAATTGACAATAGGCAATGTTAACTTTCGAGTTACAAACACGTCATGACAATTGGTTTCAACTGCAAAGTTATCTTTAGTGACTTGTCAATGACAAAGATAATGTTATGGATCCAACAACCTGAAGGTTTATTAGAGATCAAGTTCTTTATTGAGACTAAAGCCCATGGAAAAAGGGTGTGTGAAGGAAACCTAACTTAGTTGACTGGAGATCCCAAGATCTAAGTTCAATAGGACAACGGATTCATATGCCTAAGGGTGGTCACTGCAGGGGCATAGCTGATATGCATAAGCTAGTATATATGGTTATATGTACCCCTTAAACGAAAAAAGGGTGTTTAAATACGTCCTAGTTCATTCTTATGAAATTTTGACAAATTGTGAGGCTAAGCGTATTATGTGGTAAATGATTTTGCGTAATCATGGTAACCATGATGCTTTAAATGATTTAAGGAGAATCACCTATGTTATAGAGAAGTGGGGTCGCTTCGAATGGAATTGGGGGCACAATTCCTAGAGCTCTCGTGGAACCAGGAAAGTGTTCCACGACCATTATTGGACACGACTACGAGGGGATGACCCGGCTAAGGAGAGTATTGTATGAAGTGTATTGTCTACACAAATGAGAGTTTGTTCAAGGACTTCGCGTCTACAACCCGCTAGGAGACTACGTATGCTTCACAACGGAAAGTTCAAAGGGAACACCTACTTATCCGACAATACTCAACTATCGAGGTTCCATTGGAAATTTTATATGTTTTGAACGATCTCCATTCATGCGGGGGATTGTTGGAAATTTATATAGTGAATGGATATTAATTTATCGAACTTATAATTTAGTAAAATTATAATTATTTACTAGACTTTTCATATGGACAATAAACTCTTAAGTAGAGTTTTTATGTCAATTTATTAGTTTTTATTAGAGTTTATGTCTCTAATAAAATCTCCAATAAAGTGAAACTTTTCACTACCCACAACTCTTGTAAAAATGGTAGGCTATATGCTTCATTAGTTTTTATGAGAAACTACAAGAGAAAAATAAGATGTATGAAGAATTCTTGGAGAAGTTGTGAAGACTTGAACATCCATATGTTGAGAATTGTAGAGAGATAAGTTTTCTCTACTCGATTCCATCACTTTCGTATCATTATTTTTCCACAAGTTCAAATACTATAATTTTATCCGGCGTAACTTCGGGCGCGTGAGCCATCTTTGCCAGAGCCATCTTCGGCAGTACATACTGCTTCGGCTGTTGTACCCTGGGAAACAGACGCGTCGTCTTTAGTAGAGGTGCGAAATCTGTTTTAAGGTAAGCGTGTTGAACACGTGCCTCAGCCACAACCGTCAACACTTGTTTGTTTATTTTGTAGGAAATTATTGTATAAGAATATGTGGTTCATAACCTCGTTGAAGCCCACACAAAGGATCATACAAGAATACGTTACTAAAGATCAAGTTGAAGACTTTATCTTTTGAACATATCGATTTGAATTGATTTATTTAAATACGTTATATTTCATATTTAATTTTGTATGGATGTTTACACGGTACGGGTACTATAGTTCCCAAAATTATGTAAAGAGAATATCTTTACAATTTTTATATTTATTTATATAATTCTTATTATAAAATTATGACCCATGTTTTACAAAATACTATCTTTAAAAAATGTAATCCTTAGTTCTTCATAATCAAAATCATCACGGAATACAATTAGCAATATGGTAAAAATGCATTGAAGTTCATATATATTTATTATCAAGGAATACAAGTAGCAATATGGTAAAAATGTAATAGAATCAAGTTAGTAAAAAGCATACTGATATACTTACTTCGACTCTTATATTTTTGACATTTTCTATAATACGTGTACTTTGCATCCGTTTATATTCAAACGTTGGTGTGCTATGTTTTATATATTGCTTATATTACAAGTCTTATATAGTAGAATGTATGGTATCCTCAAAATAAAAGATTCATCTGCAAATAATGGTATTGTGATAATACTTCTTCTGTACGAAATTATGAGAAAAAAACATATAGCCAACAGTTATAAGTAAAAAAAATGGTTTTTTTTTCTAAAATTTGTAACCAAGTATTTCTATGTAGATGTTATATTAGCTTGATTCCTAAGATTTTTGTTTTAATAATATTACCTTATTTTACAAAAAGTTCTGGGATAGTATCTAATTGCTAGTAAAAAAAACTAAACATATAGATTTTATTAGTCTACCAGACCCTCTTGGATAAAAATAGTATTGGCTTATTTTACAAAAGTTCTCTAAGAATATCCAAACACATCCTCACCGTTACGCAACTCTCCACGTGAATTGGGGAGATATGTAATTGATTAATGATATTAGAAATGAGAATATGTAAATATTCATTTAATAGTTTATTAAGGGTAAAATAGTCATTTAGTAAGAGTTTTTAATTAAAAGGAGAAATATGTAATATATATTGGTTAGGGAGGGGTATATGTAATTATTTTTTTTATTTGGGAAAATAAGTAATAAGCTAGTTTGTGAGGGGGAAATATATAAAATCCCTAAGCAATTAAATGGTCACAATGGTATGTTTAAATTACAATTTGGTCCTTTTGAAAATCATGGATTAACTTTTTGCCGCGGTGTATCTATTTTGATGCGTAACATTTAAGGATGTTAAACAAACTATTAATCTAGCAGTGGTAGAGCTTGAACTAAAACTTAATAGGGGGCGGACTTCCAAAATTCAAATCGGTGCGAGCGAGACTCTTAAAAATCCAATATTTGTAAAAAAACAAATTTAGAGATTTTGAGTTAAATTAACACTACGAGCGTAAAATCGATGATGACCGGGGCACGCCCAGCCCCCAATAAAGCTTCGTCAATGAATGTAAGGTAAGTTGATCATTTTACATTTCTATAAAATTAAGAACCATTAATACATAGAGTAACTACAATTTGCGTCCCTATGATTTTAGTAAGGAATCACTTTGAGTCTTTACTTTGGAAATTTAGCTTCTTAACTCCTTCTACTTTAGGTTTCTTACACTATGAACCCTTTCCTCTAACATCGTTAGGATTTTCCATTAAATGCATAACAACCAGAGTTGGGGTGGGGACAGAATTCTCTTTTCACTCTCAAAGATGTTATTATGAGCCCCTCCCTCTCATCGAAACCAAGTTGACTTTCTCTCTCTCACACACACACACATCATAACCATCTTTGACTCTCTCTCTCTATCTCTCTCTCACACACATCATAACCATCTTTGACTCTCTCTCTCTCACACACACACACACATTAAAACCAACTCCACCACCCTCACTACACCACCACACGACCCCTACTACACAACCACCATCACACACCACCACCACCTAGCGTTTCTTGTGAAATGAGGGGGTTTATGTAAAGAACAGTGTTAGATGAGGGGAAATTGGATGTTGATTTCGTGTACGAACAGTCACAACAAGGAATAGAGGATGATTTGATTTTGTTACAAGATCCTAACAAGGAGAAGTTAACGAAAGCGATTGCGTTGGGATTGGGGATGAGGAAAAATAAGAAGGGTTATACTTTGTCAAATAGGGAGGTTTGCAGGCTATTAGCCTATTAAGTTGAAGGCTGAGAGTGATTTGAAGGAGTGGGTGACTGTTGTGGTGAAATTGGAAGTGAATGATGATAATGGTAATATCGATTCAGATGTGCATTTTGAGGCGTTAATCAACGATTTAGGGTTTGTGGGTTTACTTGGTTACACTTAGGGGCAAAGTGGTCCCTTAGGCCATATTTGACATTAAATCTAACTAAAGTTAGCAGGAGGGACTCAGGTTGTTACTTAAAAATTATATCAGGGACTCAGGAAGCAAAATTTCTAAAGTGCGGACTCATAGTGATCCCGCCCTAAAACCACAAGGACGCAAATTGCAGTTTACTCTAATATATATGTATATATGTGTATATACACGGATTTGAAGCGTGGAATTTAACTTAACAACCTAAAATCATAATTGTTTTCTAAACTTAGGTCTTTTTCTAGCAATTGAGCCCAAAACTTCGAACCTAGGTAACGTGACAAACTGATAATCAAGCTATAAGATCGATAAAGAGAAGATGAAGAAGAAGAAGAAGAATACTTAAGAGAAACAGAAGGGTAAAACCCAATTCAAATCATCAATAATTCATTTGTACTAATTTGATCTTTTTAAGTAAAATCAGGTTAACCTAAAGTCACAGAATAGACCTTTAACTATTCAACTTCTACAAGCCCAATCCCTCGACTATATAGTATGCAACAATACTTCCTAAAATCAGAATAAGGAAAAATATTTCTAATCGAAACTACCAAATCTAAACTGTGAAAAAACTTTTGTAAAACTATCAGTGCTTTCTTGAGCTTTACCAATTTTGATTGGTTCAATAACCATGCTCGCTAGTTTGTAAATTATATTTTCCCCTCAAATTCATCCATTCCGGCCATTTGGGGATCCATGAAACAAGCATGAGGTGGTTTAGGCTTCTCTAACACCCCCTCCCCCCAATCCTCAACAGTTTTTTATGGACTACTAACAGCTTTAGTGCTTCTAGAGATATAGTTAAGACCTTGATTAATCTGATTCTTGCTTTTATAGAACCAACCAAAGACAATCTAGCAATAAATTCTTTTGACCTACTTGATGGCTTGTTATAAATAAGATTCACATTAGCTTTGCTGTTGTGATGAGACATTCCTTTCCACCCAACCACAATTGCCTTAAAATTTCTTGCATTATACTCGGTAGCATTCTGGCAAGTTTCTACAACATGTTTATAAGAAATGATATGTTGCAAATTTCTCTTAACAGCTAGTTGGAATGAGATGGAAACTGAAAAAAAAAATGATCAAAAATAACAATTGTAGATGAACACAGACTGATAGCAGTTGTTGGGAATCAGACATCATTGTAGCGGAAGATTGTGACTTGGATGAATCCATGTTCATGGTGAAACCGAAAGGAATGTGCAGATTTATGATATGAACATAGAAAGTTCAAAGGAAACGTAAGGACAATTCATATGAAATCGAATATGTCTTGATGCCGGAAGTTATTACCGGGAATCAAGTTTATATACATTGTCATTGTTGGCGGTTAAGATTGGCGGGAATAACTGCCTTGCAGTTTTGAATCATACCCGCTTATCTAACTCGCTTATCATCCCTACATAAGTTAACATAAAACCGGAAATGTATATGTTCTAATACTTATACATAATTAACATAATAAAGTTTAAATATCATTCTCTAACATAACCCCCTTAAACTTGATTATGTTTTCTAGCATGCAGCATGACACTTCTATTTGCTTCTTCAACAGCCTTCCTTGCTTGATTGAAATCAAAGCGTCGACGTTTCTTGTGCATTTTCCAGGCTCCCTCCCAATCATTTCCAGCATAGAGCGCGTAATGATCCATGTCAGCTTCATCTTAAGCATCATCAGCATTTTCCTCCTCTCATGGCCGCCGGCTGAAGAACTTTCTCCTTCTTTCACCACCTCCATGTCAAACACCTTCTCTTGAACCGCCTTGAACCTATAATAATATACCAAGACATCAAGATACGTAGCATAAATAATTCTCATGTATTCACCGTCATGGTATTCGTATCCCATATCCTTAGCAATCACCGGCTATAAGTTGTCATTAGTGACACTCCGGTAGCCACCATCTCGTTCCACTATCACATATAACCCCAGTAAATCGATCTTTCTATTATTTGGTGCAAATGGAGGAATCGGTTTTGAAGATATTCCCAGTTTGACGTTTAAGAACCAAGCCACCATCTCCTCAAACTTACCCTCCAATTCATGTTTGTATTTGAATACAAACTCCCTGTCGTCTATCAGGTCCAGCAACGATTTGCAATCAGCGAAATCACGGAACTCCATGGCCTTGATAATCATCATACTCCAGTCCGTTTCTTGTCATGACAGATTCAAGTCTTCAAAGTAGGAATTAAGATATCTTTCTTTGAATTCATCATCCACTGTGCTAACATTAACAATCCCCTGTTTTTCTTTGAATTCAACTCTTCCTTTGTTAAGCCATTCATATCATTCACAGAATTAATAACCGGTGTTGAGAACATTGGAAATATTTTGCAAGTGTCACCCGACTTGTTAACGGTGTACCCTTGCAACGTTAATTGGTCCAAACTCAACACGTTCCGGTCTAATTCCGGAGCGTAGAATACACTTTGTATTCTCAAAGTTTCATTGCTTGATTTTATTTCTACCGCCCCAACCCCTCGGGTAAACAGGAAATTATTTCCCCCAAATTGTGTTTCAACCCCAACTATGTGTTTGATTCGTTTAAACACATTCAAGTTACCAGCAGTATGATGAGAAAACACAGAACTCACGTACCAGATGTCGCCCCATTGGCCTCCTTCTGTACCGATGACTATTATCTCTTGATGATCATTAATCACACTTTCTTGTTTCTGTATTCCGACGTTCACTGCCTGATGAATCAGTTGGGTCGCTTCATCGTTTTATTTTGCTTTACACGAATATATCTGGTGCCCTGGTTGATGGCAATAGTAACAGAGTCTTACTCGAGGAATTTGTCTTTCTTTTTCGTTCTTTTCGTCAATGCAGTGTTGACATGGCAACATGGTTGACGCTGGTTTGATTTCTGTCTTCCTTCCCAACAGTGCTCTGATACCACTATGTTGGGAATCAGACATCATTGCAGCGGAAGATTGTGACTTGGATGAATCCATGTTCATGGTGAAACCGAAAGGAATGTGCAGATTTATGATATGAACACAGAAAGTTCAAAGGAAACGAAAGGACAATTCATATGAAATCGAATATGTCTTGATGCCGGAAGTTATTGCCGGGAATCAAGTTTATATACATTGTCATTGTTGGCGGTTAAGATTGGCGGGAATAACTGCCTTGCAGTTTTGAATCATACCCGCTTATCTAACTCGCTTATCATCCTTAAATAAGTTAACATAAAACCGGAAATGTATATGTTCTAATACATATACATAATTAACATAATAAAGTTAAATATGATTCTCTAACAGCAGTGAGATAATGAGCTCCATATCTCTATTAACAACATCTTCCATTACTATCTCAGTTCCATCTTTTTCAATTAATGGAACTCCTTTGTTAATTAATGCAATTCCAATATGCTTCACATATATTAGGGAAATCTCACAATTAACCCAACTTTACTTTCGATGACGTGATAAAACAACCATTTCTTAAAAATAGAAATGTCATATACATGGGCTATCATTTACAGGCGCATCTCTTTTCACGTCCCTTTATACTCGCTTGTATTTCTTCTGCTGAAGACTTTGATTATATCTTAGTTACTGACTGCAGACTAACAAGATCCACATGAAAATGTAAAAGGTCTGGTGACTTAGAGGCAAGAATCTTGCATAGATAATGCATCAAAGTCATTTTGTTGTGAGCTTTAAGATGTTGCCTAACTTGAAACCAATCGCAAAACCTCTAGCTGTCTCTCTATTTAATCTACTCACCAGATACAAAAAATATTTCTTGATATCCTTGAATTTAACATAAATCTAGACCTCATTACATGCAGCGTTTACAGTCTTCAAATTCGGTATTGAATTGAATTTTGAACATAAGTGCCTGTAACTTATATTCCAGTGGAACAATCATGAGCTCTCGGAAGAACTATTCACACTTTCACGGCATCTCCTTGTCACCTATATAACTCCTTATTCTTCCATTTTAGACACCTTGTCAAACCAATTTTGGGCCACACTCATATGGATTTCCATTTGTGCCACTTTTGTACCATTCGAGTTACTATTTCCGGCTCTATCATGTGAATCATTTTATGTAACTCACTACAAATATCTTTATCAGCAATCACCTTCTTGTTTTGCTCAAAATTTTGCAAAAGAACTTATCTGATGCCTCTTTATAGGCCTTTTGTTTTGTTCAGAATATATGTGATTATTTCAAGGAATGAATTTCCATTAGGTTTAAGGTGATTGTTAGAAGCATCAAAAAATTGTTCATCAAGCATATAATCCACATCAAAATCCTCAGTGTTGCTTGTTTCACTAACGTCTTCTTGCTTTACATTATGTACGAGGATATCAAACAACTTTGATTCATTTTCGTCAACCTCAAGTTGAGCTTCACCAACCAGAAAATTTTGTGGGTACATCACCGCTGCTAACGTCATCACCTGGATGTGTTCCAATTGAACATGATCCATGTTTGTGCAGACTCAATTTTTGCGAGTTTAGGAACCTTGTGTGATACAAACCCCTCATTATTATCACCATTATAACTAAAATTGTTTCGGGAAACTCGTTTGTGTGTGTGTATATATATTAAAGCAATTGCTTTGCATAATTAATAAAAACAATTTAGAATGCTATAACAACATAAATGAAGAACGTGGCCAACAAAGTACAAGTACAAATTATATGAAATATATGTCAAGATGGCGTGTATCTCACTTGATTGTAGAATTTAGTTATCCTTTTCCTTTGGCAATTGTTTTAGGGGCGATTTAAACCAAGGTATCCAAATAGATGTTGTTTGTTGGTACATCTTATAGGCTTCAACTCTATACTCTTGTTTAAGCATCCTTTTCTCCACAAGTGTAGTCACATAAGCTAGACACAAGGTGTTTGTGAGTGCACCAACAAAGACCCAAGCGCCCCCTAGGTTCCAACCAAAGATGGCAAGTCCCCACCACCATAGTTGTTCACCAAAATAGTTTGGGTGTCTAGAATAATACCACAAGCCTTCATCAAGATTGGGCATGATGGCCTCTCCTTCCTTTTCCAGTTTTTCATTCGCGCTCACAAACGTGTGAAGCTGGGTGTCGGCGAAATAGGCGTAGATGATGCCACAAATGCACACAAGTAATGCAATTATGTCCCATATGTTTAGTGGCTTGTTGATTGAGTGAATTATATACAAGGGTAGACATACTCCAAATAGAAATACCTGTTTGTGAAAACCGGAAATCGTTTATCAAATTTTCGAATGAGAGAGGACATATTTGTAGAAAAATTTACTTTGCACATTAGTAGAGGGAGATCTAACAAGGATGACTAAATAACACATTGGTTATGCTAAGTTATCACTAGTTTAGAAGAAAATAACATATACTTTTAGTTTAATGTTGCAGTAAATAAATATCATTTAACACATCAATTTCTAGTAGTGTAACCATGACATCATGTGGGTTCTCAAACATATAAAATCTAAAATGTTTACCTGTTGAATGAGGTAAACACCGAAGAATGAAGCCCACCACCAGTTTTGGCCGTGCTGTCGAGCCATATCGGTGAACCTCCAATCTTCTCTTGCGCCCCATTGCCATTTCTCCCGACGAAAGGAGTTATGAGTCAATCTAATAGCCCAAACCCATGTCAAAACCACCACCACCATCGACCGCCACAAGTTATATTCTGCACCAGGGTGACTCGAAAAGTAATGCACCAACATCACTGGAATCACTGTCCAATACAAATCTATCATCTGCATATATATATAAAACCAGCAGATCCATTAGTTAAAAAACACAAACTAAATAACATCAACTATAAAGTGTCAGCTGAAATGTCTGATTGAATAAACTAAAAAACACTATTTTTTAACACTATTCTAATCAACTCCTAATTCCACACAACTCTCTACCGTGAAACTCAAACCCTCAACCACATGAAAGGGGCACCCAGGCCTGTCCCTGAAAATCTTTTAGAATTTCGGGGGCTCTGGGCAAGTAGAAAAAACGAGTCCCTAAAGTACAAGACCTTTGTGTTTTTTTAAATGGGTTTAGATTTTAAAATACTATTAGATTTAGTTGGGTCAGATAAGAATTGAGTTTATTTGTTTATATATGCCGAAACTAAATAGAATAATTATGTTGATGGGTCTAAAAATATATTCGGTTTAACTTTTAACTTAACCATGTATTTGTTTAATATATATATATACTATAGTAAATTTTGGGCCTTGTGTGAGAGTGGGCCCTGGGCGGTTGCACATCTTGCCCCTCTCATGGGCCGGCCTGGAGGCACTATTTTACGCACATGATACTTACTACCAGGCCAAAGACCTTTGGTAACCACTGCTAGTTAACAAATCAGTATGTTTGAGAGACTGTAAAATTTTGAAAAAAGGACCACCAACATGCTAGAGTTCGTCGGTTTTGGTGGGAACTCATTGCCGACAGATTCTTGTCGGTAACGACTTTCGCCGACAGATTTGGCTGCCAGTGATACTCATTTGTTTATTAGTGAACAGAAAGTATACCCAGTTGCTGGATTGGAGGAGGCTAACGAGCCAGAAATCGACATCGATGTTGAGGAAGAAGAGGGTGTTAGCGAAGATGAGAGGATGGTGATAGCACCAGTTCCAGAGAGGGGAAAGAATATGGTGATCGTTTTGGTGAGTAAATGTAGTAGATGATTGAAGGGAGAGGAGCCATGAATGCAATCAAAACATTCTTCAAACCCATGTTTGATTCACTAAAGATCAAAAGCATGATATGCCTAATGAAGAGTGTCTAGTGTTATATATACAGCCTCTAGCTTTTTCTATGTTCACTCCATTATTATGGGCTTATGGCTTTTTAATGGTATATTTTTTCATAACATTTTAAAAGATTATGTTACAAGTGTTGGATGAACGTAGGTAAATAATTCATTTCATATTATTCCCTTCTAAAATTATAAAGTTTTATCTCTGCTCCTTCAAATTTAACAATAAACACTAAACATATTTTCTGTTTATACATTTCGTACAGTAATATAAAATAAAATCAGTTATAATATTAAAATGTGTATTGTTTTATAACATTTTTCATTTATTTATTTAGCGAAATAAAATTAAGATAAGAATTGATTTAACTTTATTTATTATGAAAATGTGTAAAAAATATGGACAATTTGGATTTGCCTATGTTGTGTGGATTCAGGGCCGGACTTATAGTACAAGTAACCCAGACTTGGATCTAGGACCTCCAATGGAACAGGGCATCCACTTAAAAGAAAATTAATATGCTAACTATTAATGTTAGTGCAAATTTATTGTTTTAGATTTGTTTGATTTCTTTTGCAAACAAATCACTCTCTATTATAGTTGTGTTAGATTTTTGCTTAGTTTCAAACATGGATAAAGGAGTATCGTTTATAAAAATCAAAGAACAAAAAATAGCTACAACATTTCATTTCTCCTTGGACCTCCAAAAAGGTTGGAACAACCATGTTTGGATTTTTGAATTTTTGTTATTGGTTTGGTTTACGACCTTGAACTTTGAATAAGTTTTGATCATTGTGGTAAAATCCAATAGTTTAAACAAACCACAATAACTTATTATGTAGTTTCATTTATATACTATAATTAACCTCTTATTAATTTAATATATTATTTTTCTCAAGAGATATGGAATATGTATATAATGTTGTATTTCTCAAGAGATATGGATGTTAAGGTGTTTTTCTGTCTAAAAAGTGAAATGTTCAAATTCTGAAATATATAGGTATCGAAATATGTTAGTTTACCATTAAAAAAATTAGTTAAGGGATACATTCATTATATACTCGTCTAAGAATTGATGAGGCCACACTAGTTTTCTCTTTCTAATTCTTTTAACTTGTTTTTTATAACAGCATTTGTATTCTAATATAATATAATTTGATTATTAACAACCTTGCTATTAACGACATTTTGTATATTCATCTCTAATATTAAACTGCTGATGAAACAAAAGCCTCTACTTGTGTAACCTAATTTTACCAAATTGTATTTGGTTTGTTAGGTTTATATATCTTGAGGTACTTCTAGACAGTTCGGGTCCACATTTTCGAAACTTAATCTAATTAAAGTTACATAATTGAGTAATTGTATTGGCTTAACATAGAGGAACACCTCTAGTAAATATGATATTATGAAATTTAATAGGTGTATACTAAGCATATACTACCAAACATGGATAAATTTATATACATGAAGGATAAATAGAAATTTTCAAAGAATGAGTTTACGTATCACCATGGTTGTAAAAATCCTGACTAGATGCCGATTAATCTTTAATTAATCCCGATTAATTGCTAGTCTCCACCTCACCGCCCAACTAGCGACTAGCGATTACTACAACACTACACATAACCATCAGAATTGTTTTAGACTTTTATGGAGTGTTTGAGTGCGAATTCTACATGTTTTTTCTTTATATATATTAATTATACACATGAGTCGGTTGATAAAAACTGATTTTCAAAATATTAATAACTATAAAAAAGATAACTAATCTGTATAAATTAAATCATTTATATAAAAATTAAATGAAATTAGAAGTTTAAACCTGGCGCGTAGAAAGAAGTTATCATGCTTAATGATAATTAAAGGATATAAATATGAGGCTAATCATCACACCACTTATCTCCCTCACATGCACATTTTATGTGCCAGAGATTAATTTCTAAATATATATTTGCTTATTCAACTCTAAACATTAACCTATAAAATATTCAAGTTATATCTTTGTTTCAAGAATCAGACTACCTTGAACCAAGAAAGGCTTGCTAATTGTGAAACACCCTCTTCTTATTTATGTTGTTAACATTATATTTATATGTCATTAATTTAAAAAAAACTATTAAGGATATATAACTTTTTAATTTTGTTATTGCTTCTCATCCAACTTGTTTATATAAGATAGGGTGTAAACGACTCAAATCATTTGTAATAAACTTAAAATCAGTTTGTTAAAAGCTCGAATTGAGTTGTGCTACAACATAAATTATATCTCGATTAATAAAATTCAAGTTTTACACATAGCATGAGACAAGACAGGCTGGAGTGTAGTCGAATTCAACACCCATTCATAATTAACTGTATAAATAAAAGAAGATTTGTATACAATCAAGATTAGTTCATACGCTAATTAATATAGTTTTAATAAATATATAAAGTTTGATTTTTGTAGATTGAGATAACACGCTTTATATTGGTCCCCCACTTCAACAACTAAGCCTAAAGAGCCCAGAATCAACGCACGCACTTCTAGTTCTTTTTTGCCTTTCTCTTTTCATCTATTTGAGAACTTGATTGTAAAGAGAGTTACATAAGTTAAAGTCTAATCATGTATTTTCATTTCAAACTAGTATTCTATAGATCATAGGTGGTTTTGCTTTATATATATATATATATGCTATCGGTATATTTAATCCTTTGAAAATAAGTTGTACACTTGTATAGTTGTATCCGTCCTAATGGAAAGTTTCTCTATCGATACAAATAACCGAAAACATGAACCAAACATGAAATAAACGAGTGTAGGACTAACTGGGTTAAATGGTTTCGGGTCTAGATTCAAGTTGCTAACCCATTACATTCAAGTTGCTAACCCATTTCATCCATTAAAATAATTGAATTACCCAGTTGATATTAAGCCTAGATTAGGGTCTAACATATTGTTACAATTAGCTAAGTCATCATATTCGGGTTTTATCTTCTTCTATCTTTTTCTTTATAGGGCTCCAACCTACTCGTCTTTAGCCAATATGAGAAATGGTCACCGAGCCCCGGATAGGGGTCAAGAGTTGATTCTTGTATCTGGATTGCTCCAATCCACACACATTTTGTAAACCTTAGTTCATATATGAATCACCCAATAGGCTATATCCCTAACAATTCAGCACACTAAAGTACGTAAAATTTATTCATCTGAGTTATAAATATAAGAATATTATGAAAACTCGTCTCAAACCCGTCCAATTGTCATCCCGGTTTAAAAATATTTACTACCCGCTACTTGGTGCTCAAAAACTAATAAAAGAAGAAAAAAAAAGCTAATGGTTTAGTGCATCTTTTATGACATTGTTTATGCACTGGATTGCGTAAACGTCATTCTTACGCTTGGTGAACACCTTTTACTCTTATAATACAATGTTTTCTGGCTTTATTTTCAAACATAAAGTTGACAACTCATACTTGCTAGCTTCAATCCAAACTCCAATACTTCATGACATATTTAAATAAATTCTTTCACATTCTTTTTATATAAAGATATCAAAATAAAATTGGATTGTGGATTAGATCAGTAGCAGTTGATAACCTGATAAAACCGACTGTGAGTTAAACAAAATTAACTGTACCAAAATAACCAAACAGAAATACAGAGCCTATTGTAGTTCTAAAAAATCGGCAATGTCGGCACTTGTTCAGTTTGCATACGATATATAGCTGAACCAGAACCATTGTCTAAATGTTTGATGTTGCACAATTTGGTTGTTTTGGTTCATTGTCTAAAGATTATGACACTAATGATTTGCTTTACAGAGCAAACACAAAACAAAATCACAAATCGTAATCCTGTATGAGTCAATAAATAGAACTCTATGTTGTCTACAACAGGTATGTCTGCATAGTAATTTAACCAAACTCAGTGTCTTATAAACATTCGTTAAATTAAACAGTCTATAATAGCATAGCGGAAGCCTTGGAGCAAGGGTAAGGTTGCTGCCATGTGACCAAGAAGTGGCACGTTCCAATCCTAGAAACAACCTCTTGAGAAAATGCAGGTTAAGGATGCCAGACCCAATGGCCCGAAAACCCCCACCCTTGCATGCGGAACCTCGTGCACTAGGTTTGCCCTTAGTAGCCAAGCAGTGTTTCGACACAACAGAGTTAAAAAATAGAAGAGCAACACACTTGCTACAAACTGAATCCAATTCAACACTCCACAAAGTAATTACCTCATGTACAGTCATCCAAACAAAGATTGGCTTAAAACAGTTCATCAATTAGTGAATTCTTGGTGTTAAAAAGCGTGCCTGAGGCGCGCTTAAGCGTACACCCTGGGGCTTTTCTGCTCTATGCCTAGAGTAATTACAAGAAGTGCCAAAAAGGCGTGCTTTTTCGAAATTTTCTGAGCTTTTTTGGCCTGTGGCATGCGCCTCTCGTACCCAAGGCGTTTTGATGCATCTAACTGTTGTAACTTGGATATTTAGGCTTGTACAAGCAGCTAAAATCATATAAAAACCTTACCCATAGCTATATTTTGGGTAGGGAAAGCTAAAAACCTATGGAATATATAAAAAATATATATAATTAGCTTGCGCCACTGGTACGAAAAACCCGCCGCCTTGGTGCTTCGCTCTTTGCGCCTCAGGTTTAGACCTCGTCGCTTTTCGCTTTTCAAAACCAAGATTGAATTTACAAGTAAATAATACCAGCGATAACTCAAAAACGATTATGCATAAATCCTCAAAAGTCAATAGCTTACACATAAACATCTTTATAACTTATAACCTAAAACCAAATCACATTCAAAGACCTCAAGTTCTACAAACCCTAACCGATACCTTTTTCTCCAAGCTCGATTTCGAAAAACAAATCCAAGACACCACACCTTCAAACCCTGTCCAAACCAAAAACACAAAACAATTAATTAAACACCTCCTGTAAACAAAAAAAATCCACAAAATCGTAAAAAAAATGACAAACCCTAAATCTTATCAATATCTTCATCTTCAAACTCAATATAATCATCACCAGCATTATCATCATCCTCATCAATTCCACCACCAGCAATCCCCTCATTCAACCTAATATTCTCCGGCAACTCACCGTAGGCCTTCAACAGTCTGGCCTCATCAGGCATGTATTTGAGGATGACGTCAGCCTTGTCATCCTGATAATCACGTAAACCGACTAGAATAATGTCACCGGCGGCAATCCATACCTTCTTGTGCATCTTACCGCGGATGTGACAGAGGCGTTTTGTGCCGTCGATACACATGGCTTCGCAACGGCCGTTGCCGAGCATACGAAGGACCTGTGCGTATTCTTGACCGTCTTCTTTGAAGACTAATTCACGCTTTTCATCGTCGGCTTCGTTCTTACCTCTCTTGCGGTTCTTTCCTCCTTTTCCTTTGTTCTTCGGCATGATTTGATCGGCAGAAAATTGGGAATTGGAAAATGGAAACCCTAACCCTAGTTCTTGGTGTTTGTTTGCTAACTTTGCGTAACTGCGTTAGATTGCCGCTTGCCGCAATTGATGTTTATACTTATAGTTTTGTAGTTACTGGTTTGTCCCTGTGGAATGTAAGAAGTCCGAGAGTAGTCCCTCTGGTTTGTTTATTGGAGAAATGGTGTATTACCTGAGAACTTGGTCTAGTGGAAAGCTAGATTGCCATCCTTAGTGAAGACAAGGGTTCGATTCTCGATGGGCCATTTTTTAGGGATATCTGGGTGAAGGGACGAATCGGAGCTTGAATCCCAGGTTTTAACCTTACAGGGGCGAGAGTTTACGGATTCCATCTGGTTCCCACGCATCGGGGCACGGTCTCATGGTGGTCAAGGGGTCGACCTTGACATAGCCCCGAAAGGTGGGTTTAAACGTGAGATTTTTTTCCGTTTACATTTTCTATGAGATGTTAAAAAACATAAAAGAGAGGTTAACGGGTTATATGAGATGTTAGAAAAAAAATCAACTAATGAATTGTAATATGAATAGAATAATATACTTGTGGGCGTACAGCAAATAATTCACAGTAAGAATATTTGGCCGGTGTGGCCATGTCAAGCTAAAATTTAACACATGTCTTTTACATATAGCGTTTTATGAGTGTGATTCTACAGTTAAACTACAGAAGGACCGACCTGGATGTTCCCGTACATGATTTATAACCGAACATTTTCGTAATGAACGTAAAAGTACTTATTTTCACCATTGAGTACACTAAAAGTAAATATATATAGTGTATTCACCAATAATTAGAAGCAAACATCGTTAAATGCATTTTAGAATTTATAGTGCATTCACCGTTTCTTGACAAATGTTGAGTTCAAGGTTAACAAAGTGGGTAAAGAATTGCCATATGGTGTATACCTCTAAGATTGCGAGCGAGAGCGAGTAATGGGACAACTCAAAATGGGAACTTGGTTGGATGCTAGGTTAAATGGATTTTTGACTCGGAGGGCAAGGGAATGATCCAAGAGAAAAAATGATTGTTGCGTGTGGGGATTGATTGTATGTCGAGCCTAGCTCCTTTTATCGACAAAGCCAAATACAACAAAAGTAAAGTCAAATTATTCAAGGGTTTTGTTAGGTAAAGAGTAGCCATCCACGAGGGTGTGCATGATTTGGTGGAGGTATGCAATGAGCCAATTGTTTAGGGTTTGTTTTACTCGGAATGTGCTTATAGGAGTTACCTGACTTTTACAGAATAAAATTTACAATTCTTGAGTTAAAGACATGACGAAATCAAGGACGTCGCGTGATACTAGTTACTATGAAAAGTATTAGATTTAAACAATAATGAGAAGTTATGGTAAAACAGAAAAGTGGTAAGTATAGCCATACTTTGAAATTTTAAATGAACAATGACTAACACATAAACAAGTTCTACATGCCAAAATGAATATACTTCAACTCTTTAGGGTGTATAGCTTCCAAAAAGTGTGGTAGTAATGCATCACTATTCCATAGTGCAGGGGATTAATATAAAAAAAACACAGGCTTTTAAGCATTAGATCAAAGTCATTCATTGAGGGAAAAACAAACATTTTGGTTGAACCCAATATAGTAGATACGATAGCTTCCTTAGTTCGTCGCAGTTAACCACTTCACTCAAAGTCCCAACCCAGTATTCAAAAGGCATGTAGGCTGCACCTACTGACAGCAAACATCCACACAACCAATCATCAGGTTCCCTAGAGATGTCTTAAAAACCATTACCAAATCATCTATCCGTTTAGCCCGACCCAAACACTGAAGTAAACAAGTACAACCCTTAACATTAATCTCTACGCTCTCTTTCGACATGTGGTCAAACAAAGTCAATGCCTTTTCAACATTCCCACCACTTCCATATATACGTTAAGCATTGCAGACTTGCAGTGTAACTCCAACTATCAAATTTACATTGTTCAGATCCCTTCACATCAACAAACAACTTTTTTGCCTCTTCTTGTAAACCAAGATCAGCACACATACTTTATAATGTGTTATATAGTATAAAAGCCATTTTTTTAAACAGACTTAAGGCCAACCAGGGCTTTCCAGCTTTCCCCATTGCTTCTAACAAAGTATTAAACACAACCAGATTTGTGGTTTAACCCCTAATGACTTCATTTCTTGTAGAACATATCTAATACCATCATAATCGCCTGCTTCACCAAACTGTTTGGAGGTCTCTAATTTGTGAATTACATGAATAAGAAGTTCATGGGCTCCTCTATTAAGTCTGGAATGGTTGTTCTTGGAAGTGACTAAGAGAAATTGCAGAAAAAAATGGTTATTTTTTTCTTCTTCTTGGAGAAGTGAAGGGGATTTAGTGGTGGTGATGTACTGTTTTAGGTCTAATGAAGATTGAAGCAATGTGTAAACCTAACGGAATCAAATACTAAGACGAAAAAAATGTAATAACCCAGTCGTAATAGTATTTCCTACGCAACATCATAAACTCAAATATCCAATACCAGCAAAATATCCAAGAAAAAGAAATAACAAGCAAGTTTTCGCTACAAATCAAAATTTCTAGTAACTTGAACCCTTGTGACAGCAACGAACATAGATAGATATAGGTCACTTAAACAAACAAGTTAGGCCTTGAAGCCTTGTATGTGGTCTTGAGCTTTCTGGTTGGAGGTCTAACCTTCTTGAACACCAACGGGAACTTGATCTTGGAGTTGTGAAACTGCTTAGTTGACTCCCTCTTGCAGAGTTTAGCAGGAATGGTAGCGGTTTTGATTACCTGAATGCAGTGGTGGCGGACTCTGTGACGGGAAGCCATCTCAGTGTACATCTGTTCGATAGAACCGTTCAGGGTTGTGTCCCTGTACTCCTTGTACATGTTGTGGTATCCGGTCCTTGACTGGTACCTCAACCAAATGCCATAGTTCTTGATAGTTGTTGGGTTTTTCTCAAAAATCTAAAAAAACATAAATAATAACATCACAAGAGGTCAGTCAAAATAATCACAAAAAGTGTTGTACAGACACAACATACACAAAACCATGTAAAATAAAATCTGTAAAACAAATGTTAATGCCCAACCATATTTGTCAGTAGTGAATAGTGGTAAATAGTGAAAAACTACCAACGTGCCACATAGCGATAGCAACGAAATAGCAACCTCTATTCCATGTTTAGTGATGAAGTAGCAAAAGAGTTGATAAATATTTTACATGTATCATAAATTATCAAAAATATCTAAAATACAATATAACTAACCATCTAAATACGCTTTTTTCAATCATGAAACAAAAAAACCTTAAGAGCATTGCTATGTATAATTATCATAAAATAAAAAAATGTCGCCAATTGTCGCAAAAAAAACTATTAGCACCATATGGGCGCATCACTACGTTGCACGTTACAGCCAATATTGACAAATATGTGGATGATCATTTGCAATGAATAACAACTAAAATCAATATCATGTAGATTGACATCAGAACAAGCTTATTGAACATAAAAGGGACTAAAAGAGCATAAACAAAGAAGCCCTAAAATCATAAGCCACTAAAACCAGACACATTGCAACTACAAAAACAAAGGAAAGAATTGATAAACTGCAATAAAAAATCAAGTAAAATCACTAGCACATATATACCTACAAAGTAAAAAAAAGGAACCTTTTTTGTATCAAAATTCTATCAAGTTTTACATTTTAATAACCAATTACTACATGCACATAACATAACTTTAAAAAAATCAACAAAAAAGTAGAATTATACCTCGTTGATAGCAAGCATCTGACCATTGCTCTTCTTGACCTTCTTGAGCTTCCTCAAATAATACCTAATTTCAACAATAAAATCAACCAATCAACAAACACAAAGACTGAAATACCACCTTGGTAAAACATATCATTTATAAAACAAAAAGTAACTAACCAGAACTTGCTCTTAGCACGGACTTCATTGGTGGCCCAAAGCTTCATACGATAGATCTTTGGTTGCTCATCGGATTCCGTAGGTAGAGCTCTGCCGACCACCTGAAACTGATGAAACTGCACCAACACACAACTTACATTTATCATTTTGGTAAAACCCTAACTTAAATCGAAGAATATTAGATGAAAAAGATTGAATAGATTATAAGATAAGTGATCAGAGGATAGGAACCTTGTAGCTCATTTTTCCGGCTGGATCGGTCTTCAACGGCGACGGCGGTGTGGCTGTGGGGCTAATGAAGTGGTTTAGGGTATATAGATTCGTATATAAGTGAAGAACCCTATATCTTGGACAGGACCGGACCCAAACAAACGGCCCACACAAATATAGTAAAGCCCAAGTTAGCTTCTTCTATAGACAAATTCAAATAATTCTTTTCATTTTTTTCATTAGGAGTTAACATGTTAAGGCTTGGATATAATAGAAAAATGTGTTAACGTAGGAATGTTATGAGATGATTTTGATCATTTAAGTAATTAAGGGTATGGATTAAATGGGTTTAATTGATTAAAAACTCAAGATGTCTAGGTTTCTTTAGAGATATCCTAATTTATTTAAGACAATAGTTTATCTCTCTTTCAATATCTCTCTTTTTGGTTTGTAAAACATTAATAACTTTTTCATACGATATTATTTTCTTATAAAATTGCAACATAAAAACGAGTATTTTTATTTTTTAAAACGAGTATACTATTAATTTAATTTTGAAAAAATATTTGAAATTATGTGTACAAAAAATACAATGGACGTCACGGTATAATATAACACAATGAAACATCAAATTTAAAAATGTAATGGAGATAATAGTAGATATTATGGGGATGATGTTCATCAAGTATCTTATAAAAAATTTAAAGAAGTGAGTTGAAATTTAGTTTTGTTAAGGTATTTAAAGGAAATGGTCAACTGCAGAGTTAATTGTTTAGAAATTGATTATTTTTGTTAGAAAACTAGGTTATAGATCCGTGTATTACACGAGTTTATTCAATATAAACGATATAATTATATAATCTTTAAAATTACTTTATACATTTAGCGGCGTATGTTAATCAGTAATGAAACTTTATATAAACGAATTTTCATTATTATATGACAGTTCACAACTAACTTGAATCTATCACAAAAACGGACATATGCTAATTAGTAACACAACACTGAAATACCATGATAGCTTGTGTATTACACATGTTGAATACTGAAAAACATGTACTACACAAATATATATATATATATATATATATATATGTAAATGAAGTTACGAATTGCATTACATATAATAGTGTATAAAAATAATATTAATTTTTATTATAGTGTATCTTTTAAATATAACTTTTATTTAAAATAAATCTCTAAAGCCTCAATTCTATTTACAAAATTCATATTTAAGTTGTTCTTTTTCTCATTACCGGTAAAAAGCTAAATTTATAGGTATAACATAAATTAGATTTGCTATTCTTACTAGTAACTTTTATGCTGATTTAATTAATAATTATTTATTATAAAATTATGATATACATTAAAAGTTTATATATAATGAATAAAATCTTTCCATTATTAAAGGACAACTTACTATGTTCATAAATGGGTAAAAAAGAAAATTATAATATTAAAAAATAATTAAGTTACTTTTTTCTATTTTATAAAACATTTCGGGTTACAAAGGGACTTGGGAGGGGGAAAATTGGTGCGATTATATATAGACTAAATTGTAGAAATCAATTTTATGTTATACCTGAGGTGCACTTTATATATTTAACTATGAAATCAGCCAAACCCAAATTTTATGTTCATGTTTTGCTATAGAATATAACCTTTAACAAACGACGTTTGAAATCTTGGTCAACACCCCTCACATGCGTTGCATGTGCGGGTATTATTGTCATTTTCGCTTTCTATCCATAAAATCTCCAATCCTTCAATCCCCATCCATAAAATCCGACATTATAACTCCCCATCCATAAAATCTGTCACCATTCCCCAAGACTCTCAATCTATAAACTTTTTCATAATACGATAAAATTGATTGAGAGGATTCGTGCTCTGATTCAATAAAATTTGGTGGGTATGTGAAAATTTGTTTGTGGGTATGTGAAAACCTTAAAGAAAATGTAAATTGTTGATGGGTATGTGAAATTTTGTGTTTTTTAATCTGAAATAATCTAGGGTTTGTTGAGGTTTTTGGTGAAACAGGGTGTTCAAGATGTATTGAACGGAGATAACGGACAGAGGCAGCGAAGAAGAGTGACGAAACGGTGACGAAGGCAGCGGCGGTAGTTTTGCCAGCCTGCCACCTCGTTTAATTGATGGTGGTGGTGATGAACGTGATTTATGGTGCTTCAAACGTGATTTCCTATGACTGTTTGTGAATCGAAGATTTTGGCTTGGCAAAACCTAAGATTTCAAGTTCAAACGAATGGGAGAATGAACAAGTTGAAAAATCTAGCTCATGGATGAAGAAGATAGAGGTGTGTTTTTTTAAAAAGCTACTAAATTTGGTAATAATTCGTGTTTGTCAATGGAAGATTTGCTACTATCTGTGATCTTTAGGTTTGTAGTTGTATTTTTTTCATGCTGTTGTTTGAATCAAATGGGGCATTTTATTATAATAATATTTTGCCTCACCAGTTGGATTATATGTAAGCGAAGAGTTTGAGTGTTTTTTTTTTTTTTGTTACCAAATACAATAAGCAACTTGTGGGATTGAGGTGAGAGTTGGGGTGATGATGTTAGTGTAGGATGATGAAGATGATGATCGTTGATAATGGAGTTGGGGTGATGATCATAAGGTGTAACGCATCGTATTTCCAAGATTTACTATTTTTATAAAAATTCACGCTCGTTTTCTATTTCCTGAGTCGCAACTACAATCGGATCAAAAAACGGTGTAAAAACGGAAACAACGCATTTTTACGTGTTTTTAACGAAACGACAACCGAGCGCGACTTTTTTTTGAGGTCTTGCATTCAATTCCCGTGTTTAAAACTTAAGTAAAATTTTACGCTATTTTGTAACGTTCGGGCGCTGAAATGGGCTTCAGAAACGCAGTCGGGCCGCTATGGGGCTTTAGGCCCAACACCCTTGAAACCCTAACACTATAAAAGCCTCACCCCCCTTCTCCTACCTTCACATTTTCCGGCGATCGGAGCCGCCTTTCCGGCGAGACTCCGGCGACCCCCTTTCTCCGGCAGACAAACATCCGCTCAACCACCCCCCTCTCTTTCTCCCGGTTTTCCGGCAGCCAACACCACAACACCGCCTATGTCACTCACAGTCGCCCTCAACCGCCTGCACTCACCTCTCGTCTCTCTCCCTCGGTTCTCCTCCGACAACGGCTCAAGCCGTCTCTCCGGTCGCAAACCACCTACCTCCCTCTCTCCTTGCAACAGAGCCGCCGGCCACCGCAACGGTGGCGGCGCACCAGCAACGAAGCCGCAGCAGTAGCGGTTCCTGCAGCGATGTTAATGGTGGTAGTGGTGACGGCCGGCGACGGTGGTCATGGTTCTGAACTGGAGCTCCGATGACACTCCGGTAAACACCTCTAAGCTTGTTCTTTCCCTTTTTCTTTCAGATCTGTAAAGATCAACGTCTCCGGCCCCGTTTGGTTTCGTTTCAGGTGGTGCCGGCATGGCCTACGGCGGCGGTAGTAGTTCATCACGGCGGCAGTGATGGTGGTGGCCTTCATTTTGTGACTCGGTTCTCCGAGTCGACTCGGTTCAGGCTTGATTAGGGTTCGGGTTCGAGCTCAAGTGTTTCGGGTTTAGTCAAGTTTGGCAACTCGGCTCGGTACGACTCAGTTGTCCGAGTTTACTCGGTTAACACCGGGTCAAACCCGGTCAAGCTGGTCAACATCAGTCAACAGACAGAATTGGGTCATAGTTTGCGTGATCTCGGCTCGGGTTAAGTTTGAATGTTCGGTCAAATGAGGCAACTCGGTCAAACTTGGTCAACGAAAGTCAACTGGTCAACTGTGGTCAAACAGTCAACGGTCAGCCTTAGTCAAAGTCAGATTCGGTTCGGGTCAACACTAGTCAACAGCCGTCTTGGTTCGTTCAGGTTCGGGTCAAATCTGGTCAAAGCTCGGATTGTGGTCAACTTTCCAGTTCTGGTCAACACTCGGGTCTCGTGGTACTCAGTCGAATCCGACTCGACATGGTATATCCCTCTATAGTTAGTTTTTGGATATAATCGTTATAAATATACATTTACATAACTTGTATGGAGACGTAAATATATATATTGTTTCGTTATTATTGCGTTTTGACAAATAATATCGACATTTGTGTGTCGGGATCGTCCAAAAACAAGAGGAAACTCTGCCCGATTTTCTACAGGTAATATATTTATTAAACTATTCGATAAAATATATTTATTACTTGAACTATTCGACGGAATATATTTATCGATATTATTTTTTTGTCGACAAAAATATACTTACTTTCTTTATTATGCTTTTCGACAAGAGCATAAATTTATTTATTATAATTCTCGACAAATATACTTATTTACTATACTTTTGACAAAACATATTTACTTATTATATTCATCGACAACATATAAATTTATTTATTATAATTCTCGACAAATATACTTATTTACTATACTTTTGACAAAACATATTTACTTATTATATTCATCGACAAAATATAGATATATTTATCATATCTCTCGACAAATATACTTATTTATTTTACTTTCGACAAAACATATTTATTTTACTTTCGACAAATATATATGTACACCATTCGACAATATACATATATATCTCATACAATTCGTTAGAATATAAATATATATATATACCCAATATGCTTTTCGTCAAATATATATATTAATTATTTGACAACACTCCTACAACCCTTTTGATGAATTTAATTTAGAAATTCCTTTCTTAAACGATGTTAACTATATACGTACTTTCAACTCCAATTCGAATCCTTCGTCGTAGCTTCTATTATTCATGTACATTCGTTTGCCATTTTTAAGGTGACCTCGATGTCCCCTTTCTCCCACTCATCAACTCGTCGTGGAATTTTCCAAAGAAGACTTAGCAATTTTGTGAGTACACTCGACCCACATTTGTTTTATATCACTTTTTGGGTGTAACATGTTTCCATATACAAAAATCACAAACACTTAAACTTTATGAAACGCACAAAAATCCTATACACATGACTACTTGAATCGTATACTTGTTGCTTGTCTGGGGATAAACGTTGTGCTATGCTTTAGTCATTAACTATTTTTTAGCCTTTGTTTGACATGCTTAGCGCTATAGGAATTCACGCATCCACCTCCATCGCTTTACACGTGAGGTCATGTTAAAACATCGTGATTGCGTTACGGGTTTGATTATTAGCATTGCATGCCTTGATATTGCTCTTGTATAGATTTAGTTGCCATGAGGATTGTTAAAACTTTATTCGTATACGTATGCTATGCTTAAACTTGTGTACTCGCCTTTGCTTTTGTATTGACTTTATTTTAAAACATGTTACAGGTTGAAGGAGATGACGCTATGAAAACAATATAGCAAGGACTAGATACACACAAATTAGACGTTAGGTTTAATGTCGACTTATCAATTTTGTTATGACTTTGCAAATGTTAGATTGTTCTTTGTTTTGTTACATTGATGTATTTGACAATTCTTATGAAATGAAATATGGTGTAATTAATTATTGTCACTTAATAATGTTGTGAGCAATGAGCAATCTCGTTTTCGTCTCATCCCGATGTTTCCGCCATCGGTTGGGGTGTTACAGATTGGTATCAGAGCCATAACTATAGGGAATTAGGTAGATTGCTACGCTTTTGACCTAGTCTATAGTTAAGTACCATACTTGACCATACGTGATTCACATGCTAATTTCTTAAAACGTCTCTTATATGTTAAATTTATGAAATGCCTTACGTGTTCATACTCGTTACATTATTTCAATCATACGCCTTCCCTAATGCATTTTACTCGATTATACTAAACTCGAAAACACTCGTATTACACAAGTGAGACGACTTCACCAAAATAGGCGTGATATCCACAATTTGGTGAACGATTCTCATTACGCTTATTCTTTATTTTTTTTTCACGAAGTTACACCATCAAGTTAGGAGTGACATCCACACCTTGATGGAAAACTTCCCATTCAAACTCTGGTGGACTCTCGTCAAAGTGTCAAAATTAATTTTGACCCGAAGAGTGCCAACCACACTTAGGGTACGAAATCGTCGAGTTAGGGGTGAAACCCGCACCTTGTCGATTAAGTCCCATTCCTCGATTTTCAATCTCGCCAAAGTTTCGATTTTCCAATCGATTAGAGACGTGTAATAACTGGTAGGGTAAAATGCCGTTAATCGCTTCTCGACGAGAGCGTTTTACCTATAGGCCAAAGCACGTTTCTCTAATTCGAAAGGATCTTCAATTCACTTTGGAATAGCCGACGTTTCTCTACCCGAAACAGTCTAATGTTTTCTGAGACTCTCTTTTATACCATTTCAATTTATATATGACTTTTTATATACTTGTTACCATTTCTTTCAAGTTTCTAATTTATTTTAAGGTTTTTACGCAATTCATATTAAACCTTTTCATCCACTTATACATTATTTGCATACATGATTTCAAAACGTCACCAACTAGACTTATATTTCTCGGAAGGTCCGAAATGGAGACCGTCGTCGAGATAGGAGTGAATTCCTTACCTAGACGATCAAACTTCGTTTCCTTCCTTCCTTAAAACGACCTCACCAACGGATTAGGGGTGATTCTCATACCTCGGTGATCGTTACCAACCCTCCTTCTTGGAGACTCTATTACACAAACCACATGTTCAAATTGTATACCTAAATCTTTTACCATGTTGTCAAATTCTTACTTAGACAAATTTCAAAACATACTATTTTATCAAACGTATTTCCCATCCGGTAATCTATTTCATATAAATCCCATACGCATATACTTGGTCACCACATGAAACGTTTTGTTTTACGATTTTCAAAGCTCGACAGAATGCTACCTACCAACTTAATCGGTCTAACGAATACCTTGCCCACAAGTCTTATGTTTAACTTAATCACTAAAACACGCTCACGCAATAACTTTATGTTAAGAATTTTCGTTTGTAAAAAAAATAAAAAATCAAACCAATATCTTATAGGCATTATGGGATCGTTGTACTAAAGGTGTGTTTGGGATTGTTTTTGCAACCTAATATTTTGTTTTGTGTTTGGAGGCGCAAATATTAATTAAATAAATAAATAAAAAATCTATTTTAGTGTTCGAAAAAAAAAATATATATATATATATATATATAATAATATATAAAAAAAACTGATTTGTTTTACGTATTTTAGAGATCAAAACTCATCTATTTATAACTTTATATATACATGTATATATATTTTTCAAACACTCAAATAGTTGATTACCTGATTATTGTGATATCAAATAACATAATCAAATCTGAACACTATCTTCCTACAGTATGTTTTGTTACAACTAATTATCTGATTTTGATTATTCAGAACGCATAATCTATTTTCAAAACTCAACCCCAAACACCCTCTAAATCTCTCATCGTTGATTAAGAAAACTTTTTCTAAACGTTTTTCAACGGTCATTAAATCAATTAACACGGATTTCCTCTCAAGAGTCAACGTATCACAAGCACCACTAAATTTCAAATCTCTTAATCCTTTGAAAACAATGCGAACTTACTATTTTAATACCTTATCATACACCTCCCGAAATGTCACGTGAGTTTCAAAACACGTGGGCAAGAAAACTTTATGAGGACCAACCATTTTCGACCTACTTAAATTCTTTTAAAACAAATGGTAGCACTCCCGTCCTTTACAAAATACGTAACGCATGATCAATAAGTACCTTATATTCCTTTATATTCACACGCTAGATCCTATATTCTAAGTTAAACTTAAGCCTATTTTAGAAGCGATAACCTCAAAGTTTTGCTCAAACAACAATACATGCGTATCCTCGTACATGGTTTAGTCAACTGTTGCATGACTTTTTAAACGTATCATTCGTTTTACATACCCTGATTTCTCGACTATTTTATGTAAATAAATTCGTAGCATTCAATTCATATCATACGCACCATTATCGTCTGTTACACTTGTTGACGTTCATAATTATACACATATTCATGTTCACGAAAATAACGTGTCATTTTTCATGCTTATTATAACACCTAATAGCATACCTCCCAACATCGTCCGTGGACAGGAGAGATTCCTGGCTCGTAAGTAATGCCCTACCTCTAAAATCACCAACGCGTTTTGGGCTTAATGCTAGTGGATGAGAGGAGAACTCCACAGTTAAGCGTGCTCAAGTGGAGTAGTACTAGGATGGGTGACCTCCTGGGAAGTCTCCACCAAGGCAACCAAAAACAAAGTCGTGAGTTCCTGGATGGGCCACCCATCAAGGGCAAAGCGGACAATATTGGTGATAACGAGGGGCAGGGGTGTTACAGGGGTGTTACACTTATACTTATCATCACATTCATGCATATACGTCTTATATCCATGCTTATACTTATTTCCATACTTATGCTTATACTCATACACATACCTATACTTGTACTCGTATTCATATTCATGCCTATGCGCGAGCGGAACCCGAGGGATTCGCTTACGTGGGCCACAAGCTAATTACACGCTACGCACTACATTCTTACACACACGCGAACTTATTTTCAGAATTTATGTACACCTTTATTCATGCGCTGCTAGTACAAGCTATGCGGATCATGTGACGATCGGTATAATCGCGGGTGCACACGGGATTATAGCGATAAGCGCATGAGAACCATAGAGTGTACTACCGCGTATGGTAACACACGGGAAAGTAACATTGCATCGAGTAACGAAATGGTCGCAACGTGGTCAAAACATGGTGGATACGCCACTGGTACTTCCTATACATAAGTGTTTTCACCATGCTGCCAAACTTTCGTAATACGTGCCATGAGAAATTCGGTGATTTACAGACCATAATATGACCTAACACGCCAGCTTTAAACAACTCACAACTGCATTGCTAAGTGCGCGCTACCCGATTATCCACGACGAGTCTTAAATCCCTAACGTAACATTTTCGTTTGTTCATATACATATGCCATCCTTACACGAGTATTCGTTGATCGAATCAATCGTCCGCTCTTATGCCTCCGTTACCCCCGTTAACCTTGTCTCCTTATACAACCTCGTTTATAATCAATCGTGTAAGCATTCAAACCCTAAATGCCTTCTTACTCTAAAGTTATCTCCCATTCTCGTTGAGGGCAACACACTTGATTGGCCGCTACCTCGATAACTAGCTTATTTTAAAATACCTAACCTTCTCGTTTTCCATCATTAAACAACTCTCTACAAAATCGAGATTTATTAACGCTCTTCAAGGTCGATAGAACTTTCTAACAACCTACAGTTCGACCACACTCATCATTAAACTGCATACCACTTCTCACGAGAGCTTTTCTGCTTAGACGGCATATCATTTGAGTTATTCAAAGCTCGTTTAAACCACTCTCCTATACGCATACTTACGCGCTTACTTACGCTTGATGGCTTTAATATTTCTAGTCAAGCAACTTCTTCTTGTAAACCTAACTCTTCGTTGCTCTAAACTTCATGCTTTCCCTCATGTGTCCAATCGTCCAAGTCTCAGTTTTGGACGATCTTTCTCTAGCCCAATCTTTCTAAAGTCTTCCTCTTGAATAAATTTCGGGACGAAATTTCCTAAAGGAGGGGAGACTGTAACGCCTCGTATTTCCAAGATTTACTATTTTTATAAAAATTCACGCTCGTTTTCTATTTCCTGAGTCGCAACTACAATCGGATCAAAAAACGGTGTAAAAACGGAAACAACGCATTTTTACGTGTTTTTAACGAAACGACAACCGAGCGCGACTTTTTTTTGAGGTCTTGCATTCAATTCCCGTGTTTAAAACTTAAGTAAAATTTTACGCTATTTTGTAACGTTCGGGCGCTGAAATGGGCTTCAGAAACGCAGTCGGGCCGCTATGGGGCTTTAGGCCCAACACCCTTGAAACCCTAACACTATAAAAGCCTCACCCCCCCTTCTCCTACCTTCACATTTTCCGGCGATCGGAGCCGCCTTTCCGGCGAGACTCCGGCGACCCCCTTTCTCCCGGCAGACAAACATCCGCTCAACCACCCCCCTCTCTTTCTCCCGGTTTTCCGGCAGCCAACACCACAACACCGCCTATGTCACTCACAGTCGCCCTCAACCGCCTGCACTCACCTCTCGTCTCTCTCCCTCGGTTCTCCTCCGACAACGGCTCAAGCCGTCTCTCCGGTCGCAAACCACCTACCTCCCTCTCTCCTTGCAACAGAGCCGCCGGCCACCGCAACGGTGGCGGCGCACCAGCAACGAAGCCGCAGCAGTAGCGGTTCCTGCAGCGATGTTAATGGTGGTAGTGGTGACGGCCGGCGACGGTGGTCATGGTTCTGAACTGGAGCTCCGATGACACTCCGGTAAACACCTCTAAGCTTGTTCTTTCCCTTTTTCTTTCAGATCTGTAAAGATCAACGTCTCCGGCCCCGTTTGGTTTCGTTTCAGGTGGTGCCGGCATGGCCTACGGCGGCGGTAGTAGTTCATCACGGCGGCAGTGATGGTGGTGGCCTTCATTTTGTGACTCGGTTCTCCGAGTCGACTCGGTTCAGGCTTGATTAGGGTTCGGGTTCGAGCTCAAGTGTTTCGGGTTTAGTCAAGTTTGGCAACTCGGCTCGGTACGACTCAGTTGTCCGAGTTTACTCGGTTAACACCGGGTCAAACCCGGTCAAGCTGGTCAACATCAGTCAACAGACAGAATTGGGTCATAGTTTGCGTGATCTCGGCTCGGGTTAAGTTTGAATGTTCGGTCAAATGAGGCAACTCGGTCAAACTTGGTCAACGAAAGTCAACTGGTCAACTGTGGTCAAACAGTCAACGGTCAGCCTTAGTCAAAGTCAGATTCGGTTCGGGTCAACTCTAGTCAACAGCCGTCTTGGTTCGTTCTGGTTCGGGTCAAATCTGGTCAAAGCTCGGATTGTGGTCAACTTTCCAGTTCTGGTCAACACTCGGGTCTCGTGGTACTCAGTCGAATCCGACTCGACATGGTATATCCCTCTATAGTTAGTTTTTGGATATAATCGTTATAAATATACATTTACATAACTTGTATGGAGACGTAAATATATATATTGTTTCGTTATTATTGCGTTTTGACAAATAATATCGACATTTGTGTGTCGGGATCGTCCAAAAACAAGAGGAAACTCTGCCCGATTTTCTACAGGTAATATATTTATTAAACTATTCGATAAAATATATTTATTACTTGAACTATTCGACGGAATATATTTATCGATATTATTTTTTTGTCGACAAAAATATACTTACTTTCTTTATTATGCTTTTCGACAAGAGCATAAATTTATTTATTATAATTCTCGACAAATATACTTATTTACTATACTTTTGACAAAACATATTTACTTATTATATTCATCGACAACATATAAATTTATTTATTATAATTCTCGACAAATATACTTATTTACTATACTTTTGACAAAACATATTTACTTATTATATTCATCGACAAAATATAGATATATTTATCATATCTCTCGACAAATATACTTATTTATTTTACTTTCGACAAAACATATTTATTTTACTTTCGACAAATATATTTGTACACCATTCGACAATATACATATATATCTCATACAATTCGTTAGAATTTTCCAAAGAAGACTTAGCAATTTTGTGAGTACACTCGACCCACATTTGTTTTATATCACTTTTTGGGTGTAACATGTTTCCATATACAAAAATCACAAACACTTAAACTTTATGAAACGCACAAACAATCCTATACACATGACTACTTGAATCGTATACTTGTTGCTTGTCTGGGGATAAACGTTGTGCTATGCTTTAGTCATTAACTATTTTTAGCCTTTGTTTGACATGCTTAGCGCTATAGGAATTCACGCATCCACCTCCATCGCTTTACACGTGAGGTCATGTTAAAACATCGTGATTGCGTTACGGGTTTGATTATTAGCATTGCATGCCTTGATATTGCTCTTGTAGAGATTTAGTTGCTATGAGGATTGTTAAAACTTTATTCGTATACGTATGCTATGCTTAAACTTGTGTACTCGCCTTTGCTTTTGCATTGACTTTATTTTAAAACATGTTACAGGTTGAAGGAGATGACGCTATGAAAACAATATAGCAAGGACTAGATACACACAAATTAGACGTTAGGTTTAATGTCGACGTATCAATTTTGTTATGACTTTGCAAATGTTAGATTGTTCTTTGTTTTGTTACATTGATGTATTTGACAATTTTTATGAAATGAAATATGGTGTAATTAATTTATTGTCACTTAATAATGTTGTGAGCAATGAGCAATCTCGTTTTCGTCTCATCCCGATGTTTCCGCCATCGGTTGGGGTGTTACATAAGGTGTAATGGGTGCAATATTAAAAGTATGAGTAAAAAGATCAAAATACCCTCGCATGGCATGTGAGGGGATATAACCAAGAGATTTAACGTCGTTTGTGTTAAATGTTATACTCTGTAGCAAAACATGAACATAAAGATTGGGTTTTGCCGATTTCATAGTGAAAGATATAAAGTGCAGTTTTTTATGTATAACATAAAGGTTGATTTATGCAAATTTTGTCTTATATATTTGTTGTGTCTATAACCATATAGGTGTGTATAAGCCAATGTGGGTCTCGCCTAGGCTGTAAACGAACAAAACATTCGGTGGGAAGTTCGTTTGTGTTCGTTTAGCTAAATGAACAAGAGTCATGTTCGTTTATTTATGTTCGTGAACGTTCGATAACGTGTTCATTTGTGTTCGATAGTTCATTAGTGTTTTGTTTTTATATTCTATTTAAATATTACAAAATCCCGAGGAATAAAATATTTAATAAGTATTAATGTATTATATGATCTATTCATAAACGCATGTTTGTGTTTGTTTGTTTCCATTTGTATTCATCAACGTTCATTTTCGTTCGCTGCCTAAAATTAACAAACAAACAAAAACGAACACGAACAAGCTTATTTCCTTAACAAACCAACACGAACATAAAATCCAGTTCGGTAAGTGTTCATGAACCATTCGTGAACACATATATTCTTTAACAAACGAACACGAACAAGGTCTCGTTCATGTTTGTTCGGTTCGTTTGCAGCCCTAGTCTCGCCCACTTGGTATAGAACCACTTGCCTCTTAGAGAGGAGGTCTCAGATTCAAACATGAGCAAAATGAGTATTTTAGTATAATTAGGGGCTATTTGTTTACCTATTAATGAGGCTCTTAATGGTTCAAACCTCTTACTGGTTCAGCATTTAATGGTTCAGACTATTTGTTTCACGAGCAAATGTCTGAATGATTTAGACATTTGTCTCTAAATGGTTAAACATTATATAAAGTTTGAATGGTTAAAACCTCTAATCTGAATTGGTCAGACATTTGCCTCTAAACGGTTAAACATTATACTGGTTATATTAATGGTTCAGACCTCTTACTGGTTAAGCACTTAATGATTGAAACCTCTTACTGGTTCAACACTTAACCATTCAGAAGTTGTCAAACAACCCCTTAGTACAAAATAGAGTATAAATATCATTTGCCATTAACAAAGGTACCCCAAAACATTATAGAGAATGTTAATGTTTTAGAGTACCATTTTTGCATATTTGGTGTAAAATAAAATAGGAGTACCATTTACCCATTAAAAAAAGTTGAAAACATATTGCATATTTTTTTAACTCTATAAAACTCAAAATACATTTATTTATCACAAATCGGTGTAGCTATAAAATTTTAATATTCTCTCATTTATAAATTGAAAGGTTTCACATCGCTATAACTTTAAAACATTAAATTCTTTCCGTTTATAAATTTTAGTCTTTTTGCAAGATGCCATCCTGATTAGTTGATCTTTTTTAGCTTTTATTCATACGTTAGAGAAACTTATATATTGATTTTATATAATCTCATAAGTTTTTTTTCATTTAAACTATTTTATTTTAAGAAATATTAAAAGAATAGGTTTTAACTATAGATCATTTATGTTTTTTTTTTTGCTAAATCGCAATTTATATAGAAACTATATCTTATTACATTAACGTATTACCGATAATCATATATGACACACTGTTTAGGGCAAAGCTAGAAAAAAACTCATTAATTTTTTGCTAAATTTACATATATGTCCTTTAAGGTAATTTCTCTTAATGATCTTCCTTTATTTATAAAAATAGACAAATTGTTTTTGTTAAGCTCAATTAGCTATCTATAAAAAATTGGCCATTTTGACTTTTAAACATGCTTTTAAATTTTGATAGAGTCGAACAAGACAGTGGCGGATCTATAAATTTTTGTAGGGGTAACGTTTTATAAAAAAAAAGGTAACGAAATCGAAAAAACGTCAAAAAAAAATTAATTTTTTTTCAAAATTTACACTACTGCCGGAGCGCCAAGAGGTAGCGGAGGCTACCCATGCCCCTAAGGTAGGTCCGCCCCTGGAACAAGTGGTGGTTTAAAAACCATTGTATTAGAAACTTTTAACAACACTACCAATATGCAACCTCGGAGAGTGGTTGTCGCAAAGCAGGTTAATACTATCATTTACGTAAGTGTCACGGCAACATACGAGCATTTTCATGTCATATGCATTAAAAATACACTAGACTTTCGTGGAAGTTATACTCGTTTCAAATTTATTGTTGCAGCTGTACTCAAAGAAAAAGACCAAACCAAAGAGACCTACCATCAAGTCTCTATTCATATTTTTCCATCTTTTCTTTTTTCCCTGTAAAAGTACCAAACCAAATAGACCTACCACTAATTTTAGTATCTTTCTATCTTTTCTTTGGGTTTTTCCCTTTACAAATGCAAAATAAATTTGTAATTAAAATTTTGTATTTTAAATGATAATAAAATAATTTACGGGGAGTTCATTGGCACATTGGCCAATATACTCGCACACTTTCCTTGGTCGTATAGGTCCAAAAGTCAAATATGCAAATGTCAGTCCTTGTCTGGTGGCTGACTGGACCTATACGGGTCGTATAGGTCTATATAGGTCGTATTACATTGGTTTTCTTTTACAATTTTTTTAAACATTTAATCATAATTTTAAAAATTTTAATAAAAGAATTTATTTATTTTTTAAACAAAAAAACATTTTTAAAAATTTATCATATAGTATACATTTGGTATTTGTTTATTATACTATACTTATACTATAGTATCTGTGTTATAACCGTATATATACTACACTTATGCTATGGTTTATACAATGTTGTAAATGTCGGATTCCAAGGCCGAGTACTCGATGACTACTTTGTACTCGGAACCTTACCTTAGAGAGTTACTACAAGTCGGCCTTTATAAGTCGGAGGCGCTCAAACTCGGCCTACTCAGCCAACTACTCGGAATACTCAGTCAAATACTTGGGGGGAACCTTTGAATACTCAGCAACTACTCGGATTACTCGGTCAACTACTCGGCTTACTCGGCGACTACTCGGGATTATGCTAATTTTGACACGAGTTATGTTAATTTTGACATGAATTACGCATATTTTGACACATATAAATATGCAATAATTATTATTTTTTATTTAACATGTCCGAGTACTCCCAACTCCCCACTCGACCAACTAGGGAGCGCCTAACGACTTTTGCAACACGGGTTTATTATACTATACTACACATATACGATATTATACTACAACTATAAGCATATATGAGATCTATACTACACCTATTGGCTATACGAGACATATACTACACCTATAGTTTATTATAATGTACTATACTTATACTATTATATCTATGTTATAATATAACATGTAACGACAAAATACGTCAAGCAATGATACGATACGTATAGATACAACACGACACATAAGAGTACAAGTGGATTCAAAACAAAATGACACGTAATCATACCGTATCATTATTCGACGTGTTTTGCGTAACACGTCTTATTATGAGATCTATACTATATTACAGCTATAATCATATATGAGATATATAATATATTATACTACAAATATACTATACTACAAATAAACTATACGTCAAAATACGGCCCGTATACGCATCAAAAAATGCAAACTCTAAAATATGAAACTTTGATTTTACCATATACGCATCATATAGGTCAAAACAGGGCCGTATAGTACCCTTATACGACTCGTAAAGGCCTATACAATCCGTATAGGCCCCTTGAATTCCCAAAAAAGTAAGGGGTTAATTGATAAATCAGGGGGTCTATACAAATCCGTATAGACCCACTGATTAATTAATTAACCCCTTGTTTTTTTTCTATAATTCAGGGGGGGTCTATACAGATTGTATAAGTTTATACGATCCGTATTAGTCTACTATATGACGGAGTTTTGACATATACAATCGTATAGGAGTGAGGTAAAAAAAATAAATTTTGGGTTTTTGTCGTTTTGATGCGTATATGTGTCGTATTCTGTCTTACGTGTCATTTTTTCTATATGTGCCGTTCTAGTGACGTTAGATTCCGTGTGGTATCGTATTCTATGATTATGTATAATTTTATTTGGAATCCACTTGTACCCTAACGTGTCGTGTTGTGTTGTATGTATACGCGTCATGTGGTATCATTACTTGACGTATTTTGTCGTTGAATGTCATGTTATGACGTATATTGTCAAATGTTTCGTATTATGGCATATATTGTCCGTACAGGGCGTGTTGGTGGCGTTCGATATTGTCACGTTTATTGTCTGTAAGTGTCGTATTAGGGTGTAGATTGTCTATACGTGTCGTGTTGTCTCATATTATGGCGTATTATGTCTTTACTTGTCGTATTGTTTCGTATTAGGGCGTATTATGTTTGTATAGTATTGTATTTTGGTGTATATTGTGGGTTACTTGACGTATTGTAAACATTAAACAAGCAAAAAACACTTGAAAAACATTATACAAACAAAATACCTTTAAAATTACAAATTAACATATACGATACATATACGGGACCTTTACTATACCTATATATGCTCATCCGGGACCTATACGTCACTTATACTGTAGTATATTGTACTATACCATACGATACATATACCAAACCTATACTACACTATCGTTTCAGTCACACAAAGAAAAAACAATAATAAAACGTTGTATAGATAAAATATAAGTGAAGTTCTTCGGGTGGAGGATTGCTCTAAATCGACTCTCTACAAAAGTCGATTTTGTTATAAGATGTGTGTATTCGATTGCTAAGGATTGTACATGGTATTCTTAAAAATAATTTAAGAATGCTTTCATTTAAAAAATAAAAAAATATAGAAATTGTGTTAAAGCCATTATTCAAATTATGCTATTGATATAAATTATCGGGTGTGGTTCGGTTACAAAGTCTATTTTTCCTATAAAGTGACAAAAGTCACAAAAGACCACAATTTTTAGCCATAAAACACACTCAAAACTCACAAATAACAAAGTGAAGATCACTAAAACACAATATTCAAACCCTAACAGTTCACAAAAGCTTCGAACACAGAATCGTAGAACTATGAATATAAAACACAAGATGATAATCAACACAAAACACACTAATATTAGTCATTCGATAATCAAAGACTTATCATCCAAAACACAACACAAAACCCACAAATATGTTGTTTTAGTAATTTTCACTTTGTTATTTGTGGGATTTGAGTGTGTTTTACAGTTGACATTGTGTGTTTATAATCTTTTACACTTTATAGGAAAAATGAACTTTATAGTCAACTCCTACCCATAAATTATCTATTTGCAATATGAATTTTAAAAACATAAGAAAATCAAATTTTAAATTCTTAATTGATAAAAAATAAAATAAGTTTGGAAAACAGTAATAGATGCATTCAATTTCTTTTCACCCACTAATTTCAATAAAATTTCTCAAGTGCATTTTAATTATATTCCTTATTTAATATTTTGTAAAAATATTTTATAACTTAATTTTTATTTAATAATAATGCTTGAAAAATCGGGTGTTACACAATGATTATTTGATTAGTTTCTATCCACACCGTTTCATATATATTGCATAAAGTGTCTTTCAATTAATTGTTTGATTTGCATTTAATTCGTTTTTTGTTTATTAGTAATAATATAATTAAACACAAATTGACCTTTCTAGATTAGATTGTTTGAAATTAATTTAACTATTATATTAAATTGTAAACAATATTCAAGTTGTTATATGGACTCTAAAAAGAAAAAAAGGAAAAGAGAAAGTTAGACAAAAGAAATGGTTTTAGAATTATGTCGGTTCTTAAACAAATATATCACGAAACATGGTCAAACTTCCCCATTCAAATGGGTTTCTCTTCAGCCAGAGTTTGAAAAAGATTATGAATCATAAATTCGTCAGTGACAAAGCTATGAAGAACAAGTATGACGGTATGAGAAAAAAGTACAACCTTTGGAAGTCACTTAAGAATAGAGATACTGGTTTTGGTTGGAATGAAAGTACCAAACAACTTAATTGTCCAGATGAATGGTGGAAAAGAAAATTTCAGGTGACATAATATAACTCATTTAAAATTAAAATACCGTATAATATTTTAGTCATTATGATAACTAAAGATTCACTATATATTGTGTAGGAAAACTCGAAAGTTCTAGCAATTCAAAATAATTTACCATCTATACAACTACAAGTAGAGTAGGATAAGTTATTTGGAGATTCAGTTGCTAGTGGGGAAAATTGTGTGGCATCCTCTATGGATCCAACTACATTCAATGAGGTGCATGTTGAGAACCTTGAGGATGACAATGTTGAGCGAGGTGATAATTTCTTCGATGATACACCTTCTAATCTAGAAAACTTGGAAACTCAAGAAAATAATTTATTCGGCGAATGGTTGAATGAAGTAAGAGAACATGTTGAATCAACACCAACCTCAAGTGAGGTTGCAAAAAATTTTGAGAAGTCTACTAAAGTAAACACTAAGCCTAAACCAGTTAAGATGAAACGTAAAGGGAGAAACTTATTGGGAGCTTCAATACATAAAGAGCATTTAACTCAAAGTAATATATGTGTGTTGTGTGATTACATTTAGTATCATGTTTTTTTAGTTATGTCTATTTTGATCATTTTATACATTTTATTAAAAGATCCAGTTACTCTACCATACACCTTAATATATCTAAAAAACTACAGTTACCAGCTTCCAGCCACCAACTACTTTTGCCAAATATATCCTTAAAGATCTAGGGTGTGCCAATAATACGACCCTTAATTTACATAGGAAGGACGAGAAACCAACATAGAAAGATCAAATATCAGGTGTTTTGTTATTTTTGTTCATATCAAACATTCCCACTGGTATTTGATAATAAAGAGAAATAAAGGACCAATCGAGTTGTCGAAGGGGAAATTCTGTAAATTATCACCAGCACCAACTCAGTTCAACAAGCGTAACGTGTAAATCTCCTTTCTTCTTCTTCTTCTTCTTCTTCTTCTTCTTGTCTTTGCAACTGCAATGGAGAAGAAAAACGACGAGTCAAAGAAGAAGATGAACATCGCCATCATTCATCCTGATCTCGGAATCGGTGTGTCTCATATTTTTCTTCTTTTGTTTTGTTTGAATCTAAATCGATTCAATTTTGATGCTATGAGATCCTACTCTGCAGTTTTCACATGTATTCGTTTTTCATAATCGATGATAGATTTTTTGCTCTACAACTTCAAATTTCATCTTCTCCTGCTATACAAATCTCTATGTTGCGTTCGATCAGTTTAGGTTTTTATTTATTTTTTATTTTATTTTTTCTGGTAGATCATAAGCTTTATTTCTGTGATATAATTCCATAAAATATTTGTTTAAAATTATCAGTAGAAAATACGATTGCAAGCTAATCTCCATATACGTACATGATATGCGTGTCTTTAAATTAATTTAAGGCCATAGAGAGCCTCCAAAGGGGTCATTTGAGCCCAAGTTTGGTAGGATGTGTTGTACCAATACTCGGCCCATGCTAGGTAGTAAACGAAACCTATCTTTAGGATAGTCGGCCACACAGCATCATTTCGAGACACTTCCGTTTAACCATCGGATTGTGGGTGGTACGCCATGTAACCGAACAATTTTGTTGATAAGTGTATTGGCAACACTAATACTATTAAAGTCAGAAGATAAACCGATGAAATGCCCAAACGATCGATCACTACCATTATGACGGTTTTACCATGAGAAGAGGGTAGAGTAGTAATAAAATCCATTGCGATACTTTCTAACACCAGTTCCGGAAAAGCTTTGGTAGTTTGGCATGTATGACAAGCAGCAATAAATTTCTTAATGCCCTCTCGAATTTTTTCCAGTAAAAATTGGATGAAAGCTGATGGTAAGTGCGGGTAACTCCAGCATGACCACCCACCACTGAAGAATGAAATTCAGCTAATAGCTGTTGGCAAAGGCCCGAGCCTGTCGGAATTAGCGGCCCTTAAATAAAAGTAAGCCAGCTGCAAATTTGTAATCAGAAAAGTTCAGGTTTGTCTTGTAATTGCAGCTGCAGGGCCAATAACTCTGGATTAGTGATGTTGGCGTTGCGAAGAAACGCTATTAGGGACAGTTCCAGTTAGGAACACGCAAAAAGATGGGCCGATGAAACACGAGACAGTGCATCAGCAACCCCATTGTTCTTACCTGGTCTGTATATGATATCGAAGTCATACCCAAGAAGTTTTCCCAACCAACGTTGTTGTTCTGGTGTTTGAATAGTTTGGCTTTGGAGATTTTTCAAGGATTGTTGGTCAGTTAAAATGATTAATTTACGGCCTAATAGGTATTGACACGACTTGGCCACCGCTTGGGTTATTGCAAACATCTCGCGAACGTAAGTAGAAGCTTGTTGCATTCTTGGACAAAGTTTTTGACTAAAGAAGGCAAGAAGATGATTGTCTTGAGACAGAACAGCTCCAATGTCGATACCCGAGGCGTCGGTTTCAAGTGTAAAGGGCATGGAAAAATCTGGTACGCGAAGCACCAATGTAGAGCTCAAGAGACATTTAAGTTGTTCAGAGAATTTAGTGGTATCCGGAGTCCACTAGAAGGCATCTTTTTTTAGCAAGTCGATTAAAGGACCCGCTATAGTAGCATAATGTTTAATGAACCGCCGATAGTAGCCGGATAAGCCTAGAAAACCTCGCACTTCCTTAACAAATTTAGGTGGTGGCCATTGTTGTATAGCGGTAATTTTATCTGGATCAACCGCGACTCCATCAACAGAATTTATATGTCCCAAGTAACTAACCGTTGTTTGTCCAAAGACACATTTGGATAGTTTGCCTACTAATTGATGTCGAACTAACAATAGAAGCACTTGTTCAACATGAAGTAAATGATCATTCCATGAGAGAGAATATCATCGAAAAAAACAAGGACAAATTTTCAAAGAAACGGGTGAAACACGTCGTTCATTAGCCGTTGGAACGTCGACGGGGCATTGGTCAAGCCGAAGGGAATGACCAAAAACTCATAATGACCGTCATGAGTGGTTGCTGCCCCCATCCAGTATACCTGAACAGATTTACCATGCACCGATCCGGTGAACCGAAGTGTCGAGGCAGAACACCCACCGGCTAATAGGTTGTCGATGTGGTAGAAATCAAAATAATGGTTGGCTTGTGCGAGCCACCACTCCGGATGTTCGCCGGAAAATCGATAGAGGTACACTGGGCAGGCTTATGACGCCCTAATATACTGGATCCAGAGGACGAGGATGAGTCTATGGTATAGCGCTTCCTTTGTCACGATTCCCCTGTAATGGCGAAGAATCAAAATGACGCAGTAGCTCCTGATCATCCATGGATTTCTGATGAGTGGCGATTGTAACATGAATGGAATCGACATCCTGACGCAATTGAGAACTGGATTCCTGAACCGACTTCAAATTATCATCTAAAACACGGAGGCGAGTTCCGTCAGCCATATGAGCGGACGGCCAGTGAAAGCACCAATGTTATATATTAAGGAAGGGTAACAACTTTGATTGAAATTGAAGGGAAAATTACAGAGAATTTATGAAAGAGATGAGAAAAAAAAAGAAAATCCATGCAGAAGATGAGATGAGAGAGAGAATAACCAAGTGTCTAACAATTTTCTTTTCTAACAACCCATTCTCCTCATGCTCCTTTATTCTTGCCTGCACCCATTCGGTTACCTGCTGATGTGGCATAGTAATGAAAATCATCACATTTGGTTGTTGGTTTCCTGACCCGTTTCTCTTTGTGGACTGGCCCCATGATTGCATTAGTATTTTCCACCTTGTCTAGCCCATTGATGTTATCATTCACAACAATTTTGAACTCTACCTTCGTGATTTCTGTGATATAGTTTCATAAAATATCTGTGGAAAATATCAGGAGAAAATGTGTAGTTCGATTGCATGCCTAATTGATCTTAGTTATGATATTTTGTTTGTTCTTTTTAATATTTAGGAGGAGCCGAAAGGTTAATAGTTGATGCGGCAGTTGAACTAGCATCTCATGGTCATAATGTTCATATATTCACATCTCACCATGATAGAAATCGCTGTTTTGAGGAGACACTTGCAGGTCAGCAAATTTGTTTTCTCATTGTTAAAAATATTCAATAACTTACATTGTTCATTTGAGTATCCAGGTTCATTTGCAGTTACAGTATACGGATCTTTCCTTCCAAGACACATCTTTTACCGTTTTCATGCGGTTTGTGCATACATACGTTGCATATTCGTTGCTCTATGTGTGTTGTTCAAGTGGCCATCTTTTGATGTTGTGCTTGCTGATCAAGTCTCAGTCGTCATTCCAATATTAAAGCTTAAAAAATCTTCTAAGGTTGCTATTTGTAATTTCATATCTTTAATATAAAGGTAGTGTTAGCACCAAGGGTGTTTACGGTCCGGTTTTGACGTGTTTAGGTCAAACCGTGAGCCAAACCGTTAATAACGGTTTTTGATTCTTGAAAATCGAAACCGAACCGTTTAAATTTAAAACCGAACCAAAACGGTTTGTTTCACGCTTTGAACTCCTTGAGACTTTATACAACTTGTCCAAATTAAGACTTGAAATATATATACAAAATTCTTAAAACAAAGCATCCAAATACTTCAAAAAAGGAAGTCCAAATAGGAAGTTTTGGATGATATCTAAATAATGTTGTCTACACTATAAATACCATCCAAACTTACTGCAAATGCTTTCAAAACTTTAAATTTTCTACATTAAACCATTTTAAAATACACTGAAGTTGTTATTTGAAAATATATACAAAAATATGAGAAGCAAACATATACAAAAATATGAGAAGCAAAATTATATGTAAAAGCGAAGAGATCGACATAATACATCTCTTCATTTTAAGGCTCACTCAATATGAGCTGTCATTTAAGGTAACAAATAATTGAATATAAATATAAATAATTAATTAAGCCAACAAAAGAATATATATATAATATGAAATATCTAAAAAAAGTATTGTTAATTTTACGGTCCGGTCCAGTTTATTACGGTTGGTTTTTCGCATAAACCGTAAACCAAACCGTTCACTATGGTTTATAAATTTTGAAACCGATCAACCGAAAGTTAAGAAAGAAAACCGACCGCTAAATCAAACTGATCACCGGTTTAGGCGGTTTCACGGTTTTAAACCGAACCATGAACACCCCTAGTTAGCATGGTCCAATACAAAACCAATTAAGTACAGAATTACGAGAACCACATCTTTTAGTGTTGTGCTTGAATGCGGTTCTTGCAGATCTCTGCTTAAAATTGATTTATGTATTGAACGGTGTTCAGTAGTGTTGAATCAAATGCCACTAGTGTTTATTAATTGAATTCTTTTTTTTAATATAGGTTGTATTCTATTGCCATTTCCCTGATTTGTTACTTGCAAAACACACGACTATTGTTAGGAGAATATATCGGGCGCCCATAAACTATTTGGAACAATTAACAACAGGGATGGCAGATTTAATTCTCGTTAACAGCAAATTTACAGCATCCACTTTTGCTGCAACATTTAAGCGTCTTGATTCTCGAGGGATAAAACCAGCTGTGCTGTACCCTGCAGTAAATGTGGATCAGTTCAGTCAACCGAATGGTTATAAGTAAAGCATGCATGCTCTCTTTCCGTCTCTTTGTATCTTTCTAGTTTGAGGTTGATCGCCTGTATTTAAAATTGACGTTTTTAGGGCCTTAGTTCATATTTTTTATTTGCAGGTTGAATTTTCTTTCGATCAATCGTTTTGAAAAGAAAAAGAATATTGACTTGGCAATATCAGCATTTGCAATGCTTGGGTCTCATGACGTGACATTGACGATTGCAGGCAAGTTTACTTAAATATTTAAGCTAGTTAATAGTTAAATACGTATGTATGTATCTATTTAATCTTATGTTACAAATTTTTCTGTAGGTGGATTTGATCAGCGATTGAGAGAAAATGTTGATTACTTGGAGCAATTAAAAGTCTTGGCAGAAACTAAAGGTGTGTCTAAGCAAGTCAAATTCATCACATCTTGTCCAACTGCCGAAAGAAACACTCTTCTGTCTGAGTGCCTATGTGTTATATATACACCAAAGGTGCCATACAAACCTCTATAATCTCAAATATCTAAAATGCATATTTTTTTATGTGTATCCTTGAGAAACTTTGAGATTAGACCAATTTAATGTAGAACTCAAAAATCTTTGTAAGGTGTGAATGAATAGTAGAGGGGGAATGCCGACCCGTATACCTGGAAAACGGACGGGGTAACAGGTCAGGACGGGGTAACAGGTCATTTTAAAAGATGGTCGCTTTGGTTCGGGTCAAAATGGGGTTTGCAGATTTGGGTACGGGTCAAAACAGGCTGTTTTAAGAAATGATCAATAGCTGGCTAACACTAAATATGAAACTAAATAACTAGAGCAGGCAGCAGGCCAGTTAGGGCTGTTTTCTGGCTGTGTAGTTTCTTATTGTGATCATTACATCCCCCTATTTGAAACCTTGATTACATATATACCCAAGCTTAAAATTAAATTACATATTTCCCCATCTTTAACAAAAAGACAAATATACCCTTTTCATAAAAACCTCTTCCCTTAACGCACCTGTTGTTTCATCCTCCCTGGCCACCTTCAAATTCTTCACCGGCGACCACAACCGGACTGCCGATGACCAACAGAAACGGCGACAATGGAACACAATATGCCACAAGGAACAAAAAGGGTGAAGAAATGAGCTACATTTTCAAAACTCTTGCTGGCATCAAAAGCTCCGCTGGAATCGACGACAACTGCCGGCCAATCCTAATAGATACTTTTTTATTAATTTCGCGATTAACAAGATTTATTTTGGTATTTGACTCTTTATTATTTTTGCAATTAGTTGTTTGATTCAAGACTTCATCAATTCTTTCACAGTAGGTTTGTTCAGGTTTGATTGAAGATGGATATAGTAATGTGCATATGGTATTTGTAAGATTAATTAATGATCCCCCCTGGGTTTGAGCCACGAAACCTATGGAAATAAAGAAGGGGCCGAGCGGGGATGCGAGGATCGCTGAGTTGAATAAATGAAATCGAAGATGGGAGGTGAAACAATGGGGAGTGCAGCTGCTGTATACAAGAAAAACTCTGTTAAAATGGAGTACAAATGTTTAAGAAGCACTTTGTTATAAAAAAGCCAGATATAAAAATTCATAATATTAAAGTTGAAAACCAAAGCTGAAAGTTAAAAATTTAACCCAAGTGTGTTATGACTAAAAAAAGGTTGGAAAACAGCCTAGTAAGTTTTTTTACGGTACGATTAAGAAAAATATAGGCAAGAGAAGAACGTAAATTGCTAACTGGTGTTAACATAATCTGTGGATTGCAGATTTGCAGGATAGCTTCATCACATAATATGTTTAACCTTTAGTATAACACATATATAAAAAATAAAGAAAGTAAAGAAGTAGGGGTAAAATAGTCATTTTCTAATTCATTTTTAATGTAATGGATATATTTGATATTTTTAGTTTTTGAAAGGGGAATTATGTAATTCATTTTTTGGGTTGGGTAAATATGTAATTTATGAAGTTTATAGAGGGATATAGGTTATTGCCCCTTTCTTATTTAGTGCTAGCTTACCATTGATCATTTTTTAAAAGCCTGTTTTGACCCGTACCCAGTGTTGTCAAACTCGTTTTGACCCAAACCAAAGTCCAAAACGACCTGTATTAATCTGTTACCCCACCCAGAATGCCCATTTTGCCAGTATCTAACGTTTTCTTGGTCCAAACGCCATATAGTACAACTAACGTGATCTACTAGAGGTGGCAATTTTGAGTTGGTCGGTTTGAGTTTCATTTCATCATACCTGGGACAAAAAGTTAGCAACGGGTCAAATTTGTTAACATGTCAGACGGGTTGAAGTCATCCATAGTGTATTGTTTTGCATACAACCTTCTAAACCACCATAATTGTGTATTACTATTATAATATTGTTGTAGTCTTACTGTTTTTGTTATTATACTTGATGCATTCATTTATTATTTATAAATATTTAAAAGGGTCAAACCAACCGTGTTACATTCTTTATTAAAAATTGACCCAAATTCAAACCTATTTTGACACGTTACCCAACCCACCAAACCTACCCTGCGTTCCACCTACAATCTACTAAACATTTTAAACTATATTTGTATTCATACTTTGTACGTAACTAAGGATTGGTGTGGTTGTAATTCACAGGATGAACATTTTGGTATAGTTCCACTTGAGGCAATGGCAGCCCACAAACCCGTGATAGCATGCAATAGTGGTGGCCCGGTGGAGAGCGTGAAAGATGGAGAGACAGGGTTCTTGTGTGACCCGTCACCACAAAGCTTCTCATTGGCCATGGCCAAGTTCTTGAAGGACCCCTCGTTGGCAGAAAATATGGGCTCAAAAGCCCGAACCCATGTTGCTACATCATTCTCTACCAAAACTTTTGGCAACCAGTTGAATCAATATATCATGGATGTAGTGGAACAACACAAACGGACAAAAGCAGATTAAACAAAGATAATGTTAGGAGTTAAGTGAGGTATTGATCTTCCAGTTGACCTTTTTCGTCCATTTGTGGCATAACTTTAGGAGCTTCTTGATCCGTTTGATTTGTATGTTTCCATACATTTGTTCATAAGATTAATATTCGAAGAAAAACACATATAGAGCAAGCATATTTAGAGAGACCCAAAAACATTACTGAAGCAAGTAATTTTCAAAAATCTGGAATATAGTATGCATACCCCTATATCCATTATGTTTGCATGTATTATAGAATAAAAAGTAGCCGAACGTCCTTGCGTGACTTGAGTCAAAGTCCATGCGGGGAACGTTCGAATGAGATAGCAATATGTCACGGCGTGCCTAAATTTAAATCATAGAATTTTTCATATCCATCTTGAATGAAGTCTAGGACTTTTCTCATTGCTGGAGGGTTATTGAAAAGTCTAGTGAAGTCTTGCAATGTTCTGGAAACTCATGGAGTCTTAAATGGAAATTTCTTGATCCTTGTATGTGGATATTTGTTGAAATGAATTGTTAAGTTCAATCGGAGAACAATAGTGTGGCGATTATGCGAAGGTAAATATAGTGAGTTTGCTCGATCATATTTGACCCGATGCACGCCAAGAGGCAGACCGATCATAGCTAATCAACATCACAATTCTACATTCAATTAAGGTGCAGTTTTTAAATATGGCTCTTTCTCATGCATCAGGGCCTTGGCACTACAGATGGAGACTTGAGTGCCAACTATATGCCAGGAGAGATGGAGCTAAATGGTTTGATTTGACCAGTAAAGTATATACTTGTCTGCCCTCCTTTGATAAGTTACTAAGCGATAGCCATGCTTACAAAAAACAATATAACTACAATAGGATAAAAGAATCCTTGAATAATTAACAAGGTCATAACTAAAATAACCGGTGGGAATTTTCGCGCTACGCGTCAGGGGTTTGGCTGATATCGGTTCGGTTAATTATGATATCGATACTTGCTCTAACTGTCTTCCAAAAGACATGGACACATGTTTTAAATCGATAAAATACTCAGTTTATATAAATTCGTATCAAAACTTGTTATATAAGAAATCGTATTTTATTATGAAAAGGGTTAAAAAAATTTGGACATAAGTAAGATTCAAGCTTTAAGCAGATGATAAATATATAATAAGCAGATAATAAATATATAATTGTACATAAAAAAACCTTGCTATTTATATCTTTGTTATATATTTAGAATGAGCCATTAGTAGGACCCACTTTCACCTTTATTTAATAGGGTAAACAATAAAGTTGACATTTTCACATAGACATATACCACAGCCTTCATGTAATTAAAATAAAAATTGAGCGTATTATGGATACCATAGCTAAGAACTTATCCAATTATATATATAATAATAACTTTAAACCACTTTCAACCCAACCCAACCTATTCGACCGATTTAATTATTAGCTATTTTTTTTCTTTTCTTCCAGCTTGTTTGAAACAAACAAAATACAACCTATATCAGTCGCCATCTCTAATGTATTCAAGAAGTATCGAAGGTGATTTGACTGTAGACAAGGACGTGGTTCAAAGTTGGTTACCAAGATCAGTGACCATTTGTGTGGCATGTGATTGTGCATCTTTTAAAGATAAAACCACAAATAGTGACATTGTTTTTTTTTAACCGCGACTATTTTGTTCATCAATCATAAAATAGAACATGGGCCAGCATGACGCTGGAAATCCCAAACAACGTAAAAAAACATTACATGATTATGCCTCGAACATTGAAATCTCTCCACTGCTCCCAATCCAGATCTCCAAAAGGCGACCTATACTTAACCCGCTGAAATGACTCTTCTTTGATCTTATCCACCATGGCCTCCACTCGACTTTGTTTCCTTTCAAAAATACATTCATTCCTCATTTTCCATAAGATCCATAGAGTGGCGAAGAGATAACAGCGATGATTTTTTTCCACTTATTTGACCCTTTCAAGTTATAAATCCAATCTAACAACTCCCTCACAGAACCACACTGCAGCTAAGGTCACACAAGAAATGGTCAAATGCTCCACTGACTCAAAACCAAAACCACACAAAACACATCTATTATCCTCTACCACCCCCCCCCCCCCCCCCCCCCCCCCCCCCCCCCCCCCCCCCCCCCCCCGCGTTCCAGATTACCTTTAACCGCAATGCCGCCATTTAGATTTCTCCAAACAAAAAAGCAAACCTTTTTGGCCGCCCAAGCAAAAAAAAAAAAAAAAGCCATTCGAAGCGACCCACCTCCACCTTCACACCATTTTTTTCCGCGACGGCTTCTCTAAACGCAGCCACCGAAAATTTAGATTCGCTCCCATGTTCTTCGTTAATACCCAGCTTTTCTGGATTATCTACTCCAGATTTGATGATATCATCCTTAACCGATACAATATCCTTCCAGATACCCGTTAAGCCCTTCTTTAACAGAACCGCGCCAACATTCGAACCACTCCCAGTGACATTGTTTATAACTCTATATAGAATTTAGAGCTTACACTAGTCTAGATTTGTTATCATTATTAAGCCTTAAGTTTCTGTTGATTGAATTGGATATTCAAGGCAATTACCTATGTTTTAGGATATTATTTGCCAAAAATTTTGGTTTACTTTTTACACGAAATCAGTGTGTTACAATCCTCTAAACAAGGCTAAGAATAAGAAAGATGAAAACAATTTCAAAACTTGATTCACCATCAATAATTCATGAAGAAGAACCCTATTATCCATAAGCCATTGTATATTTTCTCTTCATTAATGCTTAACACCCAAGTAATGCATGACAACTAGGGGTGTGCATTCGGTTTTGGACTCAAACTGAACCAAAAACCGAATATTTGGTCTTTGGTCTTTTGAAAACCATATGCTTTTGGTTTTCTATTTCACAACAAGTTCGGTTTGGGCTTGAGATTAAACCTCATTGACATCCGAATACATATATATATACACACACATACTGTTGTCTATCTTCGACCACATCACTTTCACCTTTTTTTAGTCATGTGACTATCGTCGTCAACTCTCGGGCCCTAACAAACTACAATTACACCAATGTGACGATGCCTATCTCCCCCACAAGCATTCGTTATCATCGTCACCAGCACAAACACATACAAATTTGGATAGAGCCACTATGGATAGCGGGTGAGTGTGGTCCAAATCTTTACATCTCCATTGTGTCGGGGCTAGATTTAGGGGTTGGTTCATCAACTTCCAAAATAAAAATAAATAATAATAATAATAATCCACAAGACTAAAGGAAAGGAACAGATAACTCACTACTCTAACCTAGTAACCTCTAAAGGAAATCAATATTGTAAAATTAAATATATTAGTTATAATATTTAATCATGTAGCCATTATAATCATTTATATTATATTAGATCAAAATATATTAATCCTATTATGTATTAGTTGGTAATTGTTGATGAACCATATTACCCTTATTAACTAATTTGGGTTTCCTTCTGGGTGTACATAAGGAGATGATTAAAGAGGTTTAGGGTTAGACACTTACAATAACATCACTATCACCAAAGCCACCGCCTACCTCTCTCTCCATAACCTAAACCGAATTCATCCCTAGTTCGGTTCTTACCATCATAATCTTACATCCTAAGGAGGAACCAGATCATACTGACAAATATGTCGAACCCATGGCTACGTCTCTGACTGGATTCTCTGCTGGCCTGTCTGCCGTCACAGGTATTTCTTTATGTTTTCCATTATGTTTAAACAGAACTGATCAACATGTGGTATCAGAGCATATGTTGATAAATCAGTTCTGTTTTGAATCCATTATTCTGAGATTAGAAATTTGGAAAACAGAATTTTGAAAAAACTAATATTTCGAAAACACTGTTCCGAAATCATATAAATTTTGTGAGTTAATAATTCAGATTTTTTTGTTTAATGGATAAATAACTATTCCGAAATCATCAGAATCCAAGATTTCGGATTACTATTCCAGAATTTAAGTTTATGTTTTTTTAGGGTTCATCTTATGTTCTTATGAAATTCGAATAAATTCCTATAATTTGGAATGTAATTTGGATTATGAGGTGTTTTTCTTTGTTTTGTTCTATTTTATCTAATTAAAAATTTTTGAAATCTGTTATTTTATAAAAGGATATAATTTTCGAAATAATTATATAAATTTAATTAACATTAAAAAGGAAACAAATTATCATACAATCCCTTAATTTTCGAATTTCAAACTTATCACAACTAACTGCCGTCATTAAAGATTTTGAAATCTTGCAGGATAAGTTTCGGACTAATCAGAGTCTTATCTGAAATACCCATCTCGGACTCATCAGAGACTCATCCGAGATGCCCATCTCGGACTCATCAGAGACTCATCCGAGATGACCATCTCGGACTCATCAGAGACTCATCCGAGATGACCAACTCGGACTAATCAGAGTCTCATCCGAGATGACCAACTCGGACTAATCAGAGTCTAATCCGAGATAACCAACTCAGACTAATCAGAGTCTCATCCGAGATGACCAACTCGGACTAATCAGAGTCTCATCCGAGATGACCAACTCGGACTAATCCGAAACTTATCCGAGATGACCATCTCAGACTAATTCAAGACTCATCCGAGATGCCTATCTCGGACTAATTTTGAGTCTTATCTGAGATGCCTATCTCGGACTAATTTTGAGTCTCATCCGAGTTGCCTATCTCGGACTAATCCGAAACTCATCCGAAATCCAAGATTTATCCGAAATCTCATTACTAAATTAGGCTATTATTGTGAACTAAATTTCAGCGCTAACAGGGGGTTTACTATTAAATAAATGGTTTTGTAAACACTTAATTAATTATAGTAAGATAACTTTTTTTTGCAAAACCAAATAGCTTAACTTGAATGAGCTTCTGATGTATCACTTCTGCCCAAAGGTGATTTGATGCATCTATTTATTGTTCAAGTATTATAAAAGACTATTGATGCTCTAAAAGTAGTTAACTAAAAATAAAACAAATTACCCTAATTCTAGACTCAAATTATACTCTAAACTCCCAAACTATACTAAACTACTAACCGGCAAGTGGACCGATCAATTGTAGAATAGTATGAAGCAAGTCCGGATTATCGAACCCACAGGACTCTCTAATTACTATGACTACTAATTTAGACTCGATTACACACTATGTATATTTGAAAAGGGGGGTTTTTACTAATAAATCTAAATTATCAACTTAACTAAAACTACTAAATTGGAATGACCAAACTATGAACTTCTAATGACTTTTTAGATTTTATTCAAGAGATAATGAACTAGTTACCTAGGTTGGATTTTTAGACTATTACTCCTTCAATTTAAATAATAATTAATCAGGTTGAATATTTTACCGGGATCTTGACATATTAAAGTCTAGGTTTATCAAACAGGACCCCCGACCCTTCTCAGGAAGACACCTACAATAACCTATCCTTTTTATTCATTTACCGGTCCTAAAGATTCCTTTTCAGTTATCTTCTTAAATTAGTAAAGTGTCTAATTATTAATTATCTCTCAGTAATTAACCTAGACCAACTACAATTTCTAGTTTAGATTAACTGATTCAATTATGACAAGGAAATTAGACTCGGGAATTTCTCAAAACCCTAACCTAACAATTTACCAAATTAATTCAGCCAACTAATTGCAATTTCTCAGTTAACAAGTTAGGTATAATGACAAGTTTGATTTTATGGTTAATTTAATTGTTTCCCTGGTTTTATGGCCAATTTTACCGACAACTTCACGAATTCCTAGAAACATGAAAAGTAACACAAACCTATTCTATGGGAGACATCCACCAAAGTGCATGCAAAACAACCATAAAAAAACAAGATCATGCAAATACCCTAAACTAGATCGTTAAAGTTGTGACCTTTACCAATTAAACTTTCAAACCATAAATTAAATTAAAACAAATCAAAGTTTCATAAATCCATCATCGAAAACCTAGGTAACTGAATAAGATCTAGCCTAAAAACATGTTTGAAAAGTAAATTGAACAAAGTTTATAACAAGGAAACATGATTAAGCAACAACAAGAAAATCAAAGGCGAAGATTGGTATGATAAAACCGTGCCTTGAACTCCCTTGATCACCACCACACTCCTTGCAGCTTAGATCCGCTTCGTGTAGCTCCAATTCTCCAGAAAGTTGCTCCAATTCTGCCCTAGTTCGTCCCAGGTTGTCCAATATGAGTTTAACAATGATTATAACTCTTTTTAAAACAACCAAGTCCCAATCCTTCTCTGTTTTTGAAACTTTCTGGATAAAAGGCTCTCTCGCGCCCCGCGAGAGAGTTTTGGTAGGTCGGTCGCGCCCTGCGACCGAGTTGGATTCCGGGTTGATAACTATCCCTCTCTCGCGAGCCGCGAGAGAGTTAAGGTGTGCTGGCCGCGCCCCGCGACCGGGTTATAACTCCTGTTTTGCATTTCGTTTTCTCGTTTCCGATCCACTCGCGTCCCGGCTCGGTTCTTTTCACCATTTTCGCTCGTTTTTCCCATCCTTCCAACCGTTTTCGCGAACCAAGACCTGCAAAACGTGTTTGGATTAAAAGTAGATAAATTCTTGACAAACCGAAACGAAAACGCGCTAAAATTATACAAACTCTACAAGTTAAATGGATGTATTATTCAATACATCAAATATCCACACACTTGCTCTTTTTTTGCCCTCGAAAAAGAATTGTGCATAAACGGAATCATAACCAAACAATTACTCGATTTCAAAAATTACAATTATTTTCATTAGGGAACAAGATTCATGTTAACCGCGATTGCAAGTATCGGATCCACTTAAACTCAAAATTCGGTTCAAACCTCTTATCATGTAAATTTAATTTAAGTGCGGTGAATCCACCTAGGGTATCACACTAGAGTCCACAGTATCCCTAATCCCACCTCAAGCTTATGAAACAAAAGGAACGAATTGTTTATACCCTTTCCTAACCGTTTTTACCAAAATATAAAGAATTTAAAATCAAACAATTTTCTTTTCTCTCTTTTTTTTCATTTTTCATTTGAGCATTTTGATTTCTTTTTGCATATCTAATCTAGAGGCTGTCTCAACCAGAGTCACTATCCCCGAGAACGACAACGTGGGCTTCGATACTTAAAATTTCAACTAATCATAGAGGGATTCTCGATCAGAGTCATCATCCCCAAGGAAGATTCCATAGGCCTCGTCTACTTTTCAATCAAGCTCATTTTTCTATTTCTTTTTCTTTCATGATTAAAAATTCTAAATATTTTAGCTTATAACGGCATTCCTCATACTATTTTTGGTGGTTTCAGTTTCCCATTTCTCCTAGATGAGTACCCACTAGTAGACCGACAATTAAGGTGTATTAAGCTCAAAGAAAATAAGAACCGAATCGAGCCTACTCACATATCCCAAGTTAGACACAAACTCACCCTTTTATTTCTCATATTATTATAATTTGAAATCGAATAAAAATTCAATTTTTCTATCATTTTCCGTTTAAATTCATGCAAACTTCTTTTTCAAAAGACATTTTCGGATTTTTTTTAAAACAAATCACTACTACTACACTACTCTAATATCCCATCCCCACACTTAAATTTTTGCATTGTCCCCAATGCAAGGTTGAGACAACTACTACTCAAAATAAGACCAAACCATATAAAGAAAGAAAAACACAATACAAAAAGGGGGTGAATTAGCTGGTAGTGCAAGACTGTCGATGTGTCAGTCAAACCACTCGTGCTCTCCAAACCGAAAGCGCTTAATGTACTACTCTCCAAGCTCTCATGCGAACAGAACAACATATAACACCAACCTAGCTTCACGCACTTACAAAACATAATAATGATAAAGCAAGATAAATTAATAGTTTTGCAAGATTGTTTATCAACACATACCCAAACCAACCAACACCAACCCCAAAGTAAATTGTTTAGAAGTACTTACCATCAATAAATGAAAACAGCAGAAAGAAAAGTAAAGATAAAGATCTTCGGCTGCTTCAATCATCCTCTTCAGACTCTTCAGACGCCTCAAATACCTGGTATGGCTGTACGTCCTCCATCCCCGCAAACTGGCTAGAACCTGCCTGACCGCCTGGCTGCAGAAAGTAAGACGGGATTCCCATATTTAGATTCTGCATCATGTATCGCATCCCGTCCTCTAGCCTCCTCTGGCTAGCCTCGTGCATTTGTCTACTCTCTAACATGGTTTGGCGAACCCCGCCAAACTGCTGGTCCACATAACCTCGCAAATCCCCGAACCCAGTCTCCATCCTGTCATAAAGAGAACTAAGGTCAGTTCCGGGCGAGGCTCCCGAAGAGGATACTGCCGTCCTGGCAGTTCCTGGCGGGTAACTGGACGCTGATATCGAGTAGAGATGCCCACTTGCATAGACGATGCAGCTTCGGATCCGGGAGGCGGTTGAACTTGAGGTCCCTGGCGGGCTGGTATCCAGCTAACAGGCTCTTGGGTTGCAAGAATTCCGGCAGCCTGGAGATCTCTGATGCTCATGACATAGGGGCGGGGCCTTCTCTCATTCTGTCCTAGGGGTATCTGTCGAACACCCCTAAGCTCTCAGCCAAGCATGTAATCAAGGGCCCGCAATAAACCCTTGCCCCGGGGCCCCCCTCCACTGTCGCTTCATTGACCATGCAAATATTGTGGCCAGGTTTGCCGACCGTCCCTTTACCATACACATCAGACAAAATAAACTCACCTGGTTGACCTTGTTGTCTCCCTGTCCTCTCCCAACCAGCGTAGCGACAAGAATCTTATGGAGAAACCAGTGAATGGGATCAGTAATATCACTCACCACCATGTTGATTGAGTACGGGGCATAAGAGATGGTACCCCAAAATCTGGCGAGCTCGTCTGTCTGGACACTATGGGGGCGCCTCCTTTTGAAGACCCCCTGCAGGCTCGTGGCGAGGTCTGGTGACTGTACCTCCTCATCCGAATATATTTGCGAGGCCACCACAAACTGTGGGATTGTCATCTCAAAAACTTGCCTCCCCAAGGCAAAGGAAACCGCATCATTCTCGTTGAACTTCCCCTGTTGGTATTCGAATGTGGAGTGAAACTCATAAGTGATTTCCTTGTATTGTCTCGCTCCGCAGTCTAGCACCCTTCTGAACTTATCCCCTAATAACTGCTCGATCCGACCCCTCTGACCCAAATTATCTATCAAATCCCAATCAATTCTCTTGTAAGGTAGCAACTCACAAGTGACCAGATTTGAGTGCCTCTCCCACTCGTGGAGTCTAAATCAAACTGCAAGAGAGGACTGTCCATGATTCGCGTACTTTGCCCGTGGGGGACACCTTCTCCCCGATATCTAATTCTGCGTCTGCCGAAGTATGAAGGTTGTTGTGGCGCGTCGGCTGGGTCACCTCTCTGACGTGGCGTTAGTCCCCTTCTCTTCCTTCAAGCCCTACTCGAGCTACCCTCTCCTGACATCTGCATAAAGCACAAGTAAGACAAGCACGGCATTAGAAAGAAAGAAACCACATAAAACAAATGACCGTATAGCATTTTGTAACACCCCAAAATGCATATATGTGATGATTTTTAATTGTTTTCTTAGAAGGTCATTAAAGTCTTAATGTTTACGTAAAGTATTATTAGTGGGGGTAATTAACTTAGTTAACTACTAAAATTACCTTAGTTGTGTAAGAATTGTGACATTATAAGTTAAAGCAAAGAAAGAATAGCCAAGTTAGTGCTTGGAACATTAATTTGATATGTCTTAAAATACAAGGGCTGGATATGTAAAGTGGGTAAAACTTGGTATTATAATAAAAGAACAAGAGTGTGTGTGTGTATACGATCGTGAGAGAGAGGGAGCAGGAGAAAACCCTTCTCCTTCAACCATACTAAAAATCCAGCCAATTGAAAGTGCTTTTAGGGCAAATCCGAATGCATGTATTGGATTCTTTACACATCTAAGTATCTTCAACATAAGGTAAGTTAAATTTTGTGATTTGATGATCTTGGTGAAGTGGATTGTAATCAATCCATGAAATTGTATGAAATTAGACATGAATATTGGTTAGAATCATTATGTAGAAGATGATTTATGCTCGAATTTGGTTATCTAGATGATTCGAAATGAAACCCACTTGTTGTAGCAACATGATGAAATATGATGATCATGTAGGTTCAAGGTTAGTGTAATATTGATGTATGAACTTGTATATATTAGGAATTGTTAGATAAATTTGATATAGAATGAAGGTTATGTGAATTTAGTTGATTTGATGATCCATGACGTGAATTAGTAGAATATGCTTAGAACACATGTACATTATGCTTTGTTAGTGGTACGCACACCAAGTGTTTGATGAAATGCCTTGAATAAGATTGGTATGCAATAAGGATGATCTCATATTAATGTAGTGTTAAATGGTTAAGATTAGTGGATGGTAGTTTATTAGCTCGATTATGTAAATAAAAGAATGGAAATGAAGACATGAGAGTAAAACATGTTGATTTTAAATTATAGGAGTAAAGGAGGATGCGAGCCATTACGGATCACAAGCGAATCATGACAAAGGTAAGTTCTTCTACTTACAAGAAAATACATGGAAGTTCGATTCGTGCATACAAGTCGAATAATTAAGAATGACATATGTATGTATTGGGAATTGGGTTCGAACCAGAATTAGAAGTTTGAAGGAAATTGACATCAAAACCCGCTAGAAAGTATATTTGAATGAATGTTAATGAACGGATTATTATTGTGATCGATAGAAGTTTGAACTCCATGTTAGTTAATTATGATATAACTAATTTGTTGGTATGGTTGTAGGAAGATCATCATGTTAGGTGACGCCAAGCTTGGAACGAACACATCATCCGCATATCATGTTTCCACACCTCATGTTTAAACGGGTCAAAAGATTTTGTAAATTATCTTTAAAACTTATGTTAGTATGTTATTCACTAGTCAACTTTTAAGTCATCATATTTCGCTTGTAAACATTGGGTTTTTACATGTTAATGAATGGCAAAACTTTTGTTAAATGTTCATATGGTTGAAATATGTGTTAACTTTGACTTCGTGTATGAATGGGCGTTACAAGTTGGTATCAGAGCCGAGGTTTGAGAGATTCGAGCTTAGATAGGAATGCTCGAACTCAAACCGAAAGCTCTCACAAAGGGTGTGTTCGCTCCAAGACGCAAAAGGAAGTAAGTATGCAATGATTTTAATAGTTACATGTTTAAATGGGTTTTGTTACGGGAATGGTTGTAAAAAAATTGAAAACAGAAAAGTTATTAGTAAAGGGTGTTTTTGGAAGTCGTGGGGCAGGTTTGACTGAACGGGACTCGAAACGGGTCGAACGGCTGAAAAAAAAATAAAACTACAGCGTTTTTGTGCTAGGAGTAGCGTCGCCGACGGGGCTTTGTTCCGTCTCCGACGTAACATCTAGGGTGTCAAACCCAGCGACGCCCCAGAACACTGTCGACGCAAATTTTTACCCGACGCCAAAAAGAAAGAGGCATCGCCGACGCTGCCTTGAGTCGCCGCCGACGCAGTCCGTGTAACCAGAATGGTTGTTTTTGTTGTCTTTTGCGTTGTTGAACTTCCACACCCCCTAAAGTCTATCCAAAAGCCCCGTTAAACTTCCGAAACACACCGTAAGGGTTATTAGGACCCGTAAAAGTATTTAATCTGGTCATGTCAAAGTGTCTTGAAATGTAAATGTGTTCTATTAGAAAGTCACGAATGCGAAATTTCATCGGATTCACTGACCATATGGTAAAAGTATGAAGTATGTGGTCGTGAGAGACTATTAACACCTAGGATGAACGGAAGGAAAGTCACAAAAATCAAGAATGTTGGGATGAATTAAGTATGTTGGAAAGAAGAATGATAAAAGTATGCGTAAGAATGAAATTTTAAATTGGATGAATAAGAAGTGGTATTGATCTAGAATGTTGTCGTAGATGTCAGACGAGTATGTGTGATTCTTATAAACTAATTATATTGTATAAGCAAGGTAAGTTTAAGTGTTTGAGAAGGATGATCCGAGGATGCGGTCTAGGATGAATACCAAGCATGTAATTAGACTGATGGACCCCAGGTACACAATATTAAACGAAAGACAATGATACTGTCTTGGTAAGGTTTTAAAGATGTTGCTAAAACCCACTTCTTCGGGCATAAGGTGATGATTACATAAAGACATGAAGCTAGTATGTGGATTGTGCGTTTGGCCAAGTATGCAAAAAGTATATGACATTCGTAAGACCATGATAATCATCACAAGTGTGTCCGATAGAATTGGGAAGTAGGTTGACTTGTGGATAAAAGGAGTTGTAAGACTCTTAATGCGAAGTATTCTATGCGAATGAAAAAGTTTGAATCCGTAGGTAAGTACGGATCAAACATATAAGAAAGGAAGGTATGAATGAAAAAAAATAAAAAAATAAAAAAAATAAAAAAAATTGAATCCGTAGGTAAGTACGGATCAAACATACAAGAAAGAAAGGTACGAATGAAAAGCTTGAATCCGTAGTTGATGTACGGATTAAACTTGTAAGAATGGAACATAATAATGAAAGGTGAAATCTTTAAGCAAATACAGATTAAACATATAAAAGTCATAGTTAAGAATGAAAAGACTTGAATCCATAAGTATCTGCGAACCAAACATGTATGAACAAAATGTGGAATGCATAAACAAGTGGGAATGGGTAAGAGTGAGGGAGAGAATGTGTTTCTTCCTCCTACTAAGGTAGGTATAAATCTTGTAAGTAAGTGGTGCCAATAGCCTTGTCGAGTCAGGTAGGTCACTTGAATAACATGATGCATATATACATATGGTGCACTTACGAGCAAGCGAGGGATGGTTTGTGTTAAAAAGAGAGAATAGAATTAACGTATCTAAATATGTATTGACGGTTTGACATGTTAGAGTCAAAGGGTTATATGAGTAAGTGCAATGACAATATGATGGCAAGAGAGATGAAGCTAAATTTCACATAAACAAAATTTCGTAAGGAACACATTAAAAGTCAACTCATGAAAGTTGGGGTGAATGAAGGGTTACGACCCAGAGAATGGCATAAGTATGGATGAGGAAGAAAAGTTGTCCACGAACTACTAAAACGGTAAAGCGGTGTATTATCAGTATGTTTGAATTGAAAATAAGTACAACACATGATCCAACACATGTATACAATAAGTAATATGTGGCAGATTGACCTTGAAAAGTCAAACTGCAGAAATTGGCATATGATTGATGAACTTCAAGAGAAGTACGTAAGAAACGAAGTGTGCAATGTAGTATACCAAATAAATAAGAAATTTGTGAAAGAAATATAGGTAAGTTAACACAGAATACAATGAATATCTAAGTGAAAATAGTATGTTAAAGAATGGTTGCGTATTGACCCATCATAAACGGGTCAAACGAATGAAAATGATATGTTAAGGAACTGTCAGATATTGACCCGTTACGAACGGGTCAAACGAATTAATGTTTTAAAAAGAATTTAGTAAGGGCTAGTATGTAAATAAGATGATTTGAAAAATGCCATGTTAAGGGAAAACTGAATGAAATGTGCTAACACCTAATTTGTAGATGAGTATGATCAAACTCTTGGTGTGATAAAACCAGCAGAGATGGAGAAAAGATGAACACATACGGAAGCCCATAAATGGATGGATAAGGTCAGTCTAATCTTTGACATGCGCTCATGAAGAGGCGGGTTGAACCGGGACACAAACCGTTGTTTATATAAATAATAAGGTTAGTAAAGTATTTGACTTGCGAATGTTAAATAGAAAGTTATAGACGAAATAATATTTCCATACGAACAAATGGCAACACAAGTATGACGTGATTTGGACGGTTTGACTATTAGAGGTCAAGAAAAGAACGAAATTCTTAGTTCAAACTCAATGTCATTAATCAAGGTGTAGGCGTGTATAGTAAGTAATGCAAAAAAAAATCTTGGTGACCTGAATGAAACAATACGGAGTTTAACCTAGGAATGTACTTAGTACTATGTAACGTTATTCCACCTTAGACGATGTTAAACTCTCGAGACAAGTACGAATGATTAAGAAGGAAATAATGGTTGGGCTATGATTACTATATCTAAGATGAAATGTCTAAGTAAAGTTAGGATGTGAGATTGTAGGAAAGACTTGACATATATGAATGAAATATGATAATGATATAATTAGTAGTAAACTAACTTGAAAATGTGTTATAGATGGAACTCGTATAAAAATTCGGGTTGAAAATATATGAATTGGAAAGGATTATGCTATAGGGGCTAGTATATTGTGCTTGAATGGGTGATACTCGCCATATGTTATATTACTTACTCAAAAATTGCGATTAATTGATCAAACTTGTATGTGGTTGTCAAATGTAAGATAATGGAGACATTAGCATGTGTAAAAATTATTATGTATATTTGTGTATGTAATTAGGTGATTACATGGTTGTATGTATTTCACTAAATGGGTACGAAATGTTTATGGTGTCATTAGCATAACTGACTACATTGATATGAACATATGTTCCTAAGCTGGAAGTTTGCATACTTGATCATTGACTTTTCAAAAAGTCAACGAGTATGAGAATAGCATGATTAGAAATCCTAATATGATTTTAAGAACAGAAGGATTGAATGATGCATTGTTGAATATATGCCATGTGCTTGTGACAAATGATAAGTGAAAGTCAAATGCGAGATATGAACTTGATATGATATGTGATATATAAAATCTTGTGTGCTAACGAGAATGTGAATGTGATGACATGTAAGGATAAGAATCATGTCAAGATGACACAAGCACGAAAGACAAATGGGCCAAAAGAAGGTGAGGAAGCGATCACGAATATGGACGCTTAATGTAAGTGACTATCAATCTCGCTTCTTATTTTATTTGGATAAAGTTATCTATATTTGATTAATTGAAAATCAAGTAAGGATGTACAAATAAGGGAATTGCTAGGATGAGAATGGTTGTAATGGTCGGTCGATGTCACTCAGGTGAAACCTCAACGTAGGGGCAAACGGGTCAAAAAAAATCTAGTAGAAAGATTTAGCCGAAGAATATGTGGATTGAATTGGGTAAGGTATGGCATGAATTGTGAACTGGAAAAAAATGATTTATTTCACGTATTAGAACCCTCGGAAAACACGGTTAGTGAATAGAAATAACAAAAAAAAAAAATCAACGTTTAAGCTGTAGAGGAGGTGTGGTACATGCAAGAACAAAAATTTAGGAAGGCAAGTACGAAAATGTGGCATGCGTGTTGATATGATTACTTTATGGACATGGCTATCTTTTTAATAAGTAAAACTTATTAGCACACTATAGATTTGTGAAGTGACGAAACTAGTATATGGTTACATACTTTAAAAAAAAGGAGAACATAAGCCTATTATAGTAGGATGTTCAAAAGAAATTAAGTGAATGTGTATGCATGGGATGTAATTTAATGTGTAAACTATAGTAAAATGTAGTAAGATATGAGTGTACGCGTAGACTAGTATGTAAAAGAATCATAATCGGTGGCGATAAAAGATTATAAAGTATAGCTCCTTCACAACAAGTCCAATAGACAAGTTTTAGTCCAATGGCAACACCGGAAGGGATCGAATCTTACATGGGAACCCAAGGACGAAATGCATGAACACTACCCAGAGGTATTCGGTATATATCTAGGTTTCGGGGACGAAACCTTCTTTAAGGGGGGTAGATTTGTAACACCCCAAAATGCATATGTGTGATGATTTTTAATTGTTTACTTAGAAGGTCATTAAAGTCTTAATGTTTACGTAAAGTATTGCTAGTGGGGGTAATTAACTTAGTTAACTACTAAAGTTACCTTAGTTGTGTAAGAATTGTGACATTATAAGCTAAAGCAAAGAAAGAATGGCCAAGTTAGTGCTTGGAACATTAATTTGATATGTCTTAAAATACAAGGGCTGGATATGTAAAGTGGGTAAAACTTGGTATTATAATAAAAGAGCAAGAGTGTATGTGTGTGTGTGTATACGATCGTGAGAGAGAGGGAGCAGGAGAAAACCCTTCTCCTTCAACCATTTGAAAATGCTTTTAGGGCAAATCCGAATGCATGTATCAGATTCTTTACACATCTAAGTATCTTCAACATAAGGTAAGTTAAATTTTGTGATTTGATGATCTTGGTGAAGTGGATTGTAATCAATCCATGAAATTGTATGAAATTAGACATGAACATTGGTTAGAATCATTATGTAGAAGATGATTTATGCTCGAATTTGGTTATCTAGATGATTCGAAATGAAACCCACTTGTTGTAGCAACATGATGAAATATGATGATCATGTAGGTTCAAGGTTAGTGTAATATTGATGTATAAACTTGTATATATTAGAATTGTTAGATAAATTTGGTATAGAATGAAGGTTGTGTGAATTTAGTCGATTTGATGATCCATGACGTGAATTAGTAGAATATGCTAAGAACATATGTACATTATGCTTTGTTAGTGGTACGCACACCAAGTGTTTGATGAAATGCCTTGAATATGATTGGTATGCAATAAGGATGATCTCATATTAATGTAGTGTTAAATGGTTAAGATTAGTGGATGGTAGTTTATTAGCTCGATTATGTAAATAAAAGAATGGAAATGAAGACATGATAGTAAAACAAGTTGATTTTAAATTATAGGAGTAAAGGAGGATGCGAGCCATTCCGGATCACAAGCGAATCATGACAAAGGTAAGTTCTTCTACTTACAAGTACTAGTAGTTATAATGTTTATGTTGCATTTTTATGTAAAGAATATAAATTTGCTTTTGTTACATGAAAATACATGGAAGTTCGATTCGTGCATATGAGTCGAATAAGTAAGAATGACATATGTATGTACTGGGAATTGGGTTCGAACCGGAATTAGAAGTTTGAAGGAAATTGACATCAAAACCCGCTAGAAAGTATATTTGAATGAATGTTAATGAACGGATTATTATTGTGATCGATAGAAGTTTGATCTCCATGTTAGCTAATTATGATATAACTAATTTGTTGGTATGGTTGTAGGAAGATCATCATGTTAGGTGACGCCAAGCTTGGAACGAACACATCATCCGCATATCTCGTTTCCGCACCTCATGTTCAAACGGGTCAAAAGATTTTGTAAGTTATGTTTAAAACTTATGTTAGTATGTTATCCACTAGTAAACTTTTAAGTAATCATATTTCGCTTGTAAACATTGGGTTTTTACATGTTAATGAATGGCATAACTTTTGTTAAATGTTCATATGGTTGAAATATGTGTTAACTTTTACTTCGTGTATGAATGGGCGTTACACATTTCATTCGCGGTCATGGTCTGCAATAGATAAACGATTTACCTCATGATTTAAGATATATTTGAAAAGAGTGTAACATTATTAATTTGATAAAACCGAATCTCGCCCGAATCGAGATTGAGTACGGGCGAGACCGAGTCTTATATGCATGACTATTCAGATGTTACTAATCCCCCGAAAAACATATCAAAAACCAAACAAATACCCCCCCTCTCGACACTTTAATTGTCCTCAATTAAACTGAAGTGCCGAGATACGAGCCCACATTGAGTGTACAGTTAAAGATAAAACAGTTTGAAACATGGTAGAAATAATGGTTGACCATCTTAAAAATCAGAATTTTAGTAACAACGTTAGCCAACCCTCATCCCCACACTCAACGTTAGACCGCACAAAACCAGCTAAGGACACCGTGCATGTACTTAATCTACCCACAAAATTTAACCAGTACCACTATCAAAACTCAAGTCAAACCCAGTTGAACCCAACCCGCACTTAACCGAACAAGCAACTAGCAAAGTATCAAACATCAAAATAAACGCAACAACGAGATATAGAATGAAGAATTTAAGCACAGAAGTTGCGAAAAAGCATACCTTGTTGTAGATCTGTAAGACTAGTGCACAAAAATTGAAACTTTAAAACGCCGGTGAAATGCAAGTAAAGAGGAGAAAACCGGGTGGAATCACTTAAAGATGAGTGAGGATTGATGTAGTGAAGAAAATGTGGGTGATTTCAGTGAATTTGGGTTGAAAATGGTGAATTTTTGGTGAAAATGCGGTTGGAGCCGTAAGAGAAATGGTGAAGAAAGTTGGGAATATGTGAGAAATGGAGGTTAAGGTTTCTTTTGTGCAGATATGGTCTCTCGCGGGCCGAGAGAGACACGGCTAAGTCTCTCGCGCCCCGCGAGGGAGTGATGATTCCGGATATTAAGGGTCTCTTACGGGCCGCGACCGAGGAGGCTTGTGCCTCTCGCGCCCCGCGAGAGACCTGTTTTCAAAGAAAGTTTCTTCTTTTTCTTCAGTTGCATGCCTTAGAAATTTTTTTTTGTTTGTAGAAACTATCATGTTATTTTTTAGCTTACGGAGTCACACTCATTTTACCGGATTTATCAAGCGTACCTGCAATTTGTCACGCTCCACAATTGATGCGCGATATGACCTGCAAAAACCAACTAAACCGACCCACAAACAAACACACAAAAATATGAAACATGAATTAAATGAAAACACAAAATGCAACTAACTACCAAGCTTTACAAACTCTACACTCGAGCCAAAACCTGAGAATCTACGTGGTCTGAGGCGGAACTTCGAGAGGAGTCTCCTCCGTCTCGGTGGGATCTAGCAGTCCTCCTAAATAGTGTTTCAAGCAATGCCCGTTGACCTTCCATGTCGGCTTCATCTTTCAGCTCGATAGTTCCATACGGGAATACCTCATTCACCACGTACGGGCTGGACCATTTTGATTTCAGCTTGCCCGCAAACAGTTTCAATCGCGAATTATATAGAAGCACTTTGTCGCCAATTTGAAACTCTTTAACATTATTCAACCTCTGATCGTGCAGCGCCTTGGTTTTCTCCTTCAAGCTCCATGACCGCTCATACGCCGCGTCCTGAAGTGCCTCTAACTCGTGAATTTGAAAGAAGCGTCGCTTAGCCACTTCGGTGAGGTCCAAATTCACGGTCTTCAATGCCCACAGTGCCCTATGCTCTAGTTCGACCGGGAGATGGCAGGCTTTACCGTAAACGATCATGAAGGGCGTGGTACCTAGCGGTGTCTTACAAGCGGTGCAAAACGCCCATAAAGCATCGTCCAACTTGTCGGACCAGTCATTTTGACTCTTACCTACCGTCTTTTCCAGGATCCATTTCACCCCCTGTTCGCGTTCTCCACTTGACCGCTAGTCTGAGGATGACCCACTTGGAAACATAATCAATAGTCACGAGGATGTACCGTTTCCCGCTAGAGACGGGAAACGGTCCCATGAAGTCAATCCCCCAAACATCAAAGACTTCAAGAATCTGGATGGGATGTTGGGGCATCTCGTCCTTGGATGAGATGTTGCCGGTGCGCTGGCAACGATCGCACGTCTGCACAAACTCTTGGGAATCTTTCACAACTGATGGCCAATAAAAACCACAATAAAAAACCTTCTGTGCGGTGACGTGCGGACCATGATGACCTCCTGTCAGTCCCTCGTGCACGTGCCTCAATATCTCTGCCCCCTCTTCTCTACTCACGCAGCGCCTCAAAATTCGGTCTCCCCCTACCCGAAATAGAAACGGGTCGTCCCAGATATAACGCCTGACATCGCGGAAGAATTTCTTTTTCTGCTGCGTGGTCATCCCCTTCAGTACCACTCCATTCGCTAGATAATTAGCGAAGTCGGAAAACCACGACATTCCCTCCTTCTCCGCTGTCATAAACTCTACTAATTCGTGGGGAAATCTATCACCGATCTCTTCTTCCCTAATTCCTTCTCTACTAGGATCCTTTAGTCGGGATAGATGGTCAGCAACCACATTCTCCGCTCCCTTCTTATCTCTAATCTCTATATCGAACTCGGAAAGCAGGAGAATCCATCGAATAAGACGAGGCTTTGCATCCTTCTTTTGGAAAAGGAAACGCAGAGCCGCATGGTCCGTAAAGACGATGGTCTTGGACAGGACAAGGTCAGAATTTATCAAACGCGAATACCACTGCTAAAAGCTCCTTCTCTGTAGTGGTGTAGTTCTCTTGTGTGTCATTGAGGGTTTTACTAGCGTAGTAAATAGGGTGGAAATGTTTGTCCCGTCGCTGACCCAAAATGGCGCCCACAACATAATCGCTCGCATCACACATGAGCTCGAAAGGCAAGCTCCAGTCGGGTGAGACGAGGATAGAAGCACTCACTTGTTGACCGTGAAAGCTTTTAAGCAGTCATCATCGAAGACGAAGGGTACATCTTTCTCGAGAAGTCGAGTCATGGGCGGGTGATCTTTGAAAAATCTTGAATAAACCATCGGTAGAAGCCCGCATGACCGAGAAAGCTATGGATGGACTTGACGCTAGTCGGTGGAGGGAGTCTGCTGATGGTATCTATTTTCGCCCGATTGACCTCTATCCCTGCTCGCGAAATCTTGTGCCCTAGCACTATGCCCTCTGTCACCATAAAGTGACATTTCTCCCTGTTGAGCATCAGTCGCGTCTCGACACACCGTTTCATCATCGCATCTAAGTGAGTAAGGCATTGATCAAAGGTGTTCCCATAGACAGAGAAATCGTCCATGAAAACCTCCATGGAGGTCTCGATCATGTCCTGAAAGATGGCTACCATGCATCGCTGGAAAGTAGCCGGAGAGTGACATAACCCGAACGGCATGCGGCGATACGCATAAGTACCATGCGGGCATGTGAATGTTGTCTTTTCTTGATCCTCGGGAGCAATCGGGATCTGAAAGTAACCTCAGAAGCCGTCAAGAAAGCAATAAAATTGCTGTCCTGCGAGTCGCTCCAACATCTGATCGATGAACGGGAGCAGGAAGTGGTCTTTGCAGGTGGCGTCGTTTAATTTACGATAGTCTATGCACACCCGCCAGCCCGTGACTGTTCACGATGGGATAAGCTCCTTCTTTTCGTTCATAACCACTGTCATTCCCCCCTTCTTGGGAACAACCTGAGTGGGGCTTACCCATGTGGAATCAGAGATCGGATAGATGAGACCAGCCTCCATCAGCTTAAGCACCTCTTTCTTTACAACTTCTTGCATATTCGGGTTCAGACGGCGCTGTGGCTGCATTACTGGCTTAAAGACGTCCTCCATGAGGATCCTGTGAGTACAGAAGGTGGGGAAAATCCCCTTGATATCAGACAGTTTCCATGCGATGGCCTCCTTATTTGACTTCAGGACCTCGATTAAACGCTCCTTCTCCTCCGTTGACAATTTCGAAGAAATGATCACGGGTAAGCTCGAATTGTCACCTAGGAACGCGTATTCTAAGTGAGACGGGAGGACCTTAAGCTCTACGGCTGCTGGTGTCGACAATGGTGTGCTCTCGGTAGCTGTACTCACCTCACAGAAATCTAGGGTCTCGGGAATCTCTAAGACATCGTCCCCTATATCCTCACTATCACTCTCCTCGGGTACTAAACTCTCATTCACTAAGTCGGCTCCGCTAATATAGTCTAAACAGTGATCAACGCATGAAATGAATGAGTTCAGAAAGTATACGAAGTGACAAGGGCCACTATCGTTGTCGCCACCACTCGGGTGTTGCATCGACCTTGCGATTTCGAACGTGACGTTCTCGTCCCCGACTCGAAGAGTGACTTTCCCATCATGAACATCTATGAGCACTTTCACGGTGCGCAGAAATGGGCGACCTAAGATGATGGGAACCTTCTCGTCGGCCTCCATATCGAGGATGACGAAGTCTACAGGAAAGACAAATCTATCAACTTTAACCAACAAATTCTTTACGATTCCCCTCGGGTACTTAACTGACCTATCGGCTAACGACAAAGACATACGAGTAGGGGTAAGCTTTCCTAAACTTAAACGCTCGTATAGTGAGAAAGGCATCAGATTTATGCTCGCCTCGAGATCGGCTAGAGCATGAGCTGGAGCAATGGAGCCCCCGAATAGGCATGGAATCGTAAAGATACCCGGATCAGTCAATTTCTCGGGCAACTTGTTTAAAACCACGGCGGAACATCCTCCGGTCAATGGGACATTCGAAAGCTCCCCCAGCCTATCTTTACGTTTTAAAAGATCTTTTAAAAACTTAGCATATTTGGGCATATGCTGGAGGGCCTCGATAAATGGGAGATTGATTTTTAACTGAGTAAATATGTCAAGGAAATTCCTGTATTCCTTGTCATATTTCTATTGCTTCAGACGTGCTGGGTAGGGTATGTGTGAAGTGTCTACGATTGGTGATGGCCTAACCTCTACCAGGTTTCTCTCTCCCCTACTCTCAACTGAAGGTTCACTGGCTGGTGCGGCACTTGCTGGGTCTAACCTGGTGTGCACCTTGGGTAGAGCCTCCATCTCGATTTCTTCATCTACCTCTTCATCTCGCTCCTCTACCTCTACCTCTACACCCTCTCTACTCACCTCCTTCAGAGTCCTACCACTGCGCGTAGTAATCGCTTTCGCGTGTTGGTTCGGGGGGTTGGGTATTACCCGCGAACTGGCCGTGTGGCTGCTCTTGCCAGTTGCTTAGCGATACTACCGACCGACCTCTGCAGGTCTAAGAGCGCGGACTGTTGATTTTTCAAGAGCAGATCATGTTCCGCGAGAGTTTTCTAAGTAGCCTGATCTTTGACAACTAATTGAGATAACAGCTCTTCGATCCTATCTAGACTACCTCCTGACCCACCACTCCTAGTCTGACCCTCCACTCCTAGTCTGACCCTCCTGATTTGAACCCCCTCCACTAAACTGACTGGTGTGACCTGACCCTCCACTATTGTAATGACCCTGCCCCCTGTTCTGATAAGAGCCTGATTGGAAACCAGGGGGGTTACCGGAAGAGCGATAATTATTATTATTATTATTATTATTATTACGCCAGTTTTGATTATAATTGGAAGTATTATTATTGAAGGGATTCGTAGGACCTCGGTTCCGACCGGTGATAAACTCGACTTGCTCAACAGTGAGCGTGGGACACTCTAGCGTGTCATGACCCCCTCTACACACCTCACACCTATCTACCTTCTTCTTCAGTTCCTGTATCTCCTACGTGACCTCCCTCTTGAAGCTATCTAGAGCAGCAGCTACCGTAGTTTCTAAGCTAACTTGGTGTAAACCCTGGTTAACCGGAGGTGTACGAGAAACAGGAATTGAATTCCTGACGGCAGTGCTGTAATCGACATCAGAATGGGCAAAGCTCTCGAAAAGGTCATTGCACTCGGCTACTGTTTTCTTTCCCATCAGGTGGCCACCAACAGAGGTGTCGAATCGAGCAGGGGTCTCAGGGGTGAGACCGTTGTAGAATTTCTCTACAAGTGCCCAGTCTGATAGACCATGTTGAGAGCAACGGGATACTAGATTTTGGAACCGCTCCCAAGCTAGATGGTAGGGCTCATCAGGCTCTATCCGGAACGAATGGATCTGATCACGAAGGCGGGATGCTATAGCGGGTGGAAAGTATTTCTTAAGGATAGCATCCCGTAGAGAAGCCCAAGTAGAAATAGTACCGGGTGGTTGGGAGTCAAGCCAGATGGCGGCCCGACCCCCGAGAGAGAACGGAAAGACTTGGAGAAAACGAGCATCATGGCCCGCACCCTCCATATTGAATGTATGACATAGACGGGTAAGGCGGTTGATGTGTACGGGCGCATCCTCATCATCACGACCGTGGAATTGGCAAGAGTTAGTGATGGCAGTAATGACGTAGGAAGGGATTTGCCCGGCTCGGTCATTGTACATGGGGGGTAAGGTAATGGGTGAGTTTGCACCGGTGAAACCGGTGGTGGCCTGTTGGTATACAGTTTGATTATTATTATTAGCCATGTGGAAGTTAGGTGGTGGCGGTGGTGGGCTTACGTTTCTATGGACTAAACGGGGTGATGGGGAACCGGGTGATGAAGGTTTAGGTGTAAAATCAAAGTCGGGTGGTACAAAGGAACGGGATGAACTTGAAAAAGTTGAGGAAGATGCACTTCCCTTTGGTGCGGGAGAGAATGGCGTGTCCGTCGCGGCTTAGGCAGAGGTCCTTGCGAGCGCGTGTGGGGCGTCCACTAAACCGGAAACACGACAAACACGAGAAGTTAGAACAAATAATTCAAATATATACAAAAATAAATATTAAACTAATTAAACAATTTAGACTCCTACGACACAAACGAATACAAAATAAACACAAGTGTATAAGAAAAGCCTAAATCGAGTAATCAACGCAATTGCCAATGAGAGAGTCCCCGACAACAGCGCCAAAAACTTGATGTTCAAAAAGTAGTTAGTTAAAAATAAAACAATTTACCCTAATTCTAGACTCAAATTATACTCTAAACTCCCAAACTATACTAAACTACTAACCGGCAAGTGGACAGATCAATTGTAGAATAGTATGAAGCAAGTCCGGATTATCGAACCCACAGGACTCCCTAATTACTATGACTACTAATTTAGACTCGATTACACACTATGTATATTTTAAAAGGGGGGGTTTTTACTAATATATCTAAATTATCAATTAACTAAAAGTACTAAATTGGAATGACCAAACTATGAACTTCTAAGGACTTTTTAGATTTTAATCAAGAGATAATGAACAAGTTACCTAGGTTGGATTTTAGACTATTACTCCTTCAATTTAAATAATAATTAATCAGGTTGAATATTTTACCGGGATCTTGACATATTAAAGTCTAGGTTTATCAAACAGGACCCCCGACCCTTCTCAGGAAGACACCTACAATAACCTATCCTTTTTATTCGTTTATCGGTCCTAAAGATTCCTTTTCAGTTATCTTCTTAAATTAGTAAAGTGTCTAATTATTACAATTTCTAGTTTAGATTAACTGATTCAATTATGACAAGGAAATTAGACTCGGGAATTTCTCAAAACCCTAACCTAACAATTTACCAAATTAATTCAGCCAACTAATTGCAATTTCTCACTTACAAGTTAGATATAATGACAAGTTTGATTTTATAGTTAATTTAATTGTTTCCCCTGTTTTATTGGCCAATTTTACCGACAACTTCACGAATTCCTAGGAACACGAAAAGTAACACAAACCTATTCTATGGAAGACATCCACCAAAGTTCATGCAAAACAACCATAAAACAAACAAGATCATGCAAATACACTAAACTAGATCATTAAATTTATGACTTTTACCAATTAAACATTCAAACCATAAATTAAATTAAAACAAATCAAAGTTTCATAAATCTATCATCCAAAACCTAGTCTAGCCTAAAAACATGTTTGAAAAGTAAATTGAACAAAGTTTATAACAAGGAAACATGATTAAGCAACAACAAGAAAATCAAAGGCGAAGATTGGTATGATAAAACCGTGACAAACTCCTGCCTTGAACTCCCTTGATCACCACCACACTCCTTGCAGCTTAGATCCGCTTCCTGTAGCTCAAATTCTCCAGAAAGTTGCTCCAATTCTGCCCTAGTTCGTCCCAGGTTGTCCAATATGAGTTTAACAATGATTATAAGTCTTTTTAAAACAACCAAGTCCCAATCCTTCTCTGTTTTTGAAACTTTCTGGATAAAAGGCTCTCTCGCGCCCCGCGAGAGAGTTTTGGTAGGTCGGTCGCGCCCTGCGACCGAGTTGGATTCCGGGTTGATAACTATCCCTCTCTCGCGGGCCGCGAGAGAGTTAAGGTGTGCCGGTCGCGCCCCGCAACCGGGTTGTAACTCCTGTTTTGCGTTTCGTTTTCTCGTTTCCGATCCACTCGCGTCCTGGCTCGGTTCTTTTCACCATTTTTGCTCGTTTTTCCCATCCTTCCAACCGTTTTCTTGAACCAAGACCTGCAAAACGCGTTTGGATTAAAAGTAGATAATTCTTGACAAACTGAAATGAAAACGCGCTAAAAATATACAAACTCTACAAGATAAATGGATGTATTATTTAATACATCAGCTATGTTAATTTTGCATTATAAACGTGAATGTTTTATTTCTGGCCAAAGCTGATCTAATTCATTCATGTCTAGCATACTTAACAAGTGCATAAGTAAAGTGGTTGTCTCATTTCTGGCCAAAGCTGATTTGTCACAATTACTTTGCACTCATACTTAGATGATTTCACTTCTGGCCAAAGCTGATTTGTCTTCATTTAAGTAGAATTTTAACTAAGTCTATTATTATGGTGTTAGTAATAGACAATATCACAGCTTCATAATTAAAATGGTCATTACTTATGCCTGCCTTAGAATAACTTGCCCTTAGATCACATTAAGACTTCTTTTCTTAGTATCATAATTTGCTCATACTATTTCCACTATCAGCTCCCAATTGCGGGATTCCACCATTGACTAGTGATAACTTTGCCACATGGAAAGACTCTCTCTTACTTACTCTTGCTTTGTTGGATTTCGATTACGCTCTAAGAGAGAATAAGCCTGAAGACCTTACTCCTCAGAGTACCGCTGCTGAGCAGATGGCTCATGAAAAATGGACAAGGTGTAACCGCATGTCTCTCATGTTCATGAAGCAGTCCATAAGCAAAGCAATTCGAGGAGCCATTCCCGATTATGAAGATGCTAAAACCTACTTGGCTTCTATGGAGGAGTAGTTCAAGGGAACGTCTAAAGCACACGCTAGTACTCTTACCTTAAGCTGGTGACTACTAAGTATGATGGGAGGAGCGGCATCCGTGAACACATCATGATGATGAACGACATGGCCCATAAGCTCAAGGGGTTAGACATGGCGATTAGTGATGGTTTTCTTATTCAGTTCATCATGACTTCGCTTCCTGCGCCTATGAAGCATTCAAGATCAATTACAACACTCAGAAAGAAAAATGGTCGATGAGTGAGTTGATCGCCATGTGCGTGCAGGAGGAGGAGCGTATGAAGATGGATCGAACTACTGATGTTGCACACTTTACTACCTCCAGCTCTAAGAAGAGGAAGAACACTTATTCAAGGAGGGATGTTTCTAAAGTCCAAAAGCCCAATCCTAGTACAAGTGCGCCTTCCAGCTCTAAGAACTCCTTAGGCAAACCCTACTACAAGTTCTGTAAAAAGTCAGGACATAAGCAAAAGGAATGCCCTGAATTTAAGGAGTGGCTGGCTAAGAAAGGTAACGAGTTTTTCATGATACTTGAGTCCTATAATTTAAATGTTCCTGCTAATTCTTGGTGGTTTGATTCTGGTGCTATAACTCATGTCACTAACTCTACTCAGGGATTCCTTACAATCCGGAGACTAGGAAGAAACCAAAGAACACTTAAAGTAGGGGATGATAGAGAATTAGAAGTGAGGGCCATTGGAACTTTACAATTGTTTATGAAAACTGGTTTATGCATTAAACTTTATGATACCTTATATGTTCTGAGGTAACTCGGAACCTTGTATCAGGACCAAAGTTAGACATAGACGGTTTTGATATTACTCATGGTCATTGCAAACTCTCTATTCTCTATGACTCTGTGGTTTATGGTACTGGCATTCTGGATGGTGGTCTCTATAGATTAGAACTAGATGATGACGTTTCCAAATCTTTGTTGTCATATAATATTAATGAATCACTCACAAAGATGAAACAAAATCGAGACTTAGAGACTTCATCCATGTTGTGGCATCAAAGTTTAGGCCACATCTTAAGAGAACGATTAAATCGACTTGTGAAAGATGAAGTCTTACCTCCTCTCGATTTTACTGATTTTGGAACATGTGTCAAATGTCTTAAAGGTAAAATGACATTAGCGAATAAGAAAGGTGCCACTATGAGCTCTAATTTATTAGAACTCATTCACACTGACATTAGTGGTCCTTACCAAATCGCTGGGATAACTGGACATACTTCATTTATCACTTTCATTGATGATTATTATCGTTACATGTACTTGTATCTAATTAAAGAAAAACTTGAATCTCTTGCAACTTTTAAAGATTATAAAACTGAAGTTGAAAAACAACTAGATCGTAAAACTAAAGTTGTGAGATCAGATAGGGGCGGTGAACATTATGGAAGACATACTGATGTGGGTCAAGCTCCTGGTCCATTTTATGAGTTTTGTAAGGGCCAGGGGATTATAAACCAATGCACCATTCCAGGTACACCTCAACAGAATGGTGTCGCTGAACGAAGAAATCGTACCCTTATGAACATGGTACGCAGTATGTTAGCCAACACTAATTTACCATTATTCATCTGGACTGAAGCGTTAAAAGCAGCTGTTCATATACTCAATAGAGTTCCTTCTAAGTCTGTCCCTAAAACTCCTTATGAACTTTGGATAGGAAGGAAACCGAGTCTTAAATATATGAAAGTATGGGGCTACATTGCTGAAGCAAAACTTTACAATCCTTTCTTAAAGAAACTTGACCCAAAAACAGTTACCTGCTTCTTTATCGGGTATCCTGATCTCTAAGGGTTATCGTTTCTATTGTCCTTCCCATGTCACCCGTATTATTGAAACCAAGCGTGCCGCTTTGCTGGAGGATTTTAAGGTCAGTGAGAGTGGTACCAACCTTTACGAAGCATTGCAAGAAGTACAAGACGCGAGGGGGGGGATTCGTCGCTTATCATTACTCTGTTTACTCCTCTTGTACCCAATGCAACAACTGCACCTGAAGCTACTGCACCAACTCCTAATTTACCTCCACAACAAGAACCCATTATACCGCATAACGAAGGTACATCAAACGCTCAGAAGCAAGACACCGCTGAACGCGATAATCAACTCAGGAGGTCATACAGGCACAGAAGGCCTAATAATTGGGATGATTATGTTACCTACCTGACTGAAATGGATGCTGGAAAGCTCAATGATCCTATCTCTTATAATGAAGCCATTAGCAGTGATCAGTCTTCTAAATGGAATAAAGCAATGAATGATGAGCTTGAATCCATGAAGAAAAATAACGTTTGGGATTTGGTAGAATTACCCAACGGTGTCAAACCCATAGGATGTAAATGGTATTCAAAACAAAACTAGATCCGAATGGGAACGTTGAACGCTATAAAGCGAGATTGGTTGCAAAGGGCTACACTCAGAAAGGGACGTTTTCACCTGTCTCTCTTAAAGATTCATTAAGGATCGTTATGGCCATAGTAGCTCATTTTGATTTAGAGCTGCATCAGATGGACGTTAAAACCGCTTTCCTTAACGGAGACTTAAACGAAGATGTTTACATGAAATAACCTGAAGGCTTTAAACCTGAAGGTCATGAGCATCTAGTCTGTAAGTTGAAGAAATCCATTTACGGGTTAAAACAAGCATCACGTCAATGGTACCTTAAGTTTGATGAAATCATGAAGAGGCAAGGTTTTATAAAGAATCAAGTGGATCAATGCACCTACCTCAAGATGAGTGGGAGCAACTTTACTATACTTGTCCTTTACGTAGATGATATTCTATTGACAATTAATAGTTTAGACATGTTGCATGAGTCGAAGCGGTTACTCTCGCATAACTTCGACATGAAGGATCTCGGAGATGCTTCTTACGTTATTGGCATCGAAATTCACCGAGACAGACACAAAGGGATCTTAGGATTGTCTTAAAAGGCTTACATAAATCGTGTCCTTACGTGTTATAACATGCAACAGGGCAAACCCTCAGTCGCTCCAGTAGTTAAGGGAGATGTTTTCGGTTCATTCCAATGTCCGACAACAGAGGTTGAAAAGGAGCTAGATGAGCCAGATATCATGCTAGGCTGTTATCAGACTAATTTTGGCCTAGATCACTGGAAAGCAGCTAAGAAAGTACTTAGATATCTGCAAGGGACAAAAGACTATAAACTGACTTATAGAAGAAGTGATCATTTAGAAGTGGTAGGCTATTCTGGTTCTGACTTTGCCAAATGCAAAGATGACCAGAAATCCACTTCGGGCTACATCTTATGTTAGCAGGCGGACCTATCTCATGGAAGAGTCATAAACAACAGTTAACTTCAACTTCCACAATGATGGCAGAATATATTGTTGTTTATAACGCAACCTGTCATGGAATGTTGCTTAGAAATCTGATCACTGGACTCAAAATTGTTAATTCCATTTCTAGACCATTGAAGCTTTACTGTGATAACTCAGTTGCCGTTAGTTTCTCGAACAGTAACAGTTCGACTGGAGCTGGTTTATATCTCGATACAAAATACTTGTTCGTACGTGAACGAGTTGAGGAAAATAATCTTTGTATCGAGTATATTAGTACTAAAAATATGCTTGCGGATCCGATGACTAAAGGTCTCCCACCTAAAGTTTTCGAAGAACATGTTTCGAATATGGGACTTACTAAAGACCTTATTTAAAAGCATATTGTACTTACTTATGTTTTAATTAATGAAAGTTCCTCAGTTTGATTTTGTATGTCTCTAACATATGTTCTGCCGGTATAATGACATATAGACAAATATAAATACAATTCAAACGCTAAAGGGCTTATTTACATATTTTGATCATAACTGTTAGGTTTTAAATTGAGGCTGCAGTATGACTAATGGGGGTCCTGAGTCGAATTATGATTCAACGACTGTATTTCTCTGCTACGGTTCTTTGTTTAAAGCTAAAATGAGTGTTGACTCCTGGTCAGGCTTATTCTAATACTTATGATAAATGATTACTCGGCTAAGTGGGAGAATGTAAGATTAAATATATTATTTATAATATTTAATCATGTAACCATTATAATCATTTATATTATATTAGATCAAAATATATTAATCATATTATATATTAGTTGGTAATTGTTGATGGACCATATTACCCTTATTAACACTTGTTCGTACTGGAGCTGGTTTATATCTCGATACTTGTTCGTACGTGAACGAGTTGAGGAAAATAATCTTTGTATCGAGTATATTAGTACTAAAAATATGCTTGCGGATCCGATGACTAAAGGTCTCCCACCTAAAGTTTTCGAAGAACATGTTTCGAATATGGGACTTACTAAAGACCTTATTTAAAAGCATATTGTACTTACTTATGTTTTAACTAATGAAATTTCCTCAGTTTGATTTTGTATGTCTCTAACATATGTTCTGCCGGTATAATGACATATAGACAAATATAAATACAATTCAAACGCTAAAGGGCTTATTTACATATTTTGATCATAACTGTTAGGTTTTAAATTGAGGCTGTAGTATGACTAATGGGGTCCTGAGTCGAATGATGATTCAACGGTTGTATTTCTCTGCTACGGTTCTTGGTTTAAAGCTAAAATGAGTGTTGACTCCTGATCAGGCTTATTCTAATACTTATGATAAATGATTACTCGGCTAAGTGGGAGAATGTAAGATTAAATATATTATTTATAATATTTAATCATGTAACCATTATAATCATTTATATTATATTAGATCAAAATATATTAATCATATTATATATTAGTTGGTAATTGTTGATGGACCATATTACCCTTATTAACTAATTAGGGTTTCCTTCTGGGTGTACATAAGGAGATGATTAGAGAGGTTTAGGGTTAGACACTTACAATAACATCACTATCACCAAGCCGCCGCCCACCTCTCTCTCCATAACCTAAACCGAATTCATCCCTAGTTCGGTTCTTACCATCATAATCTTACACCCTAAGGAGGAACCAGATCATACTGACAAATATGTCGAACCCCATGGCTGCGTATCTGACTGGATTCTCTGCTAGCATGTCTGCCGTCACAGGTATTTCTTTATGTTTTCCATTATGTTTAAACAGAACTGATCAACAGATACACCAATACAAAGGAAAAAAAAACACTTCACACCACCATATATATATATATATATATATATATATATATATATATATATGAAGATTTTAAAAAAATCAGGTTAAATTCTCTAAAATAATTTTAATCAGGTCCGGTTACAAAATAAGAGGGTTTTTTCCCTAACATATTGTGATAAAATTACAACGCTTTCCCTAAACAAAATTGCGACTTTGTCTTTCTTGTTGTGTAATGGCAATAGAATATGAACTACTTTGGTTGTATTCTAGTCTTTCTTTCTAAGCAAATAATTCCCAAAACTTATAATAAAACCCACCCACAAGCATACACATATGTCCATCGATAAGGCTTTAAAAGTTAAGAAGGTATAGAACAAACTAGTGGATCACTTGAAAGTTGGTTGCTTTTTAAGCTAACTTTCGACTTCAATATTGATTTTTTATGTTTTTGAAAGAAAGTAAGGGTCAGTAGATAAACTTAGCACTATATCACTTCATGTTGTATAGAAATAGTTGATGCAGAATTAAACTGATGCATAACAATTTAAAATTTAGAAAACAATAGGTGTGAATGTTTGACAAATTAAATGTATTGATGTAGTCTAAGTTATAGTGAATATGAGCTTACTTGTAATAAGAGTTGGTTTCATTCAACTAAACCGGATTGGGTCAGGATGAATATGAACCGGGAAGGAAATGAAAACCTTCATTATCATATACTAGTAACATTTGCCGTGTGTTGCGGCGGAAATTTGGCAGGTGAGTATGGTTTTTTATAATGCCAGCACTCGTTACAATAACTGAAAGAGAAATCCTAAAAAAATTTAAAGTTATGATACGCCCAAACAAATATTCACACTTCTTTTACATTGATGGAAAACTATAATATTAGTATTGGTTCGGTACCAACACTCGTATAGATTAAAGTCGGGATACGCGGTGGTATTTAAGTTTTTTCTCGACATTACAATTTATTTGAAAAAAGTTGTATCGAAATAACGGTAAAATGACGAACTGAGTCGGTATATTAATATTTACAATGGTTTTATTACACAAAAGTTGTATGATGTATCAAAAAATAATGTCATCTTTTACACCTGTCAAATACCATAAAAACAAATACCGATATCGGTATCGACGTTGTTGGTCGGTATAAACTTAGTCTGTCAATGTACCATTATTTCAAATACAACTTTGTTTTAAATATAATTTATATCGGAATATCGAGAAAAAAATTAACACAAACACGTATCTATTTTTTTTAAAATAAAAACTAACGTACGAAAGTTGTAAAAAAAAATAAAAGTATTGGATTAATATATATATTATTTGTTGTATAAGAATAGTAATCAAAATTTATAATAAAAAAAGGAAATAAAGATCATCAAAACATAAAATTCCACTTACCTTATGGTTTAGTGTGCTTAGATGGTCAAGAAATCAAGGAAATGCATAGATGTTAATCAAATTTTCCTTCTCAATTGGCTACATTCTTATTGTTCATTTATGGTAGAATTCTTTCTCTTCTTCTCTATCTAGTCGACACACATAGAGGTTCCAAATTCAGCATTTTCTTTTTATTACTAAACTAATTTCATTAGTTACAATTCCAGCCCTCAACATTTTTAAGACATGCCACTTTAATATCCAAGTATTAACTAAATTACTTTCACTTGATTAACTTGTTCATGTTGTTCATTTAATTTACCAGCAAGAATATCTGACTTTATTCTTGTAAAAGTCCAAAATTACCGTTTTACGTTTACGGCATCATACATTTAGCATTATATTGAAACATATGAAATTTGGGGTGTTACAAGTCCACCCCCCTTAAAGAAGGTTTCATCCCTGAAACCTGAATACGTACCTAATAACGACGAGCAATGTTCTCGCATTTCTTCTTCCAATTCCCATGTAAGGTCGGACCCCTTTCTATGTTTCCATTGCACTAACACTTGCCTAATAGCTTTGTTGTATATATACTTCACCTTGGAGTCTTTGATAGCTATCGACCTTTCAATATAATTCATTCATTCATCCACCTCAACATCATCTAGGGTACATGAGCCGTTTCATCCGCTAAACACTTTCTCAATTGTGACATGTGAAATGTGTCGTGTATACTATCTAATGACGGGGGCGATTCAATCCGATAAGCTACCTTCCCAACCCGTGCTAGGACCTTGAAGGGTCCTATATAACGCGGTCCTAACTTCCCCCATTTGCGAAAACGGATTATACCCTTCCAAGGGGAGACCTTTAGAAAAACACGGTCTACCACTTGAAATTCAATAGGATGTCTTCTTCGATCTGCATATGTCTTACGTAGGTCCTGCGCCACCTTTAAACGTGACCGTACTAGATTGATCTTTTCGTTTGTTTTAGCTACTAAATCTTTTGGTGCAAGCTCCCTTTGCCCAACTTCTCACCAACATATAGGAGTTCTACATTTTCGTCCATACAACATTTCATAAGGTGCCATTTGGATGCTATTATGATAGCTGTTGTTGTACGAGAATTCCACTAATGGTAGGTGTTCATCCCAATTTCCCCCAAAATCCAAAACACACGCTCTCAACATGTCCACCAGTGTTTGGATCATCCTTTCAGAGTGGCCATTTGTTTGAGGGTGATAAGCGGTACTTATGTGTAATTTAGTACCCATCCTTTCATGAAACTTTCGCCAATAACGAGAGGTGAACCGTGTGTCTCTATCTGACACAATGGATACGGGCACTCCGTGACGAGATATAATTTCATTTACAAAAATTTCAGCCATTCTTTCTGAGGGATAAGTTTCTCGAATATGTAGAAAATGGGCACTTTTGGTAAGGGGGTTAACAATGACCAAATAGCATCATGCCCCCTTTGGTTCTAGGAAGCTTGGTTATGAGATCCATTGTTACATCTTCCCATTTCCATACCGGAATTTCCAATGGTTGCAATTTTCTATACGGTTTTTGATGTTCCGCCTTTATTTGAGAACATGTCAAACATTTCGTGACATACTTAACAATATCACGCTTCATTCCCGGCCACCAATAATTCTTTCTTAAATCTCGATACATTTTTGTGGCTCCCGGGTGAACGAGTATCGTGACTTGTGGGCTTCTTCAAATAATTCTTTAACATCAAAATGCCAAGGTACCTAGATTCGGCCATACCTTGTTTTAATCCCATCCGTGTTTTCTTCTAATTTGTGAGCAAATCCCTTAGTTCTTTCTTTATTTGGATTATTCGCATTTAATGACTTGAATTGAGCTTCTCATATACTTTCGAGAAGATTAGGTGTGACTACCATCTTCATTGATTTTACTCGAATTCGGGGCGGGTATTCCTTTCGGCTTAGAGCGTATGCCACCACATTAGCCTTACCGGGATGATAGTGGATGTCACAATGTAATCTTTAATAAGTTCTAGCCATCTCCGTCGCCTTATACTAAGATCTTTCTGCTCGAAGAAGTATTTGAGGCTTTTATGATCTGAGTAGATCGTGCACTTCGTTCCATACAAGTAATGCCTCCATATCTTTAGGGCGAATACTACCGCTGCAAACTCCAAGTCATGAGTCAGGTAGTTATCCTCATGCTGTTTTAGTTGTCTAGAGGCGTATGCAATGACCTTGCCCCTTTGTATCAAGACGCATCCCAAACCTTGATGCGAAGCATTCGTGTACACAACCAAATCGTCCACACCATCAGGTAATACTAGCACCGGCGAACTTGAAAGTTTTTCCTTCAAGGTCTGAAAGGCCTTCTCTTGATCCGTACCCCAATCAAACTTTTCATTCTTCTTCGTTAGCTTAATCATGGGCAAAGCTATCTTAGAAAAATCCTGAATGAATCTTCTATATTAACCGGCTAAACCTAGGAAACTTCTTACCTCACTTGGGTTCTTTGGAGGAACCCATTTCATTACGGCCTCTACCTTAGAGGGGTCTACTTGAACACCTTCTTCATTTATCACATGGCCGAGAAATTGCACTTCTCTTAGCCAAAGTGCGCACTTCGAAAATTTAGCATACAACTTTTCTTTACGAAGCGTTTCTAACATCTCACACAAATGGCAGGCATGATCGGATTCACTTGGGGAGTATACCAATATATCATCTATGAAGACTATCACGGACTTGTCTAACAAATTCCGACATCCTTGATTCATTAAATCCATGAACGCAGCTGGTGCATTAGTCAACCCAAAGTACATTACCAAGAACTCGTAATGTCCATAGCGGGTCTTGAACGCAGCTTGGCTATATCTTCCTCACGTACCAGAAGTTAGTGATACCCCAATCGTAAATCAATTTTCAAGGACCAACTCGCTCCTTGCGATTGATCAAATAGATCGTCAATTCTAGGCAAGGGATAACGGTTCTTGACCGTCAATTTGTTTAATTCTCGATAATTGATGCACATTTGCATCGCACCATCTTTCTTTTTCACGAAAAGCACAGGTACACCCTATGGTGATACGCTCGGATGTATGAAACCCTTGTCGAGTAATTCTTGTAATTAGGTCATTAATTCCCGCATCTCTGTAGAAGCTAACCCATAGGGTGATTTAGCCACCAGCTTTGTACCTAGAATTAATTCAATCCGAAATTCTACCTCACGCTCAGGTAGAAGCCCTGGTAGATGATCTGGAAACACATAAGGATATTCATTTACAATCATCACATCTTCCAACCTTGGGGCCCCATGGTGGGTATCCACCACATAGGCTAAGTATGCCTTACTCCCATTTTGGACGTATTTGGCCGCTTGAATAAGGGTGCACAATGTAGGTTTAATTTCCCTTTCCCATATATAGTTACTTGTTTGCCATTAGGAGTCATCACGTGAATGGTCTTGCTTTCACATTGGATTTCAGCATGATGCTGAGATAACCAATCCATTCCTACCACTACCTTGAATTCCCCCAAGATCATGGGAACAAGGTCAATTTCAAATTCTTCGTCTTCAATCGTTGTCTTGTAACCCCTACATATTTCATGTAATAGATAGCTTTTGCTATCGGCTATTTCTACTTCTAAAGGTATTGACATCTTTTCTATTCTAAATGAGGGGTGACATATAATATCTCTCGACACGAATGACTTACTAGCCCCGGTATCAAATAACACATAGATGAGCATCGAAATTATAAAAATATGCCTGACACAACATTCGGAAGTGCCTTAGCTTCTTCAGATGACATCTGAAACATTCTGCCTCGAGCCTTTGGAGTTTCTTCTTTCTTTCCTTTTTTGCCCGTTCTTTGTTGAAGCTTTGGACATTCGGCCTTAATGTGATCCGATTGGAAACAGTTGAAGCAAGTTCTCGAGAGATTAGAACACTTATACTACGGGTATCCTTCTTGTCCACAGTTGTAGCATCCCTTCTTACCCATTAGACACTCTCCCATGTGAAGCTTTCCACAAGTCTTACATTTGGGTATGCCACCATTCGCTTTATCCTTATTGCCATGATCTTGAAACTTCTGCTTCTTTGACGGGCTCGAGTTGGGGAACTTCTCAGATGTTCTTTTCTCACCCATCTCCACTTGTCGTTTCAACTCGATTTTCCTATCCCGGGCCCAATTGATGAGCTCGTTCAGAGTTCACATTTAGAGGGAGTTATGAACAATCGATACTCAGCCTTCAACATGTCATGATAACGAATTATCTTCATTCTTTCTGTTCCCACTATCTTGACAAAACTTTAGCTTGTCGAGGAAGGTATTTGTGATCTCGTCGATTGATTCGTCTTTCTGACGAAGACACAGAAAATCCTCTTGGATTCTGTTGATAGCAGATTACGGGCAATTATACTTTAAGAAAGGTTCCTTAAATTCTTGCCACGTTAAGGCGTGGATCTTATCCTCTCCCACCTCTTTACAATAGGCATCCCGCCAATCTTTAGCTTGGAATTGGAGTAGGCCTGTTGCAAACATCACTTGATCCTCTTTTTCGCATCAACTTCTTGTAAACACTGCTTCCATGCTCGAGAACCACCTTTGGCACGCTATAGGATCAATCTCCCCCTTGTATGGTAAGGGGTTACAAGCCATGAACTCTTTATACGTACACCTCTGAGTTCCCTTCTTGCTTTGGGATTCATTTATCATCTCTTTCAATTCTTCCATCTTACTCACCATCATGGCTTCAACCGCTTCTAAAACACGGTTTTCAACTTCTTGAGCCATTTGAGGAAGGTTGGCTTTAATGGCCTTCCCTACTTCTTCCGAAATTTTCTCGTTCATTACTTCTTGTTGTGCTACTGCATCATTACTTATATTTAATTCGTCTGCCATCTTTACCTAAATATGTATTTCATCTGTTAATTTACATACTTTACTTCATCATACGTTAACTCATGTCATTCGCTATTGTATTCTATTGACTTTGGTTTCTTATTCACTATTATCATCAATAATCATGGTGGATCGTACTATGTATACATTCTAATTGTAAAGATTGAGAATCCTTATCCCTTCTTATTTATGTATTCACATCACGCATTTCGCAAAACTCAATCACATAACAAAATTATTCGTATTATCTTCTTATAGGTTAAGTTACTTTTGAAAGTTTATTGTGGCCCTAGCATAGGCCTTAGGGGATTACGAAATTTCGGGACACAATAGGGTACCCAAAAATCAAAATTTTATCCTTTGGCAGGGCCCGCCGTAAGCTACGGTTCCACCACCGTAACTTACGGTGGTCATTAGATCCTTTAACCAGAAACCGTTGACGGTAGGTTACGGCCACCTGTCGTAGCCTATGGCACCTTCAACTTTGCACTTCATACCCGCCGTAAGCTAGGGTACGTCTACCGTAGCTTACGGTAGTGATACTCAACTTAATAAAACAAACAGAACATGTTCACCATAGCCTACGGCTCTTAGCCGTTGGTTATGGCCGATATCTGTTGTTGATTATACGACCATTTGTACTTCACCGTAAGCTACGGTGAACTTGCCGTAGCTTACGGTTATCCCCTACATATCTATTCTTCCTTTTTATTCGACCCATTTCAGAATTGGCTTGATTAAACCAGTCCCCAAGGTCTCCAAACATACCATTAACTTGTTTTCACTTCTTACTAATCTTCCCATAACATGACCTAATCGTATTTAAATTTATAAAGGAATAACTAAATGCTTACCTTCCTTGCGTCTTGAAGCGAACACACACCTCTTCGAGAGCTTTCGGTTTGAGTTCGAGCACTTCATCTCGTGCTTGAATCCCTCAAACCTAGGCTCTAATACCAACTTGTTACACCCGTTTTGTCGAAAGGTCAAGACGTCATATAACTTAGCTTTCGAACTACAATATAAAACTTTGACCAAAATGCCCCTTCTATTTATACGAACCAAACACGACATTTAAACTTATAAAGGAGCATTAGCCTAAACTACCGTATCAAATTCAAACTTTAAGTTTACACCAAAGACATATGTATTTTAAAACAACATTTACATCCCAAAAGTATTTGTTTGACCCATTAACATCAAAACTTGAGACGGAAGCGAGTAAAGGGCGATGCGTTGTGTTCGTTCCAAGCACCCCATTATCAAGATTGCGATTTTCCTATCATACACAACACAAATGCATTCGTTAGTATGACTCGTTAATATAAAAATTCATCCTTCCTTTACTCCCTTAATTGACCCGTAAACAAGGTTATGGTTTTGCAACATCCCTCCTACTTACATTCCTTACTTGTAACAATTTCGCCTACAACGAAATCGTAGTTTTCATTCTTATAACACCAAATACACAATTCATCTGACCCGGTCATACGGGTCCATACAACGAACATTTCATCCTTATTGACACGTTTACAATGAGTCATTATGTTCATAATTGTATCACCTTACTAACCATTCATTTTGACTCGTTTGCAGTGGGACAATGCACATACTTTACAATACCATTATCTAACAAATTCCTTCTATGTTCATCATTTCGCATTACCATACCTTAAACTATAACTAACGAACTAGTAATAATATAACATGAAGTTCGTATGTATGTAAGTTCGTATGCACTTACCTTTGCTTTGTGTTTCTTTCGAGCCGGATTGACTTGTACCTTCTTCCTTCACGCCTATAATTTCACATTCAACTTTCTTTAACTCTTTCATATTTACATTAACATAGTGAGCTAACAACTCATCATTTTACTAATTCTAATCAATTACCATCATATGCATATGAAATCATCTTCATCACTTAAAACCAATATCCAAGCATTTCATCAAACACCTGATACCACTAACAAAGCATAAAGTACAAGTATCTTATGCATATCCTCACTAATACATATCAAAACCATCAAATTCAACTAATCTCATACAATCTTCATTCTAAATCAATTCCATCATTCTAATATTCGTTATAAGCAACATCATGCATAACCATTACACTAATTTTGCACATCGTTCATCATTATTCTACACAATGCTCCTACTTCAAGTGGGGTTTCATTCCTAATCATCAATTTAGTCGAATTCAAGCATAATTCCTGCTCTATGTGATGTTTCTAACCCATACTCATACTAATTTCTCATAAATTTGTGGATTTGCTTGTACCCACTCATGCAAGATCATCAAAACATAAAATTCCACTTACCTTATGGTTTAGTGTGCTTAGATGGTCAAGAAATCAAGGAAATGCATGGATGTTAATCAAAATCATGCAAGATCATCAAAACATAAAATTCCACTTACCTTATGGTTTAGTGCTTAGATGGTCAAGAAATCAAGGAAATGCATGGATGTTAATCAAAATTTTCTTCTCAATTGGCTGCATTCTTATTGTTCATTTATGGGGGAATTCTTTCTCTTCTTCTCTATCTAGTTGACACACATACACGTTCCAAATTCATCATTTTCCTTTTATTACTAAACTAATTTCATTAGTTACAATTCCAGCCCTCAACATTTTTAAGACATGCCACTTTAATATCCAAGTATTAACTAAATTACTTTTCACTTGATTAACTTGTTCATGTTGTTCATTTAATTTACCAGCAAGAATATCCGATTGTATTCTTATAAAAGTCCAAAATTACCATTTACCCTTACGGCATCATACATTTAGTATTATATTGAAATATATGAAATTTGGGTGTTACAATATCCATGTATAAATTTCTCTTAACATTTTGAAAACTCATTTTGGAATCCTTATAAAATAATGGAAATGTTCAAAAATAGATTTTTAATACTCTTGTTTTTATAAAACTATATGTTTGCCAAAACTGTTACCATGATAGTAAGCTTGTATATCAACAAAACTCATTATACATTTTTCGGTTTTATTAGTTTACAAAAACAAGTTGTTTAAATGTATACGGGTCATATATCATTATACCGCTCGTATACATGTTTATAAAACCTCGAAAACCCAACAAAATATTAGACTTTGGTCGTATAAAATTATATTGGTCGTATATGAACGTATCGATTGTATATAAGGAGACAAAAAACATTTTCATGTCTTTGTTTTTATGCAGCATTCATGTATATAGGTCGTATTATATCACGTATACATTTAAGGTGTGAAAAGAAGGGTTTTGAAATGTAGGTTTAGTGGGAGATTTTTCTATATATTACAAACCGAGTTATAACAGACAACGGATAGAAATACATTTTGTTATAATTGATAATGACTGATTGATAAAATTTTAATATACAAAAATATCTTAGAAAGCCAACAACTCTCACTTGATTAGTAGATACTTATTATTTCAATCAGACTAAGAAGAATTAAAACTACAGACGCAACACAGCTAGTTTTAAAAATAAAAGTTTTGTTCTAATAAAATCTAAAGATCATAAGAAATAAATCAAAAACTTATTTAAACACATTTTAAACTTCACTCTATTGACACGAATTTTCTCTAATCACCTTGTAAAACAAGATTATCTTATAATTTTTTCAAATTTATGTTTTTTTTCATCCACCGTGGAATGGCAATTCATAAATTTATAATAAAAAATGGCTACAGAATTTTATTAAACAATTTGTATGTTTTGTAAAACTAGAAAATAAATTTCATTTTTAACAACATTTTTTCCAATACAAATACCGCATAACATTGGATATGCAAGAATTTTAACATACATTACTTTGTGGAGACAAACAACATACTACTACATTATTACATTGCGGATGAAATAATTTTCATGAATTTTATTAATAATAAGTACCCGTAATTTAAACATGCTTGAATGGGCTTACGCTTTATTAAAATTATGCGTTGGAGCATTTTAAAGGTTAAACATTAAAATTATGCGTTGGATGCATTTTAAAGGTTAAACACTAAAATTATGCGTTGGAGGCATTTTAAAGGTTAAACATCAAATAACGCAAAAAAACAAGATTTGACCCACATGGACCACATTTTTTCCATGAGAAACACAAGGAAAAGATGGTTGTCGGTAGTACAAAAAGATAAGCTAAAGTTATATATACTAGAAAGTATATTATTATACAGGTTACATAAATTAAACTATAAATAGTTATCTTGTAGACTTAGCATTTACTAAACTACATATTAACATAAGATATGACTTAAGTTACACATATATAAATATTATATTTTACAAAACTATATATTAACATAAGATAATGTCTTAAGTTACACATATATAAACATTAAATAATTAATAATAAAGAATTAAAAATATTGTGTTTTATCGCTATTATTTTTTCAATTAACTTTTTTGAATTAAGATATATAATACGAACGGGCAAGATAATATAAGCGGGAAAAAAGAATCTTTAACTCAGATAATTGTGATATGTGAGCAACAATTAACTTATTTATTAGGTATATACACACATAGAATGGATAGATTGCAAACCACTCCTTCATGTAACTGTCGTAATACATTAGTGGTTGTGGACTCGGCACAAATGAGTAAGTAGTGAGTGATAGTTGATGTGGCGATGAGAGAGAATGAGGTGGCAAGAGAGATAAAGCCTTTGATGGTGAAAACATGATGGTCTCGCCAATTTAAAGCAACAAAGCCGATGTGGGATGGAGAGGAAGCCGAAGAGGGATGGAAAAGTGACGTGACATGACAATATCAACGGTAACACCGCCTCCACCTCCGGGTACTGCCCAAGACCTTCAACCCGTGTTGGGATATTCCGTGTCCCCACCCGTGCCCTTAGGTGATAAGTTACATTTATGTCGCCATAACCAAAATACACATTCTTAGCTCGGACCAAGATAAGGTTATCTCTTGTATAGTCAAAGTCAGGAATATGTGACATGTTTAAGTGTTGCATCTTACGTATATGATATTGATATATGTATGTATTTCATGTTTACAAATCATTCATCGGTTATGTCTGTAAAATATGTCATGGTTGTTTCATTTCATGCTTTTGGAAAAATCTGTTAGTGGTTTGGACTTCGGATTCAATTAATGTGATTGTATCATTGTTTTTGCATAAGGCCTCTTAGTTAACATGTCAGCTTTATTTAATACTAGTTTATAGTCCCTTGTATTACATGAGACAAGTAGATGTACATAATAATTATCTCACAAACTTGCAATCTTTTGCTCATAATATCATTACCCAACTTGCTTCTAAAGTGCTCAATTATCAAGCTTTGTAATTATTTTTACATCTTGTACTTAAACACCGAAAACTAAAAAATTGTTAGGCTATAGTAATAAATTGTTAAGCTATATTGAATTGATAAACATAAAAGTTTTTAATAAAAAGATTAAACTATTAAATCACGTAATATAGTTAAATATTTAAACTCACACTTGAGTTTAGATTTGATTATTCTACCAGTAACTCAAAGTTTGTTTCAAACCTCTCAAAATTCGTAGCATTTGCATTTTTTCAGTAATTTAATTGAAAAGTATAATTATTCTTACTCTTATAAATATAATAGAATTTAACTATTTTTAGTAAGTTTTAACACAAAAATATCATTATAAATTAAAAATATGTTTGAAGCAATATTGTCATTATATGATTTAAAAAATAAATTAAAAAATCAATTTGATCAAAAACGATTTATAGAGATGATATGATGGTGACACGTGACATTCTTTAAAATTGTGGTTTTTTCACGACAAATTTGGATCACTGAAGGATCACTGAAGTATCATTATGCCATCAGCGGAACCACCTGATCATATCCATCTCCACTAGGCATAACACCTATACACCAGTTCATGAAAAAACCCAATAAATATGGGAACCCCCCCCCCCCCCCTTGTGGGAATCGAAATCAGAACCTATTGGTTCCAAAGTCTTATCCCACCCACAAGATGCCACCAGGCTATAAAATCATGGGCTTTAAAATCGTGTATTAGAAGTAAGATTTGTTCTTCAAAAAGTATAGAAAACTTTTACGTAAATTTTGTTAGGATGTAATTTATATTATTTATTTTGTACGTAACCCATAAAATTTGAACGGTGTAGTATTACACGAAAAGTAGAAAAAATAGTATATAATAGAGTTATCTCCAAAAAAAAACACTTAGATAATAGTAATAAATAACAAGTGAAAATTAATCAATATCATGAATTATGATTTCGATAATAATAGAAAAAGATAAAATAATTAATTTTCTAAAAAGTTAAATTGAAGGAGGTGAGTTTGATTAAATTTTATTAATATATTAAATAAAATATAAATAAAATAAGAGATTGTAGAAAAGAATATCATGTAGCATTAAATGAAGTTGTTTTATTAATATTTAGAAGATTAGATTAATATATAAAGAAAACTACTTTTAAAAATAAAGTATCATAATTAAAAAATAAATCTTTGTTCGTTTATTTAAAGACATTACGAGTATATACAATAGACCACTCGAAACTTGAAAGCAGATATCGTATTTAATAATATCAAGAGCATTTAATTTGTATCAAACATTTCAACTTGAATCTAGCCACACATTTATTATAAAGTATTTAATGTTACGTCCTTTTATATATATTTTTAATTCATTTAATCATATCCTTGTGTTTTTGTTCTACTTTCTTAAATAATATTCTTTTTTAAACTGATAATATTTTTTTTAAACTTAATTACCATTAGAGGGAGAATTGTTACTGAAATTATTATCTTATAAAAACTTATAATTTGTTTTCATTGTTGTGATAACTCCTTTAAATTATCATTAGAGGGAGAATTGTTACTGAAATTATTATCTTAACAAAAACTTATAATTTGTTTTCATTGTTGTGATAACTCCTTATTAACAAATTCATGGTGCCCTAAGTTAACCGATAGAAAAAGGTAAAATACAGCTTTGAACCCTTAGTTGAATATCTGAATTTCAACAGGGTTAAAGACGTAATATCAGTGAAGAATGTTTTTACGAAGTTCTCTTATATAGAAAATTGATTTATAAAAACAAAAAAATAAAAGTATGTTAAGAGCTTAAAACGATAAAAGTAAGTTAAGAACTTAAAACGCTTTCAACGGGATATGAATAGTGCGTTAAGGATTTCAACGGGATATGAATAGTGCGTTAGGAACTTAAAACGATTTCAATGGGATATGATAACATGTGTAACATATATTTTTTTTTGTTAAAAAACATGGATATGATCTCTGATCATTCAAGAATCACAAATATCCAAATCGAATGATTACAGCCACAAAAATTAAACTCTATCAACTCACAAGATTATCAGCACGATTATCTAACTAAACAACTAACAGATAACACACTTAACAATCACAAATTCCAAGGTGAAGCTGTGATGAAATCGTATGAAACCCTAATCACTCAAGTTGTGATGAGAGAGAATGATGTGTGACCGAATGAAAATATCTTGAGAGTTATGTTCCTTTTATATCATCCACACATATACATATGCGATCAGTACTCTACGGCTTCACATATACACAAATGGCTAGGCCTAGGCTAAAGTCGGCCCAGTGTCCACCCTTCAGTGTCTATATTAGAGATGGGCATAATCGAGTTTTATTATTACCCGGAACCGGTTCCAAGCCGGAACCTGTTCTGCTTGGATGTCATTCGAACCGGGTATGGTGTGGAACAGGGTCCAGTTCCTACCCGGGTTCACACCCAAGAATATGGAACCGTGTAGAACCGGGTACGGGTATTATGGAACCGGGTATGGTGCGGAACCGGGTATGGTGCGGAACCGGTTCCTGACGGTCAAAAACCTGATTTCTAGTTCAGAACCGGCTCCTGACAGTCGAAAACCTGACTTTTACTGTTCAGAACCGGTTCCTGACAGTAAACCTGACTTTTACTGTTCAGAACCGGTTCCTGACAGTCGAAAACTTGACTTTTTACTGTTCAGAACCGGTTCCTGACAGTAAAACCTGACTTTTTTACTGTTCAGAACCGGTTCCTGACAGTCGAAAACCTGACTTTTTACTGTTCAGAACCGGTTCCTGATAAATGTTACCGTTGGAACCGGTTCCTGACAGTCGAAATCGGTTTTTTTTTATATAAACTTCTCCCTACTTACCATTTCAAAACTTAACACTCACCATCATCAACTTACAAAATCAATCATCTTCTAAATTCTTGCAAAATACCTATGGCATGCAACGAGGAAGTTGTTACGGTCTTAGAGACGAAAAGAAACCCAGCTATATGGAAAAATTTTGATCTCTGTTTAATGTCCGACAGCCACGAGATGGCTAGATGCAAAGCTTGCGGAAAATTTATGAAGGCCGCAGCCAACTCAACCCTTAAGAAACACACTGAGCGGCATTGCCCAGTGACGAAGGCAAAGAAAAATGAGACGGGAGAAGGGTCCGGCACCGGTTCTTCAAATGTTTGATATAACCCGTTTGGTTTGGTGTTTTAATAAAGTTTGTGTAATGTTTCTTTCTATTGTGTTTGTTATTTTTTATTTTTATTATTAGTTACATTGATAAATAAAAATAGTAACAATAATCGGTTAAAATTAAAAAACAAAAAATTAACCGGTTACAAAAAAAAAAATTACTCAGAACCGGTTCCAGTAAGATTTTATTTCTTTGATCGTTTACTAGTGGCAGGTGCAACACTTTCCGATGAGTTTTTCTTAGGTGCGGGTACCTCGGTACAATCGTCGTCCGAATCGTTAGTCTCCACTTCTTCGGCTATAACCGGTTCCAACGGTAACATTTTAACGGGTATAACCGGTTCCTTCTAGAACTGCATTTCCGGGTACTGATGGAACCGGGTACTAGTGAAACCGGGTACGGGTAGGAACCGGGTACGGTTAGGAACCGGTTACTACCCGATTCAAATGGTAAAATTGTGGAACCGGGTTGGAACCAACGGGTATTTTGAACCCGGAACCGGTTCTACTTAATGTCGGGTAGGAACTGGAACCGGTTCCAGTTCAGTTCTACCGGTTCGGGTTCGGAACCGGTTTTTATGCCCATCTCTAGTCTATATGCAGCTACAAGCCAAGCCCAATCTTCATGCACTGCTACAAGCCCATATTGCGATCCACGTATGTATATTTGATAACAACCATTTGTACCTCGCATATTAACAAAAATATCATTAGACAAAATAACTTATAATAAAATGTATTAGGAGTTGGCTACAAAGTCCAAAATTCCTAAAAAGTATAAAAAGTCATAAAACACCATAATGTTAACCATAAAACGCACCCAAAACCCATAAATAACATAATAAAGATTACTAAAACACCATATATGTGGGTTTTGTTTTGTGGATTAGAAAATAAAGCTCTGATTATCCAATGACTAATTTTATGTGTTGTATGTTAATTTTCATGTTGTGTTTTATATTCATGGCTCTATGATGGTGTGTTTAGAGTTTTTTATGGACTGCTAGGGTTTGAATATAGTGTTTTAGTAATCTTCACTATGTTATTTGTGGATTTTGGGTGTGTTTTAGGGTTGAAATTATGATGGTTTTTGACTTTTTTTAGGAGTGTAGTCGAACTCCACCTTGTGTAGCATATAACATATTATACACATTAATGTTAGTCATTGAAATGAAAGTGTCACATTTATATATTAACACACCCTCCCCCCACAGATCAATGACTAAAACAATCCTGCATATTTATCTGTTCACGCAAAAACTCATGTTGAGTAGCCAAGATACCTTTAGTGAACAAATCTGCGACTTGATCTTTTGATTGAATGCTAACTGATGCGTGGTCGAAGACCGATGTCCTTATTAAGTTTAAGTTAATGTTTTACGTAACTTTTAGTTTCGAATAGCCTACTTTTGATTGGATTTGTGTTTACAGGTTTACGAAGTTTAAGTAGCTATTCGGGAACATTTCGGAGCATCGGGGCGGAAAACGGGTCAACCGGGAGTGCAAAACGGAAAAACAGGAAATCATGTTTTAGAGAGGCCGTCGACAAAGCCCCTAGAAATCCCGTCGAAGAAAATTGGGCGTAGACAATAGATTAGAGCGTCGGAGAAGAATCACACAAATTAGAGGCCGTCGCCGACGCCCCATATGGCCGTCGGCGATGCCCCTCCTAAGCCTTTGTCGCGGAAATTTAAATTTGGACGGGTTATAACACATGTTTGACCAATTTTTGAAGGAGTTACGAGTTTTTGAACATAGGAGACCTTTCTTGGAGCCAAGAACATCATCATCTTCATCCTCAATCATTCTCAATCCATCCGATCATCCGAATCACAACCTTCAATCCTAACCCTAGCCTACCATCATCATCCCATTCATCATCACCATCCATCCCAAACCCTAACCATCATCATCATTACCTTAGAAGCTTCAATATGGCTATGTTCAAGAGTTCAATTTCCAGTGATCAAGTTCCGTTCGTCATGAGCGGCTAATTCTCGAGGGTTTCACCCCGGTGTAAACTTTTGTAAGATTTATGGTTATTTTACGTTTCTTAGTTGATTTTGACAAATTGAATTGTATTTTGAATTGATTTATAATTGTCCTACATTTGAACTACATTTGTGAATTGTCGAATGATTATAAAATTTGACTTTGCGAAATAAGTTTGTGTATTTATGCCTTATCTTTCAAAATGACTTATTTGCCCGAAGTAACAAAGTGCATTGTGCTCTGTTATGTGTGTGATAGCAATTGGCATCTAAGCTTTGTGATATCAAAACCGTTAATAACAAATTTAATTAAATCAATCTAAAATTGTTTAGCAACCCTAGGTTTTGCATTGTTGAACCGGGTGTGAACCTTGTTCTCAAATCATTATTTTAATCAAGTAATCAAGTTTTCGTGTACTTGTTCAAGTTAGTAGTTAAGCAATCAAACCAACTTTGTCGGATCATTCCAACATCCTTTTCAAACAAAAAAAATTAATCAAATTATTAGCAAGCTTCATAAATTGTGACAACCTTTAAAATCAATTGCATCCATCACAAACCACAAACTCTTCGTAGTTCGACCCCTTACTACCATTAAAGGTAATTTGGGATTATAAATTTTATCTTTGACCGGGGCGCGGCACTCCGATCACTATCCATTTTAATAACACCCTTTGTTATATTTTCTCTTAAAAATAATAGATCAAGCTCAAATGTTTTATTCGGTCATGGAAAACTGGATTTGTAGCAATTGCCATAACTGTAGTGTTATTACAAGCCAAACATACAGGAAGTATTACCATAATACCAAGCTTACTTAACACATTAATGAGCCACAAGATTTCATAAGCAGCAACACACAATGCTCAGTATTCAGCTTCAACTAAAGAGCTAGAGACAGTGCTCTGCTTTTTACTTTTCCAGGATATTAAGTTATCCCCGAGAAAGATGCAAAAACCAATCACAATTTTTTGAGATTCATTTACTTTCTTTCCCCAATAGGAATCAGCAAAGGCTTTCAACTCAAAACTTTCACACTTCCTAAACACTATACCATTTCCAGGAGAAATCTTCAAATATCTCAATAACTTATTTGGAATATCCAAATGCCCAACTGTGGGACTATGCATGTATTGACTCAAAAAATGTACATTATAAGTAATATCAGGCTTCGTATGAGACAACTAAATGAGTTTACCCACAAGTTTCTAATAGAAGGTCAAGTTTTATAACAATTGACCCTTTTCTTTACATATATTAGCCAAAACATGATTTACTCAATAGGATAGTTAATGGGTTTACACTCTAACATACCATACTCATTGAGCAACTCCATGCAATATTTCCGTTATGATAAACATAGACCATTGTCGTTCTTTATGACCTCTATTCCCAAAATATGTTTTAACTCCCCCAAGTCCTTAATCAAAAACTTGTTTTTAATGCTATCTTAACATTATTAAATTCATCTAAATTGTTTCCAGTCAAAACAATATCATCAACGTAGACTAAAAGAATAGCCGTCACATCATTTTTATTTTTCACAAATGAAGAGTAATCTCACATACCTTTTACAAAACCAAAATCAACCAACACCTTAACAAGTTTTTCATTCCACATTCTAAGAGCATGTTTTAAACCATAAAGAGATTTCTTTAATTTGCAAACCCTAGACTCACTTTTGAAGTAATATCCTCAGGTAAATACATATAAACATCTTCATGCAAATCACCATACAAAATGCATTATTGAACAACAAATGAAAGAATACGTCTAATAATGATCATTTTCACAACAGGTGCAAATGTTTCATCGATGTCAATCTCTTCTTTTTTACTGTAACCTTTAGCAACTAACCTAGCTTTAAATCTCTCAATTTTAACAGAAGACTTGTATTTATTCTTATATATCCACTTACACCCAACTAGGCTTCTGCCGTTGGATAATTCTACAAGATCCCAAGTCTCATTCTTATTGAGAGCTTCTGTTTCATCATTATAGCTGAAACCCAATTAGAATCTTGAACAGCTTCACTATATGACCTAGGCTCAATACTTTTATTTGAACAAGTTGCAAAACATTTATTTTCTAAAGACAAGTTATAATAATTAACCACTTTTTCAATTCCGTACTTTACTTTGCCTTTAACAACATAATCATTAAATCTCTTAGGCATATTAGAATTTCTACTAGACCTTTTAGTCATAGTTTGAGCATTCACTTTAGGAATAGTCCCCTTAGAATTTAAGTTTTCTACATTACCTTCTCTCACACACTCAACCATACCATGTAACGCTTCGCATTTCTGTATTTCCTTATTTATAAAGTGTAGTCATATTTTTATTTTTAAAAACTTGTAATCATATCGTTTTCATATTATGACCATTTTACTTGTTATTCGCTTGTTCGACAATATATGTATATAATTAATATTATTTATTTTTGTCTACAAAACGTGTGTTACAACTTCCTAGCAAGGAACTAGAAGGTTGAGCATCAATTACATAAGGCCCTACCTATTGAAATAGAAAATCACACCACCTATTATAGTCAAGGTCATACAGTTTTTAACATGTTCTTTACCCACAAAAAATATTCATACAGTTTTAACTTGTTCTTTACCAACAAAAATATACTACCTTTATGTTTTCACCAACTTGAACAAATAAATTGTTTTGAAGTTGAAAGTTTTGTCATTTATCCCCTTTCATAGCAACAATAGCTTGCATTGTCTTCCTTTTTATCTTTAAAACTCCCAATGTTAAGACAGTTTAATTTCTCATGTACCTTAAAACATTCTTTTAATTTCTCATGTACCTTAAAACATTCCAACCCCATGGTAGTGGTTGAGTGATATACTTTAGAACCAAAAAGTTATTAAATTATGTATGTGTATGTTGTGATTAAAATTATTAAATCATGTATGTGTATGTTGTAATTATTTATGATTAGAAAAATCTAGAAATTGTTGTTAAAAAAATAAAGAAAAAGTCATATTCCTAAAATGATATCAGCCTAGAAATTATAGAAAAAGTTGATATAAATTCAAAAGTGAATTATTGTTTTGGCCTATGTGGTTTAGTCAGTTTAACCATTTTAGCATAAAAGAAATCTTTTAACATATCAAACTCTGATGTTGCATTTTATAACGGTTTTGGCCCATGACACTAATTTTGTTGCAGTTAAATGTAAGAATAAGTAGGTTATTATACACCTTAGGGGCTGTTTTTTGATAATTACAAAGTTCTTTTAATATTTAAGAGATTATTAATGCAATTACTCAAGTTTTTTTATTATTTCATTATTTTCACGATTATTATTTAACAAAATACGTTTTAAATATACAAATAAATATGTATTTTCATTAACCGTTTGTTTTTATAAGTCGTCTTAAAATAATTTGTTTTTTACATTTTGTTTAAACCATCTATCGTTTTTAAAATTGTTCCTTTTTAAACCAGTTGTTTTTTAAAATCGTTCTTTTTAAAGTCATTTGTCTTTTAAAGTTTTTTTAAACACTTCATTTTATACCATTATTTTTAAAATCATATATTTTAAAACATTTTTAAACAACTCACTTTTTAAGTCATTCATTTTTTAAATTTTACAAATCATCGTGTATAAAAATAAAAGAAATGTAAGGTTTGAAAAAAAAGAAACATTCTAATAAAAAGTTTGCAAAAGATCGTTCATTTTCAAACATTTTTTTAGAATGGTTTATTCCTTTTTCAAATCTTCCATTTTTTAGACCGTTTGTTTATTCAAAATTCGTTATTTTTTAACCTTTTGTTTATTAAATTCGTGCGTTTTTTAGTACATTACACTTGTTAACTTATTTTTAAGGTTTTTTTTTATAAACGTCATTGTTTTTAATCTTCTTTTTAAACCACTCATTCGTTTAAAATGGATCATTTTTAAATTCCTTTGATTTTTGAAATCATTCATTTTCTGAAGTTCATTTTCCTTAACGGCTATAAGTAAACTGAATAAAAAGTTAAAAAAATAAATGATTTAAAAAACGGTTCTAAACAGAACGGTTTATAAAGAAATGCTTTTAAAAATTAACGACTTAAAAAAAGCGAATTGTTTAAAAAAGTTTAAAAGATGATTTAAAAAAGCGGTATAACTTGAATCGTTTAAGAAACTTTAAAAGACAAACAACTTTAAAAAGAACGATTTTAATAAACAAGCGGTTTAAAAATGAATAATTTTAAAAACAATAGACTGTTAAAAAAGGTAAAAAAAACAAATTACTGTAAAAACAACGTTCATAAAAACAAACGCTTAATGAAAATATATATTTATTTGTATATGTATATTTTGTTAAATAATAATCGTGAAATAACGAAATAATAGAAAACATTGAGTAATTGTATTATTAATTTCTTAAATATTAAAAGAACTTTGTAATTATCAAAAACAACCCCTAAGGTATATATAATTACCCTTAAACTTAATTGTAAAAATAATAAAATTAGTGTCAGTAGCCAAAATCATTATAAAATACAATCTTACGATCTAATATATTAAAAGATTTCTTTTTAAAATGAAAAGATTGAACCGGCTAAATGACACACAAAACATGCAGCTTTAACTATTTATAGACCCTAGAATTCTAGAAGCATTGGGACTTTTTGTCTCGCATTTAATGCTTTTAAAAACATTTGATATGTATCAAACATTTCACTTGAAGTCTACCCTAACATTTAAGTGTTTTAGGGCTACTCGGTGTGAGATTGTCCTAGTCACGGCTATGCTTGGCAATATTTCAAACACCATTTTCACCCCTAGTGTCGTCATCTTGGACGTCCTCTCTAAGACGTTAGAGACGGTATGTGAGGACAAAAGTTTATGCCGTTGAACGGCTATAATTTAAAAAAATCAATTTCCTTTAAAATTTCAATATATTTACCTATAAATCTCATCATTTTTAACACATTTCAATCTATTCTCTCACACAACTCTATAACATTCATCCATTTTTATATAAATCTTCTACTTTTTATAAAAAAACCTTCCACTTTTGCCATGGATCTATACAACCCGAACTCGAACCAAAACGTTTTCTCGGTTCCCAGCTACAATCCTATAATGGAACCGAGTTGGTCATTCTCGCAATTTTCCTACAACGCTTTCTTCGGTTTTCAATAAATACCCAACGCTTTCTCTCAAATGAGCAAACTCCAACAAATGCAACAAATGCAATCGTTACAACATATGATGATGCAAAACCCGTTCAACTCGCAATCTCCATCTCTACCAACACCGGTAGAATCGTCACCCCAAGCACAACATGTACAAGATGACGTTGAAGCAATTGTTCTGGAGACGCAACCACAATCCTCCTCGATACAGAAAAAAGGGAAGCAAGTGGCGGACAACAAAAATGAACCTACGAAAAGTAAGGCAAAACTTTGGATAAAGATGGAGGAGGAGGCGTTAGCGAAGGCGTGGATTAGCATATCAAGAAATCCCATTGTCGGTATCTAAAAATATATAAATTTTATACATAAAAAATATAAATTTTACATGTTCTAATATATAATTTTTCTACCTTCTAAATATATAGGTAACAACCAAACCGGCGATGGGTTTTTGGAAAGAAATATTATCGAAGTTTCTTGCGATAATGGAAACTGGTCATTATCGCGATATTGATTCCATCTCTTCGAAGTGGCGAATAATGTAGCCGGTCGTGAACCGGGTTTTAGAGATCTATAATAATTTATATAGTAGTAGTCATCGTAGTGGGATGAGTGACGAAGATGTTTTGTAGCGGCGATGCGTAAATACGACAATACGCATAAGACCAGTTTCCCACACGTACGGGGTTGGGAAGTTTTGCGAACCAGTAACAAGTGGGCGCCGGTTCCAAACGAGGTTGCAATGGGTAAACGAACAAAAACCTCTGAGACCGGTAGTTATAGTGCGGGGGGCTCGGACGCACGATGCCAAATAAATATAAACGGCGAGCCCGAATTTGACGAAGAAGAGTACGCGGTTCAAAAGGAGGAACGTCCACCGGGCAGGGACAAATACAAAAAGGCGGCGGCTGCAAAAAAAAAGCCACAAAGGGGGCGGTTCCAAAATGGACGAGTTTATGGCCCAGTTCAAAGTGTACACCGAGGTCACGGCCAAAAAGGCACACGCGAAGGAACGTTAGGTGGAAGAAATGATTCGGTTGAAGAGTGAAAAGAATGAATATAAAGAGTGGGAGATAATGACGACCGACATAAACTCGTATCCGGAAGAAGATAGAGCGATTTAAAAAAATGAAAGAAAAGATCGCGAAAAAGTGGAGTTCTTTTTTTTCGGTTTTGTTTTTTATTTTTTAGGTTAGGTATTAATGAGTTTAATTTATATTAGTAAATGTTAAAAAAACTTATTGAATTGAGAAAAAAAAAATAACTAGGTGGAGTATGGCCCTCACTCATTTCCTTGGTTTCATTCTTAGAGGGACATCCTTCAAGGACTATGACTGACACTAACGTGAAGGGTAATCTTCAAAGAGGGTCATCACCTATACGTCCTATACCAAGTAACATAAGACTTTTTTTTTCTAACTAACATTTTAAGTGTTTTAAGACTTTTTTTTTCTAACATGTGTTTATATAGTTTTCTCTCAGAATCTATTTTAAGTGTCGCAGTCACGTTATACAAGATATAGTAATGTAAAGAAACAGAAATTAAAATATTACTCGTTAATTACAAACCAATACTATTTTTACTTTATAAGGTTATCAGAACTGGCGAAGCTTTTCGACCGGGGTGGAAGTTACCGGAACCAAAAATTTATATAAAACCGAGGATTGAAAACCTATATACCCAAAAAATTTTATACGAAAACTACATACTCTTCACTATTGAGCGAAAAGTTTTGGGGACGGCCTCCCTCTCCCGTCCCTTAAAAGCTTCGTCCATGATTATCAGAAGTTAACAATCGTGTCAACTAGGGACGAGTTAGATAGGGACGAGCACAACATACATGTCAATCCAATGTGATTTCGGATGATGCATTTGTGTGAAAGGATTAGTTTACGAACGAGCCCGTGGCCTCATATCATTTATTTTCTTATTTCATTTTCTTAATTCTTTGTTGTTTAATGATATTTAATTAAGAGAGAGTTATATATAAACTTATAAAGGGTTTCAGTGTCGGTACCTAATGAATACATAAACCCATATTGTGACGAATTGAACTTATATCATCTGAACAACATCGGTACTAATACCGGTATCCAGTGTCAGAGTTTTCGATCAATGTAAAACACATCTTGATTACTATACCAAGTGTCTGTATCATACCGTTACAGTACCAGGCTGAACCAATAACAACCGAAAGTCCGCCGCGAAGCGCTTCAAACCCACTAGTTTATATGAAATACAACCGGATGGTGACGGTAACACAAGAATTGACGTATCCTAGCGGTAAGCCACAACCTTCTCTTCTATGAGACCCGGGTTCAAACCTAGCATGCCCGACCGATTTTTTTTATTTTTTTTGTTTTTCTTTTATTTATTTATTTTTTAGTTACCCTTTCCCCTGTATTTTTTATAACATCTACTTCTTTTTCCCTTGTTTTTAATTTTCTTGGTTATTTTATTTTATTTGTACGATTTTTTATTTAAACTATTTTTAAAGTTTTGTTTTAGAGTTTTCCTTTTTGATTTACTTGGCACCTACTTCTTTTTTGGAGTTTTCCTTTATCTAAACTATTGTTAAATTTTGCCAATTTGGTTCTTTTTTTCATTTCTTCTTTAATTCCGTTTCTTCTTTTGTTCTCAAGTATACCTTTGCCACTTAAAAACACGTGTTGTATTATTTTGGACATTTGAGTTTTTCTTGCAATAGCGAGTAACTATATAGTAATTAGTTGAACTGATAAAAAAAATGCTCACCACGGAAAGTGGACAAATTACACAAGTTATATCGAAAAGGTGCTGCGATGTGCTAATAAAGATAAGTGAAGTATTGATGTACTATTTTGGAAATCTTTAGTTGAAGGATGACATGTCGCCATACATCATGATCTATTGTTATCATTAGAGATGAGCTCGGTTCTTAACGGTACTAAAATTCTAAAATATGAGTACCTATACCGGTAACGAAAGGTGCGCTATGGTTTAGTACTGGTATTTAAAGGTAAAAACCGGTAAATATCGGTACTGATTCGATACCAAAAATATTTCGGTTCGAGAAATTTAATACGGGTTTCGAACCAGAACTCTATACCGTTTACTCATCCCTAATTATCAACGTAACAGTTAAGTTTATTTAAGAACATTACCGGTGGTTAAGTTGTAGTATTTCATTGCCGCTATAATCAAACACATTATTCATATTTGAATTGTATTATTAATTTGTCATACGATGTATAATAATATTCATAACCAAGAATCTTAAAATTATATGTTCAATCTCAACCTTAAAAAATACTTTAAGTGAATTCTAATCACACTCACTCTTCGATTTTTCTTTACTTAGAGAGTTATATTATATATTGCTAAATTTTTAGGAGAAAAAACACACCGTGGAACAATAATCTATTGAAAAAAGTACACCATTTTTTTAATACACTTGAGGTCCTTGTGGATGTTGTCTCGTTAATTAACAACCTTAACAAGAATATTAACAAGAATATCAATTGTCTTTTAGTACACTTGGTATTGTTTTTTTAGTAGGATTTAATATGTTTTGGGGGTAGCTTAAAAAGTATACGACTATTTCAATTATGTAGCTATTCTTAAATTAGATAACGTTTATTTTGAAAAGAAAAATGAAACTATGCAACAACTTATCAATCACTAAGGTCATCCAAGAACTAATTATGAAAAGAACAAAAATATATTTGGTGTTACGTCATGATAATAGGGAATAAATCATAGAATAATTGTATATTGTTGTGTAACAACTATTCATAATATAGAGATGAAGAGAGAATGATAAACATATATCTTATTCATGTGTATGTATGAAATATAAAGTCTCTATTTATAGGTCTGTACATTAATATAAGAGTAAATATAAAAGAGGAGTTAAGGATGTGGAGAGTCACTCTTAATGATGTATTTATAACACTCCCCCTTCACTATCCATATGATGAAATATTATAGTATTCTTCTAATACGCTTGGTGATGTTGCCTCATTAAAAACCTTGCTAGGAAAACACAGTGGGATAAAACCATAGCTAAGGGAAAAAGAGCGCAACACGTATTTTCTCCCCCTAATACTTCTGGATCAGATTTGTTTACTTGTTAAGAACCTTATTAAGAAAAGTCGATAGCAGAAAACTTAGTGAAGAGGAACGAATAACGTGTATATTACTCCCCCTCATTTTAATATGTATCTTTTAAGTGACAATGTCGATCGTCTTTGAAAGTTTCTCAAAACTTGGTAGTCAATGAATTGTTGCTTGATCTCTTTATGTGCAATTCTTTAAACTAAGCAATGATGCATGACCTTCATGTTAGACTTCTACTGCCTTCTCTCATATATATGTACGACAAGATCAACAACCGTGTTGTGTTACATTCACTGCATCAATAAGGCTAACCAAACTTGTTTCAATTGGTTAGTAAAATAATATTTCATACCTTAGATGTATCAAAGTAGTTGTTTTAACTAATTCCAGCTTCTCTTCGCTTGACAAATGTTAAGTTATGTCAATATATTCAAATAAAACATTTATAATCATGCATGGGTAACAAGAAATATTAATGCACTCATTGCACTTAACTATGGTACTTCTCGACCAAAATTTTCAATTTATTTAATTGGAGATGATAAGGTTTCTTTTCTGTATTATGTAATGAAAAAAATTGAACGTTCTTTAAGGATGAACTTCGTTTATAGTGAAATGTTACAACAACTTCTGAATGTACTTTGATGGATTGATAAAAATATCATTACACATATGCTTGAACTGAAGGTCGAGCAATAATTATGTTGTGTCAAGGTCTTTCAACAATTCTCTCTAAAAGCTGGACAATTTCTCTCAATGATGTGTACATCATCACTATAACTGCAAACTTTTATAAGTGAAATTTTGATACATATCTGGCTAATTTAACCAAACTTAAATCCCTCTTTATCACAATATCTCATGAGTTGTAAAACACTCAACCCGACTATTTTAATCCTTACACATTTTGTTAACTTTGTAGATAGCTCTTAGGGTATTGATATTAATGCTTCTAGTATCATTAATCCATCATGGACTTTTTCTATCTTGACCAATTATGCATGTGCATTCACTCTTTAAGAGTTTTGGTACATAAACTTATCATTTAGCAAATCAATTGGAACATCGATAACATCAAAATCACTTCCAATGAACATTGTACAATTCTTATACATTAGGATATCATAATCACCAAGTTCTATTTATTCATTGCGTATATATTGGTGCACAAAATTACATCCTATGATGTCTCAGATTACTTTAAGCACCCAACTGCTTTAGGAGACTCATCAAGAGTTCCAATCATGATCAACATATTAAATAATCACAAAGTACTCAAATTTTAATATGTATATAACAATTATAGTGTTCTCGAGAACTTACTTTACATGATTTTGATAATATAAATCCATCATGGAGCTTCATGTAAATTTCAATATCAAATGATACATAACATCCATAAGACGCATAACAATTCTCTCTTTGTATTACCAGATGAATAAAATATTAGAAAGTCATTTCATCCACCACTTCAGGATGCGTCTCTTTATAATCAATCATGGATTTTTGCAAAAATCCTCGTGCCACTAGTTTTGCCTTATCTCATTTAATTTGATTTTCACATGATTCGCATAAATGACCCATTTGTATCCAACAAATTCAGTTGTATGGACTGTTGGTCCGAAAAACTTTCCATTTTATAAGAGAATTCAACTCTGCCTTATTTGCGTTTTTTTGCTTTTGGCCAATCATTTATATGTATGTATTAATTCATAGCAGATCTTAAATTTTGATCCTCATCATTTAATTATTTAAATCGCTACATTATATACAAAAGTATAACGACGTCGTTTTTCGATTTCAAAACATTTCTATACATGATATAATTACTAAGAGTTCTTTGTTTTCAGGTACCTGAGGTTCTTCTGGAACCATCATGTTTAATGTCTCTTCATGAGACCATATTTACTATTAACCTCGACTTGACCATATTCATTACTTGCTCCAATTGTCGAGGAATTTGTACTTAGTTTGTCCGCCCATGAAAATAATCTTAATTTGGAGCATTAACAATTGGCATGTGTGACATTTAAGGTCAGTGAATGCGTCTGGTAATAGACCATTAATCATTGTAAATGAATTGTCTTTCGAACATTAACTTCACATTGTTTAGTTTAAGGATCAAGGTATGATTGTGATAATTCATTATACTTTTCACTTTCCGACTGCTTTTTATCTCTTCCGAATGTTGGGAACATTCATTCACTAAAGTGAAAAACAATGAGCCATAAACAAGTCTCTTACTAATGGTTTTAAGTAATTAATCATAGATAACTATTTATACCCAACATATTCTCAACCCTTTTAGAAGTCCCATCTTTGTGTAACGTGGTGGATGAATTTTAACATATATAACGCACAACCAAAAACCTTAGAAGGGACAGATTAGGTCTCTAACCAAAACCAACTGTAACAGGAGAAAGTATGATGACATGTTGGCTTGATGTGAATTAATGTTGTACATGTAGAATCACATGTACACAAATGAAAATATAAATTGTTGCTCTTATGATCATTGGCTTTGCAATCAAATGTGATCGTTTAGTGATCGTCTCAACAAAGCAATTCTTGTATAAACATAAACTATATGACGTTCAACATTTATTTCAATAATTATTAATAACTTGGGAATTGAATTCACTGTTATTAAAAAAATAAATATATCAATTTGAAATAATATGCTTGCTATCACATTAGCTAAGCCACAATCACACAAATCTTAGGTTGTTAATTTGATAACCATTTAGGCGATGCATCAATTTAAAAAAAAAACTAAATTGTATCATGTTGGATATTCATCCAAAATATTTAAGGTTCACACCCTAATTTTTATATTCTTTTGTTATATAATTAACTCATCTTAAGAGCAAACATGACATGTTTATTTGTCAAGAAGAATCTTCTAGTTCTTGATTAAATTTCATATCATCATTGACTCGGTGTCGTCTAACCGGTCATGCCAACTAATTAAATAATTATAATCCATAAACCTCTGGTTTATGGTCGTATATGTATTACTTGCATGTATGTAATACAAAATTATAGAAAACATAAGATATGAGAGAATATGTTATAACATCAAAGATCAAACTATCATGTTACTCTTATTTGCCATTTGTGGTGGTCAATCTCATTATTAACATGAGCATAACAGTTTCCTGAATTACAATGATCACAAACTTTAAACCGATTGATAAGTATATCATCACATTCATTTCAGGGAAAGTATCATTAACACACAACTTTCTTGGTGGCATCATTACAATTTCCCTAATCATGATCGTGACCTTTATACTGATCATCATCGCCTTTACTTTAGTGAATGGATTAGAACTACACGGCTTCACATTCACTCAAGGGAAAAGTATTAGAATCACACAAATTTCATAATGGTCATTTCAAACCTTTTATTATTTTCTTTAATAATCTTGCTACTTCAAGAGCATATTTGAGTTCTGATATAAAAATATGTTTCATATAACAATGTATAAATAACCTTCTCATCACATAAATTCAATTGAGAAGAAGTTACATGATCAAATCATTAAGATTTATCGGTTCAAAATCTTACAAGCTTTTATAGACACTTTGGGTGTCATATTTTAAAACAGAACCTTGATCACAAATGAATCATGTTTATAACTTGTGATCGTATATCATAACTTTGGTTATTCGGATGTTCTTTTTAAACTTAAAACATATGGAACACAATGTATACACAAGACTAGATTATATAATGCATAACTTTATGTCATGCCATTACGTAAAATGACTTATAATATAACCTTTTTGAAAAAACATGTGTTCATTACTTTTATCACTTCTATGAAGTATGCATTTACCTAGTAATTTATCACGATATAACCAATCATAAGTATATCTCATATACATAGTTTTGTCACTCTAACTTGAAATTATTCAAATATCTCCATGATTTAGAGTATTCACTAATAGCATATAATATTATGTCTTTTCAAGTTTTCAAAATTATACAAAGCATGCATGAAATATGTATGATCTTTCATCTTAATTTCCATGCATAAGTTCTAAGTATTTTATAGCTTTATCCGTTATACACAAAATCAAAGTTTTCAAAGTTTTTTTTTCAATAGTATAATAACCAAATAAAACCCAATTAACATGTTAAAATCTTAATTAAAGGTAGAAGATTAACATGTATAAAAGATAATGATAATAGAATTTGTATCCATAAATCAATAATACTCAGTGTTCACAATCTTTCAAGTTTTAATCAACTTATCCAAGGATTTTTCTATTCTACCAAAGTCAAGTATGTGACTTTCAAAATATTGTAGTTCCATAAAGACAAAACTGAAAACGATGTAAGACTTCATCAAATCATACATCTTAAAATCATAAAAATACACTTATATATGCATGCATATAAAAGTCAAACTAGAATCTTAGCTAAAACTTTTATATAAAACATGTTATTACAAATCAAATCTCATCGTAAACACAAAACTAAAGACATGGATATATGACAATACAACTTACTTGCAGATCACTCCATTTTTCTAAAATAACATGGCGCAACAACTGAAATTTGCAATCTCTAAATACAGTAGGTATGTCTAGGTGTATTCAAGTGTGTTTGCACATTTAAACCAAAAGAAAAAGTAATAATAAAATATTATGAGAGAAGTAAAAATGTTTATACACTTTAGAGTATTATGAGATTTCAACATGATTATATGAATATTAGAGTTGAAAGTATAAGCAAATTCTTAGTTAATTTTACTTTTATTTATCCTCTTTTAGTAAGAAAAATATAAACAAACTAAAATTGTTTTTCAAAGAATAAGATAAAATATATAAAATAGCTAAGGAACAAGTTAACCAATTATCTAGATGTTTAAAAACATAACTCTTTTAGATAATACCAGATTATGAAGCACTACATTAAAAAATAAATATACTGAGATTTTTATTATTTATCTAGCGACATATTATCTATATTACATATTATAATTACCTGAGGAATTTTAATTTAAAATCATAACTGATATGATAAATTATAATACTTCAAATAGAAAAGAAACAAATATTATATGAACAAAGTCCACCAAAATATTTCAGTGTAGTGTGGTATTTATTAGATGAAATAATTAATTAATTTGCTTTTAATTAGAAAACAAAACATCGCGAATAGAAAAGATATAAAACATTAACAGAAATTTCAATACAAATTATTGTCCATAAATTTTATATTAATTATTGAATTTGTTACAACGAATAGAATGAACCATTTTCAAGAATATTGGTGTCCTTGTGTTTCTTTTGTGACTACCACAAAAGAAGAAACATCATATCTATTAACTAAGACTTTTATATACCATCATACAAGTTTATTCATAACCCATTAATTTTATTTTATCATATAATATATATTTGTTGATTTCAGTAATTAATCTATATGGCTGATTAATAGTTGAGTAGTAACAGAGTATATAAAGCCATTATGGATACCTGATATTTTGAGTAGATGGCCATCGAAAAGTTATGTTCTTGGTGGAGGATCCCATACCTGATACAACAGCCACCGGCGTCACGATACACTTATATTTGCAACACTTAAAATTAATATCATCCATTCTAAAAGCAAGTCATGTTGATAACGTGTTGTGTAACAACTAGCATATTAACAATATAGTGATGAAGAGAGAATGGTAAATATTTATCTTATTCATGTGTAAGTATGAAATACAAAGCCTCTACTTATAGATTTATACATTAATATAAGAGTAAATATAAAAGAGGAGTTAAGGATGTGAAGAGTCATTCTTATTAATGTATTTATTATATATATATATATATATATATATATAATCCTAGGAGAAATATTAAGGACAAATATGGAGCAATCACCCATAAAGAGAATCTTATAATATAATTCGATCACCACTATCCAAAAGGGTTAGTGTCGTAGATTATTTCTCGTATCTCTTATGTTTTGATGCAAGTTTTCTTTTGGATTAGGTTTCCCGTTTGCGGCTGATAATTTTGATTCAAAGTGAATGACTTATTGATGAAGAAAAAGTTATTTTTTGTTGTTGATGAACCATTGGTAACAAAAAAACATAGGAGGCCAAAGAGGGGTGGTGATAGCACGAGGTAGTCGAGAACAACAAAGGCATTCGGGTTCTTGAAATGAACCAACCAGGAACGACGAACAAGAAGCACGACAAATCGGGTCGGTGTGGAACCCAATCAAGAGAGCCGAGTAAATACGATTAAAAGTGGTGACCGAATCTGTAACCAGCTGGTGTCTATCCGTACGAAGCTATAATGTGATCAAGGAGAAGATCCTATCTGTTAATAGCCGAGTTGAAACATATGTGTGAATACAAGGAGAAGATCAACCAAACGAAGACTTGACCCGGTGAAGAAAGAATCAGATCAGAACTAAGTCCGATTAAGATTAGAAAAGTACTGAGTAGGCGAGACCGATTTGGGTTGTGTGGAAGCAACTAATCTCGTCTAAAGCGAAGACGTCAATCACTCCGTGCAAGTAATCAGGGAGGCGCAAAATCTTGTAATTTGATCGATATGTGATCAAATCCGACAAGATTGGTGCTAGGAATCAAGAAAATGTGAATCTTGTAATTCGATCAAGGAGTTATCGAATCCGGCAAGATCAGTCACACATTAGTTGGTATTTTTGTGGGAGTGTCTAACGATATAGAAACCTGTTACCACAAAGGGTTTATATTGAACGTCAAGGAAGAGTTCATTGTCTAAGTACAACGGATCAACCTGTGTAGCTTGATCATGCAACTCAGATTTACTCACAGCATGTGATTGTTACGATTGGATTTTCGGACAAGATCGGATGTGAAGCGCGTCCAATAAGAATTAAGTGGGTGAATTGAAGAGATAATTCTGATTTGAAGGATTATACAAAAAGTTAATATGGGTTAAAGATAATTCAAGTTAGTTTGAGATTAAAATAAATTGTTTGATTTATTTATCAAATTAGTTTAAATTATCAGTATAAGTATATTTGGTTAGTTTATTTAATTATTTAAAAAGAGTTTTGAGTAAGTTTAGGATTAGTTCATGTTTAGCATACATACAAGGTTATGTATTTTACTTTATTTGTTGAGTTAGTTTAATAATACAAAGAATGTTAGACGTGTTAGTCTCTTAATCATTTGTATTTGATTTTGTATATTCGTTATTGAAAGTGTTAACTAATAGTTATGTGGTTTTTTTGGGTTGAATGGGGTAACCACCCCTTCCACCGTACCATGGTTATATCACACCTCATATAAGATTTGTTCATCTATGCTTAATAGTGTTGTCTAAACATTGCATCTAACTCGCTCTTAACGTTGCCTTTAAAGATTTTCATCTCTATTCATATTTTAAAAATTGTATTACTATTCATAAGTTTAAGCTTTGTATTAAACACGTAAATATTATTAATTATTAATATCATGTCATTGCATATCAACTCTATACTTTTCCGACACAAATGTACATGACCAATAAACATACTTATATAGTTTTATGGTATTATGGATGCTTAAAATACTTAAGCTTCAAGGTAAATCAAATCATATACTTGCTGTAATGAAATCAAATATATGAAATGTAGATGACAAATAAAGACACAACATCCACATCAAAGTGTCATAGCACTTGGTAGAAAATACGAATGGGTCAACGAGAGAGTACGAGAGTTTAGAGTGAGAAAGTACTAGTCACCATTTTTGGAACGTTTAATGTGGTATTTATACTTTTGAAGTAACTAACGCCGTACTAGTCGTTTTCAGGCAGTTATTGATGTAGGTCCCGAGTAAGTTATGAAAGATTCTCTTAGGTCGCCTTGCAAGAGTAAGGCCGGACCAAGTGTCAGAGCACTTGGTCCGGAAAAGTGTGTCGGGAAGGAGACAGATCGGTTCGTATGCCTTGGTTTGGTTTCGTGACTTGACGTTGACTCATCAACAAACAACAATAAAAAACTTCAAAACATGCATACGTAAGGTCCTTCGTATATGGTATTAAAGATTTGTTATATGTTTTTCATCTTCCAAGTTCGAGGACTAACATGGAATTAGAAGCCAATTTCTTTTTGTCATATGTTTGGTCAATTTACAAACATTATTATAACAATATAAGAGTACACACTTATTCCATTATCCCAAAAAGACTTCAACATGTGCCTTTCCAAAAATTTAAATCAACCATTTGACGGATAATATTGGTCCATATTCAAACTCAATAAAAGAACTTCATAAACACAACTTGGACGAGTTTTGGAAAATTATTTGGTTGCTTTTTGTTTTATATTTTTTTATCTAAACAATAATGAAAACTTAATTTTCATAAACTATTAATTGGGTTTATTTAAAAGAAATTAAAAGGTGTGTAAAGTTATTCATAAATTCCTCTCCTTGCAGTTTTATATTTTTTTTTATCTAAACAATAATGAAAACTTAATTTTCATAAACTTTTAATTCGGTTTTAAAAGGTGTGTAAAGTTATTCATAAATTCTTCTCCTTGAATATTGAAGTTTGTTTAATGTCTATTATATATGTTAAAATGGTAAAATCCGAGCATCAAGAAAACTAACAATTAGTTTTTCTTTCATATTCTAAACTTAGAAAGAGGAAAATTGTGAGGAGTTTCTACACTTAGATATAATATGAAGTATGATGAATATAATTGTTATTACAAATATAACATTTGGCTCATCACACGACAAGTAACTGATCTAATTACGTCCAACACGTAAAAAAAAACATACAATTAGTTTAAAAGGACAAGCGAAATGAGGTTTGACTAACAAAGGACACAAAATTTTGGTTGCGTTAATTTTCTCCTTAAAATTATATAAATTATAATTACACATTTCTCCTCAAAAATATATAGAATATAAATACACATAGTTTAGTTAATTTAGTTAACAGAGTATGCATATTAAATCCTTTTGACTTTTGGATCTACTTTAAAGATGAGCTATGAGGATCGATTTGACTTTTGAATCTACTTCAAGGATGAGCTATGAGGATCGGTATTCGAGATATATTATTTTGAAAATTGTTAATAAACAAGGGGTGTTATCCTTTTAAAAAGGGTATACGCTACTCAAAGTGCTGACATTGAAGTTTTAATTTTAGATTCTTTTTATATGGTTTCTTTTTCGTAATGTAGTAAGGACAAAAGAGACCAAATGAAAGATGATGATTATGTAAGAGCAAACGGATGTATATTAAAAAAAATATCAAACTTAGAAAACTTAATTATTTTTTCTAACTTAATCTTAAATACTTGTATATATTTTGAATCATTTTAAACACTTATTTTTCGGAGTTAAATGGCTGGTTGGTCCCTGTGGTTTACAAATATTGCAGACTTGGTCCTAGTGGTTCAGTAATTACACATTTGGTCCCAGTGGTTGTAATTTTTGCACTGGTGTGGTCCTTATCACTAACCTAGGTTAGATTTCTCAGTTAAGTATATATAGAATGTCTATTTTACCCTTGAACATTAAGAAAATAAAAATATAACCATCCTACACCCTTCTTCTTCCCCACTCCACCACCACCACCATCTCCCCAAACCACCACTATGCATCACCATAACCAGCCACCATCTCCATCACAACCATCGTCTCTCCAAACCACCATCTCCGTCACAACCACCGTCTCTCCAAATCACCACCCACCGCGTGGGATAAAGGAACAGTGAAAATAGCGTCAAAAACCACCACGGTCGCCGGTTGAGACGAACCGTTGAAGCTCGCTCTAGCAATGGTTCTTCAGAAGCTCTCAAATGGAAACTTATAGCATACAGCTATATAATCAACATATTAGAAACTTGTAGCTCACATTATGGGTGGAAAGATGATCCATATAATTGCATACAAGCATTCTGCCAAAAAAAGTTGTATGATTTGAAGCTTAATACATCCAACAGCATAATTTTGAAAAATAGCATCTCAAAACTTGATTCTCAACTCAGCGCCTGCGCCACTGATGCACGCCACCACCACTCCAACTGGCACCCCCAGTTCAACCAGCGGCCTTTAGGCTCCTCTGTTCCTCGTCTGTGTTTCACAGTTGCCTAAGGTGATAATGATGGTGGTTAGTCGGACCGGAAGTTGCAAATCTGAGATCGGTTGTGGATCTGATGTCATCTGCATTGATATTGAACACTAGTGGGTATATTTACCGAAAAGGAGGGCATTTTTTTCCAGCGAGGGATGGTGTTTTTTGGCGGTGATTTGTGGCCAACAATGGTGGACTGAGAGAGGTAGATGAGAGGGGAGATGATGGTGGCTGTCGACGGCGAGGTTGTGGCGGCTTTCGACGATATGCTGGTTGCCGGCGATGGGGTTGTGGCGGCTGATGGGAAGGAAACAAGGTTGGGAGAGGTCGTGAGGGGTATGGCATGATGTTTGTTTAAGGTGTTTTTTTAATTGCATATTAAATGGATAAGGGTATTTTGGACATTTCACACGAGTGCAAAACTTACAACAACTGAGACCAAGTGTGTAATTATTAAACCACTGAGACCAAGTCTGCAATATTTACAAACCACAGAGACCAACCAAGCATTTAACTCTATTTTTTAGATAAAAATGACACATTTTACCATTACACCATGTCACCCATAATCAGCAACTTTTATCTCTTACTGAATTTCAGACCGGACCCTATGAAGTATGAACTCCCAAAAAAGTCCAAGGCTGATTAAATTAGCAGGACGCCATTTCCCAACACAATAAGCTTCACAAATATTGATTGTCAACCACTTGAACCCTCATGAATGATCCAATAAAACGTGACTGTTGACAACACATGAACAAGGGCGGCCACAACAGCCCTTGTCGTCAACGAAACCAGCTAACAAACCGCCACCTCAAAACCCCTTTCTGTAGCTGTGTTAAAACCCCACACACAGCCTTTTCCATTTAAACCACCTCACCTCCCTCTCTCTCTCTCCCCCCCTCTCTCTCTCTTTTCATTCTTTTTCTTTTCTTTTCCTTTCCTCCATATGGAGTCTCTCGCCACCGTCTTTGTTCGGCTATTGCCGTACATTCTTTCCTTTGCAGCATTCCTCATCCTCATTGAACAAATCAATTACTTAAAAAAGAAACGCTCGGTCCCGGGGCCGAATTTAGTGATACCCTTTTTCGGCAACGCTATTTCACTAGTACGTGACCCGACGTCGTTTTGGGATCTTCAATCCGCCATGGCGAAATCCTCCGGGTTAGGATTCTCAACCAATTACATAATCGGCAGATTCATTGTTTTCATTCGGTCAACTGAACTTTCCCACAAAGTCTTCAACAACGTTCGGCCAGACGCTTTCCACCTCGTCGGCCACCCCTTCGGCAAAAAGCTTTTCGGCGAGCATAATTTAATTTACATGATGGGTCAAGAGCATAAGGACTTACGACGTCGTATCGCTCCAAATTTCACTCCTAAAGCTCTTTCTACCTACACTGAGCTTCAACAACATACCATCCTCAAACACTTGAAATCATGGGTTGATTCACCGGATTCCGGATCCAAACCGTTTCCTCTCCGGTTACTCTGCCGAGATATGAATTTAGAAACGAGTCAGAACGTTTTCGTCGGCCCGTATTTAAGCGGCGAGTCGAGAAAACGATTCGAAATCGATTACAACTTCTTCAACGTCGGGTTGATGAAATTACCGGTGGATTTACCGGGTTTTGCGTTTCGTAACGCGAGATTAGCGGTTTCACGGCTGGTGAAAACACTCGCTGTGTGTGCAGAAGATAGTAAAACGAAGATGAAGTCAGGTGAAGAGCCTACGTGTCTCGTTGACTTCTGGATGCAAGACACACTTCGCGAAATCGCGGCCGCGGAGGACGCCGGAGAAAAACAACCGCCGCACACCTCCAGCACCGAGATCGGCGGCCACCTCTTCGACTTCCTGTTCGCGTCGCAAGACGCCTCAACTTCGTCAATACTCTGGGCCGTTACGTTGCTCGATTCGCATCCGGAGGTTTTATCTAGGGTTAGAGAAGAAGTAGCCGGAATCTGGTCGCCGGAGAGTGATAAACTAATCACGGCGGAGGAGCTGAGGCAAATGCGGTATACAGAGGCGGTGGCGAGGGAAGTTATCCGGTACAGAGCTCCGGCGACACTGGTCCCACACATCGCCGGAGAAGATTTTCCGTTAACGGAAACCTACACAATCCCCAAGGGTACAATTGTCTTTCCGTCGGTTTACGAGTCCTCATTCCAAGGGTTTATTGACGCGGACCGGTTCGATCCGGACCGGTTTATGGAACACCGGCAAGAGGACCGGATTTATAAGAAGAATTACTTGGCGTTTGGAGCGGGGCCCCACCAGTGTGTGGGGCAGAGGTATGCAATTAATCATCTTGTTCTGTTCATCGCGATGTTCGCCTCATTGTTTGACTTCAAACGAGAACGATCGGACTGTTGTGATGAGATCGCTTATGTCCCCACCATCTGTCCACGTGACGATTGCAAAGTTGTATTGTCACTTAGATGCAGAGGATTTCCATGTCTCTGGCGAGTGTAAAAACACGTTGGTGGTTTGTGTTATTGTTGGATTGTGATTAGGTGGTGGACTTATGGTTTATTGTTTGTTACATCCCCCTTTTTTTTCTTTTTTCTTTTTTTGGTTAAATGGATTGATGATTGTTTAAATAAGAATCTAGAATTTCATTATATTACTATTATCCGTCTTATAATGATTTTTTTTCCACTTTAGTATAGTTTGAAGCCTGCACGAAATATTGTTTCATCTTGAGGTTTCTTCTAATATTAATTTCATATTGGCGAATTGTAGAGTTGTTTGTGGTTGTGATTATACCACATTAAGATATTGTAGGGTATTATTTTGCAGTATAAGTTTCATGTGTCAGTGGAACAACTTACTACTAGTTAATTACAAAAATATTAATTGGTTTCAATGGGTCTACGTAATTCGATAAATTTAAAGTTTTATTCTTTTTATTGTTGCCTACATTCACCAGTGTCGTTACCAACCATCAACATTCTCACTCACAACTGCCAACTTCTGTCATTGCTAGTTGCTATACCTCTCTAATTTTAATTTTATTTCTTCATTCACTCCATACTTTCGATTTCTTTATGTAATTCTCTTTGGTTATTCTTATTTCCTTGCATATGCGTGTGGAGAGTGTTTTCAAGCTTCGCTTAAGTGTTTTTATTTCGCTTGTCTTCAATGGGTAATTAATTTGTTAAATCAACTCTTAAGTGTGTATTTTTCAACAAAACCGGAAATAATTTGTAATTGGAATATCAGTGTTGGAAATTAGGGATTAGGCAAGTAGTCGGCGACTTCGGCCTGCTGCTAATTAATTTTTTGGTAATCGATGAATTAATCGCTAAGGTCGGTCCTATTCGGCTCTAGTCGGCTGGAATGTGGCCCTAGTCGGTTGGAAATCGGCTCTAGTCGATCGGAAATAGGCGATTCCGACGAGATATTCCGACCAAATTTCGAAAATTAATCTTGTATACTTAAAAAAAACTGGGTAGAGAAGGGGTTAAAACTTGTCTACTTAAAAAATTACATATAAAAATGTGTATATATATGTATAAAACTAAAAGTCACATATAAAGATCCCAATCCGGTTAATCATGGCTAAACCCGATTAATCGCTAGTTATTACCCCACTAGCGCCTAGCAATTCTTACAACCATGCTTTGCATATATGAATTGAAGTTAGCATCTAATTAGATATCTACAACTCTATGTGAACATACTTTATTTTTTTTTTAAAATTGTGATAATAGGGTAAAAATTGATAACATGATAAAGTTGAGGGCTTAAAGATATCAAATGGTTAAAGTTATAAACTTTGACACAACATGAAGGGTGTAACACCCTAAAACCTGAAATTTCCTTAATATATGTGCTATGTAGTCTCATTGCATGAAATAAAATAACTAGGTTTCTTTGTGTTAAATAAAATGCATTGTTTATATTAAAGAAAAAAGATTATAGATAAATACCAAACACGAGAGGCTGAAATTGACAAAAATAAATTAAGTTTGAACATCTAATTATGGGGTTGAAAAGGAAAAAAAAGGTTTCTAGGTTTTGTGTGTGTGTGTGTCAACATCAAGATGTAGAGAAAGTGAGAGAGCTCTCTCAAGATCAGTTCTTTGAATTCAGCCAAATCAAAATGAGATTGATAGTAGTTTTGGCTAGAATGTCTTGATTTTATGAAGGGTTTTGCGAACTCTAACACACCTATACCAAAATTTGATCGCAGTGTCGCGCTCAGGTCAAAGATAAAATTTATAATCCCAAATTACCCTTAACAATGTGTTAGTGGTAGTAGGGGTCGAACCACGAAGAGTTTGTGGTTTGCGATGGATGTAGTTGATTTTAAAGGTTTTCATAATTTATGAAGCTTGCTATGTTGGTTATTTGAATGTTTGTTTGTTTGAAAGAGTATCGGAATGATCCGACAAAATTGTTTCCAATTAACTAACTACGAAAACTTAAACGATGCAAGAAAAATTCATTGATTGATTAAAACAAAATGAGAGAACAAGGTTCACACCCGATTCAACAATTGTAGGACCTAGGGTTGCTACACGTTTTAACTTAGTTTAATTGAATTAGTTCATTAACGGTTTTAGAATCACAAGATTTAGGTGCCAATTGCTATCGACGTTCAAGACGGACCACAATGCACTTTGTTACCTCGGACAAGTAAATCCTATCAAAAGACAAAGCATAAATACGCATAATCATTTCACGAAGTCAAATTTCATAACTCACTCGACAAGTCTTAAATTCAACATAAACGTAAGACAATCATCTAATGATTCAAATGCAATTCAAATTGTCACAAACCAAGTATTTAACAAATACCAAACCCCAGAAATCCATACAACAGTTTACACCACGGTTGTTGATTAACGGAAATTGAACTCTTGAACATAGCCATCTTGAAGCTTCGAAGGTAGTGATGATGATGGTTAGGGTTTGGGATGGATGGTGAAGATGAATGGATGATAAAGGGGATGATGATGGTAGGCTAGGGTTAGGATTGAAGGTTGTGATTCGGATGATCGGATGGATTGGGATGATGGAGGATGAAGGTGATGATGTTCTTGGCTCCAAGAAGGGTGCTTTTGGTTCAAAAACTCGTAACTCCCAAGAATTGGTCAACACACAAGTTATAACCCATCCAAAAACAATTTTCAGCGTCAACCAAATGGAAGGGACATCGTCTACGGCCTCTGGATCTTCTAATTTTCCTCTGACGCTCTAACCTACTGCATACGAACAATTTTGGCCGACAGAACTTTCTGAGGGGCATTGCCGACGGCCCAGGGGCGTCGCCGATGGCCTCTCCAAGTCGTGTTTTCCTGTTTTTTCCATTCCGTGAACCCGGTTGACCCGTTTTCCGTCCCAATGCTCCGAAAAGCTCCCGAATAGCTCCTTAAACTCCGCAAACCTGTAAAAAACACAAATCCAATCAAAAGTAGGCTATTCGAAACTAAATGTTACGTAAAACATGAACTTAAGCTTAATAAGAACATAGGTTTTCGACCACGCATCACATCCCCACATTTGTTTTTTGCTTGCCCTCAAACAAGTCTGTTTTTCACTTTCACGTGGGTCGAATGAGGAACAGATTTCCCATTCTTGAGACATAAGCTAAGGTCTAATGTCATATTCGGTTCATAATTCTCACAATTTTCAAAATCTTTAACGTTAAAGTGATTAACACATAAAAATGGTTACCCAAGATCAACCCGCCCTTGAAACTCACAAATCATACACATCCCTCACAATGTTCTCTCCACTCGGTTTAGAAATTGGCTAATAGATGATGCATTAGCACTTTGATATAATCGCTCAAACTGATTAGAACACGTACCCGCATAGGCTTGCAACTCAATCATTCTTCCACCACCGAACACAAATATTAAGCACAAGTCAAAAGATCTTGAATGGGTTATAGCGGGGCTAGGCTAAAGGTATGAAATAGGATATTTTTAAAGTGGCTAAAGTGATGAAAACTCGACTTTTATTACAAAACAACTACTCTAACACAACCAACTACGACTAGGAGGCAAAAACTTTCGCCTTTTATCAACAAACTATCAATACATATTTTTTCTTTTCTTTTCTCAACTATATTCTGTTCTTTTTCATGATCTTTTCTAAAAAAAATTATTTTTGCAACACAACTATTCCTAAAATCAATTTTTCATCACACGGATAAAAAATAAAAGGTTCAACGATCAAAGGCTAAATGGGTTGGTCAAACGAAAGGCTTAGGCTCAAGATTGGCGACTAAGGAATTGATTTCGGGTAAGGATGTATAAATGGTGTAAAATGAAAAGGTTTATCTAATGCCTTAATCATTCTTGTGCTCATATTCGGTCTATGGTCTCAAACGCATCAAAAATTGCAAGTTCTACAACACGCGACTAATGGTCCACTCAAACAAAGAAATATATGTATATATGATATGTAAAAGTGGCTCAAAATCTCACATATAAAGGGTATGGTATGCGATATGTACAAAATGCAAGTTTCTTAGACAGATTATTCCCGAATAACCACCCGCTAAATACCCGTCATGTTATTAATTTGAACTTGACCATGACAAAAGACCACATGGGTTGTGCCATCCCTCCTTAACTTAGTTACTTGTGCCTTTTAGATTGCTTCAAACAACAACATTTATTTTTGAAATTTTGCCCCATCCCCACACTTGAGGTCAACATTGTCCTCAATGTGTAGGAACAGAGCTTTTAAAAACGCACAAGAGATGTGACACGGTTAACCTTCCCAAAATTTCACCCCGGAAAATAAAAATACGAAAAACAATCCACTTATTACTAACTAAAAAAAAAGCTGAAAAGAAACGTATGCACCTGGTTTTTGCTCATTCCTCTTGTGCTCTTCATTCTTTAACAAAAATGGTCGTCTCGCGAACATAATGTACCTACAAATCTCAACCCTCGTGTAGAAGCAAGCTTCTCACAACCATCAAAACTTGTTAGTTACCTAGTTCTACCATTTTTATAAAGAATTTACCAAGCCATATTTTATTCAACTTTGACTTTGTGGAAAAATATTTTACAAGAACAACATAACTCATTTTCGTAGGAATCAGGGTTGCATTTAGCGCATGCAACAAGCCCTTTAAACTTCCCGATAGCTCGGAAGGATGAGAAAGGTCTCGTGAGGGTTATATAGGGAACACACCCACAAAGTTCATTTAACTAGTAAGCAACAATACAAAAGGTAGAAAATACAAGAAAACTGAGAATAAACAAAACAAAATAACTAAAACTAATATAAAACAACAAATAACATACCACCCCATGGTGGTCGAACGGAGTGTTTGTCGCCCACGAACTCTTCCACATCACCGACCGGTGACTCATACCATTTATTTCCAAACGGGCCAAACCTCCTTATTTCTTCCTCTGCCTTCTTCTCTTGAGGTGACTTCTTCACCTTCTTCTTCTTGACCAGTTTCTTCTTCGATTCTCCAAACCTACCAACCATAGCACATATCTTTTTGTTCGGATTCATGTCCACCTTATGACACTTATCCTCACCAAGCAGGTTAGTAAATTTAGGAAAACATTCAAATTTAGTTCCCGGTCCCCAAATTTCATGCTTACCATTCCCGTTGCACAATTTATTATGGCATTAGCAGATGCCAGGAACGGTCTACCCAGTATGACTATCGGTGGTGTGTCCTCAACACACCCAACATAGTTAACTACCAAAAAGTCAACTGGGTAATAACAATCTTCAACCTTCACTATCACATCTTCCACCATCCGCCTTGGATGCATGGGAGTCTAATTGGCCAACACCACGGGGGTGTCAAACTTTTTCAAAAGATCAAAATCATATTGGTCATATAGACTCCCAGGCAAGATGCTCACGCAAGCTCCAAGATCTAGGAGTGCCCTCTTAATTTTAAACTTACCAATTTGGATTGGAATAAGAGGATCTCCTGGATCTTGAGCTTTTTGGGGGAGGGCACTCAATAAAACAACACTAACATGAGATATCAAATCAACCGGTTAGGGTAGTTTGTTGTGTCGTTTTTCGGTGCTTAACTCTTTCAAACATTCGACATGAGCAGGATCCTTTATTATGGCATCAAGCAATGGTAAATTGATTTTTGCTTGTTTAAAATTTTCCCAACTCTCGTTCTTTGGTGGGGTTTGTTTTTTCACTGTTGATGCCTTAATTGGTTTTAATAGAGCCAACGGATATGGGATGGTATCAAACTCTACACCCATATTATTGGCCCTAGCATGCAAATCCATTAAACAATTTTCACAAAAAGACTTTTTAAATTCTTCTTTTTCTATTTTTGATTGTGAAATTGTTTCCTGCCCATGTTCGCATTCGTCATTAAAATCCTCCACCACACCATCAACAACTTGTGGTAATGGAGTGCCCTCAACACTATAAACCTCATCACTTGGAAGAAGACTTACCGCACTAATGTGCACATTTCTCACATTGTTCATGCTTGAGTTTTGATGCTTCGGGTTTACCATAGTGTCTCTTGGAAGTCTTTCACCGCTTCCTTTGAGTTGGGCCATTTCTTCCGCTAGTTGACCCACTTGCTTCTCCAATACCTTTTGCAACTTGTCTCGCACTTCAAATTCCTTCTTCGTCTCCATCTTGATCTCTTGATTTGAATCTCTAATAGCATTCTTGATCACGTCAAGTTTGGAGTTTAACGGGTCATCACCACCCGATTAAGAATTTAAATTAGCACCCTCATTACCACCTTGATTGTAGTTCCTTTGGTAAGCCCTTTGGCTACCGACTTGTCGATTTTGGTAAAAGAACCACCTTGATTACCCGCTTGAAAATTTGGGTTTACTTGGTTTGAGGTGTTACCATACCTAAAATTAGGATGGTTTCTCGAACCCGGGTGATAAGTGTTTGAGTTCATATCATATTGCTTTCCGTCTCCATACGCTTGATTCACCTCGTCAGTGGTTTGAGCCATGTTCACTTGACAATTCTCGGCTCAGTGACCGAGGTCACCACAATCTTCACTAAAAAACGAATTTCACCGCCCCCACTTCTTTCTTCTTCATTCGTGCCAACTCCCGTTCTAATGTTTCAATCCGATCCTTGGAACTAGCATCGCGGTCGGGCCAAGACCTTGAAATCGGATACTTTTTGGCTCGGTCCACCATAGCAACGGCCTTGGAGTTCTTACTCATCCTCTCTAAGAATTCCCAATCATCTTCCTCGTGGTTGTTCAACAATGTACCATTACTTGCCGATTGCAAGTACTTATGATCTTCCACATCTAATCCCCGTACGAAACACTTTAACAATTCCCATCTAGGAATTTGATGGTGAGGGCATTTTCGAACCAGCTCCTTGAAACGAGTGAGGGCCTCATGTAACAACGCACCCGATAACTGACAAAACGACCGAATCTCATCCCGTGCATCATCGCTCTTTGCTATCGAATAGTATTCGTCAAGAAATACTTGTTGCATTTCTGCCCAAGTACGAATGTTATTTGCCGGAAAAGTGAGGAACCACTGCTTGGCCTTGTCCTTTAACGAGAACTGAAATAGCTTCAGCTTCACTTCCTCTATCTAGAAATTGTGGCCCCCGATCGTGCCACATATAGCGGAGTATTCCGCCAAATGAGTGTATGGTTCGTCATTCGTCCTACCATTGAAGTGCGGTAGGATGTTAATGTAATTGGGCTTGCACTCGAATGATCGCCTCCCTCGAGGTGTAGGCACACTAGGTGAGTCATTTTCAGTGACCACCGGTCTAAATCGCCCATTAACAACTCTTGGGCCTTGTTGTTGTTGACGACGTGGACCATTAACTTCTTGATTCATCGGCCGATAATTACCTATTCGATCACCACCCCGATCACCACCTTGATTCCCACCGCCCACGAATTGCGGAATTCGGTTATGGTTAACGTTATTGTTGTTATTGTTACCGTAATCCCGGTTCCATCGATTGTTCCTTGGTTGACGGTTATTCCCGTAGCCGTCATCTCTACATATTCATGCCCATATCCATCGTTGTTCCCCACAAAATTGGCATTTTGATAGCCAAAATCTTCATACTCAAACCCCTGAGCATTATAGAAATTCCCTATGTTGTTGTCTCCCCATTCGTCGTCTACACCCCTTTCATTATAGTTTCCACCGTCGTCCGAATATTCCGAGTGGACGCTCACATGTTCTGGTGATTGATAACCAGGAGTACTATATGGTGCATCGTCGGGAATATTATTTCTCAATTCATCAAGATCGAGAAACTGGGCTTCATTTGTGGGATTTCCACGGCTATGGTTAACCCCACGGTTGGTGTTAATATTTCGGTTGTTGAGATTGGGAGGTAATGGGTTTTGTCGGTTTTGGTTTGGAGGTGGAGGTGTGGGTGTACGTTGGCGATTGTTTTGGTTTCGGCTACGAGTTTGGAATGGTGGTGTTGGTTGTCTAGAGTTGTTACCACCCCCCGATTGATGGTTTTGGGTGTTTTGGTTTTGGGGTGGGTAATCGTAATATTGGTTTTGGTTGTTGGGTTGGTTGGAGTTTTGAGGATCCATTGGAATGGGTCCAAAAGATGGTGTAGATGGTGAGTTGGTGTTGGGTGGATTAGAGACAAGAGTTGCCTCTAACCGGTTGGCTAGGTTTTTCGAACGACTCGCTCGATCTCCGGTTCGAACACTAACGGCGAGGTCCTCTCGGAATTCCATGTATGCATGCACTACCTGTAACCTGCACAAGTAACACACCCGCGTAACACAAAAGCAAAGACGATATAAAGAAACAAGCACTTTAAACAGTTAATCACAAAATCAAACAAACCCAAACGCAAAGCGCACGAACTCCCCGGTAACGGCGCCAAAATTTGATCGGAGTGTCGCGCCCCGGTCAAAGATAAAATTTATAATCCCAAATTACCCTTAACAATGTGTTAGTGGTAGTAGAGGTCGAACCACGAAGAGTTTGTGGTTTGCCATGGATGTAGATTTTAAAGGTTGTCACAATTTATGAAGCTTGCTATATTGGTTATTTGAATGTTTGTTTGTTTGTTTGAAAGAGTATTGGAATGATCCGACAAAATTGTTTCCAATTAGCTAACTACGAAAACTTAAACGATGCAAGAAACTTGATTGATTGATTAAAACAAAATGAGAGAACAAGGTTCACACCCGGTTCAACAATTGTAGGACCTAGGGTTGCTACACCTTTTAACTTAGTCTAATTGAATTAGTTCATTGACGGTTTTAGAATCACAAGATTTAGGTGCCAATTTCTATCGACGTTCAAGACGGACCAATGCACTTTGTTACCTCAGACAAGTAAATCCTATCAAAAGACAAAGCATAAATACGCATATTCATTTCACGAAGTCAAATTTCATAACTCACTCGACAAGTCTTAAATTCAACATAAACGTAAGACAATTATCTAATGATTCAAATGCAATTCAAATTGTCACAAACCAAGTATTTAACAAATACCAAACCCCAGAAATCCATACAAAAGTTTACACCGGGTTGAAACCCAAAGAGATTAGCCGCTCATGGTGAATGGTTGTTGATCAACGGAAATTGAACTCTTGAACATAGCCATCTTGAAGCTTCGAAGGTAGTGATGATGATGGTTAGGGTTTGGGATGGATGGTGAAGATGAATGGATGATGAAGGGGATGATGAAGGTAGGCTAGGGTTAGGATTGAAGGTTGTGATTTGGATGATCGGATGGATTGGGGATGATGAAGGATGAAGGTGATGATGTTCTTGGCTCCAAGAAGTGTGCTTTTGGTTCAAAAACTCGTAACTCCCAAGAATTGGTCAACACACAAGTTATAACCCGTCCAAAAACAAGTTTTAGCGTCAACCAAATGGAAGGGGCGTCGCTCTGGATCTTCTAATTTTCCTCTGACGCTCTTACCTACTGCCTACGAACAATTTTGGCCAACGGAACTTTTTTAGAGGCTTCGCCGACGGCCCAGGGGGCGTCGGCGACGGCCTCTCCAAGTCGTGTTTTCCTGTTTTTTCCATTCCGCGGACCCTGTTGGCCCGTTTTCCGCCCGATGCTCAGAAAAGCTCCCGAATTGCTCGTTAAACTGCGTAAACCTGTAAAACACAAATCCAATCAATAGTAGGCTACGCGAAACTAAAATTTACGTAAAACATGAACTTAAGCTTAATAAGAACATCGGTTTTCGACCACGCATCAAGGCAAATGAATGTGTTGTTGAATAATGATTCTATTAAGCAAGCAAGTACATTTGTTGTTACTAACTTAGGTTATTTTGTTGTTTTTTTCTTTTTTGTGTTTGTAGATAAAGATCAAAGATTGGTTGTGTACTTTTGAAGAGGTTGGAGGCAGCTTTGGTTTATGAGTTAAAACTAGAAGGAGCGAAGTGAAAGCTTTTCTTAGTTGGTGATTAAAGTAGGTTTTCAATGACTATGAGGATAACTCACAAATTCCTCGAACGAACTCTCACAACTTCGCTTACCATCTCTTTCATTTATTAAAAGCAGTTTTAGTTCTTGGTTTACTCTAGATCCGTTTTGTATTCATATTCTTTTTTCTTAGTTTTGGTTCAACACACCGGTAAATCACTAAGATTGATAAGTTGTGTGTTAGCACATTTCATTATTTAAAATCTGACTCCTTAAAACACGTTAAGAAAACCTAACAAAGAAGGTCGATAACTAAATTTGACATGTATTGACCGGAAGCTTTATATGTATAGGGTTAGGTTCATTTGTGAACAATTCCATTGACTTTGAACACTAGTGAACTAGTCCTAGCCATTGATTATCAATACACAAGTGTAAATCAATGGCTATGATTTTATGATGAAAATACGCTAGTGTATTTTACGATTTGGTGATGTAAATCAATGGCAGGATTTGTTCACTCACTTAACAGTTACACTAGTGCTCACTCTAGAACCCCACCCTATATATATATATATATATAGCGTCACCAAAGCAACATAGTAAGTGGTTATTAAGTTACACATGACCCCTAATTAAGTTATAATATGCCCCCTCATATTTAATTAAACTTAACATTTGAACCTACACCTTTTCATATGCTTTTTTTAATCTTTAATAAACTATACGGTTGTAACGTTCTTTGTTTTTTCTGTATTTTGATGTTAGTTTCATTTAACATGAAGTTGTTGATAATAATGTGCAAGTCATTGTATAGAAAACAAGTTATCAAAGGTTTTGTTGTTTTTTTTTCATTTTTTTAATTTTCTTTTTAAGGGGTATTATTTAAATTTTACAAATAGATAGTTGTTAGCTATTTTAATTTTATGATAAAGAAATAGTTTTTACATTATTTTAATCTGTATTGTTTATATTTTATATTTTCTGCATTTTCATATAAAGTTTGTTCAAAGTCGATCTCCCACTACATTCTTATTTTTTATTAATGTTTTCACGGGATTAACACTAAACACTGTAAATTTTATAACATAAATAGTTTGGGTTAGAGTTGAAAAAAAAAAGAATGAAGTGAAGATTTTCTTAAGAGGTTCCAAAGACTGCATGTGGATAACTCACAAAAAAATCTTAATACAAACTCTCAGCTTCTTTTACCATCTCCTTAATTCGTTTTTTTCAAATCAGTTTTATTTCTTGTTATTCTATACCTGTATTGTATTCGTATTCTTTTTTTAGTGTTGGTTCAATCACATCAGTGAATGATGTAGACTCTGAGTTGCGTTAGTACTTTCATTATTATCTAAAGAGTTAATTACATTGTTAGTCTCTATGGTTTATAGAAAGTAACGACCTAAAATACTAATACCTAACCTAGTTTAATTTAAATAAATTCAAGGGAAATCATGTCCTTTTGCATTCTCCTTTTATCAAAACTAATAAAAAAAATCCTAAGACGCATGAAACCTTATGTATTTTCTTAGACGTCATTTTGTTTATATATATATATATATATATAATAGATGCTTCAAAGTTTTAAACAATATGTGACGGTAATGAACAATACAAAAATATATTTGGATTTAATGGTTTATATTGTCCTTTTAAAAAAAATACTTAGTAAGATCAACGTAGATTTGCATTAGATATAAGCGTCTATAATAACCAAAATATTTAATCCCACCAAATAGCCAAACAACAACATCAAGTAAAACATGTTTTTATTTATGGTTTTTTATTAGTTTTGATTAATGATATCGTAGGTTGTGAAGAACGCATGTTTTTATTTAAGGTTTGAAGAGAAGTTGTGGAGAGCCCATATTTTTATTTGAAGTGTATTAATAGTTTTGGTAAATGGAGGATGCAGAAGGACATAACTACTTTGTTAAAATTAAATAGGGTTGAGTGTTAGTACACTAGTTTGTAACAAATTGAAAAGTTAATACATTAGAATGTTACTTTAAACTATTAGTACCCTAGATTGTTACTTTCTACAAACCACAGAGACTAACTGCGTAATTAACTCATATCTAAAATGTATAATTATTTTTATTTTATGTATGTTTTTATATAATATTTTCTCTTTGTTGTTACATTATCTATATTTGTACAGTATAATTGATAATGTACTCTCTAAACTTCTGTATCATCTCATTTGTTGCTCAATGAGTTCTTAATCTTGTTGTTATTATGGATCCGTGGTCTATTTATATTCTTTGTTTAGTGTTACTTCATTACATTGGTGAATTATTTAGATCTATAGGTTGTGTGTTAGCACATTTCATTTCATTTTTAAGATCCAACTCTTTGAAACACGTTAAGAAAACCCTGAAAAGGATCTATACTAAATTTGACATGTATAGATTTGAAGCTAGATATTATTTATATGGTAAAAAACGTCATTAAAATTTTTTATAACTTCAAGATATCAATTGTTTTTATTGATCATATATTTTTTAATAATGGGAAAAGAATGGCTATCCAAATATATAGAACAAGAACGAACAAAAAAGGAAAAACCAATAATTAAGGAGATAAGTCAGGAGGTAAATAAGAAGAGGATATGGACCGAATATTTAAAGTCCAATACTCCCCCTCAAGCTGGAGCGTGTAAATTAACAACGCCTAGCTTGTCAAGTAAGAAACGAAGTTGCGAAGCTCCAAGCCCTTTTGTGAGAAGATCAGCAAGTTGAAGTTTTGAGTCGATTGGCATAGGGCAAATCTCCTTGGAATCAACTCGTTCACGAATAAAGTAACAGTCCATTTCAACATGTTTGGTGTGTTCGCGAAACACTGGATTGTTGGCGATATGCCGAGCTGCTTGGTTATCACAAAAAAGTGTGGTAGAGCCAAGTTGTTGAAGGCCCAGCTCCTGTAAAAGCCATCGCAACCAAATAATTTCACCAACAGTAGTAGCCATGGCACGATATTCAGCTTCAGCGGATGAGCGGGAAACGACCGACTGTTTTTTTGTTTTCCATGAAACGGGAGCACCACCGAGAAGAACAAGGTAACCAGTCCGAGAACGTCGAGTGAGAGGGCAACCAAGCCAATCTGAGTCGGCGTATGCAACCAAATTCGTACCACCTTCTTTTGGTAAAAGTATGCCTTGACCTAGAGTTGCCTTGAGATATCGAAGGAGTCTAGATACGGCATCCATATGACTCTGACGAGGATCAGAGACAAACTGACTGAAGGTGTTAACCGCGTAGGCTATGTCCGGGCGAGTGGCCTGGAGGTAAAGAAGACGCCCAATGGCATCAACCTTGGATTCGTTATCATCCATAACAAGCTTTAGGTTTTGTTCAATGGGAAATGAACTCGGGCGACATCCTTCCATCCCACTGTCTTCCAAGATATCAAGAGTGTATTTTCTTTGACTCAAAACAAGCCCACGAGAAGTCCGAGCCACCTCTATCCCAAGAAAATATTCAGTTCCCAAGATCTTTGATGCTGAACTTGTCGTGCAATCATTTTTTGATTTCTTGTATCTTCTTAGAATTGTTTCCAACGATAATGACTCATCGACATAGATGAGAATTGAAATAAAGGTGTCATTATTTTTGTAGAGAAATAGGGAATGATCTGCCTTGGATGAAAAGAAACCGAGACCGAGGAGGGCAGTGGTGAATTTTTGATACCAGTTGCGAGAGGCCTGTTTTAGACCATAAAGGGATTTTCGCAAACGGGGCAAACTTTATTTTCCTTTTCGGTGGAAAAACCTTGTGGCATCTTCATATACACTTCTTCATCAAGATCACCATGAAGAAACACGTTGTTGACGTCGAGCTGGTGAATGAACCAATTGTTTTTAGTAGCCACGGATAGTAACATTCGAACAGTCACTAGTTTGGATACCGGAGCAAATGTGTCATGAAAGTCTTCTCCTTCGATTTGAGTAAACCCCTTTGCGACGAGTCTCGCCTTATATCTTTCGACATCTCCATTTGACTTGTATTTGATCTTGTAGACCCATTTAGAGTCAATGGCTCGCTTTCCCTCTAGCAAGGATTCAATGGCCCATGTGTTGTTTTGTTCAGGAGCTTGAATCTCCTTCTTCATGGCGTCAATCCATTTCGGGTCTTGCATGGCTTGCTTAAAAGTCTTTGGCTCATCAGTGGTGGTGGTGATGGCCGCCAAAAGGATTTGTGAGCATTAGAAAATTTATTATAGGAAAGATAATTGGTAATGGGATGTACCGTTGAGGAGGCTTGAGTTGATGCGGTATGTGCGTGGTCAACCGAAGGGGGAAGATCAATGATGAAATCGTCCAAGCGTTTAGGTTGTGTCCGATCTCGCTTTGGTCGAGAGTTTCCCAGATCAGTTTGTGTTTCAATATTTTGAGGAGGCATGTCTTCATGACTAGAATCTGGTTCATTGCCATCGCTTTCCATCCAAGTTTTGTGGGCTAGAATTAGGCCCATTATCTACCACCTCATTAGAAATGGTAGTTTGCTCATGATCTGGGCAATCGTTATCTTGAACTTGTGTGGGGACAAATACATCATAATCATTGGAAGCTTGGATTTGAAAGGGAAGGTAAAGGTGCTTTCATGAAATTTGACGTCTCGTGACACCACCATTCTTTTACTTTCAATATCAAATATTTTGTACCCTTTTATCCCTTGAGGATATCCTAGAAAGATTCCGGGTCTCCCCCTCACTTCGAACTTGTCACCCTTTGTTTCGATACTCCAAAAATATGTTAGACAACCAAAAACCCTCATATGGTCATATTCGGGTTTTTGATTGTATAATAATTCATACGGAGTTTTGTCACCAAGAGTTTTAGAGGGCAGTCAGTTGATAATGTACGCGGCCGTTAAGACACATTCCCCCCAAAACCTCTTTGGCAAATTGGCTTCGAAACGTAGGGCTCGAGCTGTGTCAAGTAAATGCCGATGCTTGCGCTCAACAACCCCATTTTGTTGAGGTGTATGAGGACATGTGGTTTCCAACAAGATGCCTTGCTTGGTGTAAAAATCTAACATGCGATTTGACGTGAATTCCCCACCATTGCCACACCTTATTCTTTTGATGGTTTTACTAAACTGGTTTTCAATCATTTTGCAAAAATTTACCAAGCAAGTACTAGCATCACCTTTATATTTAATAAGAAAGATCCAAACATTTCTACTGAAATCATCCACAATGGTCAAAAAATAATTTGCTCCCGAAAATGAAGGAATACGATATTTGCTCCATATGTCACAATGTAACAACTCGAAACATTCTTTGGTTTTAATTTCACTTAACGGAAAAGGAGATCTCGTATGTTTAGCCTTAGAACAGGAATCACAAACATTATTTCTAAGATTAAAGGAAACACCTTTGAGAAAATCGACCTTAGCTAGTTTTTCTTGAGATGTGTGACCCAACCTCTTATGCCATCTTTCAATAGTGACCGCCATAGCTTTCCTTTCTTCTTTAAACATCCCATTCGGTATAGACCTCCTTGGCACTTACCCGCACCAATCAAGTCCCTCGAACGGAGACTCTGCATTACACAAAAATCAGGAAAAAAAGTTACACAACATTGAAGGTTTTTGGTTAGTCGGCTAACGGATAAAAGGTTGCAAGTAAACTTTGGTATATGCAATATTCCTCGATCTTGGTGCCTCCCGGTAGAGTATAACACCCTTACCCTCAACCGGGATGGTATCACCATTGGGAATAACCACAGGCATTTCATGATGGGCTTTTCTTTTGTTTACAAGGATGTCACTTAGATAGGTTGTGTGATCGGTAGCTCCCTAATCAACAATCCAATCATCGTTATTATCAAATCTACCTATCATGTTGGCTACCCGTTCGTTTCCTTCGTCACCTGTGTTGGTTCCACATTCAAAGTGTTTCAAGAAGGCATTATATTGCTCGACAGTGAGACCGGGTATGGGACTCAAACCACCTTCAATGCAGGACGCCCTCGGTTTTGTCTTGTCTCCTTTCGCTTTCCATGGCCACCACTCAGGGTAACCAATCAGTTTGAAGCAACCCTCTCGATTATGTCCATCCCGATTACAGTGGGTGCAGTGTGGTACCTCTACTTCTTGTTTCGCCGTTTTTGATTTCGAATAGTTATTCGTCTTCTTTTGTGAGGAAAAGAAGTTGTCATGTTTTTGAGGAACAAAAGCCTTAAAGGCGGCTGCTTCCATAGCAGGCTTCTTGTCCTCGGTTATCAGCCTTTGTCGTTCGTCTTCTGCAACAAGATGGTAGGCTGTTCCGATACCCGGAGTTGGCTTAGTTGCAAGGATTTGGGTTTTGATAACTCCGAACTCGTTATCGAGACCCATAAGGAACTCGTACAGCCTGTAACATCCGTCAAAAAAACCAGGTTAACCAAACCCGCTTCGTTTATTAACCGAACATCCAGTTAAAATTTTCGTTTCATGTTTAGGGTTCAAGCAAATTTTAAACGATACATAATTAATAAACAATTTAGAATTTATAAACTATAATTGATAAAAAGTGAAAATAAAATAAATAAAAAAAGAAACCGGCTGCCGGGTTTCGAACCCGGGTCAGCCGGATGAAACTTCAAAGACTTAACTCACACACATTCCACCACTCCGCCACTTGTGATACTTGTTGATATATCGAAACAATTAATACATATAACAAAACTCGAAGTCGAATTCAGTCACTCAGCGCGCCCAAATCCGCAGTCGCCGGAAAATACGCGAATTTGCGACCGTTTTCTTTTGACACCGGAATCAGGCAAGTGTAACTGACGATAAACGTCGGTTATAACCGAAAACTCAATCAATTTCACTCTTGAACCGAGAATTTCATAATCGAAAACTTGAAATCACATATACTTAAAAAATACCTTCAGTCAGGAAAACCCAACTCACTTATTCACTCGAATCAACTCTCAACTCACTCGTAAACCTCTCTACAAGTCCCTATTCAGCAAAAACAACTAGCCGGAATTCTCTGCAAGTCACCGGAAAACCGAACCCCTTTCATCTCTGTTGCCTTACTTTATAAACAGAACATCTAGAGCTCATACCGAAGTCACTCACACTCGCCTCAAACTTTCTGAAGATCCTCTGCCGCAAGATACACGTCGCCGGAATAACCTGCTGTCATCGGAATCTCGCCGGAGAAACAGGGGATCTCTGTTCGGTATATCTTACACCTAATCTCTCTCATTTTTATTAATCTCATATGTAGTTAATTACAATTTACTAAAGAAATTGATGAATGTATCGAAACAGTCGGGATTGGTTTCTGGGTAAATTTTAACGAAGAAGATGAAGCTTCGGTTGTATATATATTTAATATAAATCGAGTTATATTTCGGGTTAGACACGTAGCTCAGTTGGTAGAGCTGCGTGCACGCGTACGGGAGGTCACCGGTTCGAGTCTCACCCAGCGCATACTTACACAAGACCGAACCGGTCAACAGTCAAAGTCAACGGTCAACGGTCAACCAAAAAGTCAACAAATTTTTTATATTTTTATTTATTTATTTAAATTAAAAATCAATTAAAAATACTTAAAAATAACATTTTTAAAGTTAGAAAGAGACCTTAAACTCACAAAAATAAACCTAAAAATTCAATTAAAATTTGTTAATAAAATCCACTTATTTACCGAACCGTTATGTTATTATTTAGGTTAGTTTCTCTCGTGGTTAAATCCAAATTCGTGCGCATTCATCATCAATCCAAGAAACGCAACCACTGTGAGTGGATTCTTACAAATTCCCCTTTTTATTCATGTTTTGGGGTGTATCATGTGTCTCTTAAACTAATTCGCTTATTCAAACTCGTGCTATACCATATTATGATCTAAACTTAGGATGTAAATATTATTTGTTGTGATGTATTACATATTGTCAAGTTGTATGCAAATTATTTGTTAGGCCCATCAGTTCCTCGTGGGAGACGAGTTGAACAACGCGTGCCTTAAAACTCATTCATTAGGCCCATCAGTTCGTAGAACAACGCGCGCCTCAAAACTCATTCATTAGGCCCATCAGTTCCTCGTGGGAGACGAGTTGAACAACGCGTGCCTTAAAACTCATTCATTAGGCCCATCAGTTTGTAGAACAACGCGCGCCTCAAAACTCATTCATTAGGCCCATCAGTTCCTCATGGGAGACGAGTTGAACAACGCGTGCCTCAAAACAATCAATTGTTGTATGTGTGTGCAATATTTAATATTATGTGTATTGCGAATAAATTTACATCTACATTACTGATATGTGGTTATGCACTTTATTTTATAATCAATTCAATAAACTTGTTTAAATGTTTTTCATAGGATTCACTCGCCAACTTTTTGTTGATCCAAAAACCATTTTTACACATGATACAGGTGGACAGGATGAAGCAAGGAAAACATAGGAAAAGTGCCTTAGAAAAAAAATAATGAAGGCTAGAAAGATGTATAGAACATGTTGTACTAGTATGATTTGATTGTATGATCTTCTTTAAAATTGTAATAATAAATATGAAACATTATAATAAATGTCATGAGCTTTGATGAAAACCCAATCATGCCCCGATCACCTTTTTCCGCTGCGGGTCGGGGTGTGACAGATTGGTATCAGAGCTTTTGACTATAGGGATATAGGATAGGTTATTAGACCCTTAGAGACTATACTATAGTTGATTAGATTTTAATTGTTTATGTGGTTACATGCAAACTCATGATGTTTATTTCTTTCATATTTATTACATACACAAATGCATGCAAACACTTCCAATATTACATTTTGTGATACATAGTGAATTATACTTACAGTCAAACATACATAATTACATACACATTCATCATACATATTTCAATGTTCACATATTCAAATCATCTTCATACTTCCGTTATTCAAGATTTTGTCGCATTTTTCATTTTTCAAATCTCATCAAAGTGAGTTCTGCGACGGGCATGTAGTAACTGTAAGGGTACAAGTACCGGTAGTCGGAACGTCCTGTCTAGGTTGTCATTCGTATAAATCCAATAAAACGGACCAGTTTGCCTACCTGGGGACTAACGATGAGAGTACGAAGGACCTATTAGGCCAAAGCATGCCACACCAAACGTCGTTCGAACTAACCCCACTTTGAGGTGTCATCGTGTCCACACCTGGATACATTCCGAATATCATACGTTACATACATATTTCTCGATTTTCTCCGGTTTTAGTGTACGTAACCAGGCTAACACATGCGAACCATATGAAAAACCCGGTAATCATGGGGGCCCACATGATTACGAAGGTGAAGTATGGCGGCATGCAAGGCCCAATTACGAGCAAAGCCCAAGACATCCTATGGATGTAGTAGATTTATTACTCTATATTTATTTTATGAATGTTCATTCCTAAATACGACACATGATCCCTAAAACATCCAACTCATACTCTTGATATGTATTCCTTGTAGATGTCTTCTAATTCCGCTCGTAGGAAGAGGAGAGCAGGAAAAGCCCGCGAGCGCATAGCTGCCCAAATCGCTCAACAAATGGCTGCCGTAATACCCAACATTGTAGTTCAAGTTCAACAAGCCCTTACCGCTAATCCCGTCAATCAAGAAGATCAAAATGTTGTCAACCCTCCCCCAATTACCACTAAATGCACCTTCAAGCATTTCAAATCCTGCGACCCTCCAAAATACGAAGGGACTGAAGGTGTCACCGCTCTCCTCCATTGGTTTGAAGAAATGGAAAACACTTTTCTAAATTGCGATTGTCCCGATGATCGCAAAGTGCGATATGCTACTGGTCGTTTACTTGGAATAGCACTTACATGGTGGAATACAGAGAAGGCCAAACGAGGTGTTGAAGATGCTATGACTTTGACTTGGGAAGAGTTGAAGGAAATCATGACAAGACGGTTTTGCCCAAGAAGCAAAATCAAGAAATTGGAGGATGAGTTCTATTCTTTGAAACAAAAGGAAGGCGACCACACCCCATACAACAAGAAATTCCTCGAGTTAAATCAAATGGTTCCCAACTTGTTCACTCCTCTTTACCGTTTGATCGAGCACTACATTCGAGGTCTTCCTTCAAAAATTCAAGACTCTGTAATAAGTACCACACCTGCAACTTTGGAAGCAGCAATGGAGTTAGCTACAGAGCTCACCGAGAACCGCATACAGAATAAAGACTTCAAGGAGGAGAAGAAGGATAAAGCATCAACTGAAAGCTCAAACTCCACCCACACCGAATCCCCTTCTCAACCCATTTCTAAGAGAAAACGAGATGGGCAAATTTTCGCTGTCACCCAACGCAATCAACCAGCCTCACAAGCCGTACCCCTCCAAGCTATCCCAATCACTCAAGTAGCACCCAACTCAACTTACCTAAATAAGAAACCTTACCTTGGACCTCACCCTCAATGTAACACCTGTTTTTATCACCATCCATCTACCTTACCTTGTCGACTATGTGCGAATTGTGGACGCTATGGTCATTTGAGCAAGGTTTGCCGCACCCCTCAAAACCAAACCTCACCCCCTACTCAAAACATGATCTAAACATATCAACAACCCCAATACCCCATGTTTCCTTATGTTCAAGCTTGTTTTAATTGTGGCGACCCTACCCATTTTAGAAACACGTGCCCTCGATTGGTTAACATCATAAACGCCCAAGCTCAAGCAAACCCAGCTAACCAAGCAAATCAAGAAAACCTAACCACTAGGCCACCAGCAAGAGTAAGAGTTTTCAACATCAACGCCAATCCTGTTGAAGATAATGACGAACCACCCAACTAGTCTCCTTCACCAAAACTCAAAAATTCAACTCCAACCGCTTAGTTTTTATGTTTTTCTTTATGTTATCTCAATTTTCACGTGTCTCAATTATAAATTGGAAATTTATCCAATAATCTTAATGCAAATTACTATTTCAGTTTTGTTTTATACTCGTTGATTTAACATTAATATCATCATACCTCACGACGTATCTCAGTCTCATCATTTAAAGAAGTTGGGTTGTGTCTCACTTCTACATAGACTAACCTCTCCATCATAACAAACGAGAGAGGTACTGTCATCAATCAAATATGTATACTATCAGAATTAAGACTCAAGCTTTGGTTGATTGTGTTTGTTTATGTTTTAGAGTCACATAGAACTAATCATAACTTACTGATAAAACCAATGAAAATTTGACAAGAATATGGTGGATACGCCGCTGGTACTTCCTATATATAAGTATTCTTGCCAAAGGATCAGAGGCATTGTCAGGCGGTTATGAGAAGTTCCATGTAGGATTTAGTAATGTCATGGTTGAAGTTGGTTTTATACTCACTGATTTAGCATACATATCATCATACATAAAGAAGTTGGGCTGTGTCTCACTTTTACGTAGACTAACCTCTCCATCATAATAAACGAGAGAGGTAATGTCATCATTCAAACATGTATACTATCAGAATTAAGACTCAAGCTTTGGTTGTTGTGTTTGTTTATGTTCTAGAGTCACATCATAGAACTAATCATAACTTACTGATAAAACCAATGAAAATTTGACAATAATATGGTGGATACGCCGCTGGTACTTCCTATATATAAGTATTCTTGCCAAAGGATCAGAGGCATTGTCAGGCGGTTATGAGAAGTTCCATGTAGGTTTTAGTAGTAGAAGTTTTGTTTTAGGATATAACTTATCTTTCCAAACGTATCAAAACTCTTGCGCATGAAATCATGCTTAGTGAATCAACTCTGTTTATCAATATTTTTATCGTAGGCATCAAAAAGCGATTCCTGTAGCAGGGTATTCAACCCTTACAAGGAACGTTACCACCTCAAACAAAATTTAAACTCTTACCCCCTTCTAAGTATGCAATTGTCAAATTAAAACACCATCCTTTTGAGACAAACATGCCACCACTTAAATTTCGGGACGAAATTTCTAAAAGTAGGGGATACTGTAACATCCGTCAAAAAACCGGGTTAACCAAACCCGCTTCGTTTATTAACCGAACATCCAGTTAAAATTTTCGTTGCATGTTTAGGGTTCAAGCAAATTTTAAACGATACATAATTAATAAACAATTTAGAACTTATAAACTATAATTGATAAAAAGTGAAAATAAAATAAATAAAAAAAACCGGCTGCCGGGTTTCGAACCCGGGTCAGCCGGATGAAACTTCAAAGACTTAACTCACACACATTCCACCACTCCGCCACTTGTGATACTTGTTGATATATCGAAACAATTAATACATATAATAAAACTCGAAGTCGAATTCAGTCACTCAGCGCGCCCAAATCCGCAGTCGCCGGAAAATACGCGAATTTGCGACCGTTTTCCTTTGACTCCGGAATCTGGCAAGTGTAACTGACGATAAACGTCGGTTATAACCGAAAACTCAATCAATTTCACTCTTGAACCGAGAATTTCATAATCGGAAACTTGAAATCACATATACTTAAAAAATACCTTCAGTCAGGAAAACCCAACTCACTTATTCACTCGAATCAACTCTCAACTCACTCGTAAACCTCTCTACAAGTCCCTATTCAGCAAAAACAACTCGCCGGAATTCTCTGCGAGTCGCCGGAAAACCGAACCCCTTTCATCTCTGTTGCCTTACTTTATAAACAGAACATCTAGAGCTCATACCGAAGTCACTCACACTCGCCTCAAACTTTCTGAAGATCCTCTGCCGCAAGATACACGTCGCCGGAATAACCTGCTGTCATCGGAATCTCGCCGGAGAAACAGGGGATCTCTGTTCGGTATATCTTACACCTAGTCTCTCTCATTTTTATTAATCTCATATGTAGTTAATTACAATTTACTAAAGAAATTGATGAATGTATCGAAACAGTCGGGATTGGTTTCTGGGTAAAGTTTAACGAAGAAGATGAAGCTTCGGTTGTATATATATTTAATATAAATCGAGTTATATTTCGGGTTAGACACGTAGCTCAGTTGGTAGAGCTGCGTACACGCGTACGGGAGGTCACCGGTTCAAGTCTCACCCAGCGCATACTTACACAAGACCGAACCGGTCAACAGTCAAAGTCAACGGTCAACGGTCAACGGTCAACCAAAAAGTCAACAAATTTTTTATATTTTTATTTATTTATTTAAATTAAAAATAATTAAAAATACTTAAAATTAACATTTTTAAAGTTAGAAAGAGACCTTAAACTCACAAAAATAAACCTAAAAATTCAATTAAAATTTGTTAATAAAATCCACTTATTTACCGAACCGTTATGTTATTATTTAGGTTAGTTTCTCTCGTGGTTAAATCCAAATTCGTGCGCATTCATCATCAATCCAAGAAACGCAACCACTGTGAGTGAATTCTTACAAATTCCCCTTTTTATTCATGTTTTGGGGTGTATCATGTGTCGCGTAAACTAATTCGCTTATTCAAACTCGTGCTATACCATATTATGATCTAAACTTAGGATGTAAATATTGTTTGTTGTGATGTATTACATATTGTCAAGTTGTATGCAAATTATTTGTTAGGCCCATCAGTTCCTCGTGGGAGACGAGTTGAACAACGCGTGCCTTAAAACTCATTCATTAGGCCCATCAGTTCGTAGAACAACGCGCGCCTCAAAACTCATTCATTAGGCCCATCAGTTTCTCGTGGGAGACGAGTTGAACAACGCGTGCCTCAAAACAATCAATTGTTGTATGTGTGTGCAATATTTAATATTATGTGTATTGTGAATAAATTTACATCTACATTTACTCATATGTGGTTATGCACTTTATTTTATAATCAATCAATAAACTTGTTTAAATGTTTTTCATAGGATTCACTCGCCAACTTTTTGTTGATCCAAAAACCATTTTTACACATGACACAGGTGGACAGGATGAAGCAAGGAAAACATAGGAAAAGTGCCTTAGAAGAAAAATAATGAAGGCTAGAAAGATGTATAGAACATGTTGTACTAGTATGATTTGATTGTATGATCTTCTTTAAAATTGTAATAATAAATATGAAACATTATAATAAATGTCATGAGCTTTGATGAAAACTCAATCATGCCCCGATCACCTTTTTTCGCTGCGGGTCGGGGTGTGACACAGCCTCTCTTTTTCTTGATGTGCAACCAGCCGCTTGCCGATGTCACACGTACAGCCATTACACGTGCACCGCGGGATAGGAAACACCGACTGGATTTCATCCCATAATGAACGGAGCTTTGTGTAGTAAGCCGAAACGGTGGCGCCGTCTTGGTGTGTAGTAGCGATTTTGTTTTTCAGTTCGTAAGCCCTCGATGCGCTCTCTTTTCCAAATCTTTCGCGAAGATCGACCCACATCTCTGCAGCGGTGTTGGCGTATTTGACACTACCCCTTATTTCCTTTTCCATGGCGGTGGTAAGCCACCCTTTGATCATCGCATCCACTCTCATCCATGGCATGTAGTCCTTGGATGTCTCTTCTGGCCTTTTAATTGACCCGTTAACGAAACCGATCTTATTCTTTGCGAACAAGAAGTTCTCCATCTCCTGCACCCAATCCGCATAATTCTTGTCTGACAATGCATCGTTGACTTGCATTTGTCTAGGGTAATCAGAAGGGTGAAGGTAATATGGTGAGTTGTAATCAACGGTGTTGTCGCCGCTGTCTTTAGACGATGTCTCTGTATCGCCGGCCATGTGTTTCGTCGGAGCAGTAGGATCACTCTCTGATAACATTATAACTTCAAGATATCAATTGTTTTTATTGATCATATATTTTTTAATACAGGGAAAAGAATGGCTATCCAAATATATAGAACAAGAACGAACAAAAAAGGAAAAATCAATAATTAAGGAGATAAGTCAGGAGGTAAATAAAAAGAGGATATGGACCGGATATTTAAAGTCCAATATTTTTTTACCTGTATAGATTTGAAGCTAGATATTATATATGTAGTAAAAAGAAACTCCATCAAAACAACAGAGTACAAGTCATTTAAGCAGGAGTTTTTAAAGTTACGACATGACTAATGAAATTATAATATGTACTCCTCATGTTTGGTTAAACTTACCATCTATACCCTATACGTTTTCATATATAAATTTTTACTGTTTTGGCCCACTAACTTTCTGGCAAATGTCCCGATCATAACCTTTTTTTGTCCACTTTAACTTTTACAACATAGTGTCTCAAAAAACTTCAAGTATACCATTGCGAGCTGCTTATTTTTATCTACGTTTCGATATAAGTTTCATTTAAAACGAAGTTGTAGTAATAATGTAGAAGTAATTGAAGCATAGACAAAGAAGTTATCAAAGGTTTTTTAATAGGTTTTCTATATGTTTTTTTTTTTATTTTATTTTTAAGGTGGATTTTTTTAATTACTAAATAAAGTTTTTAAACTATTTTAACTTTTATAAAAACTAAATAGTTTAAATTGTATTTTTTTATAATTAGTTTTTTTATTTTATTTCTTTATCGACTTTTTCATATAAACTTTATTTAAAATCGATCTACTGCTATGTGCTTGCTTTCAAGGGATTAATACACAAATGGTTTTTCAATTGTTTTAATTTCTATATATAGTTAGCTTTTATCTTATCTTTATCTATTTTACATGTAAACTTTGTTAAAAGTCTGCCTGTGCTTATTTTTTTAACGTTTCAACACGTGATTTTTTCGCTAGGTTAACACTGATGTCAAATTCATCAACCGAGCGTGACAATTTTTAACACCCTGTTATTTCCACGTTTCAACCCCGTCATGAAGCGTTGAAATTACCCACCATTTAACTTACTAATATATACAAATGATAAATCATTTTTCTTAACATAAAATATTAATTTTTGGCAAAGCTATGGCACCAATTAAACATGGAGTATCAAGAAGTTAAATGAGGACCATCATCTTAAATCTCATCTTTCACATGACGGTATAGTTGTATTTTAGCATGACCTTCCTAACATTAAAAAAAAACCGCCAATTCCCACAATATTTCTCACTCATTTGTATTTTTATAATTGATGTGTCTAAACAACAACTGTGTCAGTAGTACGTTGTTCGATTATATATATTTCTTGGGTGAACTTTTACAAATAGAAGCACATTGAATGTGTGAGGCGCGAGTGACTCACATCCTTGTGGAATACGACATAGAGGCTCAATTTTCGCACGCTATCTCGCCATCACGTAATTTTGAAATCTACCAACCTATCAATGAGGGCTCCACCACCGTGTCACAATATTGCTTCAATAACAATGTTATGAATGAAGCCTTAATTTTGACTTCATTGCGCGAGGATATGATGACAGATAATCCATAATTCTAGCAATTCGATCAAAAAGTTCATCGTGATTTTTGATTTCTACTATGACAAGCTGAGTCTCTCTTAAGTTAAATGAGTTTAAGTCGAGCTTAGACTAGCTCGGACTCAAGTTGCTCAACCTAAACGCCTGAACGGTGACAAGGTGAATACAAAATTGAGTCCTTACAGCATCAAGTTGAGACTATAATCACATAATAAGAATAAACAACTATCCACATAAGAATCAAAATCGTTGCAAAGTTATATAACCGTCATAAATAAAGATGTAAAAAAATATACTTGATGATGAATTTTAAACTCTAATATATTTATAGCAACATTAACAATAATAAGATAATAAATACTAAGACTAATAAAATAATAATGATAAGATAATAAATACTAAGACTAATAAATGGTGAAAACAAACAAACAAAAAGTTGATATGATGGTTAACATCGAGGTACACTTATAAAGGGTTAGTTTACAAAATGAGTTTACAAAACTTTGGGCACCTATCAGAGAAGCAATAAGGAAATAAGGAAAGAAAGAATTCAGAAAGTGAATTTATGAATTTTCTATCGGTGATCATTAGATGTTTGGAGGAAGGAAAAAATAAAACTGGTTGAATTAAAAAATTAAAAAATAAAAGAATAGGATTAATTTTATTGTCTTACAAGAAATTTAATTTAGTAACATTTCAGGTATAGAATTTGAGAAATTTTAGGGAGTAGGCAGATTTGAGATGGATCACATTCTAGCCATAGGAAGATTTGGAGGGGTGGTTAGCATGTGGAATCCTAACATCATCAAGGTACACGACTCTATCAAAAACTCTATTTTTTTTTTATACTGGGGGTTATCATGGGATGTAACAAAGCTATCAATTTTATTAGCATTTATGCCCCTCAAAAGGTCCCCAAAAAAAGTCTCTGTGAGATGACACAGGAGTGGTTATGAGAAATTATTCGGGTTAGTGGGTGATCATGAGGGACTTTAATGCGGTGCATAATCAGGATAGGGAGGAAATTCACGTATTTAAGGATAACGGAAATAAGCAAAGCAAGATTGACAGAGTCTTGGTTTGTCATGATTTTTTTCTGAATGACCGGGGCTTGCCTCACGATGCTCAGGGTGCACTCTAATCATTGCCCTCTGGTCTTAATTTGTGTGAACAAAAACTTCAGCCCCAAGCCGTTTAGAATTTTCAACTCTTGGATGGAGAGGAAAGACTTCGACAAAGTGGTTCATAAGGCGATAGAAAATTTTGTTGGTATGGGAGAGGCAGACTTGGTTTTAATGAACAAATTTAAGGCAATCAGGGAGAGTATTAAAAAATGGAAAAATGAGGTTTTAGTCAAGGAAGGGGAACTGAAATGGCTCTAAAGGAAGATTTAGAAAAATTGGATGAACTGGCAGAAGGTAAAGAGTTGTTAGAAGAGGAGGAGTGGACCAAATTGGAATGCTAAAAAGACTTAAAGGAGCTGGAAAATTATTGAACTAAAGATCTCAAGCAAAGAACTAGGTATAGATGGGATCTGGAAGGAGATGAAAACTCAGCTTTCTTTCACGGGTAAATCAACAGTAGACGGGCGATTAATAATACCCCTGGGCTTCTGATTGATGGGACTCGGACATCAAAACCAACATTGGTGAAAAACAGATAATGGGCTTTTTCAAAAAGGCGTTCGAGGAAAGAATCGGTAGTAGACCTAAACTTAATTGCCAAAATATCAGGAGGCTTTCGGAGGAGGAGGCGGGTTCCCTGGTGGTGCCCTTTGGGAAAGAAGAGATAAAGAGTGCCGTTTTCGAATGTGGAGCGGACAAAGCTCCTGGGCCAAATGGGTTTAACTTTAAATTCATCAAAAGGTACTGGATTATATTTGAAAATGATTTTGCTAACCGGTTAGCTTCCTTTTACAGCAAAGGCACTACATCTGTTGGATGTAGTTCATCTTTCATTACTCTTATCCCTAAAAACAAGGATCCGATGGGGCTGAAAGATTATGGGCCTATAAATCTGATCGGGGTGATAAGCAAAACTATATCTAAGATCCTTGCAAATCGCCTCAAGAAGGTTATTGGCTCTATTATTCGGAGAATCACACGACTTTTCTAAAAGGGAGGTACATTCTTGACAGTCTATTAATGTTAAACGAGTTAATTGCATGGATTAAAAAAGATTAAAAAATGGTTTTCCATCTTAAAATTGGTTTTGAAAAGGCATACGATAATGTTAATTGGGAGTTTCTTTTGGATATAATGGGTAAAATGGGTTTTCCTTCGGTGTGGTGTAAATGGGTTAAAGGGGTCTTAAAGTCGGCGAGCTCTTCGGTTTTGGTCAATGGGTCCCCTAAATTCGAATTTAAATGTACTAAAGGTATTAGACAAGGAGACCCTTTGTCTCCTTTTCTGTTCCTTCTGGTTATGGAAGCGTTATCTATCATCTTTTGTAAAGCTGGGGTAGAAGGTTTGTTTAAAGGTATTCAAACCCCCAACAACGTACCGGTTGTCTCTCATCTGTTTTATGTTGATGATGCTCTTTTATTGGGGGGAATAGGATAGGGCTAACGTGTCTAACGTGGCTAGATGTTTGAGAATTTTTTTTATTTGTGCTCTAGATTAAAAATTAATCTTCAAAATCAAACCTATATGGGTTGGGTGTAACACCCTGTAAAATCGTGTCCAATAATATAGCGACACGTTTATATTTTATTTTAAGTCTATTAAAGACTAATAGGGACTAAAAGCGTCAACATGCTCAAACTAAGTCTCTGAGTGATCTTCTGATGTCAACATGCATAAACCAAGCCTCTGAGTGACCATTAGTGTCAACATACTTAAAACATAGCCTCTGAGTGATCATTGGTGTCAACATGCTTAAAATTGGCCTCTGAGTGACCTTTGTGTCAACATGTCCAGCCTCTGAGTGACATCAGAGTCAACATGCTTATAACGAGCCTCTGAGTGATCTTTTACGAAGTCCTAACTCTCATATGTTCCATTTGTGGACTAGAGGGATTAAATCCGTAATTTTATAAAGTTGGACATTGGAGTGATTGAAAGTGTCAACATGTTAATTTATACCTCTGAGTGACCTTTTAACGAACCGAGAGCTCGACAATATCCGGGCATAATCCCGGGTACGCCAAGTATTGGCTACGGAGGGCTAAAAGTGCTAAAAAGGTGTTTTAGAAGGTTTAAAGGGGTTTAATAAGTTGAGGGGCTAAATGTGACAAATTTTGAAATCTGACATGGGGCGCCGGCGGGGCGCGAGAGGCTAAGGTCTGGCCTCTCCCGGGGCGCGAGAGGCTAAGGTCTGGCCTCTCCCGGGGCGCGAGAGGCCTGTGTCTGCAGAAAGTTTGCTTGGCCTCCACAAATATTGCCAAAAAACCATTAAATCGAAACCAGTGACTTTCAAACAGCTATGCCACGTTTTAGGACACTTGTAAGCTCCCTCTTACACCCCTTAACACCTGGCATCACCTCCTTTGAGCTCTCCAACTATAAATAGGTGCAAAGGTTCAACCTTTGAACTTGCACCTTTCTCATTTTCAACTCTTCTCCCTCCTCTGAAAGTTCCTAACTGAAAGGAGCATCCAACTTAGTTCTCTTGCATTCTAGGAACCTCTTTTAAGTGTTCCTTTCTCTTACATTTTCGTTTATAGGCTTCTATAGCCAAAAGTCAAGCGTTTTACGGAAAACGCCTTGACTTTCGGTTAAGACCATTATGGTCCAGCCATTGTTCGTAATGAACATGGCTAAGTGATCGTAATAAGGTAGGTGTTAGTCCCTATAAAGGGCACCTCCTGAAGATCACATTTGCTAGACCAATTGACGGGTCAAAGTTATGATATTAAAAAGTCAAACAGGCCATTTTTCAGAAAAATCATAAATTGATCTTATATATGTTATGAAATCTGTTTTGACACTCAAACAAGTTGGTAATAATTATTAGAACATGTAAGAACATGTTCTGCTCGTCAATTTTAGTTCTAGGGTCGGTTCGCAACCGAAAGTCGCAAAGTTTGACTTCTGCTTTGACTTTCGATTTTGACCCGATTTAGATGAGTTACCTACTGATCTAAAGTTGCATTATGATCGTAATATAATGTAGCATAACCCTCTGAGGTTATATTACATGATCATAATCGGAATCTTAGTTTATGCACAAGTTCCGTAATTATGCCATTTTGACTAAAATGTCCTTTTTGCATAAAATAAGGTTTAAAAGATAATGAACTTGAAAATAAGTTTCTTACTGATGTAATATTATAATTAGGATTATTTGGGATGTTAAATCAGATTATAAACTGAGTTTATGAACAAGTCCTTGTAATATGTCGGTAAATGACGATAAAGCCCTTATGGCTTATAAAATGGTTTTAATCATATCTTTTCAAGGCAAATCTTTTACATACTGATATGTTATATTAAATAACATATCTAAAACATTTTAATTTGATCTTAAATCAGTTTTCATTAAACATCGCATAAATCGTCATTTTACGACAAAAGCGCCGTTTCGGCGCATAGTATGGTTATAAACCATATTAATTGACCAAGACTTGTTACCTACTGATTCTAAAACTTATTTTAACATATTTACAGTAGGTACAAGATATAAACTCAGAATCCCAAATAATTTGTAAAATGACTAAAATGCTCCTTCGGTGCATAGTTTGGTCATAAAAGATAAATTACACATATAATTGATATCCTACTGATATTATATTACAAATAAATTATTTTTCCAGAATAATTATAATTATAACATTTAATTATATTCAAGTTCCTTTTATACGGTATGAAATTTTCGAAATGCCATTATGAGGCACAGTTTCATTTTAAAACCTTAACGGGCATATAAGTTGATATCCTATTGATATTACAACTTAATTAAAGTATAATGGCATATAGAATTTGTCCATGAATTATCCGGTTACCCGATATCGCTGGCATGCATACGGTTAAGTATATGTAACTAGTTCACAAAAATTAACCGAAACAGGTCTAACCTTGTCATTTAAGTTTAAAAATCCAGAATGTTAATTGTTTACCCATTTTATACAAGTCAAGATACTTGTCGGGTTTAAACTACATTCTATCCGGTCATCGCTTAATCTAGCGTACCGTTTTGATCTTATACACTAATCGGTCTAAGTCTATGACTTAAATAAAACCGTTAGTATTTAATTGGTTAGCTTATGCCATAATCCAGACTAGAGCCTTCTGGTAAATGCTATTTGCACCTAATTCATTTTGGATACGCCTGAGATATTAAATCTTGCATTTTAAAACAAGACTAGCTCAGGTAAATACTCTTGACTTATTTTCCCTATACGGGCTTGGGATACGGTAAATTATTACCGCTTGGTCGGAAATGGGATCAATCGAATGCTGGATCGTGGCTAGTAAATCCGCATATTCCGTTTTAACCAGTTTTGTTTGATGACTTAAACATCATGGGTTAACTACCGTGTCCTGGATATCCTCGGCTCATTACATTAGATAATGGCCACGACCTTAGCGCGGGGTGTAGGCATGCACCTGACAGACGCTCTAATGCAAATTACCCAAGACGTTGGGGATAACTCCTCCGTGAGTTCTAAGTGGTGTATACTTAATCATGTCTCGGTCTCTGTACTGGGCCCTGTATGTATGAACAAACATGTGAATCTGTTAACAAGGTTACAAAGTAACTTTCCCAAGTTATAAAAGGTTTGTGCCCTGTGCACTTAAATCTAATTTCTAAAATGTTTTCCAAATGAGTCAGTCGGGTGTATTTACCAGCGAAAGCTGACGTATTTTCAAAAGACTAAGCTTGTAGGTACAATACGAAATAGGTCGGAAGTTGCTCGATAGTGAAATAAAAGGATCTTGCAAATCCTTAGATCTGCCCTAAAGTCTGTTTTATATTCTTTCTTTGTACATTTTATGATCCACCTATGGATCTTCTATTACGAGCCTGTATATTATTTTGTATTTCGAACATTCGGTTTGTAATAGTAATTTTACTCCAAGACTTCCGTTGTGCCGTGTTTAATTGACTATGATGATATCAACTTACGTCACAATATTCCCCATCTGGGCCCACCGGTGTATGGCTTTAGGTTGGAAAAATCCGGGGTGTGACATCGGGGGTGGATAATTCTAATATCATTGAGATGGCCAAGGTTATTGGGTGCAAAACTCATAGTATTATGATCTCTTACTTGGGAATTACGGTGGGGGCTAATATGAATAGAATTAATAACTAGGATCCAGCCACTTAGGTTATAGTCTAGTGGTCAAGAGAAATTATCTCTTGTGGGGAGACCAAGGTTCAATCCTTGAGAGGTGTAAGTATTTAAGGGGAAAATTAGCCGTTCAAAAAAAACTAGGATCCTATAATTGAGGTTTTCGATAAAAGGTTGTTGGCTTAAAAAGCTAAAACTTTATCGATTGGTGGGAGGCTTACTTTGATTAACTATGTGTTGGAAAGTCTCCCTATATACTTTTTTCCTTATACAAGGCCCCTGCCGGGGTGATTAAGATCCTGGAAGCTAAGATGAGAAAATTCTTGTGGGCGGGTTCTCAGGATTCTAATAAAATGAATTGGATGGCTTGGGGTTGGATTACTTGGTCCAAGAACAAAGATGGTTTGGGTATAAATAGACCCAAAGAGATTAATGAGGCGCTTCTATATAAATTGGGTTGGAGATTTAGGGTGGAGTATTGTAATCTTTGGAGGAAGGTGGTGGAAGCGTGTCACTTTAAAAACAATCAAAGGAGTTATCTTCCGCTTAACGGTAACATCTCGGGGTGTTGGAAAAATATTGCAAATCTGATTTTTAAAATGAAAATTAATTGGAAAGGGTTAAATCAGTGAATTTTAGGCAAGGTGGGGAATGGTTCTGAGATCCGTTTTTGGATTGACACCTGGTGGGCGATCTTCATCTCATGGAAAGATGGCCACGTCTGTTTGGTCTAGAATTGGTTAAATCTTGCAGGGTGGCTGACAAGATTAGCTTGAATCAAGACATTCGCGGTTACTCCTGGAACTGGTCTAGACTGCCCGAGTCTGTTGCGGAGCTTTTGGAATGGTAGGAATGCCAAGATTATCTCAGCTCAGTTACGTTGTCCAATGTTGAGGATTCTTGGTATTGGGATGGTGGCGATCCGGGTGAGTTTTCTGTAAAGGCAGTTAAAAAGGCCTTGATTAGGGATAGAGGGGCAAGTCCCCTCCCTGATTTCGTTTGGTGTAAATGGGTGCTTCTTAAATGCAATACTATGGCTTGGAGAGGTAATCTGGACAGGTTAGCTACAAGAGTAAATTTAAAAAGAAGAATGTAGATATCACATCGGTTATGTGTCCTTTCTGTGATGAGCATGATGAAACAGTTGAGCACCTATTTTCTGCTTGCTCGGTGGCAATTCGGGTTGGGTCGGCTTTCAGTGTCTAGTGCAACATTCCTCCTATTTATTCCTTCGATTTCAAAGACATTCTTGAAATTCATAATTTTCTCGATGGGTAAGAAAGAGAAGAAGATCATTTACGGATTAATGATTATCTCCTGCTGGTGTATTTAACGAAGCCCGCAAGATATTATAGGGGAGATCAAATCGAGGGGTTTTGAGTGGATTAAAAATAGATCCTCGTGTAAGTATTTAAGTTGGTCGGAATGGTATAAATATCCATTGTATATGTTGTAATTTGTTTGTTTCTTACCTGTTTGAATCAGGAATGTTTATATTGTTTAGCCTTTTCTCCAATTGAGTTGAAGAAGGTTTGTTTTAATAAAGTTTCTTTGAAAAAAAACATATACAAAATGAGCCTTAATTATGGATTGAGAACCAGACACATATTAGATGATAAGACATTGAAAGAAATAAAATGTCTAGAACATGCGTGAGTGTCATAACATAAATCTAAGGGCTATATTTTCAAAATCAACATGAAATTGACACACATGTCCCGCATGTTCCAAAACAACTGTCACTTAACAGGGTGGAATGAAAAAAAATTGTTTTTATCTCATAGAGAGATTTTATTAATCCGATATCATTCCGTTTCTTTCTACCTTTGCTTCGGCGCCAAAGCTCTACCAAGCCTCGGAACTCTAAATCTGATCAATGGAATAGCCAGCGAGATATCAAAACACCGATAATTAGTAAAGTGGAGAATATCAATGTTTTAAAAACTGGTTTTTTATCGTAGCGGACTAGGCTCAAACATGGTTTAACTGTTTGAATCGGATTAACTGTTTGACTAATTAACCCTATAAATCCATAAAATACAATTTCAACTCAAAAAATAATAAAAAGACTACATCAATTCATAATAAAAAAAACCAATGATCGATGTGGATTGTGAAAGAAGTTTGATCAATGTAGTTACGGGTGCTAAGTTTTTTTGGCTCATAAAACATTAAAAGTCCAAATATTAATATTGGACCGGCACTAGCATCCCGGTTTAAATCGGTACAACCCAATTTACCAGCAGTACAACTTCTTTGTCGTTCTCTTAGTTTATCAGTACGATTTGTGTTAGGCAAGCTTTCGACATCTGGTTTAACCGGCTCAGCGGGCCGGTTTAAACCAGTTTTTAAAACCTTGGATAACATTATAAAAAATAGCTAATTATTTAAGATAGTGTTTGGTTTATAGTGAGTTATTATATGAATAAGGATTTGATTTTTTCTATTGCAAGGAGCAATGACCAGGCGGGGTGTGATCAAATATAAGTTTATAGGTTTCATATATTATCTATGAGCATGCACATCTCTTCTGTCTAAAATCAATATAGTTTTTGTTTAAGGTGTTACACTATCAATCAAACACTTTTATAAGAAATGATTCCTATTCTCATACACTCCAATCATACACATCCTATGTGTTTTATTAGGTCACCTACCTTTTATACCGCTCATGAACATATAAGATTCCGTATAAATTACCCAACAAGATCATTTGTAGAGCAATTATGATACTCTACAAAATTACACTATAAGATCAAAATCACCCTACAAGATCATTTACAGAGTAATTATGATACTCTATAAAATTACCCTATAAGATCAAAACTACCCTCCAAGATTATTTGTAGAGTAATTTTGATAATTACTCTACGAGTAAAATAATTCCTAAAATGTCACTGCGTTTTTTTCATTCCGTTCGTACGTTTTGTATGATAAGATACTTTCTATTTGATCTTTTGTCTATAACCAAAACAATGTTAGATGATGAGTACGTTCTTCAGACCATCCGATATTTTACTTAACCAAACATAAAGTAGTCAAGTGAGATATTTTCTTTGAATGGCAACGAGGACAACTTTCGATCAACACAAACAAAACAGCAAGCTGCTACTTGATACAATATACACAAGAAGCAAAAACAAAAAAAAAACAAATCATAACATTGAAAAAACAAAACATCGGTACCAACCTACCCAATTCCTTCAAATATTCTCCATTTATCCCAGCCAATATTGACAGCCCTGGCCGTGCTCTACACCCACTGAAACGCTTGTTCTTTGATATCTTCTACCATTTTATACGGCCACACTTCATGTCCTTCAAAGATTTTTCAATTCCTCGCATTCCACAACTTCCACAATGTTAATGAAACAATTGCGTGTACGATCTGTTTTCGTTGTGTCGACATGTCCAACCCATCCTATGATTTAATGATATCTTCATCCACCATTGATACTTTGCACCATATTTAGTTTAAAAGAATAAATGCTATATCCGTTATTCAGATTCTTTAACTATATTAGTATAAAAATAGATATAGACGTATGATAAATTTTACCCGTAGTATAAAAAAGACAAAATAATGAATATTTTTTGATTAAATCGTTCGCCATTATTGAAAGAAGAAGAACAAGGAGAAAAAACAAGTAGACAATGCAAGAGTCACATGTTTATAAATAGTTCATAATGATCCAATAATTAAAGTGGAAATCATAAATGTATTTTACATAAACATGGAGCATTTTTTATAATAAAATTATTTATTTATGACCTGTATGATTTCAAAAATGAATATAAAATGTCAATGTCCCTTTTAATTATATTCATAGCCAATAGGAAAAGTTAACTCACTATCGTTACCCTAGATGTGACATTTGATGTAGTATCATTTAGTCGATTTTGTTTACCCATGTAATCATTTAACATTTACAATTTATTAATATATTTTTAACGTATGATTTTATGCATTTTCTATGTGTGTTAATTCGTAACAAAATGAGGAATAGTAATTTTTTTAACTTTTTTTTTTTCTATTATGGTTTTTTTCTTTCTCTTTTTCAAAGTAAAAACTTTCTTTTTTTTGTTTTTTAATTAAATTTTGATTTTTTTTATAATTTTGTGACTAAAATTAAATGAGCATAGTTTCTTATGTTAGTTTTGTTTTACGTTTTTTCTCAAATTTAGTTGTCGTTTGTTTGCTACTTAATAAGGTGTTTGATAGTCATATTTGGTCCCTTGAGTTTTTTCTTCTCAAATTTAGTTGTCATTTGTTTGCTACTTAATAGTACCGGTCACTTTGGACCTTAACGACTTGGAGGCCTGAACCTAGTTCACCACATCGGGATAGAAGGATAACTTCCCTTAACTATCCTAATAGAAGGCCTTTTATCCTTAACTATCCTGATAGAAGGTCTTTTATCCTTAAGTATCCTAATAGAAGACCTTTTATCCTTAACTATCATTTCTTGGCCAATATGTGGTCTATACCACTTGCCATAATCAAATCCATTAAGGTCTTTTGGAATTATATAGCAGAGCATAAATTTCGAGTAAAATCGAGACGCTCGCTTGAAGAGGACGAATACATACATATATATATATATAATTCCAAAATACTTCATTAAATACCAATAGAAATTACAATACTAGAAACAAATGAAACAAATTGTCCATGCAAGGACTTTAAAAGAAGTAAAACGTCCACGCAGGGACTAAGGAATAACAATGTCCTCGCAGGGACTAAATATATTTAGAAAGGGACTTCACTTGTTCTTCCTTCCCTTAACCAACTTAGAGAGAGTTTCTTGAAGAACTTGTTCGTCTTTTTCTCCATTTTCTCCGTTTGTTGTTGCATTTCTTTCATTCGTTCTAAGGCCTCATTGATGGCCTCGAGTGGTGGCGAAGGTTGTGGTTGTGACATAATAGGATACTGGTACCCATAACTTGGATATCCACTAGGTGGGTAAGCAGGTGGGAAAGGAGACGGGTAAAGTGCATTATGCATGACCGCTTGCATGTAAGGGTCTTGCGATAATGCTTGATAATCAACTGGTGTAGTTGGGTTAAAAGGATCATATCCAAACGTATCCGGATATGTTGGGATAGGGTTATTGTAACCCGATGGTGGTGGCTGAACAGCGTGTGATGGCGTTGGTTCCACCACAGGTAAAGCATTGGAGGGTCCACTCATTTGTGGGTCCTCTTGAATGGTGGGGTAGGGTTTAGGCAAAGGTGGTAGCGAACCCGACCGTTGTCCTGCACATATGGACATACGTGCTCCACGTTTCCTCCTTGGTGGTTCAGGTTGCGGCTGATGGTGTTCCACCGGTTCCATGTGCACATCTTCTTGCATGGGGGGGTGGTTGGGAGTGATGGAAAGGAGTGTTAGCGAAGGTAAATTGGTTCCAATATTGCTCCCACTCATTAGGACCTTGATAAGGCGATCCGGCATATGAGTTTGAATCGCTTGAGATTTTTATGGGATGTGCATTTGATCCTGACGGCGGCATCTTCGGGTCGGAGTCCTCGTCCATTGGGTTTGGCTGATTCAGCTGATTCTGATCAGCTGGGGGTGTGTTAAAGTATTGTTGGGATTAAACTCATCATGGTAAGAATGATGAGAGTGGTGAGAATGGTACGAGTTGTATGAACTTTGAGTATGGGAATGTGAATGTTGCGGCAATGGCCATGAATCTCCCGAATCTTCATAGGGGTTCGGGTGATGTGGATGTGGAGGGTTATGTCCTGAAGGTCCTCCCCTCATTGGTCCTTTTCCTCTTCCTCGTACTCGTGGCGGCAGTTTTTTCCTGTTTAAAATCAATTCAAAAACAATATTAATAACTTAATAATGAAAATGAGTAATCCTAGGTCAAAGCCTAGACTCGGAAGTCTAAGGAATGTGCTTGTGTAAGTTTGAGACTAAACACAAAAGGTTAGTGTTTAATTCTCTCAAACGTTGGCTCTGATACCAACCTGTCACACCCTGTTTTTTCAACCAAACACCGGTGGGCCCGGGTGGGGAATATAGTGACGTAAAGTTGATACCATCATAGTCAATTAAACACAACACAACGAAAGTCTTGGATTTAAATTACTATTACAAACCAAATGTTCGAAATACAAAATAATACACAGGCTCATAATAGAAGATCCACAGGCGGATCATAAATTATACAAAGAAAGAATGTAAAAAAGACTTTGGGCAGATCTAGGATTTGCAAGATCCTCTTATCACTACCGAGCATTTCCAGCCTATTTTCCGTATTGTACCTGCAAGCTTAGTCTTTTGAAAATACGTTAGCTTTCGCTGATGAATACACCCAACTGACTCACTTTGAAAACATTTGAAAATGATTTTAAGTGCACAAAGGCGCAAAATCTTTTATAACTTGGGAAAGTTGACCGTCCAACCTTGTTAACAGATTTACATGTTTGTCCATACATACAGGGCCCGATACGGAGACCGAGGCATGATTAACGTACACACCACTTTGGACTCACGATGGAGTCAATTCTTCCCAACCTTGTGGGCAATGCATTTTCAGCGTCTATCGGGTGTATGCCTACACCGCGCTAAGGTCGTGGCCATTATCGATTATAATGAGCCGAGGATATCCAGGACACGGTAGCTAACCCCCGATGTTTAAGTTATCAAACAAAACTGATTAAAACATAATAAGCGGATTTACTAGCCACAATCCAGCATTCGATTGATCCCATTTCCGACCAAGCAATAATAATTTATGGTAACTCAATCCCGTATAGAGGAAATAAGTCGAGAGTATTAACTGAGCTATTCTACGTTTAAACGCAAGATTTATTAACTCAGCCGTACGCAAAAGTACTAAGTGCAGATAGCATTTACCGGAAAGTCTCTAGTATGGATTATGGCATAAACTAACCAATTAAATACTAACGATCTAATATAAGTCATAGACTTAGACCGACTAGCGTACTTAATCAAAACGTATAACGCTAGAGTAAACGATGATTGGATAAATGTAGTTTAATCCCAACAAGTACCTTGACTTGTGTAATATGGATAAACTATAAACATTATGGATTTTGAGAGTTAAATGACAATGTTAGACCCGTTTCGGTTAATTTTCGTAAACTAGTTACATATGCTTAACCGTACGCATATCAGCGATATCGGGTAACCGGATAAGTCATGGACAAGTTCTATATGCAATTACACTTTAAATAAGTCGTACTAGCAGTAAGTGATGGAATTCACTTAATTAACCAAAGTTATGCTAACGCGTAAACCGGGTAATAGGAACGTAGGTCGTAAACCGTAAATTAATAATACGTTGATAAGAGGTTTCTTGTTTGGTTAAAATAGCCAAACGGGTCAAAAGAAAAATATAATATAAAAGAAGGTATGAAGACATAGCAAAGACGCAAGCCTAGTGACGGATGCGTAAATTTGAGTTAGCGAACTTATACGAGAGTTGAGTTTCCACCAGGAGACTGATTTTCATTACGTGAATGAAGAAACATGGTTAAATGAGTTAACGGGTCAAATAACTACTTGAATAAATTTTATGTCGTTGACATAAAGTGTGAGAAATTCACTACTTGAATGATATGATTAAATCTAAAATGAGGAAAATCTGTTTACGATCACATCGAAACAAATTTGAGGTTAATCGGACTTATAACGAAAAAGTTACGGACGTTTTCGTAAAGGAACAAAAGTGCAAAAATCTGCAGCTGGGCTGCAGCGTAAGCTACGGTTCTTAACCATGGCTTACGGTTATGAATGGTTGTTTCGGACAGAAGATGTGCACCGTAAGCTACGCTCCTTACTGAAATGAAAATTTTAGGTTGTCAATGGATATATATATATATATATATATATATATATATATATATATATATGTGTTTATCTAAATATGTTATACATTGAATATAACTAATGTAAATGATAAATGTTGTTACATAGGTGATTGCTAAGGAGTTTAAGAATGAAGATCAAGCATTAAGAAGAACCGAACACAAACGAAGGACTTAACTTCTGCATGCTATTTTAAATCTTTTGTAAGACAAATAGTTTACATGTTTTGGTAAAACTTAAATTGTATGATATGGGTGTTTATTTTATAATATACTATGAAATATGAACTTTATTTTATAATTATGGTTTGACACAACTTAGTTGTTACAGCGAAAAAGGATGGGGCACTAACTAGCTTTTCTTTCAAAGAGTCAAAAGCTTTATGGCATTCCTCGTCAAAGACAAAGGGTACGTCTTTTTCAAGGAGTCGGGTCATGGGGTGAGTGATCTTTAAAAAATCTTTAATAAGACGCCTATAGAAGCCCTCATGACGAAGGAAACTACGATTGGACTTCACACTCGTGGGTGATGGCAACCTACTAATTGTGTTTATCTTAGCCCTATCCACTGTCTCGAAATTTTATGTCCTAACATTATCCCCTCCAATCACCATAAAGTGACACTTCTCCCAATTTAGCATCAGGTTAGTCTCTACACACCTTTTCATCATCCTATCTAAATTGAGAAGACACTGCGCAAAAGTGCCACCTTAGACCAAGAAATCATCCATGAAAACATCTATAGAAGTCTTAAGAATGTCTTGGAAAACGGTGACCATGCATCGCTGAAAGGTAGCTGGAGCATCACATAACCCGAATGGCTTACGTCAATATGCATAGGTGCCGTAAGGGCTTGTGAAGGTCGTCTTATCTTGATCCTCTAGTGCGATGGGGATCTAAAAGTAACCCGAAAATCCATCGAGAAAACAGTAGAACTGTTGACCCGCCAAACGCTCCAACATCTGATCGATAAAGGGAAGAGGAAAGTGATCTTTCTGGGTGGCGTCATTTTACTTTCAGCAGTCAATGCACACGCGCCAACCGGTGACCGTACAGGACGGAATAAGCTCATTCTTCTCACTCAGAACCACTGTCATCCCACCCTTCTTTGGGATAACTTAGGTTGGACTAACCCACGGAGAATCGGAAACGGGGTAGATCACCCCGACATCTAACAATTTGAGAACCTCCTTCTTCCTACCTCCTGCATGTTCGGATTGAGGCGCCGTTGAGGTTGCACCACCGACGTATATTCATCTTCCATGAGTATCCGGTGGGTACAATAGGCGGGGCTTATGCCCTTGATACTCGAAAGTCTTCATGCAATGGCCTCTTTGTTCACCCTCAAAACCTCTAATAACCTAGATTTCTCCTCCTCCACCAATTTAGATGAAATAATGACGGGTAAATTTGACCCTTCACCTTGAAAAGCATATTCTAAATGGGATAGAAGAACCTTAAGCTCTAAAGGGGCGGGTGTCTCAATGGGAACTCTCTCGCTCTCATCCCTAACCTCACTCAATTCTACCACTTCATGGACTCAGTCGATCCCTTCTTCATCCTCACTCTCTTCGACAACCTCCTCGGTTGCCTCAACTACCCCTCTCTTACTAAATCAGCTCCACTAATGAAATCGAAACACCGATCAACACATGATAAGAACGACTCAAAGAAATAGACCGAGTGACACGGACCACTAGGGTGTTGCATTGAACGGGCTACCTAGAATGTTACCTTTTCCTCACCAAATCAAAGAGTGATGTTACCATCAAAGACATCAATGATGGCCTTTGCGGTACACAAGAATGGATGTCCTAAAATGATAGGAACTCTCTCATCAGATTCCATATCGAGGGTGACAAAGTCTACAGGAAAGACGAACTTATTGACCTCAACTAAGAGATTTTCGACTATGCCACAAGGATATTTAACTGACCGACGATTAAACAAGTTACTTATCAAACTATTATAAACATTTCAGTTAAGAGATGTCGAGTGGAACCAGTGATGATACGGTATCCATTATGACTGAAGAGATACGAGAAAAGATTTCCAAAGAAGTCGGAAAAGCTCTTGAAGCCAGCCTACCAAGATTCGTGGAAAGGCTACAAACCATGATACTCACGCCTGTTGAGGAAAGAATTAACGAACTGAAAGAAAGTCTTAATGAAGAAAGAAACAAGCACAAAGAGAAGAAAGCTTGTCCTTATAACTAGTTTATGGCATGCAAACCCCCAATTTATAACGGAGAAGTTGACCCAATTGCTTGTCAAATATGGATAAGTGATATGGAGGGTATCTTTGAACGAACGCACTGTGACACCAACGATTTCGTAGTCTACGGAACTGGCCAACTGAGAGGCCAAGCTAAGGATTGGTGGAATAATCTTAAGAATGAACAAGGGGTTGAGGCTACGCGAGCCATGACCTGGGAAGAATTTAAAGAACCCTTCGTCAAACACCACAACCCTAGGGTTGTGATCAACAAGATAAAGGAAGAATTTATGCATTTGAGGCATAAGGGTGAAACGATCGGCAAGATCACAGGAATATTCCTGGATAAGTTGAGGTTTAGTGATGAGTTGGTAAAAACTGAAGAACAAAAGGTATATCACTACCACAATATGTTGAGTGCAGAGTATAGGGAGTTTATGACTCCCTCAAATTATAAGAATCTCACAGAGATTATCAATGCTGCACGGAAGCATGAAATTGAGCTGAGGAAAAAAGTTGAAAGGGGTGAAAGGAGGGGGTTAGATGCAAACCCAAGTCCCACAAAGAAACCAAAGATAACCGAGTCCTCAAAGAAAACAAGTGCAAAAAGGGGATCACCTAACTGCAAGACGTGCGGTCGTGGCTATCGGGGTGAATGCCATTTTAAAGACAAACCGTGTATTATATGCGGTAAAACAGGACACGCAGCTTCAATTTGCCCTGGCAAGGTGTCGGTATGCTACAAATGTTACCAACCGGGTCACAAGAAATCTGAATGCCCAGAATTGGCAGAAAAGAAGGTGATACCTGACACAAAATGGAGGTTCTAAGAGCTAAAGCAAGATCATTCCAAATAACTGCGGCCGAGGCTAAGATTGAACCCGACGTGGTTTCAGGTACATTTACCGTTAATAATATTCTTGCACGCATTTTGTTTGATACGGGTGCAAACAAATCTTTTGTTTCACATAGATTTATTCAACATCCTTCATTTACATTAACGAAATTACCTATGCCGATGGAAGTAGAAGTAGGTAATAATAGAATTGTTGTTTGTGATATATGTCGGGATTGCAAAATGAACGTTGATGGAGAGGATTACTTAGTAGACTTGATACCCATGTCGATGGGGGAATTTCATGTAGTGATTGGGATGGATTGACTGTTCCGTTACCACGCCAACGTAATATGTTTTCGCAAGGAGATACAACTAACATCTCCGAGCGGGAGGCATATCACTATCTACGGAGAAAAGAGCGGTAACCCAAAGATGTGCTCAATAATGAAAGTCCAAAGACTCATTCAACATGGGTGCAAGGCATATCTGACATATGTGCGTGATGCAGAAAAAGAGCTGCCAAAAATTGAAAACATACCCGTAGTACGAGATTTTAAGGATGTATTCCCGGAAGATTTACCAGGGTACCACCTGAGCGTGAGATAGAGTTCGGAATTGAATTAGTCCCGGATGCGAAACCGGTGGCTAGGGCACCGTATAGATTAGCACCATCGGAACTTCAAGAACTAATGTCGCACTTACAAGAATTACTAGATAAGGGATTTATTCTTCCAAGTGTCTCCCCTTGGGGAGCACCGGTATTATTCGTGAAGAAGAAGGACGGGAGCATGCGTATGTGTATCGATTACCGCGAGCTGAACAAACTTACTGTAAAGAATAGATACCCACTTCTGAGAATTGATGATTTATTAGACCAACTACAAGGGGCGACTTGGTTTTCAAAAATTGACTTAAGGTCAGGTTATCACCAACTAAGGGTAAAGGAAGAAGATGTGCCGAAAACAGCGTTCCGTACATGATACGGACACTACGAATTTCTAGTAATGTCCTTCGGACAAACGAATGCACCCACGGCTTTTATGGATCTTATGAGCCGGGTTTGCAAACCAATGCTTGATAAGTCGGTGATAGTGTTTATCGACGACATTTTAGTATATTCAAAAAGTGAGACAGATCACGCTCATCATTTGCAAGATGTATTAAAAACATTGAGACGGGAAAAACTTTATGCTAAGTTTTCGAAATGTGCCTTTTGGCTCCGAGAAGTACAATTCCTAGGGCACGTCATCAGTGCCGATGGAATATTAGTCGATCCGTCCAAGATAGAAACAATGGAATCCTCCAAAAAACCCTTCGGAGATTAGGAGCTTTTTAGGACTTGCGGGCTATTACCGGAGATTTATTCAAGACTTTTCCAAGATTGCCTCACCGTTAACCAAACTAACTCGTAAGAGTGAAAAATTTGTATGGGGCGACGAACAGGATAGAGGTTTCAATTGCTCAAGGAAAAGTTGACCAGTGCACCAGTGTTGACCTTGCCAGATGGCACCGACGTTTTGGTAGTATACTCAGATGCATCACACCTAGGTATTGGGTGTGTACTTATGCAACGAGGTAAGGTGATTGCTTATGCCTTAAGACAATTGAAGGATCACGAAAAGAAGTATCCGACTTACGACCTCGAATTGGCGGCAGTGATATTCGCCTTAAAGATTTGGAGGCATTACCTATATGGGATGAAGTGCATTATTTTCACTTATCATAAGAGTTTGAAGTATTTCCTTGATCAAAAGGAATTAAATATGAGGCAAAGACGTTGGTTGGAAACAGTGAAAGACTATGATTGCAAAATACATTACCGCCCGGGAAAAGCCAACGTAGTGGCCGATGCCCTTAGTCGAAAGGAAGGATACACCCCCATCCGAGTACGGTCGATGCAATTGGTGGTAACTTCGGGTTTGCTTGAACGAATCCGAGAAGCCCAAATTGAAGCGGTAAAAGAAGAAAATTTAAGAAAAGAACGAGTGAAGGGACAAGTAAAAGATTTAGTGGATGGAGATAACGGATTGAAATCCCGATTTGATAGAATATGGGTTCCAAACACGTGTGGTGTTAAGGAGCTCTTACTTAACGAAGCCCATAAGGCGCGTTATTCAATTCACCCGGGAGCGACCAAAATGTACTTAGACTTGAAATGAAATTATTGGTGGCCTGGGATGAAAAGAGATGTGATGAAGTACGTTGAAAAGTGCCTAACTTGTTTACAAGTAAAGGCAGAACATCAAAAGCCATATGGAAAACTACAACCATTAGACATACCAGTTTGGAAATGGGAACATATCACTATGGACCTGTTGACTAAGTTGCCGAGAAAGGCACGAGGTTATAACGCCATTTGGGTAGTAGTAGACAGATTAACTAAGAGTGCTCATTTCATTCCTATTCGTGAAACTTATACTTCCGAAAAGATGACAGAAGTGTATATAAACGAAATTGTCGCACGTCATGGAGTGCCCGTATCCATCTTGTCTGATAGAGATAATAGATTCACTTCAAAATTTTGGCAAGAATTTCAAAAACAGATGGGTACTAAGCTATTAGTTAGTATAGCATATCACCCTCAAACGGACGGGCAAAGTGAAAGAACCATTCAAACATTCGAAGATATGCTTCGAGCATGTATTATTGACTTCGGAGGTAGTTGGGATGCCTATGTACCGCTAGTTGAATTTTCCTACAACAACAGCTATCATTCACAAGCATTGGTAGGGCGCCTTATGAGATGCTTTACGGCCGAAAGGTCGAACCCCGGTTTGTTGGGGTGAAGTAGGACCAAGAGAACTCGCCCAGAAAGATGTGGTTAGAGTTACAAACGAAAAGATTAACACAGTAAGAGCCCATCTAAAGGCTGCCCAAGATCGACAAAAGTCCTATGCGGATAAAAGACGGAGACCTATCGAATTCCAAGTAGGCGATAGAGTCATGCCAAAAGTATCACCGTGGAAGGGGATCATGCGATTTAGAAAAAGGGTAAACTGAGTCCCTGATTTATCCGACCATTTAAGGTTATTAGCCGGGTTGGGAAAGAAGCTTACCAACTAGAACTTCCAGATGAATTAAATAGAATACATAACACCTTCCATGTATCACACCTCCGCAAATGTTTGGCGGGCGAAACAACATATGTACCATATAGTGATGTTGAAGTTAACAACAAGCTTAACTACATAGCTAAACCAATTCAAATCCTTGATCAAAATATAAAAGGATTGAGGAACAAAAAGATCAACCAAGTGAAGGTCAAATGGGAACATCGAAAAGGATCGAACACTACGTGGGAACCCGAAGAAGAAATGAAACGACTCTACCCCTCGCTATTTGGTACGTGCACGAGTTTCAGGGACGAAACTCTTTTTAAGGAGGGTGAAGTTGTAACATCCCAGAAATAAATATATATATATATATATACACACAACTGGGGATATTTAACCTAGTTGGCAATAGGTAATAACTAACAAAATTATAAATTGTGATCCTTTTATAAAGAACAAAACTTAAGGGACCAAAATAGTCAATAGGAGAACTATATTTTATATAAAAGAAAAACAAAATTAAAACACACACTTGTGTGTGTTTTTAGTTGAACGACCAGAGCAAGAAGAATACCCAAAACCCTACATTCATCAAATTGGTCAAAATTGGAAGAGGAATTGAGTTTGAGTACTTGCATGAATCTATTTTAGTGATCATCTAGTCAAAGAGATCATGAGGTATGTTAAATTTGATGTTTGATGATGTTATAAAGATTTATTGGGTTCTTGAAACTATAATTCCTGCATAAGATGTAGAAATTAAAGTGGATTAAGAGTAAAATACATGCTTTTGAATAAACCAAGATGAGGAGTAGTTGTCAAACTCTATGATATGAGTGGGTTTAAGTAAATGTGTTGAATACATGAGTTGTGATATTGGAGTTGATGCAAATAATATGAGAATAATCAATTTTAGATGTTAATTGGGCATACTAATCACACTAAACTCATATGATCTTGAAACTTTGATAAATTCAAGAAATAGGAGCCAAATAGGTTTATTGTAAAGATTCACGTCTATAAGGTGTATGATATAATGCCTAAATGAAGGTAAATAGTTAAAAAGGAATAAAGAGAATCATGGTAGAGAACTTATAAATGAGATTTAACAGATTTGTGTTGTATGTCATGTTATGAGTTCTAAATGGTAAATTTAAATTGGACTTCATAGGCAAATTGGGTGAAACATCTAGTGCCAAAGTTGAAGTAGACGCGTGATTGAAAGGGAAGCTTTGAGGTACGTGGTTTTACACCTTGTATGGTTTCATTGATATACTTGATCGTTAATATGATAATAAATGAAGTAATACCTAAAAGAAAATCTGGGACATTCTTAAGCGATGGATTCCGTATGAAAGAATCAGACGAGAAATTAGAGCTTGAACATAAGTCGTACTAGCAGTAAATGATGGAATTCACTTAATTAACCAAAGTTATGATAACGCGTAAACCGGGTAATGGGAACGTAGGTCGTAAACCATAAATTAATAATACGGTTGATAAGAGGTTTCTTGTTTGGTTAAAATAGCCAAACCGGTAAAAAGAAAAATATAATATAAAAGAAGGTATGAAGATATAGCAAAGACGCAAGCCTAGTGACGGATGCGTAAATTTGAGTTAGCGAACTTATATGAGAGTTGAGTTTCCACCAGGAGACTGATTTTCATTACGTGAATGAAGAAATATGGTTAAATGAGTTAACGGGTCAAATAACTACTTGAATAAATTTTATGTTGTTGATATAAAGTGTGAGAAATTCACTACTTGAATGATATGATTAAATCTAAAATGAGGAGAATCAGTTTACGATCGAAACAAATTGCGGTTAATCGAACTTATAACGAAAAAGTTACGGACGTTTTCGTAAAGGAACAAAAGTGCAAAAATCTGCAGCTGGGCTGCAGCGTAAGCTATGGTTCTTAACCGTGGCTTACGGTTATGAATGGCTGTTTCGGACAGAAGATGTGCACCGTAAGCTACGGTCCTTACTGAAATGAAAATTTTAGGTTGTCATTGGATATATATATGGATATATGTTTATCTAAATATGTTACACATTGAATATAACTAATGTAAATGATAAATGTTGTTACATAGGTGATTGCTAAGGAGTTTAAGAATGAAGATCAAGCATTAAGAAGAACCGAACACAAACGAAGGACTTAACTTCTGCAAGCTATTTTAAATCTTTTGTAAGACAAATAGTTTACATGTTTTGGTAAAACTTAAATTGTATGATATGGGTGTTTATTTTATAATATACTATGAAATATGAACTTTATTTTATAATTATGGTTTGACACAACTTAGTTGTTACAGCGAAAAAGGATGGGGCACTAACTAGCTTTTCTTTCAAAGAGTCAAAAGCTTTATGGCATTCCTTGTCAAAGACAAAGGGTACGTCTTTTTCAAGGAGTCGGGTCATGGGGTGAGTGATCTTTAAAAAATCTTTAATAACACGCCTATAGAATCCCGCATGACCAAGGAAACTACGATTGGACTTCACACTCGTGGGTGATGGCAACCTACTAATTGTGTTTATCTTAGCCCTATCCACTGTCTTGAAATTTTATGTCCTAACACTATCCCCTCCATCACCATAAAGTGACACTTCTCCCAATTTAGCATCAGGTTAGTCTCTACACACCTTTTCATCATCCTATCTAAATTGAGAAGGCACTGCGCAAAAGTGCCACCTTAGACCGAGAAATCATCCATGAAAACTTCTATAGAAGTCTTAAGAATGTCTTGGAAAACGGTGACCATGCATCGTTGAAAGGTAGCTGGAGCATTACATAACCCGAATGGCTTGCGTCGATACGCATAGGTGCCGTAAGGGCTTGTGAAGGTCGTCTTATCTTGATCCTCTAGTGCGATGGGGATCTAAAAGTAACCAGAAAATCCATCGAGAAAATAGTAGAATTGTTGACCCGCCAAACGCTCCAACATCTGATCGATAAAGGGAAGAGGAAAGTGATCTTTCTGGGTGGCGTCATTTTACTTTCAGCAGTCAATGCACACGCGCCAACCGGTGACCGTACAGGACGGAATAAGCTCATTCTTCTCACTCAGAACCACTGTCATCCCACCCTTCTTTGGGATAACTTAGGTTGGACTAACCCACGGAGAATCGGAAACGGGGTAGATCACCCCGACATCTAACAATTTGAGAACCTCCTTCTTCCTACCTCCTGCATGTTCGGATTGAGGCGCCGTTGAGGTTGCACCACCGACGTATATTCATCTTCCATGAGTATCCGGTGGGTACAATAGGCGGGGCTTATGCCCTTGATACTCGAAAGTCTTCATGCAATGGCCTCTTTGTTCACCCTCAAAACCTCTAATAACCTAGATTTCTCCTCCTCCACCAATTTAGATGAAATAATGACGGGTAAATTTGACCCTTCACCTTGAAAAGCATATTCTAAATGGGATAGAAGAACCTTAAGCTCTAAAGGGGCGGGTGTTTCAATGGGAACTCTCTCGCTCTCATCCCTAACCTCACTCAATTCTACCACTTCATGGACTCAGTCGATCCCTTCTTCATCCTCACTCTCTTCGACAACCTCCTCGGTTGCCTCAACTACCCCTCTCTTACTAAATCAGCTCCACTAATGAAATCGAAACACCGATCAACACATGATAAGAACGACTCAATGAAATGGCCTTTGCGGTACACAAGAATGGATGTCCTAAAATGATAGGAACTCTCTCATCAGATTCCATATCGAGGGTGACAAAGTCTACAGGAAAGACGAACTTATTGACCTCAACTAAGAGATTTTCGACTATGCCACAAGGATATTTAACTGACCGACGATTAAACAAGTTACTTATCAAACTATTATAAACATTTCAGTTAAGAGATGTCGAGTGGAACCAGTGATGATACGGTATCCATTATGACTGAAGAGATACGAGAAAAGATTTCCAAAGAAGTCGGAAAAGCTCTTGAAGCCAGCCTACCAAGATTCGTGGAAAGGCTACAAACCATGATACTCACGCCTGTTGAGGAAAGAATTAACGAACTGAAAGAAAGTCTTAATGAAGAAAGAAACAAGCACAAAGAGAAGAAAGCTTGTCCTTATAACTAGTTTATGGCATGCAAACCCCCAATTTATAACGGAGAAGTTGACCCAATTGCTTGTCAAATATGGATAAGTGATATGGAGGGTATCTTTGAACGAACGCACTGTGACACCAACGATTTCGTAGTCTACGGAACTGGCCAACTGAGAGGCCAAGCTAAGGATTGGTGGAATAATCTTAAGAATGAACAAGGGTCTGAGGCTACGCGAGCCATGACCTGGGAAGAATTTAAAGAACCCTTCGTCAAACACCACAACCCTAGGGTTGTGATCAACAAGATAAAGGAAGAATTTATGCATTTGAGGCATAAGGGTGAAACGATCGGCAAGATCACAGGAATATTCCTGGATAAGTTGAGGTTTAGTGATGAGTTGGTAAAAACTGAAGAACAAAAGGTATATCACTACCACAATATGTTGAGTGCAGAGTATAGGGAGTTTATGACTCCCTCAAATTATAAGAATCTCACAGAGATTATCAATGCTGCACGGAAGCATGAAATTGAGCTGAGGAAAAAAGTTGAAAGGGGTGAAAGGAGGGGGTTAGATGCAAACCCAAGTCCCACAAAGAAACCAAAGATAACCGAGTCCTCAAAGAAAACAAGTGCAAAAAGGGATCACCTAACTGCAAGACGTGCGGTCGTGGCTATCGGGGTGAATGCCATTTTAAAGACAAACCGTGTATTATATGCGGTAAAACAGGACACGCAGCTTCAATTTGCCCTGGCAAGGTGTCGGTATGCTACAAATGTTACCAACCGGGTCACAAGAAATCTGAATGCCCAGAATTGGCAGAAAAGAAGGTGATACCTGACACAAAATGGAGGTTCTAAGAGCTAAAGCAAGATCATTCCAAATAACTGCGGCCGAGGCTAAGATTGAACCCGACGTGGTTTCAGGTACATTTACCGTTAATAATATTCTTGCACGCATTTTGTTTGATACGGGTGCAAACAAATCTTTTGTTTCACATAGATTTATTCAACATCCTTCATTTACATTAACGAAATTACCTATGCCGATGGAAGTAGAAGTAGGTAATAATAGAATTGTTGTTTGTGATATATGTCGGGATTGCAAAATGAACGTTGATGGAGAGGATTACTTAGTAGACTTGATACCCATGTCGATGGGGGAATTTCATGTAGTGATTGGGATGGATTGACTGTTCCGTTACCACGCCAACGTAATATGTTTTCGCAAGGAGATACAACTAACATCTCCGAGCGGGAGGCATATCACTATCTACGGAGAAAAGAGCGGTAACCCAAAGATGTGCTCAATAATGAAAGTCCAAAGACTCATTCAACATGGGTGCAAGGCATATCTGACATATGTGCGTGATGCAGAAAAAGAGCTGCCAAAAATTGAAAACATACCCGTAGTACGAGATTTTAAGGATGTATTCCCGGAAGATTTACCAGGGTACCACCTGAGCGTGAGATAGAGTTCGGAATTGAATTAGTCCCGGATGCGAAACCGGTGGCTAGGGCACCGTATAGATTAGCACCATCGGAACTTCAAGAACTAATGTCGCACTTACAAGAATTACTAGATAAGGGATTTATTCTTCCAAGTGTCTCCCCTTGGGGAGCACCGGTATTATTCGTGAAGAAGAAGGACGGGAGCATGCGTATGTGTATCGATTACCGCGAGCTGAACAAACTTACTGTAAAGAATAGATACCCACTTCTGAGAATTGATGATTTATTAGACCAACTACAAGGGGCGACTTGGTTTTCAAAAATTGACTTAAGGTCAGGTTATCACCAACTAAGGGTAAAGGAAGAAGATGTGCCGAAAACAGCGTTCCGTACATGATACGGACACTACGAATTTCTAGTAATGTCCTTCGGACAAACGAATGCACCCACGGCTTTTATGGATCTTATGAGCCGGGTTTGCAAACCAATGCTTGATAAGTCGGTGATAGTGTTTATCGACGACATTTTAGTATATTCAAAAAGTGAGACAGATCACGCTCATCATTTGCAAGATGTATTAAAAACATTGAGACGGGAAAAACTTTATGCTAAGTTTTCGAAATGTGCCTTTTGGCTCCGAGAAGTACAATTCCTAGGGCACGTCATCAGTGCCGATGGAATATTAGTCGATCCGTCCAAGATAGAAACAATGGAATCCTCCAAAAAACCCTTCGGAGATTAGGAGCTTTTTAGGACTTGCGGGCTATTACCGGAGATTTATTCAAGACTTTTCCAAGATTGCCTCACCGTTAACCAAACTAACTCGTAAGAGTGAAAAATTTGTATGGGGCGACGAACAGGATAGAGGTTTCAATTGCTCAAGGAAAAGTTGACCAGTGCACCAGTGTTGACCTTGCCAGATGGCACCGACGTTTTGGTAGTATACTCAGATGCATCACACCTAGGTATTGGGTGTGTACTTATGCAACGAGGTAAGGTGATTGCTTATGCCTTAAGACAATTGAAGGATCACGAAAAGAAGTATCCGACTTACGACCTCGAATTGGCGGCAGTGATATTCGCCTTAAAGATTTGGAGGCATTACCTATATGGGATGAAGTGCATTATTTTCACTTATCATAAGAGTTTGAAGTATTTCCTTGATCAAAAGGAATTAAATATGAGGCAAAGACGTTGGTTGGAAACAGTGAAAGACTATGATTGCGAAATACATTACCGCCCGGGAAAAGCCAACGTAGTGGCCGATGCCCTTAGTCGAAAGGAAGGATACACCCCCATCCGAGTACGGTCGATGCAATTGGTGGTAACTTCGGGTTTGCTTGAACGAATCCGAGAAGCCCAAATTGAAGCGGTAAAAGAAGAAAATTTAAGAAAAGAACGAGTGAAGGGACAAGTAAAAGATTTAGTGGATGGAGATAACGGATTGAAATCCCGATTTGATAGAATATGGGTTCCAAACACGTGTGGTGTTAAGGAGCTCTTACTTAACGAAGCCCATAAGGCGCGTTATTCAATTCACCCGGGAGCGACCAAAATGTACTTAGACTTGAAACGAAATTATTGGTGGCCTGGGATGAAAAGAGATGTGATGAAGTACGTTGAAAAGTGCCTAACTTGTTTACAAGTAAAGGCAGAACATCAAAAGCCATATGGAAAACTACAACCATTAGACATACCAGTTTGGAAATGGGAACATATCACTATGGACCTGTTGACTAAGTTGCCGAGAAAGGCACGAGGTTATAACGCCATTTGGGTAGTAGTAGACAGATTAACTAAGAGTGCTCATTTCATTCCTATTCGTGAAACTTATACTTCCGAAAAGATGACAGAAGTGTATATAAACGAAATTGTCGCACGTCATGGAGTGCCCGTATCCATCTTGTCTGATAGAGATAATAGATTCACTTCAAAATTTTGGCAAGAATTTCAAAAACAGATGGGTACTAAGCTATTAGTTAGTATAGCATATCACCCTCAAACGGACGGGCAAAGTGAAAGAACCATTCAAACATTCGAAGATATGCTTCGAGCATGTATTATTGACTTCGGAGGTAGTTGGGATGCCTATGTACCGCTAGTTGAATTTTCCTACAACAACAGCTATCATTCACAAGCATTGGTAGGGCGCCTTATGAGATGCTTTACGGCCGAAAGGTCGAACCCCGGTTTGTTGGGGTGAAGTAGGACCAAGAGAACTCGCCCAGAAAGATGTGGTTAGAGTTACAAACGAAAAGATTAACACAGTAAGAGCCCATCTAAAGGCTGCCCAAGATCGACAAAAGTCCTATGCGGATAAAAGACGGAGACCTATCGAATTCCAAGTAGGCGATAGAGTCATGCCAAAAGTATCACCGTGGAAGGGGATCATGCGATTTAGAAAAAGGGTAAACTGAGTCCCTGATTTATCCGACCATTTAAGGTTATTAGCCGGGTTGGGAAAGAAGCTTACCAACTAGAACTTCCAGATGAATTAAATAGAATACATAACACCTTCCATGTATCACACCTCCGCAAATGTTTGGCGGGCGAAAACAACATATGTACCATATAGTGATGTTGAAGTTAACAACAAGCTTAACTACATAGCTAAACCAATTCAAATCCTTGATCAAAATATAAAAGGATTGAGGAACAAAAAGATCAACCAAGTGAAGGTCAAATGGGAACATCGAAAAGGATCGAACACTACGTGGGAACCCGAAGAAGAAATGAAACGACTCTACCCCTCGCTATTTGGTACGTGCACGAGTTTCAGGGACGAAACTCTTTTTAAGGAGGGTGAAGTTGTAACATCCCAGAAATAAATATATATATATATATATACACACAACTGGGGATATTTAACCTAGTTGGCAATAGGTAATAACTAACAAAATTATAAATTGTGATCCTTTTATAAAGAACAAAACTTAAGGGACCAAAATAGTCAATAGGAGAACTATATTTTATATAAAAGAAAAACAAAATTAAAACACACACTTGTGTGTGTTTTAGTTGAACGACCAGAGCAAGAAGAATACCCAAAACCCTACATTCATCAAATTGGTCAAAATTGGAAGAGGAATTGAGTTTGAGTACTTGCATGAATCTATTTTAGTGATCATCTAGTCAAAGAGATCATGAGGTATGTTAAATTTGATGTTTGATGATGTTATAAAGATTTATTGGGTTCTTGAAACTATAATTCCTGCATAAGATGTAGAAATTAAAGTGGATTAAGAGTAAAATACATGCTTTTGAATAAACCAAGATGAGGAGTAGTTGTCAAACTCTATGATATGAGTGGGTTTAAGTAAATGTGTTGAATACATGAGTTGTGATATTGGAGTTGATGCAAATAATATGAGAATAATCAATTTTAGATGTTAATTGGGCATACTAATCACACTAAACTCATATGATCTTGAAACTTTGATAAATTCAAGAAATAGGAGCCAAATAGGTTTATTGTAAAGATTCACGTCTATAAGGTGTATGATATAATGCCTAAATGAAGGTAAATAGTTAAAAAGGAATAAAGAGAATCATGGTAGAGAACTTATAAATGAGATTTAACAGATTTGTGTTGTATGTCATGTTATGAGTTCTAAATGGTAAATTTAAATTGGACTTCATAGGCAAATTGGGTGAAACATCTAGTGCCAAAGTTGAAGTAGACGCGTGATTGAAAGGGAAGCTTTGAGGTACGTGGTTTTACACCTTGTATGGTTTCATTGATATACTTGATCGTTAATATGATAATAAATGAAGTAATACCTAAAAGAAAATCTGGGACATTCTTAAGCGATGGATTCCGTATGAAAGAATCAGACGAGAAATTAGAGCTTGAACATAAGTCGTACTAGCAGTAAATGATGGAATTCACTTAATTAACCAAAGTTATGATAACGCGTAAACCGGGTAATGGGAACGTAGGTCGTAAACCATAAATTAATAATACGGTTGATAAGAGGTTTCTTGTTTGGTTAAAATAGCCAAACCGGTAAAAAGAAAAATATAATATAAAAGAAGGTATGAAGATATAGCAAAGACGCAAGCCTAGTGACGGATGCGTAAATTTGAGTTAGCGAACTTATATGAGAGTTGAGTTTCCACCAGGAGACTGATTTTCATTACGTGAATGAAGAAATATGGTTAAATGAGTTAACGGGTCAAATAACTACTTGAATAAATTTTATGTTGTTGATATAAAGTGTGAGAAATTCACTACTTGAATGATATGATTAAATCTAAAATGAGGAGAATCAGTTTACGATCGAAACAAATTGCGGTTAATCGAACTTATAACGAAAAAGTTACGGACGTTTTCGTAAAGGAACAAAAGTGCAAAAATCTGCAGCTGGGCTGCAGCGTAAGCTATGGTTCTTAACCGTGGCTTACGGTTATGAATGGCTGTTTCGGACAGAAGATGTGCACCGTAAGCTACGGTCCTTACTGAAATGAAAATTTTAGGTTGTCATTGGATATATATATGGATATATGTTTATCTAAATATGTTACACATTGAATATAACTAATGTAAATGATAAATGTTGTTACATAGGTGATTGCTAAGGAGTTTAAGAATGAAGATCAAGCATTAAGAAGAACCGAACACAAACGAAGGACTTAACTTCTGCAAGCTATTTTAAATCTTTTGTAAGACAAATAGTTTACATGTTTTGGTAAAACTTAAATTGTATGATATGGGTGTTTATTTTATAATATACTATGAAATATGAACTTTATTTTATAATTATGGTTTGACACAACTTAGTTGTTACAGCGAAAAAGGATGGGGCACTAACTAGCTTTTCTTTCAAAGAGTCAAAAGCTTTATGGCATTCCTTGTCAAAGACAAAGGGTACGTCTTTTTCAAGGAGTCGGGTCATGGGGTGAGTGATCTTTAAAAAATCTTTAATAACACGCCTATAGAATCCCGCATGACCAAGGAAACTACGATTGGACTTCACACTCGTGGGTGATGGCAACCTACTAATTGTGTTTATCTTAGCCCTATCCACTGTCTTGAAATTTTATGTCCTAACACTATCCCCTCCATCACCATAAAGTGACACTTCTCCCAATTTAGCATCAGGTTAGTCTCTACACACCTTTTCATCATCCTATCTAAATTGAGAAGGCACTGCGCAAAAGTGCCACCTTAGACCGAGAAATCATCCATGAAAACTTCTATAGAAGTCTTAAGAATGTCTTGGAAAACGGTGACCATGCATCGTTGAAAGGTAGCTGGAGCATTACATAACCCGAATGGCTTGCGTCGATACGCATAGGTGCCGTAAGGGCTTGTGAAGGTCGTCTTATCTTGATCCTCTAGTGCGATGGGGATCTAAAAGTAACCAGAAAATCCATCGAGAAAATAGTAGAATTGTTGACCCGCCAAACGCTCCAACATCTGATCGATAAAGGGAAGAGGAAAGTGATCTTTCTGGGTGGCGTCATTTTACTTTCAGCAGTCAATGCACACGCGCCAACCGGTGACCGTACAGGACGGAATAAGCTCATTCTTCTCACTCAGAACCACTGTCATCCCACCCTTCTTTGGGATAACTTAGGTTGGACTAACCCACGGAGAATCGGAAACGGGGTAGATCACCCCGACATCTAACAATTTGAGAACCTCCTTCTTCCTACCTCCTGCATGTTCGGATTGAGGCGCCGTTGAGGTTGCACCACCGACGTATATTCATCTTCCATGAGTATCCGGTGGGTACAATAGGCGGGGCTTATGCCCTTGATACTCGAAAGTCTTCATGCAATGGCCTCTTTGTTCACCCTCAAAACCTCTAATAACCTAGATTTCTCCTCCTCCACCAATTTAGATGAAATAATGACGGGTAAATTTGACCCTTCACCTTGAAAAGCATATTCTAAATGGGATAGAAGAACCTTAAGCTCTAAAGGGGCGGGTGTTTCAATGGGAACTCTCTCGCTCTCATCCCTAACCTCACTCAATTCTACCACTTCATGGACTCAGTCGATCCCTTCTTCATCCTCACTCTCTTCGACAACCTCCTCGGTTGCCTCAACTACCCCTCTCTTACTAAATCAGCTCCACTAATGAAATCGAAACACCGATCAACACATGATAAGAACGACTCAATGAAATGGCCTTTGCGGTACACAAGAATGGATGTCCTAAAATGATAGGAACTCTCTCATCAGATTCCATATCGAGGGTGACAAAGTCTACAGGAAAGACGAACTTATTGACCTCAACTAAGAGATTTTCGACTATGCCACAAGGATATTTAACTGACCGACGATTAAACAAGTTACTTATCAAACTATTATAAACATTTCAGTTAAGAGATGTCGAGTGGAACCAGTGATGATACGGTATCCATTATGACTGAAGAGATACGAGAAAAGATTTCCAAAGAAGTCGGAAAAGCTCTTGAAGCCAGCCTACCAAGATTCGTGGAAAGGCTACAAACCATGATACTCACGCCTGTTGAGGAAAGAATTAACGAACTGAAAGAAAGTCTTAATGAAGAAAGAAACAAGCACAAAGAGAAGAAAGCTTGTCCTTATAACTAGTTTATGGCATGCAAACCCCCAATTTATAACGGAGAAGTTGACCCAATTGCTTGTCAAATATGGATAAGTGATATGGAGGGTATCTTTGAACGAACGCACTGTGACACCAACGATTTCGTAGTCTACGGAACTGGCCAACTGAGAGGCCAAGCTAAGGATTGGTGGAATAATCTTAAGAATGAACAAGGGTCTGAGGCTACGCGAGCCATGACCTGGGAAGAATTTAAAGAACCCTTCGTCAAACACCACAACCCTAGGGTTGTGATCAACAAGATAAAGGAAGAATTTATGCATTTGAGGCATAAGGGTGAAACGATCGGCAAGATCACAGGAATATTCCTGGATAAGTTGAGGTTTAGTGATGAGTTGGTAAAAACTGAAGAACAAAAGGTATATCACTACCACAATATGTTGAGTGCAGAGTATAGGGAGTTTATGACTCCCTCAAATTATAAGAATCTCACAGAGATTATCAATGCTGCACGGAAGCATGAAATTGAGCTGAGGAAAAAAGTTGAAAGGGGTGAAAGGAGGGGGTTAGATGCAAACCCAAGTCCCACAAAGAAACCAAAGATAACCGAGTCCTCAAAGAAAACAAGTGCAAAAAGGGGATCACCTAACTGCAAGACGTGCGGTCGTGGCTATCGGGGTGAATGCCATTTTAAAGACAAACCGTGTATTATATGCGGTAAAACAGGACACGCAGCTTCAATTTGCCCTGGCAAGGTGTCGGTATGCTACAAATGTTACCAACCGGGTCACAAGAAATCTGAATGCCCAGAATTGGCAGAAAAGAAGGTGATACCTGACACAAAATGGAGGTTCTAAGAGCTAAAGCAAGATCATTCCAAATAACTGCGGCCGAGGCTAAGATTGAACCCGACGTGGTTTCAGGTACATTTACCGTTAATAATATTCTTGCACGCATTTTGTTTGATACGGGTGCAAACAAATCTTTTGTTTCACATAGATTTATTCAACATCCTTCATTTACATTAACGAAATTACCTATGCCGATGGAAGTAGAAGTAGGTAATAATAGAATTGTTGTTTGTGATATATGTCGGGATTGCAAAATGAACGTTGATGGAGAGGATTACTTAGTAGACTTGATACCCATGTCGATGGGGGAATTTCATGTAGTGATTGGGATGGATTGACTGTTCCGTTACCACGCCAACGTAATATGTTTTCGCAAGGAGATACAACTAACATCTCCGAGCGGGAGGCATATCACTATCTACGGAGAAAAGAGCGGTAACCCAAAGATGTGCTCAATAATGAAAGTCCAAAGACTCATTCAACATGGGTGCAAGGCATATCTGACATATGTGCGTGATGCAGAAAAAGAGCTGCCAAAAATTGAAAACATACCCGTAGTACGAGATTTTAAGGATGTATTCCCGGAAGATTTACCAGGGTACCACCTGAGCGTGAGATAGAGTTCGGAATTGAATTAGTCCCGGATGCGAAACCGGTGGCTAGGGCACCGTATAGATTAGCACCATCGGAACTTCAAGAACTAATGTCGCACTTACAAGAATTACTAGATAAGGGATTTATTCTTCCAAGTGTCTCCCCTTGGGGAGCACCGGTATTATTCGTGAAGAAGAAGGACGGGAGCATGCGTATGTGTATCGATTACCGCGAGCTGAACAAACTTACTGTAAAGAATAGATACCCACTTCTGAGAATTGATGATTTATTAGACCAACTACAAGGGGCGACTTGGTTTTCAAAAATTGACTTAAGGTCAGGTTATCACCAACTAAGGGTAAAGGAAGAAGATGTGCCGAAAACAGCGTTCCGTACATGATACGGACACTACGAATTTCTAGTAATGTCCTTCGGACAAACGAATGCACCCACGGCTTTTATGGATCTTATGAGCCGGGTTTGCAAACCAATGCTTGATAAGTCGGTGATAGTGTTTATCGACGACATTTTAGTATATTCAAAAAGTGAGACAGATCACGCTCATCATTTGCAAGATGTATTAAAAACATTGAGACGGGAAAAACTTTATGCTAAGTTTTCGAAATGTGCCTTTTGGCTCCGAGAAGTACAATTCCTAGGGCACGTCATCAGTGCCGATGGAATATTAGTCGATCCGTCCAAGATAGAAACAATGGAATCCTCCAAAAAACCCTTCGGAGATTAGGAGCTTTTTAGGACTTGCGGGCTATTACCGGAGATTTATTCAAGACTTTTCCAAGATTGCCTCACCGTTAACCAAACTAACTCGTAAGAGTGAAAAATTTGTATGGGGCGACGAACAGGATAGAGGTTTCAATTGCTCAAGGAAAAGTTGACCAGTGCACCAGTGTTGACCTTGCCAGATGGCACCGACGTTTTGGTAGTATACTCAGATGCATCACACCTAGGTATTGGGTGTGTACTTATGCAACGAGGTAAGGTGATTGCTTATGCCTTAAGACAATTGAAGGATCACGAAAAGAAGTATCCGACTTACGACCTCGAATTGGCGGCAGTGATATTCGCCTTAAAGATTTGGAGGCATTACCTATATGGGATGAAGTGCATTATTTTCACTTATCATAAGAGTTTGAAGTATTTCCTTGATCAAAAGGAATTAAATATGAGGCAAAGACGTTGGTTGGAAACAGTGAAAGACTATGATTGCGAAATACATTACCGCCCGGGAAAAGCCAACGTAGTGGCCGATGCCCTTAGTCGAAAGGAAGGATACACCCCCATCCGAGTACGGTCGATGCAATTGGTGGTAACTTCGGGTTTGCTTGAACGAATCCGAGAAGCCCAAATTGAAGCGGTAAAAGAAGAAAATTTAAGAAAAGAACGAGTGAAGGGACAAGTAAAAGATTTAGTGGATGGAGATAACGGATTGAAATCCCGATTTGATAGAATATGGGTTCCAAACACGTGTGGTGTTAAGGAGCTCTTACTTAACGAAGCCCATAAGGCGCGTTATTCAATTCACCCGGGAGCGACCAAAATGTACTTAGACTTGAAACGAAATTATTGGTGGCCTGGGATGAAAAGAGATGTGATGAAGTACGTTGAAAAGTGCCTAACTTGTTTACAAGTAAAGGCAGAACATCAAAAGCCATATGGAAAACTACAACCATTAGACATACCAGTTTGGAAATGGGAACATATCACTATGGACCTGTTGACTAAGTTGCCGAGAAAGGCACGAGGTTATAACGCCATTTGGGTAGTAGTAGACAGATTAACTAAGAGTGCTCATTTCATTCCTATTCGTGAAACTTATACTTCCGAAAAGATGACAGAAGTGTATATAAACGAAATTGTCGCACGTCATGGAGTGCCCGTATCCATCTTGTCTGATAGAGATAATAGATTCACTTCAAAATTTTGGCAAGAATTTCAAAAACAGATGGGTACTAAGCTATTAGTTAGTATAGCATATCACCCTCAAACGGACGGGCAAAGTGAAAGAACCATTCAAACATTCGAAGATATGCTTCGAGCATGTATTATTGACTTCGGAGGTAGTTGGGATGCCTATGTACCGCTAGTTGAATTTTCCTACAACAACAGCTATCATTCACAAGCATTGGTAGGGCGCCTTATGAGATGCTTTACGGCCGAAAGGTCGAACCCCGGTTTGTTGGGGTGAAGTAGGACCAAGAGAACTCGCCCAGAAAGATGTGGTTAGAGTTACAAACGAAAAGATTAACACAGTAAGAGCCCATCTAAAGGCTGCCCAAGATCGACAAAAGTCCTATGCGGATAAAAGACGGAGACCTATCGAATTCCAAGTAGGCGATAGAGTCATGCCAAAAGTATCACCGTGGAAGGGGATCATGCGATTTAGAAAAAGGGTAAACTGAGTCCCTGATTTATCCGACCATTTAAGGTTATTAGCCGGGTTGGGAAAGAAGCTTACCAACTAGAACTTCCAGATGAATTAAATAGAATACATAACACCTTCCATGTATCACACCTCCGCAAATGTTTGGCGGGCGAAACAACATATGTACCATATAGTGATGTTGAAGTTAACAACAAGCTTAACTACATAGCTAAACCAATTCAAATCCTTGATCAAAATATAAAAGGATTGAGGAACAAAAAGATCAACCAAGTGAAGGTCAAATGGGAACATCGAAAAGGATCGAACACTACGTGGGAACCCGAAGAAGAAATGAAACGACTCTACCCCTCGCTATTTGGTACGTGCACGAGTTTCAGGGACGAAACTCTTTTTAAGGAGGGTGAAGTTGTAACATCCCAGAAATAAATATATATATATATATATACACACAACTGGGGATATTTAACCTAGTTGGCAATAGGTAATAACTAACAAAATTATAAATTGTGATCCTTTTATAAAGAACAAAACTTAAGGGACCAAAATAGTCAATAGGAGAACTATATTTTATATAAAAGAAAAACAAAATTAAAACACACACTTGTGTGTGTTTTAGTTGAACGACCAGAGCAAGAAGAATACCCAAAACCCTACATTCATCAAATTGGTCAAAATTGGAAGAGGAATTGAGTTTGAGTACTTGCATGAATCTATTTTAGTGATCATCTAGTCAAAGAGATCATGAGGTATGTTAAATTTGATGTTTGATGATGTTATAAAGATTTATTGGGTTCTTGAAACTATAATTCCTGCATAAGATGTAGAAATTAAAGTGGATTAAGAGTAAAATACATGCTTTTGAATAAACCAAGATGAGGAGTAGTTGTCAAACTCTATGATATGAGTGGGTTTAAGTAAATGTGTTGAATACATGAGTTGTGATATTGGAGTTGATGCAAATAATATGAGAATAATCAATTTTAGATGTTAATTGGGCATACTAATCACACTAAACTCATATGATCTTGAAACTTTGATAAATTCAAGAAATAGGAGCCAAATAGGTTTATTGTAAAGATTCACGTCTATAAGGTGTATGATATAATGCCTAAATGAAGGTAAATAGTTAAAAAGGAATAAAGAGAATCATGGTAGAGAACTTATAAATGAGATTTAACAGATTTGTGTTGTATGTCATGTTATGAGTTCTAAATGGTAAATTTAAATTGGACTTCATAGGCAAATTGGGTGAAACATCTAGTGCCAAAGTTGAAGTAGACGCGTGATTGAAAGGGAAGCTTTGAGGTACGTGGTTTTACACCTTGTATGGTTTCATTGATATACTTGATCGTTAATATGATAATAAATGAAGTAATACCTAAAAGAAAATCTGGGACATTCTTAAGCGATGGATTCCGTATGAAAGAATCAGACGAGAAATTAGAGCTTGAACATAAGTCGTACTAGCAGTAAATGATGGAATTCACTTAATTAACCAAAGTTATGATAACGCGTAAACCGGGTAATGGGAACGTAGGTCGTAAACCATAAATTAATAATACGGTTGATAAGAGGTTTCTTGTTTGGTTAAAATAGCCAAACCGGTAAAAAGAAAAATATAATATAAAAGAAGGTATGAAGATATAGCAAAGACGCAAGCCTAGTGACGGATGCGTAAATTTGAGTTAGCGAACTTATATGAGAGTTGAGTTTCCACCAGGAGACTGATTTTCATTACGTGAATGAAGAAATATGGTTAAATGAGTTAACGGGTCAAATAACTACTTGAATAAATTTTATGTTGTTGATATAAAGTGTGAGAAATTCACTACTTGAATGATATGATTAAATCTAAAATGAGGAGAATCAGTTTACGATCGAAACAAATTGCGGTTAATCGAACTTATAACGAAAAAGTTACGGACGTTTTCGTAAAGGAACAAAAGTGCAAAAATCTGCAGCTGGGCTGCAGCGTAAGCTATGGTTCTTAACCGTGGCTTACGGTTATGAATGGCTGTTTCGGACAGAAGATGTGCACCGTAAGCTACGGTCCTTACTGAAATGAAAATTTTAGGTTGTCATTGGATATATATATATGGATATATGTTTATCTAAATATGTTACACATTGAATATAACTAATGTAAATGATAAATGTTGTTACATAGGTGATTGCTAAGGAGTTTAAGAATGAAGATCAAGCATTAAGAAGAACCGAACACAAACGAAGGACTTAACTTCTGCAAGCTATTTTAAATCTTTTGTAAGACAAATAGTTTACATGTTTTGGTAAAACTTAAATTGTATGATATGGGTGTTTATTTTATAATATACTATGAAATATGAACTTTATTTTATAATTATGGTTTGACACAACTTAGTTGTTACAGCGAAAAAGGATGGGGCACTAACTAGCTTTTCTTTCAAAGAGTCAAAAGCTTTATGGCATTCCTTGTCAAAGACAAAGGGTACGTCTTTTTCAAGGAGTCGGGTCATGGGGTGAGTGATCTTTAAAAAATCTTTAATAACACGCCTATAGAATCCCGCATGACCAAGGAAACTACGATTGGACTTCACACTCGTGGGTGATGGCAACCTACTAATTGTGTTTATCTTAGCCCTATCCACTGTCTTGAAATTTTATGTCCTAACACTATCCCCTCCATCACCATAAAGTGACACTTCTCCCAATTTAGCATCAGGTTAGTCTCTACACACCTTTTCATCATCCTATCTAAATTGAGAAGGCACTGCGCAAAAGTGCCACCTTAGACCGAGAAATCATCCATGAAAACTTCTATAGAAGTCTTAAGAATGTCTTGGAAAACGGTGACCATGCATCGTTGAAAGGTAGCTGGAGCATTACATAACCCGAATGGCTTGCGTCGATACGCATAGGTGCCGTAAGGGCTTGTGAAGGTCGTCTTATCTTGATCCTCTAGTGCGATGGGGATCTAAAAGTAACCAGAAAATCCATCGAGAAAATAGTAGAATTGTTGACCCGCCAAACGCTCCAACATCTGATCGATAAAGGGAAGAGGAAAGTGATCTTTCTGGGTGGCGTCATTTTACTTTCAGCAGTCAATGCACACGCGCCAACCGGTGACCGTACAGGACGGAATAAGCTCATTCTTCTCACTCAGAACCACTGTCATCCCACCCTTCTTTGGGATAACTTAGGTTGGACTAACCCACGGAGAATCGGAAACGGGGTAGATCACCCCGACATCTAACAATTTGAGAACCTCCTTCTTCCTACCTCCTGCATGTTCGGATTGAGGCGCCGTTGAGGTTGCACCACCGACGTATATTCATCTTCCATGAGTATCCGGTGGGTACAATAGGCGGGGCTTATGCCCTTGATACTCGAAAGTCTTCATGCAATGGCCTCTTTGTTCACCCTCAAAACCTCTAATAACCTAGATTTCTCCTCCTCCACCAATTTAGATGAAATAATGACGGGTAAATTTGACCCTTCACCTTGAAAAGCATATTCTAAATGGGATAGAAGAACCTTAAGCTCTAAAGGGGCGGGTGTTTCAATGGGAACTCTCTCGCTCTCATCCCTAACCTCACTCAATTCTACCACTTCATGGACTCAGTCGATCCCTTCTTCATCCTCACTCTCTTCGACAACCTCCTCGGTTGCCTCAACTACCCCTCTCTTACTAAATCAGCTCCACTAATGAAATCGAAACACCGATCAACACATGATAAGAACGACTCAATGAAATGGCCTTTGCGGTACACAAGAATGGATGTCCTAAAATGATAGGAACTCTCTCATCAGATTCCATATCGAGGGTGACAAAGTCTACAGGAAAGACGAACTTATTGACCTCAACTAAGAGATTTTCGACTATGCCACAAGGATATTTAACTGACCGACGATTAAACAAGTTACTTATCAAACTATTATAAACATTTCAGTTAAGAGATGTCGAGTGGAACCAGTGATGATACGGTATCCATTATGACTGAAGAGATACGAGAAAAGATTTCCAAAGAAGTCGGAAAAGCTCTTGAAGCCAGCCTACCAAGATTCGTGGAAAGGCTACAAACCATGATACTCACGCCTGTTGAGGAAAGAATTAACGAACTGAAAGAAAGTCTTAATGAAGAAAGAAACAAGCACAAAGAGAAGAAAGCTTGTCCTTATAACTAGTTTATGGCATGCAAACCCCCAATTTATAACGGAGAAGTTGACCCAATTGCTTGTCAAATATGGATAAGTGATATGGAGGGTATCTTTGAACGAACGCACTGTGACACCAACGATTTCGTAGTCTACGGAACTGGCCAACTGAGAGGCCAAGCTAAGGATTGGTGGAATAATCTTAAGAATGAACAAGGGTCTGAGGCTACGCGAGCCATGACCTGGGAAGAATTTAAAGAACCCTTCGTCAAACACCACAACCCTAGGGTTGTGATCAACAAGATAAAGGAAGAATTTATGCATTTGAGGCATAAGGGTGAAACGATCGGCAAGATCACAGGAATATTCCTGGATAAGTTGAGGTTTAGTGATGAGTTGGTAAAAACTGAAGAACAAAAGGTATATCACTACCACAATATGTTGAGTGCAGAGTATAGGGAGTTTATGACTCCCTCAAATTATAAGAATCTCACAGAGATTATCAATGCTGCACGGAAGCATGAAATTGAGCTGAGGAAAAAAGTTGAAAGGGGTGAAAGGAGGGGGTTAGATGCAAACCCAAGTCCCACAAAGAAACCAAAGATAACCGAGTCCTCAAAGAAAACAAGTGCAAAAAGGGGATCACCTAACTGCAAGACGTGCGGTCGTGGCTATCGGGGTGAATGCCATTTTAAAGACAAACCGTGTATTATATGCGGTAAAACAGGACACGCAGCTTCAATTTGCCCTGGCAAGGTGTCGGTATGCTACAAATGTTACCAACCGGGTCACAAGAAATCTGAATGCCCAGAATTGGCAGAAAAGAAGGTGATACCTGACACAAAATGGAGGTTCTAAGAGCTAAAGCAAGATCATTCCAAATAACTGCGGCCGAGGCTAAGATTGAACCCGACGTGGTTTCAGGTACATTTACCGTTAATAATATTCTTGCACGCATTTTGTTTGATACGGGTGCAAACAAATCTTTTGTTTCACATAGATTTATTCAACATCCTTCATTTACATTAACGAAATTACCTATGCCGATGGAAGTAGAAGTAGGTAATAATAGAATTGTTGTTTGTGATATATGTCGGGATTGCAAAATGAACGTTGATGGAGAGGATTACTTAGTAGACTTGATACCCATGTCGATGGGGGAATTTCATGTAGTGATTGGGATGGATTGACTGTTCCGTTACCACGCCAACGTAATATGTTTTCGCAAGGAGATACAACTAACATCTCCGAGCGGGAGGCATATCACTATCTACGGAGAAAAGAGCGGTAACCCAAAGATGTGCTCAATAATGAAAGTCCAAAGACTCATTCAACATGGGTGCAAGGCATATCTGACATATGTGCGTGATGCAGAAAAAGAGCTGCCAAAAATTGAAAACATACCCGTAGTACGAGATTTTAAGGATGTATTCCCGGAAGATTTACCAGGGTACCACCTGAGCGTGAGATAGAGTTCGGAATTGAATTAGTCCCGGATGCGAAACCGGTGGCTAGGGCACCGTATAGATTAGCACCATCGGAACTTCAAGAACTAATGTCGCACTTACAAGAATTACTAGATAAGGGATTTATTCTTCCAAGTGTCTCCCCTTGGGGAGCACCGGTATTATTCGTGAAGAAGAAGGACGGGAGCATGCGTATGTGTATCGATTACCGCGAGCTGAACAAACTTACTGTAAAGAATAGATACCCACTTCTGAGAATTGATGATTTATTAGACCAACTACAAGGGGCGACTTGGTTTTCAAAAATTGACTTAAGGTCAGGTTATCACCAACTAAGGGTAAAGGAAGAAGATGTGCCGAAAACAGCGTTCCGTACATGATACGGACACTACGAATTTCTAGTAATGTCCTTCGGACAAACGAATGCACCCACGGCTTTTATGGATCTTATGAGCCGGGTTTGCAAACCAATGCTTGATAAGTCGGTGATAGTGTTTATCGACGACATTTTAGTATATTCAAAAAGTGAGACAGATCACGCTCATCATTTGCAAGATGTATTAAAAACATTGAGACGGGAAAAACTTTATGCTAAGTTTTCGAAATGTGCCTTTTGGCTCCGAGAAGTACAATTCCTAGGGCACGTCATCAGTGCCGATGGAATATTAGTCGATCCGTCCAAGATAGAAACAATGGAATCCTCCAAAAAACCCTTCGGAGATTAGGAGCTTTTTAGGACTTGCGGGCTATTACCGGAGATTTATTCAAGACTTTTCCAAGATTGCCTCACCGTTAACCAAACTAACTCGTAAGAGTGAAAAATTTGTATGGGGCGACGAACAGGATAGAGGTTTCAATTGCTCAAGGAAAAGTTGACCAGTGCACCAGTGTTGACCTTGCCAGATGGCACCGACGTTTTGGTAGTATACTCAGATGCATCACACCTAGGTATTGGGTGTGTACTTATGCAACGAGGTAAGGTGATTGCTTATGCCTTAAGACAATTGAAGGATCACGAAAAGAAGTATCCGACTTACGACCTCGAATTGGCGGCAGTGATATTCGCCTTAAAGATTTGGAGGCATTACCTATATGGGATGAAGTGCATTATTTTCACTTATCATAAGAGTTTGAAGTATTTCCTTGATCAAAAGGAATTAAATATGAGGCAAAGACGTTGGTTGGAAACAGTGAAAGACTATGATTGCGAAATACATTACCGCCCGGGAAAAGCCAACGTAGTGGCCGATGCCCTTAGTCGAAAGGAAGGATACACCCCCATCCGAGTACGGTCGATGCAATTGGTGGTAACTTCGGGTTTGCTTGAACGAATCCGAGAAGCCCAAATTGAAGCGGTAAAAGAAGAAAATTTAAGAAAAGAACGAGTGAAGGGACAAGTAAAAGATTTAGTGGATGGAGATAACGGATTGAAATCCCGATTTGATAGAATATGGGTTCCAAACACGTGTGGTGTTAAGGAGCTCTTACTTAACGAAGCCCATAAGGCGCGTTATTCAATTCACCCGGGAGCGACCAAAATGTACTTAGACTTGAAACGAAATTATTGGTGGCCTGGGATGAAAAGAGATGTGATGAAGTACGTTGAAAAGTGCCTAACTTGTTTACAAGTAAAGGCAGAACATCAAAAGCCATATGGAAAACTACAACCATTAGACATACCAGTTTGGAAATGGGAACATATCACTATGGACCTGTTGACTAAGTTGCCGAGAAAGGCACGAGGTTATAACGCCATTTGGGTAGTAGTAGACAGATTAACTAAGAGTGCTCATTTCATTCCTATTCGTGAAACTTATACTTCCGAAAAGATGACAGAAGTGTATATAAACGAAATTGTCGCACGTCATGGAGTGCCCGTATCCATCTTGTCTGATAGAGATAATAGATTCACTTCAAAATTTTGGCAAGAATTTCAAAAACAGATGGGTACTAAGCTATTAGTTAGTATAGCATATCACCCTCAAACGGACGGGCAAAGTGAAAGAACCATTCAAACATTCGAAGATATGCTTCGAGCATGTATTATTGACTTCGGAGGTAGTTGGGATGCCTATGTACCGCTAGTTGAATTTTCCTACAACAACAGCTATCATTCACAAGCATTGGTAGGGCGCCTTATGAGATGCTTTACGGCCGAAAGGTCGAACCCCGGTTTGTTGGGGTGAAGTAGGACCAAGAGAACTCGCCCAGAAAGATGTGGTTAGAGTTACAAACGAAAAGATTAACACAGTAAGAGCCCATCTAAAGGCTGCCCAAGATCGACAAAAGTCCTATGCGGATAAAAGACGGAGACCTATCGAATTCCAAGTAGGCGATAGAGTCATGCCAAAAGTATCACCGTGGAAGGGGATCATGCGATTTAGAAAAAGGGTAAACTGAGTCCCTGATTTATCCGACCATTTAAGGTTATTAGCCGGGTTGGGAAAGAAGCTTACCAACTAGAACTTCCAGATGAATTAAATAGAATACATAACACCTTCCATGTATCACACCTCCGCAAATGTTTGGCGGGCGAAACAACATATGTACCATATAGTGATGTTGAAGTTAACAACAAGCTTAACTACATAGCTAAACCAATTCAAATCCTTGATCAAAATATAAAAGGATTGAGGAACAAAAAGATCAACCAAGTGAAGGTCAAATGGGAACATCGAAAAGGATCGAACACTACGTGGGAACCCGAAGAAGAAATGAAACGACTCTACCCCTCGCTATTTGGTACGTGCACGAGTTTCAGGGACGAAACTCTTTTTAAGGAGGGTGAAGTTGTAACATCCCAGAAATAAATATATATATATATATATATACACACAACTGGGGATATTTAACCTAGTTGGCAATAGGTAATAACTAACAAAATTATAAATTGTGATCCTTTTATAAAGAACAAAACTTAAGGGACCAAAATAGTCAATAGGAGAACTATATTTTATATAAAAGAAAAACAAAATTAAAACACACACTTGTGTGTGTTTTAGTTGAACGACCAGAGCAAGAAGAATACCCAAAACCCTACATTCATCAAATTGGTCAAAATTGGAAGAGGAATTGAGTTTGAGTACTTGCATGAATCTATTTTAGTGATCATCTAGTCAAAGAGATCATGAGGTATGTTAAATTTGATGTTTGATGATGTTATAAAGATTTATTGGGTTCTTGAAACTATAATTCCTGCATAAGATGTAGAAATTAAAGTGGATTAAGAGTAAAATACATGCTTTTGAATAAACCAAGATGAGGAGTAGTTGTCAAACTCTATGATATGAGTGGGTTTAAGTAAATGTGTTGAATACATGAGTTGTGATATTGGAGTTGATGCAAATAATATGAGAATAATCAATTTTAGATGTTAATTGGGCATACTAATCACACTAAACTCATATGATCTTGAAACTTTGATAAATTCAAGAAATAGGAGCCAAATAGGTTTATTGTAAAGATTCACGTCTATAAGGTGTATGATATAATGCCTAAATGAAGGTAAATAGTTAAAAAGGAATAAAGAGAATCATGGTAGAGAACTTATAAATGAGATTTAACAGATTTGTGTTGTATGTCATGTTATGAGTTCTAAATGGTAAATTTAAATTGGACTTCATAGGCAAATTGGGTGAAACATCTAGTGCCAAAGTTGAAGTAGACGCGTGATTGAAAGGGAAGCTTTGAGGTACGTGGTTTTACACCTTGTATGGTTTCATTGATATACTTGATCGTTAATATGATAATAAATGAAGTAATACCTAAAAGAAAATCTGGGACATTCTTAAGCGATGGATTCCGTATGAAAGAATCAGACGAGAAATTAGAGCTTGAACATAAGTCGTACTAGCAGTAAATGATGGAATTCACTTAATTAACCAAAGTTATGATAACGCGTAAACCGGGTAATGGGAACGTAGGTCGTAAACCATAAATTAATAATACGGTTGATAAGGGGTTTCTTGTTTGGTTAAAATAGCCAAACCGGTAAAAAGAAAAATATAATATAAAAGAAGGTATGAAGATATAGCAAAGACGCAAGCCTAGTGACGGATGCGTAAATTTGAGTTAGCGAACTTATATGAGAGTTGAGTTTCCACCAGGAGACTGATTTTCATTACGTGAATGAAGAAATATGGTTAAATGAGTTAACGGGTCAAATAACTACTTGAATAAATTTTATGTTGTTGATATAAAGTGTGAGAAATTCACTACTTGAATGATATGATTAAATCTAAAATGAGGAGAATCAGTTTACGATCGAAACAAATTGCGGTTAATCGAACTTATAACGAAAAAGTTACGGACGTTTTCGTAAAGGAACAAAAGTGCAAAAATCTGCAGCTGGGCTGCAGCGTAAGCTATGGTTCTTAACCGTGGCTTACGGTTATGAATGGCTGTTTCGGACAGAAGATGTGCACCGTAAGCTACGGTCCTTACTGAAATGAAAATTTTAGGTTGTCATTGGATATATATATGGATATATGTTTATCTAAATATGTTACACATTGAATATAACTAATGTAAATGATAAATGTTGTTACATAGGTGATTGCTAAGGAGTTTAAGAATGAAGATCAAGCATTAAGAAGAACCGAACACAAACGAAGGACTTAACTTCTGCAAGCTATTTTAAATCTTTTGTAAGACAAATAGTTTACATGTTTTGGTAAAACTTAAATTGTATGATATGGGTGTTTATTTTATAATATACTATGAAATATGAACTTTATTTTATAATTATGGTTTGACACAACTTAGTTGTTACAGCGAAAAAGGATGGGGCACTAACTAGCTTTTCTTTCAAAGAGTCAAAAGCTTTATGGCATTCCTTGTCAAAGACAAAGGGTACGTCTTTTTCAAGGAGTCGGGTCATGGGGTGAGTGATCTTTAAAAAATCTTTAATAACACGCCTATAGAATCCCGCATGACCAAGGAAACTACGATTGGACTTCACACTCGTGGGTGATGGCAACCTACTAATTGTGTTTATCTTAGCCCTATCCACTGTCTTGAAATTTTATGTCCTAACACTATCCCCTCCATCACCATAAAGTGACACTTCTCCCAATTTAGCATCAGGTTAGTCTCTACACACCTTTTCATCATCCTATCTAAATTGAGAAGGCACTGCGCAAAAGTGCCACCTTAGACCGAGAAATCATCCATGAAAACTTCTATAGAAGTCTTAAGAATGTCTTGGAAAACGGTGACCATGCATCGTTGAAAGGTAGCTGGAGCATTACATAACCCGAATGGCTTGCGTCGATACGCATAGGTGCCGTAAGGGCTTGTGAAGGTCGTCTTATCTTGATCCTCTAGTGCGATGGGGATCTAAAAGTAACCAGAAAATCCATCGAGAAAATAGTAGAATTGTTGACCCGCCAAACGCTCCAACATCTGATCGATAAAGGGAAGAGGAAAGTGATCTTTCTGGGTGGCGTCATTTTACTTTCAGCAGTCAATGCACACGCGCCAACCGGTGACCGTACAGGACGGAATAAGCTCATTCTTCTCACTCAGAACCACTGTCATCCCACCCTTCTTTGGGATAACTTAGGTTGGACTAACCCACGGAGAATCGGAAACGGGGTAGATCACCCCGACATCTAACAATTTGAGAACCTCCTTCTTCCTACCTCCTGCATGTTCGGATTGAGGCGCCGTTGAGGTTGCACCACCGACGTATATTCATCTTCCATGAGTATCCGGTGGGTACAATAGGCGGGGCTTATGCCCTTGATACTCGAAAGTCTTCATGCAATGGCCTCTTTGTTCACCCTCAAAACCTCTAATAACCTAGATTTCTCCTCCTCCACCAATTTAGATGAAATAATGACGGGTAAATTTGACCCTTCACCTTGAAAAGCATATTCTAAATGGGATAGAAGAACCTTAAGCTCTAAAGGGGCGGGTGTTTCAATGGGAACTCTCTCGCTCTCATCCCTAACCTCACTCAATTCTACCACTTCATGGACTCAGTCGATCCCTTCTTCATCCTCACTCTCTTCGACAACCTCCTCGGTTGCCTCAACTACCCCTCTCTTACTAAATCAGCTCCACTAATGAAATCGAAACACCGATCAACACATGATAAGAACGACTCAATGAAATGGCCTTTGCGGTACACAAGAATGGATGTCCTAAAATGATAGGAACTCTCTCATCAGATTCCATATCGAGGGTGACAAAGTCTACAGGAAAGACGAACTTATTGACCTCAACTAAGAGATTTTCGACTATGCCACAAGGATATTTAACTGACCGACGATTAAACAAGTTACTTATCAAACTATTATAAACATTTCAGTTAAGAGATGTCGAGTGGAACCAGTGATGATACGGTATCCATTATGACTGAAGAGATACGAGAAAAGATTTCCAAAGAAGTCGGAAAAGCTCTTGAAGCCAGCCTACCAAGATTCGTGGAAAGGCTACAAACCATGATACTCACGCCTGTTGAGGAAAGAATTAACGAACTGAAAGAAAGTCTTAATGAAGAAAGAAACAAGCACAAAGAGAAGAAAGCTTGTCCTTATAACTAGTTTATGGCATGCAAACCCCCAATTTATAACGGAGAAGTTGACCCAATTGCTTGTCAAATATGGATAAGTGATATGGAGGGTATCTTTGAACGAACGCACTGTGACACCAACGATTTCGTAGTCTACGGAACTGGCCAACTGAGAGGCCAAGCTAAGGATTGGTGGAATAATCTTAAGAATGAACAAGGGTCTGAGGCTACGCGAGCCATGACCTGGGAAGAATTTAAAGAACCCTTCGTCAAACACCACAACCCTAGGGTTGTGATCAACAAGATAAAGGAAGAATTTATGCATTTGAGGCATAAGGGTGAAACGATCGGCAAGATCACAGGAATATTCCTGGATAAGTTGAGGTTTAGTGATGAGTTGGTAAAAACTGAAGAACAAAAGGTATATCACTACCACAATATGTTGAGTGCAGAGTATAGGGAGTTTATGACTCCCTCAAATTATAAGAATCTCACAGAGATTATCAATGCTGCACGGAAGCATGAAATTGAGCTGAGGAAAAAAGTTGAAAGGGGTGAAAGGAGGGGGTTAGATGCAAACCCAAGTCCCACAAAGAAACCAAAGATAACCGAGTCCTCAAAGAAAACAAGTGCAAAAAGGGGATCACCTAACTGCAAGACGTGCGGTCGTGGCTATCGGGGTGAATGCCATTTTAAAGACAAACCGTGTATTATATGCGGTAAAACAGGACACGCAGCTTCAATTTGCCCTGGCAAGGTGTCGGTATGCTACAAATGTTACCAACCGGGTCACAAGAAATCTGAATGCCCAGAATTGGCAGAAAAGAAGGTGATACCTGACACAAAATGGAGGTTCTAAGAGCTAAAGCAAGATCATTCCAAATAACTGCGGCCGAGGCTAAGATTGAACCCGACGTGGTTTCAGGTACATTTACCGTTAATAATATTCTTGCACGCATTTTGTTTGATACGGGTGCAAACAAATCTTTTGTTTCACATAGATTTATTCAACATCCTTCATTTACATTAACGAAATTACCTATGCCGATGGAAGTAGAAGTAGGTAATAATAGAATTGTTGTTTGTGATATATGTCGGGATTGCAAAATGAACGTTGATGGAGAGGATTACTTAGTAGACTTGATACCCATGTCGATGGGGGAATTTCATGTAGTGATTGGGATGGATTGACTGTTCCGTTACCACGCCAACGTAATATGTTTTCGCAAGGAGATACAACTAACATCTCCGAGCGGGAGGCATATCACTATCTACGGAGAAAAGAGCGGTAACCCAAAGATGTGCTCAATAATGAAAGTCCAAAGACTCATTCAACATGGGTGCAAGGCATATCTGACATATGTGCGTGATGCAGAAAAAGAGCTGCCAAAAATTGAAAACATACCCGTAGTACGAGATTTTAAGGATGTATTCCCGGAAGATTTACCAGGGTACCACCTGAGCGTGAGATAGAGTTCGGAATTGAATTAGTCCCGGATGCGAAACCGGTGGCTAGGGCACCGTATAGATTAGCACCATCGGAACTTCAAGAACTAATGTCGCACTTACAAGAATTACTAGATAAGGGATTTATTCTTCCAAGTGTCTCCCCTTGGGGAGCACCGGTATTATTCGTGAAGAAGAAGGACGGGAGCATGCGTATGTGTATCGATTACCGCGAGCTGAACAAACTTACTGTAAAGAATAGATACCCACTTCTGAGAATTGATGATTTATTAGACCAACTACAAGGGGCGACTTGGTTTTCAAAAATTGACTTAAGGTCAGGTTATCACCAACTAAGGGTAAAGGAAGAAGATGTGCCGAAAACAGCGTTCCGTACATGATACGGACACTACGAATTTCTAGTAATGTCCTTCGGACAAACGAATGCACCCACGGCTTTTATGGATCTTATGAGCCGGGTTTGCAAACCAATGCTTGATAAGTCGGTGATAGTGTTTATCGACGACATTTTAGTATATTCAAAAAGTGAGACAGATCACGCTCATCATTTGCAAGATGTATTAAAAACATTGAGACGGGAAAAACTTTATGCTAAGTTTTCGAAATGTGCCTTTTGGCTCCGAGAAGTACAATTCCTAGGGCACGTCATCAGTGCCGATGGAATATTAGTCGATCCGTCCAAGATAGAAACAATGGAATCCTCCAAAAAACCCTTCGGAGATTAGGAGCTTTTTAGGACTTGCGGGCTATTACCGGAGATTTATTCAAGACTTTTCCAAGATTGCCTCACCGTTAACCAAACTAACTCGTAAGAGTGAAAAATTTGTATGGGGCGACGAACAGGATAGAGGTTTCAATTGCTCAAGGAAAAGTTGACCAGTGCACCAGTGTTGACCTTGCCAGATGGCACCGACGTTTTGGTAGTATACTCAGATGCATCACACCTAGGTATTGGGTGTGTACTTATGCAACGAGGTAAGGTGATTGCTTATGCCTTAAGACAATTGAAGGATCACGAAAAGAAGTATCCGACTTACGACCTCGAATTGGCGGCAGTGATATTCGCCTTAAAGATTTGGAGGCATTACCTATATGGGATGAAGTGCATTATTTTCACTTATCATAAGAGTTTGAAGTATTTCCTTGATCAAAAGGAATTAAATATGAGGCAAAGACGTTGGTTGGAAACAGTGAAAGACTATGATTGCGAAATACATTACCGCCCGGGAAAAGCCAACGTAGTGGCCGATGCCCTTAGTCGAAAGGAAGGATACACCCCCATCCGAGTACGGTCGATGCAATTGGTGGTAACTTCGGGTTTGCTTGAACGAATCCGAGAAGCCCAAATTGAAGCGGTAAAAGAAGAAAATTTAAGAAAAGAACGAGTGAAGGGACAAGTAAAAGATTTAGTGGATGGAGATAACGGATTGAAATCCCGATTTGATAGAATATGGGTTCCAAACACGTGTGGTGTTAAGGAGCTCTTACTTAACGAAGCCCATAAGGCGCGTTATTCAATTCACCCGGGAGCGACCAAAATGTACTTAGACTTGAAACGAAATTATTGGTGGCCTGGGATGAAAAGAGATGTGATGAAGTACGTTGAAAAGTGCCTAACTTGTTTACAAGTAAAGGCAGAACATCAAAAGCCATATGGAAAACTACAACCATTAGACATACCAGTTTGGAAATGGGAACATATCACTATGGACCTGTTGACTAAGTTGCCGAGAAAGGCACGAGGTTATAACGCCATTTGGGTAGTAGTAGACAGATTAACTAAGAGTGCTCATTTCATTCCTATTCGTGAAACTTATACTTCCGAAAAGATGACAGAAGTGTATATAAACGAAATTGTCGCACGTCATGGAGTGCCCGTATCCATCTTGTCTGATAGAGATAATAGATTCACTTCAAAATTTTGGCAAGAATTTCAAAAACAGATGGGTACTAAGCTATTAGTTAGTATAGCATATCACCCTCAAACGGACGGGCAAAGTGAAAGAACCATTCAAACATTCGAAGATATGCTTCGAGCATGTATTATTGACTTCGGAGGTAGTTGGGATGCCTATGTACCGCTAGTTGAATTTTCCTACAACAACAGCTATCATTCACAAGCATTGGTAGGGCGCCTTATGAGATGCTTTACGGCCGAAAGGTCGAACCCCGGTTTGTTGGGGTGAAGTAGGACCAAGAGAACTCGCCCAGAAAGATGTGGTTAGAGTTACAAACGAAAAGATTAACACAGTAAGAGCCCATCTAAAGGCTGCCCAAGATCGACAAAAGTCCTATGCGGATAAAAGACGGAGACCTATCGAATTCCAAGTAGGCGATAGAGTCATGCCAAAAGTATCACCGTGGAAGGGGATCATGCGATTTAGAAAAAGGGTAAACTGAGTCCCTGATTTATCCGACCATTTAAGGTTATTAGCCGGGTTGGGAAAGAAGCTTACCAACTAGAACTTCCAGATGAATTAAATAGAATACATAACACCTTCCATGTATCACACCTCCGCAAATGTTTGGCGGGCGAAACAACATATGTACCATATAGTGATGTTGAAGTTAACAACAAGCTTAACTACATAGCTAAACCAATTCAAATCCTTGATCAAAATATAAAAGGATTGAGGAACAAAAAGATCAACCAAGTGAAGGTCAAATGGGAACATCGAAAAGGATCGAACACTACGTGGGAACCCGAAGAAGAAATGAAACGACTCTACCCCTCGCTATTTGGTACGTGCACGAGTTTCAGGGACGAAACTCTTTTTAAGGAGGGTGAAGTTGTAACATCCCAGAAATAAATATATATATATATATATATATATATATATATATATATATATATATATATATATATATATATATATATATATATATATATATATATATATATACACACACACAACTGGGGATATTTAACCTAGTTGGCAATAGGTAATAACTAACAAAATTATAAATTGTGATCCTTTTATAAAGAACAAAACTTAAGGGACCAAAATAGTCAATAGGAGAACTATATTTTATATAAAAGAAAAACAAAATTAAAACACACACTTGTGTGTGTTTTAGTTGAACGACCAGAGCAAGAAGAATACCCAAAACCCTACATTCATCAAATTGGTCAAAATTGGAAGAGGAATTGAGTTTGAGTACTTGCATGAATCTATTTTAGTGATCATCTAGTCAAAGAGATCATGAGGTATGTTAAATTTGATGTTTGATGATGTTATAAAGATTTATTGGGTTCTTGAAACTATAATTCCTGCATAAGATGTAGAAATTAAAGTGGATTAAGAGTAAAATACATGCTTTTGAATAAACCAAGATGAGGAGTAGTTGTCAAACTCTATGATATGAGTGGGTTTAAGTAAATGTGTTGAATACATGAGTTGTGATATTGGAGTTGATGCAAATAATATGAGAATAATCAATTTTAGATGTTAATTGGGCATACTAATCACACTAAACTCATATGATCTTGAAACTTTGATAAATTCAAGAAATAGGAGCCAAATAGGTTTATTGTAAAGATTCACGTCTATAAGGTGTATGATATAATGCCTAAATGAAGGTAAATAGTTAAAAAGGAATAAGAGAATCATGGTAGAGAACTTATAAATGAGATTTAACAGATTTGTGTTGTATGTCATGTTATGAGTTCTAAATGGTAAATTTAAATTGGACTTCATAGGCAAATTGGGTGAAACATCTAGTGCCAAAGTTGAAGTAGACGCGTGATTGAAAGGAAGCTTTGAGGTACGTGGTTTTACACCTTGTATGGTTTCATTGATATACTTGATCGTTAATATGATAATAAATGAAGTAATACCTAAAAGAAAATCTGGGACATTCTTAAGCGATGGATTCCGTATGAAAGAATCAGACGAGAAATTAGAGCTTGAACATAAGTCGTACTAGCAGTAAATGATGGAATTCACTTAATTAACCAAAGTTATGATAACGCGTAAACCGGGTAATGGGAACGTAGGTCGTAAACCATAAATTAATAATACGGTTGATAAGGGGTTTCTTGTTTGGTTAAAATAGCCAAACCGGTAAAAAGAAAAATATAATATAAAAGAAGGTATGAAGATATAGCAAAGACGCAAGCCTAGTGACGGATGCGTAAATTTGAGTTAGCGAACTTATATGAGAGTTGAGTTTCCACCAGGAGACTGATTTTCATTACGTGAATGAAGAAATATGGTTAAATGAGTTAACGGGTCAAATAACTACTTGAATAAATTTTATGTTGTTGATATAAAGTGTGAGAAATTCACTACTTGAATGATATGATTAAATCTAAAATGAGGAGAATCAGTTTACGATCGAAACAAATTGCGGTTAATCGAACTTATAACGAAAAAGTTACGGACGTTTTCGTAAAGGAACAAAAGTGCAAAAATCTGCAGCTGGGCTGCAGCGTAAGCTATGGTTCTTAACCGTGGCTTACGGTTATGAATGGCTGTTTCGGACAGAAGATGTGCACCATAAGCTACGGTCCTTACTGAAATGAAAATTTTAGGTTGTCATTGGATATATATATGGATATATGTTTATCTAAATATGTTACACATTGAATATAACTAATGTAAATGATAAATGTTGTTACATAGGTGATTGCTAAGGAGTTTAAGAATGAAGATCAAGCATTAAGAAGAACCGAACACAAACGAAGGACTTAACTTCTGCATGCTATTTTAAATCTTTTGTAAGACAAATAGTTTACATGTTTTGGTAAAACTTAAATTGTATGATATGGGTGTTTATTTTATAATATACTATGAAATATGAACTTTATTTTATAATTATGGTTTGACACAACTTAGTTGTTACAGCGAAAAAGGATGGGGCACTAACTAGCTTTTCTTTCAAAGAGTCAAAAGCTTTATGGCATTCCTTGTCAAAGACAAAGGGTACGTCTTTTTCAAGGAGTCGGGTCATGGGGTGAGTGATCTTTAAAAAATCTTTAATAACACGCCTATAGAATCCCGCATGACCAAGGAAACTACGATTGGACTTCACACTCGTGGGTGATGGCAACCTACTAATTGTGTTTATCTTAGCCCTATCCACTGTCTTGAAATTTTATGTCCTAACACTATCCCCTCCATCACCATAAAGTGACACTTCTCCCAATTTAGCATCAGGTTAGTCTCTACACACCTTTTCATCATCCTATCTAAATTGAGAAGGCACTGCGCAAAAGTGCCACCTTAGACCGAGAAATCATCCATGAAAACTTCTATAGAAGTCTTAAGAATGTCTTGGAAAACGGTGACCATGCATCGTTGAAAGGTAGCTGGAGCATTACATAACCCGAATGGCTTGCGTCGATACGCATAGGTGCCGTAAGGGCTTGTGAAGGTCGTCTTATCTTGATCCTCTAGTGCGATGGGGATCTAAAAGTAACCAGAAAATCCATCGAGAAAATAGTAGAATTGTTGACCCGCCAAACGCTCCAACATCTGATCGATAAAGGGAAGAGGAAAGTGATCTTTCTGGGTGGCGTCATTTTACTTTCAGCAGTCAATGCACACGCGCCAACCGGTGACCGTACAGGACGGAATAAGCTCATTCTTCTCACTCAGAACCACTGTCATCCCACCCTTCTTTGGGATAACTTAGGTTGGACTAACCCACGGAGAATCGGAAACGGGGTAGATCACCCCGACATCTAACAATTTGAGAACCTCCTTCTTCCTACCTCCTGCATGTTCGGATTGAGGCGCCGTTGAGGTTGCACCACCGACGTATATTCATCTTCCATGAGTATCCGGTGGGTACAATAGGCGGGGCTTATGCCCTTGATACTCGAAAGTCTTCATGCAATGGCCTCTTTGTTCACCCTCAAAACCTCTAATAACCTAGATTTCTCCTCCTCCACCAATTTAGATGAAATAATGACGGGTAAATTTGACCCTTCACCTTGAAAAGCATATTCTAAATGGGATAGAAGAACCTTAAGCTCTAAAGGGGCGGGTGTCTCAATGGGAACTCTCTCGCTCTCATCCCTAACCTCACTCAATTCTACCACTTCATGGACTCAGTCGATCCCTTCTTCATCCTCACTCTCTTCGACAACCTCCTCGGTTGCCTCAACTACCCCTCTCTTACTAAATCAGCTCCACTAATGAAATCGAAACACCGATCAACACATGATAAGAACGACTCAATGAAATAGACCGAGTGACATGGACCACTAGGGTGTTGCATTGAACGGGCTACCTCGATTGTTACCTTTTCCTCACCGAATCGAAGAGTGATGTTACCATCAAAGACATCAATGATGGCCTTTGCGGTACACAAGAATGGACGTCCTAAAATGATAGGAACTCTCTCATCAGATTCCATATCGAGGATGACAAAGTCTACAGGAAAGACGAACTTATCGACCTCAACTAAGAGATTTTCGACTATGCCACAAGGATATTTAACTGACCGATTGGCTAAAAACAAGGACATGCGGGTGGGTGACAACTCTCCTAGGTCTAGCTTCTCGTAAATTGAGTAGGGAATAAGGTTGATACTAGCACCTAGATTGGCTAAGGCTCTACACTCGGTGTCACTTCTGAAGAGACATGGAATGGTGAAAAGGCCGGGATCGTCAACTTTTAAGGACCTTTTTTAAGACCATGGTTGAACACCCCCATTCAAGGGGATGTTAGAGAGCTCTCCTAACCTATCTTTGCATTTAAGAAGATATTTTAAAATTTTTGCGTATTTGGGCATGGATTGAAGGGCTTCGATAAACGGAAGATCGATTTTCAACTGTTTGAACATGTCGAGAAACTGCCCGTATTCCTTAGAATATTTCTGATTCTTAAGGCGGGCGGGATATGGGACGCGTGAAAGATCTATGATTGGTGATTGCCTAACATCTATGGGTCGTTTTTCTATGCTCCTCTCGACTTGAGGCTCCTCGGTGTGTGCGGTAATTGCTGGGTCTAGCCTAGTTTGCACTTTACCAGGAGTCTCCATCTCGATATCCTCATCTACAGGTTCTTCGTCTTCTTCCTCAATACCTCAGGCCTAACTACCTCTCCTAAGGTTTTACTGCCACGGGTTGAAATGGCTTTCAGTTGGCCAGACGGGTTCGGTTGGGTGTTGCTTGAGAATTGACCAGGAGGTCTTTCTTGCAACTTACGATCAATGTCCTCGACTTGCCTCTGAAGATCTAAGAAGTTAGAATGATTATTCTTTAGGAGTGTGGCATGTTCCTCTAAGGTTCTTTGGGTGGTTTGATCCTTAACAAGTAATTTGGATAACATGGATTTAATCTCATTTAGACCACTACCCAAGTCTTGGTTGTTTGAACCTTGACTGTTTGACCCCCACTAGGATATTGCCTATGTGAACCCCCTAAACTAAATTGACCCTGCGAACCCTCACCAGGATACTGACCCTGATTGTTTGAACCCCCACTATAGAATTGACCATGCCTCATGTTTTAATTTGAACCTGTTTGGAAACCAGGGGGTTACCGGTAGAACGGAAAGTGTTGTTGTTACTACGCCAATTCAAACTATAGTTTGAGTTGTTGTTATTATTAAAAGGGTTCGTTGGGCCTCGGTTTTGACCTGTGATGAAATCAACTTGCTCCTCAATGAGCTTGGACACTCAATAGTACCGTGACCTCCCCTAGAAACCTCACACTTATCTATTTTAGCCTTCAATTCTTGGATTTCTTTACTAACCTCTCGCTTAAAAACTATCGAGAGGAGCGACTACCGTTGTTTCCAAGCTAACTTGGTGTACTCCTTGAATGGCCGAGGAAGTACTAGACATAGGAATGGAAGTCCTAGTGGTAGCTCGATGATCCGTGTCAGAACGTGCAAAACTCTTGAATAAATCATTGCATTCGGCCACTGTTTTCTTACCCATGAGGTCGCCTCCTGCTGAAGTATCAAACCGGGCTCTGGTTTCAAGGGTGAGACCATTGGAGAATTTTTTTTACAAGTGCCCAATCAGATAATCCGTTTTGAGAGCAACGAGAAAGTAGGGTTTGGAATCATTCCCAAGCTAAATGATATGGTTTGTCAGGCTCCATCCAGAACGAATGGATCTGATCGCGAAGGCGAGATGCTTTAGCAGGTGGGAAGTATTTTGCAAGGAAAGCATCTCGAAGGCCCGCCCAGGTGGTGAAGGTGTTTTGTGGGTTTGAGTCAATCCAGATGGCTGCTCGACCGGCTATTGAGAACGAGAACACCTAAAGGAAACATGCGTCATTGATAGTACCTTCCATATTGAATGTGCTACAGAGGCGGGTGAAGCGGTCAAAATGAGCTGGGGCATCCTCATCACCATGACCGTGAAATTAGCACAAGTTGGTGATAGCGGTCATGATGTCGAACGGGATCTGCCAAGATTTGTCATTATTGATGGTGGGAAGGGTGATGGGTGAGTTCGCACCGGTGAAACTAGTGGTTGCTTGTTGGTAAACAGTTTAATTGTTGGCCATTTGGACAATGGGTGGTGGACTCGAAGGAGGGGAAGGTGGTGGGAAATTGTGGGGTGACGACTTCGGTGTGAACTCAAAGCTTGGTGGTTTAGATGGAAGGGTAGAATCAGAAGGGGTGGAAGATGAAGAAGCAGTTGGAATGGAAGAGGAGAAGGAAGACTTGTCTGTTGGCGGCTTCGGCGGCGGTCCTTGCGAACATGTATGTGGCATCCACTACAAAACCGACAAGAAATAAGTAAGACGACTCTAAAAATGACTCGACAAAAATATTAAAGACACTACAATATTTAGACTATTACGACTCAAACAAAACAAATAGCACGAATGTTGTCAAAACAAGTCCAAACAAAGAAATTAACGCAATTGCCAAAGAGTCCCTGGAAACGGCTCCAAAAACTTGATGTGCTAAAACTAGTTTAATGAAAACAAACTAAATTAACCTAATCTAGACATGAAGTAATACTCAAGATTCTCTAAAACTCGACTAAACTACTAACCGGCAAGTGAACCAATCGACTCTAGTAAAGCTAAGTAAGTCCAGATATCAAACCCACGGGACTCTATTTAATTACATAAACTAAACTCTATCTAGACTTAGACCGACACGGACATGACACTAATTGATTTTATGTTTTTTTTTTTTTTTGGGGGGGGGGGGGGTTTCTAAAAATCCTAAATTTTCAATTAAACTAAATACTAATTAACTAGACGAACTAGAATACGAATTGGAACAAAAGCTGAATTCAAGAGTGATAAAATACTACCCAGGTTGGAATTCCACTTACTATCCAATGGCTTTCTACCGGAAATTAATGTGATATAGAACCGGGATCTTTAAGTGCTAAACTCTAAGAGAACCGAATAGGACCCCAACCCTTCTCGAAAAGAAACCTATGAAACTCTAAAGGATTGTTACAAATACCGGTTAACTAGACTCCCGTACGGTTGTCTAACTTTCTAGAAAATTGCCTTAAAGTGAAAAACTACCTCACGGTGGTAATCTAAGGCAACTAAGGACTCGATTTGTTTTAATAGACAAGATATGGCAAGGCAACTAAAACTGGTTTTTTTTACAAAACCTAATTCTAGAAATTTACCAACCTAGACCTATGAATAAGCTAGCACTTTATGGTGTCTAAAGTTAGTAGTATATCAAAGCCGAATCAACTCTTGTATATTGTTTATATGGTTTATTGGCCAATTCATCAAACGATTACCCAAACCGTAAGGACACGATAATTAACACAAACCCATTATATGAAAGACATCCATCAGAATTTATGTGAAACAAATAAACAATCAACAATCAAGTCAAGATACGCAAACACACCAAATCAAGAAATCAAAGTTTATTACTTTTCAAAGAAAATCCATAATCACACTAGAAACCGATAAAAATCCAAACTTTATTAAGTGTTTATCCTAACCTAAGTAGTTTAAAAGGTTTAGCCAGAAAACATAATCACGAGAATCAAAACAATTATCTTAACACAAGAATTCATCGACAAGAAGTAAGAAAGACGAAGAACAAGAAGTAACAATTATCTTAACACAAAAATCCAAACTTTATTAAGTGTTTATCCCAACCTAAATAGTTTAAAAGGTTTGCCGCTTTATTATATTTATCTTATTTATTGCATATTCATATCATCATGTTAGGTGTTTGGCTATGTTGTATTAAATTTTTAGTATGATACAGGTGAACAGGTTTGAAGATGTTGATGATGACACGTAAGGATGATGCCTTAGAGAATAAACTGGATAGTTTTATGTTATGTTTTGGTTTAATGGAGTATTTGAATTATTCATTGTTTTGTGACATTTGTTTAATTTAATCATTAATAATATTTGAACTTTAAAATATCTTGTCATAAGTTGTGAACTATCAATCATGACCCGATCACCTAATCCACTGCGGGTCTGGGTGTGACAAGACCGAAGCCTTACATAAGGAAAGGCGTTTCTTAAACACTTCATAAAACGGTCTCTAATTGTTTATATAATTCATGTTAGCACCCACCATCAACCCAATATATATATAAAAGGAACCAAACTCGCTTTACACCCAACTAAAGCCGCCATAAGCTCCACTTCATCTGTATAACCCCAACTCCAAAAATGTCGGATTTAAAAATATTGATCTTTAAACCCGAACACATATAAAAACATTTCAGAATCTTGCGACATTAACCACTTCCTCCGAAGACCACTCTCCCAATCTAACAACATCATCCGCATAAAAAAGATAGTTAACTTTACCCCATTATTAGGAATGGAATACCTCCTAACATCCCCACATTACTTGCACTATTGATCATACAAGATAATGCCTCCATAACCAAAAAAAAGAGAAAAGGCGAAATAGGATCTCACTGTCTCATTCCTTTACCATATTGGAATTCAAACACTGGAGCCCCGTTCAAAAGAACCAAAAATCTCGTTGACGACAAAATACCATGTATCCAAGAACACCAAATCAGAGGAAACCCTGTCTATAACGCTCCGCATTTTATACTTATCTTATTTAGAAAGTGTAATCATATTTATGTTTTTCGAAACTTGTAATCATATTGTATTCGTATTTCGTTTCCAACTTTGTAATCCGAGACTTCGATCATAATGTAATTCATACTTTATACATACGTGTTATCCTTACAAATCAATCGTTAAATACGTGTTTACATGCAAACTAATACTTATTATACGTGTAAATAATCATACTTACATTCTTGATACTCGAAATATACTTGCATACGCGTTACGCACTTGAAAACATGTAAAATACAAAGTTTTATCATAAAATGATGAACATATAAAAGTTTAGGGACCAAAATGCAATAAAACAAAAAAATTTGGATAAATGAGGCGTGGCGCTACACAACGACAAACCTATTTACAGTGGTCGGGCGCCAAGCCCCTGAATCCGCAGAAAGTTGTTTTCAGCTCCAATATTGATCACCTTCTCCTTCCCCAATTACCATACTACCTTCTATAACATAAAACCCTAATCCTCCATTATAAAACCAAGCCTCCATCACCTCATTTTCACCTTCCCAACTCCTTTACACTCTCAAAACACTCTCAAATCATTTGCAAACACAAGAAAAGGGCAGAAAACTCTATGTCCTAAAGTGAGTTCAAACTCACCTTTCTTCATCTTTTTTTCCACTTCAAAGCTTGGAACACCTCTAGGAGTTTTAACTAAGGTGGAACATCACAATTTTGAGGTCCAAACTTTCTGTTTTAGAAGTTTATATTGCAAACTTTTATAGAACTTATACTTTTTACATGAATCTTGTCCCTGACTTGTTCCTAAACCCATCTATGGTTGTTGGACTTGTTTAAGGTTGATTCTTATGAGTTTATAGGTGCAAACACCCTCTATACTTTCTATTTTGGCAAAGCTTTTAGATGATCTACAAGTGATGAAACCATCCAAGCTCACCATCTTCCATATGGTGAGACTTGTGTTTTGGTACATGTGTGAACCATGGAAGCCTTGGCTATCCAAACTTATTCCACCACCTTACTTGATGTTTTGTTCATGTTCAACTAAGTAGTTTCCTAGTCCTAAAGTAAGTTACCCCGCCTCGCCTCCAACATTTTCCATGTTGGGTATGACACGCTCGGATTATTCTTATTTGTCTACTTAATATCTTATTAGATTAGTTGTACTTTTATTTTCATTCATGACCAACTGGGTTATCAACTAAGTTGATAACTTTGTGCTTTGGTGAATCCATACAATGAGATTTAATGGATGTTTATCATCCTATCTCCATGCTTGACCTACATGATACCTCTGATTATACTTGATGGACTAAATAAATAACCTATAATATATTCTAAATAAAATGTAATATACTTAACTGAATTCATGATGTTAACCGGGTTATGGTTATATGTCATGAATATAGGTTATATTATTTTTGTTCTTTATTCCTCGGTTGTGATTCTAATGGGCACGTTAGGACCCACGAAAACACATTAACACTTAGTGTTCAAATGAGTGTTTAGACGAGATATACTTTTTGCATACATATACTTTTTGTACTTAAAGTTTCTAATCCAAACTTCCTACAACACTCCAAATACTCACACACCTTTGTTTTCCTATATAAGGTAATTTCGGTGTTCCATCTCTAACAACTTATCAACTTCGCGGTTTAACTCGGAAAGCTTGCAAAAGCGTGAGTGTACATGACCCCCTTCTATTTTAACACTTTTGGGTGCAATACGTGTAACTTATCAAAAACGCACACATACACTTATAAACATGCTTACAATCAAACATTCCAATATACATGCTTGATACGATATACTTGAACTCATACATGATACTTGTTGCTTTATACTTGTCATTAACTTTGTACGAGCCTCCCTTAACATGTATAGCGTAATAGGATTAACGCACCGCCCGTAGAGGTCATGTTAAGTAAACAAAACGGTTTTATCATTGCTATGATAAGATTACGCTAGCGGGAATCTTTGGGTTGACATTTATAGTTGCATGATAGTATTCGCGATGTTAGGTTTTAGTATACGACTTGTCATGTGGATTCGTTTAAACTTTTATACTTATGCTAGTACTTAAACTTGTATGCTCGCCAATACTTTTGTGTTGACATGTACTTAAACACGTATTGTAGGGAATTGATGATGATAATGATGAACGGAATCTAGTAGGATGAACTAGGAATACATTTAAATTTTAGCACTTTGTTGTAATTTGCTTTCGTTCAACCTTGTTGTATTTTGTTTCAAACAATGTACTTGATCTTAGAAATAAAATGAAATTCCGTTTATTAAATACTTGCGACAATTAGTGTTATGAAGTCTCTTGCAATCTATTTCGTTCCACCCTGATGTTTCAGTCATTGCTTAGGGTGTGACACCATCTGAGCCAAAATAGAAATAAGAAAATTCCAATTTACATTATCATACCATACGCCTTTCAAAATCTTTTTTCAACAAAAAGGCCTTCTTTTTATTCTTTTTTACCCACGATAAACTTCATTAACCACCAAAGGGCCATCAAGGATTAATTTCCTACTAAAAAGGTCAATTGAGAATTTGAGACAACCGACCCAATCACCTTATTGAGATGATTTGCTAGAATCTTTAAAATAATCTTACTAATCACTCTTACCAAACTTATCGGCAAGTAATCGTTCAAACCCTCTAGATCCTTCGGTTCCGCTATAAGAGCAATAAAAGACGATCCACAACCCATTAATCACACCATCCGAATAAAAGGCAACCGACACATTATACACATCCTCCTCAAACATATCTAAAAAATAAATTAAATCCGAAATTTAAACCATCCGGTCCTGACACACGATCATCTCTACAATCAAAACCCGCCTCGTTGGTCTTTCGTTTAGTAAATGGTTCTACTAAACATTCTACCTCGGCCGTATATTATTTTTTAATATTATCACGCGTCAAACTAGGTCGAACCGGAACCCCCTTCTCGAAATCACATGGGTTTGAAGGAAATTATTATCAAATTTTATAATTTCTACACAAGATTAACATAACTAGATTATTTTTATTACAAACAAAGGAACTCTAATTACTGGTTTGATTAACTTAAAAAGAATAACTATGGTTTGATTACCATATTTACTTTTTTTTGTAAATATTCAAATTTACCCCTCTTTCTCTGTCTCCCTCGCTCTCTCTCCCTATGTATATATATACACATATACACACACATAGGAGAGTTATCTTGAAAACGTTAAATATTGCGAGAACAATGAAAAAGAATGAAAAAAAAACAATAACAATCAATTTTTTTAATACAAACCTTACTGTAACTAAAATACAATACTAAAAAAAAGAATTTACTCTTTAAATAATTCATCTCCCATATCAAAATCACTCTTGATATAATTTTTTACACTTGTGTAAATACAACAAATTTACACATGTGTAAACGACAAACTTGCATATGTGTAAATTTTATTTGTTTACAAATACATGTAAATTTAAACGTGTAAAATTAATTTCTAATAATGTATTCGGATAATAATGATAAGTGTAAAAAATTGAATTTTAATTGTTATTTTTACCAAGTTCTTGCAATTTTTTCATTCGTGCTCACGGTTCTCGTAATATTTAGCGTTCTTAAGATAACTATCTCATACACACACCCACATAGTTAGTTAGTTAGTTTACAACTAAAAATTCAAGAGATGTTTATGTTGGTAGAAAAGTAGAGATAATCACACAGATAGTTTTTGTGGTAATTGAAAGTAACAACTTTGAGTAGTATTTTTTTGGTAATACATTTAGGTTCTATGCTTTGGATTTTATAACACCTTTGAGTATTAAGGTAAAATGTTGTTAATTTTGATGTTAAATTCGTGTAAAATGAATAAATGAAGCTAATATAATTAGAAGGAAAGATGATATAATATTCCATATTTTCATATGAGGGGGATTTGTGTGTGCTATTTGATGGTTAAATTTGGTTGTAAGATACTTGGCGACAGGTGATGCACACGTTAACCGGAACGCACTTGACCGTCACCAAAATGGTTATTCGATGAGAATACCCCTGTTCATCTTCACTTAATCGCAACACTGCACCCTCTCTCTAACATCCCGTCTCCCTCTTTCTACAAATCAATTTAAATGATGAGGAAATACCACAAGTTTCAATTATGAACAAGATCAATCAAGCAACAAATTGTATGTATTTATGAGCAAAAAGACGAGTTTAAAAAGTATTGAAACCTCAAATTTGTTGATCTGATTGGATCACAGATCCTTTTGCCTTGTATTAGATGATTTGGGTGGTTCAGGATTCTGACCACGACGTTCGATTGCCATAGAGGTCATGAAGATGATAAGGGTAGATTTTGGTTGTTTTAATTTCGTTTATTATTTGTTTTTCCTTCTAAAAGTTACATAATAGACCCCTCTTATAGCAAACACATCATATTAAAATATATTCTTCTAATTAAATAAGAAGGGTAGTTTAGTTATTTACAATGAATTAACATAAGATTAAAGGCAGTTACTCTTAATATTTAAAGGTAACCATAAAACCTAAATCTGTTAAAAAAAAAATTAAGTATTACTCAAAGGTGTTATTACAATAGACTATAAGAACCATGTGTACTCAACTCATAAAAGTAATTAATGATAAGGTTAGTTTTAGCATTAGCTAAGATGATTCAAAATTAAAAAGTTTAGAAAAGTTTAATTTTATTTATTTTAGAAAAATTTTATATATGTATGTATATATAAAAGAATTTTAATATAAAAAAATCAGTCATATACCTTTACAAATTTTAATAAAATCAAAATCACTAATGTAGTAAAAGAATGTGGGCCCTAGTCTTCTTAACATAATCCTTCTCTTCCACCTAAGCAACCTTCCCTCAAGTAGGTTGTGGTTCCTCTTCCTCCCCTTTACCCCTTCTATTTTTTTATAATTTTTATTTAATCTATTTTATTTAATGATAATACTTCAATCTGTTAAAATAAAGTTAACTAAACATGTTTTTAATTTAAATCAAACTTTAGAACATTAACATATATAACTAAATTTTAAGATGTATTATTTAAAACTAAAACAAATTTGAAGAGTTTTTTTTTAAATTAAACCTATTTAAAAGTAAACCAAACTTGAGGATTTGAAAGTTAAAAAATAACACTTAACCTCTTTCTTCATTTTACATAACATGCAACAAAAAGAGAGTAATTAAAAAAACCAATAAAAATCTATAAGATACACTTCACAATTTTTCATCGGGGAGCTTTCCTCGTGGGCACCGAAAGTTCAGGAGGGGTTGGTGTTCTCCGGCTCAACACCCCATAAAATGAGATCATTTTTATTTATTTAATAAAAATATAATGTTTAAATGTTACAATTTACAAACAGTAGTTATATTATGTTACCAAGTATGACTATTTACAAAGTCTATCGCGGTTGAAGATTCACCAAAATAAAGACATGAACAATACGACAAACTCGATAGAATCTTACAATTTGTAAGGCTAACTAAACAGAGAATCGGGTCGGGGTTGGGTAAAAAAGTTCTAGACAGAGAATCAACCAGAGAAGACGAAGACTGTCAATAAAGTGTTACTATTCAAAAGCGTGGGTAAAAATGATCGAGCTACTGAAAATATATCCGAACTATTCCATTCATACATCTAGAGAGTTGCATAGTGAACCCTTGCTACTTTGTATTGAACGCCATACAAGCTTTAACTTTATAGAATAACTTTTAACTGGTACCGGTCTAATATATTTTCTTTTAAACTCAACTGCTACTTCGTATTGAACACTATACAAGTTTTAACTTTTGAATAAAATAACTTTTAACTGGTCTAATATATTTTCTCTTAAACTCAATTGCTACTTCGTATTGAACACTATACAAGCTTTATCAAAATAACTTTTAACTGGTCTAATATATTTTCTCCTAAACTCAACAACAATAAACAATAGCTTGAAATAAAAAAAAAACAATTGCTCCTTAAATTAATTTGAAATATATAATTTCAACAAATTACTGTGTGCTCCTGTTTCTTTCGTTTGATTATTACTGAATAAGAATATATAGGCCCAATCTTATTATATTCAAACTCTAATGGATAGAAGCAATTGACATTTTCAATGTTCATATTTAATTAAGACTGTTTTTAGTCATCCACATAATTAACAACTATAGCTAATTTGTATTTGTGCATATTGTGATAACACCATACATACTAGCGGGTGTGGTTTCGTTTCAAAACCGTAAGTAGCCGGTAACTACCAACCCTATTAAGAAGGAACCTGAGGAAGTCTGACCCGATCAATTACTATACCAAAACCCGATTATCATACATTGGATCGATATTCGGTTTGCATTGGGGGATCGGGTTAACTAGATTAAGTATTTCAAAAAAATAACTGAATGATGGTGCCTTTCATAGTTCATAGTATGTTATCGCCTGAAGCCTTAATCGATCATTCAATCACGTTTCAACTTTCAACTTGTCGGCGATTTCAATCGACAACTTGGAGGTCTAACCTGATTAATTACTACAGGTTCATTTACTGTTACTCTGTTTTTATTTTTAAATTTAATTATTTACACTGTTCGACACCAACTTGGACTCTTGGAATCTTGGATGATCATTTTATATTCAGGCCCAATAACCCATTTGGGTTACCAAGTCTCAAAGCCATTATGGATCAAACACCAAATTAGGCCCAACCAATTAGCCGATTTAGCTGCCCATTTAACCAACCCGATTGTCAAATACCAATTACCACCGACCCGAATTCATCCGACCACCGAAAGTACCCGAAACCCGATATATTTGATATCACTGTTTTTTTTTTGTACAAACCATTTGTAAGTGGGTGTTTGTATTCCTTGATGTTTGTTCGTAAGTAGGGTGGGATTTCTTGTTGGTTTATTTGTTTTTTTTATAAACCCAATAAGTTGTTTCAAAAAGCTTAAAATTATGGATTTTTCAAATGACTTAATATCTTTTTCAAAAAACCAATAACTTAATCCCAAACACACTTGTAGTGAAATTTCCTCACGTAACAGAGAGAATTCAGTTGGTATCAATTCGGGTCGTTATGGTATCAAAACCAAAACAAAAAACAAAAAAAATAAAAAAAAATAGTCGTAGTATGCCAAAAATTATATCGACAAGGTTCCAATAGTAAAAATACATGTATCAATGTTGTTTGGTTGGAATCATTTTGGTTCGACACGACACCAGTACGTCATTGATACTTGCTATAGCATAAGATAAAAAAAACAATTTTGTATACAACTCATTTTCAACATAAATTCAATCGAAAACAAACAAAAAAGTTATCAGTATCGGTTATCATAATATCGATAGCGATACTGATGTTTGGGTTGTCACGATCCTGTTACAATATAGCTTATGATACCAAAATAATATTCTATTTTGAATACCGCTTAGAATGAAAATTATGTTTGATATCGAGATAAGAAAAAAAGTCAATTTGTTCGTTTCGGATTTTGGTTTGTATCAGTTAGTTTTGTTATAATATGATACAATAACAATAGCTACACTCGATATAGCAAATGAAAGAGAGATAATCATGAATACATGTATCGGCACCAATATTGTTGGGACCATATCGTATATTTTGAATTTTATAAAGCATTACATTATATTATTAGAATAAAGAAAGGGTAAACTGAATTTATACAAATAATTTGTGAGATAGTTTTAATAGCGCATACGTTTGTGTTTTGATTACTTGCACATTACTACTTACAATTCTATTTCGAAAATATTTTTTTTAAGATTGGATAAAAATAGTTATGTCGCAACAAGTTAAAATATATAAGAAATTAGTTATAAGAAATAAAACAATATATACTCAAAACTAGCTATAATAATAATAAAATAAATATTGATAGTGTAAAAATGAAAAATCCTATAGTTTTTTAGGAACAGCAATTCTTGATACGACTAGAAACCCGATATGAAATGAATAGATTTTGGGTCAACTAACACGACCCATTTTAAAACGAGTAGGGTTCAGGTTGACCTGTATTAAAATAGGCCTTGTTCGTGATGATCCGTATAAAAATTGGTTGGTCCATTAACCCATTTAAGTATTTAGTAAAATATCTTTATATATTTTTTTCCCAATTTTCCTTCTTACATAGTTAGTCTTTGTTTTATTACACCATATTATTTACTTGTTCCACTTATACTCACCATTAAACTGGTTTCCAATAACATGCTTATAACTCAACAGCCTGTTTATAACTTGTCACCATATACGACTCTTTTAAGAAAATGAGTTTAACGGGCCATGTTTTGATTTATTCGAATTTATATATGTTGCACATTTCATCCCGTAATGGTTAACCCTTAACCTATCACTTCACCAACCCAAGATAATTGACATCTCTGATCTATCGTAACATGTATGCTTAGGCTATAGGGTGTGGTATAAAGGCCCTAGGGGCTTTATCACGCCATCTCAGCATCATCTCACTGTCACGTCACATAGGGGGCTTTAAAGTCCCTTCCTTTAACTTGAATGCAATGGTTTAGCCCCCATCATCATTACCTAATTATTATTTTTATTTAAATCTAAACATTATTTAATTTTTTTATAAAAAAATACAATGTCATAATTTAAATAAAAAATACAATGCCTTAATTTAAAAAAAAATCACTCGTCGTCTCCTCCTCCTCCTCCTTGTTCACGATAAAACTATAGGTGCTCGGTCAGATCAGCTCAAAGGTTATGGTGTGTGTCCCTGTCAAGTATCCTCGCTCGGATAACTTCTTTTTCAGCGTATGTGAGTAGTGGGTTCGTCGGTTGGTTACTTTCATCATAACTTTCTCCGCAAAACGCTCTGCCCGAGTTCCAATATCATGTTATGCAAGATGATGCACGTATACATGACGTTTCTCATTTTACTTTTTTCAAGTATCCTCAATGGCTAGGCAATGACAGACCATCTCTTTTTTAACACACCGAAAGCCCGCTCGATGTAACATCCGTCAAAAAACGGATTTACCAGACCCGCTCCGCTTATCAACCGAACAGTCAGTTAAAATTTTAGTTGCGAATTAAATGCCCAAAATAATTTTAAACGATCCGTAATCAAATATTATGCGGGGATATGTATTTAGTTTTTGAAAATCTGTCAAAAATATCAAAATAAAAATGTTTTACTTTTGCCGGGTTTCGAACTCGGGTCTGTACCGGGTCAAACCAAAGACTTATCTCTCAGCCAACAACCGCTCCGCCACTTTGTTTTCTGGTGAATAAAGGAATCACTTAATTCAAATATTGAAGTTCCGAAATCAATTTCTGTATTTTGCGCCCAAAATAACAGTCGTCGGAAATCCCGACGATTTCGCCGTTTATTTACGTTATCGCTCAATATAACCGAAGTCTTAACTATTACGACGGTTATAACCGACGTCTGAACCGCGACATCAGCCATAACCGCCGGAGTACGGTTGACTTCGAATTAAGACCGAATTCAGACCCCATTCAATCCCAATACTACCCTATAAATACAACCTCAACTCGCCAGAAGTCTTTCACACTCAAATCGCACCCTTTCTCGGCGAAAAATCACTCGCCGGAAGTATTTGATACATCGCCGGAAAACCGTATCATCAACCTTCGAGCTTACTGAACCCCCTAAACTTTCACCGAAGTCACCCACAACCTTTGCAAGCCTTCGGAAGACTCTCTGCTACAAGTTACTTGTCGCCGGAAAAAGTTTTCTTTCGCCGGAGTTCTGCCGGAAAACAGAGTAAAACCAGTCGGTACTTTTTACTCCTAATTCCTTTCCTTTTTACTTTTATCTCGTCTGTAATTGACCGTTAAACGCTAAAAGAGCATGAATTAACTTTTCGAACCAGTCCATCGTCACTTCCGGTTAAAACCGGTGAAGAAGACGAAGTTCAGTAATGGTTAAGTATAATTTAAATCAAGATAATTACCGGGTTAGACACACAGTCCAGCGGTGGACTGTGTGCACTTTTAAAGCTAAGGTCACGAGTTCGAGTATTGTCCCTCACACGCCGCTTTGATAAAAATCCCTTTTTTTTCGCAAAACTGAACCGGAGTGTTTTCGGTATATGTTAAGTATATTGATATCTGAGTTTATAATCAAGTGTGACACACAGTCCAGCGGTGGAGTGTGTGTCCGCTAACCCACAGGTCCCGGGTTCGAGACCTGTGGAGCACACCGGTTCTGAGATTTAATTCGTTTTTAATAATAAAGGATTTCTGTTAATTCTAATTAATATATATATATAATTAAAATCGGATATATAACGGGTTAGACACGTAGCTCAGTTGGTAGAGCTGCGTGCACGCGTACGGGAGGTCTCGGGTTCGAGCCTCACCCGGCGCACAACAATATGCCTATAAACCGGTCAACGATAGTCAAAGTCAACGGTCAATGTGTACTGTAGCAAAAATAAAAATATTTTTTTTTATTTAATTATATTATTTAAAAATTAATTAAAAATACTTAAAAATAACATTTTTAAGGTTAGAGAATAGCCTCAAACTCACAAAAATACACCCAACAATCCTACTAAAATAGATTAATAAAACCCGTTTACTTACCAAACCATTATGCGATTTATCTAGGATTAATTTCACTCGTGGTTAACACCATTTCGCGTGCATTCAACCTCATCAACCGAACGCACCCAATGTGAGTGAATTCTTACAAACTCCCCTTTTATTCATGTTTTGGGGTGTATCATGTGTCGCTTAAATTAATTCTCTTATGCAAATTCGTGCCATACCATTATATGAACTAAATTAGAATGTAACTATTGTTTGGTTGTGATGTATTACATATTGTCAAAGTTGTATGCAAATTATTCAGGCCCATCAGTTCCTCGTGGGAGACGAGAACAACGCGTGCCTCAAAACTCATTCATTAAGGCCCATCAGTTCCTCGTGGGAGACGAGAACAACGCGTGCCTCAAAACTCATTCATTAAGGCCCATCAGTTCGTAAGAACAACGCGTGCCTCAAAACTCATACATTAGGCCCATCAGTTCCTCGTGGGAGACGAGAACAACGCGTGCCTCAAAACTCATACATTAGGCCCATCAGTTCCTCGTGGGAGACGAGAACAACGCGTGCCTCAAAACTCATTCATTAAGGCCCATCAGTTCGTAAGAACAACGCGTGCCTCAAAAACTCATTCATTAGGCCCATCAGTTCCTCGTGGGAGACGAGTCGAACATCGCGTGCCTCAAAACAATCATTTGGTGTATGTGAGTTTAATATTCAATATTATGTGTTGTGTGAATAAATTTACATCTACATTTACTCATATGTGGTATGCACAGTATTTATAATCAATTGGATAAACTTGTTCAAATGTTTTTCCATAGGATTCACTCGCCAACATTATGTTGATCCAAAACCTTTTTACACATGATACAGGTGAACAGGTTGAAGCAAGGAAAACATAGGATATGCCTTAGAAGAGAACCAAGAAGCTTAGACAGATAGTTAGAATATGGTGTATCATTTATTTCCATTAAATTGTATTAATGAATATGAAACATATAATAAATGTCATGAGCTTTGATGATAACCCAATTATGCCCCGATCACCTTCTCCGCTGCGGGTCGGGGTGTGACAGATTGGTATCAGAGCCATGACTATAGGGATATAGGATAGGTTATTAGACCCTTAGAGCCTATACTATAGTCTGCCTAAATTTTAAATTGATTAGGTGGTTACATACAAACTTGTGATATTTATTTGTTTCATATTTGTTTACATTTCAGTCAAACATACATGCTCATTCATTATACATATATACATATATCGATGTTCATGTATTCAATTTATTTTCATACTCTCAGTATCCAAAGATTTTATGCAATTTTCAAATCTCATCAAAGTAAGTTCTGCGACGGGCATGTAGTAACTGGAAGGGTACAAGTACCGGTAGTCGGAACGTCCTGTCTAGGTTGGCATTCGTATAAATCCAAAATAACGGACCAGTTTGCCTACCTGGGGACTAACGATGAGAGTACGACGGACCTATTAGGCCAAAGCATGCCACACCAAACGTCGTTCGAACTAACCTCCCTTTGAGATGTCACCGTGTCTACACCTGGACACATTCCGAATATCACACGTTGTATACATATTTCTCGATTTTCTCCGGGTTTTGTGTACGCAATCAGGCAGAAACCGTGCGAACCATATGAAAAACCGGTATTCATGGGGGCCCACATGATTACACAGGTAAAGTATGGCGGCACGACGGGCCTAACAGCGAGCAAAGCCCAAGACATCCTATGGATGTAGTAGATTTATTTTCTATATTTATTTTATGAACGTTCAATCCCAAACACGACCCACGATCCCAAAGGCATCCAACTCATACTCTTGGCATGTATTCCTTGTAGATGTCTTCTAACCTCGCCCGTAGGAAGTTGAGAGCAGAAAAAGCCCGTGAACGCATGGCTACCCAAATCGCTCAGCAAATGGCGACCGTAATACCCAACATCGTAGTTCAAGTTCAACAAGCCCTTACCGCTAATTCCGTTAACCCAACCCAACAAGAGGATCAAAACACTGTCAACCTTTCAGTCACTAAATGCACCTACAAACATTTCAAATCCTGCGATCCTCCAAAATACGAAGGAACTGAAGGTGTCACCGCTCTCCTCCATTGGTTCGAAGAAATGGAGAACACTTTTCTAAATTGCGATTGCCCCGATGATCGCAAAGTGCGTTATGCTACCGGTCGTTTACTTGGAACAGCACTCACATGGTGGAATACAGAAAAGACCAAACGAGGTGTTGAAGAAACTATGACCTTGACTTGGGAAGAGTTGAAGGGAATCATGACAAGACGGTTTTGCCCAAGAAGTGAAATCAAGAAATTGGAGGATGAGTTCCATGCTTTGAAACAAAAGGAAGGCGACCACACCACATACAACAAGAGATTCCTTGAGCTAAATCAAATGGTTCCCAACTTGTTCACTCCCCTCTACCGTTTGATCGAGCACTACATTCGTGGTCTTCCATCAAAGATTCAAGACCCTGTAATAAGCACCTCGCCTGCAACTTTGGAAGCAGCAATGGAGCTAGCAACCGCGCTCACCGAGAACCGAATCCGGAACAAAGATTTCAAAGAGGAGAAGAAGAAGGATAAAGCATCAACGGAAACCTCAAACCCCACCCGAATCGAATCCTCTACACCATCTACATCTAAGAGAAAGCGTGATGGGCAAGTCTTCGCCGTCACCCAACGCAAACAACCAGCTTCACAAGTTGTACCTCCTCAAACTATCCCAAACGCTCAAGTAGCACCCAACTCAACTTACCCAAATAAGAAACCTTACATTGGACCTCACCCTCAATGCAACACCTGTTTCTATCACCATCCAACTACTTCACCCTGTCGACTATGTGCGAATTGTGGACGCTACGGTCATTTGAGCAAAGTTTGCCGCACCGCTCAAAACCAAACCTCAACCCCTACTCAACCCATGACCCAAACATATCAACAACCTCAATACCCCATGAACCCATATGTTCGAGCTTGTTTCAATTGCGGCGACCCTACCCATTTTAGAAACACGTGTCCTCGTTTGGTTAATATCATAAACGCCCAAGCTCAAGCAAACCCAGTTAACCAAGCAAACCAAGCAAACCCAGCTCCACCACCAGCAAGAGGAAGAGTTTATAACATCAACGCCAATCCTGTTGAAGATGTTAACGGTCCAAACCAACCACTTAACTAGCCTTCTCTCACCAAGAATCAAGATTCAACTCTAATCACTTAGTTTTTATGTTTTTCTTTATGTTATCTCAATTTTCACGTATCTCAATTGGAATTTTATCCAAGAATTTTAATGCAAATTACTAGTTCAGTTGGTTTTATACTCATTGATTTAATATTCATATCATCATAATTCACGACATATCTCAGAAGTTGAGTTGTGTCTCACATGCAATACATCTCATTTCACTTTACATTTCAATACATGCAATACGCTCGGCTCCGTTTGATTGAGCCTTGAGCACACAGTTCAATTTACATTTCAATACATGCAATACGCTCGGCTCCGTTTGATTGAGCCTTGAGCACACAGATCAATTTACATTTCCAGTTCATGCAATACGTTCGGCTCCGTTTGATTGAGCCTTGAACGCACATACATTTTCATTATCAGTATCTTGTGGTTGTGGTGTTTGTTGTAGAGTCGCATAGAACTAATCATAACTGGCGGATGAAGTCAATGAAAATTTGACAAGAATATGGTGGATACGCCGCTGGTACTTCCTATATATAAGTATTCTTGTCAAATGATCGGAGGCATTATCAGGCAGTTATGAGAGGTTCCATGCATAGGCTGTTTGTTGTGATTAAGTTATTCATTTTCAATACATGCAATAAGCTCGGCTCCGTTTGATTGAGCCTTGAACACACAGACAATTCCATTCTCAATACATGCAATAAGCTCGGCTCCGTTTGATTGAGCCTTGAGCACACAGACAATTTCATTCTCAATACATACAATACGATCGGCTCCGTTTGATTGAGCCTTGATCGCACAGATATATATCATTTCAGTATTTTTATGTTTGTTGTATTGGTTGTAGAGTTATAGGACTAATCATAATTCACTGATAAAACCAATGAAAATTTGACAAGAATATGGTGGATACGCCGCTGGTACTTCCTATATATAAGTATTCTTGTCAAAGGATCAGAAGCGTTATCAGGCGGTTATGAGAAGTTCCATGTAGGATTTACTATTGCCTTGGTTGAAATTGTGTTACATTTATATCATCTCACTATTTAAAGAAATTGGATTGTGATCCATTTCTATATAGACTAACCTCTCCATCATAACAAACGAGAGAGGAACCATCACCATTCAAACATATATGCTATCAGAATGTGGATACAATTGTTAGTTGTTGTGTTTATTTGTGTAGATTGTAGAATTTCTGCCTTAGGATATAACCCTAAGCATATTCAAACTTTTATGCGTGATATCATTTTAGCGAATCATTCCTGCTTAACAATACTTATACAGTAGGCAACAAAAAGCGATTCCTGTATTAGGATACTTAACCTTTACAAGGAACGTTACCGCCTCAAACAAAAACTTAAACCCTTATTTCTTCTAAGTATGTAACTGTCAAAACTAAATACCATCATTCTTTTAGTCAATTATATCCCTGTTTAAATTTCGGGACGAAATTTCTAAAAGCAGGGGATACTGTAACATCCGTCAAAAAACGGATTTACCAGACCCGCTCCGCTTATCAACCGAACAGTCAGTTAAAATTTTAGTTGCGAATTAAATGCCCAAAATAATTTTAAACGATCCGTAATCAAATATTATGCGGGGATATGTATTTAGTTTTTGAAAATCTGTCAAAAATATCAAAATAAAAATGTTTTACTTTTGCCGGGTTTCGAACTCGGGTCTGTACCGGGTCAAACCAAAGACTTATCTCTCAGCCAACAACCGCTCCGCCACTTTGTTTTCTGGTGAATAAAGGAATCACTTAATTCAAATATTGAAGTTCCGAAATCAATTTCTGTATTTTGCGCCCAAAATAACAGTCGTCGGAAATCCCGACGATTTCGCCGTTTATTTACGTTATCGCTCAATATAACCGAAGTCTTAACTATTACGACGGTTATAACCGACGTCTGAACCGCGACATCAGCCATAACCGCCGGAGTACGGTTGACTTCGAATTAAGACCGAATTCAGACCCCATTCAATCCCAATACTACCCTATAAATACAACCTCAACTCGCCAGAAGTCTTTCACACTCAAATCGCACCCTTTCTCGGCGAAAAATCACTCGCCGGAAGTATTTGATACATCGCCGGAAAACCGTATCATCAACCTTCGAGCTTACTGAACCCCCTAAACTTTCACCGAAGTCACCCACAACCTTTGCAAGCCTTCGGAAGACTCTCTGCTACAAGTTACTTGTCGCCGGAAAAAGTTTTCTTTCGCCGGAGTTCTGCCGGAAAACAGAGTAAAACCAGTCGGTACTTTTTACTCCTAATTCCTTTCCTTTTTACTTTTATCTCGTCTGTAATTGACCGTTAAACGCTAAAAGAGCATGAATTAACTTTTCGAACCAGTCCATCGTCACTTCCGGTTAAAACCGGTGAAGAAGACGAAGTTCAGTAATGGTTAAGTATAATTTAAATCAAGATAATTACCGGGTTAGACACACAGTCCAGCGGTGGACTGTGTGCACTTTTAAAGCTAAGGTCACGAGTTCGGGTATTGTCCCTCACACGCCGCTTTGATAAAAATCCCTTTTTTTTTCGCAAAACTGAACCGGAGTGTTTTCGGTATATGTTAAGTATATTGATATCTGAGTTTATAATCAAGTGTGACACACAGTCCAGCGGTGGAGTGTGTGTCCGCTAACCCACAGGTCCCGGGTTCGAGACCTGTGGAGCACACCGGTTCTGAGATTTAATTCGTTTTTAATAATAAAGAATTTCTGTTAATTCTAATTAATATATATATATAATTAAAATCGGATATATAACGGGTTAGACACGTAGCTCAGTTGGTAGAGCTGCGTGCACGCGTACGGGAGGTCTCGGGTTCGAGCCTCACCCGGCGCACAACAATATGCCTATAAACCGGTCAACGATAGTCAAAGTCAACGGTCAATGTGTACTGTAGCAAAAATAAAAATATATTTTTTTTTATTTAATTATATTATTTAAAAATTAATTAAAAATACTTAAAAATAACATTTTTAAGGTTAGAGAATAGCCTCAAACTCACAAAAATACACCCAACAATCCTACTAAAATAGATTAATAAAACCCGTTTACTTACCAAACCATTATGCGATTTATCTAGGATTAATTTCACTCGTGGTTAACACCATTTCGCGTGCATTCAACCTCATCAACCGAACGCACCCAATGTGAGTGAATTCTTACAAACTCCCCTTTTATTCATGTTTTGGGGTGTATCATGTGTCGCTTAAATTAATTCTCTTATGCAAATTCGTGCCATACCATTATATGAACTAAATTAGAATGTAACTATTGTTTGGTTGTGATGTATTACATATTGTCAAAGTTGTATGCAAATTATTCAGGCCCATCAGTTCCTCGTGGGAGACGAGAACAACGCGTGCCTCAAAACTCATTCATTAAGGCCCATCAGTTCCTCGTGGGAGACGAGAACAACGCGTGCCTCAAAACTCATTCATTAAGGCCCATCAGTTCGTAAGAACAACGCGTGCCTCAAAACTCATACATTAGGCCCATCAGTTCCTCGTGGGAGACGAGAACAACGCGTGCCTCAAAACTCATACATTAGGCCCATCAGTTCCTCGTGGGAGACGAGAACAACGCGTGCCTCAAAACTCATTCATTAAGGCCCATCAGTTCGTAAGAACAACGCGTGCCTCAAAAACTCATTCATTAGGCCCATCAGTTCCTCGTGGGAGACGAGTCGAACATCGCGTGCCTCAAAACAATCATTTGGTGTATGTGAGTTTAATATTCAATATTATGTGTTGTGTGAATAAATTTACATCTACATTTACTCATATGTGGTATGCACAGTATTTATAATCAATTGGATAAACTTGTTCAAATGTTTTTCCATAGGATTCACTCGCCAACATTATGTTGATCCAAAACCTTTTTACACATGATACAGGTGAACAGGTTGAAGCAAGGAAAACATAGGATATGCCTTAGAAGAGAACCAAGAAGCTTAGACAGATAGTTAGAATATGGTGTATCATTTATTTCCATTAAATTGTATTAATGAATATGAAACATATAATAAATGTCATGAGCTTTGATGATAACCCAATTATGCCCCGATCACCTTCTCCGCTGCGGGTCGGGGTGTGACACTCGATATCTTTTCTTGCTGACTCTTGTTTCTTCTTGTAATACGTGATCTGGACACGAAAGAGTTTTTTTTTTTTGTGATTGGTGTGTATTTTAGTTTGTGATAGGTTTGTATATATATTAGAATTTAAAAACTTTTTTTCTTTTTATTAAACTGACCGTCTGCCAACGGTCATCTTTCACCAAATGCCTCGAAATTACCAAACTTTGGCTGTTAGCATCATGGTGGAGAAGGGGTAGCGCCCTCCCCCCCCCCCCCCCCCTTTTAACATGTACGAGGTGGGTGAGGGTGTCATGAGGCGTCATTTTTGCTGATCTAGCGAGATAGCGCGATGCCATACCCTGTGGCCTTAGAATGGTAATAAATTTTATAATTCATTACTTTGACCTGAAATAGAAAAGAAAAAAAAAACTTCTGGAAACATATTGGTTCTGGAAAAGAATGGCGTCTTGGAAGGGACGCGGTTGTGTAAGACTCTAAAAAGCCCTACTTACACTTCTCCTCCACTCGAAGAGTCCAAGAGAAGCGAAAACAACCGCAACTTCTCTCCCTCTCTCTTCCACCGTCTTCTCTCTCCTCTCTTCAGATGGAAGGCGGTGGAGAAGAATCAACTCATGATCCTCACTTTTCCCCTCTCGAGGAATCGATCATGGATCCTCTTTCCGAAGAACCGCCGCTGGATTCCGACGAACCTCCGACGACCACCACCACCACCGGTCCTCCAACCCTAACCGATGAGCTTCTCGATAAGATCATCAAACAGGTATGTCATATAGATTTCAATTTGTAATATGCGATTATACTTCCATTGTACCTGTTCGATTCGTAGAATTTTTGAATCGATGATCTGATCAAGTCAGTCACGCTTTCGTTATTGCGATTTTGATATTTCTTTTGTTATTATAAGCTTGTTTATGTGTGTGTATGTGTATACTGCAATGATATAGTTCCACCTATTGGTGCTGGTTTTGCTATAGAAGTCCGTGTGCACATGTAGCTATTGTTTTTCTTCAGTTTAGGGATAATTAAGCTTTGTTTGTTGCAAGTCATATGGTATGTGATGGCAATTATAAGGAAGGATCTAAAAGAAGTAATATGTAAACTAGTGTTTTATAGGATATATGCACATGGTATTGGAAGTTATTGACCGAATAAGGAAGCTTGATTTTGCATTTTTTGGGGAAACATATAACTAGGATCAATTTAGTCTTTTTATTTACTTTCCTCAATTGATTGTAGGCAGAGATACAAATGGAGAGTTCTATGAGATGAATTGACAGCATCATGTAAAAATAGACGATAGTAATCTACACTTGACATATTAGTTCATTGACTTTGGTCTCGTTAGATGCCACATTATTTTATCTTAGGTATAATGATTGTCGTGTTGAAACCTTGACTTTGTAATGTAGGTTTTTTGTTGGAACTAGATAGTAGAGATTCGAGAAGTATGTATATAATCACACTGTTGTTTACCTGACTCTAGGTTAATATGAGTCAAATTTGCACGGTGGTTGTTATAGGACACATAATTACTTCACAGATAACTATGTAGGTAACTAGGTAAGCGTCTTGATGTTTATTAAATATCATTAAATTAATTGCAGTTATATGGAATTAACTTTTCTATGTTTGAAAACTGAAATGTGGAATGCTTGTGTATCAGTGAAAGTTTCTATGGGGATTACAAGTCTATTATGTATGAAGAACGATGAAATATGATTTATCGTGGTTTAGCTTATAAATTCATGAGTAGAAGTTATTTGTTAAAATTTATCATTGCATACTTGTGTATGGATATGCTTATTGAATTAGACTACTACTTGAGTATCATCAGTGGGAGTTTCTATGGGGACTTCAAACCTATTATGTATGAAAAAGATGAAAGTTCATTGATCATGAACCCGAAAATAGTAAATAGCTTGTATGCTCTATTTTAGGTATCACTCTAGGCAAATATCAATTTTTTCGTGAATAGGAGAGTTGTTGGGCTCATAAGGAAAGCTCGACTCAAATACTACCAACGTGTATTGAGCCCATTAGCTTCTAATGAGAGAACTCTAAAGTTAAGTGTGCTTGGGTTAGAGTTATAATAAGATGAGTGACATTTTGGGAAGTCTCCACTTGTGTAACTAAAACCAAATTGTGAGCTTTTGGTTGGCAAAACGGACAATATTGGTTGGTATGAGTGACCGGATGTTACAAATGTTACCATAGCCACTTGTGTGTCGCTCTCGGTGATGGGGAAAACCTCATAGAAGATGATGGGTTATCGGGGGTGTTTGGGACACCTAAGGCCATAGTTGTCAATAGCGAGCGTAGCGATCGCTATAGCGTGCGACATAGCGTATAGGCCTAGGCTCGCCATTAGGGTTGTAACAATAGATAGCGATAATAGCTACATTTTTTTTGTTTTTTAAATATAAATAGCAATTAAATAGAGGTATAAAATAGTTGGATTTTAGTTTTTTGTTAAATATACATGTAAAATTGCATATTTTTTTTGAACTTTTTCTAGTGTATCACTATTTATAAAATAGCTTCCCGCTATCTATCGCTATTCGCTATGTAGCATCTAGTTACCTAATCGCTATTTGTGCTATTGGCATTAATAATTATGCCTTAGGCGGGTTCCACATCCTTGATCGGGGTGGTGGGGCAAACCTCATCGAGTATGTGAGTTCATAAAGGGGGATTGTAACACGCTAGGCAAATCCTACATTGGTCATGGACATGTGGACACAAAAGATGTTGGACTTTTAAGAATCGTGCAACCTTAAATACCTAAATGTGTTGTGGGTGCGCTAGCTGTGGATGAGAGGGGAACTCTACATATGAGCGTGCTTGAGTTGGAGTAATACTAGGAATCTAGGATGGGTTATTTCTTGGGTAGTCTCCACTTGGGTAACCAAAGACAAATTCTTGAGCTCCTTGTGGTCAAAACAAACAGTATTGTTTGGTATGAGGGGTTGTGAGTTGCATTAGGATGGGTCACCTCTTGGCTCCCTTTTTGCATAGCATCATATGGTTCAACGTTTTATCTGTTAGGCTGTTGCATCTTCCAAGTCTAGAATAAGAGGTGATAGATTTATAACTAGTAATCGCCGATGAGGAGGTCCCTTTAATATATTGTTTAGAGTAGGAAGCTAGCATGTGCTGATGCGCATATACTCTTTTTAATGGTTGGTGAAAGGAAGCAACTTATAAAGAAATTTTTATTCTCTCTTTTTTTTTTCTAAAATTACCACGAGGTTACGGAACATACCGGATTTTTATTCTAGTCCATGTTTAAGTTATTAAGTAGTGTTTGTTAAATTATATTTTCTTAAAGAGATTTGTGTTCTTTTTATTCAGGTGGAATACTATTTTAGTGATGAAAATTTGAGAACCGACAAGTTTTTGTTGAAGTATCATGCGAAAGACGAGGAAGGCTATGGTAAGTAATTCACCACTTTATACTCCACTTCAACATCTTTTTGTATCGGCTCGGGCCTCAGGGTGCTTTGAGATGGGTGAATGCATCACTTGTTGATATTTAATAATTTTTAAGGTATAGATTGCATTATATTGGGATGGGCATTTGGCTCTTAGGTATAACTCAGAATTCAGATATTGCTTTAGATATACACTTATGAACCATTTTTATGTTGCAAAAGTTCAAAGACTTATAAAGTAAGATGCACTTTTAAGGCTCTCAGTGTTCCAAGGTGCTTAGGGTCTAGAAAATCGAGGCACAAGGCAAAGGCGTTAGCCTCACGTACATGAGGCGCTCGGAATTAGAATACATATAAATTAATTATACATGACACTTTTGATCTTATTAATAGATAACATAGAATAGAAATACTTGAAAATTAGTTAGAAACAACAGAACAGAAAAATAATTGAATCAGACAAATTCAACAGCTGTTTAGAAGACAAATTCAACAGATGTTTAATAATATATCTAGATTATAGTGAACTGGAAACTAGAATCTTGTTGCACAGACACATCCAACAGCTGTTTAGTTTAATTGGACAGACAAATGCAAGGCTAATTAAACTTGAGTAGAGTTGTTTAGTTCTATAAGACAAATGCAACAGACTGATATATAGGATCGGAAAATCTGACTGAGTTGTTAAGAAATTTTAGAGCAACAATGGTGAAGCAGATTCACTCTGATGTGTTCTCATGCTAGAAGTTCATAAAAGTTGCCAAAAAAAGAACAAATATAAACTTCAAAACTTTGTAGCCCATTAAATCAAATAAAAAAACAAAACAGAACAACAATCAAGTCATCAAAATCAAACCACAAATGGAGAAATTTACTAACCTCAAAGTGGATAAAGACAGTAGTTAGGCATAGAATGTTTTACCTTCAAGGACAGTTAAGCTGCAAATTCACAATTCACAAATATAAACAAAACATAACATAACATAACAACATAGCGTAGAATGTTTACTTTCCAGCTATAGCTGGGTGGTAGGGGCTCTTGTCTCTTGGAGAGAAGACCAGGGTTTAAATCCTGGCATGGGGTGTAATTTAGTATTATTGGTGTAGTTTAGAAGTAGGAGTAGTGTAACCTTTGCCATTCAAAAAAAATAAACAAAACATAACAACATAGAAATCAGCAAAAATCAAATTTACAGTTGGGAAATTTATGAACTTCAAAGTAGTTTTTACAGTATATAGGAGTCAGAAGTGGCTCAGCTTGAAGGAACAGAACAAAAAAATCACATAATTGAAAAACGTACCTGTAGAACATACTTAAAACGAGAAGTAAGAAACAATTGGTGAAACGAAAGAGAGTAGGACTGTAGGAGCATGAGGAAGTAGTAGATAAGCGGAAGCCACCTGAAACGGTGCTTCAGCCAAAAGCAACCACCTCAACCTGTAACTTGTGATCGTGCCGCTCCATATGCTCTGAAGTGATTTTCAGTTTGCCTCGACCGTCTAGAGGTTTTTTATAACAAGGATGCAGTGGTATCTGGGAGACTAGGATAAGTTGTTTGGCAGTTTGATTTGATTATTTTACCCTGTCTTTGGCAGTTCCATTGGATTATGCTTTGTGTGAATATATCAATATCTTTCTTCCCTTTAGATTTTTTCCACTTTCGTAATACAGAACTGCGCTAACCCAAATGTTTATGATGTTAGTTGGCCTACTTTTATAAGCAAAAACTCGAAATAAACCTTTATAGTATATACTGACCCTCACTCATCCACTATGATGTAATGAATGAGAAATTTATTAAACAGTTTTTTTTAACAAAACTAAGGTCATTAGCTTTTTCAGTAAGGTCGAGTGAACTAATAGATTGAAGTTGTGATATCTTTTAAAAGAGCATGAAGGTATCTCATAATATAAAATGGGATCTCCTGTCTTCATGAAATAAGGGCATTTTGACTAATGACTAAATATGACAGAATAATCTTCATTCAGGGAGTTGCATTTTTTTTGCAGTTCCTATAGCAGTTATCGCTTCTTTTAAGAAAATGAAGAAGCTGACACATCACAAATCACTAATTGTGGCTGCACTTAAGGAATCTTCTCTTCTGGTAAGCTGCATAAGTCATCATTTCAGAGTGTCTGTACTTTGTCATCATTTCACCAATATAACCAGCAAGTGATTTAATTCTATATTGGTTGTCGCCTAATTCTGTTAATCAATTTGCCATGCCTAACATAGCGTTGAATATTATCAAAACTTGAGCTTCTGTTGATGGCTGCAGACTTTAAGTTCAAATGAGAAGAAGGTTAAGCGCATTCATCCTTTTCCATCGACTGAAGTTTTGGATCCAGAGGTGTGCTCTTCTTTTTTTGCTAGCGATATAGAGTTTCAATTTTCTGTTGTATTTAAATATTATTTTTGTAATATGAATTGAAAAAAACATATGTTAAGAAACGAAGAATCAACTGTTCATCACTTATTGAAACATAATGGTGTTCTCTTGGGCATGACATCTAATAAAATAGTCCTTTCTTCTATGCCAGCTGTGCACCGTTCTGGTAGAGAATCTTCCAGAGGATCACACAATAGAGAACATGAAGAAGATATTTTGCCATGCGGGAACGTATGTCTCTTTTTTCATCCATCATATTTCTAATTTTGTATTATTGAACTTCTCTTTTGTCAATTCTCAAAATGATATCATTTTTTAGTATCAAGAAGATTACTATTCATGAAGAAAATGCTACAAGGGATACAAAAAAATGTAGTATTGAGGAGAAGCTTCTGAGTGGTAAGGTAAACTTCAAATCCTGTAGAACATGACCCATATAGTCTGTCAGTTTGTCTGTTATCTTTTTTTCTAACCATTGGTGATGATAATCTCGCACACTCTTTTAAGTAGGTTATTCTTATTACTCTGTATTGTTGGTCCTATGTATAGAAACCAATGTGAGGCACGTCAGATTACACAAACGTGACTACGTGAGATTGTACATATTCTAGAGTATATTCAAGGTTTTTTTTTTCTTTATTTGATGATGTTTGAATATGCATTTTTATTTCTAACGGTTATTGCCATTCTGGTTGCTGTGTGCAAGTTGTATGCAAGTGTGGAATATGAGACTGTTGAGGCTGCCGAGAAGGCGGTAAGTTTGAAGTTCTCATTTCAGTTGACATCCTTTCTAGGAGAGGTTGAATGATTTGCGGGTTGGGTATCGGCTTTGAAAGGTTGAAACGGGTCAATTACGATTACAAAAGCTATAACACTAGTCCAAATATTTTACATTCTCATGTAAATAATTACCGTGTCAATTATGATTACTCAAACTCTATCATTTTAGTAATAGTTTTTGTATAAATTGATTTTAAGAGGTTTTACGTATTAGAAATAAAATTTGGGGTGCTTTCGGCCTGTTTGACCTGCTCAACGTATTTGATCAGTTTTCTTTTAAGTTGTTCTTTTACTTTACTTGTTTGTTCTATTGGTGATAAATAATTACCTAAAGCTGTGTGTAAACACACGACTGGATTTGATCTTCTACAGGTTGCTACTTTAAACAATGAGCATGACTGGCGACATGGCATGCGAGTCAAGCTTCTCAAGCAGAGGGTAACTCATTCTTCCAGCCAATTTATCTCATTATAACTTTGATTTTGCTAATATTATCTTATAATTAGGTCAAGAATACACAGAAGAAAAGGGGTCATGATTCTGAGAAGAAAAACATCCATGTAGAATCGCCCGGTGACAAGGAGAACCAACAATCAAGTGAGCACCATGATGATATACCAGAAGAAGAGGTATTATTCTAGAGGTGGCAAAATGGGCGGGTTGGGTAACGGGTCAAAACAGGTTTAGATCAACGCGCAAACCTTTTTTTAGTTTTTTTAATAGTTAACGCGTTAATTATGATTACCAAAACATTAATGGTGTTTGCTAACATTCATCGATTAGCATGCACTGCATAACGGGGAGCATCAATCCAAAGATAAGAATGGAAACCGTGGTCAAAACAGTAGACGTTCTAGGAAACCGAAGCATCAAGGACCTAGTGGCATGGGTAAGACTGTCATAATGTCATTTACTGATTTGCGTATCTGCTTTGAAAGTCTTGGTCACCAATTATTAGTATCATCTGGGACATGATAACAAACTTGTTTGCACAACAAATTCAGGTCATGGGACATCGTTCCATAACCACGGGGTTGAAATTTCTAAGCCGCCTCCTGGACCAAAAATCCCAGACGGTACAAGGGGATTCACAATGGGACGTGGACGGGCTCTAAGTTGACATTTGCGTACCCGATCTGCCTTTGTCCAGGTTTTTTTTTCTTCTTATGCACCCAAATTTGCAATCAAAATCTGGATTGGGGCCTCACAAAATGTGTAGTCATCTACAAACTTAAATGATTGTGGATTGTTTTACTTTTGTGTTGCTTTGTAACATATGGCCACTTAAGTTTATGATGTTTACATGGTGTGGGTTGTAAAACTTTTTCTATAATATGGGTTCATAGTTAATACAATTTTTTTTTGTGTGTAAACTTTCTATCGGAAAACTACCAATAAATATTTTAACCAAATAGATCATTACGCATGTGTTGTGTTGGGCACATTATCTTCAAGAGGATTGAAGGCAAGAAAAAAGTAACTGGAAGATGGATTCCAAAGTGGGGATATGTTCACTCAGTGGCGGACCCAGAATTTTTTTTCTGGGGGTGCGGAAATTTTTTAAAGATCTTAGACCCGTAGCTATATAAAAAAAATTCGGTTCATATTAGGTCGGATCGGGTCGGGTCATGTAAAACAAGTAAACATAAACAAACAAAGCTTCATAGCGGGTCAGGTTGGTGCAATTTCAATTTTCAAACAATCAAACCCTAGTTTCTAACTTCCTATCATATTAACAAAGTTTCAAGTAAAACAAGTAAACATCATAAAAACCATCATAAGTACGTAATGTAACAACAAAAATGCATCAAAGTTCAAAAAAAACATGCCTTGGTCTTTAATTAGAAGAATCTGACGAAAAAAATGGTTTAGCCCCTTTCCTCTTGAGAAATTGCGCCATAACTTCCCTACCCATGGTTCCTTCCTAATCCTATCACATACAAAATAAACAAGGATCTTCAAGTGTTCAACCATAGCCCATATTCCCTAATTTTCAATTTAAAATTTTGAATTTCAAGCCCTAGTAATTGTTGTTTACCAACCAACATTCATATAATCAACAAAACCACCCTACTAAAGTATAAAACAACTCAAAAATACACCAAAACACATAAAATTTAAACCTTTTTAACAAATATGTATATCTATCATCTCTTGAAAAACCACATAAACATCAAAATAACTAAAAACAAATCAAGGTGCCTCTATTATATTTGCGATTCAGTACTGTTGTGGCCGGAATTTTTTTTCGTTTCCGGCGAGAATTTTGTCCGTCGAACTCGTCTGCAGCAGTCGTGTGGGGGTTGTTTGTCGACGTCGATGGCAGCAGAGGGAGGGCGGGAGTTGGAATTCAATGGAATGCAAGAAGGTATAACATTCAAAGCTAATAACAAGAAGGTATAACACTTGACTTTGCGGAGTCAAAGCGAATAACAAGAAGGCAACAGTTGGCTTTTCAGAGTCGACGCAAATACAAGAAGGTATAATAGACATTAGATTGAAGCATAAACACTCCATCAAGCATGAAATACTTGCAAATTCGTATCAATTATTACAGAACTACTTAATATAGCAAACATATTATACTTGCATGATCAAATTAGTCCAAATTAGGCAAGACTATCAATAACATTTGAATGAAAATTAACCAAGAAATAACTCACTACCATCAATGGATTGAAAGTTAAACATGGATTGAAATGTATATAAGGCCGAAATCAAGGAGAATGTTGTGTTTCTTCTTCATCGGATGGTTTGTGAATGTATAGTAGCATTCCCAAGTTCATAACAAAACATGCTGAAAAATGAAATATGTCGGCTCGGTTCTTGTACTTAGTGCCCGACAAACCCAATTAAATAAAAACCCGAAACCGACCCAATAAATAGTGAATTGGTTATGTATTTATGTTTGATCGGTTCTCGGGTCAGGTCGGGTAGGGTCGGGTATTGCCGTTTTCTCACCCCTATAGATGTGGGATGATTTCTAACGTATTTCAATTTATTTAAGTCTACATGATGGGAAGTTAGATGATTGATAAAAGAAACGAGTAAATTATAAAAAATGTTATTTATGTTTGGATCAAATTCAATGAGTTCTTTGTCTTTAAAATTGATTGCTTTTATATATAATGTTTTTAAATCTTGCACGTTATGTTTTCTAGACCTAACTCAGTTAATTTTATCATTAAATCTGTTTACGTGGACCCCATTTGAGAGTATCATTGTCTTTTCTCATCTTAATGCATAAACAAATTTTATATAAAACAAAGTAAAGTGTAATTTGTCTTCCCAAGGTTTGATTCAGACCGTCCTCTAACTTCCTGTACTTTATTTTTTACCTGATGAGACCTTGACGTGAGTATTTCATCACACCTGTTGTTAGCCAAACGTTGGGTTGACCATTCAAAAACGAGAAAAAGACGATTGTGTTACTTGAATTACCTTTTAATTTCAAAGAATACCCTCTTCTACGTACATATCTCTACATCTCTCTCTCTCTCTCTCTACCACTCTCAGACATAACCCCACAGCACCGACCGTCTCTTCGGCCACCGCAGCCTTCACCGCACCACCCATCCTCTATCTAGCCACCAAAACCCCTACGTCAGCCTCCACCGCCACCACTCACCCTCTCGCCTCCGTCACTAAGATCGATCAAGTAATTTGAGTCAACGGCATACATAAACCCTACACATGCAATTCAAGTATTAGGCTTTTCCCATTTTGATTGTGTTTCTGCAAATGTGTTTTTTAGGTTGGGTCGGTGTCTGCATAAAGATAGGATCCTATTTTTGAGATTATTAAATTAAACTGCTATTTTACTTTTGGTTTTCGATTCAAGATTCAATCTTTTTCCCTTTTTTAACCCATTTTCTAGCTTTTTTCTGGGTTTTCATTTTTTTTTTTTGATAAAATTTTGAATCTTTTGGGCTTTTGAGGTCGTGGGGTTGTGGGTTGAATGGATACTAATCTTAAAATTAAAATCGTCACCCAAAACAATAATGGTGGCTGTCACTAACGAGACTGAGAATTCAACGTTTCAAACCCTTATGATAAAGGCTCTATCATTTAATCGAAAAAGGGTCTCAATCTGATTTAAATTTACACATGAAAATGCAAGTTATTGTTGAGTGGATAAGCATAAAATATTAAAGTTGGTAAGCTCAATTACTTTGCTCTTATGGTGGAGACGGTGAAGATCGAGGTGGAGGTGGTTGGTGGTCATTGGTAATAATAATGGAACAACAAAAAGGTTTTGGATGTGAATTACCGTTTTATCCCTGAGTCAGACAGTTAACCAATGTTTGACTAATAATAGGTGTCAAAGTATGATGTAAAATATCCACGTCAGGGTCACCTAATGTTTGACTAATAATAGGTGTCAAAGTGTGATAAAATATCCACGTCAGGATCTCTTTGTGAAAAAAAAAAAATTACTGAGAGTTAGACAACAACATGGACCAAACAGGGAAATTGCACTTTACTATAAAACAAATAAAGCCCACCTACCCTAACATTTCTATCTCCAAGAGCATTCACATCCAACTTCCCAATTATGTGAGGGACGTTTTTATTTTATAAAAAAGTGGTTGTAAGTGGTTCTGAGTAGAGGAGAGAGAAATTGTTACCGTTCATCTGTAAATATGAGAGGACACTGTTCCCCCTTATAAGTTTTTAATATATTTTGAAAACGGTTGTTAGTGAAAGAGAGAAGAATGTAATTGTAAAGATGTATTATTTAATTAAAAATGAGAGAGAAAAGATAGTAATTTTTAATGTAATATAAGGTAAAAAAATCGGGTGTTGATATGAATGCTCTAAAGAGACACAAACACACACACTCTCTCTCTCTTGCCACCATCTACATCGCTAATTGCCAGTAGCCCTCACCACATCTCACGTCTGAACCAAATGTATATCGACTTGATGGAAAACATATTTTGATATCAGTGAAGAACAACGAATATTTTTTGTCCAATATCAAGCATCACACTATCACAATCGCACAATTGATAAAACACAACCACACAAACAACTAACGCTTCTTCTTTTTTCTTTCAAAAGACATGACACCTCAACCAAATGCTACAAATTTCTCCTTTTGATTGCAACTTTAAAACCTACCTATGGCACTGAACCATGCATCGCCATTAAACCACCCTTAAGTAGCCAGAAGCTTGGCGCTAAACCCTAGCCGTTGCTGATGTTGTAAAGTCGACAACGATTACATCGCGGAACGCCACCATTTACTGCCATTAAACCGCCCTAGTTTCAGATCTGTCAAAAGTAGAAGACATGAAGTTTTCGAAGCCTTAATCGGACCGAAAGTACACCACCGGCTAAACGTCAACATCGTTGATCACGAGAGGTCGTCGATGGAGAACGTGGGTTGCCTAGAGAGAAAATTTGAAAGAAAAGACTAAAGTGTCTCTACGTGCCTTGCATATGACCTGATTTGACGTTAAAAGTTAATTGAGTTAGTGGCAATGGACATAACGTGTAAGATTTGTAAACATAAAGTAAGGCAGAGAACAATTCTTGAAATTTGATATAAAAATAAAAGACGGTTTTTGTAATTTACTCTAAAAGAAAAGTACAGACAATAACCTAATTTGAGATTGGTTAATCTTTAAATTACAATAAAAAATTGATAATCAAAATAACAAGACAACTGAATTAAACCCTAGACATCAACACTTAAGCTAAGAAAATAGTGGGGACCGTTTTACTCTAGACGCCTGACTATGTGGGTTAACACCGCACGTCCTAGACTAAAACTAATTGACCCTCAATCAAATAGTGGGTTTTGAATTAAAAGTGGAGCGGGGCCTAGATTATGAGGTTTCATATCAATATTTCCCATCTAGAGAAATGTCTCGTCCTCAATTCGAGATGAATTGGTTTAAGTGAAGCCTGACACATTATCTCCTAATATAACTTCTTGGTTATCCAATTCGCCAGCAACCTCGAGGAGCTTAAAAGTCTCAGTTTTACAACAATGACCGAGCCCGTATTTATCCCCACATCTAAAACACACCCCCCCCCCCCGCTGGAATCGTACAGTGACATTGACATCCTTTCCAGATAGAGTGACTTTGGATTCAAACTCAAGTGAGAGGCTCATGGCATTATAGACGTTACTAGGCTTGTAGATTCTAACATCAGCTTTCAACTCATCCTTTAAACTATTTAATAAAACTCCCAATAAGCAATGATCCGACCAATTTGATACCCGAGATGATCGTTTTGCAAAGCCTTCGCGATATTCATGTACATTTCCGATCTACTTAATGTTGCAAAAATGTTCATCGAGGTTTTCAAACTCCGATGGTCTAATATAAATATTAAACAAAAAAACATCAAAAAACTACTACAGTCAACCATCAGTTATTAATGTTCCGGTCTTGTTTGTCACTATTCAATCTTCTAATTCCCGAGTGGATACTAGAAGTTGAGGAATGGGCGGCCATACATGGTGACCACCATGTGGATCACCAGAGTTGTGATGGAGAAGTTCATCCTCACCTCAACTACAAAAAAATAGTAGAGGGTTAGTCTATCATTAACAGAGAATGAACACACACAGTTGTATCATTGAATTTGAACATAGTAACATTCTATGTACTGATGCGTGGTCGAAAACTGATATTTTTTTATGTTTAAGTTTATGTTTTTACATAACTTAGTTTTGAATAGCCTACTTTTAAATAGATTTATGTTTTGCAGGTGTAACGGAGTTTAAGGAGCTATACGGAGCATCGGGACGGAAAACATGTCAACCGTGAACGCGAAATAAAGAAAACGGAAACCAAGAGTCGGCGACGCCCCTTGGTTATTCGCGTCGGCCAGAAACTCGCGTAGACAGCGTATTAAGGCGTCGGCAGAAAACGAAAATCTAGAGGTCGTCGGGGACCGCCTGTTTGGCAGTTGGCGATGCCCTCTAGAAAGTGATATCGCTGAAATTCGTTTGTTGAGTGTTTTGAACGAGTTATAACCCATTTTTTGGGTTTTTAGGGAGTTACGCATTTTGGAGAGTTTAAACTTCATCTTGGATCCAAGAACCCCTAGACCATCATCCTCAATCATTCTCAATCCATCGAATCATCCGAATCACAACCTTCGATCCTAACCCTAGCCTACCATCATCTCCTCCGTCATTCATTCACACACACACACACCATCTATCCCAAACCCTAACCATCACCTCCACCACTTTTAAAGCTTCAAGATGTTCGTGCTAAAGTCTCAGTCATCCAACGATCGTGTTCCGTTCACCATGAGTGGCTAGTCTCTTCGACTTTCACCCTGGTGTAGGTTTTTGTAAGTGTCTAGGGCTAAACATTGTTGTGAGTTTCGATTTGTGACAAATTGTAATTTGATTTTGAAACCTATGATAATTGTCTTGCATTTGTATCGTACTCGTGAATTGTTGAGTGAAGATTAAATGTGACTTTGTGAAATGTTTATGTGCAATTATGCCTTTTCTAGGTTAGAGTTTATATGCTCTTGGTAACGAAGTGCATTGCGGTCCGTCATCTACAACGTTGATAGCTCTTGGTACCTAAGTCACACGACACTAAATTCGTTGGTCATTTATACAATTGAATTGAATCTAAAACGTGTAGAACCCTAGGTCTTCAATTACCAAACCGGGTGTGAACCTTGTTCTCAATTACTTGCCGATGTGTAGTGTTTAAATGAATGGGTCAAACTCTAAACTTTCTCTCCCCATCTCAACGCTTGAGGTCAACATTGTCCTCAATGTGTAGGAATAGAGTTTTTAAAACGCACAAGGGATGTGACACGACTAACCTCCCAAAAATTTCACCCCCGCAAAAAATGTACAAAATACAATCCACTTATTAACTAACTAATAATCAAGAAACATATGCACCTGGCTTTTGTTCCTTCCTTGTGTGCTCTTCTTTCTTCAATAAACATGGTCGTCTCGCGAACATAATGTACCTACAAATCTCAACCCTCGTGTAGAAGCAAGCTTCTCACAACCATCAAAACTTGTTAGTTACTTAGTTCTACCATATTTTACAAAAAAAAATTACCAAGCCATATTTCTATTCAACTTTGATTTCTTGTGGAAAAGATATTTTACAACAACAACAAAACTAACTCACTTTGTAGGAATCACAGTTGCATTTAGCGTATGCAACAAGCTCTTTTGAACCTCCCGACAGCTTGGGAGGACGAGTAGGTCTCGTGAGGGCGATATAGGGAACACACCCACAAAGTTCATTTAAAACTAAGCAAAAACATAAGAGTACAAGAGAGAAATAAACCAACTTAACTAAGGAAAATATACAACAACAACAACAACAGAAAACATACCACGCAATATCTCTGGTTGCGCTCGTTCGGATCAACCGGCGGGTATGGTTGGAACAGGAACCGATGAGAGACTCCATCATCTCACGGTATCATCGAGGGGACCCTTTCCCCTTCGACCGGTTATTGAAACTGCGGTGGAACATAACTAGAGCCAACTCCTTCGGGCCAATGAAGAGATAGGTCTCAAGGCCCCGCGGGCACGGGAAGGTCCTCATAACGCGTCCAAGATGTGTGTTCTTGGTATTGCAGACCTACCATATAGTCTTAATGATGCCTCTCTTTGTCGTGGAGATGTTTAGCATTGTTTGTTGCAATTTGTTTGAGCAATCTTAAAAAGCACAAGTAACCAAGTCAATGAGGGATGGCACAACCCACGTGGTCTTTGGTCATGGTCAGGTTCGAATTAATACTATGACGGGTATTTAGTGTGTGGTTATTTATGAATAATCCGCTTAAGAAGCTTACATTTTGTGCGTATCACATATCATACTCTTTGTACATGAGATTTTGAGCCGCTTTTACACATCATATACATACATACATACATACATACATACACATATATATTTCCTTGTTCGAGAGGACCATTAGTCGCATATTGTAGAACTTGCAACTTTTGAGACCATAGACCGAATACGAGCACAAGAACAATTAAGGCATTAGGTAAACCTTTTTCCTTTTACACCATTTATACATCCTTACCCTAAGTCAATCCTTTAGTCACCAACTTTGAGCCTAAACCTTTCGCTTGACCAACCCATCTAGCCTTTAACCGTTAAACCTTTTATTTTAACCCGTGTGATGAAAATTTGGTTTTAGATTTAGTTGTTTGAAAAAGTTGTAAAAAATGAAAATTCAGAAAATATCATGAAAAATAAGAGAAAATTGTGGTGAAAAAAAGCACAAAAAGATGTGTTTGAAGTTTGTGAATATAAGGCGAAGAATTTTGTCTTCTCGTCTAATGTTTCGTAGTTAGTTGTGTTTAGAGCAGTTGTTTTGAAATAAAAATCGACTTTTCATCACCTTAGCCACTTTCAAAATGTACTCGTGATTGTTCAACAACGTGTTGTTACTTGCCGATTGCAAGTACTTGTGATCTTCGGCATATAACCCTCGTACGAAACACTTTAATAACTCCCATCAAAGAATCTGATGGTGGGGGATTTTCGAACCAATTCCTGGAAGATAGCAATGCCTCCTGTAACAACTCCCCCAATAAGTGTTAAAACTACCGAATCTCGTCTCGTGCATCATCGGTCTTCGCAACCGAATAGTATTCGTCAAGGAATACGTGTTGCATTTCTACCCAAGTACGAATACTATTTGCCGGAAGTGTGAGAAACCACCGTTTAGCTTTATCCTTCAATAAATTGAAATAACCCCCAATCGTGCCACATATGGCGGAGAATTTCGCCAAGTGAGTGTACGGCTCATCATTCGTCTTTGTAACATTTGTGTAAATCGAGTTTCGAAAACCCGCCTCAATTTATCAATCAAAGTATATTTAATTGCGTCGTTCGATTATTTTTCTTATTTATCTATTTATTTATTGTTATATAATTGATTAAATACTTCTAATGTAAATGATAATAAATAAAGTTTAAAATAACTTTAGTGAAATAATAAGTAATCAATTAAATAATAATATACTTAGAAAATGATTATTAATTGTAATAAAAATAATAATAAAAATCTGGAATAAAAAAAATGGGTGAACCGGGATCGAACCCGGGTTCCCCCCGGTTGCACACACACCACCAACACCACTAGGCTACACACACACATTGTAACAGATTCCGCATATCATCGTATATATATTCACACTCTCGGGCGGGAAAACCTGCAAACATAACCGAATCCATTTTCACGCACCTTTCCTTTTTCTTTTCAATCTTCCGAACAGCTGGCTTGTGGCTATTCTTGGCAAACTTCAATCTAATAGCTGTCATCTCCGTAGCAGATTGGCAATCATCGAATTCGGTTTGCTAAACCGAACCCAAATGCACCTCTATATATACTGATTACACACCCCTTTCAGAAATCGCTCACTACCAAACTACTTTACGCACATTCTCTGCCCCATACCCCCCTGCTCATCAGAAAACACCGGCTGTCACCGGAATTAAATCGCCGGAATTGTACTCGCCGGAAGATTTCACAGCCGTCTGGTATTCCCCCCCCCCCCTCACTCTAATTAAATGCATATATTATGTTCATGGATCATGTGGGTCTAAGCAATCGGAGTTTAGTCGTGTTTGGAATCGGGAATGGGCGTTTGTTTCTGGGTAAAATGTTAAACGAAGAAGACGACGACAAGATGTGTATGTGTATATATATATATTATGATTAAGATTTCAACCGGGTTAAGCACCCAGCCCAACTTGTTAGGCCGGGTGCAAACCAAACCCACATGTCACAGGTTCGAATCCACTCTCATACCCCGGCCGGACCACTTAAAACTTTTTTTAAACCTACCATTTCTGTATACGCATAATTAGTATATAAATATAATTAAAACCTACGAGTTTTCGGGTTAGACACCCAGCCCAGTTGGTCGGGCTGGGTGCATAACATCACAAAGGTCACCGGTTCGAGTCTCTTGACTCACACCGGTCGGACTATTTAAATCTCTTTTTAAACCTGATCAAAATTGAATGAACTTAATATGTGTATAAGAATAATTTAAATCCAGATTCTTATGGGTTAGACACGTAGCTCAGTTGGATGAGCGACATGCACGCAACTAAGAGGTCACGGGTTCGAGCCTCACCACACGCATGCTTATAATCGATCAAACCGGTCGGCTGACAAGCCTTGTCAGTCTGACAATATTTTTTTATATTTTATTTTATTTTATTTTATTTTATTCTTATTTTGTTTTACCTCTAATGTTTACTTATTAGCTTATTAATTAAATCAATAAAAAATATATATTTTTCCAAGGGTTTATTATATCAATAAAACTCACAAAATAATAAAAAAACCTAAACAAAGGATTATAATTTAAATATTAGTTTATTTATTTACCAAGTTATCACGTTATCATTTTAGGTTAGTACTCTTTCATCGGTTAAAATCTCAACTCGTGCGCTCTCATTTCCACTCAAGAATACGCAGCCAAGGTGAGTGAATCCCTATAAATTCCCCGTTTTAATCATGTTTTTGGGTGTATCATGTGTCGTACCATTTCTTTTATTTTATTTAACACTTGTGCTAATATCATTTCGTGATCAAATGTGTTTAGTTGTTATATGGTTTATATGTGGATACATTTTATCATTTCAGTGCAATAATTTCATTAGGCCCATCAGTTCATCGTGGGATACGGGTTGAGCATCAGGTGCCTCATTAGATTGGCTCCGTTTGATTGAGCCTTGATCTCAAATACATCATTCATCATGCCATGTATTCATTCAATGTGGTTTGTGATTGGTTATATATATACATCTGTTCACGTATGATTCATGCACAATTTTATTTAAACAACAATATAATTCAATTATTTAAATGTTTTATCAAGGTTCACTCGCCAACTTTTGTTGACCCAAAACTTTCTGTTTTACGCATGATACATGTGAACAAGCGGAGGAAAGAAACACATAGGATGGCCTTAGAAGAATAAACAATTTATTTCGTTTGGAACAATCGTTTGGTTTATTATTTATGTTTGTATGATATTTGTGTTGGATATTTGAAGTTAATTTAAATTTAATAAATATGAAACTTATTAGTAAATATCATGAGCTTTGGTGATAACCCAATCATGCCCCAACTTTTATTCCGCTGTGGGTCGGGGTGTGACAGTCCTACCATTGAAGTGGGGTAGGATATTGATGTAATTGGGTTTACAACCGAAATATCTTCTCCCTCGAGGCGTTAGAACAATTGGTAAGTCGTTTTCGGTGACCACCGACCTAAATCGACCATTTACACATCTTGGGGCTTGTTGATGCATTTTACGTCGTGGTGGACCGTTAACCTCTTGATTGCCCGGTATTTGGTTACCTCTTCGATCACTATTTTGATCACCACCTTGGTTACTTCCGCCCACGAATTTTGGAGTCGTTGCCTCCCGTGCGCTTTACGTTTGGATATTAATTTATTTCGTGATTATCAGTATAAGTGTTTGTTTTCTTATATCGTTTCTGCTTTTGTTTTACGCGGGTGTGTTACTTGTGCAGGTTACAGGTAGTACATGCATACATGGAACTCCAGGAGGACGTCACCATTAGTGTTCGAACCGGAGATCGAGATGGTCGTTAGATGAAACTTAACCAAACGGTTAGAGGCAACCCTTGTATCTAATCCACCCAACACCAAATCACCATCCATACCATCTACTGGGCCTAGTCCAATGGATCATCAAAACTCCAATCACCCAAACCCAATATTAATACCAATACCCAAATTACCTCCCCAAAATGAAAACATCCTAAATAACTAACCGGGGGGGGGGGGGGTAATAGATCCGGACCACCAACACCACCTTTCCAAACTCATGATCAAAACCCAAACAACGTACAGCCACACCACCACCTCAAAACCAAAACCGACAAAACCCATTGCTACCCAACTTCAACAACCGAAATGTTAATGCCAATCATGGAGTTAACCAAAATCGTGGCATTCCCATGAATGAAGCTCAGGTTTTTGATCTCGATGAGTTGAGAAACAACATTCCCGACAATGCACCGTATAACGTTCCCCGTTATCAATCACCAGAATATGTGAGTGTTTATTCGGAATACTCAGACGACGATGGGAATTACAATGAGCGGGTTGAAGATGATGAATGGAGTAATAACAATGTGGGGAATTTCTATGATGCTCGGGGATTTGAAGCCGAAGACATTGGTTATCAAAATGCCAATTTTGTGGAGAATAACAAAGGTTACGGTAAAGATTATGGTCGAAATGACGGTTACGGAAATAACCGTCAACCACGAAACAACCAAAGGAATCGGGATGACGGGAATTACAATAACAATAATAATTCAATTGTAACTGGATTCCACAATTCGTAGGCAGAGGTAACCAAGGTGGTGATCGAAGGGGTGACCAAAGACTGGGCAATAAAGAGGTTAACGGTCCACCACACGTCAAATGCAGCAACAAGCCACAAGAGGTGTAAATGGTCGATTTAGACCGGTGGTCACCGAAAATGACTCACCATTGTTCCAATGCCTCGAGGGAGAAGAGCTTTCGATTGTAAACCCAATTACATCAATATCCTACCCCACTTTAATGGTAGGAATAATGATGAGCCGTACACTCATTTGGCGGAATTCTCCGCCATATGTGGCATGATTGGGGGTCATGACTTTGCACTAGAGGAGGTGAAGCTACGGTTATTTCAATTTTCATTGAAGGATAAAGCTAAACAGTGGTTCCTCACACTTACGGCAAATAGTATTTGTACTTGGGCGGAAATGCAACAAGTATTCCTTTATGAATACTATTTTATTGCGAAGACTGATGATGCACGAGACGAGATTCGGTCGTTTCAACAGTTATCGGGGAGTTTTTACATGAGACACTTGCTCGCTTCAAGGAATTGGTTCGAAAATGCCCCACCATCAGATTCCTCGATGGGAGTTGTTGAAGTGTTTCCTACGAGGGTTATTTGTCGACGACCACAAGTACTTACAATCGGCAAGTAACAGGATGTTGTTGAACAATCACGAGGAGGATGATTGGGAGTTCTTGAAAAAGATGAGTAAGAACTCCAAGGCTGTGGCTATGGCAAACTGAACTAAAAAGCATCCAATCTCAAAGTCTTGGCCCGACCGCAATGCTAGTTCCAAGGATTGGATTGAAACATTGGAACAGGAGTTGGCCTGTATGAAGAAAAAAGAGGTGGGTGTGGTACAATATGCCGTGTGCGAAGATTGTGGTGATATCGGTCATCGAGCCACTTAGTGCAATGTTAATATGGCCCAAACCGCCAATGAGGTGAATCAAGTATATGGAGACAGGAAGCAAGTTGATATAAACTCCAACACTTACCACCCCGGTTTGAGGAACCATCCTAACTTTAGGTATGGTAATGCCTCGAATCAACTGAACCCAATTTTCCAACCGGGAAATCAAGGCGGTAATCAAGGTGGGTTCACGTATCAAAATCGCCAAGGTGGTAACCAAGGGAGTTACCAACGTAATAATTACAACCAAGGGTATCAAAATCGAGATAATAACTACCAACGGGGTTACAACCAAGGGGGTAATAGTAGCGAGTCAGCGAACAATTAAGGTGACGGTGATGACTTAAGTGCGAAAATGGATGCCATGTTGAATATGATGAAAGATATGAGAAAAGAACATGAGGTGCGGGATAAGTCGCATGAGGCATTGGCAAAGCAAGTTGGTCAACTTGCGGAAGAGGTGGCCCAAATGCGGGGAAGTAGGGAAAGACTCCCAAGCGACACTACGGTGAACCCGAAACATCAAAGCTCAAGCACAAGCAATGTGAGGAATGTGCACATTACCGCGGTAAGTCTTCTTTCAAATGATAAGGTTTGTAGAGTCGAAAGTATTCCACCACCACAATTTGTCGATAGTGCAGTGGAAGATGTAGGTGATGAGTCGGGAAGTAAAAATGAGCAAGAAACGATTTCACAAATTAAAATCGAAAAAGTAACTAAAAATTCTTTTTGTGAAAGTTGTTTAAATGAATTGCATGCTATGGCCAATGATATGGGTGTGGAGTTTAATACCATCCCCATATCCGTTGGCTCTATTAAAACCAATTAATGCATCAAATTTTGAAAAATGGGACGAGAGGTGGGAAAATTTTAAACAAAGCAAAAATTAATTTGTCATTACTTTATGACATTAAAAAGGTCCCGACTCATGTGGAATGTTTAAAATAATTGAGCATTGAAAAACAACACAACAAATTAGCTAGATAATTTGATTTAATTTCTCATGTTAGTGCCGTTTTATCGAGTGTTCTCCCTCAAAAAGCTCAAGATCCGGGAGACCCTCTTATTCCAATCCAAATTGGCAAATTTAAAATTAAGAGGGCGCTCCTAGATCTTGGAGACTGTGTGAGTATCTTGCCTGGGAGTCTGTACAACCAATATGATTTTGGTCCTTTGAAAGAGTTTGACATCCCCGTGGTGTTGGCCGATCAGACTCCCACGCATCCAGGGGGGATGCTGGAAGATGTGATAGTGAAGGTTGATGATTGCTACTATCCAATAGACTTTTTGGTAGTAGACTATACTGGATGTGTTGAAGATAACCGATAGTCATACTGGGTAGACCGTTCCTAGCAACTGCTAATGCCATAATAAATTGTGTAACGGGAACGGTAAGCATGAAATTTGGGGAACGGGAACTAATTTTGAATGTTTTTTTTCCAAATTTACTAACCCGCTCGGTGAGGATAAGTGTCCTAAGAAGGACATGAATTCAAACAAAAAGATATGTGCTATGGTTGGTAGATTTGGTGAATTGAAGAAGAAACCGGTCAAGAAGAAGAAGGTGAAGAAGTCACATCAAGAGAAGAAGAAAAGAGAGGAATTAAGGAGGTTTGGCCCGTTTGAGAATAAATGGTGATGAGTCACCGGTCGGTGATGTGTTAGAATTTGTAGGCGGCAAGCACTTCGTTCAACCATGATGTGGTATGTTATTTCTTTTGTTTCGTTTATTTTTAGTTCTCTTGTATTTTATTTATTTTTTTTATTTTGTTTAGTAGCTAAATGAACTTTGTGGGTGTGTTTCCTATATGACTCTCACGAGACCTGCTCGTCCTCCCGCGCTATTGGGAGGTTCAAAAGGGCTTGTCGCATACGCTAAATGCAACCGTGATTCCTACGAAAGTGAGTTAGGTTTGTGTTGTTGTAAAATATCTTTTCCACGAGAAAATAAAAGTTGAACAGAAATATCGCATGGTAAATTCTTTGTAAAAAATGGTAGAACTAAGTAACTAACAAGTTTTGATGGTTGTGAGAAGCTTGCTTCTACACAAGGGTTGAGAATGTTTCCAAGACGACCATTTTTATTGAAGAAAGAAGAGCTCACGAGGAACTAAAAAAAACCAGGTGCATATGTCTCTTTTTAACTTTGATTGTTAGTTAGTTAATAAGTGGCATGTATTTTGTACATTTTTGATCGGGGTGAAATTTTTGGGAGGTTGGTCATGTCACATCCCTTGTGTGTTTTAAAAGCTCTATTCCTACACATTGAGGACAATGTTCTCCTAAAGTATGGGGATGGAGAGAAAAAGTTTAGAATTTGACCCGCTCATTTAAACACTACATATTGAGAACAATGTTAACCTCAAGTGTGGGGATGGAGGAAAATTTTCAATTTTTTTTTCAAAATGTCTTTGTTTTAGCAATCTAAAAAGGCAAGTACCAAGTCAATGAGGGATGGCACAACCCATTTGGTCTTTTGTCATGGTCAAGTTCTAATAGGTAATATGACAGGTATTTAACGGATGGTTATTTGGGAATAATCCGCTTAAGAAACTAACATATTGTGCATCACATATCATACCCTTCTTACATGAGGTTTTGAGCCACTTTTATACATCATATATATAGGGTGAGTTTCGGCTACAAAGTCTATTTTTCCTACAAATTGTACAAACTCATAAAACGCCACAATTTCAACCATAAAACACACTCAAAACCCACAAATAAGTGAAGATCACTAAAACACAACATCCAAACCCTAACAGTCCATAAAAACTTCAAACACACAATCGTCGAACTAAGAATATAAACACAATATGATAATCAACATACGACACACTAATGTTAGTCACTCGATAATCAAAGCCTTATCATCCAAAACACAACACAAAACCCACAAATATAATGTTTTAGTAATCTTCACTTTGTTTTTTTGTGGGTTTTGAATGTTTTTATGTTCTACATTATGGTGTTTTATGACTTTTTACACTTTGTAGGACAAATAGACTTTGTAGCCAACTCCCACCCTATATATATATATATATATATATATATATATATATATATATATATATATATATATATATGTTTGAGTGGGCCATTAGTAGCGTATTGTAGAACTTGTAACTTTTGATGCGTTTGAGACATAAACCGAATACGAGCACAAGAATGATTAAGGCATTAGGTAAACCTTTTCCTTTTACACCATTTATCTTATCCTTACCCGAAATCAATCCCTTAGTCGCCAACCTTGAGCCTAAACCTTTCGTTTGACAAACCCATTTAGTCTTTGACCATTGAGCCTTTTATTTTTAACCCGTGTGATGAAAAGTCGATTTTAGAATTAGTTTATTTGTAAAGTTGTGGTTTATACATGATAAGAAAAAAATCGAAAGGTCAGAAAATATCATGAAAAAGAGCAGAAAATTGTGAGGGATGTGTATGATGTGTTAGTCTCAAGGGCCGGTTAATCTTGGGTAACCATTTTTATATGATTGATCACTTTAACGCTAAATGTTTTGAAAATTGTAAGTATTATGAACCGGGTATGACATCAGACCTTACCTTCCGTCTCAAGATGAGAAGTGTATTTTTCGTTCGACCCACGTGAAAGTGAAAACAAATTTGCTTGAGGGCAAGCAAAAGACAAGTGTAGGGATGTGATGCGTGGTCGAAAACCGGTGTTCTTTTATGTTTAAGTTTATGTTTTTACATAACTTTTAGTTTCGAATAGCCTATTTTTAATTGAAGTTGTGTTTTGCAGGTCTAACGGAGTTTAAGGAGCTATTCGGAGCTATACGGAACATCGGGACGGAAACAGGTCAACTGGGAACGCGAAATGAAGAAAATGGAAACCAAGAGTCGGCGATGCCCCTTGGTTATTCACGTCGGCCAAAACTCGCGTAGACCGCGTATTAAGGCGTCGGCAGAAAACGAAAAATTTAGAGGTCGTCGGGGACCGCCTGTTAGGCAGTCGGCGATGCCCTCCAGAAAGTGATCGTTGAAGGTCCGTTGTCTACGACGTTGATAGCCCTTGGCACCTAAGCCATGTAACACTAAATCCGTTAATCATTTATGCAATTGAATTGAATCTAAAACGTGTAGAAACCCTAGGCCTTCAATTACCGAACCGGGTGTGAACCTTGTTTTAATATTATTGTTTTATACCAATCAATAAAGTCTTTCGTGAAAGTCTAATTTTGTTCAAGTTTTCGTAGTCAATTAATTGAAAATAAACTCGTCGGTTTGATCCGACATCTCTTTTAAACAAACAAACATTCAATCTAAACCATTTGCAAGATTTATAAAAGTAACATTCTTTAAAAATCAATCTTGTCCACGCGCAAACCACAAACTCTTCGTGGTTCGACTCCTTACTACCATTAACGCATTGTTAAGGGTAACTAGTGCATATAAATATTATCTTTGACCGAGCGCGACAATCCGATTAAGTACCATTGAAATTGAAACTGAACACAATAAGAATGACTTTGTAAATGATAGTGCTAAGTAAAAAAAGAGGGGAAATGACAAATATACCCTTTGACTATTACATAGAATCGTTGAAAGTCAATGACGTTAAGTGGCAAGGTCCAAGATTGATGCAACAAAAAAGTTTATTGGGTAAGGCAACAAAATTTTGAAAATAATGGATAAGAGTGATTCTGGCCCGAAACCACATGAGGTAAAACTAAAACTGCAGTTTACTCTTTAAAATTGTTATTTTTTTTTTTGCTTAAGTAGAATACTTTATTTATAGTTTTACAAACAGAAAACTTAACTAGGTTAATAAGTTAGTTGGATATAAACGGTTGGAATGTGTTAATCGTATCAACACTTATGAAGGTTACATAACGGGTTACCACTTACCACCATCTTATTTTAGGTTTCGTTATATCCGTCAATTATGTGTTACTTACTACATATAATTGCATTATGCTATACTCAAGGTTTTTTAATTTACAAGTGGTTTTATAATGAAAATGACCCAATACAGCTAGAATCAAATATGGTGTGTGGATATTTCATACATATAACCTTATTTTTTGCGTAGATTATATGTTTATTTTTCATAGCTTATAAGATTTAGAAGACTTATATTCATTATAAAAAGGATTCCCTTCCGTTACTTAATACGTAACATCATAACAGAACAACTTGCCGAGTGGAAATTACCATAATAAGTTACTACATGCCACTAAAACCTACTTCCACTAAACCATAAACAACATCACCAAAACCATAAACACAAACCTTAAACCGGACAATTTCAAACCTCTAACACCACCCGGAACAACAACCCGAATGTCATCGACCACAGGCCCACATAACGAGCTCATATCATCACTTCGAGTGTTATAATACACGCTATAAAATGCCACCCGGGTCCTCTCCGCCTTAGCCGTGAAGTTCACGTTTGCAGTTTGGAAAGTTGAATTGGCATTGGGCGTGTAGTGGACGTTTTCGGCTTGGTCACCGGCAAAGGCCATGACCGCAAGTGGCTGCTTGCACGAGTCACCCGCATGGCCTAGTGAAAATGACATTGTATAAGGTTTGTTTGGGGTGGTTGTGACCATTTGTGAGATGATTCCTTCTTTACCCGAGAGTAACTCGATGGCCCGTTTTCCTCCGGGAACTGAGAAGTGGTAGGAGTCAATGTAACGAACCGCCCGGTTTGACTCGACTATCCAACCCGGTAATGATGAGGTTTCTTCGTCAAGGTTGGTTGGGAGTAGGACTCCTAGGGAAGCATTTCTAAACATCCATGGACCTTCTTCAAAATCGCCATTCAATACTGCATTATCTGTAATCATGAAAAATCAAGGTTATGTTACTTTAAATCGACAAAACACGAAGGAGAACAGAAAAACAAAGCCCGAAGCATTTTAGACGGGTACTCAGGTATGAGAACAATTTTAGAATATCCGTGGGTTTGAAACTGGTATGAGATTAGATGACACCAATCCCATTAACTGAACCATCTACCTGAATATATTAATATATATTGTATTATTTTTGAAAATAAAGGAAAGTACACAGATGCTCCCTGTGGTTTACCAAAATTTTGAATTTGATCGTTGGATTTCCTAAAGTTCACGAATGATCCCTGTGGTTTGCATTTCGTAACGCATTTAGACCCCAACAAACAAATCTAAAGGTTTTCGCATGTCCAATTTAGGGACTAAATGCGTTACAAAGTGCAAACCATAGGGTCCATCCATGTAGTTTTGGAAAAAGCTGGTGGACTAAATGCGTTACAAAGTGCAAACCACCTGGACCATCTGTCTATTTTTTGAAAGCTAGGGACCAAATCCAAAATTTTGGTAAACCACAGGGACTATCCGTGTACGTTTCTCTTAAAAATACATGTAACAAATAGCATCTTAATTTTGTCTGATTATAAAATCGTGTCCGATACTCGTTTCTCTATACCCATCAGGTTTACGGGTATGGGACATGATTTTATAATCAAGTATATACCGATTGCCATCCCAAAAGCCAACCCAAGTTGCCCATTTAGATCTAAATTTCAACATGCAACAAAGCCTGGACCCTGGTCCATTTTTTGGATCTAACCGTTTGGAATGTAACGAACCTTTTGGTTTGGTAGGCACAAAAAGCTTTTTAATAGCAATGTCATCAATGATGGGCCCACATGTGGGGTCATCTTCCATGCCAGGATTCGTGAAAACGACGCTGGCGTCTTCTTGCTCTGCTTGAAACGCCCACGCATACGTATCCCAGCCTTGTACACTATACAATGTTTGTAGATCAATGTTCTGTGATGCGGGTGGAACCGACACGTTTAACGACTCTAGCTGTGCACACGTCCGAGATGCACTGAATGTGATTGAGTAGATCTCGCCTTTTTCAAGTTTCACCTCTTGACTGATCTGAGCATCGTTGCCCAGCCTCACCGCGTGTCTGCCTTCGGGTACGATGAGGATCATTCCGCCTTGTTTTTCCCCTGATGCCACTAGCTCCACCGTCCCGTTCAGTTTCCAGCTTGGGACCACATCTGGGCTGTCGGCGGCTCCGTCATCGCCGAACCCTCCGGTTGGGGCTGTCTCGAAGTCACCGTTGGTTAATAAGCCTGCAAAAAGTCAAAATATACGATATGAGAGGCTGCTTACAAAGAGAACTCAATGAGTGATTCACGTAGACATTAAATATGAGAAACATATTTTTAAAATATATAGATAATGATTTGTTAGTAATTCTTTTGTAATAGTTAATGTAGGCTTTTTATTTTATTAATTTGCAATATTATAACTAGAAGTAACTTTTTCTCTTTTAGCAAAAGATGTCATGACAAGCTGAAGGGGGACACATATTTTGGCGGTAAACACAATACTACAATCCAGTAAAAACAACCATTCGGACAAATATTTTCTTTTACTTTATAGAAAATCGCATCCTTTACTTTTTCTAAAAAATAAAAATTATTAATTCAAAGTAAACTGATAAAAATATGCAAATATTTACAAAATGCAGCATATAAAAATACTGATTAAAAATAAAAATTATTGATTCAGAGTAAACTGATAAAAATATGCAAAAAGTTAAATATGCAAACATTCAAATAATGCAACATATAAAAATACTGATTTTATCCGAAATTAAAACCTTTTTCAGAATTTAGCTAATATTAAATTTATGTATATTAATAATAAAAATAATAATAATAACAAGAATAATATACGCAAAGGCGTAGTTTTCAGAATTTAGCTAATTTTAAATTTATGTATATTAATAATAATAATAATAATAACAAGAATAATATACGCAAAGGCGTAGCTTTGTGGGGGTGGAAGGGGGCGGCCGACCCCCCGATTTTATATAAAGTTTTTGGTATATACTTTTTCGACCCCCAGGTCGAAAATTTGAGGCTTCACCACTGTAGATAAGTATGACTGTCTTTCATATATTTTTTTTGTTTTTTCAATACATTTAGGTATTTTATTGTTAACAAAATGAATATCTTCAATTCAAATATGATATATCTAAAAATGAATTTCGTCATATGTTATATCATTTTAATTTAATTGGTGTGGGTCTGTTCATTAATTAATAAATGTAGCTTGTTGAAATGAAATGAATTGAATATACACATTTAATTAGATCCAACATAAGGGGTAAACAAAAATACACACTTGTAATTATATCCAACATAAGGGGAAACCAATGATAAAAGTGTTGTTATAATTCGTTGTAGGTTGTTGAGATGGTGACTTATACAAGGCAAAAGCCTGTACAAGAATATCGAGTACCAAATTCCCAACAAAAATGGCTATCGAAATAGTAATATTAACCAATAATTAATTCACGTTACATTTATTATATTTTGCTTCAAATTCAATGCATCTTTTTCTAAATAACACCTGATTTTCATGTTCCTATCAAATTTTCAGTTTCTGTAACACGACCCATTTAACAATAAAAATTAAGAAAATGATTCAAAACGGGTTTATAATTACCATTTTTTCCGAAAATATACCGACATTTTTTATATGAAAAAATATCTTTTTTTTTAAATAAAATATCTGCTTGTCAATTTCTGCAAAAAACCAAATATGTAAAAAACAGCAAAATACAGCTCATAGTCGGTTTGAGATCCAGAACTTTATGAAAGAACAACGTTTTGTGGTGCATTATGACTTGTACAATGTAGTACAACCAAATCACACCGAATTACACCGAATTACCGATCAAATTTCACCACACCAACACACGAATTACTTTTCTAAGTGAAACTAATAACAAAAGAAAAAAAAAATCACACATTCTCTTTTACTTTGATCTCAAATTACAAAGCTCAAAGGGGGGTAACTTAAAATCTCAGGATTTCACTTCAGTAAAAAGTAGAAATGGAGTATGAGACAGATCTCAAATAGCAAAGAATGAATATGAAGATTGAAGAGTACATACCGTCTTCTGCAGCAAAAATAGCAAGAAGCTGCTGAGAGATGATAAGGCACAATACGAGTGATGTTGAAGAAGACATTATCTGGTGTGAAAAAAATAAAATAAAATGTATGTCTCTCTCTCTCTCTCTCTCTCTCTCTCTCCACTAGAAACACACAGAGTGTGTGTGGGGAGGGAGGCTTTTTAACCAAATATAATGGTGAAAGGGAATGGAATTATTTATATATTTATTTATGAGGGACAGTAAATTCTTTGATTTCTTTTTTTTTTTAACCTTTTTTTATAGATTTGTAATTTGTTACAGGGAAAGGGAAAGGGAAAGGTCTTGTTGTTCCAATCATAGCATCACCTTGTTGACGACTTTTTGTGTTTCTGTCGTCTCAAAGTCTCTCCCTTTTATTCATTAAAAAACTACTTTTTTTTCTTTTATGAAAGAATATTACGAAGATAGTAGTAACTTTTTTAATACTTTGTATAGTTAGTTTTTAGAGTAAACTAGTCTTAAGCCTTCGCGTTGCGAGCTGGTGGACATAAAACTGTGTTACTAATGTTGAGGAGATAGGGACGTAAAACCATGTTAAGTAACAACCGAACAGCAACCAAAATCGGGAAAAGCGTAAAAAAACACGAATTTTCAACACAAAGTGACTTATGTGATGTAAAACGTAGACGGGGTCGAAGTTATACCGATACGTATTAGAAAGTAAAGGAACAAATGTGAATATCAAACATTGTGCTAAATAGCAAGCAAACGACAAACAAATCCAAGAAAAACATAAAACAAAACTAATAAAAAAACTAAAATTATTTAACCTTTGTTACAAAGTATAAAAACTAAAGTTTTGTTCCAAAATAAAAAAAAATCAAAATGCCCAAATAGAAAGAATACACACAAAAGACAAAAAAACACACTATCTTTTCGGATTGTTATGTTAATATACAGAGAACTAGATGGTAGCCTCATGTTACGGCTAGGGTCTTACAAATTAAGGTGCAATGTATATAATAATTGATAAACATAATTATTGCAAGGTTTATTGATTATTGTCCTTTTTTAAGGCGTTGTGTTTTTTTTACTTGTCAATATTTGATTGCCATTTAGCTAGTCAGAAGGCGTTGTGTTTTTTTTACTTGTCAATATTTGATTGCCATTTAGCTAGTCAGAAGGTGTTGTGCTACTAATGAAGCTAATTAAAAATCCGACTCTAGTGTTGAAGAGGAGCCAAAACTACCATTTCAGTCTTTAAATAAACCAAATCTTTATTTTTTTAAAGATCATTGTCGGTTAGCACAATTAAAAATCATATATGCTCCTCTTTGATTCAAATTGATCTAGGTTAGAAAATTAAACTACCCCTTTTTAGTATTTTTTCCATCATTTCCTAAGATAATCTCATAAACGTATTCCCCTTTTTTTTTTCTTTTACACCAAAACGAAACCTTAATTCCCTTTTGAAAAATAAGCAGCCGTCACTCAACTAATTTTCTTTGTCTTATTAGCTCACAAACCTTAAAAATAAAAACACTAAGCCATCGCTCCTTATTCTTCATCAGCATCTTTCCCTCACATGTTCAATTTAAAGATTTTAGGTTCAGATTCTAATTTCATGGCTGCAATTCTGGTTGCTTGATTTCAAGCATCACAGTTGCCATGCCAAGAATACATCATAATCATAATCACCCAATCTAATGTCGTTTCAGCCACAAAGTGGTTACAGCCCAGTAAAAGAACAAAATATAACAACATACTGCAGACAAAGGTCAACAGAAACGCACATCCAAGGCTCAGTAAACCATCACGACCAGTTAACTATCGTTGTATCAGACCACCAAAAACAACATACAACATCAACACATCGATATCCATGGAAAAAAAATAAACAACCATAGCTGGTTTGGTTTGAAACTCACATGCAACAATGGCTACAGAAGCAAACCATGAAACACTATACATCCACAACCACCGTCCGTCGTCATAGACGGTTTGTAAACTGTTAATCCCAAATCTCACCTTCTACGTATCTCACAGTCAAAAAACGTCGGGATTCACCACCATGGGAAAGCTCAGTTGACTTGAATCACCATCATGGCCCGAACAATAATCAACAAAACTCGTGTGAATGCCGGATTAGAGAGAGACATTAAGAGATCTGATAGAAGTTGGCGAGAAGTAAGAGAGAGAAACAATGGTTTTCAATGGAAGATGATAAAGTATTAAAAAACCAAAAGAAAACATGAAAGTAATAAGACAACACACACCAGCCCATGGTTTTGAAAAAACCATTGTCCAACACTATAAGCTAAGAATACAACTTGCAATGCGTCACAATGTTGTAAATGATAATGTATATAAATGCCAAAATCAATTATGATGTTCAGTCATATTTGCTTGTTCAATTCAAAATACTTTTTTTTACATTCGAGTTCTTCAGATTTGCGATTTATTGTTATTCTCATCCATATCACTAACATAGTTTACTTTTTCTATTAAAGTGAAGGGTTTGCGATTTGTGCGTTTAAGTCCTTAAGGTTTGCGATTTATTGCTCTTGTTTTTAATTGCTTCACGACTTTGTCTTGAGGTTTGTGTAACAAACTAAATTCTATTAGACTAGATGTAGTGGGTTAACTAACATTCATCACCACAGTAGAAAAAAGGCATGAAACACTGTGATGCGACCACCGAGGGTTACGTCGTAACGCTAAGGCTTTAACGGGCGTGAGGGCCTAAAGTGAAGAGAGTGAAAAACCTTTTTTAGCCAATCAGATCAAGCTACATCACTCATTTTTTTAGTTAAATCATTAAACACTTTTAAAAGGCGTAGCTATGCCCTAATGCTTACATGATCTTTTGCAATATTTTATTAACCCATTACACATACTCTTAGTTCAAGCTGAAGATCATATTGTATGTGAAGTAGAGGTTCTGTATGCATTTTTCACCAGCTACGATCAACTAACAAAATTCAATAGGTGCGAGAGTTGGATTAGCTTATGATTTTTTATTTTTTTATTTTTGGAAAGTTTGGTAAAAGTTATTCCAGTTAATAAATTTGAAAGAGGTATCTGATATGAACATATTTGTTTATGAACAGCATGTGAAGGAACAGTAGATGGTGTGATATGATAAGATTACCTTACCGTACCATCTCCTTTTATGGTAAACCTTTTATGGTAAAACCGAAAATGTAGCGATGGGTTATTTAATCTTTTTGGATCAATCTATTCACACACTCCCTATCTATTTGGACATCTCTGGGTCCTAGACGGGTCGTCTAGACTTAGACGGTCCGTATAGCACTGATTTTAAGGAGTCAACAAGTACCTGGCATGGCCCATAGATTTTAGTGTTTAGACGGGCCGTCTGGACCTAGACGACCCGTCTAGGATATTGTTTTTTTTTTGTTGGAAAAGAGATGTTTTAGTGGGGAGATTGAAAAAATAGTGCTTTTGTGAGGTAAATTGGTTGTTGTTGGAGATTGATTTTTTTAGGTGTAATTTTAAGTTTTTAAAAAGTTTTGTTTGTTGTACAAAAAGTGAGCTATGTTTTTCAATCGTTTATATATTTAATTGTTTTTACATTATATTTTTAAAAAAAATATATAATACTAAAATGTAATACCGTTTTCAACATTTTAAGATGAATGCAACAAGTGTATGTTGTTTCCGTATTACATTTCACTGTCGATTTAACACAAACAATCATCAAGTAATCGAATAACTAAGAACAAAGTTAAATATAACATATATAACATAAATTTGTACAACCAAAACAATATTTATCTATACACCTAAAAAGTAAATACAAAATGTCTATGCATACGAGTCAGCCTCGGAGTCGGGATCGGGATCGGGATCTGGCATCTGCGGCTGCTGCTGCTGATGTGGTGCTCGAGGTGGTGGGAGCGGTATGGGAGGTAACCGTCTCTCTCACGTCTATCCTGCATCTCCCGAACCACCCAGCCCATGAGATCTATAAGTCTGTCGACGTCGGCTCGTAAGCGCGGGTATGCCGTAACCCCCGGGGCATGACCTGCAAGGACGTGCTGCGGAAACTGAGGCGCCCCGTGAGGTGGTGGTGGTGGTGCCGATGCCGGTCCGTCAACATCAACCGGAGGATCCTGGACTACCGCTGCCTCATCTGCCGGCGGATGGACTTGAGCGAAGTGATCGGGCAACGGCTCCGGAATCCATGGCTCACCTTCGCGGGTTTTAAACCGCTCGCCTAGCACGGCGAACCTCTTCACCAGCCTCATCCCCCGCAAGGTCGAAAAACCCATCCGCGTGGACGGTATGGCCGGCTGCAAGTGCGGGTCCGACTCCGGCACAAGACCCAACGACCAGGCGATGACGGTGACGTACGCCCCGCCGTACAAAAAGCCGCGCTCCTCCCAGTGGTGGGCGGAGGCGAAGTACTGGGCGAGACCATGCGTAAGTGCGTATTGCCTCCTGTACAAAAGGCAATAGAAAAAAACAAGTCGGTGCTCGTACACCACTCACGGCTTTGTCTGCGAGCGGTAATAGACGTAGCGAGCATCCGATGTAGATACCTGCACATTATGTTAGCGAAAAAACGGAAATTAATTCATAGCAACAATAATCAAACAATTAACGTAACAAACGTACGTACTTGTACAGCGGGTCGACAACGTGAGAAATCCTCCCCTTCGCCCTGACATGCTCCCAAGTGTCAGGGCCTGCGATCACCTCCTAAAATCCCAAAAGAGTGGCTTTATCCGACACCACAAGCCCCTCCGTATATACATCGGTGGCAATCTCCTCCTGCAGGTATATGCCGCTATGAACGGCAAACTCTGCAAGCGTCATCGAACGCCACACACCGGCCAGCCTAAATGAAACCTCTGGCGAAGGGGGAGGACCCTATGGCTGGGGAGGCGGCTGGTCGACCCGTGGAGGGTGGAACGTGAAGGTGGACATAAACTCGACGAGCAGCTCCCTGTAAGTCGGCGTGCCGGCCAGGTCAAACAGTCGTTGCTACGAGTAATCAACGGGATGAAGAACCGAAGTCTGGGCGTCTCCCCGATCGTCTCGATCGCATCCCAGTCGACCGCCGAGTGATCCGACCTGTATCCGGCGTAGATTGCCGCAAAATCGGGCGGCCTCGGTGTCGGGCGGGAACTCAAGGTATGGGTGGCCGTGGAGCGGATCCACCGGCGCTGCCGGGGCCCGTCGCGAACCATGCGGATGTGGGTCCCCATGTATCGAATCTCCAATCTCGTCCATAACTAATATGCGATTGTATAATACAATTTAACACGAATAAAACAATAAATTATAAAACAAAAAAAATAATTTTCAAGGTCGTCTACCGGGGTCGTCTAGGTCTAGACGCCCCGTCTTGTTCATCGGAACTCCCAAACAGAACACCCTAACAGCGTATAAACCCCAAAATCTTTCAAATTCACAACCAACCTACATTCTAAATACATAACACATTAAAATGTATTGAAGTATAGTTGAAAATACTCACCGGAGAAGCTTGATTTCGTAAAATACTCACCGGAGAAGCTTGAAGTATGTGTGTGTGGGGTTGAGTGTGTTTGTGTCGTCTATCTCTGATCGTCTAGGCAGTCAGACATATACGAGGCCTAAACGGGTCGTCTAGGCCTAGACGACCCGTATGGAATATACGCTAAATTACCATTTTACCCCTAAACTGCGCCCGTCTAGGCCTAATTCAGGGGCAAAATGGTAATTAATGTAACATTTGCATAAATCGGATTTCGAAAGCCCGCCCCAAATTATCAATCAAAGTGCATTTATTCTTGTCATTCGGTTATTTTCATTATTGTTTAAGAATTTTTTTATATAAATATAATAATTAATGTTTAAAATAATCTTAATAAAATAATATAATACATAATCAATTATATAATAAATATTTAATTCTTAATAGATAATTAAAAAAAGCATAATAAAAAAATAATAGGTGAACCGGGAATCAAACCCGGGTCGCCCAGTTACTCACACACCACCAACACCACTAGACCACACACACGCATTGTAACAAATCTCGCGCACCATCACTTATATTCGCGTATATACGAGCGGAAAAACCTGCAACCACCCAGGTCTCTACAACGCGCCTTTCCTTTTTCAATTGAAGTTTCCGACTTTTAACTTGCGGCTATTCTTGGCAAATTTCAATCGAGTAGCTGTCATCCCCGCAAACGATTGGCAATCTTAGCACGCGGTTTCCTAAAACCAAACCCAAGCACCACTCTATAAATACTGTATGCAGCCCCCCATCCCAATTCGCTCAGTCTTTCAATTTGTTTTCCTCCACTCTATACCCCCCCTCTGTTCGCCGGAAGCCCTGTTCGCTGGAATACAGCAGGAGCCGAAATTCAGTCACCGCCGATTAAATCAATTCGGTAAAATTGCTTGACACTTTGATATAATATTATCTTAATTATCTCATTTAAATCGTTTAAAGGGAATTTGGAGAATGGTTTTTAGGTGGGTGTTTTGGTAACAGAGTTTGAATGAAGGAGACGAAGTGGGTTACGGGTTATATGTAATTAAAATCCAAGATACCGGGTTAGGTGGACTGTGTGCAAAACACCACCAAGGTCCCGGTTTCGAAACCCTTGATGCGCGTTCGGTTCGATCCAGTATAAATTTTTTTAAAACTTAATTAAATTTGAATGAACCTAAAATGTATATAAGAATAATTAAAATCCGGAATCTTACGGGTTAGACACATAGCTCAGTTGGAAGAGCTGCTTGCACACGAACGAGAGGTCGCGAGTTCGAGCCTCACCCGCGCATACGAGTCCACTGTTCGGCCGGCCTGACAGACATTGTCACACTGACAGTTCTTTTTTTTCTTATTTATTATTTTTGATTAATTACTTATTTATTTGTTATTTCATAGTTAGATTAAAAGAAAAGTTTATTTAAAATACCTAAAATACAAAGGTTTAAAATATTAAGAAAAATCACAAAAATAAACTAAAAAAAATCTAAACAAAGGTTTTTAATCAAAAAGTTAGTTTATTTATTTATCAAGTTATCGCGTTGTTATTTTAGGTTAGTATTCTTTCGTCGGTCAAATTCTCAACTCGTGCGCACTCATCATCAATCAAGACTACGCACCCACTGTGAGTGAATCTCTACAAATTCCCCGTTTTAATCACGTTTTGGGGTGTATCATGTGTCATACCATTCCTTTATTTTATTTGAACACTTGTGCTTATATCATTTTGTGATCAAATGTGAATTGGTTGTTGTGTGGTTTATATGTGGATTAAATTTATCATTTCAGTGCACTCATTTCATTAGGCCCATCAGTTCCTCGTGGGATACGGGTTGAGCATCAGGTGCCTCATTAGATCGGCTCTGTTTGATTGAGCCTTGATCTCAGGTACATCATCATTCATGTCATATATTCATTCAATATGGTTTGTGATTGGTTACATATATTTGCTCACATGTGATTTATGCACAATTTTCTTTAATAAACAAAATAAGCAATTATTTAAAATGTTTTATCAAGGTTCACTCGCCAACTTTTGTTAACCCAAAATCTCCTCTGTTTTACACATGATACAGGTGATCAAGTTGAGGAAAGAAACACTTAGGATGGCCTAGAAGAATAAACAAGTTATTGCGTTGGAACAAACATTTAGATTGTTATTGTATTTGTATGAATTTTGTTTGTTGGATATTTAAATTGTAATTTAAATTTAATAAATATGAAACTTCTTAGTAAATATCATGAGCTTTGGTGATAACCCAATCATGCCCCGTCTTTTATTCCGCTGCGGGTCGGGGTGTAACAGATTGGTATCAGAGCTTGTGACTATAGGGATATAGGATAGGTTATTAGACCCTTAGAGCCTATACTATAGTTGATTAAATTTTAATTGTTTATGTGTTACATGCAAAATTCATGATGTTTATATGTTTCATGTTTATTTTCACACCCAATATTATGCAAGCACTCTCACAAGTACATGTTAATATGCAATACTCATCATAGTTCATATCCTCATAACATGTCATACCTATGAAAGCACACACCTCACGATTTTCATGATTTTTGCAATGTTTTCGTATTTTTCAAATCACATCAAAGTGAGTTTTCACGACGGGCATGCAGTAACTGGAAGGGTACGAGTACAAGTAGTCGGAACGTCCTGTCTAGGCTTGGCATTCGTATAAATCCAAAATAGAGGACCAGTTTGCCTACCTGGGGACTAACGATGAGAGTACGAAGGACCTATTAGGCCAAAGCATGCTATACCAAACGTCGTGTGAGCTAACCCCACTTTGAGTTGTCATTGTGTCTACACCTGGACACCTCCGACCATACATCTCGCAATCATGTTTTACGATTTTCATTCGGGTGGTGCGAGTGTTAACCCGCCGACACCAATGTGAATCCTACCAAGCCCAATAGTCATGGGGGCCCACATAACTACACAGGCAATGGTATGGGGGACATTTGGAGGCCCAAACATGAGCAAACCCAAGACATCCTATGGATGTAGTTAAATTATTTTTAGTTATGTTGTTTTCATTTTTTTACGACATATGACACCTAGGAAATTCTTGAACTCACAATCTCCCTATACATATTCCTGTAGATGTCTGCTAGGCAATTACGTGGAAGGTCAGGGAAGTCAAACGAACGCTTGGCCACACAAATTGCTAAACAAATGGCCGCAGTGCTTCCTGACATCGTACTACAAGTTCAGCAAGCTCTCACCACTAATCCCATCAACTCTCCAAACCAAGAAGACCAAAGCGGCGCCAACCCTCCTCCCAAAACCCCCAAATACACCTACAAACACTTCAAGTCCTGCGATCCCCCAAAATATGAAGGGACTGAAGGTGTCACCGCTCTCCTTCACTGGTTTGAGGAGATGGAAAACACCTTTCTCAATTGCGACTGTCCCGAGGACCGTAAGGTACGTTACGCGACTGGAAGATTATTTGGGGTAGCCCTTACCTGGTGGAACACGGAAAAGGGTAAGCGAGATGTTGAAGATGCCATGGCCTTAACATGGGAAGAGTTAAGGGAAATCATGACGAGGCTCTTCTGTCCAAGAAGCGAAATCAAAAAGCTAGAAGACGAGTTTCACGCATTGAAACAAAAGAAGGAGACCACACATCATACAATAAGAGATTTCTCGAGTTGAACCAGATGGTCCCCAATCTGTTCACCCCAATGTACCGCCTAGTCGAACACTACATTCGAGGCCTCCCCTCGAAAATCCAAGATTCGGTTTTAACCACTTCGCCTGCAACATTTGAAGCTGCAATGGAGTTAGCTACGGAACTCACTGAAAATCACATTCGAAACGGAAAATTCAAAGATGAGAAGAAGAAGACACCCATTGAGACCCCAACTCCAAACCACCCAGGTTCATCCTCGAAGTTTGTTGGTAAGAGGAAGCGAAATGGCAAGAACTTTGCTGTCACCCAAACCAACCCTCCCATCACTGCTGCTCCAATCACCCAAGTCGCCCCTCCAGCCGCACCATTCAAAAGGCCATACACTGGCCCACACCCAAAGTGTAACCGTTGTCAATACCATCATCCTCCTGAAAACCCCTGCCAACATTGCACAAGTTGTGGCCGTGCGGGTCACACCATCCAAACCTGCCGTACCCTTCAGCGATTGAACCACAGTCAACCTCCAACCCAAACCCAAAATCAAATGGTGGGCCAAGCCCAACAACCCTTACTTCTACCACCTGCACAACTCGCAGCCCAACCTTACTACCAACCCAACTACCCCATGATGCAACCCATGCGAGCCTGTTTCAATTGTGGGGACCCAAACCACTTCAGGAACACTTGCCCACGCCTGGTGAACATCATCCATGCCCAAGCTCAAGCAAACCCGGTAAACCAAGCCAAACAAACTCCTCCACCTACTAGAGGAAGAGCTTTCAATTTTAATGCCAACCAAGCCAGGGCTGACAACAATGTGGTCAACGGTACATTTCTCATAAATGGTAGTTATGCATCCATATTATTCGATACTGGTGCGGATAAGAGCTTTGTGTCTTTAGAATTCGAATATATCCTCGACCAACCTCGTGATAATCTCGTTGAATCTCTGGCGGTGGAAGTTGCTGACGGAAAATCCACTTCATTAAATTCTATTATATGCGATTACACTCTCACCCTAAATAATCGCGATTTTCCAATTGATCTCACTCCTATAAAATTGGAAATTTTCGATGTTATCATCAGCATGGACTGGCTCAGCCAGCATCACTCTGAAGTGGTGTGCCATGAAAAGTTCATTCGTATTACTCTCGCCGACGGTCAGACACTACGTATCTTTGGGGAAACTCCTTCGAAAGGGCTCAGATTGATGTCCTGCCTTCAAGAGCCATCAGTGAGATACCACTCTGGAAGAGCTAGAATTCTAACCTTGTGTCAGGACGTACGGGCCAAGGGACAGTCTCAGGTAGACAGTTTCTATGGGGCGTAGGCCTCCCAAAAGGTAACGGAGGCGTGCAAAGGTTGATGATTTTGAAACTTTCCATATATAGAAAAGAAATAGAAAGAGATAGACTAGAAATGACATCTGTTATGTTAATGACACCAAAAGGATATTAAATGAATGGAATTGGGATATGGATGGAATATAATGAAATAGAGCCACTTCGAAGTTATCTTCGCAAGAATTACGTCGCATTTCTAGCTCACGTCGTCAAGAAGGAAGGCAAGGAGAGGAAGCTCGAAGATATTCCAATCGTGAAAGAATTCCCGCAAGTTTTTCCCGACGACGTTTCAGGACTTCCTCCTGTGAGAGAAGTCAAATTTCAAATCGATCTTGTGCCTGGCGCTACACCGGTCGCAAAATCTCCTTATAGGTTAGCCCCATCCGAGATGCAAGAGCTGGCCAGCCAACTGCAAGAGCTAACTGACAAAGGATTCATACGTCCTAGCTCATCGCCTTGGGGTGCGCCTGTTCTTTTTGTGAAGAAGAAAGATGGAACGTTTCGCATGTGCATTGATTATAGAGAACTCAACAAGTTGACGGTTAAGAATCGCTATCCACTGCCTCGTATTGATGACCTTCTAGACCAACTTCAAGGCGCCACTTGTTTTTTCCAAAATCGACCTTCGTTCTGGTTATCATCAGCTTAGAGTGCGCGAAGAAGATATCCCAAAAACTGCCTTCCGAACTCGTTATGGTCATTACGAGTTCATGGTTATGCCCTTCGGTTTAACCAACGCCCCCGCTGTCTTCATGGATTTAATGAATAGGGTATGCAAACCCACCTCGACCGTTTTGTCATAGTCTTCATCGACGACATTCTTATCTACTCAAAGTCAAAATCCGATCATGAGCGACACCTTCGACTCATTCTTACACTCTTAAGGACTGAAAAGCTTTACGCTAAGTTCTCAAAATAGGAATTCTGGTTAGGAGAAGTACAATTCCTTGGTCATATCGTCAATGACAAGGGATTCATGTCGATCCTTCGAAAATCAAGGCAGTACAGGAATGGCAAGCGCCAAGTACCCCTACCGAAGTTAGGTCATTTCTTGGCTTGGCTGGTTACTACCGACGCTTCATTGCCAATTTTTCCCGTATCGTCGTTCCGCTCACGGCCTTGACTCACAAAGGAAAACCCTTCATTTGGGGACCTAAGCAAGAGGAGGCCTTCCAAACTTTAAAGCAAAGGCTTTGTGACGCACCTATCCTTACACTCCTTGAGGGTTGCGATGACTTTGTGGTTTATTTTGACACATCAGGGCAAGGACTAGGCTGTGTATTGATGCAAAGAGGAAAAGTGATAGCCTATGCCTCTAGGCAACTCAAAGTTCATGAGAAGAATTACACCACCCACGACCTGAAACCTGGAGCCGTTGTGTTCGCTCTCAAGATATGGAGACATATCTTTACGGTACCAAATGTGAAATATACACTGACTACAAGAGTCTCCAACATATCTTCAACCAAAAAGAGTTGAATATGAGGCAACGAAGATGGGTCGAACTTCTCAACGATTACGACTGTGAGATTCGGTACCATCCTGGCAAGGCAAACGTGGTGGCCGATGCGCTCAGTCGAAAGGGATATGCGAACTCTATTCGTCTTCTATGTTCACAAATCATAACCGATATCAAAGATCGAATCCGGGCAGCTCAACACATCTCTGTAACAGAAAATGACGTACGCGATGAGCTGTCATGTGGAGCTGAACTCAAAATTGAAACCAAATCCGACGGTATTCTTATTATTTAAACCGCATATGGATTCCCGATCGCGACAACCTTCATGATTTCCTCATGAATGAGGCACACAAAACACGATACTCTGTACACCCAGGAGCCGATAAAATGTATCACGGCCTACGATACACCTACTGGTGGCCTGGCATGAAAAAGGATATCGCTGTTTTTGTTTCCAAGTGCCTTACATGTTCCAAAGTGCAAGCTGAACATCAAAGACCTTCGGGACTCCTAGTCCAACCTGAAATACCTGCATGGAAGTGGGAAAACATAACCATGGACTTCATTACCGGGTTACCTCGCACCTCCAGTCGGTATGACACCATATGGGTAATAATCGATCGTCTCACAAAATTATCTCACTTTATTCCGATTCGCGAGGACTTCAAGAACGAGAAGTTAGCTCGTATCTACATCAACGAGATCGTAAGCCGTCATGGTGTACCGTTAAGCATCATTTCAGACCGTGATGGTCGTTTCACTTCACGAACATGGCGAGCCGTACAAACCGCTTTGGGTACACGGTTAGACCTCAGTACCGCCTTTCACCCTCAAACTGATGGTCAATCTGAACGCACCATCAAAACCCTTGAAGACATGCTTTGAGCATGTGTCATAGACTTCAAAGGGAACTGGGACGCTCATCTACCATTAGTCGAGTTTTCGTACAACAATAGCTATCATTCAAGTATCGGCATGGCTCCCTTCGAAGCTTTATATGGTCGTAAATGCCGATCTCCAGTATGTTGGCACGAAATTGGTGAAGCGCAAATCACCGGACCTGAATTGATTCAAGAAACAACCAACAAAATCATTCAAATACGAAACAATCTTCTAGCGGCTCAAAGTCGTCAAAAGAGTTATGCTGACAAACGACGAAAGCCTTTGGAGTTTGACATCGGTGATCAAGTACTTTTAAAAGTATCACCGTGGAAGGGAGTGGTTCGTTTTAGCCAGAAGGGCAAGCTAGCACCACGCTACGTAGGACCTTTCAAGATACTCGAAAGAGTAGGTCCTGTAGCATACAAGCTTGACCTACCAGAAGAGCTTAACAGAATTCATCCCACGTTTCACGTATCAAACTTGAAAAAGTGCCTCGCCGACGAAAACCTCCATATCCCTTTAGAAGACATTCAAGTCGATGAATCAATGCACTCCATTGAGAGACCAGTAGAAATCATGGATTTCGGTGAGAAGCGCTTGAGGCGAAGTCGTATTCCAATCGTCAGGGTGCGTTGGGAGTCAAAACGAGGACCTGAGTTTACTTGGGAACGTGAAGACTCAATGCGCGAGAAATACCCGCATCTTTTTCCAGTTACAACTACTACTTCAATTTCGGGACGAAATTTCTAAAAGTAGGGGAAACTGTAACATTTGCATAAATCGGGTTTCGAAAGCCCGCCCCAAATTATCAATCAAAGTGCATTTATTCTTGTCATTCGGTTATTTTCATTATTGTTTAAGAATTTTTTATATAAATAATAATAATTAATGTTTAAAATAATCTTAATAAAATAATATAATACATAATCAATTATATAATAAATATTTAATTCTTAATAGATAATTAAAAAAAGCGTAATAAAAAAATAATAGGTGAACCGGGAATCGAACCCGGGTCGCCCAGTTACTCACACACCACCAACACCACTAGACCACACACACATTGTAACAAATCTCGCGCACCTTCACTTATATTCGCGTATATACGAGCGGAAAAACCTGCAACTACCCAGGTCTCTACAACGCGCCTTTCCTTTTTCAATTGAACTTTCCGACTTTTGACTTGCGGCTATTCTTGGCAAATTTCAATCGAGTAGCTGTCATCCTCGCAAACGATTGGCCATCTTAGCACGCGGTTTCCTAAAACCGAACCCAAGCACCACTCTATAAATACTGTATGCAGCCCCCCATCCCAATTCGCTCAGTCTTTCAATTTGTTTTCCTCCACTCTATAACCCCCCCCCCTCTGTTCGCCGGAAGCCCTGTTTGCTGGAATACAGCAGGAGCCGAAATTCAGTCACCGCCGATTAAATCAATTCGGTAAAATTGCTTGACACTTTGATATAATATTATCTTAATTATCTCATTTAAATCGTTTAAAGGGAATTGGGAGAATGGTTTTTAGGCGGGTGTTCTGGGTAACAGAGTTTGAACGAAGGAGACGAAGTGGGTTACGGGTTATATGTAATTAAAATCCAAGATTTAACTGGGTTAAACACACATTCCATCGGTGGATTGTGTGCAAAACACCACCAAGGTCCCGGGTTCAAAACCCTTGATGCCCGTTCGGTTCGATCCAGTATAAATTTTTAAAAACTTAATTAAATTTGAATGAACCTAAAATGTATATAAGAATAATTAAAATCCGGAATCTTACGGGTTAGACACGTAGCTCAGTTGGAAGAGCTGCGTGCACACGAACGAGAGGTCGCGAGTTCGAGCCTCACCCACGCATACGAGTCCACTGTTCGGCCGGCCTGACAGACATTGTCACACTGACAGTTCTTTTTTTTCTTATTTATTATTTTTGATTAATTACTTATTTATTTGTTATTTCATAGTTAGATTAAAAGAAAAGTTTATTTAAAATACCTAAAATACAAAGGTTTAAAATATTAAGAAAAATCACAAAAATAAACTAAAAAAAATCTAAACAAAGGTTTTTAATCAAAAAGTTAGTTTATTTATTTATCAAGTTATCGCGTTGTTATTTTAGGTTAGTATTCTTTCGTCGGTCAAATTCTCAACTCGTGCGCACTCATCATCAATCAAGACTACGCACCCACTGTGAGTGAATCTCTACAAATTCCCCGTTTTAATCACGTTTTGGGGTGTATCATGTGTCATACCATTCCTTTATTTTATTTGAACACTTGTGCTTATATCATTTTGTGATCAAATGTGAATTGGTTGTTGTGTGGTTTATATGTGGATTAAATTTATCATTTCAGTGCACTCATTTCATTAGGCCCATCAGTTCCTCGTGGGATACGGGTTGAGCATCAGGTGCCTCATTAGATCGGCTCTGTTTGATTGAGCCTTGATCTCAGATACATCATCATTCATGTCATATATTCATTCAATGTGGTTTGTGATTGGTTACATAAATATATTTGCTCACAAGTGATTTATGCACAATTTTCTTTAATAAACAAAATAAGCAATTATTTAAAATGTTTTTATCAAGGTTCACTCGCCAACTTTTGTTTACCCAAAATCTCCTTTGTTTTACATATGATACATGTGATCAAGTTGAGGAAAGAAACACTTAGGATGGCCTAGAAGAATAAACAAGTTATTACGTTGGAACAAACATTTAGATTGTTATTGTATTTGTATGAATTTTGTTTGTTGATATTTAAATTGTAATTTGAATTTAATAAATATGAAACTTCTTAGTAAATATCATGATCTTTGGTGATAACCCAATCATGCCCCGTCTTTTATTCCGCTGCGGGTCGGGGTGTGACAATTAACCACCTGAGTGTTTTACAGCTAGCATGGTTGATTACCATTTTGCCCCTGAATTAGGCCTAGACGGACGACAGTTCAGGGGTAAAATGGTAATATACATTTTCAATTTAAAATTCAAAATTTTCAGGGATAAAGATCCCGCCTGCACTGTATGTGGCGTCTAGGTTTAGACGACCCGACTAGACCCTGACATTAGGACCGTTTTGCCCCTAGTTTGGGCCTAGACGGCCAAGAAACCGGGGGTAGAATGGTCTTATTGCTCGACCAAGACGGGGCGTCTAGGTCTAGACGACCCGTATATATACATTTAAATTTTTTTTGTATAACTAATAGTATTTTATTTACTTAATTTGAACTTTGATATAAGCCGACATTCTACCAGTATACCAAAGGCACAGCGACCAAACCATACAAAGCCTATCTAAAAACCAACAAACTTCGAGTATTGACAAACAGACGGCAATTATACTCTCCAAGCTCGCACGTCCCACCGTCGCCACCGGCAGTTCGTCGTCTGACGGTGCCGACGGTGGGACGTGAGAGCTCGGAGAGTATAATTGCTGTTGTTTATCAATACCCAGAGTTTGTTGGTTTTTAGATGGGCTTTGTATGGTTTTTTTTTAAAAACCAACAAACTCCGGGTATTGACCAGCAATTATACTCTCCGAGCTCTCACGTCCCACCATCGCCACCGGCAGTACCGACATTTAGTCGTCTGCCGGTGTCGACGGTTGGACGTGAGAGCTCGGAGAGTATAATTGCTGTTGTTTATCAATACCCAGAGTTTGTTGGTTTTTAGATAGGCTTTGTATCTAAAAACCAACAAACTCGGGTGTTGACAAACAGCCGGTAATCATAGTATACGAGCTCTCACGTCCAACCGTCGCCACGGGCGGTATTGACATTTCGTCATCTGTGGGTGCCGACTGTTGGACGTGAGAACTCGGAGAGTGTAATTACCGTCTGTTTGTCAATACCCGGAGTTTGTTGTTTTTAGATACAAAGCTTTGTATGGTTTAATTGTTGTGCCTTGGTTGTACTGAAGGAATTTCGGCTTATATCAAAGTTCAAATTAAGTAAATATAATCCAATTAGTTATACCAAAAGTTTTTCTATTGTATTAAAAAAATCTTTGTATTATTTATACAAATAAATCGTATTAAACATAAAAAAGATCGAGCCATTGTTCTTGCTTTGTTGACCGTGATTGACCAGGACTAATCATCAGACGATGATTGAGACTCGTTAGGTGCTGTAGAAACACCTGAAATAAGTTCAACAACATATCACTATGTTAAATCACAACACACTCTATTACACAAACAAAAATCATATATATTTAAAAATTGACAATGTTTCTCATTTACCTGCATTTACTCCTTGAGTTTCCCTTCGTTACCGTCTTCGATTCAGCACAAGACACTCTTTGATGTGTAGTCGATTGAGATACAAATTTGCACGCTGGAAACCGTCCCTCCAATACTTTTTTCCAAAATATATAAGGCTGATCTCCATCGGGTAAATATATTTTTAACTCACTATGAAACCTCGCGCTTCTCAAACCATCTCCACGAGATACGGATTGCCTGCGTATGGGGGTGCCTCACCACCATATCCTCCACCATCACAGATAATGTCTTGTACATTAGACACAACCTCCTCTTGGTCGTTAGAATTGGGAACACCGCTCTCTCCCTAACAACGATATCACCGTTAGTAAATAATTAAAACAACAACTAGTTTAACCTAATAACTGTAACCGTATTGACTTCAGGCACCGATGACCCGTTCCAGTTTAATGACATTTCACCACCTTTGGATGATATCAGATGAAGTAATACAAGCCAAAGTTCACGACAAACAGAATTACGACAACGAATTGAAAGTTTTATGCGACATCAAATGCTCTGCATGGGTCTATTTAACAAAGAAATAGACGCCCCGTCTAACGCCTACGCGGGGCGTATCACTTTACTACTTTACCGACATGCATTGAATGATATCAGATGAAGTAATATAAGCCAAAGAAGAAGTCGGAGAGAATTCCGACGACGAATCGAAAAATTTCAACGACACAAATGCTCTGCATGACTCTATTTAAGAAGAACATATACGCCCCATTTAGGCCTAGACGGCGCATATCACTTTGCAACTTGACTGACATGCATGCCGAGCACAACCTTCAAGACGTCTCGTCTAGCCCTAGAGACCTTGTCTTGGCCTGGTCGTCTTCTACTCCGTCTATTGCTAGACCCCGCGTCTGATGTGACTGATTTGACGTTGTACGGTGTAGGAATGTGATCGGAAATAAAAAAAAACCCTAGACGCCCCGTCTAGATCTAGACGATCCGTCTAAAGGGTGTCTAAATAGGCAAGTGGGTATGTGAATATGTACACCCATCTTTATTATCAAGTTTGAGATTGTTAGTGAGTCATGTTGCCTAAAAATAAAAGTAAACAATAGTTTTTTTGACTTAATTATCCGACCATATCTCTTTTATTAAGCTTTTTTTTAATGTTTATTTTAAATTCAGTTTTAATAAATTAGGATTAATCAACCAAAAGGTAACTAAATAACAATAATAACATGAAAGGGGTAAAATGAAAATTGAGTCAAACTGCTACTGTTTTCCCTCCATTTGGATGGCTTAGAGAATAAACAAAGGATTATGCACTAATAAGCTTTGCAAAACACAAAAGGTCTTGTAATAAGTTGCCAACTGAGATGCATCACATGGTGGTGCGGTGTGTCGCCTAGTGTGTATCTAATGAAAAATCATAATTCTTGTAACTTATCTACTATCATAATTACTCCCGAGTTGCGGAGGATATAGTTAAAATTCAGACGGTATAACACACCATAACAACCGATAAATAAATTTGTGAAATTAAATAAAATGATATCCAAATTTATTATGCTATTTACGTCGTAACTCGGCTTTGAACATCAATATAATAAGAAAAAGTAAAACAATATAGTATATAACAAAGGTAAATGGAAAATAAAGATAGAAACTCGGTCGTTTTCGGTACGCTTATTATAGCAAAGAAAATGAAAAGTTAAAAAATATGTTCAAAAGAGTATCGACACATTCATTAAAAAAAACTAAACTAAAAAAACCTTCGGCACACTCATTATAGAAATTAAAGTTAAAAAATATGTCTAAAACAGTGTTAACTTGTTCGTTAAAAAAACTATTTAGAGGTAGAAAAATAATTTGGTTAAAGTACAAGAAAAAATAAAATGACTAAACTACATAGGTTATAAATGAAAGTTTACACTATATGACAAATTATATTAAAAAGGTAAAAAAATACTATCTATCTTCCCTTAATTTATATAAAGATAATTGTCACATTAAAGGGACTAGACCGAATAAAATGGCACTTCTGATAAGATTTTATTTTACTTTTGTTTGTGATGTGTATATTGATTGTGATAAAGGGTTAAAAGAGGTGGGTTATATACACTTTGAGTAGTTACGCTATTACATGATGATTTTCTCGTCTAGTACTAAATAATAATACGCAATAGATGGACGTCCGCATTTTATATTTTGTGAATAATCATTTTACCTTTTTAATTTAGAAAAAAATACATAACCTTACCACAGATAAAAATCTCAACAGGGCCACCATTTGTTTGTCATCAGGTCACCTCATGTGCAAATAAGTGCTTTTGACAATTTCGCCTTGTTACGCCATAGTTTAAAAAAAATCAACATTTTATGATTACTTAAAGTGAATAAAGAACAATAATAGAATAAAAATTCTTTTGTATTGATTTACATATCAGGTTTAATACATATCAGGTTTAAATAAAACCATAATCATTTTAATATCATAATCATTTTATTACTTCATTCATCTTAAAAACTTGCAAAACTTTTATATTGGACTATTCAAAAGAAATGCAAAAAAAAATATATTTTTAAGATGCTTTTCATTAGATATCAGTTTAAATTCTGAAATTTTACATGATACTTTACAGTTTTTAAATAATTTAATAACAAAAAGAATTAAAAAAAAAAGTACTTAGCACATATTCGGCAATAATAATATGAGGGATTAAAGACCAAATTTGATGCTTTGACAACCGGAAGTAAGGAATTAACGCGTAAAGTTATCCGGATTCCGTGTTTTGGGAAACGGGTCGCCGTGATGGGTCAAAGTATGGGCCCATTTCCCCTGTTTAGATTGATAAATTGATAGATTGTACCTGACTTTTATTGGTTCTTTTTACATTTGTGGGCCCCGACCCGACATGGCACTATCTCTAGCTCTATCTTTTTCTCGTCCCCACCTTGAGCATCCCAAGTGTTACTAACCAATATTTTTTATATAATATTCATATCATGGCCAATGTTATGGTTATTAAGATATAGTTTTAGATAGAACTTTTTTCTTTTTGAAATGATGAATTTATTCTGTTTTTTCATCGCAATTTTTAAATTGGAAAGCCTTGTTGTTTTACTTCAATTAGAGTATGTTGTTTTAATCAGGTTTACGTTGGCTTTATAGTTTGGTTTGAGCGTTCTCTCAGAAAGCCACTTGACAGTCGTTGTGCCACCACAAAAGCAGAACTCTCTGGCGTAACACACGATGAGACGGAAACCCAGGTGGGCTCGGGTTTCAACTGACAACCTTACACAAGGCCTATCTCAAATCCTTTACTGTTATAATCCATCAAAAAGTGACACAAGCGAGCATTGAACTTGGGTCTCCATTGAAGAAACTAAGCCTCCTACCACTAGGCCATAAGTGGAGACATACAGTTTTGGATAGATAATTTTTTACATTTTGGTTTTATAGAATTGAACCAGGGAAATATCGTGTTGTATTGATTGTTGTTAATGAAATCAACTAGAGTTTAAAGGGACTTTGTATACAGAGTTTAATATTACACTTAACTACCATCTAGTGTATATTGCAATAAGATGAATGGTATAATATTCCTTTTTATGATCTTTGATAGTGTAAAACATTACATTAACTTCTGATCTTAATCATGGTATCATTAAGACATTGATATGATTCGATCTTGTTTAAGTTTAATTGAGGAATTTAAAATTATAAATGAGCAGTGTTTTCTTAAAGTAAAGTCAAAACAAATGAACTAACATGTAAAAACAACGTATATAAGTAAATTTTATTTAAATATTTACTTTAACAATTAAACACCTAACATATGAGGCCATGATATGTTAGTTTTGTAGTTTAAAACAATATAAACCTTGTTACACTATTGTTATCATGTGTAAACTAGTCATTGATGAATATACTGTTCACTTGGTCTTTGTTTTGAAATCTAACACATATGAAGAAGGCTACATGATTTGAGTTTAGAACTTTTGATTCTAATTTGATCTTACAAAAACAAAAAGATCCAGATAAAATATTACTCTTGATCAATAATCAAGCTTTACATTATTGGTGGTGTTTTATCATGAGAATATTTAACTTTTAAACATACATATATTATATTTAATCTTACTTTATCACCTTTTTTTTCTTTTGATTTCTAGGGATTTTCTTTTGGGCGTGCGATTTTTATAGCAAATTTACCCTTTCACCTTTTTACATTATCATCTCATTTAGTCTTAACTTATACATAAATCAGTAAAGTTTTAGTTAAAAAGTGAAAAATCATCATTATACATTCTTAGAAAAAACTTATTATTTATAATCTACTTCACCAATGTGTCGATAACCACTTAACCTAATGGCACGAGGTTTTTATCCCCACTAAAGTGGAGGAATGTGAAACTCACAAAGTTAGCAGTAGGTAAATTTTGTTACTCACTGTAGAGTGAGGCATTCATGGGTAGGGCTGTTCAGAAAGCTCGTGGTTCGGAGTTCGCTCGATATAGCTCGGTTTGAAAGTGAGCCGAGCCGCTCCACTCAGTTAGAAAGTGAGTCTAGCTTGGCTCGTAACGAGCCTGTTTGGCTCGCTTGTTAGCTCAACTCGGCTTAGCTCGGATCATTTTACTTATAATATATATCTTTATATACATTATAATATATTACAAAAAACTAACTATTATTTACATGTATTTCGGTTTGTAATTTGATATCTATGACTTATTTGAATGTTGATTACCATGCTAATGAACTAATATTGTATTTCATCGAAGTTTAAAACTTATTTTGTGTTGTTTAACTTGATTTTGGCTTGAGATGTATTAGGTTTAACTTATTTTAGATATGTTCTTTTGAAGTATTGAATAATATTTTAGACTACTTAATTTTTAAAGCTATGTACTAATTTTTATTTTAAAATCGAGGCAAACCAAGCCGAGCCCGAGCTTTGATTTTCAGCTCGGTTTTGAATCCGAGCCGAGCCGAGCCAATTCGGTTTATAATCGAGCCAAGCCCGAGCTTGCCCTAGCTCGGCTCGGCTCGGCTCATGAACAGCCCTATTGGTGGGCAATGATAGAAGACCCAGAGAAACCTGTGTTGTATCCTTGAGCCAAAGGGGTTTCACTGGTAATTTTATCGTTGTGCCTACGGAGGGTTACTGGGTTTTCCCCGGAATTGGTGGTGGACCCGGTTACTCTCGAAGTACTCCGTTTGATCCAGTAAATGCCCCGAGAGCGCTCATGATTGTTTCTGTTGTCCATTTAAAAAAAGTTAGCAACAAGGCCATTCTTAACTTGTAATTACCATTCACTTTAATGATTATATTATGTTGGAATCTTCATTCTGTTTTGGGCCTTAGCCAAATGGAAGACACTTTAAAGGCCCCAGAAGTATGAAAATGAACCGAATTTCTAGTTAGCCCACAAGTATATGTCATAAACTTGTTAGGTTTGCAAAACTCCACTATGATTTGTAATTACTAATAAAATGTGAATGATGTTTCTGCAAATTTCAATTATTAATAAATCATTTTATAAACTGTCATTGTTACTCGTGTCAAATTTTAAAAAAGTCCATATAAATTCATAAAATTTATAGAACTTACAGCATTACACAAGTGAAGGTAATATGACACTAAGTTTAAGCATATATTTAATATAAATATATTAGCTGACCTTATCATCATTATTTTTTTTATCTTTGTATCATTAATAGGTAATTATTCGATTAATTACTCTTACTAGATTGATATAGGGTTTCTCCTTAAGTGTAAAAAAACTTAAGGTATGATGTAGATAGACAGAAAGTGACTATATTCAAATTGATTAGTCGTATGAATAAGGAGACAAATAAAAAAATATCATTCACACTATATTAAAACTGGTCGTATAACATAGAGAGAACGATCATATTGATCGTAACACAAACAATTTTTGTATGGGTTGTATGAGCGCCAAATCATACGACTCGTGTGATGCCTTGGTTGACTAATGGCTATTGTGAGACACTGACAAACATATATAACTTGTTTGATCTTTTTCATCATGACATATAGTTCGTATGATCACAACAACTTGTATGACATAACAGATGGATATACACCAACGAAGGTGATGTATATGTAAGAACAACCCAGGAGTAAATGCTCCATAGATTTATAACTCGTGACGAAATTTTGTATCAATATTTAAACTTCTTTTAGTAATATTTATTTATAAAATTTTAAATAAACATTTTCAGAAACTCTTTTCTGGATAACAATTTAACGTTTAGAGTTAGAGGTAACGAACTATTTATCAAAACAACCCAAATAATTTATAAAGGTTTAGTTAATTTGTTTAATAGTTCAGAATAGGGATCTGTATGGGTTGGTTTGGTTTTTACCATTACCCATAACCGAATTTCGGTTATGGTTAGATGGTTATTGTTTGGTGATGGTTAATTTCAGTTAATTAACCAAGCCAGGTTTGAAATAAATAGGGGTGTGTACTGTTTGGACTTAACTTGGGTCTTTTCTTACAAGACAACCAAGACTATAATTTTTGGTTAAACTATCAATATGAATTCTTTTTAATAAGGCAATTCTCAACAAGATATTTACTTAAGCCTTCGATATGGACAGTAGAATTTTTTAGTTTTCCAGCCTTTAGTATATCTTCATATGCAAATTAAGTGAAAGTGTATTTCATTTATAAAATGTGCAAAATCATCACTATAAATATAATTATGCACAAATTATTATACAAAATATTCATATTGTCACAACACTTCAATTCTTCGTTAAAATACTGAGCATTTATATCAATATCATTTTCTTACTAACATACTTTACTTAAGTAAAAAAATCTTGTTGATTAGTGTAAACCATAAATCCATTATATATACTTAACATTGCAAAGTCAGTTCGTTTTCGGTTATATCAGTTAACCAAAGCTTCAAACCCGTAACCGATTGGTCGGTTAAACAAAGCTTCATAATCACCGGTTATGTCGAGTATCGATTAATATCAACAAGGTTATATCAGTTATGATTTGTTTATCGGTTGTGCCGGTTAATTTACTTACCCCTAATCTAGAATTCAAGGAATTATAACTGAGTTTTATTATTCATTTTAAGATTTGTAATACATGTTTAAAATGAATCAAAGTTTTTTCTAGTTTTGTGATTTTCTCTCACAACCCTCTTCTCTCTATATTCTCTCTTCTCAACTTATCCATTGTCAAGAGAAAAAGTACACCCTACCACTAGAATTTCTGTTCGGACGACAGCAAAATCTTCTTCTTCTTCTTTTTTTTCTTTCTTTTCTTAGTTTTAAATTTTAATGATAATTTAAATTGTAATGAGAAAACAATTAAGTTTATACTTTTCATGTTTAACGTAGTAATCAGATCACATAATGTCATTCCAATAATGATAAAAACATTATATTAATTATAATAAATACAAAATCATCATTTTAAAATCTTGTGCGTCTTTGTTAACACGGGCCATTTTTTCCAAGTCTTCCCAGATAATCTCGTAACCTAACTTACATAAAAGAGCAAACGTCCGTCTGAGTAAATTAGTGGGACAACAACTATAACATATACAATTACTTATACTATATAATTTTCATACTCTTAATTAGTAACTTTTGCATGCATGTGGTGTTGTACCACATGATATGGGTGATTTTCAAAAAAAAAAGCTGACGTTTTACTTTTAACCCAAAGCTTTCAATTTCTTGCAATTTAGCCCTCACAATATTGATTTTTTTACTTTTAAACCAAAATTTTTCATTCTTTACAATTTAACTTCACGACATTTTTACTTTCAGCTTTGGTTTTCTATATACTTTTCATCTTTCGTAAATTTTCGTTTTATGTTTCGTACTAAATTTTGCAAGTTAAACAGCGCAACATACCTGCGGTTCAACGTTGTTACGTCTATTTTTCCCCCATTTGACTGGTTCGTCGTAACGCATGGATCCTAGATCGACTTAGTTGTTTTTTATATGTTCTACGTTTTGGTCTAATTTTTTCGTATTAACACGCCGCAACTTCAGTGTTGATAGTCGTCTTGGCGGTGGTATGGCATGAGTGCTATTTGGCATGGTTTTAAGCCCCCGCCACAACACGGGGTGCTTAATTCTATTATCATATTCATTAGCAACATTTCAGTAACATATTCAATACCACGTTCAGTATCAAATTCAGTATTCACAAACAATGCAACATTCAATAGTCACATTCAGTATGCACATCTGGTGCTAGTTTCACTATAACAATATCAATATCAAAGTAAACAAGTAACCAATTTTGGTACCAAATAATAACAAATTTAAAACTCCTACTAAAAGTAGAGCAGATCCAAATTCGTACACGTAAAGTTGTTCAATCGTAGGTTATACATTGCTCAAAGATAACTTTTATCTGTCTCTCGACCGTGCGGCTTATCCTATATTTTTAGATCGATGGTGTTGGGTTAATAACTTATTGATATTGAGTATTTTTAATACAAGTCTATTATGGCATAATAATTCTAAATGATTTTTTTATCAGTAAGTTGGTTTCATGATTCAACATAAGAAAATAAATAGAAATAAATTAATATAATTACAATTTTTGCAAAAGAAGTAATTAAAGTTTAAAACGTTAAAACATGGTTAGTGGAGTTTTAACAAAACAATTGAAGGGGTTTAGATTTGACTAAAATAGACCAACTAGCGACCAGCAAATCCAAAACATAACGAGAAGGTTCAATTTTAACCGGAAAGTTCAACCTACGATGTCTATATTTTAACTAAAAAAGTGTTAAAGGGTGATTTTAGGGAAAATATGAGCATTTTTATATCATCTTGAACTAGGGGTGCTAAACGGGTTGTGTTCGCAGGTTGACGGGTTCAACCTGACCAGTACCCGAAAATTTTACTCGAACCCGACCCGAACTCGAAAATCGTATCATACATATGAACCCGAACACAGCCTAAAGTTTTGTGGGTTGACCAAAACAGGACCTGTTCAACCAAATTTTTTTAATTTTTTTTTCTGAACTTGGTATATTAAAATTAAAATTTACTTTGACAAATGTATGATATAATTATATTTAAATTATAAAATATTATGTTAATATCTTTTTTAAGTTATAATTAGGCTCATGTTATTTTCACACCCCCAAACTTAATTGTCTTTTTTATAAAAGAAAAGAAAAGAAAAGAAAAGGAGAAAGTGGTTAAATTGTAGTCTGTAGAATGTTGCTGGCCACAAATCTTATATGTTAATGTTTGATGTTGCTTATCTTCCTACCAAACGCCTTCACATGATTTTTTTCATAGCAAATCCTACAATATTAATTTTTGATGTTACTTAACATTCTACCAAACACCTCACATTGAAGCCTACACAACTTACCAATCGTCAAAATCACACCTTAGTCATTAAAAAAGCGTACAGATATTGGACATCCCCACCTAGATAGGTTCACGGTTTCCCAGCATGCTCGATAGCCTTGATTGTATGCATTGGTCGTGGAGGATTTATCCAAATGTGTGGCATGGGCAGTTTATGCAAGGTGATCATAACACTCCAACAATGATGTTGGAAATAATAACAAATTTAAAACTCCTACTAAAAGTAGAGCAGATCCAAATTCGTACACGTAAAGTTGTTCAATCGTAGGTTATACATTGCTCAAAGATAACTTTTATCTGTCTCTCGACCGTGCGGCTTATCCTATATTTTTAGATCGATGGTGTTGGGTTAATAACTTATTGATATTGAGTATTTTTAATACAAGTCTATTATGGCATAATAATTCTAAATGATTTTTTTATCAGTAAGTTGGTTTCATGATTCAACATAAGAAAATAAATAGAAATAAATTAATATAATTACAATTTTTGCAAAAGAAGTAATTAAAGTTTAAAACGTTAAAACATGGTTAGTGGAGTTTTAACAAAACAATTGAAGGGGTTTAGATTTGACTAAAATAGACCAACTAGCGACCAGCAAATCCAAAACATAACGAGAAGGTTCAATTTTAACCGGAAAGTTCAACCTACGATGTCTATATTTTAACTAAAAAAGTGTTAAAGGGTTTTTTAGGGAAAATATGAGCATTTTTATATCATCTTGAACTAGGGGTGCTAAACGGGTTGTGTTCGCAGGTTGACGGGTTCAACCTGACCAGTACCCGAAAATTTTACTCGAACCCGACCCGAACTCGAAAATCGTATCATACATATGAACCCGAACACAGCCTAAAGTTTTGTGGGTTGACCAAAACAGGACCTGTTCAACCCAAATTTTTTTAATTTTTTTTTCTGAACTTGGTATATTAAAATTAAAATTTACTTTGACAAATGTATGATATAATTATATTTAAATTATAAAATATTATGTTAATATCTTTTTTAAGTTATAATTAGGCTCATGTTATTTTCACACCCCCAAACTTAATTGTCTTTTTTATAAAAGAAAAGAAAAGAAAAGAAAAGGAGAAAGTGGTTAAATTGTAGTCTGTAGAATGTTGCTGGCCACAAATCTTATATGTTAATGTTTGATGTTGCTTATCTTCCTACCAAACGCCTTCACATGATTTTTTTCATAGCAAATCCTACAATATTAATTTTTGATGTTACTTAACATTCTACCAAACACCTCACATTGAAGCCTACACAACTTACCAATCGTCAAAATCACACCTTAGTCATTAAAAAAGCGTACAGATATTGGACATCCCCACCTAGATAGGTTCACGGTTTCCCAGCATGCTCGATAGCCTTGATTGTATGCATTGGTCGTGGAGGATTTATCCAAATGTGTGGCATGGGCAGTTTATGCAAGGTGATCATAACACTCCAACAATGATGTTGGAAATTTTGAAAAGCAAACGAATGAGTGATCATAAGCTTTAATTGTGTATTGGAACTTTTATGTGTTTGTCCCACATTAGTGGAGAGATAAATCTTTTGTTGATTTATATTTATAATTCTCTACTCAAATGTATTCCTATGTGACAAGTCACACACAGTGGCAGCCAGGAGGGTGTGAAGCACCCGACACGGACCTGGGACGAGGGCGATGGGCGCAATGTGTCGCTTTGATGGCGCACTTTACACGCTTGGAGCCGCCTTTATTATTTTTTAGATGTGCCTTGAGTCAGTGGTCTGGTGACTGTCTACATTCTTACTGGTCAAGTGAATTAAGTTCTCAGAATTCTTTACGCCATTGAATTTGAGACTTAATTTTTATTGAATTTTGTATTCAATCTGACCTTTCAGTGTGATTTCTAAACACATTATATGCAAAACTTTATGTTATGTTTAGGATACAGAAGACAGAAATCGTATGGTTCATACAACACACACATCAAACGCTTTTCCTAACTTTGCATCGTTGAGAACTCTTGTTTCAGGTATTCTTTCAGGTGCTTGGCTATCCCCAGCAATATAATCTGCTCTGGCTGTTATACACTGGGAAACAGACGGGTTCACCTGGGTTGCCCGAAATCTGTTTTAAGGGAAGCGTGACTTTCACGTGCCTCAGTTACCTTTGTTTTATTTTTTTTATTTCTTTGTAATTTGTTTCTCAGTTCAGTTTTGTATTGTATTGTATTTTGATTCTGTATACTTCAGTTCCTGTTTATGTAATGTAATCCGAATTTGATTAATAAAATTGTTAATCTATTTTTCGGTTGCCCTACAAATCATGCTCGAGGCGATGGCCTCACATGATCTATGGTTTTGTCATACTTTTTTTTCGAGTAGTAGGTTCAAACAATGACATAAACATACTTTATCAGTCACCAATGGTATATATCTCGACTATGCATCGCTTATCAAATCCTTTACGTACCTTGTACCCACAAGATGAAAAAAAAAAAGGGTTTAAAATAACACAAGAAGCTACAGGAAAGGATATTGAACGAACGTTTGGTGTCCCGTGTGGTATACGAATACTTAAACTAGTGCTTATATAAGAATTTCAAACAGTTGCTTTTAAGTTGCATATGATGGCATTCTAAAAAAAGTACAAACTAAAAAGCCTACATTGATACAACTTAAGTTATAATAAGCGCTTAAATGGCATTTAACCTTATCAAATGATGGTTTTGATTTAAGAACCGCGTAGTCAACTTCAAAATAGTTTATAGTTGGAAAAACCTTATAAAATAGTAATCAAGTTTGTTATATGTACCAATAAAGTCACTAAACTTTTTCAGTCTCTTGAAAATCACTCAACTGTATGAGGCCTTGTTTGGTGATCCAAACCCAATTATTGTTGTCACCAGAATGCTGCTCCATTTCGTTTCTGTTGGTTATTAACTTGTTTTCTTTAAGGGTCTTTGGAGGGTAGGTGACCAAAGAAAAAGAAAAAGTCACCAGATAAGTGATCGGAAAAAAAAAGTTTACTTATCGGAGAGGGTTAAAAAAGCTGACGTGAAGTTAGGGAAGGGATGGGGTAATTAGGAATTTAGGATGCCATTTTTTTTTTGTTAATTTCCTCTATCAATAAATCCATCTCACCATGTATTTTCCACATCATTATTAAAATAAAAAGAAAATTAGTGAATTTGACACGTCTTCAAGTGATGACTTGTTAACCTGATAATTACGCAAGATTAAAACAATAATTACAAGTTGAATGACTTTTCAAACACAAAAAATATTTGAGTGACTTTAGTGGAACACATAAGAAACTTCGTTACTATTCTATAAAGTTACCTCTTTATAGTTTCGTACGCTTTCTATCAAACAACAAAACGAAATCACAGGTAATTCTATACTTTATAAAGGTTTATTTTTTATATACTTGTACCAATGGATGTATATATACAGATTTTGCCAAGAATTACCACAACTGGGTTGCTGATTACAAGTATCCTTATGGTAAGGTTAAAATCAAAACAATTGATGGAAGACACTTTGAGGTGAATATCAGGAGGGGAGGGTCGCACTACTTTTTTTATGAAGGAGGGTCGGATATGATTGAATCGTTAATGTTGCCATAAAACTCCTCAAGTTTGTTTCAGTATGAAAACAATTCCACTGTCTTACGGTATACTTTTATCAAGATTTTGCTTTTGCTCGTGGTGATTTCTTTTAGTGCAAAACTTATGAGATGCTAGAAAAAAAAAGATTATTTGGTATATATATATATATATAGGTAGAGGTTCAAGTGAGAAAATTTAAAAGTGTGAGAAGGATAAGAAAGATTATGGATGTGACATGTGTCCCTTTTTATTTTGGTAGTTTAAGGGTATAAGTATAATTTAACTAATAAAATCTAATTATGGAATGAATATATGCAACCGATTTTTGGCAGTTATTGTAGGGATTTTCGAATTTGAAATAACACCCTAACTCATAAATACACCACAACATGTATATATTGAAGGCATACATCTTATAAAGAACAGAAATATAACTAATAAAAACACCCTAACTCATAAAAACATCATAACATGTATATTGAAGGCATACATCTTATAAAGAACAGAAATATAACAAACATAACACCATAACTCATAAAAACACCACAATAGTTATATTGAAGGCACACGTCTTATAAAGAACACTCTAACATTGAATATAACAGAAATAACACCCTAATATAACACCAGTCAACACTTTAATCAGAATCAAAACAGAAATAACACCCTAAATATATAAAAACAGAAAGAACTCTACATAAGTATATCAATATGGTACTCATATTAAAGATAAAAAACACTCGTTCTTATGGTGTAATTTAAAAAAAATAGTTACATATAAAAAGTTATTGATGTTTAAAAAAGAAGGAGGAACTTTGCATGTGTATTAATGTTAGTTTCTTAATTTAAAAATATTAAATTTACCTTGATACCCTTAATGTAGAAAATTAGTTAGTTTAATAGCCAACATTATTTACAGAATTGCCACTATAATCTCAACCATTAGATTAAATATCTAATGGTTTAGATTATTTTTTATCTTTCTCACACTTTTAAATTTTCTCACAATAACCTCACCATATATATATATATATATATATATATATATATATATATATATATATTAATTTATCTATTATTATGTGTTAATGTTTATTATGGTTTTTTTAACCATTATATATTATATATAAGTACTAATTTGCAACCTCTTGAAGCTATATGTGGCTGTACTTCAGGCTTAAGTTGTTCTTTGTGCAGTTTGGTGTTGTATGCTTGTGTAGTTTGATGGTGTATGCTGCCTTAGTATGGTTGTAACTTTTCTCCATTTATATACTCACTTAATCCCAAATAAACACATGGTTGTAACTAGAGGCAGTGCAGCCAGCCACCTTCTGTGGTGGCGGAGCGGTGTTGTAGCCACGGTGTAGCTGTAGCGGTGAATCCGGATTCACGGCGCGTGCTCTACCCCTACGTATAGAATAAAAGACGGTGAGTCTGATGATGATGATATCGGTTGTGCGAAGAGAGGGGCAATGTAGTGTTTCCAGATGGTACAACCACCTCTCCGACGAAGGTGTCATAACGGTGATGCTGGTGGGTCTCCTTACAGTAACAAGATGACGTGGCACGAGCTAGGGTTGTGACGGGACTCCATTCAACTCCGGCAAAAATTCAGGTAAACCTCGTTTAGATATAAATTTTGATGTTTTACTTGCAGAATATCAATAGGTTCTTTGTTCATCAAAAGATGAAAGAACATTATACCTGCATGCCTGGTAATTATAACCTCACTACCTAATCATAAATGGTTTGTTCCTATGAAAAAAAAATGATCAACATCTTTACATCACTATTGGATGGAGTCGTATCAAGCAGAATAACTAAGGATCAATTAATTGTATTTTACATGATTTTTTAGTCAAATTTTAATATGATAGTTTTTACTTCGAAAGAAGTTTTGATTCATCTTCTAGAACCACGTATATCTCATGTTAAGCTACTCGGTGTGGGTGAAAGACCTCCCTGGAGGACGGCCCGCCAAGTCAGCGCCACGTCAGAGTCCTTGGAGGACGCCCCTCCAAGGATGAAACCAAAGGAAATTGGTGACGACCCGACCCCACCACCTCCTCCCCTATAAAAACCGCCACACTTCTCTCTCCACCTCCCCATACACCACCGCCGCCACCACCACCTCTTCATTTTCCAGCACACTTCTCTCTCCACCTCCCCAAATACCACCACCACCTCTTCACTTTCCGGGATCAAACATGCCACACTTCTCTCTCCACCACCTCTTCACTTTCCAACAGACAACATGCAACACTCTCTCTTCCACCGCCCCAAACACCAACGCCGCCACCACCACCACCGTCTCTTTACCTTCCGTAGACAACATGCCACACTTCCCTCTCCACCTCCCCAAACACCACCGCCACCACCTCTTCACTTTCCACCACCATCACCATCTCTTCATTTATCAGTTTTGTCCCCACTCGGCCTGTCTTCAACGTCTCCTAGGAGACTCCCGCAACGACGGCCGACCACCCGGGACGGTGTTGAGGGGCGTCGCCGAGCCAGGCTGTGCCTGGACGACCCCATACCGAGTGACCTAAGCAAGAAGTTTGGCTTGAATAATTAAGTTTCCGATGAAAAAGGTAATGATGATATGATGGCTCCTGTTGATCATAATCATGTGAACAAATATCATTAAGGTGTTTTTATTTCTCTTCCATTTGATAACAATTTTGTAATTTTCTAAATGTTGGTAATGTTTTAATTTCGTTTTGGATCAATTGAATTACATATCCACTATTATTTTTTAAATATTTAAATATTATTGGTGTGCATTATCAGTTATAAAAAGTATACCATAAACAATTGAAAAATACATAACTAAATCCATTAATACTTCATTTTCTTAGTCTTTATAATAATAATAATAAAGAAAATGTAATAGTAAACTTTCAGATTTTTGCTGCATTACCCCCATCTACGTATGACAAATTGCATCAATCTTAGACCATCCTGCTAAATGACAACACATATCTGTTAGCTGTGATGCAAAATGACATTTATATCCTTTCTTTTTACACCTTGTATTTTGTAACAACCATACGTTTTTTTGACAACCCTAAATCTTGAGGTAAAAATTATTAGTTTCGCATTTATAAATAAATTTATATATATTTATCTTAATCAACGAATTAATTTTATACCTATTTAATTTGTATTATATAAACCCGTATTCGGACCAAATCTATATCGTATTGAACCGACCCGAACCGTTGAACCAAAATACATGTCTCGCGTGTTGATTCAACCACTCACGTAACTCGAAACTTATTAGACTCGAACCATAACTTGATTATTATATATTATATTAGTAGAGTTGATTAATGATATTGTATAATTAGTTGGTTATATAAAAAAAATAATAGCATATACTTAAAATCTAATCTGCCACCCACCCACCTATTCTTTTGTTTTACATTTTTGGTTGGTTGCAGCCCACGTTTCTAGTATCACGACCCGACCCAACGCCACAACCGCCCCACACCCCTTGAATTATGTATGTTACGTAAGTGCATGATATAAGGTTATATTTCAAAAGCCTAAACCCTAACTTGTGACTACCTTTTTTCCCTTGCCTACTGTTGATAAAAAAAGAGAAGATAAAAAAGAGAAGCTCAAGGCTTCAAGCTTCCAATCCTAGGTAATTTATATATTGAGTTTTGGGTTATAGTTTTTTTAGTTATACTAGCTTTCAGACGTAAATCTCTTGATTTCATGGCTGCGTTTTCTGGATTGGTAATAATCTTGATGTTCAGGATATCAATTTGTAGTTTAGAATGCATGAAAATCGGGTATGATGATTCGTATTATTGTTAAGGTATGCTTAGACACACGTAAATTGTTTAGGGTTTGAAAGCTTGATTATCTTAATGATTTTGTATGATGAATCTAATATAAATAACTTATAACCTGCTGTGAATGATTAATTAGGTTAGTTTAATTGCAAAAACAAGATAAAGAAACCCGGAAACTACTTTTATAGAAGAATATGTGGAAACAGTTTCTGTCCAAAACGTTACAGCCGACTTTAATATGTTGTAACCGGGTCAAATTTTGTCAAAAACTGATTTTTCTTGAGTCTAGGGTGATCCAGGAAAAATCTTTCAAACCCCACTGGAATGACATTTTTTCGATAAAAATGAATGTTTTATGAATTTTTTCGTGTCAAAGGTTCAGGCTGCGTTTTTCGTCAGAATTTGTAACCCATTACGAGTGTCATAACTCAATGTAGGAATTGAGTTATGATCTCAAATTTTTACTGTAGGAAGTTCCGGGAGGTCATGAAAATCTCCAACTGGAATTTTGTAAAAAGAATAAACGAGATTTTTAAATGATTTTTGGCGTAAACTGTCATCAGAAAGTGGTAGATCAGACCTAGGTGTAGAGAATGATTTTTTAGTGATTTTTGAGTAAAGATTCAGGTTATGAAAAAAATACACAAGTATCGGGAGCAAAAGGGCACGTTGCGTTAAAATGTCATAATTTTATGAGTTCGTTTAGTATTTTAGATAAATTCCGAAAAACTGCCTTAAAACTGACATGAAACTGGGTTAAGCTAAAAGTATTTGTGAACGTGTTAAATATGATTATATGTTGCAACAAAGTGTTGTATGTTATTAGAAACGTTAACGGGTGTCTATAAATGCATTATATGGAATTAGGCGATCACCTACTCTAACTTACTTAAACGTGTAATTTGTAATTCGGTGATTATGTGTTAGACTATGTGTAGGAATTCATAAATTGAACTAATTAAAACGGTAAACATATCAGGACAAAGTTGACCTTTCTGATTACCTTTCAAGTTGAATACCGAGCAAACTAATGTGAGTTCACAACTATTTTCTAAAAGCATGCGTCCTGGTTTGGGACAACACTTTTTACGGTATCCCTGGTTTGGGCTACGCACGTGTCCCTTGTGTGGACTACTGAAACATGCTATTCACTGGAGGTGGATAGTACACTTAGACTGAACGATAAACTCTATCATGAAAGTCCCTGTATTTTACCGATTAGATTGCCGGTGGGCATATGCGGGGTATTAGTTGATAGCGCTATTAGGTTTGACAAACCTCACACCATGCTGTAGGCCGAGCGTGAACTTCTAACCTTCACTCTTGCTTTAATGTTGATAGACATTATTGAGGGCACAAACGAAACGTCAGCATTCGGTACATAGTTTAGTCATATGACGAGGGTTAGCTACCCGAGTCATACTTATATCAAAATGTTGTGAACTTTATTTTTACTAAACTCAAATTATGTGAATTCGCCACTTTATTGTTGACACGTAGTTGCATGCTTTGCAGGTCAGTAGGTACAGCTGTGGACGGGCATTGCAATCGGCTTGAGTGGGTGGTTCGTTTAAACTTATTGTTTTGACATCTATTTAACTTGTGGTTTTAGTTTCCTGTTGGTTTTTAACTTTGTTTTCCGCTGCAACACAAACTGTCTTTTGAACAAATTAAACCCTTATCGCTAATCATGTTGATAGTGATGCTTTTATTATTTTAAATGGTTTGTTCAACATGATTAGTGGCTAGATCCTGGTCGGTCACACGCCTCGCGGTAAAACCCTGCATGTAGAATTTGAGGGTGTGACACGTTTTAATCTCTGCATACTTGTTAAACATTCCCACCTTAAATGTTTGTCCTTAAAAAGTCAAATAACCCTTTAAGACTGGCCAGCCAAAGTCAAATGTGCAATTCATGCCTAATTACCAATTCTAATGTAAATGTATTGGCCAATTCTAATTACCAAATGCACAAACTATGGTTGTTATGCATACCATGCCAAATACTTAGATATTCAACACAATGTAGGTGTTTGAATTATATATTAATAACGCGATCTTGGTAAAAATAAGTTACCTACGAACATGAAGATCATAAAAAATTTCCTAACATTTATAGTTTACTAATCATATATCAAATAATGCTACTAACATCAAGATGATATAATGCTAGTCTTGATGCAAATGCCATTCGGGCCCAAGTTGCATCTTTAGCAGTGGCAAGTCCAGGATTGTGTTATCAAACACAATGACAACCATATGAACGATTATCTTTGGGAGGGTCAAAGTGACCCTAAATTCAACTACAAAACATTGTTTACAATCAGTAGTATAGCAACATTGATCTGTTTAACAACATTGATCAGTAGTATAACTACAATGATCCTGTTTAAAACAACATTAATCCCTAACCCTATAATCAATCACTGCAATTAACAGGTTTTGTTTAATAGGTGCAATTAACAGGTTATGTTTATCAAATGCAATTAACATGTTCTGTTTAACAGGTGCAATTAACAGGTTCTGTTTAGGGCATCATACTAGCAATACAACAACATCTGTTTAAGAAATGAACAATGTTTCAACTAATCACAACAATATCCCCAACCCTGTTAACACATTAACAACCCCAACAATCCAAAAATGAACATTAAACCGTTACTGTTTTTGAATTGAAAACAATCATCGATCAATAAACTTAATAAACAATCCTTAATGAAACACCTAAACACTTAGAAACCCTTACTTTATTTGAATCGAAAACAATAATTGATCATCAACTAACAATATTGAAAATTAAGTGACGAATCTGAAGATAAGAAAACTTATGAAAGACTTTAATAAAACATCGTTAAAAAAAACTTAGCCAAAATTATAAAAAAAGAGTACAATATAATTTCAGTCCCTGGAGTTTACACCCAATCACACTTTCAGCCCTCATTTGAAAAACAATCAACACTCCCGTCCCTGTGGGTTGTTGGTTGCTTGCAATTAGGTCCCTGGTCCAAACGAATGTTAGTTGACCGTCAACTAATGTAACGGTAGGGAGGGAATATAGGTAATTTCACAAAAATATGGAACTTCTTCTACCTTTTAATCCCCAACTTCCTTCATAAGTCACATTGCACCCCTTCACCTCCCTAAAACCCTCCCGCTGTCAACAAAGCTCTGACGATATAGAGATCTGGTGAGACAGAAGTCCGATCATTAAGACAATGAGGCAATACGCTATTATACTAATCACATTCCACGTTCTCGGTACGACATTGTCTTAATTTTGCATTTGAACTTTGATTTCGTGAATCGTACCTTTGTATAAAACCTGAATTTTGGGTTGTTTATATTTGATTTCTAGCTAGATTCAGGGTGCAGGTAACAAGACAACATATTATAATACAATACCGGGTCCTGATGAGGACTAGTAGCGGTTTCGGGTTGACCTATGTTTCCAACATCGCCGGTGAAGGGTTCCGACTCCTCTACTGTACATATATGATGCATATCTAATATTGTAACTATAACTGTTGTTGTTTCTTAGTTTGGTCTGGTCATTTTGGGTTGTAATAGTTGATAATTAGTGTTACTTACAACAGTTAGTTTGGGTTACTTGGGTTGGTCAAGTTTTGGGTATGTGAGATTAGTGATCATTGGTAACCCATGTTTTGGATATGTATGAATGTTTTATGACTTATTTATGGCATTTTAACTATGATGATAGATTTTATTTAAGTATGGTTATTGTTGTTTCTATATGAATGATGCTAGTTGAAGGGTATATAGTCCGACTTCACACCCTGACTCGCAACGGATATGGTAGTCGGGGCATGATTGGGTTTTCATCAAACCTCATGACATTTACTATAATAAAGTTTCATATTTATTGTTTCAAATTAAAAGGAAAAATTCCAACAAACACATAAACCATACAAGCACAAAATGTTCTAAACATGACATTCAAATAACGCTTTATTTTTCTTCTAAGGTCCAATCTTATGTGTTCCTTGCTTCAACCTGTTCACCTGTATCATGTGAAAAAATAGAGATTTGGGTCAACAAAAGTTGACGAGTGAATCCCGTTTAAACATTAGAAATAATTGATATGTTTATTAATTTAATAAAATGTGCATAAACCAAATATGAGCAAACGTATATGTAATCTATCCACAAACCACATAATCATCTAGCAATGTACATGTGAGCATGATAAGCGATGTGCTGTGAGATCAAGTGTTTGAATAATGGTAGTAGCACAAGTGTTTGAATAATCGATATAAATAAACGACACATGATACACCCCAAAACATGAATAAAAAGGGGAAGTTTGTAGGAATCACTCACAGTGGGTGCGTTCTTGATTTAACAAAAAATGTGCACGATTTGGACGTACCTACTGACGAGAAAATTAACCTAAAAATTCACATAATAAATCGGTAAATATATTTCTCTTATTTAAGCTAGTATTTTTATTTAATGAATTTTATAAGGCTTTTTAGACAATTTTATTGTGTTTATTACTAATTTTTGTGCTTAAAAAGGAATTATTTAGTTATATAATTTTATAGTTTTTAGAGAAAAATAACAAAAGTTTAATTAAAAAGTAATACCCCTTTAGCGGGTCGAACTCGGAATTATACGCAGCATGTGGGACTCGAACGCGTGACCTCCCGTTTACGTGCACGCAGCTCTACCAACTGAGCTACGTGTCTAACCCGAAATATATCCTAAATTAATTATATATATACACTTACCGAAACAAATCTTATATTTTATTAATTAAAAAGGATTGGTAAACCATAAGAACCGTGCATATAACCGGACTCGAACCCGCGACCTGAGCTTCGTGTTGCACACAGCCCGACCAATTGAGCTGTGTGACTAACCCGAAGGATATATGATTTTTTATTAAATTTATACACTTACTGAATCTTAATATATACAAGTATTAAAAAGGGTTGGTATAATATAAGAAATCGGAACCGTAGGTAAGACTCGAACCCGGAACCATTTGTGTAAAATGCACACAGTCCACCATTGGACTGTGTGTCTAACCCGGTATATTCATCGATTTTAAATTCTCTTATTCACTGTTTCAACTTCATCTTCTACAATTATACATATTGTTTTAAAAAAATCTGCTGAAGCTCATTATACTAATTAAAACAATAACAGAAAATACATAATAAGGAGATGATAAAGAATTCAATGATGTTATACCGAACAGGGGAATGGTTTTGATTTCTCCGATGAACTTCCGGCGACAAGGAATTTTTCGGCGATGTATGAATTTGAGAGCAGAGAGTTTATGTGCGTATAAACGAGTGTGGGAGCGAGTTCTGAATAGCTCTAAGATCACTATTTATAATTGAAAGAATGGGTTTAAGTTTGTTTTCGGTTTCGACGGTTTCGGTCAAAGAATTGATGATCATATGATTGTGTAACCGAATTGATTATTTCTGACCCCCCTTGATTGAGTCTAACTCATGATTGGGAACGGTTTCCCTTGGTTTAACTCGAAATAGAAACGGAAATTGATGATGGATCGGGAGTTACAGCCGTTTACAGGGCGGGTGTTTTGAACAGATTTCAGAGTGTTGTTTCGATATAATTTATTTGATTTAGGATTAATTCAGATATGTGTGTGCACTGTAGTGGTGTGTTGTGTGTGTTGGCTGGGGGGTGGGTGGGTACTGATGTGTCGCAAAACACCGTCAGTTATCAATGTAAATTGTATATTATTTTTATAGGTTTTTATTTATTTTTGATAGTTAAAGGTTTGTATTTTATTATTTTGTGTCTTGACAGGTTTCGATGTGAAATGGAGGTTAAACGAGTAAACTGGTTAATTTCATTTTTAATAATAAAATAAAGTAAAACACGAAAACCTTATAGTTTTGGAAACTAAGTTTGCATTTTAAAGGGTCAATTAATTAATTAATTAATGTTTTGGGAGATATAAACTAATTTACGTGAGTTATAGATAAAGTGAATATTAAATTATATAATGAGCTTTAAATGTTATTAAAATTCCTTTACTTGGACTTGGTTAAAATTTGATTTAATTGCATTTGTTTTTGGTCCAAAACGGAAAAAAAGGAACTTTGAAATTTCCCTTGAGCCACAACTAGAGAAAAGTCGGTGCATAAGAGGATTTATTTTGTTGGCGCAAGTGATGGCTGGACGGGAATCAACTGGAATTACACGCTAGCCCGGGCCAATTTGATGTTAGTGATATGGTGGACAAGGCCCACTTCACTTTCAAGATCCGCCGAAGGAGCCCAGTTGTGAACTAAGAGTTTTAGTCAAATTGTGATACCAAAAGAAATCTAAGGCGTATATATTTAAGAATACATACCATACGAAAAGAAAAAAAGCGGCTGCACATAGAGGAACATCAGACGAACGGTTTAGTAGGGACGCAAGGAGAGAGCAACTAAGAGGTGACAGCTTCGCGGTTCAAGATTAGAGTCCGGGTTTGCAACGAGTTAGTGTCTGGGTTCGATATACGTTGTGTTTATTGAATTTAGGAGCATGATTTGTTATTTATTCGAGACTTGTTTCTTGTTATTGATTATGATTCTTGGCCAAACTCCTGATCACTGTCCAGGTTAAGATGATTACCATGTTTTGACATTTATTTTATCGGTTTATGGATTTATTATGTGGGTTTAATATTAAAGTAAAAGACTTTGGTTTTAATGTTTAGATGTTCATGCGTATTTAATGTTGTTTGAATCTTATCACATGTTTCACTTGCGTTTTTGTGGATGTCTTCCACGTATGAATGCCAGTTAGGTCGTGGACTGTGTGTTAGCGATTTGTTTGCGGTTAATAGGCCAATTTACTGTAGAAACTACGATTAAGTTCTTAATAGGGTTAAGTAATCTACCAATCTTGATAGCTGAGAGGTGAGAGATTGTCTGTCTGTCTTTAGTGTTAGATTGCTAGGGTTAGATACTTTGAAAGAAGATTACCTTAGTTGCCCTTTCACTATTTGCTTATTGAGTCTAATAATAAAACCATAGTTACCTGCGATTTTCTCGCTAAGAGGTAGATTATTATCACAGTAGGGAAGCCCGAGAAGGAATCCTTCAAACCGGTAGTTCAACAGCTTACTAGGTTGCCATAGGTGTCTTCTCGAGAATGGTCGGGGGTCCTGTTCGGTTATCCTATAGGTTTAGTATCTTGAGATCCCGGTTCCACATTAGTTCCATAACCGATAGAACGTCTCAAGCATGTGTTGGATTCTAGCCTAGGTAGTGTGTTTCCCATCATCTGAATTCATCCTTAGTCTTAGTTCGTGTCTCCGCTAGCTTTAGTTAGCTTAGTTAATATTTAATTAAATTGCAAGTTTAGGATATTTAGAAAACCCCCCAATCAACAAAACAAATTAAGTCGAGTCTGTTAAGTTAGTCGAGTCTAGTAATCGTAATCAGTAGAGTCTCGTGGGTTCGATACTCGGACTTACTTAGGCTATACTACATTGATCAGTACACTTGTCGGTTGTGTGGTCTAGGATTTAGAGAGTCTTAGTTTATGAATTTAAAACTTAGAGTGTCTAGTTTAGGGTTAAAATTAGTTAGTTTTTATAGACCGCTTTTAGCACATCAGTACCCGGGTTCGATACCCGCGGTCACCCTTTTTATGTTTTTGGTTGTTTTTATTGTTTATAGTTTATTTATTAATATTATTATTGTTTTGAACTTTATTATTTATTATTTACTACTAATAGTGTAACGAATTCTAAAACACTTAACATAGACGCGTAACGAACATCATAACGTATACTTGCATTAACAAAACGGAGCGGGTTTTAGAACGTTTTTACGACAAATGTTACACAGACCATTAAATACTTATACGGTATGCAAGTATTTGGAAAGCTTATTAAAGTCTGGTTACTGGTGTTTGTTAAGTTTTGGAAAGATTTTTTTTAGTGTTTGGAAAGTTGTTTGTTACAGCCATTGAATGCTATGGTTCGGAAAGCTGTTTGTGCTTTGGTTGGATGAACATGTTCTTGACACCTGCTGGTTTTAGTCATTTGAATGAACTTGTATTGGATGCCCATTTTCAATGTGCATTTAACTGAGTATAACAGTAATAACCTTTTATTCGAGTGAACATGTATTTGATTGAACAAAACCAGTGCATTAACTGTAATTGAGTTTTGATGTTGAAACATGTTTAACTAAACAAAGGTCTTTTGATGTTCAAACATGAGGCAACAAAACAAAGGTCAAATTGAGGACCAAACATGCTTGACTAACATAGAGGTCAAGACCAACTTAAGTATGTTGTACAAATTGCAGTTAGGTGTTTGGAAATTGAGTAAACAAATGCTACTAATGTGTTCATATGAGGAATTGTTATCAACTGTAGTAAACAACGACCCTCAACAAAAGCTTCCTAGTTCAATTCAAGAAGTATAACCCATTTGAAGTTCACAAAGTCATCCATTTGAAATTCAAACTGTCAACAATGTTTCATATCTGGTTAAATTTGTTATTATGGGCTATTATTGTTGTTAATACATTCATATTGAAGGTTAATCAGTGCTTAGTTACTAGATTAGGAATTGTTTTGAATATGGAGAGAATTTATGTAGAAGAACGTTCATGGACTAAAATTGTAAATAAAGTTATGAGGGTATTTTAGTTTTTTCATTGAATTATAAACGGTTATTTAGTGGGAGGGAGCTGATTGCTAGCAATCGACAACCATAGAGACAGAAATGCTGAAAGTGTAATTGAGTGTAAAGCCCAATTACAAAGGATGGAAACAAAAAATATATAAAATACGGTGGCCATTCTGAAAACTTGTTTCTCCTACAAATACTCTTTCGTTTTGTTCACCACTCTGAATCTGCACCAAAAATTTAAGCCGATAAATCTTGACGCCAAAATCTCTACCAAATGGTAAGTAAAACAATCAGATCCACCTAATATATTATTTTGTTTTCCGCTTATCTTAATCGTTCATGCATTTGTGATATTCGATCCGTGAATTGTGAAGATTGATCACAGTAAATTTAGCGATCAACAATCTGTTTTGTGATTTGAAGTTCCAATTTTGTTTTGTGATCTGTTATTGGAACTGCTGTTTGATTTTTGTGACTGGTTGGTAGTTAGGTCATGAGGATTTTATGATTTGTAGGGCTCAGATCTGGACCAACTTAGGCGTGATGATTATGGTGAATTAGGGTTTTTTTGGAGTGTTTGATTGAAATGAATTTAGTTATTGGGTGCTTTTAGTTTTAGTAATCGCATTGTGAAAGCAAATTGAAGATCTGGTTTTGTTTTCTTGATATGTTAATAAGGGAAGTTTTGATCTGGTTACGTAATTCGTTGTTGCAAAATTTAGAGCTTTGAAGTAATTGATGAAACATTGTTGCTTACTGGTTACTACCGATGTGGTAAAAATCGCTAGGTGCTAGTTGGGCGGTGGGGTACTGACTAGCGATTAATTGGGATTAAATTGGAATTTTATATGTAACTTTTCAAACTTATGCACACACACACACCCCGATATGATTATAATACTCCAAAGTTCACATAAATACTTCAAATTCACATAGTATAGTTCAAACATAAACAATTAAACTTAAACATACAAATCAAGTACTTAAAAATTCAAAGATTAACATATTGGTTTAAATACTTAGGACAACAGCAGTGTTGATGTCCGATTACATGATCTGATTCTTCATTATATGTAAGACCAATACTTTAAGTATAATGGATCAGAAGTAAGGTTTACGTGTACATTATATGAGTTTGGTTAGCTATCTATTTGCTGCATGCTTCTGCTGCCTGAAATCTTAACGTGATAGTTGATTGGGTGAATAAAGTTTTGATGTGTTTATGGTTGATGTTTTTTCGTTTGTAGGAGTCTTGCCCTTCAGTGAAGAACATTTTACTATTGGATTCAGAGGGAAACCGTGTAGCTGTGAAGTACTATTCAGATGACTGGCCAACTAATAGCGCTAAGGAGGCGTTTGAAAAATCTGTGTTTACCAAGACTCAGAAGACAAATGCACGGACAGAAGGTGTGCTTTATAACCCCTTTTAGTCCTTGCTAATTTGATACCTGATCGATATGGTTAAATGGCCGTACATTCACAAATGAAGAACCAAGAACAACGAATGAATTCCAAGTGGTTATCTTAGGATTGATCCTCTAGTCCTCCAACATAAGATTAATCTAGACCCTTCCAAAACCGTAGATAATAATTTGGAGTGAGACAAATCCTAACCAAATATGACTCCTGAACAGGAGAGAAATTATTCTTAATCTTAATAGAATGCCCGGTATTGTTATTAGCTTACGTGCTTCACATTGACCATGCAATTATCCTCAAATTTTAGACACAAAAAATCACGTTCTGCAAAAGTAGCTAAACAGGTTTTTGTTCTTTATATCAAAATAGTTGTTACTATGCTCCCATGCATCACAATTACTTGTAGCTTATAGCTTATGTTCTTCAATGATCCTTTCATTGACTTCATCTTAACTAAGATTATAGCTGTTAAATAGTTGAGTGAAGTACACGGACGGTCCCTGTGGTTTATCAATATTTTGGATTTGGTCCTTGGCTTTCCAAAATTACACGGATGGTCCCTGTGGTTTGCACTTTGTAACACATTTAGTCTCCAACTTTGCCAAAGTACATGGATGGTCTCTGTGGTTTGCACTTTGTAACGCATTTAGCCTTTAACTTAAACCTATTGAAACCTGTAGATTTGTTAGCTGGGGACAAATTGCGTTACAAAGTGCAAACCACAGGGACCATCCGTGTACTTTCGGAAAGCTAGGTACTAAATCCAAATTTTTGGTAAACCATAGGGCTATCCGTGTACTTTTTGTTACCATATATACTCCCTGTTTTCCCTATTGAAGAAATTTTAGAGATTGAAGCTGAAATCCAGAAGCTTCAATTTATCTTTTATAATTGCATTAAACAGCATGTAATGTTTGGCTTGTATTAATGTGCAGCTGAGATAGCAATGTTTGAGAACAACATTGTCATTTACAAATTTGCTCAAGATCTTCACTTCTTTGTTACTGGGGGTGATGATGAAAACGAGCTCATTATATCCACTGTTCTACAGGGTTTCTTTGATTCAGTTGGTCTACTGCTTAGGTAATTTGCAATGAGTTTACTTCAAGTTTTTTTTTTATATCAATGAACGCCAATAATATTCTCTATCAATCATATGTATCAGGGGCAATGTGGATAAGAAAGAGGCACTTGAGAATTTAGATCTCATTTTATTGTGCCTTGATGAAATTGTTGATGGCGGGTAAGATTTTTAGTTGTTAATTTTCAACTATAGATCTTTACAGTTGGAAGACTTATAAACATCTATTTGTAGAATCATCCTTGAAACAGATGCAAATGTCATTGCTGGTAAAGTTGCAAGCCACAGTGTAGATTCTGGAGCTCCTCTGTCTGAGCAGGTAAGCTACACCCCCCCCCCCCCCCCCCCCCAAATAAATAAATAATAATTAGTTTTTTTTTTCTTATTTTATGCTTCAACATTGTGAAATTATCTTTTCAGACGATAAGTCAAGCATTGGCAACTGCACGCGAACATCTTACAAGATCTCTCCTCAAGTAATAAACTTTGAGCTGAATCAGAGAAAAAATTGATCTTTTTTGCTCATTACTGAAAGATTGCTATATGATTCTGACTTTGAATTAATTTACTTATTTTCAGTGTATGATGCTACAGTGTGAAGTTAAGCAAGCCCAGTTTCCTGATTTCAAATTTGAATTCTGCAGCCAGAGGGAGAACAATTTGGACATTAAGTGCAGCGTTTTATTTGAAAATCAGACATGAATTGGTATCTTTTGTTCTTGTGTTTCTAATAGATCATTTCAATCAACTTTAGTGTGGTTTCGTTAAAGGTGATTTTTGTTTTAATTATATAATTACCATTTGCCGAATTCGAATATTCTATCTTCAATAGCGAGTAAAGAGTGTGTATTTTGAATATTCTTATGGGGATATTGTTCTTTTCCATTTCGGTTTCTATACAAGATTTGATGTTGTTAACCAGTGTCTGTTTGGGAGAATCAATTTACAGAAATCGTCTATCGCCACTTAATCATATGATGCATCTAGTTTGTAAAGACCATGGAAAGTTGGAAAATAACATGTAGCGTAGCTTGGTGACTTTGATGATGTCCTGTTTTTTTCTTTTTTGAAACCTTGGATCAAACTCTTACTAAAAGATGGTTTTAATAGCAGTTTTTTACTTTATTAATCAGCTGTGCTCATTACAAAAAACAACCGAGTAGAAATGGTTCATATAAACAATTATCATTATACAAAATAGTTACGGTGTAGGTGCTTGTCAAGTATTGTGAGAGATTCACAAGTGATTATGTGGTTATACAATCAAGGGATATTTACAAACACGTAATGGTATACAAAATGGTGACAGTGTAGCGTTTCTCAAGTATGGTGGCAGAGATTCATCAGCGATTATGTGTTTATATAACCAGCCAAGGGATATTTACACGCTTAGTAGTATAAAAAGTATTGACGGTATAGCGCTTGTCAAGTATGGTGAGAGAGATTCATAAGCGAATATGTGGTTGGTTATAAAACCAGCAAGGGATATTTACACACCTATTATGACGCGGGACGGAATTGCAATTCGCCGCGTGTTAAGCGAGGGGAAGTGAAATATAAAACAAGAGAAATACCTAAAATTTTTTTATAATATTATCAAATCACTAAAAAGATTACATAAAACACCTTTCTATAGGGAATTTTTAGCAATTTGTTTTCATGAGACAACTAAGAAATTAAATACGATAATCAAGAAAATTAATGTGACAACTAAGAAATTAAATACGACAATGAAGAAAATTAATGTGACAACTAATTAATTGCATGAGTTTGGTGACAACTCATGCTTTCCCTATTATTTAAAGTGAAGAACAATCTTCAAAATTTGAATTTGAATTCAAATTCTAAATGAGTAAAATTTATTTAAAAAAAAATCGTACTCTTTGTCCGCATTCCTGTTGTTTCATGTACTAGTCTACTGCATTCCCATTGTTTCATGTACTCGTATACAATTTGAGCAGTTGGTCCCTCATTGTATTAATATACAAAATAGTGACGTTGCAGCGCTTGTCAAGTATAATGAGAGATTCATAAGCGATTACGTAGTTATATAATTACTAACAAATATTTACATATATGGCGATACGTATATTATTCTCGGTAAAAGCCTTGCTAGTAGCGCACAATCGCTTTCTATATGTATCACGCAAAAAAATGGGCATATATATTTGTGCGATTTGTACAATTCAACTTAAAGATGGGTTTGTATCCAACTTTTACTAAGAAATTAAAGTCAACATAGAAACTTTTTTCAGGTCATAGAAATTAAGACTAAACGTTGTGGCATAGAACCAGTTTGATTTCAAACAAGCTCATGAGCTAATACCAAACATAAATTACTATGAAAACAAGATCAAGCGCTTGATCATCAAAAAAACTATAAATTACTTGAAATGAAAGTGGAATTAACACCCACAAAAGAAAGGAACAAAGAGCAAAAACGACAGAACATTTATAAAAGTCAAAACTAACGAAAAATTAGTACGCATGCATGTTGCTACATCAAACGAACTGATAACCGAAACGATAGAACACTGGTGGTGGAATACAACCTCTCAAGGCACAGAGCAGCAGCAGCTATACGCAAGTAGTTGTTTCTTATCATTAGATTATTTCAAACTTGAATTATTGCCACTTTCAAACTCATTACAAGACCCTGAAAAAACCCGAGTCAGGTATGAACCTATTAGTAGCTGTTTTGCCATAGCTGTTGTGACTGCTGCTGAGGTTTCGGTTGGCCTTGGGACCCACCAACAAGAGAACCGTCTCTAGGGTTTTGCTGTAGTTGATGCTCCTGGGATATTCCCGTCTGGGAGTGGTAGTAATTTGGGTAGTTAAGGGCGGCCCCACCATAACTCTGAGACGGCTGCTGTTCCTGCTGCTGCGGTTGACCTTGCCTGAACCCGCTTGGCTGCTGGGTTTGACCCTGGAAACCATAATACGTGCTAGCTTGAACACCCGGCATTGTTCGTGAACCAGCTCCATGAACCCACATTGCAGAGTTCTCGTTCTGGAAAAATACAAAGAATCCAGATAAGACAAAAGGGGTGATATTATGGGTTGGCGGGTTGATTAGCGTGATTAAGGCTGTGCAAACGAACCAAATGTTTAGCAAACAATTCATGAACCATTCGGCAGGAAGTTTGTTTGTTTATTAAACAAACGAACATGAACACAGGCCGCGTTCGTTCATTTATGTTCGTGAACGTTCGGTAACGTGTTTGATAGTTCATTAGTGTTTTTAGCTTTTATATTTTCTTTAAATGCTTCAAAATTCCGATAGTATTATAAATTTTGTTCATGAACGCTTGTTTGTATTCGTTTGTTTCCATTTGTGTTCAGGAACATTAATTTGTGCTCATTTGTGTTCATCAACGTCCGTTTTCGTTTGTTGCCTAAAAGTTAAAACAAACACGAACAAGTTCATTTCCTTAACAAACGAACATAAAATCTCGTTACGTAAGTGTTCATGAACAGTTCGTGAGCATATAGATTTCTTAAAAGGTCTTGTTCGTGTTCGCTCGGTTCTTTTGCAGCCCTAAGCGTGATAGTAACAAAAGCATATTTTAGTCGACTTTTGACCCATTTACATTTTTGAACTTCAATTTTAGTTAACAAGAGCTACAAGATGTAAAAGAGGATACCTGTTGAAGTGATAGCAGCTGACTGTTATCTTTGTAATGCGCGTTCAACACATCATCATAATTTAAAGTGGACCCCGCAGGGCCTGCAGGTTGATTAACTTGATAGTTTCCAGGAATTGCGGTAGAATTACCGAACGAACCATAGCCAGATGGAACAGCTGCAGATTGAGGCAAGCTGCTAACAGAGACACTGTTCTTGTATTGAGGAAGAACAGCTGCCAGCTGTTGATGATAAGTGCTATTTCCAGCAAACGCTTGCTGAAATCCGGATGGCATGTATGTATAACTTTGAGGTAAGAATGGGTAGCTAATCATGTTTGCAAACGGACCCAATGGTAGTGTGTGTTGAGAGTAAGGGTGCACGGCTAGGTGTTGTGGAAGAGCGGGCCCGGTAGCAATGGTGTTGCCAGGTGGCGTCTGCTGTGTCGGTTGAGATGATGAGAAAACACCAGTCTTTAAAGCCTGGAAGACCAATATGATATAACAAATATATATTTTCAATAAATATTAACAGAATTCATATGAATGAATGAAGTGAGTTAAATTCGGTACATACCTCTGCCATAGAAATAGTTGAACCACTGATGGACGGAACGGAGTTACCGTATTTAGAATCCATTGATTGGCTAACGGGGAACGGTGAATATGAAAGATCGGATTCTCTAGCAGGATGGCCATTTGCTGCTAACAATGTGTTGGGTAACGAATTTGTATATGCAGCCTGCTACAAAAATCAAATACAAAAATATTTAATTGTCAAACAAATAACAACCATTGGATAATCACAAATAAATATAACATCATTCAGTTAGAGAACGCATATGAAAATAATTATTGCTCTGGTAATCGTACCATAACATTCGAGAAAGGAGTTGCATTTGGCAGCTGTGTAGGTGTCTGTGATGGAGGGAAACCCGGATTCAAGAGATGGGTACTGTCAAACGAATAACCCGATCCAGGTGTTGAGGAAGGAAAACTATATTGATTCCCATGTGCCACCTCAGCATTTTCTTGCTTCAACACCTCTGTTTGTGGAGCAGAAGGTAAATCGTAACTCCCAGGATTTGGCCCCGCCTGGTGGACCGCATTGTTCTCTGCTTGTATCATAGAATCGCTACTGTAATACTCAGAATTTCTGCAACAAAAAAAGATATATATACATATATAAAAACAGATAAAATTCAAAAGCACAGGTGGCAATTTTGAGCCGACTAGGCATGGGTCAATTCAGGTGGTGTTTTATCTTTACATCAATAGAATAAAACCGTATAAAAAAAACTAAGTCAAAGATTTGTAACCATATTTAACATGCCAATCACTTATAGGAAGCATAGTTGTCAATAGCGATCGCTATAGCGCGCTAATCTATGTAGCGAAGCGATGAAGTGTCGCTATTTGGGTTAGAGCGACTGATAGCGTAAATAGCGACATTTATTTATTAATATTTTATATGTAAATAACAATTAGATAGCGCTATAAAATAGCTGGATAGGTTTTGTTAAATATACATGTAAAATAGCATATATACAAGGGAATTTTGATATAATATACATATAAAATTTTCAAAAGTCTTTTTCTAGTGTATCGCTATTTATAGAATAGTGGACGCTAGGTAGCATATAGGTCCCTTGTCGCTATTTAAAACTATGATAGGAAGCTTAATAATTAGAGTAAACTGCCATTTTAGTCGAGGTTTGGCCAGTTTTGCGACATTCGTCCAAATATTTGTTTTTTCCGCATCTGGATCCAAAAGGTTTAAAATCTTGCTATTTTCATCCAGCTCGTTAACTCCATCCATTTTTCCGTTAAGCCAGGGGTGTTCCCGTTTTTTTGTCAACTTAAAGAGCAATTTGGTCTTTTTCACTTTATGTAAAAAGACCGAATACCCCAGAAAGAGATCGAATTGCCCTTTAAGTTAACAAAAAAGACAAAAACCCCCGGACTTAATGGAGAAAAATGGATGGAGTTAACGAGCCGGATGAAAATGGCAAGATTTCAAACTTTTTAGATCCATATGCGGAAAAACAAACCTTTGGATGAAAGTCGCAAAACTGGCCAAACCTCAGGGACGAAAAAGGCATTTTACTCTAATAATTATAAGCATTGGCTGATTTGATGTCAGCCTGACCCGATCTGCTTTGATCTCTACAAAAAGATTACCCATTCAGAACGAGCATGTTTGGACCCGTTACCTGACCTGCCCACCCATCTTGACAATACAAGATTAGGGTTATACCTAGTTTCAGAAGGCCGAACAGATGAAGTATCAGGCTCAGCAGGTGTTTCTTCCGTTTGGTTTCCTAACTGTCTAGACGCAAAAGATCCAGAGAACCCGGGATTCATGGTAGAACCGAAACTCCCGAAACTCAAGTGCGAGCAATCAGCAGTCTGAGCTTGCAGGTGGTCCGGAATCACTACAGAAGGGATGTCCTCTTCGGGTTCATCAAACTGTCTTTCTTCTTGTATATTAAGTTGCTGCATGTTTGTACTCACTGAAGATGCTAACGCGTCACCTTCCTCAACTGAACGAGTAAATTGTTTTTTGTAAACATCAGATATTATTAGCATTTTACTATGAGCAAAAAGATAACACTAAAGCTACGTCGAACATACCTTCATTATGCTCAAAAGCTTGATCCTCAAGATACAAATCATTTTCATGAAGAGGAGCACTCCCAGATGTATCCTCCTGTGTATTTCTACTCGAAACAGGGTTTGCAGTGTGTTCTTCAAAAACATTTTCATCTTCGGCTGGAGTCTCTTCTGTACGAGAATCGATGTATTGATTGCTTCTTTCGTAATCCACATTCTCAGGCTCTACATGAGGCTCGGGAGCCACTACAGATTGCACATTAACAGGCTGTGGCTGCTCCATGACGGGCCAGTCATCATCGTGAGAAACATGATGATCGTTGTTTTCTTGATGCGTCTCTGGAGCTTTATAAGAATTGTCCTCCCATGAATTCGGCTCGTAATGTGTTGATGGCGGCTGAGGTGGGACCGGGGTGCTATAAACCTTGTTTTGCGGTTTGCCCATTTTCACGATGTCGGCCATTGACTTTTGACCAGGTGCACCCATCCAAGCGGATTGAAACCCAGAAGACGGTGGTTGTGAAGCCGTTGCGGTACTATCAGCTACACTGAAAGTTGATGCTTTATTTTCATAGCTAACAGAACCACTGCAGTCACAAGTAGAACAATTTAGGTCTTAACAAAATGTCAAAAACAAATAAAACATGATAAAATAACAACTTTTTTTTGAAACATTTGAAGTACCTGTAAGTTGGAGGGGTTCGATTTGTATTAGTCGATGCAACTCCATAAGATGGTGCAGATGATCTTGTGTAAGAACTTGTACCGTTTTCCCTCTTAGATTTTCCATGTAAACCACCAGATTCTTTAAAAAGAGCACAGAATAAAAAATTAATAATAGTTCAAGTTTCCATAAACCAAATAAATATTGGATCTTCCACAATGTAATACTTATTAGTTATATACCAGAAGAGCTAAACTGTGATAAACCACCACGCCCAGAATAACGATCTGTACCACTTCTGGCACCACGGTTTGAAGTGCTACCGCCACCACGAGGCCTGGATTCTGTAGTATCCTTAACCTGATGCATAGCAGCAGATATAAGATACCCTTACCATAAATTTGATATAATGTAGTAAATTTAAGGAAATTGAATAAATGCACAAGACAGATCGGATAATGATACATGTGAAAAATTTGCAATTGCATAGACTACAAGAATAAAAAAGTGCATAACCCACAAGTGCAAAAAAAGATTCACACGAGGTTATGAAAAAATAGAAATGAAAAAAGTAAGGCTGATGAAAATAAAATTAGTTATCATCCAACTCCACGCACCTCTTTTTTCTTCTCTCGCTTGCTCTTCACCTCGTGGAAAGGATCTGCACGATAAAAACATAAACTTTATATCCGAAAAACCGATGTTTTAGATTATGAGTATATATAATACGGACTTGGGTATTCTGAGAATGTTATTGTAAGTTGAGCATACATAAAAACACCAACAACAAGAAGCAGTGCTGAAATAAATGTCCTTTCAAGAAGTTGGAAGTCAAAAAACAGATGCAAACATTTGAGTAAAATACTAAATTAACAACGATGAAGCATGTTGGGATTATATCCCTGAGTTCTAACAAACAAAATAAATCCAATTCTGAGAGTTAAAACAATGGTATTGGCTTATGACACAAGTTATTATGATCCACTAATCTGAAAAAAAAGAGTTAAAAAAAGTTCCATGTGAATCACTAAAGTGTGCTCAAAACAAGATTGTTGAACTCAGAATATATAACGAAGGACAGGTAAACAAAAAAACACACACTGCAAAATTTAAAGTCACTGCCATGAAAAATTAAAGTGCGCGCACATCAATGATCAAAATCGTGTTACCTTATTCAAAAAGCTATAGATAAAGAAAACCACTATTGGCATTATTTCGATCATGGGTTGCAATCTAGAGTCTAAACCAAATGTCCATAACTTCTTATATACACTTCACATCCAATACAAAGATAACACAAATAAGAAACCAAAACAGACCATCATGCTTCATGGTTAAAATACAATAACAAAGTTAGTTTCTTTAAATACAAAACAGACCATTATAAAACCCCAATCAAATTAACATCACTATGTTCTTCCAAAAAGAAAAAAAAAAAAGAAAAGTAAATCCCACTAACTATATCTTTTAACCTAGATTCTTATTTCAAATTTTTAAACAACAGCAAAACAAAGCCACTTAAATATTTACAATATTTCAAATCTGCACAATCAAATTATCAAAAGATAATAACACATAACCAAATATATATTCACAAACAAAAATCTTTATTTTTCCTACTAGCAACACACCCCTAAATCCCCAAAAGAAACAACCTTAAAAAAAACCCAATATTGTTAAATCGCTGCAGATTAATAGATTATCACCATCATAAAACAAACCAAAGAAAAACATCTAAAAACATAAATATTAATAATAAAAAATGTATCTTAATAATAACCTTGAGAAAGAAGACGATTAACGGCTTCGTTAGGGTCCATATTACAGTCTTTAAGGGCGGCATAGATCTCAGCATCCGATACTCCGTTTACAATCTCTTTGAGGCTCTGTACCATCTTCCTAGATGCCGACGGTATTCCCTGAACTCCTCCGCCTCTGCTGCCCATAGTTAGTGTCAGATCTGCCAATAACCGGCGATGAGTGTAGTAATAATCGGTGGTTTGTCAGTTGGAAGAAGGAGAGTGATGATGGAATCCGCCGCGAGCCGAAGATGAGATGATGATGATGATGATGAAGCTTTCGAAAACAAAACCCTCCCACTCGCCCACTCCTCTCCCCCTTTTATTCTTTCTTTTTTTCCTTTTCTTACTTTTGCTATTATTTATTATAATAGATTTACATTTAATGATTTCGAATCGAATTGAATTTCGAATTAGATAGTTTGGTTTCCAATTAAGCTCGGCTTGAATATTTTTTGAGTTTAAATAGAGAGTAATATGAACTCGAAGTTTGACTTTTCAATGGTGCTATAAATGTTTAAACGTATCAGTTTGTATGCTTTCGAGTTTAAATAGATACTAGCTCGAATTCGAAGTTTGATTTCGAGTTGAGCTATGAATGTCTAAATGAATTGACTTGAATATCTTTCGTGTTTAAATAGAGAGTAACTTGGAAGTTTGATTTCCAATTGAGGTGTAGATGTATAAACGAGTCTATTTGAATATTTTTTGAGTTTAAACAAAGAGTAACTTGATTCCGAATTTGATTTCCAAATGCACTATAAATGTCTAAACAAATTGGCTTAAATGTCATTCAAGTCTAAATAGAATGGGACTCTGATTAAAAAATTGAGTTCTGACTAACATATAAAATGTCTAAGCGACTCAACTCGGGTATCTTTCAAGTTTAAACAAAGAATCACTTGAATGCCAAACATAATTTCCAACTAAGCTATAAATATCTGAATTAATCAACCCAAACTCAACAATGTGAACATCTTAATTAAAGAAAATGATTTGAAATAAGACATATCACGTGATGTTATTATTTCATATATTTAGTGTTTACATAGACTTCTCACGCTTTTTACGAGTTTTGGATTTTGCAGCCGAACCCAACCCAAACAACTATGCATTAGGAGTTGTCTACAAAGTCCATAACTCCTAAAAAACGTAAGAAGTCTATGCGGGCATTATGTTTTAAATATTATGAATAATTTTTAAATTCTTTTGGCATATTATTACATATAAAAACACAAAATAAACCATTTAAAATACAATGAAATGTATTATAAGCATGAAAGCTAAAACACAATGGGCAAGAAAATCAATCAATACATTTATATTGTGTTTTAAATTGTTACGTTTGGTCTTTCATGCTAAAAGAATCTAAAACATTATACATAAAATTTAAAACACAATACCTACATAGACTCCTCATATTTTTCAAGAGTTTTGGATTTTGTAACCACCAACCCAAACAACTATAGCGAAGGAGTTGGCTAAAAAGTTCAAAACTCCAAAAAAGTGTTAGAAGTCTATATGGTCATTGTGTTTTAGATTTTATGTATAATGTTTTAAATTCTTTCGGCATGGTATTACATAAAAAACACAAAAACATAATAATTTAAAACACAATGAAATGTATTATAGGCATGAAAATTGAAACACAATGGCAAGAAAATTAATCAGTGTGTTTTAGATTTCATGCCTGAAATACATTATATTGTGTTTTAAATTGTTGTGTTTTAAATTGTTGTGTTTGTTGTTTTTATATAGCATAAAATGCCAAAATGATACGTGGTTGAAAACCGTTGCTTTTATTGAGTTTAAGTTCACGTTTTACGTAACTTTTAGTTTCGAATAGCCTACTTTTGATTGGATTTGTATTTTGCAGGTTTACAAAGTTTAAGGAGCTATTCGAGAGCGTTTCGGAGCATCGGGACGGAAAACGGATCAACCGGGAGCGAAAAATGGGAAAACAGAAAAACACAATTTAGGGAGGCCGTCGCCGATGCCCATATGGACCGTCGGCGACGCCCCCCAGATAACCCCGTCGGAAAAAATTGTTCGTAGACAGTGGATTAAGGCGTCGGAGGAAAACATGAAGTTCTAGAGGCCGTCGACGACGCCTTTCCTTTTATGTTGTCACTGAAATTCAATTTTGAACGGTTTTTAATGTTGGTGTTGACCCATTTGCGAGGAGTTACGGGATTTTGAACCAAAGACCACTATCTTGGAGCCAAGAACACTATAAACTTCAATCTCAATCCATCTCTTCAATCCATCTTGAACCAAATCAATCATCCACCATTCCTAACCCTAATCCATCATCATCATTCTCACCAATCCACCAATCCTTCCACCATAATCATCCATTCCCAAACCCTAATCCTCACCATCACCACCATCAAAGCTCGAGATGTTCGTGTTTGAGTTTCAATCTTTCATTAATCAAGTTCCATTCACCATGAGTGGTTAATTTCCGAAGGTTTCACCTCGGTGTAGACATTTGTAAGATTTAGGGTTACTTTATGAATTTGGTTGATTTTGTGACAAATTTATTTGTAGTTTTGAATTGATTGATAATTGTCTTGCATTTGAACTATATTTGCGAATTGTCGAATGATTATAAAATTTGACTTTGTGAAACAAGTTTGTGTATTTATGCTTTATCTTTCGAAAGGGATTATTTGTCCGAAGTAACAAAGTGTGTTGTGGTCCGTTACATACGAGATAGCAATTGGCACCTAAGCTTTGTGATATCAAAACCGTTAACAACAAATTCAATTGAATCAAGTAAAATTTGGTAGTAACCCTAGGTCTTGCATTTGTTGAACCGGGTGTGAACCTTGTAAACCATTGTTTTTAATCAAGTGACATAGTTTTATGCAATTGTTTTAAGTTAGTAATTAGATAAGTAAATCAAATTCGTCGGACCATTCCGACATTCTTTCAAACCAAATAACCAAACTAAACAATTACAATAGCAAGCTTAATAAAGTGACACTTTTACTACCACTAACGCATTGTTAAGAGTAATTTGGGTATATAAATATTATCTTTGACCGAGGCGAGACACTCCGATCACAAAATTGTCCATGAGGTTTGGTCATATTTGTCTATTCCATCCAAAATGATTTTTTTGTGCATTTCAGTCCTTCACCCTTTTTTGTCATTTTCATTCTTAAGGTTGGCAACTTATTATGACTTTCGTCCATCAAAAAATGGTCCTCAGGAAAAAAATGACAAGATTTAAAACTTTTTAGTGAAAATGACACCGTAGAGACAAAAATCACAAAAATAACCAAATACCATGAACTACTATGACATTTTACTCTACTAATAAATATGTAAGTTGGGTGTCACATAAACTCTTATTAGGGTGTTCATCTAAGATAATTTTCACTTGTTACAACCGCATTCAGTTTCAACCTTTCTTTTTGAAATATTCGTTATCTCCATACAAATATATAATTATGTCAAACTTCCAAATTCTAATAAATATATTTCAAAATTTATTTTCCTTAAATATTAATGAAAAATCAATCAAGTCAAACTTTTTATTTTGATAAAGAATTTCAAAATTCAAATTGTCAAATCTCGTAATCAAACATTACAATTTAATTATTAAGTCACCTATGTATAGTTTAACATTAATTATATACATATGTGTATAATTCAAGATTTGACAATATACATATATGTATATAGTCAGTTTTAAACTATACATATGTGTATATTACGAAAAGCTTAGGAAAATGTGTGGTTCAGAATGTTTCTCAAATTTTTCAAATAGGGTGGACTTTTCTTAGGATCCATACCATATATATATATATATATATATATATACAAAAACTTAAATGTAAGATTAAATATGCATTTAATCTAGTAGCCATAATTATCATTCATATAATATAGATCAATATATATTAAAACCTTATAATATATCAGTTAGTAATTGTTGATGGATCAATTTACCCTTATTAACTAATTAGGTTTCTCTTGGGTGTATTTAAGGAGATTACTAGAAAGGGTTTAGCGTTAGACATTCATAACATTTACATCAAATTTGTTCCCTCCTCTCTCTCCATTTACGGATTCATAACCCTTGTGAATTCGATATTACCATCAAGAACATACACTCTAAATGGGAACCAGATGACGCTGACTAGCATGTCAAACTCCATTGCTGCATCTATATCTGGACTATCCGCTGGCATGTCTGTTGTAACAGGTATTATTTATATGTTTTCCATTATGTTTTTAACAGTACTGATCAACATTAAAAGCTTCTATTTAAGTCTTCAAATATCACCAAGCTTAGTATATTTTCGTTTTCATTAACTTTTTATAAAGAAGAGTAATGATAATATATGTTTTGTACGAGTAATTGAAAAAAAAATATTTTAAACGTTAACTTAACATAATTTACGATTGTCATATCAAGGTTCATTTTTGTAAACACATATTTAAACGTTAACACTATATATGTTAACATATTGTATTATATTTTATTCAACACGTGTAATATATGGGTATATTCGACATGTATACAGGGGTTACTAATGTAATATACAATATCACATTAATAAAAAAATGACTCTTACATGTATTTTTATGATATTGTATTCGAGTTCATATTATGACAAGTTAATGTGGATGAATTAGTTATCAAGATTGGTTTCAATTCTAAATTACACAAGCATTACAAAAACTACACAAGCAACCTAATACTTATTACTTACATTTCCTCAAACTCTAAACATGCTATTTAAAAAGTTGAACCTCAACTTCTCCGGCAATTGCCTTCAAAAATATTTTCACAATCGAAATATACAATTTATAAAAATAGAACAATCGAAATATACAATTTATAAAAAAAGAAACTACTTAGAAAAAAATACAGCCAATCTATTAATAACATGCATATTTAATAAAAAAAAGTACATAGAGAATGATGCAATTGTATCAAATAAGTACAAATCGTAGATATGCAAATATTTTGGAAATCCGAAAGGAGAGAACAATACAATTATGTCAAAACGAACCTTGTAAATACAACCACAAATTGTTAATATGTTCACTACTGTTATTTTCCCCAACCCAATGGGAGATTTAACTTAATTCCCGTAGCCGTCTAAGTGTTTGTCATTTCTTTTATATAGAATTCAAAATTTGACTTCCATAGATTTAATAACGGTGATAAGTAGAATTTCACATTGGAGTTGTTACGTTGAATTGCGATTAACATACAGTCTACTTGTTGCTGTAATGGAAATCGCGACCCTTGTTTCAACTGGAACTCGTTTGGTAGAAGCTGACGTTGGTGTCTACCGGGTATTCCATGGTATCAACTGTCCTATGATTTCAACTGCTTTTCCAAAAAAAAATTGTCAAATTTTGGCAGCTATTTGCAATTTAGACGGCTCAAATCTATTCCACAAAAGAAATGCTTCATTAACACAATCATGATCAATAGAAAGTCCGTTGAAACTTTATGGACCGACGGCTGACTCATCGTGGTCTATATTTTATAATTCGAAAGTGCATTACTGAAGGATACAGTAAAAAATCATCCCACAAATCTAACAGCCTTTTTTAATAATTGGGCATGCATAAGCAGATGAAATCGCTAATGACATATGAACGTAGCATGTTTACAAAGGCATCATTTGTTTTCATTATCATATAAGTGCCCAAACTACATAGGTCATGGGTCTAACCTATGACGATTGGAAGAACAGAGGGACTCAGGGACATATGCACTCATGAGAAAGGTTAAGTTGTAAGACTCTTGATTTGTCCAAATCTGCAACCACCTCTTCCATGTTTGGTCTTTTTTTGCTATTCCTTTTCATGCATCTCTTGGCAAGCTTTGCGACAAGAAATACGTCGTCCATCATAGCCTCTTGCACAACTTGATTGTCCAAAATTTCAAGAAGCCGGTTATGTTTTACCAAATAGACTTTTTCCTAGTTAAGAGTTCAGTAAGGACCAAACCAAAAGAATAGACATCACTTTTTGCGGTAAGTTTTCCTGACTCGAAATACTCAGGATCTAAGTATCCAAATGTGCCGTCAACTTGTGTAGTCAGATGACTTTTGCTAATTGGTACCGACCTTGAAAGTCCAAAATCAGATACTACTGCTTTGTAGTTTTGATCTAGTAAGATGTTTCCAGGCTTAATATCCCTATGAATTATTGCTGGTGATGCATAAGAATGCAGATAGGCTAGTGCTCCCGCAACTTCCCTTGCGATTCGTATACGATCTTTCCATGAAAAAGTCGAAAGTCCTGCCCTGTCATGAAGATGCTGCGAGAGGGTGTCATTGGCCAAATACTCATATACCACTAAGGGGACTTCATATTCCAAGCAGCAACCTAATATTTCACTATATTTCGATGGTTTATTTGTGCAAGAATGAAGACTTCGTTAACAAACCGTACTGTTAAAAATAAAAGATATCAAATTGCGGGATCAGTCAAGCATCATCTCCCAAGATTAGCAGGGTCAAAGACAGCTAGTAATCAGCTGTAAATCCAGCCGTAAACCAAGCTGTCTACTATATTTAGATTACGTTTTTGTGCTATAAATTGTATACCTTTCTTTGTAATGAGATATACAAAAAATATACATCAATTCAGTGTTCTATGAATCAACTTTCTGACATGCTATCAGAGCAATGTCGTTCTTGACCTGTTCATCATTTACCTTGCTCATCACTTACCCAAACCAATTATCCTCTCAACCAAGCTGCCATGGCCGAAGCCGGTAACTTGGGAGAAGATCTATCAATTCAAATCGCCAATCTACTCAAGAATGGCCTCAACCCACAAAACCGAAACCCGAAACTGTCCGATAACCTTCAAATAAACCTCAAGCTCAACAGCCAGAATTATGCTCTATGGACCCGGATGATGAGGGTAGCCATAGGCGGTAAATCAAAAGCCTTTCTAAACCATTTATCAACCAATCCACCAAACCAAACCAGCGAAGAATATGAACAATGGGAACAAGACGACCTAGTCGTCTTCTCATGGCTCATACAAAACATCGAACCAACCCTCGCCAGCAATCTAACCGAATTTCCGACAGCAAAATCGCTGTGGGATGCCCTGGCTATAACATATAGCAGTGGGCGTGACAAGCTCCAAACCTTCAACCTACATGTCAAGGCGAATGAAATCAAACAGAACAATCTCTCCCTAGGAGAATTGTGGATTATACTCCAAGGAGTATGGGGAGAAATTGATCGAATTGACCCAAACCCTATGACCTGCCCAACCGATATCCAAGCATATCACAAAATCAGGACGGAACAGAAACTGTTTCAGTTTCTAAACGCTCTCAACCGGAAATATGACCCTATAAAGAGGGAAATACTCCGGTTAGAACCCCTTCCAACCGTAGAAACTGCATACGCCACTGTCCGCAAGGAGGCCGCTCACCAGAACATTCTGGGAACACCTCTCAATGACACACAGGGTATCACAGTGGGTCTAATGGCCTCTGAAATTGACGGATTAGGGCTTGCATCAAAGGGCTACCGACGGGTCGATGGAAAAAGAATCGGAACAAGTAACAGAGACGACAAAACTCACCTCAAGTGTGATCATTGCGGCATGACGAAACATACCCGGGAACAATGTTTCAAACTCGTTGGGTATCCCGAATGGTGGTCTGATGGTCAGAAGAGAGGCACAAAGACTACGGAAAAAGGGAAGTCATCTAGCACCGGCAGCCGAGATGTCACCAGAGATGAAAGCCGGAGCAGATCGGGTTTCGGCGGAATGGCCAAAGCAGATGAAGAAGAAGATACTGCAACAGGTAAAGGGTTTGGGGCGCAACCCTCAAACCCTCGGTCATATACGAGTAATAAAGAAACAAATATTGCACATTTAGTCCCTGAAAATAAGGGAAATGTCAATATGGCCCACGAACATCACAAAAAACAAAAACTATGGATTTTTGATTGTGGCGCGACCGATACGATGACTTATGAGCTATCGGATATTATTTCAACAACCAAACCAGAAAAAACACATATTCAAACGGCAAACGGAGGAATAATGGATGTAAAATCGGGAGGGACTATTGAGATTTCACCCACAATAAAAATCTCTAATTGTCTTTATGTTCCCTCGTTATCACATAAGCTGCTTTCCATCAGCCATGTCACAAAAGAACTCAACTGTATTGTCCTAATGTACCCTACGTTTTGTATTTTACAGGATATCAGGACGGGAGTGATCATTGGGCGTGGCACTGAAAATCAAGGGTTGTACTATGTGGATGAGGTGACTTAAAGTGGTGCTGTGATGTTGACTCATGGGACATCGAAACGAGAAGCTTGGCTATGGCACCGAAGATTAGGTCATCCTTCTACAAGTTATTTGCATATTTTATTTCCAAAACTATTTCCAGTTAATTCTATGTCACATTGTGAAACATGCGTTTTAGCAAAGAGCCACAGAAAAACTTTTAAACCCAATAATACTAAAGCTGCTTTGCCATTTTCATTAATCCATTCTGACGTATGGGGTCCTGCCCCAGTTCTTGGGGGGCAAAACCTTCGTTACTTTGTGATGTTCGTTGATGATTGTACCCGAATGACCTGGGTTTATTTTTTGAAAAACAAATCCGAAGTCTTTGAAAAGTTCACTATGTTTTACGCCATGAGCCAAACCCAATTTCAAACAAACATCCAAATATTCCGATCCGATAATGGCGGTGAGTTTGTTAATACCTCGTTTAAATCCTTTTTCCAAGACAAGGGAATAATCCACCAAACTACATGCCCAAACACCCCAGAACAAAACGGTGTCGCCGAAAGGAAAAATCGCTTTTGCTGGAAATGACACGAGCTCTCCTAATTGAATCCCAGGTCCCGAAATATTTTTGGCCTGAAGCCCTTGCTACTGCTACCTATCTTCTCAACCGACTCCCAACAAAAATCCTAAAACTTAACACTCCGTTATACACCCTTTCAAAATTCTTCAAACTACCCTCAGTTCTTACTCTTCAACCACGAATCTTTGGATGTACTGCCTTTGTTCATATACCTAAATCAGATCGAACCAAACTTGACCCTTGTGCTGAAAAATGTGTCTTTGTTGGGTATGGAATGAATCAAAAGGGATACAGATGTTATAATCCAAAAACACGTCATATGTTCACCACAATAAACTGTGACTTTCTTGAAACCGAGTATTACTACAATTCCCAACTCAGTGGTCAGGGGGAGAAGGAATGTTTAGACACACTAAGCTGGTTGAAATATGTTCCCTATGTACCAACTACAGAGTCACCAGAGTCCAATTTCAGTGCCACTGACGGTCCTAATGTTCCTCCTAACCTGGTGTCCGAGGTAAGTAATACTCATCCTATTCAGTCTGGTGGTATTTTTGAAGTTTCTAATGACTCCGAGGATACCAATACTTCTAACCATGAAACTGCCATAGAACAAACTGAAAATTTGCAGGCAGATGAATCCAGACAAGAAGAACCACCATCAAGATATGTGTTACCCCCTAGAACAAACAGAGGGGTTCCTCCGAAACGGTATTCTCCTGAAAAAGAACCAAGAAGATCTAGTTATCCTATAGCTAGTGTGGCCGATGGAAATTTCACTAAGGAAGCCAAAGCATTTATCTCATCTGTTTATTCCGAAGAAACTCCTACAAACGTGGATCAAGCCTTAAAGTCTAAACATTGGAAGGAAGCGATGAAAACAGAAATGGAAGCCCTAATCAAGAACAATACTTGGGAAAAGTGTACTCTCCCATTGGGAAAGAAATCCGTGGGTGTCGTTGGGTCTATACGGTTAAGTATAAACCAGATGGTACAATTGAAAGATATAAAGCCCGACTGGTAGCAAAAGGGTATACCCAGACACATGGGATTGACTATGCTGAAACATTCTCCCCAGTTGCAAAAATGAACACAATTAGGGTTCTTTTTTCGATAGCTGCAAATGAAGGGTGGCCACTTCAACAGTTTGATGTAAAAAATGCCTTTTTACACGGGGACCTAGATGAAGAGGTATTTATGGATGCTCCTCCAGGATTCACAAATGATTTCAAAACTGGAGAAGTTTGCCGTCTGAAGAAGTCTCTTTATGGTTTGAAGCAATCTCCCCGGGCTTGGTTTGGCAGATTTACGGTAGCTATGAAAAAGTTTGGATATAAACAGAGTAATGCCGATCATACTTTGTTTCTCAAAAAAAGAGGAAAATTCGTAACCTGCCTAATTATCTATGTAGATGATATGATCATTACAGGGAACGATAAAGAAGAAATGGTAAAACTCAAAGAAAACTTGTTTGCTGAATTTGAAATGAAAGATTTGGGCAGACTTAAGTATTTCCTCGGAATTGAAGTACTAAGGTCAAAACAAGAAATTTTCATTAGTCAGAAGAAGTATGTCTTAGACCTGTTGGCAGAAATTGGAATGATCGATTGCAAACCAGCAGATACTCCTATGAGTGTAAACCAAAAGCTTTATATGGAAGAAGGAGCAAAATTAGCAAATAAAGAAAGATAGCAACGGCTGGTGGGAAAACTAATATATCTCTCACATACTCGTCCAGACATCGCCTATGCTGTAGGGGTAGTAAGTCAGTTCATGCACCAACCTCAACAGTCACATATGGAAGCAGTTTGGAGAATTATTAGATATCTCAAAGGAACAGTAGGTCACGGAGTCCTGTTTCAATCACATGGACACCTAAATGTTCAAATCTATACCGATGCAGACTGGGCAGGAGATAAGGGAAATCGGAGGTCAACAACAGGCTACTTCACTTTAGTCGGCGGGAATCTTGTTACTTGGAGAAGTAAAAAACAAAAGGTGGTTGCTCTTTCAAGTGCAGAAGCTGAATTTAGAGGTATAGCTCGAGGTTTAACAGAAGTCATGTGGATGCGAAGACTCTTAGCTGAGATTGGTTTTCCGTCAAAAGAAACAAGTAAGATTATGTGTGATAATAAAGCTGCAATTCAGATTTCAGAAAACCCAGTACAACATGATCGAACTAAACACGTGGAAGTTGATAGGAACTTCATCAAAGAAAAATTGGAAGATGGTACGATTGAACTACCATTCGTTCGATCAAAGGATCAGCTTGCTGACATTCTAACAAAAGCAGTTAACGGGAAAATTTTCAGCGATTGTTTGAGCAAGTTGAATTTTGGAAATCCGACTATTCAACTTGAGGGGGAGTGTTAAAAATAAAAGATATCAAAGATTGCGGGATCAGTCAAGCATCATCTCCCAAGATTAGCAGGGTCAAAGACAGCTAGTAATCAGCTGTAAATCCAGCCGTAAACCAAGCTGTCTACTATATTTAGATTACGTTTTTGTGCTATAAATTGTATACCTTTCTTTGTAATGAGATATACAAAAAATATACATCAATTCAGTGTTCTATGAATCAACTTTCTGACACGTACTACCTGCTCTACATCTACCACGTTTGACTTCTTTATGGCTACAACCGTCTCATCACGGAGCAACCCTTTGTACACTGTACCTTGTCCTCCTTTGCCGAGGTACACTTTTCTACTAAAATTTTTGGTTGCCTTCTCCATTTCTTCGGCAGAATAACCTTTTACTGTTGTGACACATGATTTATTAGCAGATATATGTTTCTTCAATAGATATCCCCCATTCGTTTTAAAGAACTTCTTCTTGATCTTGTTTCTTTTAATTCTGCCAATCTTTATATATGTCCAGTAACCAATACCACCAGAAGCTGAAAGTCCAATTACAATTTCAAGAGTTGCTGCACTTGCAATTAAATATTTAGTTAGAAGAGACATATATACTCACAATATCAGAACTTTTCAAGAGAGAGGTCATAATATATGTATTATGTGCATGCCTAGTTATATATTAAAGAATGAGATACATATCATTTACCTAAAACATGTGATTTGTAGCGATGTGGGGATATGCACTTGTAGTTCCCGTGTGTATACTCACAAGTCTCCCCTTCTCTGCAGTAACGATTTGATTGCTTCGGACATGCAGCGTTAATATCTATTTGTTGATTTGAAGAAGATAGAACGGGTGAGTTTATAAAAATATATTAATCAGCATGTATAATCAATAACTTGAAAATTACCTTGGCATCCGTTGGGAAGGTAGGGGTTCCCTTTATAACCTTGTCGGCAACGACAGTTATACCCTCGGCCATTTGTCGAATCAATACAATGACTGTTCCTGCCACACAAGTTCTCTCTGGTTTTGCTTGCTTGGCGGCATGTGGTAAGTGCGACAAGCCAATTCATGGCCACGGGAAATTGTAATGTGTTATTCTGAAATAAGATTGGGGCCTTCTTTTCGGAAATGAACGTGTGAGAACATGAACTATTTTTTGTACTTGATAATAGAATTATATTGTGTTGTATTTTCTGGGATGCTAAGTTGGCAGCAACCGTTGTAGCCAGTACAAATAGTGGGAGATCCAATAACGGGCCGCGTCTCATTACATAACGAATCACATAAAAATCCACCAAATAAATCAAGTAGAAAATAAGCCTCTATGTTACATCCCGTTGCCACATAAAGGTTACGATCTTGTGAAAAGAAAAAAAATTGATCCAAGATCAAGGGAGCCTGAAATGATACGTTGTTGTAACCTCACTCCGCGGTTGATTCATCAATCACCCGTACCAAGTTCGTGGAAATTTCTAAAATCGGAAATTCTTGGTTATTTTGAAACAAAAGAGGAACTTGATCTAGTGAGGATCCACTGCAAAAGACTTCAAATGACTTACCGCACATCTCCTGACAACCTGCCTTCGCTAACGAAGCTTGAGACTTGTGTATTCCAAGCAAGAGTGAGGTAGCTACCGTCACAACTTGCACGAGCAACTTTGGTAGCATTCTTGGTGTTTTTTTTTTTTGACCGTCCAAACTTTTATTAAAACGAGACCCCGACTAGCAAGAAACTAGCCAGAAAACAACATAAAGAATTAAAACTCAAAACAAAGATACAGCCCCAAACCACAAAACCTAATAGACTCCAAGCCAAAAAACCAAAGAAAAAACCACAACCATCATATAGAGGTTCTTAGTGTTTTAATTATGCTTTGATTGATGAAAATGGCTTAGACATAAATAGTTGAATGATCAATTCTGTATTAAATATGTTCGGAAAAAAAGAATCTCATCCTCAATCGGCTGGCAGATATTCAATTCAGCCTACCTTTTATATGACATGTTCTAAGCAACATTGTTATTTGTTTATCAAAAGTAGCATAAGAATGTGCTCCGAACATTGTGACCATTGAAACCCAATCTTAACACTAATATTTCATTTGTCATCTTTTACTTATTTTGCAATACTGAATACATTATTCAAAATTTTCACATGAAATGTGATACATTTTTTTTAGTATGTGTCCAAGACTCACAGTACCAGGAGTACAATTCATGTTTTACAAATTAAATTTATATCTAATATATCAACTCTATCTGTGTTTTAACTAAAAACAACAAAATAACAAAAGTATTATATAAAAATCAAATTTATAATATGAAAATTGTTATAAGCAACTTGTTGGTTTTAATAGTGATAATTCAAATTTGGTTTAATTAAACCAAAGTTTGGGCATTATAGACATTAAAACAAATTGGGAAATACCCAAGTTCGGGTATTACTAAGAACCGAGTTTAGATATTGTAATCGGTCAATGAAAAACTATGCCTGTGAACACTTGTCCGAAGGCACGACAGTGCGGTGAGATAAAACCTGCTCAGTTCAAGGATCAAACTAGCGATTGCCGCCTACTCGCCTCATTGGCGGATCTAGAAAATCTTTATAGGGGTAATGTTTAAAAAAAGGAGGAACGAAATCGAAAAAAGGTAGCGTCAGGCTACCCCTTATTATAAGGGAGGTCCGACCCTGACTCGCCTAATCTCCCATCATTACCGGGTGCCGCCGAAACTAAATAATGGGGGGCAGGAATCGAACTTTGGTCACTTGGAATATCAGGTCTCTCCCTTACCACTCCACACACTAAAAATATTAGCCATGTTCATATCGGGTTTTTTATTGCAAAAAAAAAAAGCTATGACAGGAAAAAGGAATTGAAGAATTTGGACATCCTGAACGGGACGGGCTCTTACTTTTTTCAGTTTTTCAAAAGGAAAACAGTAGTAAATCGGCCAATATTAAATATTGATCCATGATCAGAGTGGAATGAAATGACTGTAAATGATCATTTTGAACTACCTTTTGAATATAGGCTCAACCATTTAGATTGTTTGAAAGGTATATTTAATGAGTTGTCTAATGTCTCAAGATAAAACAAATTGTTCAATTCAAAAGCACATTATTGAAAAAGGTTGAACTTTTTTAACCCATAAATTTAACAGCCTTTGTATATTATGGTGATTGTTTACCCACAAATTGAATTTTTTTTAAAGGTAGATGAAAGACAATATGGTTTAATTCCCTGAGATCCTTTGTATTCACCACCAAATATATATAAAGATTACAATGAGTTATTCTTGGAATGACATCAATACAATAATTACATAATCAATCTAGATCCTAAATTATAGCCTATTATACCCCCGCAGTCGAAGCCGGAGGTGAACGGATGCTGAGACTGGATCTAAAATCTTCAAATAAGTGACGAGGTAAGCCTTTGGTGAAGATGTCCGCGATTTGAAACCGTGAAGAGATGTGATGAACACGGACTAAGCCCCGCTGAACCTGCTCTCTAACGAAGTGTATGTCCAGCTCAATGTGTTTGGTACGCTGATGTTGAACAGGGTTCCCAGAAAGATAGACGGCACTAACATTATCGCAAAAAATGATTGTGGCTTTGGATAATGGGTGATGAAGCTCGAGAAGAAGGTTTCGTAACCACCATATTTCTGCAACAACATTGGTGACGCCTCGGTATTCGCTTCGGCACTAGAACAAGAAACAGTTTGTTGGCGTTTTGAGGACCAGGAAAGTAGAGTAGGGCCATAGTAGACACAGTAGCCGGAGGTGGACCTGCGTGTGTCAGGACTGTAACATTCGTCGAAAAACGGGTTTCCAAACCCGCTTCGTTTATTAATCAAATACTCAGTTATAAATTTCGTTGCGCATTTATTGCTCGGATAAATTTTAAACAATACATAAATAATACATATATATGAATTTTAAACCAAAATTATTAAATAACAAAAAAATCGTGGATTAAAAAAATAATAGAGACGCCGGGTTTCGAACCCGGGTCACCCACAAGGACAAACACGCAACACACCGCTCCACCGCGCACAGCTTTTGTGATAAACATTAAAACAAATAACATTTATAATAAAACTGAAAGTCAAACCGGTAATCAGCGCGCCCAAATTCGCAGTCGCCGGAAAAGCCGAGATTATCGCGAATTATGACCGTTTCCTTTGACTGAAACGCGTGAACTAATTTCGACATAGTTATAACCGATGTCTAACCCTCAATTTCAGTCATAACCGCCGGAAAACTTTGACCACGAATCAAGACCCAAATTCGAACCAAATACACCCTGTTCTTCCTTATAAATACCCACCCAAACCTCTGGTAACCTTTTCGCTCAGAATCGCACTCTCTTTCTAAGCTTTAATCCTTCCAGAGCACGTCGCCGGAAATTTCAATTTCGCCGGAATCGCTGTACGGAAAACCGCGATTGTCTTCAGACGGTACAATCATCTAAACTTTTCTTGCTATCTCTCGATTAGTAACCTAATTACTCAACACAGTAATCAAAACTGTCAAACAGTTTCCCTCAGCCGAAATCCGCGGATCGGAGCCGACGAGACCTTGCCGGAAAACCTGAAGCAAACTCGCTGTTCTGGTATACCATGTCATTTAATTTCTCTTTTCATTTCAATCAAGTATAAGTTAAGATCAATTAAACAGAACAGTCTGATTTCACTGTTCTGTATTGTTAAGCGAAGAAGACGAAGTTGAGAAATGTGTATTAGTTTAATTAAAACCGGATATTTAACCGGGTTAGACACATAGTCCAGCTGTGGACTGTGTGCAACATAACATGCACGTCCTGAGTTCGAATCGCACATGTTACCGACTTTCAGAAATAAAACCAATCATTTTTAAAACCTATTCAGATCATCCTTCAACATGTATATAAATATAATATAATTCAGTATATAAACAGGTTAGACACACAACCCAACTGGTTGGGCTGTGTGCATGTAAACTGAAGAGCGCGAGTTCGACTCTGGATACCTAAACCGGGTTGGCAATTTATGAAACTTTTTTAATAAAAATAAATAAGGTTAAAGTTAATTAGTATATATATATAATTAAAACAGAGAATATTTCAGGTTAGACACGTAGCTCAGTTGGTAGAGCTGCGTGCACGTGTACGAGAGGTCCCGAGTTCGAACCTCACTCAGCGCATAATTAAACACAGTCCGACCGGTCAACGTCAACGGTCAAAAGTCAAATGTTTTTTTATTTTATTTATTTCTTTTTAGTTATTTATTTAATTAGAAAATTATTTAAAAATACTTATAAATAAGATTATTAAGGTTAGAAAATTTCCTTAAACTCACAAAAATAAATCTAAAAATCTCATTTAAGAGCACTAATTAAAAATATTAATCTCAACCAAAATTTATTTATTTATCGAATCATTTTGTTATTATCTAGGTTAGTTCTTCCCTCGTCAATCGAATCATAAATTCGTGCGCCTTCATCACCATCAAAGAACGCACCCATTGTGAGTGAATCTCTATCAATTCCCCGTTTTAATCATGTTTTGGGGTGTATCATGCGTCGTTTAATTCTTTATTATATTTAAACACTTGTGCATACATCATATCCGTGATCAAATGTGTATCAAATGTGTATCAATTGTTGTGTGGATTATATGTAGTTTGGATTTATCATTTTCAGTGCACGCATATCATTAGGCCCATCAGTTCCCCGTGGGAGACGGGTTGAGCATCAAGTGCCTCATAAGATCGGCTCCGTTTGATTGAGCCTTGATCTCACATTCATCATCATTCATATCATATACTCATCCAAAGTGGTTTGTGTTTGTTTACTTATATATGTTTGCTCACATGTGATTATTGCACAAATTTTCCATATTAAATAAAACAAGAAATTAATAACAATGTTTTATCAAGGTTCACTCGCCAACTTTTGTTGACCCCAAATATCCCCCGTTTTTACACATGATACAGGTGATCCAGCTGAGGCAAGAAACACATAGGAAGGCCTAGAAGAATAAACCAGTTTAAGCTTTGGATTATTTACATAGTTTCATTTCCTTGTAATTGTATGAATTTTGATTTGGATATTTAAGTTGTAATTTGAATTTAATAAATATGAAACATTTTAGTAAACATCATGAGCTTTGGTGATAACCCAATTATGCCCCGACTCTTATTCCGTTGCGGGTCAGGGTGTGACAGATTGGTATCAGAGCCATGACTATAGGGATATAGGATAGGTTATTAGACCCTTAGAGCCTATACTATAGTTGATTAAAAATTTAAATTGTTTATGCGTTACATACAAAATTCATGATGTTTATATACTTTATGTTTATTGTTACACTCAATGTTATGCAAGCATGTTCACAAATACATAATATTATACAATGCTCATCATGAATCATATCCTCATAACATATCATATCCATGAGAGCACACACCTCACGATTACCATGATTTTTTTGCAATGATTTTTGTATTTTCAAATCACATCAAAGTGAGTTCTCATGACGGGCATGTAGTAACTGGAAGGGTACGAGTACCAGTAGTCGGAACGTCCTGTCTAGGCTTGGCATTCGTATAAATCCAAAATAAAGGACCAGTTTGCCTACCTGGGGCTAACGATGAGAGTACGAAGGACCTATTAGGCCAAAGCATGCTATACCAAACGTCGTGTGAGCTAACCCCACTTTGAGTTGTCATTGTGTCTACACCTGGACACCCTCCTACCATACATCTCGCAATTATATTTTCTGATTTTCATTCGGGTGGTGCGAGTGTTAATCCACCAACACCAATGTGAATCCTACCAAGCCCAATAGTCATAGGGCCCACATGACTACACAGGCGATGGTATGGGGGACATTGGAGGCCCAAACATGAGCAAACCCAAGACATCCTATGGATGTAGTTGCATTATTGTTAGTTATGTTATTTTTATTCTTTTAACGACACATGACACCTAGAAACTTCTTAAACTCACAATCTTCCTATGTATGTTCCTATAGATGTCGGCTAGGCAACTACGTGGAGGTAGAAAGTCAGGAAGATCCAATGAAAGCTTGGCCACACAAATTGCTAAACAAATGGCTGCAGTGCTTCCTGACATCGTAATTCAAGTTCAACAAGCTCTCACCGCAAATCCCATCAACCTTCCCAATCAAGAAGACCAGAGCGTCGCCAACCCTCCCTCCAAAAAGTGCTCCTACAAACACTTCAAATCTTGTGATCCCCCAAAGTATGAAGGGACCGAAGGTGTTACTGCTCTCCTTCAATGGTTTGAAGAAATGGAGAACACTTTCCTCAATTGCGATTGTCCCGAGGATCGCAAGGTATGTTATGCAACTGGAAGACTGTTTGGGGTAGCCCTTACCTGGTGGAACACGGAAAAGGGTAAACGAGGAGTTGAAGATGCCATGGCCTTAACATGGGAAGAGTTAAGGGAACTCATGACCAGACGCTTCTGTCCAAGAAGCGAAATCAAAAGGTTGGAAGATGAATTACACGCGCTAAAACAAAAGGAAGGAGATCACACTTCCTATAACAAAAGATTTCTTGAGCTAAACCAGATGATCCCTAATCTGTTCACCCCCGTGTACCGTTTGGTTGAACACTACATTCGAGGTCTTCCCTCGAAAATTCAAGACTCGGTTCTAAGCACTTCGCCTGCAACACTTGAAGCCGCAATGGAACTAGCTACCGAACTCACTGAGAATCGCATCCGAAACGGTAAATTTAAAGATGATAAGAAGAAAACACCCATAGAGACCTCAACTACAAACCACTCAGTCTCCTCCTCAAAGTTTGCTGGTAAGAGGAAATGAAACAACAAAAATTTTGCTGTCACACAAACCAACCCTCCTATCACAGCTGCACCAATCACCCAATTTGCTCATTCGACTGCACCATTTAAAAAGCCATACACCGGCCCACACCCAAAATGCAACCGTTGTCAATACCATCACCCTCCCGAAACTCTTTGCCAACATTGCACCAGCTGTGGCCGTGCGGGTCACACCATTCAAACTTGTCGCACTCTGCAACGAATGAACTGCAATCAACCCCCAACCCAAACCCACCATCAGATAGTGGGTCAAGCCCAACAACCCTCACTTCTACCATCTGCACCACACATAGCCCAAACTTACTACCAACCCAACTACCCCATGATGCAACCCACGCGAGCTTGTTACAACTGTGGAGACCCAAACCACTTCAGGAACACTTGTCCACGCTTGGTGAATATCATCCATGCCCAAGCTCAAGCGAACCCAGTAAACCAAGCTAACCAAGCTCCTCCACCTGCCAGAGGAAGAGCTTTCAACATCAATGCCAACCAAGCTAGGGCTGACAACAACGTGGTTAACGGTACGTTTCTCATCAATGGTAGTTATGCATCCATGTTATTCGATACTGGCGCGGATAAGAGTTTTGTGTCCTTAGAATTTGAACCTATCCTCAACCAAACTCGTGATAATCTCATGGAATCTCTAACGGTGGAAGTTGCTGACGGAAAGCCCGTTTCATTAAATTCTATTATACGAAATTGTACCCTCACTCTAAACGATCACGATTTTCCAGTTGACCTCATTCCTATGAAGTTGGGAAGTTTCGATATTATAATCGGTATGGACTGGCTCAGCCAGCATCACGCTGAAGTAGTATGCCGCGAAAAGTTCATTCGCATTCCTCTTGCAGACGGTCAGACCCTACGTATTTTTGGAGAAACCCCTTCGAAAGGACTCAAATTAATGTCCTGCCTTCAAGCCCGAAAATATCTCCGCAAGAACTATGTCGCATTCCTAACTCACGTCGTAAAAAAGGGAAACAAGGAGAAGAAACTCGAAGATATACTAGTGGTGAAGGAATTCCCACAAGTCTTTCCTGACGACATCTCAGGACTCCCTCCTGTGAGAGAAGTCGAATTCCGCATCGATATTGTACCTGGCGCTACACCAGTCGCAAAATCTCCTTATAGGTTAGCCCCATCCGAAATGCAAGAGCTGGCCAGTCAACTGCAAGAGCTGACTGACAAAGGATTCATACGTCCTAGCTCCTCGCCTTGGGGTGCACCTGTTCTTTTTGTGAAGAAGAAAGATGGAACGTTTCGCATGTGTATCGACTACAGAGAACTCAACAAGCTAACGGTTAAAAATCGCTATCCACTACCTCGCATCGATGACCTCCTAGACCAACTTCAAGGCGCCACCTGCTTTCAAAAATCGACCTTCGTTCTGGTTATCATCAGCTCAGAGTACATGAAGTAGACGTCCCAAAGACCGCCTTCCGGACTCGTTATGGTCATTACGAATTCATGGTCATGCCATTCGGTTTAACCAATGCCCCCGCTGTCTTCATGGATCTAATGAATAGGGTATGCAAACCCTACCTTGACCGTTTCGTCATAGTCTTCATTGACGATATCCTTATCTACTCCAAGTCTAAATCCGATCATGAACGACACCTACGACTCATCCTGACACTTTTAAAGACTGAAAAGCTCTACGCTAAGTCTCAAAATGCGAATTCTGGTTAAGAGAAGTACAATTCCTTGGACATGTCGTAATGACAAGGAATACATGTCGATCCTTCAAAAATCAAGGCAGTACAAGATTGGCAAGCGCCACGTACCCCTACCGAAGTAAGGTCATTTCTCGGTTTGGCTGGTTACTATCGACGCTTCATTGCCAATTTTTCCCGTATCGCTGTACCACTCACGGCTTTGACTCATAAAGGAAACCCCTTCATATGGAGACCTAAACAAGAAGAAGCCTTTCAAACTCTAAAGCAAAAACTTTGTGATGCACCTATCCTCACACTCCCTGAGGGTTGCGATGACTTTGTAGTATATTGCGACGCATCAGGGCAAGGGCTAGGCTGTGTATTAATGCAAAGAGGAAAAGTGATAGCCTATGCTTCTAGACAACTCAAAGTTCATGAGAAGAATTACACCACCCACGACCTGGAACTTGGAGCCGTTGTGTTCGCTCTCAAGATATGGAGACATTACCTCTACGGTACCAAGTGTGAAATATACACTAACCACAAAAGTCTCCAACATATCTTCAACCAAAAGGACTTGAATATGAGGCAACGAAGATGGGTCGAACTTCTTAACGACTACGACTGTGAAATTCGGTATCATCCTGGCAAGGCAAACGTAGTGGCCGATGCGCTCAGTCGAAAAAGTTATGCGAACTCCATTCGTCTTCTATGTTCGCAAATCATAACCGACATCAAAGATCGAATCCGAGCAGCTCAACATGTTTCTGTAACAGAAAATGACGTACGCGATGAGCTGTCATGTGGAGCTGAACTAAAAATCGAAACCAAATCCGATGGTATTCTATACTATTTAAATCGCATATGGATTCCTGATCGCGATAACCTTCGTGATTTCCTCATGAATGAGGCGCACAAAACACGATACTCTATACACCCAGGAGCCGACAAGATGTATCAAGACCTACGATACACCTACTGGTGGCCTGGCATGAAAAAGGATATCGATGTCTTTGTTTCCAAGTGCCTTACCTGTTCCAAAGTAAAAGCTGAACATCAAAGACCTTCAGGACTTCTAGTCCAACCCGAAATACCTGTATGGAAGTGGGAAAACATAACCATGGATTTCATTACCGGGTTACCTCGCACCTCCAGTGGGTATGACACCATATGGGTAATAATCGATCGTCTTACAAAGTCATCTCACTTCATCCCGATTCGCGAGGACTTCAAGAACGAGAAGTTAGCTCGTATCTACAACAGCGAGACCGTAAGCCGTCATGGTGTACCATTAAGCATCATTTCCGACTGTGATGGTCGTTTCACTTCACGAACATGGCGAGCCGTACAAACCGCTTTGGGTACACGAATAGACCTCAGTACCGCTTTTCATCCTCAAACTGATGGTCAATCTGAACGCACCATCCAAACTCTTGAAGACATGCTTCGAGCATGTGTCATAGACTTCAAAGGGAATTGGGACGCTCATCTACCATTAGTTGAATTTTCGTACAACAATAGCTATCATTCAAGTATCGGCATGGCTCCTTTCGAAGCTTTATATGGTCGTAAGTGCCGATCTCCAGTATGTTGGCACGAAATTGGGGAATCACAAATCACCGGTCCAGAGTTAATTCAAGAAACAACCGACAAGGTCATTCAAATTCGAAACAATCTTCTAGCGGCTCAAAGTCGTCAAAAGAGTTATGCAGACAAATGACGAAAGCCCTTGGAATTTGACATTGGATATCAAGTACTTTTAAAAGTATCACCGTGGAAGGGAGTGGTTCGTTTTGGCCAGAAGGGCAAGCTAGCACCATGCTACGTAGGACCTTTCAAGATACTCGAACGAGTAGGTCCTGTAGCATACAAGCTTGACCTACCAGAAGAGCTCAACAGAATTCATCCCACATTCCACGTATCAAACTTGAAGAAGTGCCTCGCCGATGAAAACCTCCATATTCCTCTAGAAGACATTCAGATCGATGAATCTATGCACTTCATTGAAAGACCAGTAGAAATCATGGACTTCAGAGAGAAGCGTTTAAGACGAAGTCGTATTCCAATTGTCAGGGTACGTTGGGAGTCAAAACGAGGACCTGAGTTTACTTGGGAACGTGAAGACTCAATGCGCGAGAAATACCCACATCTTTTTCCTGTTACCACTACTACTTAAATTTCGGGACGAAATTTCTAAAAGTAGGGGAAACTGTAACATTCGTCGAAAAACGGGTTTCCAAACCCGCTTCGTTTATTAATCAAATACTCAGTTATAAATTTCGTTGCGCATTTATTGCTCGGATAAATTTTAAACAATACATAAATAATATATATATATATATATATATATATATATGAATTTTAAACCAAAATTATTAAATAACAAAAAAATCGTGGATTAAAATATAATAGAGACGCCGGGTTTCGAACCCGGGTCACCCACAAGGACAAACACGCAACACACCGCTCCACCGCGCACAGCTTTTGTGATAAACATTAAAACAAATAACATTTATAATAAAACTGAAAGTCAAACCGGTAATCAGCGCGCCCAAATTCGCAGTCGTCGGAAAAGCCGAGATTATTGCGAATTATGACCGTTTCCTTTGACTGAAACGCGTGAACTAATTTCGACATCGGTTATAACCGATGTCTAACCCTCAATTTCAGTCATAACCGCCGGAAAACTTTGACCACGAATCAAGACCCAAATTCGAACCAAATACACCCTGTTCTTCCTTATAAATACCCACCCAAACCTCTGGTAACCTTTTCGCTCAGAATCGCTCTCTCTTTCGAAGCTTTAATCCTTCCAGAGCACGTCGCCGGAAATTTCAATTTCGCCCGAATCGCTGTACGGAAAACCGCGATTGTCTTCAGACGGTACAATCATCTAAACTTTTCTTGCTATCTCTCGATTAGTAACCTAATTACTCAACACAGTAATCAAAACTGTCAAACAGTTTCCCTCAGCCGGAATCCGCGGATCGGAGCCGACGAGACCTTGCCGGAAAACCTGAAGCAAACTCGCTGTTCTGGTATACCATGTCATTTAATTTCTCTTTTCATTTCAATCAAGTATAAGTTAAGATCAATTAAACAGAACAGTCGGATTTCACTGTTCTGTATTGTTAAGCGAAGAAGACGAAGTTGAGAAATGTGTATTAGTTTAATTAAAACCGGATATTTAACCGGGTTAGACACACAGTCCAGCGGTGGACTGTGTGCAACATAACATGCACGTCCTGAGTTCGAATCGCACATGTTACCGACTTTCAGAAATAAAACCAATCCTTTTTAAAACCTATTCAGATCATCCTTCAACATGTATATAAATATAATATAATTCAGTATATAAACAGGTTAGACACACAGCCCAACTGGTTGGGCTGTGTGCACGTAAACTGAAGAGCGCGAGTTCGACTCTGGATACCTAAACCGGGTTGGCAATTTATGAAACTTTTTTAATAAAAATAAATAAGGTTAAAGTTAATTAGTATATATATATATAATTAAAACAGAGAATATTTCGGGTTAGACACGTAGCTCAGTTGGTAGAGCTGCGTGCACGTGTACGAGAGGTCCCGAGTTCGAACCTCACTCAGCGCATAATTAAACACAGTCCGACCGGTCAACGTCAACGGTCAACGGTCAACGGTCAAAAGTCAAAAAAATTTTTTATTTTATTTATTTCTTTTTAGTTATTTATTTAATTAGAAAATTATTTAAAAATACTTATAAATAAGATTATTAAGGTTAGAAAATTTCCTTAAACTCACAAAAATAATTCTAAAAATCCCATTTAAGAGCACTAATTAAAAATATTAATCTCAACGAAAATTTATTTATTTATCAAATCATTTTGTTATTATCTAGGTTAGTTCTTCCCTCGTCAATCGAATCATAAATTCGTGCGCCTTCATCAACATCAAAGAACGCACCCATTGTGAGTGAATCTCTATCAATTCCCGTTTTAATCATGTTTTGGGGCGTATCATGTGTCGTTTAATTCTTTATTATATTTAAACACTTGTGCATACATCATATCCGTGATCAAATGTGTATCAATTGTGGTGTGGATTATATGTAGTTTGGATTTATCATTTTTAGTGCACGCATATCATTAGGCCCATCAGTTCCCCGTGGGAGACGGGTTGAGCATCAGGTGCCTCATAAGATCGGCTCCGTTTGATTGAGCCTTGATCTCACATTCATCATCATTCATATAATATACTCATCCAAAGTGGTTTGTGTTTGTTTACTTATATATGTTTGCTCACATGTGATTATTGCACAAATTTTTCATATTAAATAAAACAAGAAATTAATAACAATGTTTTATCAAGGTTCACTCGCCAACTTTTGTTGACCCCAAATATCCCCCGTTTTTACACATGATACAGGTGATCCAGCTGAGGCAAGAAACACATAGGAAGGCCTAGAAGAATAAACCAGTTTAAGCTTTGGATTATTTACATAGTTTCATTTCCTTGTAATTGTATGAATTTTGATTTGGATATTTAAGTTGTAATTTGAATTTAATAAATATGAAACATTTTAGTAAACATCATGAGCTTTGGTGATAACCCAATTATGCCCCGACTCTTATTCCGCTGCGGGTCGGGGTGTGACAAGGACAGCCTGCCCAGTCGGCGTTGGTGTATGCTGTCAACGAAGAAGCAGAGGAGGGTTCGAGCGTTAGACCGTACGAAGTTGTCCCCTTAAGGTAACGGATGATGCGCTTCAGTGCCTGCCAGTGAGACGTCATAGGAGCATGCATGTGCATGCATATCTGCTGAACTGCATAACTGATGTCTGAGCGAGTGAACGTGATGTACTGAAGGGCACCTGCGAGACTGCGATAAAGAGTGGGATCCTCAAATGGAGTGCCATCAGTCGATGATAACTTTGGTTGAGTATCAACAGGCGTGTCCACAGGTTTGCACACATCCATACCAGCACGATGGATAATGTCATGGGCGTAAGCTTGTTACGAGAGAAACATGGTATTCTTGTGGCGAGTAACAGCGATGCCCAAGAAATAGCTAAGAGGCCCAAGGTCTTTCATAGAAAATTCACTTGCAAGACTGGTCATGAGAAGCTGACGGAGGTGGTCCGAAGAGGTGACCAATAGAATGTCATCAACATATAGAAGCAGGTAAGCAGTTTGAGATGTTTGTTGTAAAATGAAGAGAGAATTTTCACATTTGCTCTATGTGAACCCCATGCGAAGAACATAGTCAGTGAACCGTTGATACCACGCCCTGAGTGCCTGTTTTAAACTATATAGGGATTTTTTCAACCGGCAGACATGATTAGGAAATTGTTTGTTACGAAATCCCATTGGTTGGTACATGTAGACGGTCTCATTCAAAGTGCCATGTAAAAATGCATTGATAACATCAAGTTGATGTACATGCCATGATTTTGTGAGAGCAATCGAGAGAACCGTGCGAATGGTAGCGGGTTTGACCACGGGGCTAAAAGTGTCACCACAATCGATTCCAACCTGTTGCAACCTGCCATCACAAACCAAACGAGCTTTATAGCGCTCCAAACTACCGTCAGAAGTGAATTTATGTTTAACTAGCCACATGCTTCGAATGACATTCATTTGTGGGTGTCGAGGTACTAGATCCCAAGTCTCGTTTTTAATAAGAGCATTACATTCGTCGGTCATGGCTTTATGCCAAACCGGTGTGGACAAGGCAAAGGTAGGATTTTTCGGTATTGGGACGATGGTGGTAGTGTGAAGGTTAAATTGAGGTTTGGGTTTGTGAATACCGTCCATGGCCCGAGTACGCATAGTGTGGGTGGGTGCAGTAGAAGGCGGTGGATTGTGCATGAGAGGATTAGAGACCGAGGCCACTGAGGGAGGTGGGGAGTGGGCCGTGTGGAAATATGGGCCAGGGGAAGGGATTGTGTCGTATGATTGGGGCGGTGATTGTGGTTGGGCCGAAGAGGTATGGGAAGGTGTTGGGCTGAGATGCGTTTGAGGGGATGTTGGGGAATTGGTAGGTGGGTTGTTGGTGTTGGGCTCGGTTGGGATGTTTTGGGCTATTGTGGTATGTGTGGGTGGAATGGGTTGCGGTGTTATGTGAGGCCATACCTGTGGATGCAGGGGAGCCGATAGAAAATCATAGGATGGTGGGGAGGTATTTATGTGGTGAAACGGAAAAATGGTTTCGTAAAAAATGACGTGTCGGGATATGGTTAATTGGTTTGTGTGGAGGTCAAAACACTTATACCCCCGGTGTTGTAGGGGATAACCGAGAAAGACACAAGGATGAGAGCGAGGTTCGAGTTTATGTGTGGTGGTAGAGGGTATTAGCGGGTAGCAAAGTGAGCCGAAGACCCGGAGGTGATCGTAAGAGGGGGTGGCGTGGTATAATATTTCAGTGGGGGTGTGGTATTTACGGGTTTTGGCAGGGGTTATGTTATGAAGGTAAGTTGCCATATCGAGGGCATGGTGCCAGAATTTTGGTGGTAGACCAGCGTGAGCCAGTAAGGTTCGGATCATGTTGTTGATAGAGCGGATTTTCCGCTCCGCTTTACCATTTTGGGACGAGGTGTGAGGGCAGGAGAGACGAAACAACATACCATTTTGAGCACAAAATTGTTTAAAATTGTTGTTTACGTATTCGGTTCCATAATCACACTGAAAGGTTTTGATAGGTCGTTCAAATTGTGTTTTTATTTGATTTGCAAAATTAGAGAATATGTTGTAAACTTGTGACTTGTTAGCTAAGGGGTATGTCCACAGAAAATTTGTATAATCATCCAAGAACAAAATATAATATTTGTGGCCAGCAGTGCTTAGGACGGGTGACGTCCATAGATCGCTATGGACAATATCAAAGGGTGCAAAAGTACATGAATTGGAGGTAACAAAAGGCAAACGAATGCTTTTTCCCAAAATGCAAGACTGACAAACTGTTTTGTTTACTGAATCATATGAAATAGAGCTAGATTTCAAGGATTGTAATAAAGTGGGTCCTGGGTGGCCTAGGCGTTGATGCCAAAGGCGCTGGGAGAGGGCTGCAAAAACTGTTGGTGATGTCCTTTGCGAGGCAGAAGGGGGAAGGAGCGGGTACAGATCACCGTTGCTGTTGCAACGCAGGATGGGGATCCAGGTCTTGAGATCCTTCACAAGAAAACCAAAAGGGTCAAATTCGATAGAAAGAGAGTTATCGGTGGTAAGCCGACGAACGGATATGAGATTTTTAATAAGCTTTGGTGAGTTTAAAAAAATTGTTTAGTTTAAAGGGCGGGTAGGGTGGTGGAAGGATGAGGTTACCTTGTCCAGTAACTGGGTCCATCACCTACAATTATATATTTAATTGGGCCCTTATTAGAAATAGATTGAGATGTACCTGACTATTGGTGATAATGTTCTGTTGCCCCGGTGTCCATAATAGAGTTCCAGTCTGGCGGATTCAAGCTCATGGCGTGCATGGCCTGTGCAATGTTGGTAGGTGTGTACGCCATGTGGGCTGAATTAGGCTTTGGTCCAAGTAAGCCATTTCCATTATGTTGATTAGTGGTCTGTGGAGAAGTTGGATAAGGGCATGGTGGGGAGGCCCAAGATGGCCACGATGGAGAGAAGGAATTTTGGTGGGGCCACTGTTGCATCCCATACGGCCAAGGGAAAGGACCGGGGTAGGATTGTTGTGATGGTTGGCGACCACGGTTCCAGGAGGAGCGGCCGTGACCACGTCCGCGGCCCCGTGTGCGACTTCGGCCACGGTCTGAGTGGGATTTGGAACGATATTCAGAAGTGGGTATGTGGTTGGTGGTGTGGTTGGTGGTGTGGTTGGAATCAGTGGACGGGGTGCGGGTGGAGGCGTGTAAGGCTGAACCGACGGTAGCAGCCGCATGTTGGGCTTGGTTGGCTTTACGAGTCTCGTGCATGCACAACTGCGAACGAACCTCGTAGAAAGAGGGTAGCGGTTTGGTGTTGTTGAGAACGGTAGAGATGCTTTCATAAGCTTCGGTCAGGCCGACTAGCGTTTGGAGAACCAAGGCGCCATCATCGACGGGAGCATCGACGTTGGAAAGTTGGTCGGATAACACCTTCAATTCTTGGCAGTAAGCCGCCATATTAGCAATGTTTTCAAGGCGGGTGGAGTTGAATTTTTGTTTGAGATATAAGGCTCGGGTGGCTTTGTTGTCTTGAAAAAGAGATTCAAGTGCGGTCCATGCTTGATGAGCGGTGGTGTTTGTTTGAAGAATAGTATTGACAAGATCGGTCGAGATGGTGCCATAGATCCATTGAAGGACTATGGCATCCAATCTCTCCCATGAGTCAAGGGTAGGAGGGGTGGTGCTTTGTTTTTCCTTGTCGGTGGAGGATGTGTCAGTGGTGGGTGCATGTTGGCGAGGAGAGAGATGGTCGGAGACAAGGAAAGCTCGACAGTGGATGCGAAACCATTCGGACCATGTGGTGTATTGGGACGATTCCGAGTCTAGGGTGATCGGAATAAAGGATTTGATGTTTGTAACAGTGATAGTGGGGTGAAGCTTAGGTTCCATGGGACTGTGTTGTGAAGAGTTGAAAGTGAGGGAAGGTGGTACAGTCGAGAAGAAGAAGGGGGGCAGTTGGGTTGGCCTAGAGATGGCCTGATACCATGAAAGACAATATGGTTTAATTCCCTGAGATCCTTTGTATTCACCACCAAATATATATAAAGACAATATGGTTTAATTCCCTGAGATCCTTTGAAACCGCATGCAATGTATGAATGATGTATTTGAATGAAGGCATCCTTCGGTTTCATCATCGACAATTGATTCATGCGTAATAGAACTTGTTAGTTGTGAGTTCATGTTCGGTAATGCATTTGTGATGCAATTCATGTTGTACAACACTTACTGAGTCCAAATCGGCGACCACCTCCTCCATGCTTGGTCTTTTATTGCTTTTCATTTTCATGCATCTCTTGGCAAGCTTAGCAACAAGAACTGCATCGTCCATCATAACCTCTTGCACAACTTGCTTGTCCAAAATTTCAACAAGCCAATTATGTTTCACCAAATATTTAAATCTTGGCACCAAACCTTCACCCGCGTCACTTGAGGAAATAGACTTTTTTCTGGTTAAGAGTTCCATAAGGACCACACCAAAGGAATAAACATCACTTTTCGAAGAAATATAGAACCAGTGAGCTTATAAGAATATATTAATCACAAGGTATGACCGATAACTTTGAAAATTGAATTTACCTTGGCATCCATTGGGAAGATAAGAGTTCCCTTTGTAACCTTTTCTGCAATGACAGTTATATCCTAGGCCATTTGTTGAATCGACGCAATAACTGTTCCTGCCATACAAACTGTCTCCAGTTTTTCTAGCCTGGTGGCATGTGGTACGTCCGACGACCCAATTAAAGGCCATGGGAAAATGTAACTGTTGTTTTCCATGAAAGATCGATCCTGAATTGTTTTCGGAAATGGATACGTGAGCACATAATGAACTACTATTTGTGTTATATTTGATTAAAAACTTATAGGCTGTTTTATTTTCTGGGATACTAACTTGGCAGCAACCGTTATGGTCGGTACAACCAGGGGCAAGTCCAAGAAAAGTTATAGGTCTGTTACATAAAGATTCACACGCAAATAAACCGTAATTATCAACCCTAAAATAAGCCGTGATGTTACATCCCACTGCCACATAAAGATTACGAAAATGTGAAAGGAAAAAATACGGATCCAGGAACAAGGGAACCCGTCTCCATCGTCCCCCGACACAAGAAATCGTTGATTTATGAATCACACGTACCAAGTCCGTGGGAAATTCTAAGCAACAGGGAGGTCGCGAACACCACTACTTCCACGAACAACTTCAGTAGCATTAATTTGGTGTTTTCGGTATGCTTTGATTATTCAAAATTTCTAAGATATAAATAACTGATGATCAGTTCCATATCAAATATATTGGGAGAAAAAGAATCTCATCCTCATGCGGCTGGTATATGTTCAATTCAGCCTAGCTTACATATATTGTCTGTCACCTTTTATGTGATATGTTCTATAAGCAACTTTGTTTGTTTATCAAAAGTATCATTGGAATGTGCTCCGATTGAAACATTGTGACCCTTGGAATCTAGTCTAATTAGCATCAATATTTCATTTCTCATCTTTTAGTTCTTTTGCAATAATGAATACTAAACAAATATTGCTATGGTTTTTGAATTGAAGTTACTAAAATTCTTCACTTGAAATGCGATTCATTTCAAACTAATTGTCATTATACTAGGCTTGTTAGAAGGTTTTTCGAGGTATATTGATAAATCCGCCTATATATTTGTTTGGAAAACACAAATATAATACGCATATACAAATTATATGCTTATAGCTCAAATAGGTTCAATTTGCACCTGTACATGTTTTCCGTTTCTTTGCATACACAGAACAAATCAAGCTTGACATTGCAGGTAATCAAAGAACAAATTAAACAGGCAAACTTAATTCTTCGATCATTGATATCGTACTTGACTACAAAATTGACAGACTCAACTACTTACGCTCTTGACAACCCTATCTATATAAAGAGAACCGGTGCCAGTGAAGCGTCACATCGCTTCAAAAAACATTGACCCATCTAATGATGATCTAATTACGTTTTAATCCGTACCTTTTTACAAAGTAACAACTTAAATTTTATTCAAAAATTAAACATGATGACGCATGAACCATAACATACACTTATGACATGCAAAAACGAGTGTCATAACAGAACGTCATCGTTTATAAAGTCTAGAATCTGAAGATTTAATGACACTAATTTGTGTTTGTCATGTCATTTTACAAAAAGAAAATATATAATAATAATAAAATAACAATTTATTGTCATCTTATAATACTTTAATAATTAAATAATTCTTCTATCTAGAATTTTGCTGTATAATCAAAACTGAAGTTCAAATTTTAACAGACATTCATATACATATACCCTCCCAATTCCCAGCTAATTGAAATTCCCAAACCCTCGTTCAACCCACAAAACACTTTCTCCTTGTGCATCCCTGAAGTGTTTTTTGGTGACCCAGAAGAGAGAGAAGGTGTTGATCGTTCTGAGGAGCATTGAGTATATTGAATATTAAAAATAGATTCCGAAGATCGACTCTTTGTTTAGATACTAACAAAGATTGTTTGGTGGCTCATAGAATTTGCATGGGAGTGTTGGCGCAGACCATTGAGGCGATCGAGTGGCTGAATCTTCTTATTTTGTGGCTTTGGAGCGGCGATTCTCTCTAATGTCCATCTTCTGAATAGACCCGATGAGTGGATATGGATGTGTACTGGAATTATGGGTTTTACGGTTAAAAATACAAGAATGTATTAGATGACATTTTTAATTTTTCCAGTGAGCTCGTCTTCTACATATTGGTTTAATTAGGCACGTTCTAAGGTAAATCTGTATTTGTGCTTGGAGGATTTTATAGAATCGTTAATCTAATCTTGTGGATAGAGCAATGGATATTCCTTCTGTTCTTTGTTCGTTGTGTGGTGAGTGCCCGAAGTCTTCAAATATTTGTTTGGTGAATGTCAATCTATTGTAGATATTTGGGAATAAATTGCTTCTTAGTTGGGTCCATGCTTCCAAAGTGACTCGAACATTTCTCCAATTATCCCAAATAATCTCTAAAAAGCACCGAATTTAGGTATGTTTTTTTTATTTTTGTCTAAGTTTTACCCGTTATGGTTGGGTTTTTTATGTTTGGTCTTTATTGAAACTTGAAGTGTGATTCGATGAATATTTAGATTGATTGTTTAGATGAAACTTGTTTGGATTGTTTGATTGCTTTATGTTTAGATGAAACTTGTTACTAATTGTTGGTTAACTGGAGTTTGATATTTAATTTAGATAAAACTTGTTTGTTTCATATGAATTTGTATTTGAATTGGGTTTCTTTTGTTATCTTACACAACGCTTATATTCTCTCAGTTGATCTATGTGCCATGTTGCGTCGTGCTTTATAATATATGGAATGACCTCCTCAACAAGCTCGACAATTGTGTAATCCAAGTTCTCAGGTTGTGCCAAACATCACATGACTTTGTTATTTACAGTAGACTCTTATAATTGATTTTCTTATTGATACAGTTCTTAGGTAGGTTGAGCTTATAGTTGAATAGTGCGTATCCTACATCCGGAATTCTTTGAGTGTTACTTTGTTAAACTGTTATGTAATTACTACATGTTAAGCGTTAACTGTTAGTTGTAAATGTTAGACAAATGAAGTTATAAACCAAATGACAAAACCCTATGAATTTACGAACCAAAACAATAACCTTAGATCTAGACTAAAAGATTAACCCAAAATATATCAATGACCCAACTCAATCTGTTTGAAAAAGTTAGATAACCCGACTCAACCCTGTAAAAAACTTCAATGATCTGACCTGGCCATAAATCATTCTTTATAGACGTTTGGGCACCAAAAGTTTCCAATACTGATGAAAAAAATCTCAGGGTTCACTATTGTTAGAAAGTATTGTGCTACATGTGCACTAGAACTTGTTAGTTGTGAGTTCTGTTTTATAAAGCTTTTATGAGAAAATTCAAGTTGTACTCTTTAAGTTATCCAAATATGCAACCACCTCTTCCATGCTGGTCTTTTATTGATTTTGATTTTCATGCATCTCTTGGCTAGCTTAGCGACAAGAACTACATTGTCTCTCATAGGCTCTTGCACAACTTGTTTGTCCAAAATTTCAACAAAGTGATTATGTCGTACCAAATACTTAAATTTTGGCACCAAGTCTACACCTGAGTCGCTTGAGGAAATAAACTTTTTTTCTGGTTAAGAGTTCAGTAAGGACCATACCAAAGGAATAAACATCGCTCTTCACAGCATCATAGACACAACGCTTGATTACAAATGCGTACATATATATATGGTTCTTAATGACACGGTGTGTCCCTAGCCTATCGACACAACGCTTGATTAGAAATGCAATAACTACATGTCAACCTTAATTAAAATACTTACAACTTTAACCCAAAATTTACTAACTATTGATTATAACACGAATTCCTGTACTATTTAAACTTGGGTTAATAATAATTAAGGCCAACGGTATTGAGGTACATGTGTACTAGAACTTGTTAGTTGTGAATTCATGTTCTGTATGGCACCTATGATGAAATTCGAGCTGTACTACACTTACTTTGTCTAAATTAGCGACCACATCCTCCATGCTTGGTCTTTTATTGCTTTTCATTTTCATGCATCTCTTGGCAAGCTTAGCGACAAGAATTACATCATCCATCATAGCCTCTTGCAGAACTTGCTTGTCCAAACTTTCAACAAGCTGATTTTGTTTCACCAAATACTTAAATCTTGGCACCAAGCCTTCACCGGAGTCACTTGAGGAAATAGACTCTTTTCTGGTTAAGAGTTCAGTAAGGACCACACCAAAAGAATAAACATCACTTTTTGCCGTAAGTTTTCCAGAATGGAAATACTCAGGATCTAAGTATCCAAATGTGCCGTCAACTTGTGTAGTTATATGACTTTTGCTAAGAGGTACTGACTTTGAAAGTCCAAAATCAGATACTACCGCTTTGTAGTTTTGATCTAGTAAGATGTTGCTCGGCTTAATATCCCTATGAAATATAGTTGGTGAGGCATGATTGTGTAGATAGGCTAGTGCACCCGCAACTTCCCTTGCGATTCGTATACGATCTTTCCATGAAAATTTTGAATGTCCTGTCCCATGAAGATGGTGTGCAAGGGTGTCATTGGCCAAATACTCATATACCAATAAGGGGGCTTCATAATCCAAACAACAACCTAACAATGTCACTATATTCCTATGGTTTATTTGTGCAAGAATGAAAACTTCATTAACAAATCGCACAACCTGATCTACAACTACCGTGTTAGACTTCTTTATGGCCACAACTGTCCCATCATGTAACACCCCTTTGTACACTGTACCCTGTCCTCCCTTGCCAAGGAACATGGTTATACTAAAATTCTTTGTTGCCTTCTCCATTTCTTCAGCAGTGTAAACTTTTATTATCATGACACATGATTCCGTAGAAGATATATGCTGCATCAATAGATGTCCTCAGTTTTTTTTAAAGAACTTCTTCTTGATCCGAGCTTTTTTTATTCTGTTAAGCTTTGTATATGTCAAGTGACTAATAGCACCAAAGGCTAAAAGTCCAATTACAATTTCAAGAGTTGCTGCATTTGCAAGAAGATTTAGTTAGCACAAGTGTCAGAACTAGAACTTTTGATTATAGAGGTCGTAATAAAGTATCTTGTGCATGTATACTTGTCTCAACCTTTCTTGTTAGACATGATCACACAGAAGGAGTGTTGAATTAAGCTAGAGTTTAAATCTATAGTGTTATATCAAACATATATTGGCTAAAGGTGTGATGTTTGGATAGATAGTTAACCCTCCTAACTATGTATTTGTATTTTGTATCTCTAGGAAATTAATATTGGTTGAGTGTTGATTTGGTTTAACTATATAAGTTAGGAAAATTTGATTTTAATAATCGTAACTTTGACCTATTGGTCAGGATTAATCCCAACTTAGGAAATATTTACTAGGTCAAAGTTGGGATTACTATAATCCAATTTTCCTATAAGTTAAAGGGTCAGAGACAAAATTATGGGAAAAGATAAATCAAAAAAGAAAGAAAATTGGCACTTGGTGATTAAGTTATGTGTTTAGTATAGATATATGTGTAGGATCATTGTATTAGGTGTAGTTTTGGGTTATTTAATAATATTGAAAAAGTCATGGAAGTTACATGAAATTATCAAGTTGTTTGTTTTTGTGTTCGTGTTCGGCATGTTTGCGTAATATTGAAGGGGGCATGTGCTAACGGTTGTTATCAGAGTGAGGAAGAAAGATCGATCGATTCACCAAAAGATTCAAGAACGCAACAAGAAACATCAATAAATCAAACAGAAGAAAGAAGAAAAATAGCCTAGTCAAGAGGATTAGTCGATGGAAGAACAAAAAAACAAGAAACCAAAGATCAAAGAAGAAACACCAAAGAACGAAAACCACCAAAGGGGTTTTGTGTGACCAAAGAGAGAGAAGACTAAGGAAAGAAGACAATCTACATAATAACGAGAAAGTTTTGCTAGAACAAGAGAAAAGCATAGAGAGGATAAGAGTTCAACATGGACATAGAAGATTGAGAAGAGGCACCTATGTGATTCAGTGAACCGAGGGTGAATCAAGATGATATGTATGATAAAAATTGATCTTGTAAGATTCCATTGAGGAGAAAGAAGGTTGCATAAATTTCTATGTGATCAGGATTTTGTGTGAATCACGAGTGGGATTTTGTGTGAATCACGAGTGGTTATGTGTGTATCATATCAAATGGAAGTTGATCAAAACCATCCAAGCAATCGAGAAGATAATAAAGGGAACGCTTGTGTGACTGGTCGGGTGAAGCAAGAAGGAAAAGAAGAGAGACGAAAATCATGATTATGGTTATCATGATATTTTTAAAGGAACAAAAGAGATTAAAGATTACCTGCATAAGAGATAAGAATTGCATGGCGAATCCAAGACATGATCAATTGGGTTGGCAATAGATAATGGTCTATGTGAACGATGTCACACCCCGACCCGCAGCGGAATAAGAGTCGGGGCGTCATTGGGTTTCACCAAAGCTCATGATATTTACTAATATGTTTCATATTTATTAAAGTCAAAATTACATTCCCAATAATCCAAACATGTCCATACAAATACAAAGAAAATAACCAACTAAACAATTCCAAGCTCTAAATCATTTTATTCTTCTAGGCCAATCCTATGTGTTTCTTGCTGTAGCTGGTTCACCTGTATCATGTGTAAAAATGGGGGTTTTTTGGTCAACATAAGTTGGTGAGTGAACCTTGTTAGATAAACATTTATTATTGATTTTCTTGTTAGTTTATCAATGAAAAATTGTGCAATAATCATAAGTGAGCAAATGTAAATAATCAAACAGTAGCAATAACAATCACAAACTATAACATACAATAACATATAATAACATACCAACATCATACAATAAATAACATGAATGAAACTGTGCGATCAAGACTCAATCAAACGGAGCCGATCGTATTGCATGTACTGAAAATGATAAATGTCTGTGCGATCAAGGCTCAATCAAACGGAGCCGATCGTATGTTGGCACGCCAGGTTCACGCTCATAATGTAATGGGGAACATGCTCAACGCTCATAAATGTAATGGGGAGCGGCGGCCTATGAAATTGCATGTACCGAAAATGATAAATTAAATCTAACAATTACCACACAAACAGTCGAAACAAGCTGAATACACATTTGTTCATGATATGATGTATGCACAATGATTTAAATATAATAAATGGCAAGACACATGATACACCCCAAAAACGTGATTAAAACGGGGAATTTGTAAAGATTCACTCACATTGGGTGCGTTTGATTGGAGATGGTGAGATGCGCACGAGTTGGAAGAGCTGAACAACGAGAATTAACTAACCTAAATAATAATGGAAAATATAGTAAATGAGTGGATTTTATTAAGGATTTTAATAGAATTTTTTTGATATATTTTTGTGAGTTTAAGGCTATTTCCTATCTTTAAAAACATTATTTTTAAGTATTTTTAATTGATTTTTAAATTAAATTCAATAATTAAAAATATAAAAATATGTTGACTTTTTGGGTTGACCGTTGACTTTTTGACTTTGACTGTTTGACCGGTTTATTGTGTAATTGCATGCGCTGGGTGAGGCTCGAACCCGAGACCTCCCGTACGCGTGCACGCAGCTCTACCAACTGAGCTACGTGTCTAACCCGAAATAATTCTGTTTTTAATTATACTTATATATTAACTCAGTTTATTCAAAATTCTTTTATTTTCAAAAACATTTTAAATCATCAAACCGGTGTCACTAACAGGTCTCGAACCCGGGACCTGTGCTTTAACGTTACACACAGTCCACCGCTGGACTGTGTGTCTAACTTGGTTAATATACAAATTTTTATTATACTTAACAACTAACGTAAGTTAACCTGGTTTAGTTAGAAAAATAAAACGTCTTTATTACAGAGAGGGTGCGTGTATCAGGGATCGAACTCGCGGCGTGTGCGTATTATTTGCATACAGTCCACCGCTGGACTGTGTGTCTAACCCGTTTAAAATACCGATTTTAATTATCCTTATAATGTTAGCACAGTTCATCTTCTCCGTTAATTTTTACAGACAGCAAATTACCCATCTGTTTCTTGTTTTAAAACGATTAACACATTCATAAGACTAAGATGAAATGACAAAGACGGTGTTGGAAACAAACATACCGGAGGAATAATTTAACTCAGAATTCCGGCAAGGCGTCGGCTCTGTTTTTATGAACTTCAACTGAGCAAGCAAATTAACCGTTTTGATTAGCTAATCGTGGAATTGAAGTGCTAAACAAGCGTTAACAGAGTGTTTGAATGTCCATACCGTTTCACAGCTGAAAATAAGGATTTCCAAAAGTTTTCCGGCGAACTGGAATTATCTGATATTGACGTCTGAAATTGATTTCGATTGAAGGGTCTGAGTTAGAAATAGCTTAACAATTGATAAACCACGAAGGTATTGAAAGACTTACCGTTTTGATGGAGAATACGGTTTTCCGGCGACTTGCAGAAATTTTCCGGCGAGTAAAATAAACTTTTCTGATGAACTGAATGTATGACGAAAGTGAAATGGCAGGTTTGTAGAATGTTTCTGAGTCGCGAGAGAGGTCTTTGATTGAAGTAATTCAGATATTGAATATCTTCGGTTATAAAACGGATCATCATCAGAATTTAAGTTAATTCAAGTCTGAATTGATTAGAATCGTCGGTGCATCGGTTATAAACCAGAATTCGCGATTATTCAAACGTTTTAGACGGTTGAATAGCCAATTACGGTTTTCAGTTTTGGCGCAACCGGTTGATCTAAGATTGACTATAAAACTCATTTGTTTCCTAGAGTTGACAGAAAACAACAAGTGGCGGAGTGGTTATGCGTGTGTGTGTTAAGTCTTTGAGTTCTCTTCCGGCTGACCCGGGTTCGAGTCCCGGCAGCCTCATTTCCTTTTTAATTATTTTATTTATACTTTTTATCAATTATAACTTTTATAGTTTAGTTTGTTTATTAATTATGTATCATTAAAAATCAAAATAAACATAAATACGCAACAAAACATTTATAACTTGATATTCAATTACAAAAGGAGCGGATTTGGTAAAACCCGTTTTTGACAAATGTTACAAACGAGGAGTAGATCAAAAGCAAGAAGGCAAGGAAAGTGATCAAAGAGTTAAAGCTCAAGAGATGAGAGCATTACTTGGAATTAAATATCTTAGTGGTACAACATCAAGATTAACGAGAAGAATGTTGGAAATTAATCTTGGTTGAGGGTTGATTTGGTTTAACTATGAAAGCTAAGGGGCCAAAAGTAAAGTGGGGAATATTAGGACTAAAGATTTAAAGTTGGTTGGGTATCATCGAAAGCAGCCTCTCTCTCGTTTGGGGTAGAGGTAAGACTTGCCTACATCTCACCCTCCCCAAACCCTGCCAATAGCCTGACTATGGGTGGGTCTATACTGGGTATGATTGTTGTTGTTATAATCATTGTTATTACTATTATATTCATGTAATCTATGATACCGAACATATGTATTAAACATTAGGATTAGAAATCAACACTTTATAAGTTTATGAGTGTTTCACTCTAATCGGTGTGTTTCTTAAACGACAAGATGATCAGATGGCACCAACCAACTGTCATTCGAAATGTATATATACAAACTCTAATGTGATAAAGGACAACACCAAGAAATTACAACATTTCCTTATATATCCAACATGTGTTATCTTTCTTTCTTCATATATCTCATCCACACATAAGATACAAGGATCATTCTCTGATCCTTGTACTCACACAATTCTTAATCTCTCGAATACCCACTATGTCTCATAACAAATCCAGGGCGATCAAGGGAGTTTTTCAAAGTCACAAATGTCCGCTGCACACATTGTCAAAAAAGTTATGTTACTATTTACGTGAACCCGGTCATTTAATGGACTATTGCAAGAGCAAGGAATGGGATGAGGCAACAATCTTAGTTAGGAAAGCAATAGACGCATGATCACAAGAACAATCTACAAATCAAGATAACTCGAAAGAAGTGAGCAATCTACGAATCAAGATAACTCGAAAGAAGTGAACTTATGGTCTAGCGGGACAGATGGTGGTTTGTGGTCAGAGAGAGAGATCTGGTATGTTAACACAGATTTCAAGCATCACTATGCATCTAATCTTTCACTATTTAAGTGAATCAAAAACTCTTTAGGGGTAGAACAAGAACCGAAAATTCAGAAATACTTTCTTGAGGGGAATTTGCACTATTAGATTAAGAACTAATGATGATATTCCTAGAATCCCTAATGTGTTATGCACCAGACTTAGGCAGAGATATCTTAAACCTTGATTAGCTAAGGCTTCAGGGATGTGTGGTAAAATTGATGGGAGATACTTGTAGAATTAAATCAATGTTTCATGAGACTATAATTACTAGGGTCTTAAATACGAATAAATTGATTGAAAAGATAATTTAAGGAGGGATAAAGAAAACTTTTTTTGAAGCTAAATTTGGATCACTGAGAGATTACTAGAGTATAATCGTGCCACCAGTGGAACCACCTGATTATATCCATCTCCACGAGGCATAATGCCTATACATTAGTTCAGGAGTAAACCCAATAAATATGCGAAACCGCCCTTGTGGGAATTGAACCCAGGACCTATTGGTCCCAAAGCCTTATCCCACCCCCAAGATGCCACTAGGCTATAAAGCCATGGGCAATAAAGAAAAGTAGTGTGCTGCAGAAAATGAGAATAACTTTCATTCATAATACAAGAATGATTATCTTGATACTTATTTTAGAACACTTACTTTGACATCAACCATTTAAGATACAGACTGGAAACATTTGATCATTGGTGCTTTAGAATTCAAATCAATTGAATATTGTATGGCTTTACTAGACTTACTAAAGGTCATTGATTTTGCCGAAGCATTTCAGTTCAATCTGATGTTACTTTGGTTCCTAAATGATTATCTGAAGATAAGTGATATTAGGCCTATTCCACCAACCTTGAAAATGGAAAAAAAGTTAAACTAGTGGATCTTTTTTACTGGTGAAGAGAGGAGGAAATGAGGTTGTCATAGAAAATAAGTTCTAGGTTCTTGAGGAAACACGTAATCACCGTCGGGATGATTTGGACCGCTTTCTCTAAGAGGATAGAGAATCACACCTTGTTCTTCCTCTTCAACCTAGATCTGCCATGGAAAAGAGAGAAAAATGGATGTAGAGATGGCCGGTAGGAGAAGAATCTCCTATTTCCAGCAACAAAAATGTGGTGGCTCCATATATTGTGCCCTAATAATGAGGTGAACACCTCTTTATATAGGAGACATGGGTCTCCCCTAACCTCAATGGGCCAGGCCCAATTAGGGGTTATCTCTACAAGTTCCCAGCCCAATGTAGTGTCAACTACATCGCATTGGGCCTCGCGGTTGGGTTAGTAAGCAACAATAATAAATAATTAATATAAAAACGATAAGTAACAGGAATGTCCCACCGCTCGGGTCGGGTGCATGATGGTTACACATTAAGGATGGTATATGCAAGATACTTGGATGTTCTTGAGTTTAATTATAGTCAACATCAACAAATAAGAAGGATGGGGCAGGATCATAACATCTCTGCAGGTACACAAAATACCAATTTAGAGGCTGCAATTGAAGATCAGGATATCACAAAACAACTGGTAGAAACTTCAAGACTTAATGAAGACAGTCGGCACATCCATTGTGTAGAAAATGAGGAACAAGATCAGAATTATTATGCATTGTTCAGGGGAGGAAACTGGAATGATGCAAAAAGATTGTTCAAGCGCGCGAAATTCAACTTTGAAGGGGCTCTGAAAGCACTTGATGAAGCAAACAAAACCTTGCCCAAGGCCTATCCTAACTAAGCCAAATTTAGGGGAGTGTATTAGGATTAAAGATGCATACTTGACTTATAATTATTGCTATTATTATTATTATTGCATTTATATAATTTATGATACTGTACATATGTTTTAAACATTAGGATTAGAAATCGGCAGTTTATAGGTTGTGACCGTTTCATTCTAATCCGTTGGTGAATAAGTTATTTGTTCAGTATAAATATAGGGATAGAATAGCTTGGTGAATAAGTCATAGGTTGTGACCGCTTCATTCTAATCGTCGTTGAAGAAGTTATTTGTTTCATTCTAATCGGTAGTAATTTGTCTATTTATTGTGTTTTCTATTAGTAGGAGTAGTATAGCTTGGTGAATAAGTTATTTGTTTAGTACAAATATAGGTATAGGATCAATGTATTAGGTGTGGTTTAGGGTTCTTATAACATTGAAAGAGTAGTGGAACATCCACAAAATTATTGAGTTGCACGATTTTGTGTTCGGTGTGTTTGTATGATATTTAAAGGGCCTGTGCCAACAACATCCTAATATGACTTGATAAGAACGCATAGATCATAAACTTTTCTGTGTAATACCAAATCCTTCTTTTGTATATACTCTTCTCATATAAAACAAGGAGGTACAGATCATTTACCTAAAACATTTGATGTGTGGCGATGTGGGGATAAGCACTTGTAGCTCCCATGTGTATATACACAAGTCTCACCCTCTTCACAATAATGACTTGATTGCTTCGGACAAGCATTAATATCTATCATGTTGATTTAAAGATTGAAAACAGAACGGGTGAGTTTAGAAGTATATACTAATAACTAATCACAAGGTGTACAACTAATAACAATTGTTAATTACCTTGGCATCCATTGGGAAGGTAAGGGTTCCCTTTGTAACCTTTTCTGCAACGACAGTTATATCCTAGGCCGTTTGTCGAATCAACGCAATAAGTGTTACTGCCACACAAGTTATCTCTGGTTTTTCTATCTTGGTGGCACGTGGTAAGTCCAACAACCCGATTCAAGGCTAAGGGAAACTATATTTGTTGTCTCTCAAAATAGAGTGGTGCACTGTTTTCATAAACGAACGCTTGAACACAATTTGAACTATTCGTCTTGTGTTGGATCATAATATTGTATGATGTTACATTTTTTGGGATGCTAAGGTGGCAGCAACCATTCAAGCCAGTACAATTAGTCGGATATACGCCAAAGGGCACCCTCTCCTTACATGAAGATTCACATACTTTAGAACTATTAGTAAACGGAAGAACAATAAAATAAGCCATAATGTTACATCCCACTGCCACATAGAGATTATGATCTTGCGACAAGAAAAAATATTGGCCCGGGTCTGGGGAACCCCTATCCATTCAAACTCGGCACACGTAGTGGTAGATTTATGAATCACGCGTACCAAGTCAGTGGAAATTTCTAAAATGGGATATTCTTGGTTATTAGCAGACCAAATAGGAACTTGATCTCCCTTGCAAAAGACTTCAAATGACTCGTGTATGTAACAACCTGTCCCTATGCCAAATGGATATGGAAACCACACATCTCCTGACACCCTGGCTTCGCTAACGAGGCTTGAGACTCGCGTATTCTTAATAAGAGCGAGGTGATGAATACCACAACTTGCACGAACAACTTGGGTGACATTTTAGGTGTTTTAATTCAGTATGCTTTGATTGATAAAAATTGCTAGTTGAATATGATCCATTCCATATTAAATATATCCGGAGAGAAAGGATCCCTCTAATCCATTATCATTCGGCTTAGGCTTACAGATGATTGTTCCCCGCCTTTTATGTCTTTTATATGATATGTTCTAAGCAACGTTTGTTTGTTTATCAAAAGGTATCATAGGTATGTGCTCCAAATATTGTGATAGTTGGAACCTAGTTTTAGCATCAAAAAATATATATATAGTCTGTCATCTTTTTTCTTTTATGAAACTGAATTATATTCTTGTCTTTTTACGTTATCAAAATATGCTATAAAGCTAGGGATAGGATTACCTAAGAATCGTGTCAGCTTAGCAGGTTAAAATTTATAAACCGATCATATATTTATCCGTATCTAAGATGTCAACTCTATGAACGGATTAAAAAACTTGTAACATGAACAACCTGGATATTTAACATGTTATAACTAGAAATATAGATATTAAAATCAAAATCATCATTAAGCAGATCAATATCATTAGGATATATATGAGCTGGTTGGTGAAAATTGTTTGAACTAACCCCTGGTTGGTTGTAACAGAATTAGGGTCTAAACTCTTTAACGGGTTTTGCACTTTTGCTAGTATATATATAAGTTACACTTGTGTTTGGTTCATGTTACGGTTTTGGTTTCAACCTTTTAAAAATTACGGGTTTGGTCCTCATCTATTGAGGACCCGTAACGCATTGGACGTTAAAAAATCTATTTTTGTAATATGATTAAATAAGAAAATAAATAGAAACCTTGTATCATAAGAAAAGAAAAGAAGTATCAACTGAACCCACTCCCCTATCTTCCTCACATCTAGCATCTCCGGCCATTGATGTGAGAACAAACACAAACGATGGCATCCCCACTTCTTCCAGTGAAGCAATCTACAAATCTTTTTTTGTATATTATTGAAGATGCCAAAATCGTTATTAATGTGGTAATTGAGTTGATACATTGAAATACTATAGCAATAACATACTTAAATTAAAGAGAATAAAATGTCTATAGTAAAAATATTTATTGCCATATACCAAAGTTGTCTAAAGTTTTACAAATTACCCTCTATTTTAGGCTACATGGCCGGCCTTGGGGTGGGTGGATAGGACCACGGCTAGGACACGTGTCATTCAAAGGGCACTTTTTTTTTAAAAAAATGTTATGCTCATTAGGTATAAGCCCATCTAAAACTATCAAAATTTGTAAGGCCCATCTAAAACTACCAAAACTTTATAAGTTATCAGCTCCTATCAAAATTTATAAGTTAAGCTCATTAGTTATTGGTCCAAAACCCATTTTATTTAAAAAAATAAATAAAATAATAACAATGAAGCGGCAAACATCAAACGACGCAATCCTCAGGCAGCGGCAATTTGAAGTCTAATCGTCGACGCCTCAATCACCACTCACCACCGGTGTTCGCCAGTCACCACTGTCCACTCACCACCACACGTCCATGTCGTGGTCGTCCGTAAATCACCACCGGTCCACCTCCACGCAACTCACAAGGCTTTGAGCCTCTGTAGTGATCTGGTATGTGTGTTTTAAAAAAATCTACAAATTTAGCCCTAATTGATTATTGAGGTGTTATTTGTTAGAATTAGGTGAATGTTAAGCCTTAATCAGGTACTTGTTACATGTTAATTGTTAGAAACTTTGTTAGAAAATGGGGGTTTTGTTGATTGAGTTAGAATTGTTAGAGTTTGTTAATTGATAAATTGTTAGTCTTGTTAATTGCTACTTGTAGGCTTGTTAATATTAAGAAACAACGGCTCCTATACAAGCATCCGGATGTCAAAAACATAAAAAGAGAAAATGAGTTGAATAAATGGTCAAGTTTCAAACCGATTCTATACAAAAGTTTTTGGTGCCTATAGTTGATGTCAAAGAACATGCTGAAGATTAAGAACATGTTGAAGTAGAACTAGAAGAGGAGGAAAAGCAAGAATCATTGGTTAGCTATTAGCCTATTATGGTATGTTATTAACTCACTGGAATACTAAGATTTTGTCATTTTGGTAATTGTAATGTTTATTGCTATAACTTTAATTGTTGTTGAAAATAAAATATTTTACAATATATATTTCGTTAAGGCCTTAACGACACATTTTCTCAGACTCAGACACGGCACCTAAATTCTTATGACCGACCCTGATAGGCTAATAACGAAGCATTGTCAATAATAAAAGTAGCCAACATATTGACTATAAGGTTAAATGAAATAGAAAACGTAATTAAACAGTAAATATCTATGGACAGAAGTAAAATATAACAACCAACAATCTAAAATAAAAAATTTCTCTCTGCCTACAAGTTGGTGACCCTCCTCCATGTTCCCGAAGTAACCCAAACAACCCTCACTCTCCAGAACAGTCCCCCAAAACCCCATTTTAGGTATGATTTTTTTAACTTTTTTCCTCTAGATTTTACCCGAAAATCCCTGATTTTGGTTGAGCTTTCATGTTTAGTCCTTATCGAAACTTGAAGTGTGAGGTGCATATTTAGAATGGTTATTTAGATGAAACTTGTATGTGGATTCTTTGATTGCTTTATGTTTAGATGAAACTTGTTACTTGTCGGTTAATTAAAGTTTGTTTTTTCAATTTTAGATGAAACTAGTTTTTGATTGGTTTCATATGAATTTGATTTTTTAATTGGGTTTTTATTTGGATTTGAATTGAGATTTTTATGTTATCTTATGTAAGGCTTATTTTTTTCATTGGAACTAGTGTTGGATTGTATGGTGTTTCATAACATACGGATGGATCTTCTCAAGGAGTACCAACAATTGCATAATCTAAATTCTCAAATTCTGCCAAACATCATTTAACTTTATAATTAACATCAGAATTCTTATAAATGATTTGCTTATTGATATAATTCTTAGGTAGGTTGATAAATGATTAGCTTATTGATACAATTCTTAGGTAGGTTGATCGAGTTTCTAGTTGAATAGTAATATTGTATGCTAAATCTTGTTATTTTTAAGTATAATTTTGTTTGTTTTATTGTATGGTTGTTTGTTAGTTATTATTTTTTTTTTGAACGATAAATTTGGATTACTGACGGATCACTAGAGTATCATCGTACCAACAGACCCACCCGATCATATCCATCTCCACTAGGCTATAATGTCTATACACAGATTCAGGAGGAGACCCAATAAATCTGAAAAACCCCCTTGTGGGAATCGAACCCAGGACCTCATGATCTCTAAGCTTTATCTCACCCCTAAGATGTCACTAGGCTATAAGGCCATAGGCGTGTTAGTTGTTAACTTTAGAAAGAAAAAAAAACAAAGTTATGAACCAAATAAAAAAAAATACTCTTATCAGTTTATGAACCGAATTAAAAACCTTATGTATCCACTCAAAAACTCAAAATATTTCGGTAACCCCACTCAGTCCAGTAAAAAAAGTTCGATAACCCGACTCAACACGGTAAAAAAAACTTCAATGACCTAACCCGACAAGAAATCTCTCTTGATATACATCCGAATACCAATATTTTTTAAACCTGTGAAAAAAAAATCTCTTTCCACTAATTTTGGAAAGTATTGAGGTACATGTACTAGAACAGGGTTGTGACTTCTTGTTCTATAAGTGTGACTTCATGTTCTGTAATACAATTATGAGGAAATTCGTGTTGTACTACTCTAAAATTATCCAAATCTGAAACCACCTCTTCCATGCTTGGTCTTTTATTGCTTTTCATTTTCATGCATCTCTTGGCTAGCTTGGCGACATGAATTGCATCGTCCATTGTAGCCTCTCGTGCAATTTGCTTGTCCAAAATTTCAACTTATTATGTTTCATCAAATACTTAAATCTTGGCACCAGGCCTTCACCTGAGTCACTTGAGGAAATAGACTTTTTCCTGGTTAAGAGTTCACTAAGGACCACACCAAAGGAATAAACATCACTTATAGCAGTAAGTTTTCCGGAATGGAAATACTCAGGATCTAGGTATCCAAATTTGCCGTCAACTTGTGTAGTTAGATGACTTCTGCTAAGAGGTACCGACCTTGAAAGTCCAAAGTCAGATATTACTGCTTTGTAGTTTTGATCTAGTAAGATGTTTCCTGGCTTAATATCCCTATGAAATATAGTTGGTGATGCATAACTGTGTAGATAGGCTAGTGCTCCCGCAACTTCCCTAGCGATTCGTATACGACCTTTCCATGAAAGTTTTGAATGTCCTGTACCGTCATGAAGATGTTGTGCAAGGGTATCATTGGGCAAATACTCATAAACCAATAAGGGGACTTCATAATCCAAGCAGCAACCTAAAATTTTACTATATTCTTGTGGTTTATTTGTGCAAGAATGAACACTTCATTAACAAATCGCGCTACTTGATTTACAGCGACTACATTCGACTTCTTTATGGCTACAACCATCCCATCAGGGAACAACCCTTTGTACACTGTACCTTGTCCTCCCTTGCCAAGGACCCTGCTTCTACTAAAATTTTTTGTTGCCTTCTCCATTCTTCGGCGGTATAAACTTTTATTATCATTACACGTGATTCAGTAGAGGATATTTGTTGCTTCAATAGATGTCCTCCGGTTTTTTTTAAAGAACACCGTCTTGATCCTAGCTTTTTTTATTCTGTCAAGCTTTATATATGTCAAGTAACCAATAGCACCAAAAGCTAAAATTCCGATTACGATTCCAAGAGTTGCTGCACTTGCAAATAAATTTAATTAGTACAAGTGTCGGAATTTTGAACATAAGCGTCGTGACAAAGTATCATTTGCAAGCATAAGTATAGATATTTTTTATGCTTAGGTGATTTGGAGAAGCTTTCTCATATTCTAGTCAATTTATGGAATTTGTTTTGGTTCTAGTTGATCTGCTAGTTAAACTAGCGAACGTGGTATGTTCTACTAAGTTCGTGATGAGTTGGCAAACATTATTCATATCTGCTACTTCAACTAGTGGATCATATGTAATCTAAAAAAGTTTCAAAAATTGGCTAGTTCAAAACTACCTAAAGATAAAATATAAATCTATTTATATCAAACTTGCTTGCTAGACATGATCGCATAGAAGGAGCCACATATCATTTACCTAAAATATTTGATGTGGCGATGTGGGGATATGCACTTGTAGCTCCCGTGTGTATAAACACAAGTCTCGCCCTCTCCACAGTAATGACTTGATTGCTTCGGACAAGCATTTATATCTATTTGTTGATTTAAAGGAAACAGAACGAATGAGTTTATAAGTATATGTTAATCACCAGATATAACTGAACTTGGAAATTACCTTGGCATCCATTGGGAAGGTAGGGATTCCCTGTGTAACCTTCTCTCCAACAACAATTATATCCGGAGCCATTTCTCGAATCAACGCAATAACTGTTCCTGCCACACAAGTTATCTCCGGTTTTTCTAGCTTGGTAGCATGTGGTATGTCTGACAACCCAATTTAAAGCTAACGGAACTTTTAATTGTCGTTTGTCAAAACAGAATGGTGCACTGTTTTCGGAAACATACGCATGAGAACATGATGAACTATTTGTTTTGTGTTGATAAGAATATTGGATGATGTTACATTTTCTGGGACGCTAAGGTGGCAGCAACCGTTGAAGCCAGTAAACTAGTGGGAGATCTAATAACGGGTGAAGTCTCATTGCATAAAGATACACATACATGTTCACCCAATGGATAAACCGTAAAATGAGCCTTAATGTTACATCCCACTGCCACATAAAGATTACGATCTTGTGACAAGAAAAATATTGGCCAATGGTGTCGGGAACATATATCCACTGGAACTTGGCACAGGTAGTTTTTGATTTCTGAATCACGAGTATCAAGTCTGCGGAAATTTCTAAAATGGGAAATTCATGGTCATTTGCAAACCAAAGAGGTACATGACCATGTGAGGATCTTATGCAGAGACTTCAAATGACTCGTGCATGTAACAACCTGTCCCTATGCCAAATGGATATGGAATGCTTACATTACCACACATCTCCTGACACCCCGGCTTCGCTAACGAGGCTTGAGACTCGCGTATTCTGATCAAGAGCGAGGTGACGAACACCACAACTAGCATCAACAACTTCGGTAGCATTTTGGGTGTTTTCATTATGCTTCGATCGATCAAAATTTCTTAGGAACAAATATATATATCCGGAGAAAAAGGATCCCACTAATCCTTTATCATTCGGTGTAGGCTTACAGATGATTGTTCCCCGCCTTTTATGTCTTTTATATGATATGTTCTACGCAACGTTTGTTTGTTTATCATAGGAATGTACTCTAAATATTGTGATAGTAGGAACCTAGTTGAAGCATCAAAATGTAATTTGTAATCTTTTCGTTCTTTTATGTCTAGAAAATCCTTATAGGGATAACATTTAAAAAGGGGGGTAACGAAATCGAAAAAAAGGTCAAAATTTTCCAAAATTACACTACCGTCAAAACGTCAAGGGGTAGCGGGGGCTACCCTTATTATATGGTAGGTCCGCCCCTGGCTGTCTTTTTACATTATTAACATATGCTACAGATAAATCTAGGGGTAGGAGTCATGTCGGGTTGGTGGGTCAGAATTAGTGAACCGACCGACCATATATTTATTCCTATCATATATATCGGATTTTTGGGTCAGAAAGAATGCCTAGAGACTTTTGTCATGTGAATTTGAGTGACAAAAATCGAAACAGTATTAACCAAATCACTGTCATTTTGGGGTATCCACGCTGGATGAACCCTCCACGAACTCCCCCCCCCCCCCCCTCTCTTCCTTTTCTCTTCACCTCGTCTCAGAGACTTGTCTATTATGGTCCGTAGCTACGAATATGTATTCTTATGTACCGTTCTTGAGCCGTCCCTACTATGATGATGCCATGTCAATATGTATAGGCTTAAGGACGCTACATTGCAAAGGCCCTCAGTTCACTACCCACTATTATAACTTCTATTCTCTGCTCCTAAGCAATTCTTCTATTTTAGAAATCTCAATACTCAACAATGCCTTTCAGGCAACTTGTGCACCAAACAACGGCTTCAAGCCTATTGGTATCAAAGGTGTGTAAAGTGATGTTTCATGATGTTGAGAGTTCAAGTCATGTAATAGACATTGGTGTAAAATTAAGAGTAGGATCAGATAGACGATAGTCCACAAATCCACCAATCGTCATCCAAGAATATTAGGTGTTATTTAAGGAGATACCTAAAATGTGTAGATATATTAGGTGTTATTTAAGGAGATGCCTAAAATGTCTAAATCCGACCTCGCCCTAGGTTTTGGGATGTGACAGAACAAAATATAGAAACATATTTAAATGACTCCTTTTTAATAATGGAAATTTTGGCATCTTCAGTGATATACAATCTTCAATCTTGTAACATTGATAGTGGTAACAAGAAAAAAGGCTCTTGTTGCTTCACTGGAAGAAGTGGTGATGGCATCCTATGTGGTTGTTTTCACGTCTATGTTCCGCGACGCTAGATGTGAAGAAGACAGGAGAGTGGGTTAGAGTTGATATTTCTTTAGGTTAAATGTTTTCTTTAGTTTTTTATTTTTATTTTTTGCTTATTTAGTCCTTTCATAAAAAGATTTTTAACGTCCCATCCGTGTCATAGATAGGCAATAGATGAGAACCAAACCCGTATTATCCAGAAAGGTTGAAATCAAAACCGTAATATAGACCTAACACACATGTAATTTTTTCATTAAGTTGATTATTAACTTAAGTTCGGTACCCAACCGCCAACAATTTTGAGTTGATAACTCGATATGCACCCAAATATCGAAACACGGTATAACCGTAAGGGGGGGGGGGGGGGGGAGGTCAAGTATTACCAATGAAACGAGATGGGTATTCACTTGGTCAACTGTTTTGACTTCACAAAGGAGTTTGCCACATGTCGAATTGAAACGAGTCCTATTCTTAGACCATATGAATTCTATAGAAATCTTTACCAGTTACATCCTGTGCAATAATGTGCTTTAGTTGCAATGGAATCTGGAACATGTATTCAAACTGCACAGTAAAGTTGACTTTATTATTCATGTAAGCAAATCTTATCCTCGTGACTTTTAAAACGTATTCCTACAGATTTAATTAGCGAACTTTTACTATACAGGCTCACAATTTTAAGTTTACAAACTGTTACCGAGAATTATTCAGATTAAAAGCACGCACGGCACAGTGACAATACAAAGTACGCCTAAAGTGGCAATGATTGAACCTTGGTCAAACGCCCTCCTTAAACTGCCAATTCGTGTGAAATGCTGGAAAGCCAGAAATGCTGCGATAAACAAAGACAGAACGACCCCTTCTTGTCGTCCTCTGTGACATACCACATTCTTATTAGAATATTACTAAAACGGTGAAATGAGATCAAAGAAAAAGTGTGGTTGATAGTTTTTCATTACCTTAAATTACCAATTTGGTGAGGTAACAGTATTACCATTAGCAATGCTATAAATGGCAATTCCAATTCACCTACGAGAGGAAAGTAAAAAAATTTAAATAACAATAATAATGATATAAACTGGCATATGGTTGCCTAGTTGGGCTTGCTCAAAAGATTGGGACTTGTTCAAGATGTTTACATAATTTAGGGATCGCACTTTCAACCGACTTATATACAAAACGTCAATCTGGGTTATATTACATTTCCAACGGATTAAGTTTGGCAGTGATTTCCTATGTTTACTAGAAAGTACTGGAAAAATAAAAATAAAAAGTGGTCGTGTCACGTGTGGTCAACTTGGTTCGAGCAATGGACAATGGTAATATAACATTTTTAAGTGTATAAAAGCTTCTAGATTTGATATTTACCTTGAATTTGTTTGTATTTGGTATACACAATCGGAGGAAACGTATTTGTAGTGTTACTTACCAGGTATGTAGAAGAAAAGGCGAACTAAAAGTGCCAAGAATGCTGTCCAGATTCCATATTCACCCCTGTAAATTAATTTGCACATATAAATTTCAAACTCCAAATAGGAAACTAATTGAAGATAAAATACAAATAACAACTTCCGTCCCTGAAAATGGCAACAGCTAACTTGGCATATAGACATATGGTTCTACAAATGGTTTGACTATCAATGTAATGATTAATGACTTAACTTTATTCCAATAAACACGAAAGAAAAGATCCTTAGTATATCAAAAATATCAATAAGCAGTAGATATCATGACCAGCAAATAAATAAATTAGGTTTGAAAGTGTTGCAGTTTTCATGTGATGTCCCAAAATGGAAAGTGCAATTCTCATGGAGAAGAAGAAGAAGAAGACAATAATGCCTTGAATATTCAAACACTGAACTGTATGCATGTGGATAAGAACATGTTGATGTTGATGTAGGGTGGGGTGGGGTTGAGTAACTAGAAAAATAACAACAATAAAATATATTATGAGCTTACTTGATCCATGACACAAGGCTTGCAGGCGCCTGAAGAGCAAAGAAAGGAACAAGAAAGGATTTTTGAATCGCAGTTCCCTTTGCAAACATCAAAACCCTGTAGAGAAAGTGATTAAACTTATAGTATGATTTACACAATAAACTGACACAGAAAGTAAAGAAAAGAAAAAATGTAAGTGACTAAAGTTTTATCCTTGGTTTAAGGTTGGTCTTAGATATGCAAGAAGACTTTATGAAACATATATCGATATTTATATAATATGTGTAGTTTAATTTAACTAGTAGAAGAAATTTTGATGTAACCTACGGAAGAAAAAATCAGAATTTGTGGTAATAGAAGGTGATTGTGGTTGATCCAACCTGTTTTAATATTTCCTCAAAATTTACCCAAATTGAGCCCTTTATCCACCTGACCATTTTCACACCTCTGGTTCTCTACTATACCATGATCATTCCTAAAACTCCTATATAAAAGGAGATGGAAGATGGAACTTTGGAACCAACTTTTGTTTGAGATCCTCAGCTTCGAAAATCCAAAAACATAATAGTTTTCATAACTATTTGGTCAAAATAAGTCAAACAAATGCCAATTCTTTGAAAGGGTTCAACTTTCTGCAAGCAAGAACAGAAATCACACAGACGGTTTTTCAATTAAAGGTATATGCTTAGCTTAATCTTCAAAATCAATATGAAGTCTAAAGTTCAAGAAAAATCTATATTTTAAAAACAAGTACTACAAACTGCAAACAATGGAACTAAATACAGCATAACCACCTACCTATACTTTTGTGCACTCCCGACTTGGTCCAAAATATTATATTGTTAATTCACTTTAATATATATATTGGGTTAGGTTCATTTAGCCCCATTAATTGTGAACACTAGTGAACTAATCCTAGCCCTTGATTATCGATACACAAGTGTAAATCAATGGCCAGGATTTGTTCACTCAGTTCACAAATACACTAGTGTTCACTCTAGAACCCCATATACATATATATATATATACATATATATGTGTATATATATATATATGTATATACATATATATCCTGGTATATTCTTGACACTATGCATGAAATATACAAATTACATGACCAATCAAAGACCAGTGTAATGTTATTTATAGTTGTAAAATTTTATTGACTCGAATGATTGTACGATCGCACCATTCGGTATATGCTGATCAAATAAAGTGCTATCATCATCAGCCTCAAAGCAAAGTATATATGACTATACTATTACTTTGCCTATAATAAGATAATATAATGATTGAATAATAAGTTTTCATGGTCATACAGATTATACTGTATGTAAACATATCAACTGTCATTGACCTAAACAGTCAAAAATCAAAATGACCAATCATTTCTATCAAAATGGCTACTTACGCAGAAGATATCGTGCAAATCCATTGAAGATTAGTTGTAGTAACAGGAGCAGAGTAACAAACAGGACCAAACCCTCGCTTCAACTTATGCTTCATCCCCAAATTACCTCTACTTTCAACAAAACTTCTGCAAAATCCGTAAAAATCGACATATCACGTGACAAATACAAATCATATCAAGTCCAATTAGCATAACAACTAACAAATCTCATATGTGAAACAGATTCAAAATAGGGCAAAACGCAATGAACCTGAGAGGGTTAAAGAGGTGGAGGTTTGTAGGACGACGGAGGTGTACGGAGCGATGGAGATTGAAAGGTTTATAGCAGCAGATTAGGGTTGAGGAGGTGGAGAAAGTGTGTGTGGTGTTAGTTAACATTTTGTTGTTTGTTTGGTGGGGTTAGGGCGGTTTCCGGTGGCCGGCGGTGAGAAATTATAAAAAAAAATAGGAAGGAGTTTGGACAGGTGAATCTGTGAGAACGTACCGTGTGTGCAGTTTAGAGTGGATCCTAATATAAAACTCATAGATAACGTTATAAAAAAATGTATTTGAAGTTTTCCTAATATAAAACTCATCGATAACGCTATAAAAAAATGTATTTGAAGTTTAATATCCGCAAAGGTTTTGTTAATTTATATTTAGTTGTCTATGTTTCTTGTTTCGTTTTAAAGGTAACTTTTAGCGAATCTCAAATCATGTGTTCATTACTTTTTGCGATATCTAATTTTAACACAACGTTGAATCTCTGATACGGTTGATTCATCATCATCATACTTAGTAAATTTCACCAATAGCAAAGCTAATATAAGGTTTGAGGAAGTTAAGATTTAGACAGTTTTACCTCTATCTTGTAGGAATAGAGATGTCGTTTCCAGTGTCAATAGTAGTTTTGCATCTGGACGTAAGACACATAACACTCAGCAACCATCGGGAAAAAGGCTGGTTTGTGCGTGTAGCCATTGTCTTTTGGCTATCAACGCCACTACATGATACATGATTAACCGTCCGCCGCTTTTAGTGTTATTTTCACGAAATTAATAAATAACGATAAAATTAGTGTAATTTCACTTTTACACCTCGAGTGCCCAAATATATATATGTTATGCACACTGAAAGCAGAGAGTATAATCTGTAACACTAATAATAAGCTAAATATCTGACCCCTTTTTTTCACTATATTTTGGAAAATATGAAATTGTGAATACAAAAATCCAATGTCATGCGTTCTTATTCCAAAGCATTGACCATCACATGGGACGAAGTTACAATGTGTGTTGCCTAAGTTTAACCCAAGTTAATGGCACGAAAAAAAATATTAAATAAATCCAACATGAAAAATACAAAACCTATGAGGAATGTATATCCTCACTATCAGGAAAACAAATTATTCATTTTGTTTCTTTTTTTGTCGATAACAATACAAGCAAACAACAAACAAATATTCAATAACTGTAAAAATTATCTATTTGATGAAATTATTTACTTATCAAACATTCAGTTATTGAGATTCTAGTTCATCCAAATATACAATATTGAATAAGATAATAAATAATATATGATTATATTCAATATGAATTAATACTCAAATGGATTGTTGTAATTTTTTATGTTACTATCATATTAACTATCTCTAATCATTAACTACCACTTACATAAATTGATTCTAGCCTCATGCATTTCAATAACACTGTCTAATGTGCTTAAAGTTGTGTCACCTTAATTTTTCATTAAAAAAATATTGGATTAATATCTTCTTAATTCATGTATGTTGATTTTATGTTGAAGAAACCACTTGATGATATCCTTAACAAATTACCACCTAAGGTTTTAACACTCAAATTTCATGCTTTCCTCTATAACAACACACCAACACTAGTGTGTCATGATCAACAACCTAACCATTTTAGAGGGGCCTAAGACGTAGTAAAAGTCCGATGCTCTTTTACGACACCAAGATACAATTATTTTTCACTCTTTCATAAACCATTTAAATTCAAAATATAAGACTAACGAAGAAAAACAAGTCATCCTAGCATAATAGCACATGAATATCAACATATAAATTCAATCACGTCAGGTAAAAAGACAATTAGCAGATTATCCAAATGAATCAAGGTCTTGAAGAATCGAAGTGAAACCTGAATATCGAGAAGCAATATATTGACCATCTGAAAATGCGTCAGAACCCATAACTTGTTTTGTAAGATCACATGAAATTTAATAATCAGTTATAAGCTAAAGTAAAATTGAAAGATAAAATTTAACACAAATTCATTCAAGAAATTAATCCGTTTTTTTATTTCTAATATTTACATATAGAAAGTTTTAATATGTCATTTGAATTCAAAATATAAAACTAACGAAGAAAAACAAGTCATCCTAGCATAATAGCACATGAATATCAATATATAAATTCAATCACGTCAGGTAAAAAGACAATTAGCAGATTATCCAAATGAATCAAGGTCTTGAAGAATCGAAGTGAAACTTGAATATCGAGAAGCAATATATTGACAATCTGAAAATGCGTCAGAACCCATAACTTGTTTTGTAAGATCACATGAAATTTAATAATCAGTTATAAGATAAAGTAAAACTGAAAGAGAAAATTTAATACAAATTCATTCAAGAAATTAATCCGTTTTTTATTTCTAATATTTACATATAGTCAGTTTTAAATGTCGATGATTTTGATTTGGCAAGGCCTGCCAGGCTAGCTAATAACAAAGATTTTAATATTTAAGCCAACAATGTAGTTAACCCAATAGAGTTGCATAAAAAGACTTGTATCGGAACCGCACCCGAAAAAAACTCAAATGCATACTATAAAGCAAATAACATGTACTTAAGTGAATTTAAGTTATTGTAATTTATTTTAATTACTTTTACAAATTACAAATCAAAATTAAATTTTACACAAATTTATTTCTGTGTAAAGTAATAGAAAAATAAACTTAGCTTTTAAAATAAGGTATTAATACCCGAACCCATACCCGGTTTCAATAACCAGTCATACCTGAACACGATCAGATTGTATACGATGTTGTCGAAACATACTATTGGTCCAAGGTGTTAGCCATAGGTAGTGGCACTCAGATGTTGCAGTGGCATAGCTATTCAAAGCATACAACTCTAGTCGTATGATCTGTGTAACCAGTGACGGAGCTAGCTCATTATTTTAGGGGAATCCTGAAAAAAGATATCGTGCAATCATACAATAATAAAAAAACGATAATAAATAAAATAAAACAAATACCTAATTAATTTAGTCTTAAACCTTAACAAATATAGTCATAAACCCTAACAAATATACAAAATATAATTCTACATAAACTATAACACTAAACAAGATATCAAAGGACAAGAAAACTAACAAATCACATTAAACCCAATTGGTCAACGCCGTCGATTTCAGTCAAACAGCAGGGACAATCAAACAGTTAACATCAGGGATGATTCTAGCAGGCTTCATCACGGACGATTAAACAACAAGCTTTAGCAGGGATGATTTCTTGCAGATATCAGGCTTCAGCAGGGACAATCAAATAGCAGGTCAGAGACGATTCCAGCAGAGTCGCTGGCTTCTGTTAGACACAGATACTTCTTCGACGTTTGGTTTTCCAAATTGCCGCATTTCAATTCTATCACCACGTGGACTATGCTTTGTTGTTTACCAGTTCGGCCTCATATAAATTCTATTATTGTTAATTTAGGCTTAGTTTTTCATTCGGACTTAATTATTCTACCAGTTTTCAGGCTATAAAAAATGTTTGGGCTTACAAAAAAATTGAGATTTTAATAATATCAAGCATTCTATTTTTTGGTTAAGGCTATCCTCGTATTTTTTAGGGATATCTTTTGTAAAAAACCGAAAAAACCCACAAATACAGGATTGACACGTGCTACAGCTCCTATAACTATAGTTCCGCCCATGCGTGTAACCCAAGGTTTGCTTGGAACGCGCGATCTATCTATAGTAGAGCTCATAGTAACATAGCGTTGGGCATGTTAATTTTAGTGTTACCAACTTAGCATCATAAAATTTATAACCTTTTAGTTTAGTACCCCCCCCCCCCCCCCCCCCCCCCCCTGTTAACCTAGCTTTTTAAGTAACAATGGTTGTGACATTCCGAATCATCCGAACCAACACACAAGACGAAAACCACTTGGACTAACGCTAAAATGGAGTCCTGAAGAGATCATTCCTTCCGGCCACCGTAAACTCTCGCTCTTATGGATCTGCTGATACTCGCCAACGCAGCCGACGATGTTTCCGCCATGGAAACGGTGTCAGATAGTCAGTTCTTTACTTTACTTGTTTACAATATCTTCAGTTACACGTTGTTATCTTACTATCATATTCTATAGCAATCGTAGAGTTTCTTACTAGTCTAGAAGCTATTATTCGTTAAATCTATCAACCGATTTAGTTACTGCAAACACCGTTAGGGTTTACAGTTGGTGTTGAATGTTTGTATGTATTTTGTGATGATTGTATAGTTAAGTTCTGATTAACTGGTTTCGTTTACTCATTCACATTTGAGTTCGGATATCGTATATATTGTTAATAAGATCAAAGGAATTTAAGTTGTTTTATTTACCTTTCTAGGGTTGTGTGGAAGGTGATTATTGATGAGCTAACTAAAGTTTGCAGTAATTAGGTTTTAATTTATATCAGCATTTTGTTTTCGTACATGTTTCTCTCATGATTTAGCCCTAAATGTTAAGAAAACCAGCATCCTCTCCCTTTAGATTACACTCAGAATTAGAGTTAGTTTATGACTTTTGTTAAACAGTGCAGTTAAATTTGTAAATTATCGACATAGCACTATGATCGTATTTGATGCACATCGAAGCACTGCCTTTCAGGCAAATTCGAAATTCCAGTTGGAAGTTAGCTATCGTTGCTTACTTGTTCTGTAAAAATACTCATAGTTTGTGGCTCACTGTCTACATTGTTATTTGAGCTTGCTCTACATTACGCGTATCCCAATAATTAATTAACGCTGAGTTGAAATCAGCGGCAGGAATACAAGCATTAGATTTATAAAGCCTTAAGTTTTAAAGCTCTTTAATGTAATGTGCTGCCCTTTCTTTGGTTGCAATATTAAGTAAATATATGTAAATGTTCAACTTTTGTTTTATTTACATTTACTTCAATTTATTTTCGTTTCCAGTACTTTTAATCTGGAATAGTTTCACTAGGTTAGTCTTGCACTATCGTTCTTACTGTGTGGTTCATGCAAGGGAAACAGGTTGCAAGCATCCTTTCCTTGCACAAGTAGTATTTTTTTCTGAATCTTTTTCATCATGAATCTAACCGAATCTACTCTATTTATGCTTCAAAAGCTGTAGTTCAGCTCTAATTCTGCAATTGATTAGCAGTTGGTTTTCCTGAAGAAGCTTATGAAGTTGTTGCTGGTGACTCATTGGACTTTGATTCTTGGACTTCACTCATTTCAGAGGTTGAGAAAACTTACTCGGTGAGCTCCTTTGCATTATTGCATATAGTTAGATATTTTGTATATACTTTTAATCTTCCTTGTAGTTCTTATTAAGAATAATGTTTTAATAAAAAAAACAGCTTGATAGAGCAAAATTGGATACAGGGTCTCATTGTCATAAGATGCAGTAACGAGAGATATGATAATTAGTGCTGAGCAATTTACAGTTCTGAAGCGCCAGAACAGGGGAATTGAACCAGAACCGCCAGATCCGAACCGTATTCTTGTATTTTGGGTCCGGTTTCGGCTCTTAAGTTTGGGAGAAAACGGTTCCCTGGTTCGGTTCCGGTTATAACCGACGGTTCCATTTAAAGAACCGCTAGAACCTATTTGGGTTTAAGCTTTCAATAATATATTCAAAAACCCTATTAGTTTATTTACACTTTAAATATTATATTTAAAAAAGTGTTTCTAGTTTTAAAGAATATAAAAATAGTTTTGACATAATGTTTGAATGAAGTTTTTGTTATGGTTAATTAAAAAGCTTTTTAGTTAACTTTTGTTTTTTATATTGTATACTTTCGTTTCGTGGTTTAAAACATTTTATTGTTGCTAGTTTTACTTTGATTGCTTTGAATTTTGGATGTTGCAACTCTTAGTTATATGTTTTAAACGGTTTATTGTTTTAATTATTTTTATTTTGTTGTTAGTTTTAGGATTTAATTGACAACCGGTTCCAGCAAGAACCGTTTACGCGAGAACCATTTAAACGGTTCCGATTCCGGTTCGGTCCGGTTCTGAACTGTTGCATAGCTCTAATGATAATATATGGATTAGCTTGTTGAGATGAACATTGGTACAGGAAGTGGACCAAATCGGTTTATAAATGATCGCTACTGAACTTGTAAATTAGAAAATCTAGATATATAGGAAATGGTTATAGTGGGTCATAGGATATGTAAGTGTTTACCACCTCCCAAATTAATTTAATAAAATAATTTGGATAAATCCTGTGATTATAGTTTTTGTTATCACATCGAGCCTATTAAGTGTTCATGACATCTAAAAAAGGAAGACAAAATAACCATCTGGTTTGCTAACAGGTCAACCCAACCCAGTTTTTTTTGACATGTCACAAAAGGTTCCCATTTGACCTCTTACCCAAACCAAATACAATTGTTTATTTGGCTGATATTGCAAAATAATATCATTTAAGTTTACTGCAGGACAACATAAAAGCAATATCATCAGTTTACGAGTCATTTCTTTCTTGGTTCCCACTGTGTCATGGATATTGGAAGAAGTATGCAGATCACATGGAACGGCTTTGCAATGTGGATAAGGCTGTTGAAGTATTCGAACAGGCAGTGCAATCTGCAACACATTCTGTTGGATTGTGGGTTGACTATTGTAGCTTCAGTATAGAAGCTTTTGCTGACCCATTTGACGTTCGTCGGTAACTTCTATATTCATTATTTTATTTATTACTTGACAAGTTTTGATCTATTTCTACCATTCTGAAATTCTGCTGTCACATTCTTCAATAATGATATCATAATAGGATTGTAGGAGTAAGGTAGACTCCATTCTATAATATGGGAGGTGATTTGCATCTTATACTATGTAATTGAAATAAAAATAAAATGATAATTATACGAGTCCTTTTTACTCGGTTATCACAAAATGAGAAAAAAAAATTTGATTTCATTTGTTCTCTTTTACTTTACAGAACATTTGAAAGGGGGCTGTCTTTTGTTGGAAAGGATTTCTTATGTCATAGATTATGGGATTTGTACATCCGATTCGAGTTAACTCAGCAGCAATGGAGTTTTCTTGCACACATACTTGTCCGGGCTCTAAAGTTTCCAACAAAGAGTTTACACAAGTATTACGATAAGTATGTCTTACCTTACTTTTTAAGTACTTCATAATAATTTTGTCTTTGTTACAATGGTTCTGATTTTAAATTTGTATCGATATATTTTAGTTTTAAAGAGTTTGCTGCTTTTGTGGAAGAGGATATGTCATTTTCAAGAACTTCCAATCTTGAACCATTTGTAGCTGAATCAAACATAGAAGCCGTCACGCCTGATGATGAAATCTATAACGCCATTAAGGAACTGCAAGATTCCTCCAGTGTTGACCAGAGGTCAAAAGCTCTAAATAAATTAATTGCCATTGCGGAGCTATATTATTACAAATCATGCAGATTGCATGAAGAAATAGATTACTTTGAGAACTATATGGAGCGAGATCTTTTTAATGTAAAACCACTTGATGACGAGGATCTACATAACTGGCATAATTATCTGGATTTCATTGAGAAGCAGGAGGACTTTGACTGGGTATGCTTGAATATTGTGCAGCTGGATACATGATTTTGTTAAATAAGATGGAAGTAATTGTAGCCGATGTCTACTTACAGGCTGTAAAAATCTACGAAAGATGCTTAATTCCTTGCGCTAATTACCCTGAATTCTGGATGCGCTATGTGGAGTTTATGGAATCCAAAGGGGGACGAGAACTAGCAAACTTTGCTTTGGAGAGGGCTACACAAGTATTTCTAAAGGTTTGTTCTTGAATATAATTTGGAGATGATTTGTTCATTAGTATTTTTGATAAACTAGTATTTTGACCCGCCACGCGTTGCGGTGGCGTCAAAACATAACATAAAGTAACTCGAATTATACCGTCAAATATTTGATCTGACTCGTATTTACGTCAAAACGTGGACCAACCGAAAACGCACATGAAAATAAGCACGAAAACGTATTATATTTGACCTGACTCATTACCGAAAAAATTTACATCGAAACTTAAACCAACTTGGATTCATAACAAAACGTACTTAAAAAATGAGCACAAAGAAAATAGTGTTTTTCTACGTTAACGAATGGTACCACGCGTTGCAACGGAGTCGAAACATAAAGTAACTCGAATTATACCACATAGTGAAAACGTATTATATTTGACCCGACTCATTTCCAAACAAAACGTATACCAACAAAAAACGTACATAAAAATAAGCAGGAAAACGTATTATATTTGACCCACGTACATAAAAATAAACACGTAAGACTTAGGGGTGAGCGTTATTAGGGTCGGACCGATAAAAACCCGAGAACCGAACCCTTTAGTGACCGAACCCGGCCCGAAATGATCATATAGGGTAGTTGGTCGGTTCTGAGATTGCATCTGGATTTGGGTTCGGGTCGGTTCCGGTCCACACAGACAAGAATCCCGAACACAACCTTAAGAACTGAAATATAAATCAGGATATTATAACATGGGCTAGGCCATTAGAGTCTGATTCTAGATAACCTAATTAATACTTTAATACCATCGGGTGAACAATCTAAATAACACAGAATCATATAATTGAATTATAAACTTACAATCTCCTTTGAAATATCGAATCACCTTCAAATTCTTGGCTGCTTCGGTGCTTCGTTCATCAATTGACGGCTACGTGGTACAATCTTGTATACTAAATTTTTATACAACAAAAATGGCATAGACAATTGGAATCTAGACGATACAATTATCAATGATCATGGAACCTTGCTTATTTTCAAATGCCAGCCAGCCTATACTGTGCGTTGTGTTCAATCGATAATCAATAACTTCTGGGAAAAAAGATGAAAAGGACGGTTCGGTCATCTACCCTGGAACCGATATACACGATTAACTAAAGAACTGGAACCGAGTTTTGATATAGGATATTTATTCGGGTACTGTTTCACTGGGTTGTCGGTGCTCGGGTCGGGTAGTTCAGTTTGCTCACCCCTAGTAAAACTTGAGGGGGGTCAAAATGTCATCTTATAAAGTGTTTAGAAAGCTGAGGGGGTGTAAGTGACAATGCTAACAGTTGAAAGATTGAATACACAAAAACAAAAAAAAAACCTAAATGGCATTGTTGTAAATTTTGTAAAGAAAAACAATAAATAAATAGTTAGGAACTATTCAGACATAATTACAATATGAAGAGGATCACTTCATCTTTAACATTGTCACCAGATAAATTGAAGGTATTTTTGTAAAATTTAAAAATGTTTCTAACATATGATATGCATCGTATAGAAATTTTTGAAAGAGCTTCAAAGCTAGTCTGAGAGGAATTGGATTGATCATTTTACGTTTCTTATATATTTTATGCAGAATGTGTCAGAGGTGCACATTTTCAATGCAAGATTTAGAGAGAAAATAGGAGATATTGAGGGAGCTCGTGCTGCATTTCATCTTTGTGATACCGAGTCTGATTCGTCTATAATTGATACTGCAATACATGCGGCTAATATGGAAACACGTCTGGTAAGCAATCGTGAGAATTGTCTTGAGTTTTTCGTCACTGATTGTGTCTGAAACTGACTGTTGATAGTAAACAGGGAAATATGGATAAAGCTTTGGGAATTTATGACAAAGCACTCAAAATGGCAGCAGATAAGCAGAAAATCAGCATCATTCCCATCCTGTATATTCACCTTTTCCGCCTTAAATTTCTGGTATTTAAACTTATAATTTTAGCTACTAAAGGTTCTTTAGTTATTTCTATTCAATTGATTATACTTCTTGCTACCGATGGATGAAACTCTGCACTTTAGTAACATATACATGATGCAATTCTTAATAGGCCTGTAAACGAACCGAACGTTCACAAACTATTCGTGAACTTGTTTGCCGGAAGTTCCGTTTATTTAATAAATGAACCAACATGAACACAATTTTTTGTTCGTTAATTAAATGAACAACATGACCACACGTCTTGTTCGTTAGTTTATGTTCGTTTATTTACATTTGTTTATGTTCGCTCGAGTTTAAATACATAAGTAGTTATATTTATATAAATGTTAAACATAAAAGGAATTTTCTAACTACCTATATAAATATAACTAATTAATAATTGGGCTTTCTAGCAATAAAATAAGATTTCCAATTGAATTTGGCGTAATCAATCACTAATTCATATAAAAAGTTACTCTATGTTCGTGTATGTTTAGTCAACTGTGCTCATTTATGCATGTTCAATTATGTTTATTTGTGATGTTTATTGTTTGTTAAATTATGTTCATTTAAGTTTGTTTGTTTGTTTATGTTCATTTACGTTCGTGAACTATTCATTTAAGTTTTAAACGAACGAGCATAAACGAACATGTTCATTTTCTTAACAAATGAACATGAACAAAAAAATGTGTTCGATTGTATGTTGTGTTCGGCTAAAGAACATGCCTCTGTTCGTGTTCGTTCGGTTCATTTACATGCCTAATTCTTAATATTCGATTTACAATGCATATTGTTCAGTTTTGAAATCGTCATTTTTAACTTTTCAAATTCTAATCATATAGTGCTTTTGAAATTGTCATTTTTAACATATACTTGATGCATGCCTTCATTTTGTTTTTCGTCTGAAACTCTGAAGGAGTTCAATATTTAGTCTTTATGAAGTATTATCAATTTTTTAAGAGCATATATTAACCCTAAATCGACCCATCTATACATGCATTATAAAAAAAATTTATACCATCTATGTCATCATCATCATCATCATACTCGGTAAATCCCAACAATAGCAAAGCTAAGGTAGGGTCTGAGGAGGGTAAGATGTAGATAGCCTTACCCCTACCTTATAGGAATAGAGAGGCAGCTTCCAGTGAGACCCCGGCTCGTTAGTAGTTTTGCATCTAGCCTTGGACATAAGGCACATAACACTCAGCAATTAAGACAAAGGCCGATTTGTGCATGTACTCCTTTGTCTTTCGGCTATCAACGCCACCACATGATGCATGATTAACCATCCCCCTCTTTTAACGTTATTTTCACGAAATTAGTAAAATAACGTTAAAATAAATGCACTTTCACTTTTGCCCTCCGAGCGCCCACACATATATACAATATATACCATCTATGTATTACCTAAAAATGTCACACATTGTAATAAAAGAAAATTCATACCGAATGATGGATTGTTGTGTACATTTAACAAGTTCAAGGGTTAAAAAATTCAAAATGTAAATAAGCTTCTTGTGTAAATATGCTTTTGGATTGTTATATTCTTTCTAATTGTGAAACGCTGTCTGTTTGTAGATCACTGGTAGTGCAGATGCTGCTATTGACTTGCTAATATCGGGTATTCAGCAAGTGCCTTTTTCTAGATTACTTCTAGAGGTATCTTTGTTCTTTTGTCGAAAACAATTGTGGCTTTATAAATAGTTAACGTATTAATACGTAATAGGATTGCTAAAACATGCTGTTATGTTTTATGTATTTAAGTATGTTTCGGATGACTTTTAAAGTTTTAATCCTTTTGATCCGCTCTATCCAAATGAAGAGTTTCCCTTTCCGATAAATCTTTTAGCTTAACCGAAATATAACCCAAATCGACCCATTTGTATACAAGGATAAGGATCCGTTAGGAACCACCCTTTATTGCGAGAACCTAAACACATGTGCATATGTCGTAGTTTAAGTGACGAAATTTAGCGATTTTTATAAAAAAAACATTTTTTAGCATTTAGTTGTGGGGTTTAGCTTTATGGTTTAGTTTTTAGCATTTATCTTGGGTGGGGTGGGTGGGGGTTTAGGTTCTTGTGGGTTGGGGGGGTAGGTTCTTTTAGATTTTTGGGGTGTGTGTGGGAGGGGGGGGGGGGGGGGGGGGGGGAGGGAGTTTAGGTTGTTGGTGGTGGCTGGTTTAGCTTTTTTTTTTTTGGGGGGGGGGTGTTTAGGTTTTTGGGTTGTGGTGGGGTGGGTTTATTTTGTTGTGTTCACCTCGGTTCTCGCAATAAGGGTGGTTCTCGCATGAACCTTACCCTTGTATACAAATGGGTTAAAATTATCAACACTAGCTAGAAGTGTTCCCAGTGATGGACCACTCCACAACCAGATTTGAAATATCTACGAAGATAGGAGATAATTAAATAAAGGAGGAGAAATGGACTAATTGGTATACTATTTTTGTAGGAATTGATAAATTTTGCAATGCTGCACGAAGGATCAAGACATTTGGATGTAGTGAATGACGTTGTCAGTACCGCTATAACTTGTGGATCAGATGGATCCCGAGGTTTAAGCTCCAAAGATCGTGAGGATTTGGCAAAATTGTATTTGAAGGTTAGATATTCTGTTTGGAAGTTAAAAATCATGTTATATTAAATTTAAATAATTTTGATTGTTAGTTATGGTCAACCTTATCTAATGTGCAGTTTGTTGACTACTGTGGAACAATCCATGACATAAGAAAGGCATGGAACCGTCACATAAGATATTTTCCACATCTCATAAGGAGTAGTACCTTTTTACACAAATACCCTTCCAATCGGCTTTCAAATGAACCCAAAAAAACAAGAAAAAAGACCCCTCGTCTTGTTTCTAAGCAGCCATCTAGGGTTTGTAGTATTGAGCGTGAAGAACACAAGTCGTTGACTTCCAAAAGTCAACCCATCGACCTTCACCAGTCTACAGTCAATCAGCATAAAGAAAAGGATAATGACATTTTCTTGAAGAAAAGCACCCGTTTTCAGCAATCTGAAGATGATGCAGCCGGAGAATTAGAAGGTTTAAAACATCAACCTAGAAATTTATCACAAAACGATGATCTACATGTATCCCAAAAAGATGATAAAATCACTACGAATCCTTCTGTATCCGATCAAAACACTGTTCCGGTGACCGAATCTGCTACGAAACAACACAAAGCAGATGAACATGAACCTGAACCAGAAACGGACCCACATCAAATTCCTTCACGAAATACGGAAACTTGCGAAACTAACAACATGCTTACTGCTTCTGAACATGCGCCAAATGTGCAGCAGCCACAGAACCCTGCAACTGCAGCCCAATCTCATGTGTTCACCCACAATGGTCAACCAGTGGTTCAGTATCCCATGCAAAGTAATGAACAACCCGGGGTGGTTCAGAACCCACAAGCTTATAACCAAACGTGGCAATATCAATACCAGAATCAGCAACAATGGCTGCAAATGCAACAGTACATCCAACAACAACAGCAACAGCAACAACAGTTTCAACCACAACAGCAGTATCACCAGTTTTATCAACAGGAACAGTACCAGCAGTATTGGCTACAGGTGTACCAGCAGCAGCAACAGCAACAATTGCAAGAATATAATATGCAGATGCAACAATACCAAAAGCTACAACAACAAATGCCAAAAGATTTACATCAGAATCACTTGCAAAAGATTGCTGTGATGTCGAATCTGATGCAAAATATTAGCCATGATCAACAGGTACGTTTCAATTTAGAAGTGAATGTATAAAAAGGTGTCTTCAATATGTGAAAGTTTTCCAAAAGGCCTTCCAGCTGTTAAAAGAAAACGCCAAAAGGGCCACCCTACACCAACTTTGGTGTAAAATGACTATTATGCTCTTAAACCCAATTTTAAGTTCACAATTTCATCAATGAAAAGCTACAAAACTTAGGGTCCTTTTTACAAAATCAACTTTCTTTTTATCAAAATATATTTTAAAACGTGGAAAAAACCCCATGGGCTTTTTGCCGAATCTGCACATATTGTTGTAGGTAGCATGCGAGTGTGTGTATATATAAACCATCAACCAGATTATACACACTAGATCTGCCCCTATACAATTCGGTAGGGCTGCAAAGGAAATGAACTTTCAGTGAGCAGTTCATGAACCGTTTGGCGGGAAATTCGTTTGTGTTCTTTTAATAAATGAACGCACACAACCAGAGGTCGCGTTCGTTCATATATGTTCGTGAACATTCGGTAACATGTTCTTTTATGGTCATTCGTTTATGTTCGGTAACTAAACTTAGGTTATGTTCGTTTGTTTTTGAGACAAGTTTTATGTTAATTACGTGTATCAAGATTATGTTAAGTACTCAAGTATTTTTGGATGATTAGGTTAGTATATTTTGGGTGGATCTACTTAATGTCTATGGTAACATATGATGATTTTATTCAAATTTTAATATATATTCGTTTCTGTTCATGTTCATGAACGTTTGTTTGTGTTCATGAACGCTTATCTGTGTTCATGAACGTTCATTTGTGTTGGGTACCTAACATTAATGAACAAACACAAACGAACACGAACACGAACACATTCATTTCCTTAATGAATGAACACGAACAAAATATCTCGTTAGGTAAGTGTTCATGAATTGTTTATGAACACATGTATTTCTCTATCAAACGAACACGAACAAGGCCATTCGTTCATTTGCAGCCCTACAATTCGGGATATCACATTCCACCCACCAAAATTATGTATAACTATATAATGTTTTAAACTCGTTTATTTACTTTCTTTCTTGTTCTTGTTATGCAGGGTCAAGGCACAATGCAACCAAATATAACAATGCCATACACACAACTAAACCCTGCTAATGTGGCGCTTCAACCAATGGTGGCACCCACACTAGCACCAACAAACATTGTGTCTAGTAATCTACAGCGACCTTCAGATTACAAATAGTTTCTCCATCTTTAAACTAAATATCAGAAACTTTAATGACCAATTTAACCTTATTTTAGCGATGACATTGTATGTATATGAGGTAGTTAATTCCTCTTGTCATGAACCCCTTGAACATATACATGAATCTGCTAACTGAATCAAATTGACAGGACCATGATTAGGGTGCTTTTAGTTTCTGTTTTCAAGATAAATCTGCAGTGTTGGATTATTGTAACATTAAGTTGCAGTAATCATTTTCTAATATTTAAATAAACGGATTATGCTTCTAGTTATATTAGGTTTCAAAATATTCACTTTCAGATCATCAATCGTTGCTGCAGTACCACTGATGTCTTAAGGTAATTTATCCATCGCTTCTTTTAGCACTATTTCAGAAATCTAGACTACCATATCACAGTAATGTTTTATATTTTTAAGTAAATGTATCATCTTATTTTTATTTAATATCACATAATCACTTTCAAATTGATTTTTTCAGAGTTAATTATTGAAGTACAGCAGCAGGTATGTTTGTAAGATTCAGTTGAAGATGAAATTTTGTAATTTTCACTTTGGTTACTACATGAAGGCACTTCAATTTGGGTTAAATCCACCTTTGGTCTGAAATTTATTTAATACTTGGGGAATTCAATAATTGGAGGGGAATATGCATACCTAAATATATATGAAAAATATAAATCCTTTATTGGAAGTCAAGTGATTAACTGAAAACTAATTTTATAAACTAAAATATCAAAATAAATAATAACCACCATACCCAGTACAATAAGAATAATAATAAGTTACACAATCAAATACTAATGATGTCAAGTTTAATTTATATATCAGTTCTAAATTGACTAATTGCTTTTGACATATACTTGTTACTGACTTACTTCATGCATTAATGAGAAAATTTAACATCAAAGGGTTCAAAATTTTAGTAGTCGTATTTCTTTCATCATATCATCTAGAATTAACTAAAACATTAAATTCAGAAGGTATATACAGTTTATTATTTGTCTGAAACATTGGGGTTTTGATACAATTTTTAGTTAAAGTTAAATACAATGAAACGAAGTAACATATGAATTTTGAATTGTACAGACATAAGGTGGTTAATATAAATTATATGATTTGGATTGAAATGTAAACCACCGTTTAGAATGTGAGATTGTTGTTTACGGGTTGGTAGGTCGAACTTGATACGAGCCTGAAACTATTGGTCTACTACACAAGCTCAATCATGACTGTGTACTCACGGCGTGATAAATTTGTAATTTTTAAACTTTTAATATGCTACACGCTAAATCATGAAGGTTTTCCTTGCCAAAAGTCTTGTTTTTAACAGAAACATGTTTCCTCTTTAGAACCTAAACAAACATAATATGTGCCCACATGAGACTTTTAAAACTTTCTGCTTTTTAGTTTATATATCGACTTAGAAAACCTTAAAATATATATTTGTTAAATAAATGGGTCAACACAAAACTAACCTAACCTGTTTTGACTAAATACAAGTTGGTGAAATTCGTATTTGATCGTGTTGTGTTATCGCGTCATGTTGAAAGTTTACATCCCTTCAATCTATGATCAAATCTAACCTTCGGTGATAAAACTAAAACTGAATAATAATTAATGACAAGAGGAGTGATAACTCTATATTCATCTAATAATTATATTATTTTGATTTAGAATATAAAAAAGGTAAATATTTAAATATGATCTTGAAAATATGCTATAATCATGAACATTTTTAAAGACATACAAATATGTACATTAATAATTTGATTTGTGTAACAAAAGGAGCAATAAGATGGCATTATATTATATTATATTATAATATGTAAATATGACACATTTTTGTAATAAATAAAATAAAAATATATAGAAGACTTGAGCTGGTGTTTTATTGCTGCCAAACAAGACCCAAGTCAACTTGTGGTGAGGACTAGGAGAGTGTAATCACGCGCTAAACGAAGAAGGTTGATATGCACCGCCGTCATTGTATACGTGTAATAATTCTATCGGTTGTTAAGTTTTATGTGCTTTTACATTTGCCAACCCCTTTTACTTTCTTCAATTGTCATATCGCCCCTTAAACTTCAGTTTCATACTCTAATGCCAACCCCTTTTACTTACCCATGGGATTCATAAAGAGAGTCACCTGGATATCAATCATTAGACATCAAGTTGAATTGCCACTTTATTCTTCTTAAATTCTAGAGAGTTCAATTTAACAAATCATACTGGATATAAAAAAATAATTAAATAAATGATTAAACAATCACAATCATTTGATATTACACGAGCTTGCATTAGAGTACAAATACACGCTATTTTGTGAGACGTGCTTTCATTTGTTTATTGTAGGCTATATCTACATATCGTGGCAAGGTCAATTGTTAGTGACTTACTAGTGTTTTGAAAAAACTTTATAGACGTCAAGAAATACCGGTTAATAGTTTTTGTGCATTTCATATGTGATATAAGGGAAATGAAAACGAACATATAGCAATAAAGAATGTAGGTTGAGCACTTAGAAAATACTAACTTACAAATATCATAAAATAAGGAGACAGGTCATGACAACACGAAAAATGTTGATTTTCTTAAATGCTATGTAATGCCTGGTTATCATTCATTCATTTGTACCGCACAAAACAAACATGGCTAATTTGATAATTAATAGAGAATTGAAACGTATAATTGTAATTAGGTTTTTATTGATTAATAATGAAGAATACAAGGCCCTATATATAGATAAACTAATTACAACTTTGTACCCTTAATAATAATAAACTTGTCTAATTTAAATAACTTAGTCTAACATTCCCTCGCAAGTTGAGGGTGGGGAACGACCTGCAACTTGGACCGTAGAAACTTAAATCTTTGTGAAGGTAGAGCCTTTGTAAACACATCGATCATCAGTGGAGATGAACTTGACATTCAGCTTCCCTTGAGTAACTTGTTCACGAACAAAGTGATAGTCTATTTCAACATGTTTTGTACGAGCATGAAATACTGGATTAGCAGAGAGATAGGTTGCACCAAGATTATCACACCAAAGCGTTAGTGCCTTGCTAAACAGACCGAGTTCATGAAGAAGAGATTTCAGCCAAATCAGTTTTGCTACAGTATCAGCAATAGCCTTATATTCAGATTCTGTTGAAGATCGAGAGACAGTTCGTTGTTTCGAGCAGACCACGAAATAAGATTAGAACCTAGATAGACAGCATATCCCCCCGTGGACCGACGATCGATAGGGCAACCAGCCCAATCAGAATCTGAGAACGCCCGAAGATAGTAGCCCAATGAGAGTCAGAAAAGGCTTGTAGCCTAGACCCCGTGTTGTGACGAAATAAGAGACCCATATCAGCCGTGCCCTTCAAGTAACGCAGAATGCGTTTCACACCAGCCTAATGATTCTCGGTAGGAGCATGCATGAATTGACAAACCTTATTAACTGTAAAAGCAATGTCCGGACGAGTTAAAGTTGCATATTGAAGAGAACCGACCGTCTGCCTGTATCTAGAAGGATCATCAAGTAATGGGCTATCATTAGGTAAGAAAACCTGAGAAGTACTCATAGGGGACGACATGGGTTTGTAGTCTGCAAGACCTGCACGATGAAGAATATCAAGAATGTATTTTCGTTGAGATAGGACCAGATTCGAACCATAATGCACCACTTCAATACCTAAAAAATAATGTAATGGACCCAGATCTTTAATTGCAAACATAGAGCTCAAGCAGTCAATAACAGCATTAACAGCCCCAGAGTGATTACCTGTGATGATAATATCATCTACACAGACACGAAGGTAAACCAAAGTACCATTGTTGTTAAGAATAAACAGGGACGGATCAGTTTTGGACCCGCGAAAACCCAATTGGTAAAGAGCCGTTGATAATTTTGTAAACCAGGCACGAGGAGCTTGCTTGAGACCATACAAAGACTTGTGTAATAAGCACACATGATCTGGCCTAGTCGGGTCAACAAAACCAGGAGGTTGCCTCATATAAACTGTCTCCTGAAGATCACCATGCAGAAAAGCATTCTGAACATCTAATTGTCTGAGAATCCACTTGTTGGTGACAGCCAGGGATAAAATAGTCCAAACCGTAGCAGGTTTGATTACTGGGCTGAAAGTCTCATGAGAATCAACTCCATGTTGCTGGTGAAAACCTTTAGCAACAAGTCGTGCCTTGTACCTGCTGATGTTCCCATTTGCATCTGTTTTTAACCTGTAAACCCACTTACAATCAACCAAGTTAGTATGAGGGGCAGAGGGAACTAATGTCCATGTCCCATTCCTATGTAGCGCATCCAACTCTTCAGCCATGGCTTGGCGCCATTCTAAAGACTTATTAGTAACGGTAAAGGAGGTGGGCTCAACGAGTAAGGTAGGGGTAGTGGTGGCAGTATAGGCAGCGGGATTATAACGAGTGGGTGGCTTGGGTTTGGACGAAGGTTGGATGGTCGAGTTCTAGGTGCTTGGGTGGGTTGGACCGTGGGAACTGTGGGTTCGGTTGAGGGTTCGGGTGGGGTGTTGGTATCGGTTTGTAGTTGTGAGTATGATTGGGTAGGTTCGGGAGGTGCAGTAGTGGGTGGTATAGGAGGAGTAGGTGGTGTGGGTGCAGCTGGAAAACCGGGTGGTGGGTCAGGAAATATTGAGACATAGGGTGGGGAAGGTTGTGGTGGGGTTTGGGTAGGTACGGGTTTGTTATATGGAAAGACATGTTCATTAAAGCGAACATGTCGGGCAATGTATATTCGGTCGGTGGATGGGTCAAAGCATCGATAGCCATGATGAACAGGGCTGTAGCCAAGAAAGACGCAAGGAGTGGATCGAAATTCAATTTTGTGACAGTTATATGGACGAAGATAAGGAAAGCATTGGCATCCAAAAATACGAAGAAAAGAGTAGTCAAGTTTTCGTTGAAATACATGTTCATATGGAGATTTGTTAGAGGAGACACGAGAGGGAAGTCGGTTGACTAAGTAAACGGTTGTCTGAAAAGCAAATTGCCAGAAACGTTGGGGAAGACTGGACTGTGCAAGAAGTGTAAGTCCGGTTTCCACAACGTGCCGATGACGACGCTCGACCATCCCATTTTACTCACTTGTGTGAGGGCAAGAGCGGCGATGAATGATACCATGACTGGTGCAAAAAGATGTAAGCGTACGAAATTCTCCCCCCCCCCCCCCAATCAGATTGAATGCATAAGTTTGGTTTTAAATTGTCGTTCTACTAGTTTAATAAAGTTGGTTAGCACATTGTAAACATCTGATTTTTGAGCTAGGGGATAAAACCACATGTATCTAGAATAGTGATCCACACATAACAAAAAGAAACGATAACCATCAACAGACAAGTCGGGCGACGGCCCCCAAACATCACAATAAACAAGATCCAACAAATTTTTGCTACGAAAAGATGAGTCTGATAAAGATAATTTTGACGACTTGCCTAGTTGACAAGAAGTACATAATGTATTTGAAAACTTGTCAGTAATAGGTAAAGAACAATGAGAGATAATTGAACGAAAAACTTGAGCATGAGGATGTCTTAAGCGTTGATGCCAAATGCTAGAAGAAGCTTTGACAGCCGTGAAAGCGACTTTAGGGATAGACTTGAGCTGAGGAAGACGAATGGAGTACAGACCCTGTTCACTGGGACCCGTTAGAAGGGTTGTGCGTGTAGACTCGTCCTTCACAACAAAATAAGATGAGTGAAATTCAAAGAAAACATCATTATCCACACAAAATTTTTGAACGGACAAAAGGTTTTGTTTAAGGTCAGGAACATGAAGTATATTGGATAATTTAAAGGTTTTGTTAGGCGAGTAAATAGTTGAGGAGCCAATATGAAAAATATGTAGTGGGTTACCGTCACCAATAAGTAAAGAATCATTACCAATGTAGGCCTCCGAGTTGCAATGCTAGATAAGTCTGGAGTGGCATGTCCATTGCATCCAGTGTCGGGCTTCCAAGTGAATCCTGATTGGGAGGCAACATCAGAGTGAGCAGCAAGGTTGGCTTGTGGTGTTGCACGTGATTGGTTCGGTTGATTTGGACATTGAGATGGGAGATAACCAATGCCACAACGGTTACAGTGGCCATAGACTGTGTTCTGTCGCCCAAGAGAATTGACGAGTGCTAGTGTTGTCCTGATTGCGGTTATTTTGGCCACCACGGGAAGAACCACGAGAGCCACGGTTGCCTCTGTTGTTGTTAAAGGATCGAGACCCAAAGTAAGCTTGTGGTTGTGAAAAAGATGCAGGATGAAGTTGATATCCCAACTGAGAAGCCACGAGTTGAAGACTATGAAGTTGTTGCCGTAGGGACTCAATATTTGGCTGTGGTGGAGTTGGGACAGCAGCCGTAAGGGGCTGTTGTGAAGTTGTGGCAACCGCAAACAAGGCGTGTGGCACCTGCTGATTGGTGGCCAAGATCTTTGTGATCATGTAGTCATGGTCACTCAGTAACCCGTGTAGTTCAGTAAAGGTAACAGGAGGGGAACGAGCCAATAAGTTGGACTTGAGGCCATTATATTCTTCACGAAGGCCGGTAACAGTTAACATGACCAGATCTTTTTCCTTCATCGGTTCTCCTATGTTGGCAAGGGCAGTAGCATACTCTTGAGCCCGGGCCAAATAGTTAGCCGGTTTTTCATCACCCTTCATGGTGATTCGCAGCAGTTGGCTTTTGAGAGTAAATTCATGAGAGGAGGAAACGGGTGCATAAGCGCGCTCAAGTGATAACCATACCTCACGAGTAGTGTGTCCCTGAACACGCTGAAAAGATTCTTCAGAAACTGTGTTGACAATAAGCATACGGACATGAGCATCATTGGCAATCCATGGAGCATAACTCGGGTTAACAGTGGTGGTTGTTCCAGTTGTAACATCCTTTGATGGGCAAGGGATGGTACCATCCACATAACCGAGTAGGTTATGAGAGGCAAGGAAGGGTTCGACTATTTGTTTCCAGTAGCCACAGTTTGTAGGTTTTAGGGTCAAAGCAAACTTGTGAGAGTTATGGATAGCTTTTTCATGATTTGTAAAGGTTGTTATGGCAGCCATAATAATCGGATTAGGTTTGTTAATCGATGCAGGAAGATGGCAGAAGGTTTGGTGATCGGCTGTTAAGATAGCAGCCACATGATTGTTAATCGGCTGTTAGGTTGGTTAGGGTTGATAGCTGCAGCAGAGAAGAGAGAAAAAAAAAAGAAGAAAAAGGCGGCATCAGCTTTTAGGGTTTAGGGAATCCCAGAGCGTATAAGCTCTGATACCAAATTGAAACGTATAATTGTAATTAGGTTTTTATTGATTAATAATGAAGAATACAAGGCCCTATATATAGATAAACTAATTACAACTTGGTACCCTTAATAATAATAAACTTGTCTAATTTAAATAACTTAGTCTAACATAGAGGGTTTTTTTTAAACTAAAGATTGGTAAGTAATCCAACTAGTAAGTGTTTGATATTTTTCTAGAATGAAACCCTAAGAATTACATTTTGATGACGAACAAGAATCATATTAGGCTTTTTTCCCCTAACAAAGAGCCCATACCAAACTACTTAAATAATACCGTACATACATTAAAAAATATTAGACAACTTATTCTATCGTTTATTTATCTCTATACCAAACCAAATCTTAACAAACATTAGCATATTAACCCACCTTCTCCCTTTACATACATAACATGAAATAAGTGAACTCTAAGGTAGCGTTCATTTCATGGAATGGAATGGAATGTGGAGGGAATTGGAATGTGAATTCCATTCTCGAGGTTGTTCGTTGCAACAACAAATGGAATTGAAATTGAATCAAAATCCCACTAAATCCTTTAAACAATGAGATTTGAAATCCTTCCAAACTTGGGAGGATTTTTTTAAAAAGCGTAGGATTTCATGTCAATTTACCAAAATAGCCTTGTAACCCTAGGAATTACATCTCGTTGTTTTAGTTCATCCTCTTACACAAACCCGCAAGCTCTCTACCGGAGTAAACCGTTGGTTCCCTGCCGGATAAACTGAAGCTGTGTCAACCATCAGAGTGACCTGCCGCCGTCTCAACCTTCGGAGCAAACCGTCGCCGTCTTAACCACTGAAGCGAACCGCCGCCGTCTCTACCGACGAAGCCATACAATGTCGTCTCAATCATCGGAACAAATTGTCTAAATCTCAACCGTTGGAGCAAACCGTCGTCGTCTCTACGCCAGAGTGAACGCACATCAGACTTGAACCAGGTTACTAATCGATCGATTATATGTTGATTTTGCTATCTATCACTACTCGAATCTTATTAATTTTGTTAAGATTTTGGTAGCATTAGGCAGATTCTCTATAATAGGCATATTTGTTTTCCAGTTATACAAGTTTATATTGTGTCATACTTCATGATTAACATCAATTGCTACATTCAAAGTCATATATGTTTCATTTAGATGTTTAATGTGTTTATCTAGATTGATTTCGAGGGTTAGGTCTTAATTAATCAATTATATTGTGTATTATGGGATTTCAAAGGAATCCATCAAAATCCAATTCCAATTTCATTCCATTCCGTGAAACGAACGCTACCTAATATCCAGAGAATTTGGTTTAACGTTTAGTTGGTTTATCCTTCCTAGTGGAGACGTAGGTTCGATTCCTGCTTGAGCCATTTTCGATGGACATCTAGGTTACGGGACAAATCAGTGTTTTAATCACAGGTTCGAACGTGACGAGGGGCGAGGATTTACGGATTCCATCCGATTCCCATGCATCCGGGGGCACAGTCTCATGGCGATCGAGGAGTCAACCTTGGACATAGCCCCAAGCAGGGTGGGTTTACACGTGAGATTCTTTGTCATTAAAAAAAGTGAACTAAGATAGTGTTCGTTTCACAAAATTGAATAGAATCTGGATAGAATTGGAATTTAGATTCCATTCCTTATGTTATTCGTTTCATCAAAGGAAGGAATTGGAATCTCAATTCCATTCTTGATCGTGTTCGGTTAGCAAAGGAATTGGAATTGGAAATAATTCCTTTAAATTACTTTAACTAAAGGAAATCAAAATCCTTCCAAATTTTAAAGGAATTCAAGGAAAGTCATTGGATTCTTTGACCGGTGACCGATGTTGAAAACGTCTTGACCCAAACTAGTCCATCACCGACCTGACCCGTTAATAACCCGAAACGTCTCAACCTGATCCGACCGTTAACTAACCGACCCAGCTCGTTACCGACTTGAAACATCTCGCTTTGGCCCGACTCGTTGACGGTCCGTAACGTCTCCAACCCGACTCGAATTGACCCGTTAACGACCCGAAATGTCTCAATTCGGCACGATCTCCGGACTGAAATTGGTAGATTCCAATTCATTTATGGAATTGAGATCCCAATTCCAACAAATTCTCATTCTTATTGGAATGTTTATATTCTAAATGTCTTCCAATTCATACTCAAAGTCCAATTCCAGCTCCATTATATTCCATGAAACGAACACCGCCTAAATCAATCCTTGGAAATGATAAATAACAACTTTTTAAACTAAAATTTACTTAAGGGACTAAACTTGCAACCTCCATAAAGTATAAGGACGTAATAAATGTAGACAAAAATAAAGAGAGACGGCATAAAAGCGCGTGCGTCAGCTAGAGAGAGAGAGAGAGAGAGAGAGTTGTTGGGGTTTGATACACATATACATATACTGATATACATACATACAGGTAATCAATCAAAAACATATCATCTTTACTGTAGATAAATCATCTCTTTCTGATTACCTTCATCAGAAATCACTTCCGATCATTCCATTTTCCTATCATATCTCTAATCTCTTTATAATACATATATAAATCTATACATGTATATCGTTTCCATGCCTGCTGCTTCGACTCAATAAATCCACTTCCTCTTAATTAATCAAGGTTTGTTTTTCATATTTTCTTCACTTTTATCAATTGCTTTTGTTGAAATATTATTTAGTTTCTGATAATTTCCTTTGCGATCATCATCGTCTCTGTGTGTTGACTTTGACTTTCAACGCAATTTTGTTGAAATTGGACTTGGTATTTTTGTTATTGGTTTTGTTGAATTATGTGGTTATTTTATTTGAATTTATCTTTGTTTCGTAATTTTAGGTTGTTTCTTTCGTAATTTTGCTCTCAAGTTAATTAATTAATTATTACTTTTCTTCCTGTAGAAGTTTAGTTGAATTATGCGATTAGTTTTGTGGAATTCATATGTGATTAATTTTGTGGAATTCATATGTGATTAATTTTGTGGAATTCATATGTGATTAATTTTGTGGAATTTATATATGATTAATTTTGTGGAATTTATATGTGCAATATCACACACACACTGATTTGTGATTGAATTTGTGAAAGTGATGGATTGAGACAGAAATACATGTGAAGTTTATTTGATACAAAAGTTGTGTTGCTTATGAAATATTGTGTTGTTTCTTGTTTCTTTGATGACTAACCGTAAATGTTTATTTGTTCGTGTTTGAATTGGTTTATTTTGTTCGGTTAATTGCAGATATTTGGAGGGATCTTATTTTCCTGCTGATGTTCATAAGTCGGTATTGTAATACACATAAAAAATACAGAACAAATGCCATCACTAAAGATGAAAATGAAGTCAACCGTGGGCTGTTTGAGAGAAAAGAATGGCCTCCATGTTTGTCAAAAATCGAGCAAGATATTCAAGAACTCGTCGTCACAAACTAAAAGTTTCCAAGAAGAATCTCAACTCGAGACGTTTATATCTAACAAAAAGGATGGTAATACATGGTATTTCTTGTGTAAGTTTATGCAAATTTGACCATTTTTTTGATGTTTTTCTTTTGCAGATTCTGTTTATGGTGAAGCCACTGCGCAGGATCTTAGGAGCGATGAAACTAACTGTTGTGAGTTTTTTGACGAAGAAAGTCTACAGGTTTGGAAATTACTTTTAAACTGGGTTAATATCTATGACAACGAGCCTAGTAACTCCATATATTTAAATATGGAAGTTTTAATCGATTGCAGGATCATACAAAAGTCAATTGCTCTTCAATGGTAGAAACTATCTTTTCACCCGTACCACAATCAATGGACAATAACAGTGAAGCAACTCCTTCATGCGATGGAGGTAAAACAATAAACTGATTATAGAAGTTTTGTGACTTGAAGTTGTATTATATAGTTTTTACTGTTTGGACATTTGATTATAATTATCTGGTTATTAAATCATCAGGTTAGTTACAGCAAAACTGATTATCATAAACTTACCAACAATACTTTTTTACTCATGTTTATTGGATTTATGTACATTTTTTTACAAATATCTTATTGAAGATCTTTTTTAGAAAAAGATTAAAATTAATGTTTTTTAGTCCATTTTATCTAGAAGCGCCTTTAAATATTAGTTGGTCAGACACTGACAATTAAATATCTAATTATTGTAGTTGATTACTTGATTGTGCTATTTTAAAATCACATAAATCATTTTTAAATCACAAATGCAAAACACTAACTTTGTTTTTTATTGTCTCTATTTAGGGAGTGAAAAGGATCTTGAAGTGCCATCACTAGAAGATAAAGATAGTGACAGTATAAACAAAAACTCATGTGAATATCAAAGTTGTAACGTGTCAGATTTCTTCATTTCAGACATGATTGTTTCTAGCTCACCCATTGACGAACCGACATGCTTACCGGATTACGGATGTGATGAATCAAGCATATTTTTAGACGATGAATACATGGTACTAACTTTTCTTGAGGATAGCAATGATTGTGATGACAGAATAAAAAACAGTTCGGAACCTATAATGGCTTCAGAAGAATCAAACTTGTATCTCGCAATTCATCAGCTGACATCATGCAATCAAGAACCCGATGTTAATAATTATCTGGAATGGGATCCAGCAGAATGTTTGGATCCCCAAATGTTTATCAAACTGCCCGATCTTTCTGAAGTGGAAACGAATTTATCGCCCTGGAAAAGAAAAAGTGTCACGCTAGTACTTGATTTAGATGGTATGCAACTTTTTTGGTTATTTTTAAGATTTGCTTATCAATCTACTTTTAAAATGTTTTGACTCTTAGATCCCAATGTTAATAATTATACAGAAACACTTGTCCACTCGTCATTGGAACACTGTGATGATGCAGACTTCAGTTTTCCAGTATTTGTTGATTTCAAAGAGCATACAGTATATGTGAAGCGGAGGCCTTACCTTAAAGAATTCTTGGAAAGGGTTTCGGAAATGTTTCAAGTTGTGGTGTTTACAGCCAGTCAAAGCATTTATGCAAACCAACTACTGGATATATTGGATCCAGATGGAAAAATCATCTCTCGCCGCGCTTATAGAGAATCGTGTATTTTTGTTGATGGAAGTTATACCAAAGATCTAACTGTTTTAGGTGTTGATCTTGCTAAAGTTGCCATAATTGATAATTGCCCACAGGTAGCTTTTTGGTTACAATTTTTTTCTTTTATATATCATATGATGTTAGTTGTAGATCTTGCTTAGTCAACATAATACTCTTTTGTCCAAAATTTTTATATTTTTTAAGGGTAAAATACCATTTTCGTTCCTAAGGTTTGGCCAGTTTTGCGACTTTCGTCCAAAGGTTTGTTTTTCCGCATCTGGATCCAAAAGGTTTGAAATTTGCCATTTTCATCCGGCTTGTTAACCTCATTCATTTTTCTCTGTTAAGTAAGGGGTATTTCTGTCTTTTTGTCAACTTAAAGGGCAATTCAGTCTTTTTCAGGGGTATTCGGTCTTTTCACATAAAGTGAAAAAGACCGAATCGCTCTTTAGGTTAACAAAAAAGACGGAAATACCCCTGACTTTACAGAGAAAAATGGATGGAGTTAACGAGCCGGATGAAAATGGCAAGATTTCAAATCTTTTGGATCCAGATGCGAAAAAACAAACCTTTGGACCAAAATTGCAAAACTGCCAAACCTCACGAAAATGGCATTTTACTCCTTTTTTTGAAACATGTCAAATTTGATTACAAAAATTATCTGATTCCAACAATAATTTATTTTGTTAATAAAATGATTTAGGAGGTTTTATCATTTAAAAAATACACTTTGGGTGAATTTCGACTCGTTTCTGTTTATGTTGTTTTTGGATATCTTTTGAGCCTCATCAACCTTTGGTGGTTTCAGGTTTTCCGATTGCAAGTAAATAATGGAATTCCAATAAAGAGTTGGTTCAATGATCCATCAGATTGTGCATTAATTACCTTACTACCCTTCCTGGAGACACTAGCAGATGCACAAGATGTCCGTCCACTAATCGCTAAAAGATTCGGTAACAAGGAATAAATGCCCTTGTTTTTCATTGTTTTACTCCAAATATTAGTTGCTTATCACCCCCTCCGTGTGCTCCTAATATAATTATCCATATAAATAAGACGTCTTATTTCTCATCTAGATATCTTACTTGGTTTTCTTTCTATATTGTAGTTGCAGAAATTTCTAATTTCCAGTGTACAGTTATAGAATCTTAGAAACTGCAATTCAGTGTGATTTGATTTTTACCTGATGAATATCTTTCTTTATTGGCAATTTTTATATTACTATTATTATTTTTCTGCCATCACTAAATTTATTTCAAGACCTTTGATAGGCTGTCAAACACTTGGAAGTTGAGTTAACAGGGGTAAAGTGTTACTTGAACTAGGTTATAATTTGGCGTAGAATCAAGTCATGGAAATAGTTTTATTCAAAATGAGTTACTTTTTTTATGATTTTTTAGATGCCTATGTGCAGGTGAAATGATGATCTTTAATGGGTTGATAGCCAAATGCATCCTAATAGGTATTATTCTTTTATAACTGAAAATTATATACCATTCTATACAAATCCCCCTGCCGGTAACATAAGTTATGTTTTTGACACAAACAGCAAGTAGATTTTTGTTTACTTTTCATGTATGTTGACTTTTAATATGTAGCTTGATATAGTTTTTAAAGTCTCTAATCCGTTAGATTAATTTCCAACAGTTTGAACGCTCGTAGTTTTTAAAGGTAAATTTGCGTCCACTTTGAGTCTAAAACTTTCTGTTAAAAGCTAGATATGTGTTGACATTTTATTTTATGTTGACTTTTAACAGGTAGTTTTGTGTTGAATTCTGATAGATTTCAAAGTCCCTAAACCTTCTGAAACTTGTTTGTTTTTTACTTTGGATTTCAAATCATCCTCACATAGTAGATGCATGACTCTTATATATTTTTAAGTTGTGAAAAAGATGCTCGACTCTCTTATATCCATGTTTCAACCTCTTATTATAATCTGATGTTGATTTACGATATATGTACTACTAGTTTTTCCTGTAGAATTTTCTGATGTTTTACTTTGAAAGATACTTTCGAAACTATAATGTATGTGTGCGTAACAACCTTTTAACTAAAAATCACAAATAAGTTGAAAACCACATAGGCAGTTGTATATAAAACTTAAATGTGGTTTCTTATTTAATGAATTTTAAATTTTTTCGACGACATGCGGATGTGCATTAGACATCTTATATAAAACCCAAACTTTTTAAGTCTTGAATTATAATATCATGCTTTAAAATTTGGGAACCTTTACAAAAAAAATAAAGTTCCATTACAAAAGTTGGGTGTACAAATGAATAACAAATCATGCTTCCAGATTTACTTGTTGTATAGAAAGTGGAATGTCCACTCCCTCATTAGTCTATAATCTTGCACTTATCTTTGGAAAATGGTAAGAAGTTAATGATTTTTGATATTGTAAAGAGATTGTCACTCACTCCTTGGTGATATCATCAACTTTACTAATGGTCAATGCCACACTTTCATGTCTAATGTTTGAAACACTTGTGGTCGATTATGGCGTCGTCCAATGATTTGGAAAAAAGTCTGGAAAACTTGGAATGATTTTCAAGTTGTTTTTTCACACTATTAAGCAAGGCTTCTCCCGGTCTCTCTTGCGTAGTCCGACTCTAAACTTGGTAAGTCATATCTTAGTGACCTTTAATCTCGAAAATGCCTATTATCTAAAAGTAAAGATCATGGAGTGTTGAGGAGATTAATATAATATCTACATTCAAACACTTATGTTGTACTTATGAGTGGTCAAAATTAGGAAGAATTACTATAGGTAATCAACACCTACATTATCAAATAGAGTAGAGGTGTCTTGATTGGTAACACATTGAAGATGTGATGATTGTAGTGCTTCCTTCCACACTGTTACAAGGAAGAAGTTGTGGTTATCTCTACCATTTAAAAGAGAAGCTTGCAAAGGCCTTTGATTAGTGAGATATCCTCAAGGAGTAGACTAGTTAATACTGACACCAACCACCATAGATATTCAATCTTAGTGTTTCATGTGTTCATCTTTATTCAATTTTAAACTTGTTCAAATTAGTTTTTAACATAAAAATACATTCTTAACAAACAAGAATTTTACAAAAGTGGTTACAAACCTTAAATATAATCTATGCACCCTCCTATAGGCTCTTACATTATTGTTTATTGTTATTGACATTTAACATTTTAATTGAAGCCTTGATGTTTTATTAGATTTTTTTAAACGTATTTGCAAAACAATATCATGATGAAAAGTTATATCTAATTATACATGTATATATTTATAAAAAAAGGAAAATAAACATTGATTACTCCAAGTATATTTGATGTAATCAACTAACTATTGATTACTCCAATCTGTTGATAAATAATATACATTCAAATATATAATTTAGACTAATTACAATTATAATTAACTAAATTGAACTTCTAATTAATCAAAATCATATAGGGTCAAAATTGATTACTCCAACCTTTTGATTCTTCAACTGAAAGGGATGCTCCCCTCATGAGATGGTGGTAAACTTTTCACCTACCAAATCATCTATTGTCATATCAATTTCCCGCTCTAACTCTCCTTTTGTCCAAAAAACATAAGAGGTGGTCATCACTCGTGGGAAGAGGTAAACTAATTAATTTTTTTCCCTTTCTTATAAATTACTTAATTAATAAATGAAACATATTTTTACCAAAATAAAAGAGCAATAAATTAAAAAATATTACATTAAATTTAAAATAAAATAAAATTACATTTAATTAAAAATAAAATAAACTAAATTAAACTAACTAATATTACTACTCTTAGCCGGATTCCACCAATAGGTGGGGTAAATCTATTCTCCCGAGATGCTCAACAAGGTCATGTTTTAAGTCTCCAATGCGTATCTTCATCTATAAGCTCGTTTAACACTGTTATCGAGAGCGGGCTCAACTGGAGGATATCAAATGTGTACCGGTGCTATCGTGTTTCCATCGTCTTTTAAAATTATGTTATGTAAAATAATACACGTATACACCACGTACCTAATTTTTTCACACTCCTAGCACGCATTTGCCAATTCATTATGCCCCATTTTGACTTCAAAACCCCAAAATTCCGTTCCACGTTTTTTCTTGCCGTCTCGTGTTGCTTCTTGGACTTTTTTTCGTCTAGTAGGTGAGGATATGGAAATGGTTTGACAAACACGAACCATGTAGGATAGATTTCATCCACGAGATAGTACCATGTTGGTATAAGTGGTTGTTAACGTAAAATTGACATTTTAGCGCCGTTCCATTTCGTTCAATAAGAAATAATGAAGATTGATGAAGCAGATTGATGTCATTTTGTGCACCTAGAGGATCGAAAAAAAAACTTTTTTTAATATAAACGGCTATATAGCCGTCAAATTGAGACGATCAAAAGGCAACGGTCAGATTTCCATGCGGGGGTACTCACCACGAATCCTAAATCCCGCGCGGCAAAGAGTGACGGCGGCGGTGTTCCCCGCGATGAAGAGGTTCACCGCCCTTTTATCGCATGGAACCCGTTCAACCTTATCCACATCAATCTTTTTCAAACATTTTAAATAGTGTTATTAAGCATGTTTAAACATGTGCCTTACCAATTTATGAAATTTATGTAATCTGTTATTCTTAACCAATTTCCGCCATGCACCATAATAAATAAGTTTAAATATCATTTGAACCATTTTTTAAGCTATCAAAACATTAGAAATGGCAATAACATGAATTTTACCATGACATTATACCACAAATTCAACAATTTAAAATCCAAATTACACCATTTCACAACAATTAACATATTTATACTAGAAATTGTAACCCAATAGTATTAGGGTATAACCTAATAGTTTCAGGGTGTATAGTAAACATGCTTCTATCAAGTGATTATTGTTTTAATCCCACAACGGATATTGGTGTGGAGTAAGGTATCTGATTTAGAGTTGATGGACTCAGACTCTTATTTAGAACAAATAGACAAGAGGAAACAAGGTAGAAAAGACACAAACGTTAAGCGATTGTAAACGATTGGAGTTACATGACCAGTTGATGAAAAGGTCATGACGAGCTGTGACGAATGCCTTTGGCGGATTGGCCCAACTGTCAGACTCAAAATCCTTGATATAACCCCAGTTTCGTCAATCAAGAATTTCTCACAAATTGTGCATTCTTCCCCGGTTTCCCTTTTTTACCTAAAACAAGAGATTTTTAATTAAAGCTACTATTTAGACCATATGGTGTGGAGAGGCTTGAAAAGCAGACGTTATTCGACACGTCAGCACGCGTCAAAACGGGGCGTTGTGCCAAAACACGGGGTGTGGGAAGGGGCGTGGAACAGTGGCGCTATTCGACACATAGCACCTATTTTTTGTTATTATTTTTATATAAGTTTTGTATTTAATTTTTTTATATACTTATATAATAATTAACAATAATAAAAAAATTAGAAATGTAAATATACAAAATACATAAATTTAAAAAAAGGTTCTATAATTTAAATAAAAAAACTACATAGATTAAATAAGTAAAGCTAAAAAACCAAACTAAGTACGATATTTTGCCTTTTTTCTTCTTTTAGTTTCTTGTACATTTCTCTCTCTTCGTCGTCTAGGTGATCGATCTTCATAGCCAGAAATTTCATATCTGATTTCCTTTCCTTTTGCTTGTGTAACACCCTAACATGTTTTAACGAAAAATACGCAGCGGAAATGTGAACTAAAAAAATTCTTTCGTTATAACATTTTAACCTATTAGAAACCGTTGGAATAATCTTTTTTTTTAAATATAGTGTCCTTCATTCTTCTTTAAAAGATAGAACACAATCTAGGATTATGAACTATATGACCTCGCCCCCGTACAAACCACATACTTTGACTCGATCATCCACCGTTTACACCTCATGGTAATGATAATTCCGTGCAACCTGCAATCACCACATACAACCGCATCATTGATATTTGGTGACATTATACACAATCTAAGCATACATAATTAAATGACCACGCCACATTCTTTCTACTTATGCTAATTATCATGGTTATCTTTCCAGGTACAATCCTGCATCCTAAAGTCAAATCTTTATAGGACCAACATTAGTATAGCTGCACTTTCATTTCATCTCAAGGCATAAGATTAGTGACATTAATACTCAAACGTATTGAAGCCATTTATATATATACAAACATATCTCCATATCCAAGCTCTTACGTACAACTTTCATTCTCATATATTCATACTAACAATTCATCGTCACAATCTACCTTACGTATAAGTCTCATACTTACAAACCTATGCACATGCTTACCTATGGATTCCGCCACTAGCATGTAAGTAAGCCATACACACACATGCTTACATACTTATTCATCCCCGACAAACATTATCACAGCTCAATAAGTTCATATAACTCCCTATTAGTTATTTTCACTTTCGATGTTCATTAAGGGTTATGGAACATGTTTTAGGAGGTACGGAACTCGCGGTGCGAATAACTAACAAAAACAACATATCAGGTTTGTGAGGAGCGTCGGCGACGCCTCCTAGATAGTTACGTCGGGACCTCATTTGCGTAGACAGTTGATTAGAGCGTCGGGGGAAGGGGGCAGCGTCGGTGACTCCTAGGGAGGCCGTCGGCGACGCCCCTTCTGTGTTGCCGAAGTTGTTTTCCTTTATTAAGCTTACATAACCGTTTCCGGTTCCCGTTCCAACCCGAACTGACCCATAACGTCCCGTATCATCCCATAACATTCTGTAAGCTTCCTGTATCCTCCCGTAGCATCCCGAAATATTTTAACATTTAACCCTATGTCCCCATAATCAAATCTATACTTCTATCATATTTTCTTGATTTTGACCCGTTTAATTATACTAAGTTATTTCCGACATAGCTAACTACTTATGGCTCGCTACAACAATACTTGCCTTAGTACTAAGATTACTTAAACATTCTTATATGGTTCCCATACCATAACATCCAATACCCACACCCGACACATACTTTCTACATTTTGACCCGTTCACTTCTACCATGAATTCCAAACATATATGACTTCCTATTGACTTACCACTACAATATGTACCTTAATTCTTACCCATAATTTCTTACACGATTCCCTGTATTCAACATAACAAAATTCATTTATATAATAAGAAGTGATGCCGGAAATCGCTTACCTTAGCGTCCATATTTGCATCCGTTACCTTACCTCCTTTTGACCCGTTAGCCTTCCAAGCTTCCATCCACTTTGACATGATTCCTACACTTTCATGTCATAGCATTCGCATTCTTGTTTGTATACATGATTGTACATGTTAACGGTCATATCAAATGTATATCTCACATTTGACTTTCATTAGTCAATTCAAACAAGCATAAGACATATTCCCACAATCATATCTTTTCAACTCATATAATTCATCACGTCATCACATATAGCACATAGTGATCTACTACGTACCATATGACTTTCTATAACATTACAATTGTGACAAAAAGTCTAACCTAGCTACTTATGCATAGTTGACTTTCAGAAAGTCAATGATTTATCATACGAACATTCGACTTAACTTTATACATCTGTGTCATCATAGTAGACCATACAATGACACTATATACATTTCATACTCATGATACAATACACATTCAACCATATGGTCACCTAGTTATATGCACACACCAAACATATTCATTTCCGGCTAACATCATGACTCATACTTAGCAATCCAACATCATTCCAATTTCATCCCTTCTAATGATCTCTTATGCTTCACATTTAGCATACTTTTACTTATCAGTTTCGATTAAGCAATTATGCGAACATATATAAACATCATACCGCTCCAACATTGTGTACAAGTTCCTAAAGCATATTTCTACACAACTCGTACCATTAACTACACCATCTCATGAAATCCTTCTATAATGCATTTTTCTAGTTTAATTATCTTCAATCATGGCATTATCGCATTCGACATATATTCATTCATAGTTTAGCATATATTTTATCAAAACACATTCCTAATGTTGTTTTACTATCAAGTATATCATTATCACTTTCTATACATGTTCAACTATTGTTTGCATACAATTCTCATCTAATAATCTCACTTATGCATTTCATCAAACACTTAGTGTGCATGCTACTATATAAGCACGATGTACAACCCATTCATGCTTGATTACTTATTTCTTTCTTTCATTCATCAAATACAACTAAACATCCATTTGTTTCATATCAAAATCATCTTATCTAAAAACAATTCATTACATACAACATACTACACCAAATTTTTACAAGAATTGGACATGGGTGATACACCTATGTCATCATCTTCATCATCACCAAGTGGGTTTTATGTCAAAACATCAAATTACTTGAAATTGTTCATAACACAAGTTCTATTTGGTGATTCTAACACATATACATGATCAATTTCATTCAATTTCGTAGATTAAACATAAACCCACTTCATACAAGATTATTAAATCTCAAACTACAACTTACCACATGTTTGTTAAGTTGAGATGATAGATCTTCATCCATGCAATGTTTTTCATTCGACTTTTGGCTTTGATTTGGTTGAATTTGCACTCTTGTTCTTGGGAGGATTTCTCCTCTTTCTCCATCTCCATACACGACACACACGTATTACACACACTAGAATTCTGCATTACATTTAATCCAAACTTCATCCTAAATCTCCAAATTCAGCCCCTCATGTTTGTTACTTGTTCATAATCGTCCCACATTCATTCTTTATTTGTTTGGACTAAACTATTTAACGAGGTTAAATAGCCTAGTCATTTTATTTTATGTTTTATCATATGGAACATATGACGAATGTAAACATTCGAGTTTTAGGGCGTTACAGCTTGAACATCTCGATGGCTTCCTTTTTTTGGGTGCTTATTTCTTGTTGAATGATATTAAACGTAGTCATTTGGTCTTTGAAGCCGACCAACACGGGGTTTCTTTCATCACACTACGCTTTTTGCACCATCTTTTTTAATTATCTTTACCAGGTGGGCGCTCTACTTCTAAATCATTGTCGCTTAAGTTGATCTCAAACTCGGTACGAGCATCCGAGCGACTAGTGGATGAACAACTTCTAGACATTTTGGACGACGATTGTCCCGCTAAAGGTACCAGTGCCCATTTTGGGGAGTTTTTATGCAACATCCCAACAATGAAGAAACTTAAAGGTAGCCCTTTTTCCCTTCCGAATACAACGTCATCGCACGAGTCAATAAGTCGGTGTCCGTTTCGCCACTTTTTCGGTTGTTCCTTAAGTTGTTGTAGTGGTCGTTGAAGGCACTCATGGCTTGATTTATTTCACGCCACTTAGACGAGAGACTATCGTGATAGAAATCTCGTCCCAAGGTTTTGTGATAAAGGTCGTTTATACGCTTCCAAAAATTATCACTATGTTGGTTGGTACCTATTAAAAAATATTATAAGTACGAAATGTATTTTTTACAATAAATATAATAAAAATATACCTATAACCGAATTCTCCGAAATTGAAAGCCAAGCTTTCGTCAACACCAACTCGTCCTCATTTGTCCACGGATACACGGAACTATCCTCTTTTGCTTTTTCCTTTTCGGCCTCAGTTTTCTTTTTAGGGTTGTGTTTCCGTCGCGTAGAGGATTCGGGTGGTGATGGTTGAGTTTCCGGTACGGATTCGAGTGTAGGGGACGTTTGGGATGGAGGAGGAGCAGTTGAGACATAAAAGGCGGGGACCCTTGAGCTTGCATTTGATGTGGACACATAAAAGGTAGGTTCACAAGAAGTTGCGGACCGATTGAGACCCTTGAGGGGAAGTGGTGTTTGGTACTTCCCACACGCCATAGGGGATGTTCGGATCGAGGTTGCGGTTTTGTGGATGCATTATTTTTTATAAAAGTTTGAGAGATTTTATAAAAACTAAGATTGGGGAGAAGAGAATGAGGTGAAAATAGTGAAAAGTGTTGAGTTTTTATATAGATGTGGTAAAATATTATTTTAAATCAAAATCTTTTTTTTTAATAATGTCGTCAAGGTACAGCGGCTATATGTCACCTTATTCATAACGCGCCACATTAACACAAATTTGTTCACAACGTTGGATCCATAAACGTCGTCTACGGTATGATGTGTGCAGCATGGAAACACATAAACACCGTTAATCCAACTTAAAAAAAAGAAAAAGAAGAAAAAAGAAACTTCATTTGAGAAACGGACATGGAGAGTGGCAATGGTTTCGAACCAGTGAGTCTCGTTGGCTTCATAATCGACACGTTGGCGTCACCTTCTTCTGTCGTAGCTCCGTCATCACCACATGGTGCGGCGTTGGGCGACAAATTCGTCTTTCAAACACCCATGGGGTCATGTTTGTCACTACTCATTTCATCATACAACTCGACATCGGATCCACACCTGTAACCTTTTTTAAATTTCCGTATACGGAATTAGTTTTCAATTTATGTAAAAAAGAAAAGGAAACAATCCCACAACTTCTGAAGAAAAAACTCGTCAGCAGCAGCAGCGCACACCAGCTGCTTGATAATATGACTCAATGAGTTATTTCAAGGAGATAAACATACAAGTACAGTGGCTCCAAAATACCCATTCCAGTTTCCAATGTGTGGTCTAAATATCTTTATATATGCGGTAAATGGTGGAAAAGGTTGCAATCTTTAATCTCTTTTGTCAAGATGTTGCACTCTTTTTGTTGAAATTAAGCCCAGTTGTGTATGTTGTTCATGCTAGTGCAAAGAAGATAGAGATAGTAATATACAACAGGAGTAGCAAAACATCTATAAAAGTGTTATGAAAATGGAGGCAAGAAGCAAGGGAGTAGATGCAGAGGTCCCAACCAGTTACAATAATAACCCTGCTGGTGCCACCTCATCATCATCATCAGGTAGATGTGGAAGCAGCATGAACCCAACCTTGGCTCAATACGGTGCTGATGCTAGGCTTTTAGCAGAGTTTGAGCAGTCTGTTGAATCTGGTAAATCTTTTAACTACACAGATTCGATTACGCATGCGCCAGAAGCTGTAGCTGAACAACAAATGGCTGCTTATTTATCCAAAATTCAAAGAGGTGGTTTTGTTCAACCTTTTGGCTGTATGATTGCAGTTGAAGAACCCACTTTTAGCATCATAAGTTTTAGCGAAAACTGTTTTAGTATGTTGTGTTTGAATCTGGACAATCCTGAGAAGAAAACTCTGCTTGGAATTGACGCCAGAACCCTTTTCACTTCTAGTTCCAGGGCTTCATTAGAAAGAGCTGTAGCTTCTAAAGAAATGAAGTTGTCAAACCCTATTTGGGTTCACTCTAAAACTACCCGTAAACCGTTTTATGCAATTCTCCATAGGATTGATGTGGGCATTGTGATTGATTTAGAGCCGGCTAATGATAGTGACCCCGCAGTATTGTTTGCTGGTGCGGTTCAGTCGCAAAAACTTGTTGTTAGAGCGATTTCGAAGCTGAATTCCCTCCCTGGTGGAGATATCGGTGCTATGTGTGACACCCTTGTTGAAGAAGTACAAAAGCTTACGGGTTATGATCGGGTTATGGTTTATAAATTCCATGATGATGAACATGGTGAAGTTATTTCAGAAGTTAAAAGAACTGATTTAGAATCGTATTTAGGGCTGCATTATCCTGCAACAGACATCCCACAAGCTGCTCGATTCCTGTTTAAACAAAATCGGGTGAGAATAATTGTTGATTCTCAAGCTAAATCAGTTCCCGTGATTCAAAGTCAAGAACTAAAGCAACCGATTTTTTTGGTCAACTCTACCCTTCGGGCCCCACACGGCTGCCATACAGTTTACATGGATAACATGAATTCTGTTGCATCTTTAGTGATGGCAATTCTCGTAAACAACAATGAATCCACGAAGTTATGGGGTTTGGTGGCATGCCATCACACAACACAACGTTATATCCCATTCTCACTTCGTTACGCTTGTGAATTTTTAATGCAATCGATGGGTTTGCAGCTCTACATGGAGCTTCAGTTAGCCGAACAAATAGCAGAGAAAAACATCCTCCGTATGCAGGCCACCTTATGTGACATGCTACTGCGAGAGGACCCTTTTCAGTTAATAACTCATTCTCCAAGTATCATGGATTTAGTCAAATGTGACGGGGCAGCTTTATACCATGGTGACGAAGTTTGGTTAATTGGTGTAACTCCGAATGAATCACAAGTTACAGATATCGTTAAATGGTTGTGTAATGAACATAAGGATTCTATAGGGTTCAGTACAGAAAGTTTGTTGCATGCGGGATATCCTGGTGCATCTTTGTTTGGTGATACAGTTTGTGGTATGGCTGCTGCAAGAATTACTTTAAACGATTTCGTGTTTTGGTTCAGATCACAAACTGAGAAACAGATTAAGTGGGCAGGTGCTAAACATCATCCTGAAGATAAAGATTTGAATATAATGCATCCAAGATCTTCATTTAAGGCGTTTCTTGAAATTGTAAAATTTAGAAGTTTACCTTGGGAAGATTCTGAGATCAATGTGATTCATTCGTTGCAGTTAATAATGAGAACATCAGCTCAAAATGTTGTGATTAACAATTGTGGTGATCAAAGAGTGATGGATTATAGTCACCGAAGTCAGAGTGATGCTCAACAGGTGGCTGAAATTAGTTCGTTTGCGTGTGAAATGGCGAGATTGATTGAAACAGCATCTGTTCCTATTTTTGGTGTTGATGTGTGTGGTTTGATAAACGGGTGGAATGAGAAAATCGCAGAGTTGACTGGAGTCAAAGCTAGTGAAGCTATCGGAAAGTCTTTGATTGATGAATTTGTTGATGAAACATCACATGGAGTTGTTGAAGATCTTCTCAGTAGAGCTTTGCAAGGTAAATAATTTATTTTACAATAATATAAACTGATTTTATTATAGAATTTCGTATAAAATATTAGTTATTAGTTAGAAAGTATTAAAGGTGATTTTATTTAATATAGGTAAAGAAGAAAAAAACATTGAACTGAAACTACGAAAAGTTGGCATTCACCAGCAAGACAAACCTATTATATACATTATGGCGAATACATGCACAAGCAGAGACTACATGAACAATATTGTCGGTGTATCCTTTGTGGGTCAAGATGTCACAGACAAGAAAACTATCATGGACCGATTTATACGCATGGAAGGCGATTATAACTCTATTTTTCGAACCTTAAATCCGTTAATTCCTCCTTTATTTGCTTCGGACGAAAACGCTTGTTGTTCTGAATGGAATGCAGCCATGGAAGAACTTACGGGTCGTATGAAACATGAAGTTTTCGGAAAAGTTCTTCCTGGTGAAGTTTTTGGAGGTTTATGTTCACTTAAAGATGAAGATACACTGGCCAAATTCATGATCATGTTATATACAGCAATCAACGGTCACGATTCATCGGATTTACCATTTGGGTTGTTTGGAAAAGATGGGAATCTTGTAGAGGGTCATTTGACAACAAACACGAGAGTTGGTGAGGATGGAAAAGTGGTTGGGTGTTTTTGTTTTTTGAGTGTGCGAATGCCTTCAGAAGACGGTAAAAATGAGCAAGAGTTTGTGTTGAAACATGATGATTTAGCGTATATTAAGCGAGAAATTAAGAACCCTTTAAACGGGCTTCGTATTACTCGCGAGCTTCTGCAAAAGTCAGCTATTTCAGATAATCAGAAGCAGTATCTTGAGACAAGTGGTGCCTGTGAAAGACAAATTGCATCGATTGTCGAGAATCTGGATATAAAAAGTATCGAAGAAGGGTAAGTGTTAATTCTAGAGATGCAAATGAACGGGTTGGGTAACGGGTCAAACTGGGTAACTTTAGAGTATATGTAGGCTTGGGTTGACCCGAGAACAGTTTTTGTCCATAATTTAATGCATAATTAGGGGTGTGAATTTCTGACACGACCTGAAAACACACCGAACCTAACACGAAATCCGTGGGTTTGGGTTTAGTCTAAACGGGCTCGGGTCAGTTCAAATTAAACCCGCAAACCCATTTAGCTAAACGGATCGGGTTCAGGTCAACCCAGTCAGGTTGGCGGGTTCCCGTTTAACCCATTTATACTATATTATATTTTTTTACAATATGTTTTATGTCATGATTTTGGGTTCGTCTAAAATTTCGGGTTGACACAGTCAGTTTGGCAGGTTGACACGATTTTCGGGTTTGGGTCGTGTTCGGGTTCGTCTAAAATTTTCGGTTTCGGATCGGGTTGAACCCGCGAACACGAACCGTTTAGCACCCCTTTAAATATGATTACAAAAATGTTATAATGTATTATAATAATCTAATACTTTATTCCCATTTTATCTAAAAGAATGCATAACAGTTATCATCTACTGAAAGAATGCATAACAGTTTCACAGAAGCAAATTTGCGTGTTAGCCTCATAAGTCAAGCTTTTATCTGCTATTCATTGTAGTGATTGTTTGTAAAGTGTTTTTGGATTTTTCAGCAATCTGGAACTGAACTCAGACCAATTTGTCATGGAGAATCTTTTAGATGCTATCGTGAGCCAAGTAATGATCGTTTTGAACGAAAAGAATATTCCATTGGTTCATGAAATACCTAATCAAGTCAAAATGCTTGATCTTATTGGCGATCAAATTAGGCTTCAGATAATCTTATCAGATTTCTTGATCAGCACTGCAAACCATGCACCTTCACGAGATGGTTGGGTGCAAATCAAAGTGTCCCCTGGGCTCAGGATGAAACAAGATGGACATGAATACATTCATCTACAGTTCAGGTACATGGTTATCCGTTTTGATCCATTATGAAACCCGGATAACCCACCCATTTAGAAGTCCTAACCAACTTTTTGTTGTTGCAGAATGACTCATCCGGGCACAGGATTACCTGCGGATATTATCTCAGACATGTATGAAGAAGGAAAAAACCAGGGTACCCAAGAGGGACGTGCTCTTAGTCTTTCTAGAAAACTTCTTAATGTTATGAAAGGCCATGTGCATTATGTTAGAGATGACAACAAGTGTTGTTTTCTCATTGACATAAAGCTTAAAACCAGAAAATAAAGGTTTGAAAACAACAATGTTAATTATGTGAAATTTTGGGTGTATGAATGTGAATATATAAAGACTTTTAGTTTTCATTCCAGTTTGTGGATCAGTTTAGTGAATCTTGACATGTAAATGAGCTCAAATTGTTCAAATTTAATGGTGATGTTGATATTATCCACATGTATCAACACCTTATACCGTCTTCTCTCATCCACAGTGATACGAATAAGATATAGTTGAGACGTGCCATCCCAGATAAGTAATGGGATTGGTGTGTTTTTGCTAATATCTTCACAAAAATGACATATATGGAATTTGTGTGTTTTTGCACCACATATTTCAGCTTTTTTTCATGATACCAAGCGATTTTTTAACAACAATTTATTACATCTAAATATCACATTTTTTTTTAAAACGGCGAATTTCTTGTATTACGCTACCGCACTTTCCAAATTGGAGAGCCTCGTTGCCCCACTCCGACCAAACTATTTATCTTAACTAGGCCCACACTGGCTTCAGAGTTCGGCTTAGGTATTCTCTCGGGAAACTGTACCACCGACGGCCACTTGAAAGCAGTTGTCCCACCACAAGAGCTGAACACTCTCTGGCGTAACACACAGTGGGACGAAACCCAGGTGGGCTTAGGATAGAACCTGACACCTATGCAAGGAGACTAGGCTAAATCCATCATTGTCAAATCCACCAAAGTGACACAAATGAGGATTGAACTTGGGTCTCCATTAGAGAAGCCAAGTCCCCTGCCACTAGGCCGCAAGTGGTGGATACTTAAATATAACATAACCTTCATTTGCAAAAATTTAAACCCACACCGTTTATTGTTCAATTCAATAGTAATATCAATATCAATATTATCCGTATGTATTAACACCTTATACCGTCTTCTCTCATCCACAATAATACGATATTGGAGACGAACCATCATAGAAAAGTGAACGATATGTGACTGTTGTTTTTGCTAACATGCGCCCACATTTTTCAAATTTTTAACGCTACAAGCCACTTTTTAACAACATTTTTTACACCTAAATACCAGATAAACTTGCACTTCAAGGATTTAAACCAACACCGTTTTTGTGAAAGACAGGCTTTTACAGTACTAGATATCACACAAAAGAAGTGATTTTAGCAATCACCATTAGAATCAAATTTGACCAAAAAGGTCAAAATTCAACTCTTTGACCTGCTTCATGAAATAGCATCACAAGAACCACTCTCACAAGGGAATCACAATTAGCCAACAGATAACACATTTTTTTACTACATTAGGTACAAGTCATTACAGCACGATAATGACTTTCTACAACAAACAGATGCTCCTCTAAAACATGAAAAACCTGCTCATGACAACTAAAAGTACTTTACACAAACAAAAAAAAAACTAAATAAACAAAAAAAGTTCCCAACTTCGGTTCCCATCCGTTTTCAATCTAGGAACTGAAGATTCAAAACACATGAAAAGTCAGATCTATCCCCAACACGGACACTATACATTTGCCACAAAACCCATAAACTTACGTCCAAGCAATCATCGCCATCGGTAAAAGCCCGAATAAAACAGTTCCCAAAATGAAGAGGTGAAAGAACAGGAGTTGACGATTTACATATTAGCAAAATGGCAATCGGGATCTGCACATTACTATCATTCGCCTCTTCCAAACTACTTCCTACATAGGATTTTTTTTTCTTTTTTACTCTTTTATCTTTTCAAAAATAGACAAAATCCGCACTCGCATTGCTTTCTTTTTAATACGATTCTCTTAGTTCTTCTATACACTATGTACTGATGAAAGTCAGCAGTCTTGCGTAAATATTATTATTTTAGACGGTTTAGCACGACTGCTGGCTTCACCCGCTGTCAGCTCTTCTCAGTTGTACCAGGTCCCGCACCGTCTTTTGGAGGGCTACCTGATGAGTCACCTGAGTCTGAACCATTTGACCGATGCATTTGAATATTCAAAACATTTGATGACAAAGGTTCCTGTAAGACGGTAAGGATAAATAAACCATTTAACATTTTCATATTCATGAGTTAGCTTTTATTAAGAGTAAAGCTGGACCCCAGTGCAAAGCTTGGCTCTAAAGGCGGAAATACATGTGAAGCAGACTGGTTGGTTACCGGGTCAAAATAGATTCATGTCAAAACAGGGCATAGTTAGGTTGGGTCGACCAAAAACACCTTTTGTGCATTTTTTAGGTTTTAACAAATAACTAAATTGGGTATGACAACAGAAACAATATCATTACAGCAAATATTAACCTATTCACTGAATAAAGTGTATTAACTCACTAGGAGGGGTGTGCACAGTTTGGTTCGGTTTTACAGTAAAACCAAAACCGTAACCGAAATGTTCGTTTTTCGGTTTTTTAAAACCGTTCGGTTTCGTTTTTTAAGTTACAGCAATGGTTCGGTTTTCAGTTTTTGGAACAAAAATTACGTAAGATTCAAAGATAAAAAGCATGATCCAAGATTTAAGAATTTTTCTTAGATGTTTACATTTATGTTATTATATTTTAACATTTTTAATTAATATTCCTCGCATAAACCTAACATTCTAACCTATTTTTGAGTTTTCCAAAGTTCTTATAAGACACATTCTTTTATAATACTTTGAAAATCATATAACTTTTATGTTAAGTTGTGTTATTTCTTTAGACAATGGATAAATCATTCCAAAGATAAACATGTTAATTTCTTATTACAAATAATTGACATTCAAGAATAAGATAATTATTCCTAAGTCAATATATAACAACCATTAAAAAAGATTTAGGTAATTCAGTTGGGTTTGGTTTTCATAAAATGCAAAACCGTAACCGTAACCGAACCGTAAAGTTCAGTTCGGTTTTTTTGTACGGTTCGGTTTTTTCGGTTTCAGTTCAGCGTTTTTGGTTTTCTGCTCACCCCATGCGTTGAAAATATCCTTGGGGCAGCTTTCAACACATTCGACCAGTTTTAGCATTACCCTTTTTAGCTAAACTTATCATCTGACCCGTTTGAGATTTAAAAAAGCAAAGCAACCCAACCATTTATATAAAATGTTTTAAATAAACATGTTACCTGATCAACAACTTCTGAACCTTCTGAATGGAAAAGAATAGGGCGGCAGCGTTTATCTTCATTCATCAAACTCGAGTTCTGAAAATGAGTCACAAGTGCCATCTTTCCTTGGATTCGAGCATAAGCCAACGAAGCAACTTTTTCACTGTTGAATTTCTCCCATTTTTTCCCATTGAAAGCCTACACAACAATTTACATAAATTAGTAGATACTTAGATATAGTTAACACCATGTTGAATTTAAAGGGTCAAAGATAGTCAACTGTAAGGTTGAAAAAACCTGGTAAAATGGGATTATATGAGTTGGAGAAAGCATGTTGATAAACGCATAGCCGACATTGCATTTGTTCTGCAGTAAATGACGGGAAACCGTCATGTAATAATACCTTAAAATCCATTGGCAAATAACAAGAAATTCTTAACAAAAAAAATACCTTAAAATCGATTGGCAAGTACAGAAAATCATAAGTACCACTATGATTTTCATCAATAGCAGCAAGCAGCATCTTAGAAGTATACCTGGAGTATCAAACATACAATCAACATAAAATCTCTTAAGTGCTGAAAATAATCAAGATGAAATCTTTGTCATACTTGTTAGGAATGTTTTTAATCATCAAAGTTGTTCGGGTATCTTCTCCGCTTGTGATTTTATCAAGATCAAGCTGAAACTGTTTTTTGCTATCAGTTTGACCACCATTTTGGTCAGCGCGCCGGTTCCGTCCACGCTCACTCATACTTTCTGCAAGTGTGGGCCCAAACCCCGCGTAAGGCCCGCTACCAAGAAACATAGAACTAACCCTAGGAGAATGCATGGTGCTGAAACTTGGAGAACCGTTTCCAACCGAGCCACGAGAACCTAAAAAGCCTCTATCAATATGACCTATACCTAAACCCCCATAAGCAGGTGAGCTCATGAACACCGTTTCAGGAGACTCGTGATAATGACCAAAATGCCCTTCGAACGGTATCCCAGATGGAGCAGATCCAACATGATGATGTTGATGAAGCATAGATCCATGACGCCCTGTGATTGGAAACCCGTGGGTAATACCAGGTGGGACCTTGGATGTAGTAAATGGATGACCGATGGTTGGTGATCTAAAACCATGGCTCGGTGCGCTAGGTCCTTTGGGCTGGTCGGTTAATACACTGGGACTGGGGTTAGGACTACCCCACAGAAACTGTGGGCCAGAGAGTGTTTCGATTCCAGAACCAGTTGAGCTCGAGCCGCCAAAAGAGGACATGGGTTCGTTAAACTGACTCAATATGGAGTCTGGAAGTGAATGAGATTGTTGAAATGTGTTATTTTGGTCAAGATGGTTACGATTAGGGTTAGTCCTTCCATGGTCCTTACCGATTGGTGCTATCCGGGCTGGTTGAGGGTGCAAGATAGAAGCCAGACCGGATAAACCGTTGCCGAAGGTAGGGCTCGCTGAGCCAAGGACCAGTGACTTGCTTACATTTTGAAGAGGATTGTGTTCAATCGGGCTGCCAAATTGTGGCCAGACACCTGCGAGGTGAATTAAATTGAATATGTTATAAGAAAGTAAACTCAAAACATACGTTTCGAAGAACAGAATGTGATAACAAAAATTGGTCTTACCTGGAGGGGAGTTTGCAATAGAGGGGCCCACTTGAAGCCGAAAACTTCGAGTGTCATCTTGATCAAAGTCTTGAGTCAATTGTAACATTAGGCTAGAGTAAAGGAAAAAAAACATTAGAACATCACATACTGTGATAATTGCAAGAAACAGACAGAATATCTGCATGATTCAACATTTTGGTCCCGACAGGGACCCGTTAACAAACTTTATTGCAGAATACAAAATTAGGTTTGCTTTTAAGAGACAGATGTTTATCCCAACGATGCTCAGTTCAACCCTAACTAAATAATCAGATCAGGCAATATGATTGACTTCTTTCAAGTTCTAATCCCGATTTATAAAACAAAGAAGGCAATGCATAAAAGTAACCAAATTTGATTAAGAGTAAAATGCCATTTCGTCCCTGAAGTTTGGCCACTTTTGCAACTTTCGTCCCTGATGCTTATCCCAACGATGCTCAGTTCAACCCTAACTAAATAATCAGATCAGGCAATATGATCGACTTCTTTCAAGTTCTAATCCCGATTTATAAAACAAAGAAGGCAATGCATAAAAGTAACCAAATTTGATTAAGAGTAAAATGCCATTTCGTCCCTGAAGTTTGGCCACTTTTGCAACTTTCGTCCCTGAGGTGCCAATTTCATCCAAAAAGTTTGAAATCTTTGCCATTTTCATCCCTGTGGGCCATTTTTCGAGGGATGAAAAGTAACAATAAACTACCAAACTCAAGGATGAAAATGACGAAAAAAATCAAAGGTGAAGGACTGAAAGGCACAAAAAAATATTTTGGGTGGAACAGGCAAACATGCTACATGCCCAAACCTCAGGGACGATTTTGGCATTTTACTCTTTGATTAGTAAGTTATTTACACCTGAGTAAAAACAAAAGTTAAAAAATACATAAAAACGTGTCATCTTCAATCACCAATCAAGAAACTATTACTGTAATCTAATGCAGACTACTTTATCAACCCACAAATCAACAATTAGATTTCTTTCCTCCAATCTCCAAAGTTCCTATATCCAACATCTCACAATTTAACAAGAACTTTTTCCCAATATGCGTGACGATCTTTAATTTATATATTTTATAAAGCAAACACAAGTCTCTCTCTTAAAATAAAGTAACACTATTCATCATACATGTGAGCAATGTAGTGTAATTTTCAGATTTTTTATGAAAATAGCCATCCAGATTCATGTAGCTAAAAATATGCAAAACATGTATAAAAGAAGGTTATATGATGTTAAATGATGAGTTATGGGCACCATTATTACTATTTCTTTAAGCAAAAAAATATGTATACTTACTTTCGACGGGCTCCACCAGGGCGACTAGGTTCAAGCTTTATACGCTTCCCAGCTATGTCACTCCTGTTTAGAGATCTAAGGGCTGCTTCTGCGGCTCTAACATCATAATACTCAATGAACTTATGGTGCCGTTTATGTGGTGTCTCCCTTATCTGTTATTGTGCACAAAATTCCACAATGTTAAGTTTTTTACGGGATACCACATAAATGCTTCAATGAAGTAAACCAACAGACGTTTTAAACAATATAAACATCAAGTATGATGCTTCTTCTCGCCTTTAAAATACTACAACTTGTACAAAATCCATTATTCTCGCAGAATCTATTGTTTTAGCATGTCAATGGTATAAAAGATTAGCTTGTAGTAAATAACAAAGCCTAATGGTTCAAACAAACAATCGCACTTTAGCATTGGAGAAAAAGAAATTACCTCTTTAACCTCACCGTATGCCCCAAAGATTTGAAGAAGATCTTCACACGAAACTGAAGGATCCAAATTAAAAACAACCAAAGTTCCTTGGTTTATATCTTTGTCTGAAGGGTTATCCTAATACAAAAAAAAAGATCAAAATATTGGTTAAGTGAACTTCTATATTGAAGAAAAAGAATAAAAATTAAATATGAACCTTTGGAATCGAGTAGTGAATGTCTAGCTTCCTTCTTCGTAATGGCTTATTTTGTAACGAGCGCATTGCAGTTCGAGCAGCACGGATATCATAATAAGATATCATCACGAAGCCCCTATGTTTACATGCTGTGTATAGCGTTCTAATATCACCATATTGCTACAAGGTGAACAAAACAATATGTTAGCGAAGATCTACACGAGAGTGACGTATTTCCTAGATTGTTGTCTAAAACACACAACAAACGTCTTGTTTTTTCAATTATTGTCATAATTGAACTAAAACCACAATAATCATATATTTAACAAGATGGGACTAGAATGAACTACCTCAAACAAAGTTCTGAGTTCCGAATCCTCAACGTTACTATTAATATTACGCACAAATAAAGTTCTTGAAGGATGCTCGCCATACGGGTGTTCTCCAGCAACCGTCCCGACACCATTTGTTATATTGTTATGGGCCATCCCGTTACCAACCACCCCATCACCCAAACTAACCTTTGAAATACCTAAATTCAAGTTATCCATATCAGATTCAAGTTCCATACCACCCCCACTTCCAAAAAGATCATACTCTTCCAACTCATCTGTACGGTTAGTGAAAGCATTGAGGTCAATACCATCAATTACACCATCTAAAAGCTCGTCTTCTTCGGGCAACAAATTTCCAATTGCGTGATCTGCAATATCTTCAAGCAAATCACTGCCATCTAAGGCTTGGAAATTGTTTTCTGCGTTATTCGATATTACTGCATTTCATGTAAATAAAAAATTACAAAATTATATTGGCAATATAACATATTTCAAAGAGAGTAAAAACATACACTTCTCATGGGGCAAAACCGGTAATGAACTTGAAAAAAGGGCGGTATCACTCGAGGCGTCATTATAGTTATTATCAGATCTGGTTAACATGTCCTTTGTCCCACTTCCAACGTCTTTTGAATAATTCATTGATGTCAATTTTGAGGGACCTACCATAACAAGATATTTTTTTTTCAATAAGTTTTTAGTCACTTCAAGGCAAGTAAACAGAAAAATCATCATAAATTTCAATCATACCAAAAGGAAAATGCTGTGAAGAATGCTGCATTGCGAAACACTTCTGTCATAAACACCAAGAACCAAATAAATTAAGCTTTGTTATAAGCATAAAATAACTCGAATGATCTGATTATATCGAAATAAGGAGTGTTTGGATGTGGATCCAAAATTATTATTACAACTTCAACAAAAAGTTTCAATTTTTTGAGTAAAACAAACTATGATCTTATTTTCTGATTATTATTTAGGATCGAACTAATAACATTTAAGGTAAAGATTTTTTTTTAATTCTGATCAAATAGCACATTGAAAAAAACCCTAACTTTCTATTTGAAATCAAAACATAATAATTCTTACACAATGCATACACACACAATCATCTGCAAGATCTATGCATTCATACAAACAAAAGAACAAAAAAGAAAGTTTTTAAAAAAAACAGTGTGGAACTGATCTTTAATTCCCCATTAGACCATTAAATTAAGGTAAAGAATTTTTTTTTAATTCTGATCAAATAGCACATTGAAAAAACCCTAACTTTCTATTTGAAATCAAAACATAATAATTCTTACACAATGCATACACACACAATCATCTGCAAGATCTATGCATTCATACAAACAAAAGAACAAAAAAGAAAGTTTAAAAAAAAAACAGTGTGGAACTGATCTTTAATTCCCCATTAAACCATTAAATTAAGGTAAAGAATTTTTTTTAATTCTGATCAAATAGCACATTGAAAAAAACCCTAACTTTCTATTTGAAATCAAAACATAATAATTCTTACACAATGCATACACACACAATCATCTGCAAAATCTATGCATTCATACAAACAAAAGAACAAAAAAGAAAGTTTTAAAAAAAAAAACAGTGTGGAACATATCTTTAATTCCCCATTAAACCATTAAATTAAGGTGAAGAATTTTTTTTTAATTCTGATCAAATAGCACATTGAAAAAAACCCTAACTTTCTATTTGAAATCAAAACATAATAATTCTTACACAATGCATACACACAATCATCTGCAAAATCTATGCATTCATACAAACAAAAGAACAAAAAAGAAAGTTTAAAAAAAAAACAGTGTGGAACAGATCTTTAATTCCCCATTAAACCATTAAATTAAGGTAAAGAATTTTTTTTTAATTCTGATCAAATATCACATTGAAAAAACCCTAACTTTCTATTTGAAATCAAAACATAATAATTCTTACACAATGCATACACACAATCATCTGCAAAATCTATGCATTCATACAAACAAAAGAACAAAAAAGAAAGTTTAAAAAAAAACAGTGTGGAACAGATCTTTAATTCCCCATTAAACCATTAAATTAAGGTAAAGAATTTTTTTTTTAATTCTGATCAAATAGCACATTGAAAAAAAACCCTAACTTTCTATTTGAAATCAAAACATAATAATTCTTACACAATGCATACACACACAATCATCTGCAAAATCTTGCATTCATACAAACAAAAGAACAAAAAAAATTTTTTTAAAAAAACAGTGTGGAACTGATCTGTAAATCCCCATTAAATTAAAAAACAATAAATGCTCAAAATTTACAGCAAAATCACATACGATTGCATAACCCACAACCCCAATTATAAACACCAATCTACACACAGATCACAACATGCAAACAAAAAATCTACTGATTCCAACTAAACCCCATTTTTTTCACCCAAAAATCACAAACCCTATTTAAATTTAAATTAAAAAAAACGAAACCCTAGAAACAGTATCGGGAAAAAAACATAATGGGGTTTACAAATTTTACACACAGAAACATGTGTTTTGCGTGTGTGTGTGTGTGAGAGAGAGAGAGAGAGAGAATAAAAGGGTACCTGAAAAAGGTCAAACTAAAAGGAAGAGAGTAAAGGGTGTCTGTCTGAAGAAGATGATAATAATAATAATAAGAAACAAGATTCGAATTCACATGTGAATCTGTTACAGATTCGACGGAAACAACATCATATCTCCATGATCGGATGACAGAGAGAAAGATTTTGGTTTTTAGATAGAGAAATAGTGGAGGCGTGAGGGGAGAGAAGAAGTGTGTGTATGTATATGTGTTGATGTGTTTGTTTCTCTCTCTAGAAAAATAAACAAACCAAAACAGGTACGGAATCTATAGATACATGATCCGTGTATGTATTGTAGAGAGAGAAAGTTGTGATTGGAGGAACAAGTGAAGAAAACACAGGGAGGGAATGATTGAAAGAAAGATAAGATTGTTTTAACTTAAAAATATAACTTTCAACTGTATTTAAATCTGTTTTGGTGTCCGTATCTTAATTTATGTGGTCTGAAATTACTCTTTTGCCCTTCAATAAGGATATATTTAATTTGGTATTTAACATATTCGGAATTGTTAAGGAGTAATGTATTAAATATGTGGATCAAAGGTAATATTCATTTATAAATTGTATTTAATGAAAGATACTATTTGTTTCAAAACATAAAGCAAGGCTTTATTTTAGTAGAGGAGTTAATTAAAGTTTTTAAAGGAATTAAATATTTAGATTGTCTTTTTACCTACTCAAATTTGGTTAAGACAGATTAATGATTGGTTAAGATAGGTTCATTACAAAACGATAACAAGTAAGGAGTACGCAGGATGCGTGCAGTTAACACCTCTGCCATCCTCAAAAAACATGTGGTAAGTGGGAGGACGAGGAGAATAGTCACCGCATAAGGAAAGAGAATGGAGAGAGGGTTAATGGTGGCCCCACTTTCTTCCACCAATCACATTTTTATCTATATTTTTTTTAAATTGTTTACGTGGAGCGTTGCCAATGTTTGAGTGTAAAATTGAGATTTGACATGTTAGAGTATGATTGGCTAAGTGAAGAGGTGACTACTCCCCATGAGAGGAGCACCCCTTGCATCCTAAGAAACCATGATAAATGCAGGATACATTTGTACATAGTGTTTAGCAGATATAATGAGAGTTAGATTGGGGTAAACGATTAAATATTCGTCTTATATATTGTAATTAATATATATATATATATGTGTGTGTGTGATTAAGATTAAGGGAAAACTACACTGAGTTGTGAGAACTTAGAGAGCTTGGCCTTTTCGTGCAAGTTTTGCCCCCACTTTTTTCACACCCCTAGATTAAAATGTTTAGAAATATTGTCATAAAAATATAAAAAAATCAAAATGGTGTTTTTCAGCCCCTTACAGCAGCTGTAAAAAAGTAATGATATAGGCATGACAACACTTTTTACAGCATTAACAACTGTCGTAAATGAAACTAGTTTTTTTTATTTTTTGGAAAAGTTCATTTTTGTTAAAAAATCTTTTTAAAAAAATCTTTCGTAAGGCCGAGGCCGAGTTCTCTAAGTTCCCACAACTCGTTTGTGTGTATGTATATATATATATATATTATTGAATGCCCTTCTATTTTTATGGTTATAATTAAATATAAATGTAAGATACGTTCGTAGGTAACTAGTAAAATGTCACACCCCAACCGATGGCGGAAATATCGGAGTGAGACGAAATAGATTGCTCGAGACTTCATAACGCTAATAAGTGACGAATATTTAAATAATAAAATTTTATTTTATTGCTAATATCAAGTACATTGTTTGAAAATGAAATTACAGTTTGTATCAAAATAAGATGCAACATGTATTAAAGTTTAAGGTGCGTTTCTAGGCATCCTACTAGGTTCCGTGCATCATCATCGTCAAAATCCTGCAAATACGGTTTAAAGTATAGTTCAATACAAAAGTATTGGCGAGCATACAAGTTTGAGTACTAGCATATATGTAAGAAGGTTTGAACAATCCACATGCAAAAATAGTTAACTAGATTAATGTACCAAGGCATGCAATTATACTAGTCAACCCAAAGTGTACCGCTAGCGTTATCTCATCGTCGCAACGATAAGAACGTAATGATTGAATGGCTTAACATGACCTCAAGAATACGGGCGGTGCCTTACTCCTATAGCGCTATACATGTTAAGGGAGGCTTTAAACAAAGTTAATGACAAGTAAATCACATATGAATGTTCCAAGAATACAAATCAAGTATCACGTATTTAAGCATGTATGATTGGATTGTTTGTGTTTGCATAAAGTATAAGTGATTGCGTGTGTTTAATAGCATAACGTATTGCACCCAAAAGTGTAAGAGCAAAAGGGGTCATGTATACTCACAGTTTTGCGAAAGCTGTCACACCCCGACCCGCAACGGAAAAGGTGATCGGGGCATGATTGGGTTATCATCAAAGCTCATGACATTTATTACAACGTTTCATATTCATTAATACAATTTAATGGGAAATTTACAATCATAATTACATCATGTCCTAAACATCATTCTAGACTTTATTGTTTTCTTCTAAGGCATTTCTTATGTTTTCCTTGCTTCATCCTGTTCACCTGTATTATGTGTAAAAATGGTTTTTGGATCAACAAAAAGTTGGCGAGTGAATCCTATGAAAAACATTTGAACAAGTTTATTTAATTGATTACAAAATAAAGTGCACAACCACACATGAGTAAAAATAGATGTAAACTTATTCACCAATCATTTAATATTAAATAATGCACACACGAACAATAATGGATTTGTTTTGAGGCACGCGTTGCTCAACTCGTCTCCCACGAATAACTGATGGGCCTAATGAATGAATTGCATATAACTTGACAATATGAAATACATAACTACAAACAAAAATATACTATCTAAGTTTAGATCACAATATGGTATGGCACAAGTTTAAATAAACGAGTTAATTTTAGTGACACATGACACACCCCAAAACGTGTAATTAAAAAGCGGAGTTGTAAGATTCACTCACATTGGGTGCGTTCGGTTGATGATGTTGAATGCGCACGAAGTTGGTTTTAACCACGAGTGAAACTAACCTAGATAATGGCATAATGGTTCGGTAAGTAAACGGATTTATTAATCAATTTTAGTAGGATTGTTGGATGTATTTTTGTGAGTTTAAGGCTATTTTCTAACCTTAAAAATGTTATTTGTAAGTATTTTTAATTGATTTTTAAATAAAATAAATAAATAAAAATAATAAAAAATGTTGACTTTTTGCGACCGTTGACCGTTGACTTGTTGACCGGTCAGACTGTGTAATTGTGTGCGCCGGGTGAGGCTCGAACCCGAGACCTCCCGTTCGCATGCACGCAGCTCTACCAACTGAGCTACGTGTCTAACCTGAAATATTTCTGTTTTTAATTATATTTATATACTAATTGAATTAAACCGAAAATCATTTATTTTTTAAAAACGATTTTAATGCATCGAACCGGTGTTCTCCACAGGTCTCGAACCCGGGACCTGTGGTTTAGGTTAACACACAGTCCACCGCTGGACTGTGTGTCTAACTTGGTAAATACTCTGATTTTTATTATACTTATATACAAACTAAATAATTTCATTTCTGTTTTATATAAAAAGTTTGATAATTGCCCGAACCTGTGCGGTAGTCCGGACTCGAACTCGTGACGTGTGATTAAACGTTCACACAGTCCACCACTGGACTGTGTGTCTATCTTGGTTATTATTCCGGTTTTTATTAAACTTAACATCTATTGCAGTGAATCCGGTTCGGTTAAAAAAAAAAGAACATTTTTATTAAGGCGAGTGTGCGTGGGACAAGAATTGAACTCGGGACGTATGCGTGTTTATGTGCACACAGTCCACCGCTGGACTGTGTGTCTAACCCAAGATATATCTTGATTTTAATTAAACATATATACTACTGAAACTTCGTCTTCTTCGTTAATCTAAACCAGAATCGGTGTCTGACTGGTTCAACGATTTTAATCAAGTTCTTTTAGTGTGTTGCGATTAATTGTATGTGAGATTAATAAAAAGAATAAGAGATTAAGTGTAAGGTATACCGAACTGGACTCATCTGTTTCGCCGGCGAAACTCCGACGACAGCAGATTATTCCGGCGACGTGTGTCCTGCGGCAGAGGGTCTTCAGGGAGCTTGAGATGAGTGTGGGTGGCTTCGGTATGAGTTCTGGGTGTTCAGTAAGGCTCAGAGGTGAAAGGCTCGGTTTTCCGGCGAGTTGCAGAAGTTCTCCGGCGAGGGAAATTATGTCGGGAAAAAGTGTGATTGTGAGCGAAAAAGCTAGCAGAGGTTAGAGGGGGTATTTATAGGGCAGAACATTGACGAATTTAGTCCGATTTCCATCTTGATTCGTCGGTTAAAGATTTTCCGGCGGTTATAACTTGTGTCGCGGACTGGACATCGGTTATAACCGATGTAGTAGTTAATGTTTACGTTAAGTCATTGATAACCGACGCCGTTTGACGAAATCGTCGGATTTTCCGGCGTCAACGGATTTGGGCGCGTCAGTTGACTGGATTTGATTTCTGTTTTCATTATTTGAATTAATTGTTTCGGTATCTTAACAAAAACCCAAAGTGGCGGAGTAGTTGAGCGCGTGTGTGTTAATGCTTTGTTGTTTACCAGCTGACTCGGGTTCGAAACCCGGCAGCATTAATTTATTTTTATTTCATTAATTTTAATACTTTTTCAAATAAAACTTTTATAATCCAATATACTTATTAATTATGTATCGTTTAAAAATAATTTGGGCATTAAATACGCAACGAAATTTTTAACTGATTGTTCGGTTAATAAACGGAGCGGGTTTGGTAAATCCGGTTTTTGACGGATGTTACAAAAGCTTCCCTTATTACTTCCGTGAAAGACTTGGAGGAACACCGAATTATCTTTTGAAACCTTGAATCTTTAGAAGAAGAGAGCTCTTAGAGCTTTTAGAGAGAAGAGAAGAGATGATTGAGGTGTGAAATGAGTGTGGGAGGAGGCTTCTATTTATAATGGGGAATTAGGATTTAGGTAATTAATGAAGTTGGTGGTGGTTGGGGGTTGAGTTAGGTGAGTATTAAATGCAAGAAACACAATCCAACAAACACAAAATGGACCAATCCATGGGCAAGAAACCACTTTATCCTGATTATGCTATTTTTAGCCCTTGAACCTAGTTTATCTTACATTTCATGGTAAAACTTGATATTTTCGCATGTTTTCAAGTGTATAATGTATATGTAAGTATATTTTAGGTATCAAGTATGAATGTATGAGTATTTGCACGTATAACAAGTATCGATTTGTATGTAAACACGTATTTAACAATTAAATGCATGTAAGACAAGTATGTATCAGGTATGAATTTTATTACGATCAAAGTCTCGGATTATAAGATTGGGAAATGAAATACGAATGCGATACGAATACAAGTTTCCATAAATAGAAGTATGATTACACTTTCTAATTAAGGAAAGTACGAAAAAGCGAGGCGTTACATAAAAAGACTTGTGCGTGTTGCGGTGCGGGTACATTGTAAACGTCAAATTGACTAGTCTAAGCGTTATCTGGTGCGTTAACCATATGAATTGCGTACTTCAACGTATCCGATTGAACTCAGTATCACATATATAAGCATTTATACCGTGCTTTGACATATCAGATTATATGAAAACGTAAAGTAAATGGAATTTATAGCGTACTGCGGCAGAACTGCATGTAGCGGCGTGTTTGTGAACTTAGCTATACCCGTTGCGACAGCGGCATTAAAGTGTTTAAGTAACTTATAAGAAAACATATTAAAACCATACTATGCCTCATATGTTACAGCTTTATAAAATAAAATAAAAAACATTTTAATCGAAAGGCCCTAATTAGCTCATGCGCGTTGCGGCGGAGTCTTATGCTGACATTAACGTGTCAAATGGCACGTTTGTAAAACACAAAACCAACGTTCAAACGATGACACAAACCCGATTACTGTTGTGAAATTGACATGGCTAGGCAATTAAAGAGAAGCATATGAAGTTGAGTAGGTATGAAAACTGACAAAAAACAATTTTGAGTTGTAAAACAATTGTTACGAAACAATAATTCCACTCTTTAACCTGCACGTTACATCCTAATAATCTAAATAAATAAATTTAAATTAAAAATATAAGAAAAGTTAAAGGAAAAAAACCAAAGAAAACAAAAAAGAAATTGCAAGCCAAATGGATCGAACCTGGACAATACCAAACTCAATTAAAACACGCAACCAATTTATCAAGGAATTTATTTGAGATTTCAGCAGAATGTAAGATCTATAAATTTAGTGTTCGACATTTGTTTTTAAGGTAATATAGTATATCGAATGTTCACTAGGAGCCTTTATATGCATGCATTCTATATAATATAGAAAGAAAAAAAGAGAAACAACAAAAACATCATTACAATAGAATCTCTAAAATAGATAAAAATATTTATAAACTTAAGTAAACCTTTATATGTTTATTGTGAGTGTCTGAGGAACGAGAAAAAACTAATTAAATAAGTGTTTGTGAGTAAGATAAAGATTGAGAGTTGGATGTGGGAGGTTTTGAGAAATAATTTTTTTTCAAAAATGTATGTTTTTTTAGTGTTATTATATAGATAGAGATGAAGGTCCAGCATGAATTATTTTAAAGAGATTTAGATAGAGTAAATGGATAAATATTTGTCTTATATTGTTATTAAAAAATATATATTTATTGCATTGGATGTCCCTTTATATAGTTATATTTAAATAAAAGAAAATTATGAAAGCTATTAAGTTCAGAAAAGTCTAACAAAACATCTTGTGTTTTCTTGAAGTAATTAAAATATATAATTAAACCGTCACTATTGCTTTGTCTTGCAAAAATTATTATTTATTTAAACTGTGTTCATTAATTTATCATCCCTTGTCATTGTTATTCTGTATGATCCGACTTAGGTAATTACAAAAGAATAAGTCTAGGAAGGCTAAATACAAGTATAAATAATGTAAGGGAAAACAATATCTATATATTATTTCTTATAAATATTATATTATTTTCTTATGTATAAAAGTAGAAATAAAATTTATTCTATTTATAAAAACCATTGGAATAAACTATAATTTTACCTCGTGCGTTTAGGATCGCTGACACCTTTACCCCCTATTTAAAAAAATGTCTTAGTACCCGACTAGTCCCCATTGCATGATCTTAGACCCTGCTATTAAATGGCATCACAGTTTTGTTAGTTCTGATGCAAAATGACATTTTTACCCTTTCCTTTTACCCAATGTTTTTTTGTAACAACAATATGGTTTACAACCTGAATAATTCTTAATCATCCCGTCTAAACTGTTTGACCTTTGATAGTCAACACCTTAAATTGTTTGACCCTGGCAAAGTCAAAGCCTTAAATTGTAAAGCTATTTCGTGCTTGATCTTTTAGATGCAAATATAGAACATCCAATCCTAATAAAACAATCAACATCTAATCCTAATCAACATCTCATAGTAAAAAGTGTGTTCATCTCCAAATCATTTCATCAACATATTCATTACATCAAAACTATAAAGCCAATTTCTCTTGTGTTTTTTATTAACACCACACATTCATTACATCAGAATTTTACACCTTGAATCGTTACATTATAAACACGTGAAAAACTTTATAATTTTTAGATCTTATCATGATATTGTTATATGTCATGAGTTATATTGAATTCTTCTTGCTTTGAGTTCTTTTTAGTAATTGCAGTATTTCTTTTGATGATGAAAAAAACGCAATTTTTATGACCACAACAAGACTCGTATAGAAACTTGAAAGGCTCTTCAATTTTAAGATTGCTTTATGAACCAAACAGGATTTAAGTGTTTTACTTAAATTTTATGATATGGTTTTTCAAATTTCTAATGTTTATAGTTGTTAAATACCTTAATTATTATCTATAATATAACAGCAATATAATGTGTGAGGATAACAAAAGTTTAATGCCAATAGGTTTTGTCATTCTAGAATTTACACTGTTTTGAAATATAATGGATTAGTTAGCATCACCCGAACCCTTATTAATAGGTTTTGTCATTCTAGTTTTTACACTATTTGCATTACTTGCATTATTATTTCATTGGGTGACCATACAAATTTGAGTTTTAGTAGTGACAAATTGAGAAAATGTATTCCCCCACCTTCTGGTTTTCTACATCATGTGTTATAATGTGATAGATATAAATATTAAACATAATTAATTAATAAAAGAATATATAAACATACACGGTTATAACATAAACAAGTGAGATCTATTTTGCCCCTTTGAGCATGTAACTAGTGTGCATGTACAAATTACCTTCTTCTTTTTTAACGATCAACGAATTCTTCATATTGGCTACTGATGAAATTCACCATATCAGAATACACTAGCCTCTGAACCGGAGAAAACCCTCTCCTAGGGCCAAAGCCTGTGACCACTCGCCCGAAGGCACGATGGTGCGGTGAGGTAAAACCCACTCAGTTCAAGGATCGAATTAGTGATTGCCGCTTACTTACCTAATCTCCCATTATCACTAGGTGCCGTCGAAACTAGACGGTAGAAACAGGAATCAAAAGTAAGTTACTTAGAACACTAGGTATCTCCTTTACCACTCTACAAACTCATTGATTGTACAAATTACATTGTACATGGTTTGCATCGTTAGCCTTATTAATATTCCTTGAAATAGAAGTTATAATCGTTATCACATGGCTGATGTCAAGATCTTTTAACTTTCCTATCGAGACAAGAAAAGCATGATATAGTTCATAGACATAGACGTGTAGCAATATTTTTATGCGTAATCATTTGATCATAGATATTGAAATTTAGACTTTAATATTGTTTATCAAAATGGTAGAAGATAACACGTAAACATCCAGTTTACAGATTTGGTATATTAGTACTTAAGAAATATAGTTTGCTATACGTACTTACAATCATGGTTGTAAAATAAGGTCTCGAATGCTGAGTACTTCTAAAGTAATTGCTACAAGGTAGGTTGCCGATGCGACTTTCTCCAACTTCGTCTAATTACTTGGAATCGATCAAACGAAGTCATCCTCGACCAGAATCGGATCTAGTATGTTAACTTAGGCCTAGTTTGGCTTAAAGAACTTAAATAAAACATAATCCTTATATGTATCGTATTAACGAATGAATACTTTATTATTTCAACATGTTTTTTTATATTGATATTCATGTATTTCCGTTATAGATATTATTAAACTTATGATATTTGACATATATATAATTTTTTGAAAACTAATTTATTTATAATTTAATATGTCTGAGTACTCCTCGAGTACTCTACACTTAGATTGAGTACTCTCAACTCACCAGTAGACCGAATAGGAAGCGCCTATGACTTTTGCAACCATGCTTACATTACATGTCAAACTAGATACGTTTTTATTCTGCAAACCCTGAAAATTTTCACTCTATAAGTGTAATATATTATTTATTTTATCTCTTACAACCGAAGATTTTAGGTAATGTTTGATATGCAGGGATGAGAGACGGAATAGAATTGATCATTATGAGGGAATGAAGAAAATGATGTTTGGTTGGTTAATGGAATGAAATCACGCATTCTATAAGTCATTCCATTTCCTCAAAATCATTCCATCCACCCCATGTTTTTTTTTCATTTCATCACCTCTTACACCATTCATCAACAACACCACAACCCACCACCTTTGCCACCATCCACCACAGCCGCCGTCGCCGCTGCCACCCGCCACCGACTCCGTTGTCACCCCGACAGCCACCACCGCCGCCACCAACCACCACCAACGGCCCACCACTGCCACCTATAACCACCCACAATCACTACCACCGACCACCACCACCACCACCACTCACTGCTGATTTTATTCCTTTGTTTTTTCTTGCCTACCGAACAATACACGATAATAATCATTCCATTCATACATAGTAACCAAACAAAACATGGAATCGTAATGATCCATTGCATTTCCTCGTCCATTTCATTGTCTCGTCCATTCCATTACCTCATATCAAGCAGAAGTTTGGTTTAAAAATCAAAATAAGCTTGTTATTATAATTGGGTTTATCAGATATTCGGTTTAGAAATCTAATTAACAGAAATATAACCCGATGAAGAAAGTGAACAAAATTAAAAGGCTAAGCTATCGAATAAAGTGGCTTGCAATCTTTATTAACTAATGACAAAGCTATAAGTTCCGTATTTAGCAAAACAGTAGACCTCAAGCAAAGAAAGAACAATTTTAATTTTTAAACAAACACTAATACGATAAGAAATGAAAATGAAATGAAATAAAACAATTTATATCAACTTTTTAATATTTACAAATCAAACAATATTTTTTTTTATTATCAAGTAATATACTCTAAGTTAGCAAATTACCAATAAAGCTAATGTAAATATGAGGCAAAATACCAAAAAAGCCAACGTAAAATATAAAATTTAACAGCAATGGGTATGCGTTTTTTATACAATCGAACAATTTATTATGCACGTCGATAATCAATTTAACACGTTTGATCAATTTAGTTAACATTAAAAAATATTTTACATTAATAAAATATAAATAACTATTATACCTAAGATAATATGATTTAGGATTGTTCAAAAATCTCGTGGCTCGCTAGAGAAACTTGCTTGAAATTGGCTGAGAGCGATTTGGTTTATAAATGAGCAAGGTAAGCTTGCTCCTTAGCTCATTTATGCAAAGCCTAATTTCTAATGTTTAAAGTTACAATCCAATTCCATTTATAAATAATCCCATAGATGTTTGATCAAGTTCTCAGTACAAACCACCATAATATTAATTTTTTACTTAAGTTAAAATTACATTTTATATATTAATTTTTAATTCAAGGCCTGAAATTTTACAAACCCACCTCAAGCTCAGATTTAAGCTCTTTAAAAAATAACGAGTCGAGCCAAACTAATCATTAAACTTTGAGCTTGAGTCTGTGCCAAATCCTTCTTGGCTTGGGTTGCTCGTAAGCAACCCTAGTATAAGCAACTTTAAAATAAATTTGTGTTAATAACATTTTGTGAAACTAGAAAATTATAACAAAGTGTAACAATAATGTAAAAGGAAAGGAATTTGATTAATTCCTTGATCAAGACAACATAATCAATGTGCGTCTCCAACACTCATCAGGTAAAGTTCGAATTAACTATATCTTTAATATGCTAAAATTTACATATATATCGTTATAAAGATGTTGATAACCACAATTAGCTGTATTTATAACAATATATGATGTTCATGTATCATTGATTATAATGATGTGTGATTATATATACAACACACATATATATGTAGTGGTATATACGTATACAACTCTCGCCTAATATACACATGACACACCCTTATGACATCATAACTTTGCATGAAAGAACCACTTTATACACAAACCAACCTCTCTCTATAGTGATCCTTAATGTATTAGTTATGAAATCATTAAAAACACAATATATCCCATGACGAATACATGTATTTGCCAGTATAATAACACTAGGTTATAGTCCTGCGAATTACATGTGTTAAATATGAAAATTATTTGTCCGTAGTGTAACGCCTCGCGTTTCCTTAAAATTTTATTTTAGAAAATACGTGTCGTACCGCTAAATTATTTATTTGTCTAATTTATCATTGTTATTATTATTCATTTACTCATTCTTTTATAAATAATATAATAAAATTAAAGATAACAATAATAATAATAATAATAATAATAACTAATGAAATAATACGTCATTTATACGAAACTTGCGTTCGAACACGGGACTCTTAACTTTACCGGGCTGTTCGTGCATCCTAGAAACTAGCTAACGGGTTTTAAGCCCAACACAAACCAACCTAAAAACCCTAATCCTATTAAACCTGATATATATGCACACACACACACTAGACAGAGGACACTCAGCCGCTCGCACACACCTCACTGTTCTCTATCTCTCAACACTCCGGTCACCGGAGTAAGGATTTCCGACGAGCCAACCACACCCCTCAATCTCTCACCCTCTCACTCACCACACAACCCCCCAAAATCCCTCAAATAACCGGGCCAAAACACCATCTGCTGATGGTGGTACACGGCAGTTCAGAGAGGAGAGCGGCGGCGGCGCGTCAGTGGCTGCGCAAGCGACGGCGGCGGCAGCAGTGGTTGCGCAAGCGACGGCAGTGGCAGAAGTGGCCGCTCGAGCAACGGTGCCGACAACGTGTCAGAACGGCGACGGTGGAGTTGGTGACCGGGGCGATTCAGTCTAGCTCCGGTCCGTTCAGGTTAATCTCAGTTCATGTATGGGTTTGAAATTATTCGACTAAGTTTCGAGTCTAGTCTGATTTGGTTGAAATCCCGGCTTTTGTTTCGTGTTTCGTTCGATTCCCGTCACCGACGGCAGCCGGAGCCGCGCCGTCGGAGACTGACATCGGTAGTGGGGTCGGTTCATCGTCCGTTTAACTTCGGGTTGTGTTTCGGTTCAAATACTCGGTCGGGTTTAATCAGTTTGAGTCGTGGTTCAGGCTCGCTCAGCTTTCTGCTCGGGTTGATCGGTCAGAACTGGTCAACATTCATGGCGGGTCATCTTGACATCTCGGTCAAAGCTGGTCAACAAGGTTATTACGGGTCAGTTTTGGTTCGCAACATTCAGTTCGAGTTTTTATTCAGTATAGGGTCTTGCTTGGATTAGTCCACTTTCGGATTTATGTTCAGGTTTCGGTCGACGATAGCCAACCGGTCAAACCCGGTCATCTAATCGGGTCTACAACTCATACGAGACTTGGTACGGTTCACGCAACGCTAATCTTATTATCATTATATATATATATGTATATATATCGTTTAAAATGTCGACCGTTGCATTTAGAATTTTGTTTTACATTTTCGTATTTAATGAGAATTCTTACACATATATTGTTTATATTATGAATTGTGATTGAGTTTTGACAAAATTATCGACACTTAAGACTGTCGGGTTAGTCCAAAAACAAGAGAAAACTCTGCCCATTTTTCGACAAATATATATACCTATTTTTACCCTTCGACACAATAAACATGTGCATACTTCTATTATAACTTTCGACAAAGTATGTATATATGTATCTATTATACTCTTTTTATAATATATATATATATACACATATACGCCTATTAAACTTTTCGCCAAAATAAATATATATATAGATATATTAACCACGTTTTCTCGTCAAATGGGACATATAAATATATATACTATATATCCGCTACTTTAACATATGTAACAAGACTCGAGTGAAGTTTACAAATAAACATTAAAATATATTATTTTAATAATACTTCTATAATCTCTAAACATTTTAATACTTTACAACTGCGAGATACGGCTCGGATTCCTCAAGGATAAAAAGTTTACCTCGGAACTCCATTCTTGAACTCCTCGACTCCTCTCGGGATTACCAAAGATCGACGTGCATATGTGAGCATACTCGACCCCTTTTTACACTTTAACGCATTTGGGGTGCAACATGTATAAATTACAAAATTTATTTTTAACAAGATTAAATGTGTGCCCAATACCAAACGGGTTATCAATTACGCTTATGTGAATTATATGTGTTAGATTAAACTTGTTTATACATGCTACTTGTTACGTTTGAGTTGTTTATGCTTATTAGTTTTAATTTATATTCTCACGACATTGTTATGATTATGTTACTATGCATGCTAGTTAAGGTATTCAATTATAAGCTATTATTATGTGAGAGTCGTCTACATATATATGCGATTCAGCTTTATTATACTTGCGTCATGATTGAAATAAACTCTTTCACTTAGATTTTATTTTCAAACTTGTATGCTCGCCAATACTTTTGTATTGATCTACGCTTTTAATACATGTTGCAGGAAAGCTGATGATGCAAGAAATTTAGTAGGATTGCTTAGATACAGGTCTAGATTAATTTATCTATTTTGACCTTATGTCGTTTTGAAACAATTGTTGACTATTATTTGGAATTTTTGTATCACAATTTAGTCTTGAATGAAATTTGAATTTAATCTATATTGTCACATAGCGTTATGAAGTTTTGAGCAATTTGTTCGTCTCATCCCGATGTTTCCGCCATCGGTTGGGGTGTGACAGATTGGTATCAGAGCCATAACTATAGGGAATTAGGTAGAATTCCCATGTTCGACCTAGTCTATAGTTTAAGTACCATACTCTTGACCATTTGTGATACTTGTCTAAATTGTTATTCTTTCTATCATGCTCCTCCTCTTTCTGGTCTTAAAACTTACAATATGTCTTTCCTAAGACATGAAACACAATAAACGTTTGTGAGAATATTCTTGTTCCACAATCGAAATAACTCATCAATACAGGGGTGATTCCCGCCATTGGTGACGAGTTTCAATCCGCTTTACATGTTTTTTCACACGAAATTCACCATCAAGTCAGGAGTGATATCCATATCTTGATGGGAGTTTCATTTCATAATCTAGTGGATCCTTATTGATGATTCGAGATTACATCTTGATGTGTTCAATAAACCACAATTTGGGGACGAAATTGTCAAGCCAGGGTTGACATCCACACCTTGATGACTGGTTCCGCTCCTCAATTTTTAATCTCGCCAAAGTTTCGTATTTTTCGATCAAATTAGGGACATGTACTAACTAGAAGAGTAAAGTACTGTTAATCGCTTGGCGACGAGAGTATTATACCTATTAGGCCAAATCATGTCTCCCTAATTCGAAAGGACTTACGAGTCACTTTGGAATAGTCGAAGTTTCTAAAACCGAAACACTCCAACATTTTATCAAGCCTCTCTTTTACGCTATCTTAAATTTTATGCAATATAAATCTTATTCTTTCATTTTATTTCAATGTCACATTATACTAGAATCAAATTTATACACAACACACTTCTCAATTATACTAAAATTACACAACGATTCTATAGGTGCATACTAAACATCTTATTAGATTTGGGATTACTGGAACATTTTATGTGATAAACTCGTTATAAAACCACACCTTAACATGTATAGCGCTTGTGTAGTGCTATAAGAGTAGCGCCCGCCCGTATTCTTGAGGTCATGTTAAGTAAACTATTTCATACTAAGTAAACTATTTTACACTATGTTTCAACAATATTGACTAGTCAACATTGCGTACACAATGATTTGACTTGTTTATTCACATGTTTATGTGGTAGACTCGTCATTAACTTTGATCAAGCCACACCTTAACATGTATAGCGCTTGTGTAGCGCTATAGGAGTGACGTCCGCCCGTATTCTTGAGGTCATGTTAAGTAAACTGTTTTACACCCTCTTCGGTTTAACGATGATGGGTAGTCTACATTGCGGTACACGATGGTTTGACCTGTTTATTCACATGCCAGTAATCCGTTAATCTTTGTTAAACTAAAATATATCATCTGTATTGTACACGAATGTGCGAATACGCATACTTGCATTTATACTCATACTTATACAGTATACTCTCTCATACTTAAATACAATTATACTTACATACTTGAGACTCTATATACGCTATCAGTCTTACTCGTAATACGCAAACAAACCTATTATGACACAGAACGTAACATGGCATCGAATAGCGAAACGAACGTAATAGGGTATGAACATGGTGGATACGCCGCTGGTACTTCCTATATATAAGTGTTAATACCATATTGCTAAGGTTTCGTGAAACGTGCCATGAGAAATTCGGTGTTTCACTGTTATGTTTAAATACAAACTCTAATCACTCACCACCTATTTCTCGATCATACCCATACATACTTCGAAGTGCCATCTTCCTAAAGCCTTCCTCTTGAAGGAATTTCGGGACGAAATTCCCTAAAGTAGGGGGCGTTTCCATAAAATTTTATTTTAGAAAATACGTGTCGTACCGCTAAATTATTTATTTGTCTAATTTTATCATTGTTATTATTATTTATTTACTCATTCTTTTATACATAATAATAATAACAGTAAAGATAACAATAATAATAATAACTAATGAAATCATACGTCATTTATACGCAACTTGCGTTCGAACACGGGACTCTTAACTTGACCGGGCTGTTCGTGCATCCTAGAAACTAGCTAACGGGTTTTAAGCCCAACACAAACCAACCTAAAAACCCTAATCCTATTAAACCTAATATATATGCACACACACACACTAGACAGAGGACACTCAGCCGCTCGCACACACCTCACTGTTCTCTCTCTCTCTCACAACTCCGGTCACCGGAGTAAGGTTTTCCGACGAGCCAACCACACCCCTCAATCTCTCACCCTCTCACTCACCACACAACCCCCCAAAATCCCTCAAATAACCGGATCAAAACACCATCTGCCGATGGTGGTACATGGCAGTTCAGAGAGGAGAGCGGCGGCGGCGCGTCAGTGGCCGCGCAAGCAACGGCGGCGGCAGCAGTGGTCGGGCAAGCGACGGCAGTGGCAGAAGTGGCCGCTCGAGCAGCGGTGCCGACAACGTGTCAGAACGGCGACGGTGGAGTTGGTGACCGGGGCGATTCAGTCCAGCTCCGGTCCGTTCAGGTTAATCTCAGTTCAGGTATGGGTTTGAAATTATTCGACTGAGTTTCGAGTCTAGTCTGATTTGGTTGAAATCCCGGCTTTTGTTTCGGGTTTCGTTCGATTCCGGTCACCGACGGCAGCCGGAGCCGCGCCGTCGGATACTGACATCGGCAGTGGGGTCGGTTCATCGTCCGTTTAACTTCGGGTTGTGTTTCGGTCAAATACTCGGTCGGGTTTAATCAGTTTGAGTCGTGGTTCAGGCTCGGTCAGCTTTCTGCTCGGGTTGATCGGTCAGAACTGGTCAACATTCATGGCGGGTCATCTTGACATCTCGGTCAAAGCTGGTCAACAAGGTTATTACGGGTCAGTTTTGGTTCGCAACATTCAGTTCGAGTTTTTATTCAGTATAGGGTCTTGCTTGGATTAGTCCACTTTCGGATTTATGTTCAGGTTTCGGTCGACGATAGCCAACCGGTCAAACCCGGTCATCTAATCGGGTCTACAACTCATACGAGACTTGGTACGGTTCACGCAACGCTAATCTTATTATCATTATTATATATATATATATATATATATGTATATATATCGTTTAAAATGTCGACCGTTGCATTTAGAATTTTGTTTTACATTTTCGTATTTAATGAGAATTCTTACACATATATTGTTTATATTATGAATTGTGATTGAGTTTTGACAAAATTATCGACACTTAAGACTGTCGGGTTAGTCCAAAATCAAGAGGAAACTCTGCCCATTTTTCGACAAATATATATACCTATTTTTACCCTTCGACACAATAAACATGTGCATACTTCTATTATAACTTTCGACAAAGTATGTATATATGTATCTATTATACTCTTTTTATAATATATATATATATATATATATATACATATACGCCTATTAAACTTTTCGCCAAAATAAATATATATAGATATATTAACCACGTTTTCTCGTCAAATGGGACATATAAATATATATACTATATATCCGCTACTTTAACATATGTAACAAGACTCGAGTGAAGTTTACAAATAAATATTAAAATATATTATTTTAATAATACTTCTATAATCTCTAAACATTTTAATACTTTACAACTGCGAGATACGGCTCGGATTCCTCAAGGATAAAAAGTTTACCTCGGAACTCCATTCTTGAACTCCTCGACTCCTCTCGGGATTACCAAAGATCGACGTGCATATGTGAGCATACTCGATCCCTTTTTACACTTTAACGCATTTGGGGTGCAACATGTATAAATTACAAAATTTATTTTTAACAAGATTAAATGTGTGCCCAATACCAAACGGGTTATCAATTACGCTTATGTGAATTATATGTGTTAGATTAAACTCGTTTATACATGCTACTTGTTACGTTTGAGTTGTTTATGCTTATTAGTTTTAATTTATATTCTCACGACATTGTTATGATTATGTTACTATGCATGCTAGTTAAGGTATTCAATTATATGCTATTATTATGTGAGAGTCGTCTACATATATATGCGATTCAGCTTTATTATACTTCCGTCATGATTGAAATAAACTCTTTCACTTAGATTTTATTTTCAAACTTGTATGCTCGCCAATACTTTTGTATTGATCTACGTTTTTAATACATGTTGCAGGAAAGCTGATGATGCAAGAAATTTAGTAGGATTGCTTAGATACAGGCCTAGATTAATTTATCTATTTTGACCTTATGTCGTTTTGAAACAATTGTTGACTATTATTTGGAATTTTTGTATGACAATTTAGTCTTGAATGAAATTTGAATTTAATCTATATTGTCACATAGCGTGCGTTATGAAGTTTTGAGCAATTTGTTCGTCTCATCCCGATGTTTCCGTCATCGCACGTAGAGCACAATAAGACAAGTAGATATACCTGATAATCATCCCACATTCTAGCAATCTCTTGCTTTATACCCAGTCTGTTTCTAAAGTATTTAACAACACTTGTTTGGTAATCTAATCTTTATAAAGATTCTTCATTATTTTTACATCATTAGTCAATGAAGTAATGAATTAGTTTTTATCAAATACATCAAAACATTTCCTGCATATTTGCATTAAGTACAAAGTTTTAAGTAAGCAAAAACCAAGAACTAATCACAAATCATATCTGAACAAATATACTTTAAAAATCATCTGTTTTACAAATAATATAAAATGATTCACGATTGTATGAATAATTTGTTTTGCAAATCAAATATGGAATTGAAAAATACACCTCACACATTTATTGTCAATCTTTACAACATGTGGCATTCTTTAGAATCGTTTATTAAAAGTAGAATTTAGTGATTTTTATTTCAAACCGAGTATATATTTATATTTTGTTTAGTATCATTCTTAGTGATTAATAACTTTAGCATATTATAAACTATTAACTAAAATCTTATTTACATCAATATCTAGAATATACTTTTCTTATGCTTTCAATTAGACAAAAAAATGCAAATTAAATCGAATTAACAATTTTCATCTACATAAATAAACCCATATCCATATTTAAAGGGCAACCATGGTGCATAGTCTAGACTCACTAGGGAACATGCTTTACTTGTCAATTCTAGACAAAAGGAAACAAAATTTTCAAAGTTTATCTAATGGTGTTAGGGAGCCTTTAATACTTAGCTACCGGGCATGTTTAATATTTAATTAGGTTTTAATAGAGTGCGTGATGATAGTGGTAGGGAGGTGAGGATATGTTGTGAGGGTTAGAGGATCAAATTCCTACATCATCCGATTTACTTTGAGACACGTGATTACTTCCTTAATATTTTCTTTGGTATTGATGTTTAAATTAGACCGGTAGCGAGTTTTAAACATACAATGATTTTTGAATAAGGCACCCAGCCACCTTGGTCCAAAATCGAGTGGGCAATTTACAATACTTTCTGGCTTAATTCATTTAATTTTGTTATTTTAAGTCCAATATATAAAAACTAAGCGCAAGTTTTCACCCAACTAAAATAACCTAATTGTCCAAAATTTTCATCCAATCAAAATAGCCTAATTGCTCAAGTAATTTAGGTTCGCTTTGTTTATGCTTGATTTTAGTGAGAATGTACCGTTTTAATTCAATTTTAATTTTTTAATATTATAAGAAATGATTTTATATACACACCTTTTTTAACATCCAACAAAGCCCGACCATAAGCACACCCATTGGCAAAAGGTCATCCGTGCTCGCGAGACAACACTAGTGACTTGGTCCGTCACCAATTCCAAAGGAAACTCACCACTCGAAGGCCTATTGTGGTAAAATCTCTGGCTACGCATGACATTTTGTAACGAACAATACAGCAAATGGCGACCTCTCCTAAAGAAAGTCACCGGGGTACCGCTAGAGCATAGCCCCTTTGGTTCAGATACGCACTTAAAGCCTGTTCTATCGAAATATATGTTTGAAACAAACATTTTGAATCGAAAATCAATGTAGGTACCATTTATAAAAAAAAAACTCTAAAGTCAAAGTAGAAATTAGTCAGAAGGCAACTATAAGACCAAAAATTGATCTTGATATAATCTAGTCTAGTCACCTTAGATTATTCAATTGGCAAGAGTGTTCACAAATAACCAAAACCATCCAAACCACTCAAATTGAAGCAAATCGATCGATTTTGCTAGTTCGAGATTTACACTTTAGCGGATTTAACTGTGGTCGACAACCGAGAGCTTGAAACAACCCATGCTAGCCAAATCGGCTGTTTAACATTTATCATTCTATTTAAACTTCTACTTTTGAAACATACATATATGTATTTGTAACATACTTATGGAGAATAAACCATCTTTATCACTTTAAAAATGTAATACGGAAAACAATTACAAAAAGTAAAAAAAAACCTAGCTCAAATAGCTAAACCATCAAAACCAAGCCATTTTAGCTTATCTCACTATCCCAAAAAATCTAAATCATTTTATTTTGTTGTTTATTAAAATCATAGTTAACGGTTAAACCCAAAATCCGGCCTACCGAACACCCAACACGCACCTAAATGACATTAGGCAAAAGTTTAGGGACTAAAAATAGTATCCTTGCCTAAATTAACACACACCACACCAATTTCACTGTGTGCTTCGTTCTCCTCCTTCTGGTTGATGAGTTATATATTTGAACAGGAAGAATCAAACTATTAATGGAGGGTTTTACTCTTGTATGTGCTTCCACCTCTCTTCCTACATCACTTCCGCTTCTCCGATATCCTCTAAATTTCTCAGCTTCTTTCACAAATTCTAAATGTTCCAGTCGACACACCAACGCTTCTTCTATGAAACTTCATCCAATTCGCATATCTTCTCTTCGTGCTACCGGTAAATTATGTAACTCTTTTGAAGTTAGGAGGTTTAATTTCATGGTTTGTTATATTATTATGTTTAATTTGATTGGATTATTGAGGTTTGTTTGGATTTGTTTTTAGATATTTAGGGATTTGATACAAGTAGTATGATTAGGTATGTGTAGTGATTTGGTATGACTAAAATTGGATGAATCCATTTAGGAATTAGGTTGTACTGCCTTTATGAGGCTTGGAGATTAGGATAAACGATGATATGATAATGTACAAAACACAAAGCAGTTATATCAAAGAAGAGCATTATGGAAAAGCCTATATTCTCTGTAGGTGACCCGCTGAAAACCGGTTGGCTTCAAATCAATTCATAGCCAGCAATTGGAAGTGACTGTAGATCAAATTACTTTTTCGTGATGCTAAATGAGTATTTGTTTGAATCAAAAGTCTTGAAATGAATACTTTCAGCTACTCAAGAGACTGTTGAAGCTAGTGAGATCGAGTCCCAGTATGTTGAGATTGGGTACATATCTAGTGTTCATGGACTACACGGAGAGGTTCGAGTGAAGCCTAACACGGATTTTCCAGAATTGAGATTTTCAGAGGTTTGAGTCTGAAATACTTCTGTTTCCCATGTTCCGTAACTAGAATCACTTTCATTTTATTCTTTTTTATGATTCATACTTATTTACTTTCGAATTCAAAGTCCATATTGTAAGTCAGTATGATTATCATAATCAATCCTTTTATGTAGTAGTGGTAGTGGTAGTGGTCGTGGTCGTGGTCGTGGTCGTGGTCGTGGTCGTGGTCGTGGTCGTGGTAGTCAAGTCGTTTCTTTGGTTCTCGTTTAGCTATCAAATGCTTCTACAACCCCTACAAAATTCAGTGTTATGATGTGAGTAGTTGGATTGTTTAGTCACCGTATTTGGCTTTTGGTAGCAAACAAACTTTAATTTTTGCAAAAGAGCCAAAAAACGCACTAATATATGCAAGAATGAGCTGTTCTGGCATTCTGCATAAAAACCATTGTAATTGGTACTCTTTGTTTAAAAATTACTTAAACTTACAGAATGTGTGTTTTTTTTTTTCATAAGAATAATGGAACAAAAAGCCAAATACAGTGGCTCAAATGTCAATTACTTAATTTGAAATTAAAACTTTACTTGTTACACACCCAAACATTTTAAAAGTGGACTCTATTTTTGGGATAAAGGTAGTATTAGCTCTACTTGGAATCTATCTTTCTGTTTTTGATGTTTCTTAGTAGATTTTATGTTGTATTTAGCCGGGAAAAAGATGGTTGAAGCAGCAAATGTTGGGTAGAGAAATAATTAAAGAGGTTGAATTGTTGGAGGGAAGAGGACACCATGGACAGAAGAGTTGGATAGTTAAATTTAACAATGTTGACAAACTAGAGCAGGTATGCTTACTATCTGTTTTTTTTCCTAATAAATGTAAAGTTAGGATCTCATCATAAGTGTGCAGCTCAATGAATTGTGTTACGAAACTTGAGAAAAAAACTATGCAAAGTTAAACTCCTACTAGAGTCATGATAATTGAAGTGATGTTGGCATCTCATTGTTTACTGATCATAACCAGTATATATTTTCTTTTTTAATTTCTGCAATTTTGTAGGCTCAACAGCTTGTTGGGTCAATTATACTTGTATTAGATGAAGATAGACCAGAGTTGGAGGAAGGTGATTTCTATGCCCGTGATCTTGCTGGCATCAGGGTTATGCTTAAGGTAATCGTTTAATGATTTACATTGGGTTAACCTTATATAGAATGATTTCTAAGTTTTTTATAGTGTATTTACGTATCTCAAAGTTAAATCAAAGAATTGTGTTCTATTAGAAGCTGTGATTAGGGTTACATTAGATGTGGTTTATATAGACCACAATGTTACGCTTCTAACCCTATACTAACACAATATTATATTTTGTCTAATACTCCCCCGCAAACTAAGCACGCGGGAGTGACTTCGTTTGAAAACTTAAAAACATAAAAAAAGAAAGATAGTTGGTCTTCATTCTTTTCCTCCTTGCTTTCGCCTTGTTCTTCAGCAACACCTTGTTCTCCCGCAACAATTCTTAGACAGCAACACTTTTGTGTAGGGCTTTTTTTTAACTATTTTTTTTTCCACCGACAATTTTAATAGGAATTTGCTTCCCCTTGTCGGTCTTCTCCCCTATCAAGACCTCTTTGTTTTGTTTTGTGAGGTGCAAGTCGCCGGAAATAGGCCACTGTTGTAATGTGGCTGCGACGACTTAGGGTTTTGATTATTGCAGGTTATTTCTGCAACCCTAAGCGCTGGGAGGCATGGTTGTTTGTAGCAGCAACGACTGCTTGTTTGTATCAGCTACGACGACTTAGGGTTTTGATTATTGCAGGTTATTTCTGCAACCCTAAGTGCTGGGAGGTATGGTTGTTTGTAGCAGCAAAGACTGCTTATTTGTATCAGCGGAAATTGACGGAGCTAGGGTTTCATGGTGATGATGGCGGCGGCTAGGGTTAGGGTTACCCGCGACGGCTAGGGTTCTGGTTGTTGTGGGGGTGGTGGTTGTCGGCTTTAGTGTAAAACGATGGTATTTGTGGTGGCGGCTAGGGTTTCGCCATGGGTGGAAGCAATTCTGTTGGTGTTGTGATGGTTAAGGGCGGCAGAAGGGTATAAGAGGAAGACCGTGCGCAGTTTTGTGGTGGTGGTAGGGCGGCGGTGGTCGGCCGCCGCACCGGTGGGTGTACTCCAAAGCTCTGATACCAAGTTAAATCAGAGAGTTGTGTTCTATTAGAAGTTGTGATTAGGGTTACATTAGATGTGGTTTATATAGACCACAATGTTACGCTTCTAACCCTATACTAACACAATATTATATTTTGTCTAATACTCAATGCATAGAGGACATGTTAAGTGTTTACTGTTATAGTGTATTTAGTTTGGCTTATTAGTTTATTGGCCTGGCCTATTGGCCCGGTATAAGTTTCTCTAAGATTTGCTTCTTGTATATATTGAGGGTTTCCCTTCCGTTAAATTTCATTCTAATATTTCCCATTCACTTCCAAATCAAGGAAAAAAAGTGTCATTTTTCCGTTGCTCTCAAAATTTCTGTCAAGTACTTCGTTTATCTCATAAATATTTCAGCGAAATGGATAATAGTTTAAGTCAGCGAGACAGATAATAGTTTAAGAAAATGGTTTAGCTATTTGTCAAATGTGTAAATTCCTTTCAGTAAAGACAATGAGAAAACCTTGTGAATCTGTATCAATATCAATTGTATCAATCTAATTTAGTGGTGATGAGAAGACATAGGCAGTTTTAACTTAAAACTAAGCATTAGTGGTGGTGACAAGCACATAGGCAGTTTTGACTTAAAACTAAGCATGGATGGAAATATTGGAACTATTACGAGATGGAAGTTCAATTTTTAATATTGATGTGCTCTTACCAATTCTTCAAAGTCATAAAGCATCTCATTAAGTTAATTCTACATCTTACAGTAATATGATTATTAATATTCATTTTTATATAAATATCTATATTTCATAATTTTCACTAAGTGGCGATGTGTCCTCTGAACGGCGATAAGAGTTCTTGGAGACGCCGTATTACGGTTATGGGCTTTTTGGGGAGTGTATAGATCTGTCTTGGGGCCTTAGCCTTTCTTATACTTTTTGTTTGCCATAGCGGGGTTAGTGCTTCCTTTTCCTGTCTCTTTGCTCTTTTATATGTAGCTACTATATTTTATTCATCACTGTATGTTAGCGGTAGATGGTAGTTTACAACTTCCATTATTAGTATTTTTGTATGGTTGTTTTCTCTAATTCTCTTACCTGCATGTTATGTTATATGGATTACTATCCCCTTTCTGCTATGAGTGGGATTATACTAGGTACGTTTGTTTGTTATAAAGTATCTGATGTTAATTTTCATTTCAGGAAACTGGCGAACCAGTGGGAACCGTTGTGAATGTTTTTGATGCTGGAGGAAGTGATCTCTTACAAGTTAAGCTTGATTCATCTTTACAGACGATAGACAAAAACAGAAACCTGAAATCTGAAGCACCCCTTGTTTGGATCCCATTTGTTGAAGCGATCGTTCCTCATGTTGATTTAAATAAAAGAGAAATGATAATTACACCTCCTAAAGGGCTCCTTGAGTTGAATGTACGCTCTGATGAGAGGTCAAAGAAAGAACGTCGACAACTTGTGAGTCAAACTTGTGATCTGCACTTTTCTTTCTTTTGCTTTTCAAATGTGTTTTAGAATTTTTAAAATTGCAAATGTTTCAGGAATGGAAAGAGAGGAAAAAGTTTCAAAAACAGCTTATAGCGGCAAAAAAGAAACTGATTGAGATGGAGCAGAAGCATGTTTTTTGACGGGCTTAGATATGGTGAGAAAGATCAAAGGAGCCTGCTAGCAGATCAAATTGTAGACGTTAACTCGCAACTGCTTCAAGTAGCATTACAGACTATTGAGACACCTTCTGACAGGTTGAGAATTATTATATAATATAATCACATCTTATTATATAAATTATCAGGTACAAGAAACCAATAAAATTTGCTTGAAATGGCAGCTGTCACACACTATTTTCAGCTAAATGAAGTATTTAACGTGTTTTATGGCATAAAATTCATGGAGAAATATTATATAATATAATCACTCCTTTATTTTCTATGTCCCTTTGATGCCAGATGGCAGTTTTCCAAGTTCTTAGCAGCTTATGACACGGAAAAAACGCCAGATGTTTTTAAGGTTTCAAACGGCTGTCTCGTTAGTGAAGATGTGAAGCCCACAAGTTCCAAGATAGCAGAGAGGCGTAGTGCTCTGATATCCAGCGGCAAAGTTGCAAATATTTTGGTTGTTCAGGGTGATACGCTTAAAACTTCCGACTCTGAAGGGACGGATAGTCTCATCCAAAGATTAGATGAGGTAATAAACAAACATAACTATTGAAGTCTGCTACTTTAAGCCTATCTTAAGTTGGACTTTGAGAGTTGACTTTTGAAGTCATTCACACTTTTTTTTTCCATCTTGAGAACTGACATCAATTCGTTACAAATTTTTAGAAGTCGAAACACTAGAATTCATAACAGATACCCAAGAAAAATATTCTGGCTTTATGCTTCTGGGTAGTTGATACGAATCCAGACTCAATTCAGGAGGGAAATTGGGAAAAGGAATAGTGGGTGAGTGGGGCTGAAAAATAGGAAGTAACTGCTATTTAGATTACGTTTAAATGTGTTTCTTTGCATTTAGTTTAGGAATCTAGTTTTATATTTTTAGATAATTCAGAATTGTATTCTGTTTTGGAGGCTTGATCCTTCTCGAAATGGATTAAAATCTGTAGCTGATTAGTTTAGTTTTCTGGGTTTTATCAGTAGTCCACATCAGTTTTGATTAAAAAACAGTTGACCCTGGAAGTCAAATGTTTTTTTTTACTTCATTTTGAAATTGCTAGTGAGCGGGCACACAAAGTTGATTTATTGCACATGCGTTTACACTTTAAGTTCTTTTCGCTTTGGTTTGTGCTTGTGTATAAGAATCCACAAAAATCATGTACTTGGAAACTAACTGTTTTGACTTTAAAAGTTCAAACTTGTATATGTATTTTTGGAACAAAGGGTATGTTTCCTTTTAATCTTTTGTAAAAAAGCATATACCGTGCAGTATCTGATGAGTAAAGTTTGATGTTTGCAGATGGAAAACCGTCAAACGACACCTTTGATTCTTATCTGTCCTGATAACACAATCGAAACGTTTCAAAACTTGATGGCAAACAATGACTACTTCGGCTTTGACCCTGAAAAGGTTTCATAATTCTTCTCTATTTATTTCTAATTATATGGTACGTGTATTTAAAGGCTAAAATTATCAAAGTGTTTTACAGGTTTGGATTTTTGAAGAAGAAAAAATACCAGTTGTAAATTCTTCACCCGGAAAATAAAAAACACAAAATCTTGATGAAATCACCATGGGAAATACTCCAAACACCAGTTGGATCTGGTGGCGTAATTAGCTTACTTTCATCCAACAATGTTTTGGAGTCTCTTGCTGCAATGGGCGTTGAGTATAGCGAGGTAACACATATTTCATATGAACGTATACACGCACAGAGATCCTGTTTCTTGATCCCCAAGCTTTCACAGTTTTCTTCACTTTCACACCCCCTTTTCTTATTCTCATTCACATTAATAGATTATCATAATTCTATAATATAACATTTGATGAAGATTCTTATGAATAGTAGATTGATTGGACAATAAGTTGATATTTGTCATTTCAACCTTATTCTCTTTTGTGATCAATTTTGATTTATTAAATTTGTATTCTTTATATTTATTATATTTATGTAATTATGAATCTCATGAGTTACTTTAGTTTCTCTATTAATATCTAGATATTATTAGGAAACTTTTTATATTTAGTTTTATGAATGTATTTTTTATTTATTTGTTTACTTTTTTTGTTCTTTGAATCCAAAAATATTCTAGGCATGGGTTTTTTCTTTCGATTGCTGTAGCGAGTAATAGTACCTTAAAGAAGCGAAAAGATACCAACCGAATTCCGTCACGAAGCACAGAGCATCTCTACTAGTTATATCAACTTATGATGTTTTTTTTTGAAATAGATTCCATTGATTTGCAGATTTCTAGTGTTGATCAGAGACATGTAGGTGGGGAGAATCTGCTTGGTTTGGTGGATTCAAGTGAAGCTCATGTTGGAATAAGAACTTTCAATGGCATCGATGGGGTCGATAACAATTTCTACCTGGTTTTTTTCCATTAATTTTTTGACACAGTTGACTAAGCGGGTCAACAAGCTGACTTTTCAGTCCGTGTTGAGGTCAAATCAGCATGTGGAGATGGTTGACAAGGAGTGGGTTGACGTAACACCCTCGTCACGTAACTCGTATGAGTTCCGTTCTTCGATTTATACTTGTTTAGAAGGTTGTTCTCTTGACAAGGTTTGTGTAATGGAGGTTGTGGATTAGATAGATAATAGACGTGATATAGAACACTTTGTTGAATTAAGTTGACAGTTAGGTTATAAGTTAAAGCTCGACACTTGACAGTATGTGTTTCAAAACCGTGATGTTGTGATAGAAGAAAAAACAATATGTCAGTTTTTCGACCTGCATATAAATCGTTAAAAGAACACCTGGGCTTGTTAAACCATATAAACTAGGTTCAAAAAGGGCCATTTTTCAATATGATTTATGAAGTATTTGCATTGTCTATCTCTTGTCACACCTATAAATAACTATAGGAAGAAATATGGTTCCATTCCCAGTGCACATTGTTTTTTTTCTGAACCGGACTGGCCAGTTGGACGGGGAACCGTCTACATAACAGGTCTTGCTGAGTATACCGTGCGGTTATAGGTCAAACCGGTTGAACCAGCAGATGGTGGTTGGATCAGATTATCAACTTTCTTTATATTTTCCTTCCAAAATCTAAGATATTGTTTAGGCTTCAAAATTTACATAACCTAGCATCCTGTTGACATCCTCATCAAAATATAAAGTTGTTTCATATTTTATTTTAAATCAATGTTATTTATGTGTGTGTGTATAAATGGGGGGGGGGGGGGTGAAATCGCACTAATATTAACGTTATTTTACTAATTTCGTAGTGGTGATGATAGCCGAACAACGAAATGGTACATGCACTAATCGGCTTTTTTCCCTATTGTTGATTGATGATATGTGCCTTATGTCATACAAAACTACTTTTGACCCAGTGGTCTCATTAGAAGCAGCCTCTATTCCTATAGGGTAGAGGTAAGACTGTCTACATCTGACTCTCTTTAGACCCTACCCTAGCTTTGCTATTAGTGAGATTTACCGAGCATGATGATGCATATGCATATATATTGAACTTATTGTTTATAACAGTTTTGAAATGGGTCTCCAGGGCTGGTTTGAAGACCATCCAAGTCATGAACACAGTTTGGTACATGTTTTTTTTGGTTCATCAGATTTCAAAATGAGCTTTTGTAATGCATTTGATTCACAGTTGACCTTTTCTATCAGTTTCTCATATAATTGACACAAATCAGTTTACACAGTTAATAAAAATGGCCGGAAATGTCTTACATGCACTGATGCACATAGATTTAACACACAAGAACAATAATCTCACTCAACAGCCACACCCTTCAGTAACAACTGCATATCATAAACTGCTACCATGCTATTGGGTTAGAACCACACATTCAATCTCTATCTGTAGTTCACCGCTCTCAACTTTTTGCAGTTTTAGCTGAATGTCTTGCTTTGCCTTCCCGTCTGTCACTGTAATCGTACCATTATTGACATGGGTATTTTTGTCTTTTCCTTCATCCATGTTTTCTAGTTGCTTTGATGGCCCGTTGGCATTACCATTATACTCTAAAGCTCTGGCAGCAGAAACCAAGGGTCGGATATCAATCTCAGCCTCACCCATAAAATCATCCGTTGAAAACTTATCCTTGTCGAAAACGTTCTGCATAACTTAAATAACTTCTTAGCCAATCTAATCATTATTTTAATATCAGTTTTTGCAATTGCTTTTATACTAAAATGCCATTTTCAATCCTAAGGTTTGGCCTGTTTTGCGACTCTTGTCCAAAGGTTTGGCCTGTTTTGCGACTCTTGTCCAAAGGTTTGTTTCTCACATCTGGATCCAAAAGGTTTGAAATCTTGTCATTTTCATCCGGCTCGTTAACTCCATCCATTTTTCTCCGTTAAGTCGGGGTATTTTTGTCTTTTTTGTTAACTTAAAGGGCAATTTGGTCTTTTTCACTTTATGTACAAGACCAAATTACCCTTTAAGTTATCAAAAAAAAGATGAAAATACCCCTGACCAAACAAGAAAAATGGATGAAGTTAACAAGCCGGATGAAAATGGCAAGATTTCAAACCTTTTGGATTCAGATGCGAGAAAACAACCCTTTGGATGAAAGGCAAAACTGGCCAAACCTCAGGGGGATGAAAATGGCATTTTACTCTTTAACAGAAAGTCAAAAGAATGTTGGTAGGTCCACCCGACCTGACCCGACTCATCTATCTCTTTAACCTTGTTGACTAGCATTATCAAATACAAACTAAACAATATTTTGACTAACCACTTTCAAAGGTGGAACGTCGTGAGGAATCGATAACATTAACTTTTCATTCCAGACGGGATTGAGGCTGCTCTTTAAAACTTGTGTCTTCATTGACTGCAGCCAAAAGACAAGATCTTGTCACTTTTAGACCAACATCAATTAATATTTATAAGTCGGCAAGCATATAATAATATTTTAATTTGTGTTTTAGGCTTACTTGGGTTCCTAATGAGATCATAACATAAGGATCACTACTCCTCACATCTCTGATAACAAGGTTGGTGCCGCTGACCACATTGACTTTTATCATACCAACAAATTCCACCATACCTGCCTATATGTTGGGCATCAGACAAATACGTTCAACGTAACACTAACCAACATAACCAGTATGTTACGCTTTTGATCAAGATTTTGAAGTCAAATTGGATCAAAACACTAACCAACACTCAGCAATTGAAAAAGAACAGAACAATATGAAAAGAAATAGTCGGTCCACTTCTTTATTGCTAAGTGAATCAAGAAGTCTAGGAAAATAAGATACAAAATAATAGAGATCCCTATCCATATATATAACTAAATAACTTAACCCCCAAACTAATTTAAATAAGGAAAAACCAAATTGGGAAATAAATCTCGCGTATCTTATTCTAATTAAACTAACTAACGTCATTAATTTTAACCCATAACTTTACTAGTAATTGCAAGATTAACCCAACAGATTTATTTTGAGATCAGAGGTGTTATTAAATTACTAGAGATGACAAGCTCAACCTATTTACTGATGAATGGGTCAACAGTCAAATGGGTAAAAGTTAAAAGAGTCAAATGGGTCAAACAGGTGGAATGTCTCCAAAATTTATCTGTTGATAAAGTTAAATTCTTATTGATGGGTCAATCTGGATTATATTTGATAACAGATAAAAAAACTTTAGCTAAAAAGAAAACAAGTCGAACAAGTGGAATGTATCAGAAAGTGAAATTCTAATTCTTATTCATTTCATTGGTAAAATCAAATTGTTATTAAAGTAATAAACTCTTGTAATCATATTTGAAACACTGATTATTTATCACAAAATCAAAACTTTAGGAAAAAGGTGTTCCGGGTCAACGACAAGCCCATACGGCCGCCTCTATATTTAAGATAATTACCGTTGAATTACTTTTCTTTTCGGCATCTTTTCTTTTTCTAGTGTTGAGAAATGCTTGACCAAAATTATGTAAACGCATACTGTTCAAATATTTCTTTTCCACTACAGAATTCACTCCTGTTGAACTGCAGTTGATGGCTGCTGGAGTGAAGGGGCAAGACAGTTGCTTGTCAGGGTTTGAAAATTGTTGCATTATATACTTTCTCCTGAGTATTATTAATTATTTCAGAAATAAACAAAAAATGTATTACAAGTTTTATTATCATAATTGTAGTAAGATGTGGCAAATTTGACCCATTTTCTTATGAGTTATGAATGGGTCAATTTGAGTAATCTTTTAAAACAGGTCAAAATTTGAGTAATCTATTATAGCTAGGATTATTATTGTATCAATATCGTTTTTATCTCCATATTAAATACATTAACTATTTTTTTTAAAAGAGTAAAATGCCATTTTTGTCCTTGAGGTTTGGCCAGTTATGCGACTTTTGTCCAAAGGTTTGTTTTTCCACATCTGGATCCAAAATGTTTGAAATCTTGCCATTTTCATTTGGCTCGTTAACTCCATTCATTTTTCTCCGTTAAGCCAGGGGCATTTTGCCTGTTTTATTAACTTAAAGGGGGTGTACAAGCATTTAGCATATGTATAAAGATTCAAAAAAGACGAAAATACCTCTGCCTTAAAGGAGAAAAATGGATGGAGTTAATGAGCCGGATGACAATGGCAAGATTTAAAACCTTTTGGATCCAGATGCGGAAAAACAAACCTTTGTACGAAAGTCGCAAAACTGGCCAAACCTCAAGGATGGAAATGGTATTTTACGCATTTGAGAAAAAGTGCAAAAAAGTGTTCGAGGTCAACCCGACCTGTGCTAAAAAATTACTCATTTTGACCCGTTATCCAACCTGCCCTTTTTGCCACCTTAACACTTTCTAGTTCTTCCTTTACTTGATAAAATCTGTACGCTCGTCTATGGAAGCATCCGGTAGGGGTTTCCTAAAGTCGTTTGGAATGCTGTCCTCATATTTCAAATTAACCGCGGTATTTCCACCAAGTTGTATCACATTATCAACATCTTCCTCTGTCCATTCATCCAGATTCACTGATAATCTATGTAGCACGGGGACGCCTAGAACCATCGAGTACCCGTCCCGGGGACATTTTGGGGACGGGGACGCCATGGGGACGTCCCCTAAACGTTTCCAGGTATTGGGGACGGGAACTACACGTTTCGGGGACGCCGAATACAAGTTTCGGGTTAGGGTTTTATCTTTTAAACTCCAAAACAAACAGTAAGCCTTTCAATTAAAAAACCCGACCAACATTCAATTATACATAACGTCGGCCTCTGAGTTCCTTCTTATCTCAATTCATCATCATATATATTCATCAATCATCATCGTTTGTATTAATCATCATCCATATTCATCATCGATTAACGCTTCTCAAGAAACACAAAGATCATCAACTACCCGTTTATATTTTATATTTTTTTGCCGTTACTTTGCCGTACCCGTATCTTGGATTTTTGAGTTTTGCCGTTCCCCGTACCTGTATCGTCCCCGTACCCCAGTCCCGGACCCGTTTCCTTGCTACATAGCTGATAATATCTGTGCCAACAAGTTGAGAAGGTTACTAATATAAGAGGTGGAAACTTAGACCCATTAATTTATGAATTTGATTTAATTTTCGTCCAACGGGTAAAATAAAACATCAGCTTACAAAGAATCGGGCATATTGGTCACACAGGTCAAAAGTTGTATGAAGTGTACTTCTAATTTATAAAACCTCCTAGCACTTTTTAAGAGTAAAATGCAATTTTCGTCATTGAGGATTCGCCAGTTTTGCGTCTTTCGTCCAAAGGTTTGTTTTTCCGCATCTAGATCCAAAAGGTTTGAAATCTGGCCATTTTTACATCCATTTTTCTCCGTTAAGTAAAGAGGGTATTTCTGATATTTTTTAACTAGGGTTTTGAATACTTGCACTTTATGCTAAATGCTTATGCATAAAGTGAAAAAGACTGAATTTCCCCTTTAAGTTAACAAAAAGACAAATATATCCCTGACTTAACGGAGAAAAATGGATGGAGTTAACGAGCCGAATGAAAATGGTAAGACCTCAAACCTTTTGGGTCCAGATGCAGAAATACAAAGCTTTGGGCGAAAGTCGTAAAACTGGCCAAACCTCAGGACGAAAATGGCATTTTACTCCATTTTTTTTTAATTTTAAAAACTAGATTATTATTAAAACAAGATATAAGGTGTTTAAACTTTTGGACAAAAAGTGTTCACAATCATTTAACACACTCCGATATAACACCACCTTATTAGTATATCTGTAAATATTGGTGGATGATGTTAAAAGTATTTATGTGATATCAGCCAGCGATATTACATGTATTCTAACTTAGGTTAGAATATTTGTCACTAAATCCCAACTTTCCTAAGAATCAGCCATTTGCTGCAAACTTCATCCAGTTGTGCATATTTATGAATCAATATTGTAAATGAGGCCATTAGTGTTAACTACACCTTTGATATGTGCACTCCAAGGCTTCTATGTACTCCAGAACACTTGATGCAAACAAATGCTCCAAGATTCGCAGATCTAGCCACACACAGAAGGTGAAAATCTTATTGATTCAAGCAAAATACAAAAATAAATTATGCAAACGGGTGCGTAATTAGGAAATATGAATGCACTTACACCCAATTTGGATCAGGTGATCCACAATCTGCACATAAATCATTACCAGATACAGATAAAAAGTTTGCAAGCTTCCGTTTTGCACCTGATGAGAAACATCGCGTTGCAACCACACTCAGTAATTTTGTTACATCCAATAAGTAGAGTTCGTCCTAAAGCAGATGATATGCCATTTACATAAAAAAGTATAGATAGGCTTCGTATGGACCTCATTAATAATTTACATAAGGTCACATGTTTGAGGGCATGTTGGGTAGCGGCTCCAAACAAGTCTCTGTCGAAATACTTTGGGTCGGGTTGGGCCGACCCACGAAATATTTTCTTGTCCATTTTAGTTAATGATTGATGCGTTAGTTATGATTACAAAAAAAAAGACCAATATTGTTTTGGTAATAATCTAAATATTTGAATAAGATGATTTAGGAGGTTATACACATTAAAAATAGATTTTGTGCATAACCTGGCTAACAAATTGTTGTCAGTTACCATTTGGCTTCTATGTAAATGTATGGTTGCATATATTTTAGCCTAGCGTTACTAAGGGTGCCCCACATACCAAAGGTTGTGAGTTCAAGCCCAGTCCGGGACATAGATGGACAGGGGTGCATTCATGTGCAAGTCTTTTCCGTCTATATAAAATATGATACTAATAACAACAACAACAACAAATAAAAAAACTGAGCCTACTTGCAGATGGTGTCTCTTCATCATCTAACTCATCACTATAGTTTTCTTCATCATCTAAATTTAAGAGATCAGAAAGAGATGCTCCTGCAATAAAAAGTGTATTATTCAATGTTCAAAACTAATAGCATTTTTCTTTAATATATTTCAGTTCTATCAACAGTTCAATAGTCCACAAGAAGATCAATATACCTGATATAGTATCTATAATCAAGAGTTTTCAAAATCAATCAATATTTTAAAACAAAGTCTAGTTATGTGTATACACATACACAGCTAATGCATGCATGCAAAATTCTCAATAACTTAATAAACAAAGAAGCATTGCATCACTTACAGAAAGATCAAATTAAGTACCACCAAGTCAAACAATGATACACATCGATTACTTTGTTTAATATACCCACATTAAACCCCAATTGATCTAACACAAACCAACTTTTCATAACCCTAAAATCAATCACACACTTACTTATTCCTAGCCAAAACACATAACTTAACCTTATCATCCATCACATGCAACACAAATAACAAAACAAGAGAAAATCAAGAGTCAATACCTGATAAATGATCTGCATCCGGTCTTTGTTTCCTCACAGACATTCTTCCTCACCAATCGAAATACAGAAACAGATGTGTAAACCTGTGCATTTCTATCTGCAATATGCATGGATGATATTAATCAAACAATTGTTACGAACATGTAAATCAAATTCAAACTGCAGGTGAGATTACCTTTCCGGATGACTGCATTTCAGCAACATTTAACAACAGAAACGGAATTAAGAACGATCAGCGAATCAATATATGAGAAATCTAGAGTTTTTGTGATCATATATCAAGAGTTTTGTTTAGATTTATGTTACTTGTGAAACAAGTGTCGGTAAATATATTTAGATATTTGGGGATTGAGAAAACCTAACTAATATTATTATTATTATTATTATTATTATTATTGTTGGGTTTTTTCGAAAGAAGATTTTTTGGGAGTGTCCACGAAGATTTCGTCGTCAATCGGCCGTTGGCTGTCTTTGTCATCGCCAAGTTACGGACAGGACCTTCGACATTTCTCTATATTTCAAACGCACCCCTTTGGTTTTCAATAAGAGGAATGTGACGAATATTTTTTTTGATGCCCAAACAAATCTTTCAAATAGGCTACTAGCGAAAATCACCACGTAGGGATACACTCGTCTCCAAACCGGGAAAAACCTTCACCTAGGGCCGAAGCCCGCGAAGACTTGCCTGAAGGCACGACACTGTGGTGAGGTAAAACCCGCTCAGTTCAAGGATCGAACTAACAATCTCCGCCTACGTGCCTAGTCTCCCATCATCACCAGGTGCCACAGAAAATAATGGAAGAGTAGGAATCGAACTTGAGTCCCTTTAAACACCAAATCTCTCCCTTGGAGCAGGAATCGAATATTTTTAACTTGACCAGTTCCGCTAGAATTGTTTTTATTTTATTTTATTATTATCATCTTTTTGCCAAAATATTAGACATTTTTTCTTGACCAAATAAGTTGTAGTCATTTTTTTATTTTATTTTGAAGATCATGAACCTCGAAATTCATCTTGTACTTTTCTGTGGATTTGTGTGTTGTGAATTCACATTTTTTTAAACTAGTTGTGATTTATTTTAACACTTTTGAGACATGGTATCACTACATTTTGTTTACATCCAAATTAAGTCTCACCATCAACATTTAACCATTATGAAATTACATTTTGTGCATGGAATTTACAGAGACATCTACAATCTCAACAAATGAATAATTGTTATAAACTGAATAGAACAAACTTCAACATATGCAACCACTAATTGGTCTTTATATGCCCTCTAAAGCTAGATGTTCACAGTAACAATACTTGAACCGAAGAGTAAATACTAGTATCTCATATTTTATAACTTTTGTTATAATATTTAAATGACCTAGAATATCATTTCAAATTTAGGTAACATTATAATAGCACGTGGGTAACCTATGCATGTCTATAAACAATATGAAACTATAATTCTTAAACATAAAAAAAAAACTCAAACGACCACATTCTGATTCATGTTGAGTTGCTGAAGCTACGAGACGCATATTGATCCAGTCTGTTTCAACATATACTAAAATACTCGCAACTTTGACCCAAACCCCTAGATACAAAACAATACAAAACATCAATCATCCTCCAAGTTTACAATACGAATGTTTTCGAAATAGATCAAATTTTCAAGTTTTTTGGTTGGATAATTACTCCATGAGCTATTTGTTTTCCCCTAACCAAAAATCAGTAAAAAAAAACAACATAATAAACAGATGATGATGAAAGCACTCCACATGTACTGAAACCCCTAAGTAGCAGATTTAGGGATCTTGTATTGTTTCTTTAGGAATTGAGATGCCTCAGAATCACACCTGTGACACAATATTCTCAAAAGTGTTTTCGTGTCAGCACCCAACTTGCTTCGGTCCGAAGCACTTGCAGATTTTAGGTCGTCTATAAGCTCCCGTGTCTGCATTTGGTCAACCATTAGTGCATAAATATGTGCATGTTGGCTTAAAATAATGTGGTTTCACCAATTGACCTGTTACTCAATACACGTGACCCGCCCATTTTCCACCCCAACCACATTTTTATATATATGGCCAAATCTAATACTGCATCCATGGCCTGTTCATGTGAAGCTTTTAAATATCCCCTCAATACTTGGTATAATATCATGTTTATCAAAAAAAAAATCACAACATCAAATATACCTGTTTTTAAATTTATCACATTTATACCCTTCCCTTAAAACTTCCATTAAAACACAAGAGTTTGGGATCTAGGGAGAAAGAGACGGTTATAATGGTCATATTACATATTATATTTAATGAAATAGGTAAATACGAAATTATATTTCATATCCTTTTTTTTTGGTTGGGTAAATATGATATTACTCGATTTTTTAGGGGCATATATGGGATGGCCCCTTTTAGATATTTCCGGAAAAACTAACCTCATAACCCTGCAGCTTTATAACTTGTCGAACACGTGCAACTTGATTTTCAACAACTCCACGAGGAAGTCCATCTCCACCAGATATGAAAAATTCCTAACAAAAATCAAGCAAAAGAATGTCTATAGTTAGAAAAAATATGTTTGGATGCATTCATTCTAATTATATACATTACGATGTCAATATAATAATCATATGATTTATGTCGATACTTAAATATTTGTATTTTGTTGCACATACTCCAGTACAATTATGTTAGTGGTTTTACGAGATGATGGACATCATAACTAAACAAAAACAGTATACATGACATTCTTCAGGTGTTTAATACACACACACGCATACATACTGCAAGATCCCAAAACTATGTATTATAAGAAATGATTGTTTCTTTAGGTTTTTTACATACCTTTAGAACCTCCAAATCTTCTTCCAATGATTTAGCATCAGAAGGAATGAACAACCGTGATGGACCTCCATCTAATAACACTCTAATTAGACCGTCCTGCAAAACAACAACAAAAATTCTTATAGGAAAAGTAAAAAAACAACAATTAAGCATTTGAAGAAAGAAGAAATAAGAATCAGACCAGTGATGCTTGAAGGAGACTTGTTACAATTCGATCTCGAAGTGGTTCCACAATGACATCACATAGTTGATTTAATTCCTGTAGTGGTTGATCAAATAATTCTCACATTATTAAAAAAACAAAATTCACATTTGAGTTTTATTGAAAAATCAAAAAAGTTGTACAAAACATACCGCATCAAGTGGCTCAATGAGTGTTTCCAATCTGGATTCAGAAACACTAGGTCTATATAGGTTTTCAATGAACGGTTCTCTTAGATCCCAAAATATTATCTTAGTTCCTGTAGAACATTATGAAAATTAAAATCATATCTCAAATTTATTTTAACCATTATGAAGTCAAAAAGTATGCCTCACCGGTGAACTCACAAATCCGGTCAATGGCTGCATTAATGTCTTTCCTACTTCCATCAAAGCTTTCTTTTTTTGAGTTCTCATCTGTAAAACGTATATTTCATTTAGATGTGACAAACATCATAGTAAATGTTTTTTCAGAATAAAGCACGATAAGATTTTTGAGACTATATGTAATGGTCTAGAAGATATACTATTGGATTTTCCATGTTTTGTCTTCTTCGTCCAGCGTTCCCATATGCTGTCTTCCAGCTTGTTAAGATGACTGATTCCGTACTACAAAATAAATAAGTCAATTTAATAATAGACAAAACTTAGCTAGTTATTAAAGGATCTAAATTCATCGCACAAATGCAATTCCATTAATTTCTTGAAATTACAAAAGATTTGCTTAAATTATTCGGAAAACTAAATATAATATAAATTTCTCGTCGTCAGAAGAAGAATAAGTTGAAACTATAGTACATTCTCATAAAATTAAACAATAATACTGCCAAATTTTAAATATAAATATTATGGCACTCACATAAAGGGTGTTTAATTGCACACACAGTGTAGGTGTTGTCAAAATATTAATGTCTCTTGACTTTCTCATATCAGGCAGCCTCGGGTCATTTAACTCTTTCTTAACAAAAGCTTTGATTCCACTCTCTCTTCTGTATCTTGTTAAAATTGGCACAGGTGGAATAATATCTTCCTTGCTAGCTGCATGGTCATTCAAGTTCACTATTATTTATATATTCTATGTTGTACATTGCCAATATATTTGATAAAAACTTAATATACATACCCAGGTTGTCAACAACATGTTTTGCATATACTTGAAATGCATTATCAATGCCTCGGAACAGGCTATTCATTTCTCCGGACCTCATTGGAATTTTTAGAGCAAAAAACTGATCAATAGTCTGAAAGAACATAGAAATACATGTTATTTACGTATTATAGTGAACAGATATGGAAATAGATGCTCAAACAAAATATCAAAAAGACCAAAAAAAGGAGAAAGTAAATTATGAATTATTAAATTACTAGGGACCTCTTCCACAATGCGATAAACTTCAACAATTGAACTTCCATGCCGTTGCTGCATTGATACAGGTTCCCATTGCTGAAAATTTATTTAAAATCATTAGCCAAGTGACATTTTTAATTTTTATGACCTAAATATTTGAGATGCCAGCTGAAATCAAACTTTTGTGAACAAAATTCAGAAAGACGTACTGGACCAGTAATCATTTATTAAGTTACCTCCTGTTGAATGGCTCGCTCAACCCAACCCATAATTCTACTTAGTTGCGCGTTGACCCACCGCAACACTAGGGTTCCAGATATTGTTTCAATCTGTTATAAGAAAAAGAACAGTTGAAAATAATATACTTATAATGCTATATTAATTCGGAGACAAGCACACTGGTACATACATAAATACGGAAAACTGTACCTTATACGGAGAAAGTTTTTTCAAGGACACTTCTGACTGTCCACTCGAAGATGCGATAAGTTCCATAACATATTCCTCAAAACTATCAGCAGCGGGAAATACCAAAACGACATCCTCTGTAAGTTGCTCAACGCTGTTAAGGAAGGGCTTCTGCATATTTAACAAATATGTGAGATACTGAAGAAAAATATAAGCAACCAATTGATGAGCGATGAGCTTACCAACTTGCTTCCATAAAGCTTGTGAAGAAGAGACGCTGAAACAACGATAGCTTGTGAATGCCATTGAGATAATACTGGAATAAATACAGTTGCGTCTTTTTTTAAAAGTTTCTTGGTTTCTTCTCCTAATAGTGCAAGTGGATGTTCGTCTGTTGCATTGGACATGGTCTCAACATCCTGCAATGTCTGAAATAGAAAAAGAGGCAGTAGTTTAATATATTCGAACTTTTTTACAAAACGGACACATCCAGTCAACTGAAGTATAATAAGTAATAAAAAAACCACAATCTCCAGTTTCCTATTCACCATGTTCATATGGAATACCGCTTACCCTTAAAAATGCACTTTTGATGGATGATGAGACATAGGACTCAATCTTATCTCCATCTGTCACATGTTGCATTGCCTGAAAAACAAATGAAAACCGAAAGTGAACTTTAGTTAGGTACAAGCAGTGAATAAGAACAGCATGTCAGGCGAAGAAACTTGGTTGTTTTCCTTGCGTTATGAGAAAAATGATACCATTGTGTGTGTGTGTGTATATATATATAAACACATATATAGGGGAGGGTTATCTTGAGAACGTTAAATATTGCAAGAACCGTGAGAACTTGGTCAAAATTCAATTTTTTTTACACTTATCATTATTATTCGAATAAAATATTAGAAATTAAATTTACATGTTTAAAGAACATGTATTGGTAAAAAAAAAAATTTACATGTGTAAGTTTGCCATTTACACATGTGTAAATTGTTGTATTTACATGTGTAAAAATTTATTAAAGAGTAATTTTTTTTAATGTTGTATTTTAATTATAATGAGGTTTGTATTAAAAAAGTTGATTTTGGTTGGTGTTTTCATTCGTTCTCACGGTTCTCGCAATATTTAGCGTTCTCAAGATACCCCTCCCCACACACACACAGAGAGAGAGAGTTAAGATAGAATGGCCTGTTACCGATCCAGGTTCCTCCTGAATAAGTCTCCTTGCTACCATTGAAATCGATGCTACATTCTCCATCATTGCCAATGCCTATAAGGTATGGGAGAAAGATCTGAGTCGGCATCAAAATTTAATGCTAATATAGTCAAAAGCATCAAGTCAGGCTAGCGGTTTTTTTGTTTGACGTCAAGCTAAAATCGGACGTTACACAGCAACAAACACAGACATTCAAACAATGGTATCAATTAGACATTATTCAGCCTGAATTTCTGAAAACAAAAAGATAGAATAATTAACCTCAGAAAAGTTCAAGTGGTAATCTGCAAGTTGCTTGTCAGCCCATTTCTGAATAGGCATTAAAAAGGACTGTAAAAAGGTTAGCTCCTGAGAGCCCTCTTCAGTCTCAACTTTGCAATACAAGCTTTTTAAGTGCATTCTCTCTTGTGGGCCCCGTTCTTCCTTCAAGGGTACTTTATTTAATTGTTCAATGGCAAGCCTAAGAAGTGCATGCTCCCTAGTCATAACAAACTGCATAACAATAGCTGATTCGTGATAAGCACTTCATGTAATTCCAATACCAAGGAGGTACGAGTCGGTACAAAAACAACTGTATGTATTGGTTATCAAGAGTGATATACATGCATCAATTCAAACAAGCTTGCCTACGTATAAAGAGTTTTTGATACCTGACGGAAGAGCACCCATGCGTAGCAGGTGTGGTGAATGGTTTCCGTAATTCCCAAAATACGCCATGTTGACTTTAAAAGCTCAAGTATTTCTTCAACTTCCTGCATGCAAAGCATAGAAAATTATCTGATTTTATGGATCGTCATCATATACTACCATAAAATCTGCTGACTTTTCTAATTTAAAGGTGGTTAGGCTTCCAAAGATGTTGAATTTCGTATGACACTAATAGAATATAAATACAATACCAAATGTTTAATGTTAAATGTGCTAACCTCTGTTAACTTTCCTTCATCGAGAACATCAAAAACGCTAAGAAGGAGTTTTTCATATAATCTGACATTTAAATGATAGCCGTCTGCCCAGTGACAAACTTCACCCGTTAAGTCACCGCGAGCTGGCCTCTCTGCAAGTGGTATAGCAATGTCTCTCAGAGATCTCAAACATTCTATGCGTTGGAGTTCACCCACAGATGGTGCAAATGACTGAGATAGGACAATTTTAAAATAATCAACAAGCATAGAATAGTATAATGACATGTAAGCCTTAAACAGCGTTGGCTTTATGTTGCTCCATAATGCAACTTTTTTTTGTTCCCAAAACTACATTGTTTCCACAAGTGACTATACACAATATATTTGGCTCTATCAGCTATACATTCAAGAACTTTAAGCCGGTATCTTGGAATAAACATAATAGAACCTCCTTTAACTCATAGCCAAATAGGGTTTTAGCGTAACTGCATAAGATACCAACAGATTTGCACTTCGGTACTATTTTAGTCATTGTATTTTGTTTTTGCTCTATTGGGTAATTGAAAGATGGGTTTTTGTCTTGTATGGGCCATTAAAAGGATATTTTAGTGATACTCAAACAGGACAAAACTAAGCAAGTCCGCATAACGAATCAACAGAACAAGATGCCATTTTTAATGACTTAATGTGCAAAAAGGAGTACAGTGACTAAAATGGGACACACGTGAAAGTACATTGATATATTATGAACAAAAAAAACAAAAAGATAAGAACTATTATAGATAATTTCAAAAGGTTTTAACCCTTAAACCATCAACAAGAAAATACTTACTGACCTCAGATTCTTCAATTCTTGCCAAAAGAACCCTCATTTCACTTGCTTTGCGCCCAGATTCCCCGAATCCCACAACTGGGTGATTCACAAGCCCTTCCTCGAGCATATTCAACTGAACTAACACAATAATGAAAACATATTACATGAATATCAAGTAAAGTCTTAGGTCAACTTATACCACAATAAGATAAAGCAATGAAACGATATGCGCAATTGACGAAAGAGAAATCAAGGAGAGAGAAGAGACTTTCTTGTCTTTTTTGCCACCTAATATAAGCTTTCTTGTCAGAAAATTCAGTTCGAGATATACAAGATAATAACTCCAAAGGAATCAAAAGAGCATCCATTCTTTTTCCCACTTTGCCAGCCATTGCATTCAGTAGCCCTTGTCTTGTTCTGATGTCCATTGCCTCAGAAATCTGTGTTTACAACAATCATCATTATTATTATATAAACGTCTAAGCACAAACCATAAAACTTCATGTACTTGTTTGTACTAAATGTCCTTTTTTTATAAATATGTAAGAGAGCCATTTTTACTTGATAAGTGTGCATATTTATTTTTCTATTTGGAGACATAGCGTAGTCAACTCAAGCAAATTATAGGTATAAAAGATCTGGCACGCCTTCGTTCACACTGTACCTCCATCTGGACGCGCATTGTCTCCAGCAAGCCAGTCAAACCAGTTGACTGTTGGGTTGTAACCTGTTCACTCTTACTCCGTCCAAGCTTCTTCAACAGTCTGGATTTCTTTTCTTTTTTCTTTTCCTTTGATGGCACTATAAGGCCCCTGTTTGAACAACAATTACATTACAGTCAAAAGATACTGGCAGCACTAGGGTTGTAAAAGAACCAAGCACAGCAAAATGACCAAGAATACAACATTAAAATTGTGTGTGTACAGATAGGTAGATAGATACATAGATGGATAATTATACATATATGCATATACAAACAGATTTACACATATATATAAAGTTCAAGCCAAGAAAGATTAAGGAGAAAAATGAATACCCTGAAGCCCCAGCAGCAGCCAACAAAATTTCATAAGCCGTTTCACGGAGGTCATCATCGTTTACACCTGAATAAAAGACCAAACTTAAATTATACTATGAAATAAGAAACTTCAGATAATGATTAAACATCTGGTATTCCATTCCATTTCAAATTATACTGTTAAAAAAATCCAATTTCAATGGACTCATTATATATACAGAGTAATCTTTGGAGCTCTTAGCACATTTCAATTCCATAAATCTCCTTCTGAACCGACTTAAAAATCATGTCCCAAAAATTTACTCAAAGAAAACTATTTGAAGCTGACAATAATTTTGCGTGTTGTCAGTGCAGCTTTAACATAATTAATCAAAAACAAAATATGTTGTGAGTCTACACCATGAAAACAAAATTCGCATTAACTGAACATAAAAAAGAATCTTTTTAACTGACAAAGCTTCTCCACATCTGTGTTTACCTGTTGCGAATGAAGGCAAACCCACAACCAGATCAGCAGTATCATTTAATGTTCTCCGTGAATACCTACGACTAGCAAGTTCCTCTAAATCATCTTCATCCTCAAAATCATCAATGTCATCAACGGTTAAATTACGATCTTGCCCTGAGTTAATGGATTGTGATTTTGATATCATAGCAGGTGCAGTTTCATCCTCTTCATTTGCATCAAATGGATTTGATGATGTTATGTCTGGCATAATGGGTGATGGTACCACAAAAGGAACAGCTGGTGGAGCCCTCCTTGGAGGCGACCCTGATGATTCAGGATTGGTAGCCAGAAAAAACTCACCTTCAGATTCTGCATTCTTCATTGTGATGAAAAAAAAGGAAATAATTATATAATAAACCACAAGGAAGATGATGCAGGTTCAGCATTAATAGTAACAAGTGCCGCAGTAATGTATCACTTTCATTCCAACAAAATTGCAGCAATTACCAAATTGGAATGCCCTCCATTTATAGCAACCTTTGTTCTTGAAAAATTACAAGCCGCTTTGTGAAATGGATAATGGTCCACGTATATACATCGATTAAAAGTTAGGAGGCATCATGATGTATATCCATCAAAAGATTATGTATTGCAAGTTTGATTTGAATGTCATATACTAATTAAAAGCTTCAAACTATATGCATGTAGGGTCAGTTATTGTTTCTACCCAAGTACCCAGGGCACAAAGACTATATATTTTTGGCCAGCATTTTTAAGAAAAGAGCGTCATGTGGCAAGGTCCCCTACAAAATGTTTCAATATAAATAGATAGAGTTTCTGTCTGTATCCGTTCACCAACAAGAGATGAAATTCTAAATAATATAGTGACATGAAATACTCAATTACCACCTTTCCATAGCCACTCCTGACAACACTACTTTCACCATCACATATGAGTAACACAAAATATCTCATATCAGTTTCGACATTCAATCCTAGTTAGTTCAACCTTCAACACTTCAACTTACAATATGAGGCAATCCGGTACTATCATGATAATCTCTAATAGCTTCCGAAAGTTCAAGCTCGTCACCTGCATTACAATTCAACAACAGCAACTAGTAAAAACCTCGATCCTAAGTAAACCAAAATGAAAAAAAACAGCCAAACCCTAAATACCACATCTGTTTCTAATAGCTGCATTTTATTTTCATATCATACCTAATTCTTCCCACCCCTCTTACACCCATACACATAGTCATAATACATTTTGCTGCAAACTAACATCTACTGGATATCGGACATTAGGTATCTAGGATTTGCATTCCATTCTCTGTATATCGTAATGCGTTATTCAGTATCTTACAACATCATCCTAATTCTTAACCCTAGGACTTAACATAATTTCATTCAAAAGTCATAAATCTTAACAAATTCAAGGTCAAAATGCAGCTCTACAAAACAATCACAAAACCACTAACCTTTCTTAACGGAATTGAGAACATAATCAACACTAACTTGATCCAGATCCACATCATCCAATGAAACAGCACCAGGTGGCATTACAACTTTCTTAATCAAACTACCAGACAACAAGTAATTAAGAAGTATCCGCCTATCTCTTCGGTACCTCTGCAAAAGTTCCACTTCGTTTTCCCTGTCACAAATCCACACATATCAGTACTGGAAACATCTAGAAACGAAATTAAACTAACATTATTATTGTTGAATTGGAATTAGAACTACACATACTCTTCCATGACGGATTGAAGAGCTGAATAACCGGTTCAATTGTGTGCAAGCTGATTGTGAAGGAGGCGAATGAAGAAGTTGAAATTGAGGATGCGAGATCTTCGTAACAGAGTTGAATGCGAGAAGTGTGAATCTGAATGCAGGGAGACGTATTCGAAGTGTTTGGATCTGTGTTTATTTTGATTATTACTTGCGATGACTGATGATGATGAGTAGATTGGACCGAGCAAGTGTGTGTGTGTGTGTTTTTGTGTGTGAGAGAAGAAGGTATTTGTGAACAGTGACACTACGCATGAAGATATTAACAATGCTTCTTTTTTTTATAAAAGGTAAAAGTAATAAGAATTTTTAAAGGTATAATTTATTTTTTTTTAAAAAGTGTTTACGTAATAACATCATACTAGTTTTTCTTACACGACGCGAAATGATAATGTATAGACTATAATCAATCAAACTCGTTTCCGAACTAAATTTACGTAAAACGTATGATAACTCAAATTTATATCGGCAAATCAAAATGTTCTAAATTTGACCCAACGTGTTTTCAAATAAATTTACATGAAAACATAGTCCAACTCAAAACAAACATAGAACACATGTTATAATTGACCTGACTCGTTTTGTAATAAAAATTACGTTAAGGCGTGATATTTACAAAGTTAGAGGGTTACCTTTGAAATTATAGCAAAGTTTAGGGGTAGAATGATTCACATATCATAAGTTTAAGGGTAAATAAGAAGTTAGAAAGTATAACGGTCTTTTATTAAAAGTTAAAAAGTAGGAAGGTCATTTTCGTCACGCTAGAAAGTTTTGTTTTTATCAAGTTAGAAATTTAAGGGGTGACTTTTATCAATTTAGAAAAGTTGGGATGAATTTTGTCAAATCAGAAAGTGGTCACTGACCATTTAATTTAAGGTTATATAAATTGTGTATGCCCCTTAGTTTCAGTCTTAAGTTTGATCAATCCGAATGTTGTAAAAGAAAATTAAACTTAATTGTGTACTATAATATTCCAAAAAAGTTAACAAAGTTGATATAGAAAAATCAAATTCAATAACAAATGAAGTATTATTCGGTTGATATGATACACCAAGACACTTGGTACAAATTATGATAAGTAAATAAAATGATATTAAATATGACTTCGTTTCGAAAGATATTTGTATTAGAATGTTGCGAAAAAAACAAAATTAATCATAAATGTGTTTTTAGACTTATTTTGGAAAAAAGAATAGCGAAATTTATTAATGTTTTTGTGTGCAAAATGTTACTTTTTAACTTCTTTAACCAATCAATTTTTTACTATCACCAAAATAATTCTAGAACAATAACTAAACATGTAATCTGTTCATGTTTTTGTTAAAAGACATTTGTAAGATAAAATTACCTTTTCTAATGAGTATATGTTTTTGTTTGAGGTTTTTTTATTATGAAGAAAATGTAACTAACCTATTCTATTCTAATCTACGCCTAATCTAGGTTGATATAAGAAGACGGGTGGTTAGCAAAGCAAATCAAATACATTTTAAATTGACAGGTTTTACACTTTTAGTTATCTTTATAATTAGCTCGTCAAATTTAGATTCTTTTAACGGGTAATTTCTTTTAATTCTTGTTGTTGTGAGACTTGAACCTAAGACACTCTCCTCATTGTTCCTCAAAATTAGATTGACGCTGTGTTTCATATCGAATAAAAAATTGTTGAAAACTAGTTAAACAATTGAAACTCGTCTAATCATGTTAGTTTGTATAATTAAATGAACACTTACTCGTTCTTAGCTCAACCTACTCCTACCATTTTCAATATGTTGGTCTGCATTATTAAATGATAGTTGATCTTAACTCGACCTACTCTTACCATTTTCAACAGGTGCTACAAGTGAGTTGTTTAAAACTCGTTGACCTTTTAGGCTTTTACCATACGTCCACACCCACCCATCTTGCCACCATACATCGCTACCCAAGACCTGGGACCATGAGACCAAGCTCTTCCGACTTTGACCCGAAAAGTCTGGACTTTCAAAAGTCAATCTTTTAACAAAGAAGAAAGAACTAGTGTGCTACCAAGAAGTTATTACAAAGAGTTACCAATCTGTTATATCAAAGAGTATAACTTTCAAGTCCATTGAGCCTTTAAAATGCATAATATGTAGAATAACAATATAATGCGTCATGCAAATAATAATATGCCACATAATCAATCAAATATATAGTTCCACCATTTTCACACACACACATACATTTTTTATGTATATACATATATGGATATATATGTATTATGTTTATGACTATGTTAGGTCATCTTCATCAAGGGCCTCTCCATTCTCCAGTGAATTAACTTCCATTGCAACCAGCTCACCAGTTGGCAGCTTCCTTGCAAGTCTGATGATCTGCAACATTGTTACATCAAGTTTAGTTGATATTTCTATATTTCTAACTAGTGGGTTACACCCGCGCTCTGCGTCAGGGCGACCCATTTTTATGAAAACGTAGACGCAATAGTAAAAGTAACGTTAATGGCATGAATTCGTTTGATATTGGTTCGGTTCATTAAGATACCAACACTTACCGAAAGAGGAACAAAAAAAAAGTCATGATACGGCCAAAAAAATATCGAGATGTGTTTACATCGATCGAAACAATAAAAACGGATATCAATTTCGGTAATGACGTTGTTCGGTTAGTATTAGACCGTTCGTTTTGTTGTACAACACCAGGTTCTATTGAAACTTAAAAAAGAAAAAGAAAAACCAAAAAATAGAAAAGGAAAAGAAAGACGAAAAATAATCACAAAAGACAAAAATCACAAAAAGGACAAAAACCAGTATAGCTAAGAAGTTCATAAATTATAATACCATACTCAAAAATCCTATAATTTCAGTTTAATAAAATCCAACACGTAAGCCAAAACAATTTGTTACAACTACGATCCCATGTAACTTGCAACGTCACTATTTGGGCATATTTGTAATCATGGATTACCAACTAACTCATTACCATCTCATTATCAATTAAATGCCAAAAACCACATAAACTGTTTAAAAAAAAGTTAACAGCATTTTTTTTAAACGGTAAGGGTTTACCATATGATCGAGGTTGGATATAGTACTGGATTTAGCTACATGTTTGATTTCTTCAACATCAGCCTCTCTGTATGCAGAAAGAAGCTTACTGGCACAATGACTCTGATCACTACTCAGAAACGTATTAATCCTGCAAAACAGAAGCCAAAATTTACCTAATTTTCAATATAATAAGGGTTCGGTTTCAAGCATGAAATTTACTAACATAATGCATCATTTAAAGTTTCATACTGTGAGGGTGTTTGGTAATGTTTAAAAGCAGTCAATAAGCACATACTCACGTAGCATTAAGAAGTTGTTTTAAAGCATCACATCAAAAAACTATAAGAGAAAACAGAGGCATCAACCTTGATTACGAATTTTACTAGTGTCTCATCCCCATTGATACTCGATTCCTACAACATAATCCATTGTACATAACCAAGAGTGTAACTATTTCCCATTAATTATACAATATTTGTTTGTTTGAAGTTGTATCAGGTAATTGTCATAGAAGAAAAATCTGCATCTTAACTATATTATTATCAGGAAACTTCAAATTTTTCTTACCACATAGGATTATATTTTGTATCCAATATTGATTAGAACTATCCGGCATCTCTTATTCTGAAACCAAACTTGTTTCAGTCCTACTTTTGGAACCTAGATACTCGTAAAATTTCTTTATCAAAGGGACAGAAACTATAGTTTTACCAAGTTAGTGAGTTACAACCTACAAAACCATGGAGTAAAAAAAAAGTTGACTTACTGACAACAGTCATTATAGCACTGTTCTGCTTGCTTGAAATCATGAGCAGAAAGGTATACAATAATTGCACTAAGATAAGCCTGCATTGAAAAGAACATGATTTATTTTTACTTGCCAAACAGACCGTTACATGGAAAAATAAATTAACTACAAAAGAGTAGAAAAACAGAGCCCAAAAGCATGAAATTTAAGAAAGAAAAACTTATGCACCTTGCATTGGCTATGGAGAGCATTGCATTTATTAGCTGCTACAGCCCATCTCAATAGAAAACTTGCAGCATCCGTGTACCTTGAAGCAAAATAACAAAAATATTTGGTATGAAACACGAAATCTACAAAGAAAGCTTCGTAATGCAAAGTCTAAGATGCCGCCAGATTTATCAACAATCAGTCAATCACATAATTAAATGATACTGATATTATGTAAGAGAAAAAGATCCTTACTTTTCAAGCTTTATGTAAACATTGGTAATGGCGCGATATAAATCAAATGCCATATTTTCCTTGCCGTCCTCCTCAAGTAGTGAGCAAGCATCAGTATACATTGCAATGGCATCCTCAGGCTTAGTATCTTCCAGAGCACTGTAAAATAAATTGTTAAATATATTACATTCATGAAATTCTTTGACCCAGAAAAGGATTGTTATAATTGACTAAACTAAGTCATATCACAACTTATACTGAAAGATATTTAAAACGAATTCAATTGTGATATAAAACGTATATTTACAGTAAGCAGGGGAAAATAAATGCCTACCGGGCACCTTTTGCAAGCGCATCAGACGCAGGTTGTGACCTGCCACATTCATTGTACAGCTCAGACGCCCTTCTGTAAAAGTCAGCAACTTCACTCCAGATGCCTAATTCAACAGCTAAAGCAGCAGCAGACTCCATATGCTTAGCAGCATCCCATGGTTTGACTTTTTGTTAAGTCTAAACAATTGTAAACACAGATGATTCTCTAACAGAAAGACACGGACAGTTTAAAAAGGATATGAAGCGAGCATTTCTTGTCCTTTCGAAGCTTTCTCAAATGCTACTTTTGCTTTCTCGTGTTTTTTGGCAAACCTAAAAGCAGTAGCTGCCAAGAATAATACATAATTTCATCCTCGTTAGACTAACAAGGTACAACCTCTTAAACTTGTAGCTGCTTTTATCCAAAACGTAAGCTGCAACAATTTATAAAGGCTAAATGTTAATCTTACAGAATTAGTTACCTGCCTGCTCATAATATTGAGTTGCATTCTTCCAATCTGCACTCCATCGTGTTAAAGTGAGTTTTGTTCTGTTGCAGTATGAGAGAGAAATTAAAACATGCAACTATAAACAAGAAGAAAATATAACTAAGAAGCACTTTTTTCTAATGTAATATTAACTAGAAAATACAAATAAAGCTTATAAAGCAATCAGAAATCCTGCATTAAGATACTGAATTACGGACTTCAAATACTTATTACCTACAGTGTAAATCACATACAATCTACAGCATCATACAATAAAATTTCTATTCAAGGAGCTGGTGGATCGTGCAAGCCGGTTGAGACAAAGAATGAGTCAGTGACGGTTTTAGTCACGGCTGGGTTCGAGCTTGTGGGAGCTTCAACTGGTCTCTCAGGTACTTGATGAGAGGCGTGGTTGCAACTAGGTGGCTTGGATGTGACTGGAGTCTTAGCTTGTTCTTCGGAACTGGAGGCTTGGAGGACTGAAGTCATAGCTTGTTCTTGGAACTGAAGACTTGGAAGACTTGAACGTAAAGATTACTGAAGTTACTGCTGATGGGTTTCTTGGATGCTGTTTGTGGACTATGCAAAGCCTCCGAGTGGGAGATTGTTGGGTTCATAGGCTTTAGGGTAGCCGGTCCTAATTAGGGTTAGCCGGCCCTAGTTATTAGGCCCACTTAGTTAACTTGTTGACCAAGTAGAAAACCCTAATCTTGTTCTATAAATACCTATGATGTAATTGTAGTCCGTGTCATTCTGTAAACAGTTGTGAGCATCTAATAAAAGTGAAACCCTAGTTGCAACCCGTGGACGTAGGTCACCTTGACCGAACCACGTAAATTCTCGTGTTCTTTATTTTCTGCTAGTGTGTGTGTGTGTGTGTGTTTATTCCGCTTCCGCTCGAGCCTACTCTGATCCGATACCCCTAACAAGAACTAATATCAATTCAGAGGTCATGAAGAAAAGCAAATGTATGTGTATTCTGCCATGTAACAGACCTTAGCATCTATTATCCTGATTAAAAAAATACCTTGTCCCACGATTAATCGAAATGGTTATTGCAAATTTTAAATTTAGATCTGCATATAAACAATACTCTTATGACTAACCTTGTTTACAAATTGAACTATCGTTCACCTAGACTTCTATATGTATCTATGGAAGCAGTTCATATATCATTTTCTAGAAGCTTGTTCAAAATAAGGTACTTCATAATCCATATCTCACTCGGACTGCAATTTTTCACTATATATGCAAATCTATGTTACTACTTAACAAATGCCTTTATCTTTAACAACCTTGAACCACCTCTACACGTCAAAATTAACGTGAACCTTTTGATCCAAAACAAATCAACATTTTTCAGGTGATCCAATAGAAGCATGATGCCCAATTCATTACCGTAATCATGTAACACCTGACCATCATATCCAACACGATGAGAAAAGATTTCTATTCTCACCTAGCTTAAATAAATTTGTGAAAACAGAAACATATCACTTATTCTCTATCTGGCATAATATCTTTTCAAGTATAACCTAATCAACAGAAATAATGCCTATGAGACAATTAACCAAATAACATTAGGTTTTAACTCCAAAATATGGTGATAATAATGATATTAAGAACAGGAAACTCAAAGCATATAATTCCAGTGCTAGAACTTATCTAGTGATCTGCATTTACACATATAACCTAATTCAAGCTACTGGTACAGATTAACATGCTATGTCCTCGTGTTCATATCATTCGAGTCAAATCGTCACAGAAGACGAACGAATAAACCCTAACTGGTGGAAATTATATGCTAATTTATTAAATCTAGTTGAATCTTTACAAATTCGATCACAAACAACATGAGTATGAAATCAGATGCTAATTATCGATGATAAACAGATTGTAAGAGTGTAAACTGACAGTTTATCTGCTTTGGCGATGAGCTTTTCGGGATCGGCAGCAGCCATGGATGATCTCCTTTACTGTCTTCTGAAATTTCGGATCTTCTGTTCTCGTGTAAGCTTGGTCCGGTCCAAATAAAGCCCATTATAACTGCCGGTTTGGCTGTTTTGGTTTTTCTGAACCGTTTTTTATGGGAATGATATCAAATTGGACCGATCAGTTGATAATTTTGGTTTTGGACTGAAGAGTTTTGGTTTAGTGGCATCAAGATGTGGATAAGGCTTTGTATAGAAAAATATAATTTTGTTTTGGTTCTTGGTTTTGACAGCTACGGATATAAGTTGGATTATTTTAGTAACGGGTGTTACAAGAGTTGATTTCGAGCTTGTAAGGCTCGAGCCCGGCTCGTCTAAATTATAAAGCGTCTAATTTATAAGAGCTTGTCTCGAGCTTCATGTCTAGAACATGAACTCAACTTGTTTATTATTTTTCAAACCCGAGCTTGTTTTAAACTCGACTCGTTTTATTACTTATAAAATATTTAAGTATTTTGTTTGGGTCCGTATATCATTATTTTAGTATTATTTATAATTATTAGTTTTATATAACGAATATGTATCATATAGATCATTTAGTCATGAACTCATGATTTTAATATGATAAGTCTTTATGTAATTGGTCGTTTTAATTGCTCGTCAGTCTATCATCATCGATATAACCATCTTACACGATTGACATCACAAACCTATGAAATGTTCAACCACAACAAATGAAATAAACATAAAAAGCAAATCAATATATATAAGTGCGTAATAACCAGATATACAACAACCAAACTCCAGTAACAAGCAATAACAAAGGTTAAACTAACATTCAATGTGTACAGGTTCCTCAAACTCCATTGCCGTTGCATTTGATCACTCGGTTCATCAATATGTAACTATGGTTAAGGGAAACGCATGAAAAAATATGATGAACGAATAGCTACCAACATATACTTAATAAGCTTTATTCATATTAAATGGCTAGAAACTCTTAAACCCCACGTGCATGAGACTTCTTCAGACCGATCAAAACCGCGTGCATGTGATTGCTTCCTCAATTTGAATTACACAACATACTTTGATGCGTAAGGTATTGGACAAGCAAGATCGACCGGATACACCCGTTCATGCAAAAGTTACAAATTTGTGCTGAATAACTCACCGATCCAAACTAAGCCCGAGTATTGCTATACTGATATGGTTCTCCATCTATGTTTTTAAAATCCTTAGTTTCCGTTCCGTTTCCAACCAATGTCAAGTCTTAAAGTAAACAACTTAAACATGTTAACCGAACACGACTCTTTTAAATAAAAAGGCTAAACAAATCATTCTAAACATGAATTTTTTTAACGAACATGCCATACATAAGGGTGTAAGGGGGTGCTCTTTTTATATAATAGAGATTCTATCAATCCTACATTGTCATCTCATTTATGCCATCAACTACTCTTAAATCACTTAATAAACGGGAGCACACCACTCATGTGCCCTCTAACCTTTTTTAATTAAAAATTAATTAAACACTAACTAAAATTTCATTTAATATTAGAAATTACATAATTCAAATAAAAAACAATAAATAAATATAAAATTAAACTATTTTCGTCTGACTTGAGGTATGATAGATTAGAGTTTCAATATGTTTAGCAAGATCAAAACCAATTTGAAACTGGGTATCTTCATTTATCAACTCAAAAAAGGACATTATTATAAAAAAAAAAGATAGTTAAACCGGATGATCCCGTATATAGACTTGTGATGTCTCATTTCCGTCTAGGCCTTATTGAAACCATTTATATCATGCTTCCACATCACAAACAATTAAAAAAAAACGTTTTGGCATGACATATGATACCTTTGACAAAACATATCTTCATTTTATTTCGGGTTGTCGACAAAATAATCTTCCATTAGAACTGGGCGATCTTTTTCACAATCACGTGGCACATATCTTTTTATAGATGTTTTAGTGTCTTCATCTTCGACTTGGTCGATGAGATTCTTGATAAATTGTAGGTTGCAATCGTTTGAAAAATATCATCGTCACCGTTGGGTGGAATGAAAAACCCTAGCTCATCGTTTGAGAAATTATTCTATCTTGTGTATAAAAAATGCGGTATAAAACTTGAGTAGAAAGGTTGATATGTAGAAGAAATGGTGATAAAGTATGAGCGAAAAATATAAGTCATATATATATGTGTGTGTATGTATGTATAGGAGAAAAATGCATGGAATAGTCCATATGCTTTGGTAAAATTTCACCTATAGTCTCCACATTTATAAAATTACAGCCTTGATACCTACATGACTAAATTGCCCTCACTTTAAAAAATAAGTATAAATATTAAATATTTATTTAATTATTCCATATTAAAAGAAAGTGAGTGAGGTCCACCTTTTACTAACCAACCAACCCCTATTCTCTTCTCTCTCTTTCTAGTTGTTGTCTATAATCACAATCACCAAACCACCTCTACACCACCAACGTGACACCTCCACACCTTTGCCAAAACAACGAACCACCAAACCACTGCCACTTCATAACACCAACCTACCCCCACCTAATTCCTAATTCATTTTCTTAAAAAACGACCCTAATTACACCAAACCATTGCCACTTCATAACACCTAACTCCTCACTTCATCCTCTTCAATTACACCAAACCCTAATTCCTACTTCATTTTCTTAAAAAACGTCCCACCACCACTCTAAAACAGATGAAACCCCCAAACCCTAAAACACAATTTGTTGATTTTTTATGGTTCCGGTTGTAAAATGTGATTCAAATCCATTTGTGGTGTTGCCAATTACGAGATGAGAAAGGTGTGAATAGAACTTGTTTTTGCACGGGGTGTAAAAATGAAAGGCGGTGATGGTTGTGTGTTTATGAGAAGAAGAGAAAGAAAGGGGGTGGGGTAGGTTTTTATTATTAAATATAACTAGCAATAAGACCCGCGCGTGTTGTGGTACGCGTACATCGCAAACATCGACTGTATTAGTCCAAACGTTATGTGATGCGTTAACCAATGAAAACGCGCGGTTCAAATATCCGATGAACTTAATGTAACCTATATAACCATTGCGAGTGGATCAAAATGTAAAGTAAAATCAAGTTTATACCGTACAATCATAACATATCATATCATATATGACCCGACTTAATACATAGAAAACGTAACGGGTATAAAGGAAAAACTAACACATGTAATCAAAAGAGATAAATTATAGATTTTGAAAAAATGGGGAAAAGGAAACCACAATTTGACTCTACTCAGTTCAAAATAAAATTTACGAAACATACACAAAATAAGCACGAAAACATATTATATTTGACCTGACTCGTTTCCCAAAGAAGTTTACGTTGAAACGTATACAAACTTGAATTTATACTGAAATGTAAACATACACGTAACAAAAATGTTTCTTTTATGAAAAGTATTTTATTTGACTTGACTCTTTTCCTAAAAAAAGTTTACGTCAAAACGTAGAGTAAAATCAAAATACCAAAACGTACATAAACGTAAAAACTAGTTTTTAAGTAAAGAAAGTATAAGGGTAAACTCGAAACAAATTATTAGTAAAAAACTTAATGGTTAAAAACATTTGTAAAAATGTGCCAAGTAGCACCAATATCACATCACTGCCAATGACCATCAACATCAGAAAAGCTCTTAAAATAAAGTAAATAAAAAAGGAAAAAATAACGTCGAACGAAAAGCAAATGTAAATCGTTGAACACACGCAACCCATTGTGGCGTGTTAATGCTAAGAAATTAGACCGAATCGTGAAACATAGAAAAGAATAACTATGTCGATATAGGATCCGCGGGTTGTGACGTATCTGTCAAACGGGAAAAAATAGACGTATTGTGACTGGCTTGTCAAACAGGAAAAAAAGATGAAAAAACGTTAACCCCACACGCACGTTGCGACGTGTTAACTCGGAAAATTTAGAACGAAATGTAAAATGAAAAACATGTAAAAAATGAAAAGTTTGGGGGGACCAAACTTGAAAATAAAAAATTTGCGGGTTGACCCGGACCCAAAAATTTTACACGAACCCGACCCGAACCCGAAAATCATGTCAGACACCTGATCCGAACACGACCTGAATATTTGCGGGTTGACCCGAACATGACCCACTTGACCCTATTTTTAAAATTTTTTATTTCTTTCGCATATTAATATTTTAAAAATTAAATATAACAACAAAAAATATACAAACGTATATAAAATAATTTTTATAAAATTTTATGTGAAGTTCTCTTTTAAGTTATAGTTATTGTATAAAATACAAACCCAATTTAACTCATAACACAAAAATACATTTTGAAGAATTAAAATATAATATAAATTGGTTAAATGGGTCAACCCGTCAACCTGACGGGTTTGACTCAACCCCAACCTGTTTAGATAAATGGGTTTGCGGGTTCGATCTGAAACTGACCTGAACCCAATCATACTAAACCCAAACCCACGGATTCCGTGTTAGGTATTCAGGTCGCATCAAAGATTCACACCTCATACCCTTTGTGATTATTATTATTTTTTATGAAGAACGATGTTTCTTTCAAGGCTTAAACTCATGATCTTAAGCTCCACTTTTAACTGTTTAACTATAAACTCATGATCTTAAGCTCCACTTTTAACTGTTTAACTTTAAAGCTTTATCATTAGACTCAATCCTCTACCCTCATTGTGAGAACATGATGGTATGGTTTTTAAAGTTAGAAATGCAAAAAAATCATGAAAGTTAAAATTGAATATCTTTTATTAATGGAAAATTTCTTTTATTCCTTTGTTTTATTTTACCTGAGACTTAAATTCAAAATCTCTTAATCTTCAATATCTAGCATCACGGAATGATGTCACGTGAGTGTTTGAATGTTGCTAGGTGGGGGTCACGTGCAGGCAGGCAGCTCTCTTTTTCGTCTTAGTTAAGAAAAGTAATAAATGCATGGCATACGTTGCAAGCAAAAAAGGTTGCTTGGTCGTGGTCCATACGTTCATCACAGGGGGTTCTACTATTTAATATTTATTTATTGTACTTTAAACTAAAGTTAATTTATTTATTTATTAAGTATTTGTTAGGTTCTGGTCACAATGGTCTGACCGAGGGACCGGAATGGTTTGAGTCACTTAAATGCACAATGAAAAATTGTTCAATCAAAGAACTATCTCCAGCTCAAAGGCTTATTTGAGGAATAATGTCACTAAGTTATCTAGGGGTAAAAACTGGTCCAGGTTAAAAACTTTAGAATGGTACCAATGGCATATTTTTTTATGTCAACGGTGACGACAAGTAGTGGGTGCATGTGGCAACATACACTGGTTATGTCTGATGATGTTATTTGCAAAGGTTTTTTGGTTTGACTTGAAACAATTTTTATAGACTCTTACGGTAATTGTTTTCTGGCATGGTCTTAGTCCATGGACCTCGTCAACGGGGTGCGATCCCTTTTTGCTAACCCCTTGCTTCTTATTAATGGATCGATTTCTATTGGTGATTAATCGGCTCCAACTTATTGATTATTTTCTAATAAGGGAAGGGGGCAAAATTATTTTGAAATATACAAAATGACTTGCTTTAATGTCACACTTTGTAGAGTAACACTCCTAGCCACCTTAGATGGATGGTAGTTCCAACACCACCTCTTTCACGTTAAAGAGGGGCATCATTAGATTTATGGGTTTGATTTGGTGGGCCCCATTTTGTACAATCACTTAATTTTTTTCTCTTTTCTCTTTTTTTTTAATTAATAGTTAGGGACTTTAATTCACAACGTCAATGTTAAAGTGAGCGTTATCGTTGCCCTAAAATCTACGTAAGACTGATATGGCATGATAAACCTAACTCAAGAGTTGGGAGGGGGGGATGGTGGGTTTCCTCCTTGATAGTGTTCTAGGTGAGCCAGTCCTGAAGTGTTAAATCAGTATGGACGGTTAACATCGTCTCAGGAAGGCTCACTTAGATATTAGAAGTAATTTCAAACGTTGTTAAAAAAATACCTAAAACAACTCTAATGGATAATATTCTATTAATTATATTTTCTAATTTTAAGGGATATTATGTCGTCAAAATCAGTATAGACGGTTAACATCCCGTCTCAAAAAGGCTCACTTAGATATTAGAAGTAGTTTCAAATGCCGTTAAAAAAAGACCTAAAACAACTCAAATGAATAATATTCTAGAAATTTAAAACAACGATAATATTCTAAAAATTATATTTTCTGATTTTATGGGACATCACATCATCTATTTTAAGCAATTGGAGTGTTTTGTAAGCTTGAGTTATTGAACATGCTAAAAGAAGCTTTGAGTGTGACCCATACAACTATTCGAAATGCCCACTCTATAGCCCGGGTCCGTGTTTTAACTGCACCTTTTACTTTCTATATGTAACGTATCGTCTTATTTTTCAAATTATGTTTTTCAAACTATTTCCAAATTTGTGTATGCATTTAAATTGAAAAAAAGATAGACGGTTAGAGTGGTTAACTTAAAAAAAAGTTTTGAGCGAACTATGTAACATTCGGAAAAGCCCACTCTATAGCCCGAACTGTGTTCTAGCGACTCTACATCTTATACTTTCTATATGTAACGTATAGTGCCGTTTTTCAATTGAAATTTGGTTTTTTCAAACCATTCGTAAAATTGTGTATGCTTTTAAATTGAAAAACGATAGATGATTAGAGTGGTTTATTTGAACTTCTTTTAATAAATGAAACATGTTTCAAAACTAGTTAGAGTGGAGTTGTTAAAATCCAATCTCTCTATAAAAAATGTTATGCGTTTGTTGACACCCAAATTAATTCAGGTTTTCAATTTTTTTTTTGGTATGATACTAAAGGTGGTGAATATGGATTATATGTTTTTTTTTCTAAAAAAGACATGTTTGGAACCTTTTTTTATTGATTTTTGAAATGCTTTACTTTGCTATTTATTTTTTTATGACTGTAGTTTTATATGTCATCCAATCTTTCCTAAAAATTTTGACGTCGAGTTGATATCATCCGAGCATCCAAAAACTAAACCCGGTTGGAAACAAAGTCTTGTTACCATCTAATGAAAATTTTCTTGTAATAATGATGACATGAATTATCCGATGATAATGTGGTTTAAAACACCAGGAAGATAATTTAAAAACAAGATTGATTGAAAATTTTATTTAGAATACAACTTTTAAATAATTTAAACTGTTTAATAAAAAAAATAAATGCGTTAGCTCAACTTGTATACTTGTTGTACTTTTATACATAGCAAAACGTACTAGTTTCACTTTCACCTCGAAGAACTCTTATGATTTAATAAGACAATATAGGTACATGAGTTTTTTAATCACACGTTACAAATTGAATAAATCTTAATCTATTTTTACGACATCCAACCAAATTTAGTTTTATGTCAATGTGAACGGCAAGCACCTGCCGATAAAAACGATGTCGTAACTTGACGTGATTCTTGGTCGAGTGTTTCCATCAATTCTCTTCATTATTTTCTTGTTTTTTTTTCCTTATCATTATTACAAAACTACATAATATTATAACCCAATTTACTATTTTCTTAGATAGTTTAATGTTAAATAATCGTTGTCCAATCGTTTATAATCTACTAGAGACCATCTTATTAAAATTTTCAATTGAATTAAACTTAAATGAGCTTGAACATATAGTAGAATGTAATTGAATTAAACTTAAATGAGCTCGAACATATAATAGAACGTATTTACTAGACGGACTTGAACATATACTTCATATGCCGAACTTGATTAGACTTACTAGTCAAATGAGCTTATTTATGTGTGTATATATATATGTATGTGCATGTTCATGTAATATTTTGACTTAATGTAATAAATATTAATTAAATGATATATATTAGCATACATAAGTTTTATAAAAATAACTAAATAATATATATATATATATATATATATATATATAGGTAACTAGATAACTAAAAATTTGAACATAAAAGGAGTCAAACTTAAACTCTCTTAAGCTAGACTAGTAGAGCTAGTGTTTAAACTTTAAAAAAAAAAAAACTAATACATATATCCTAATCTTACTTCTACTAGTGTATTAATATCCACTAGCAAATTTGAACTCTGAAACACCACTTTACACAACAAGATACCTCTAGAACAGAACTCTAGAAGCCCTTTGTTTAAACTCTTTTTTATTAGAAACAACTAATACACATATTCTCTTCTACTCTTGTATCAACATCCACTAGCAAATTTGAACTCTGAAACACCACTTTACACAACATGATACCTATAGACCAGAACTCCAGAAGCCCTGTTTGCTTAGATGAGATTGTGTCTTGAGACTTCACTTAAGTTATTTATAGCATTAACATCTATTTCATCATTTTTATCATATAATTACACTTTAAAACAATTATATTTTCTCTCTCATTTTAATTAAATAATATTTTTTATACATTTGTCATTATATTTCTTTCTCCCCCAGTCACAACATTTTCACAATATATTAAATAATTATAAAGGATGGATACTATCCACTACAAATGAACAAATTTTCTCTCTTCTCTACTCACAACCACTTTAATATAATAAAATGTCATTTTAGTCCTTGCGGTTTGGGCAGTTTTGCCACTACAATCCAAATATTTTATTTATCGTCTGTGGGTTCAAAAAGTTTTCACCATTGCTCTTCAAGTTAACAGGAAAAATGGATAGGGTTAAGTCAGTTGAACCAAAATGACAACGGTGAAAGCTTTTTGGACCCACAAACGAAACGATAGATAAAACCTTTAAACTACCCAAATACTAAAATAATATTTTAATAATATTTATAATATAAAAACCAACCTCATCATGGAAGATATGTGAATACTCGCTTAACTAGTCGGTTACAATTAGTATAATACTATTATTAAATTAAACACCATTAGAAAACAACAAATAATCAATCAGCAGCCTTCACCAGTCGACCATTCTCTTCACTTTTAAACCTTCAAGTAGTTGATTCATTCACTCAATCTTCAATCAAAAAGTTTGTATTCCTATTCTCTCTTTACTGCCTGTTTCAATTTCAACTAGAATCATCCAAGTTTGTCGTAGTAGTTCAAATGTGATGATCACGGTTGATGTGTTGTCAATTTCACCCCTTTTTTTTTTAATTCCTTTCCTGATTTTTCACTCAATCAATCAATCAATCACATGAATTTAATTTAATCGCCTCTTTTGCTGTCTTTATAATCTTCTCCGATTATGCAACTCACTTGTTCAGATCTTACAATACTCTTTACCTTTTGAATATTTTTCATATGAGCATCAATTGGTATTTAAACTCTGAAATGTGATTTGATTATTATTATTATTATTATTATTATTATTATTATTATTATTATCTCTCTTTTTCAGTTTGACATTAATTTCAGGTGGGAGGAATTTATCTGCAAATGCTGAATTTTTCCAGGTCAAGACCTCAGAGGCCCAACAGGCCCAATTCTTTAGGAGGTAACCTCTAATTAATTATTTCCTTTAATTCTTTTAATACAAATGTACAATCACTGTATCAGAGCCTGGCTAGGAACTGCCTACATTTCCAATCCGGTACTGCTTTTGTCTGGGCTGGTCGGTTATGGGTTGGACACGAGTGTATTTGAATAAAAGAAATATCAAATAGTTATTTGTAAAGATTTAGGAATTATGAAACGATGTTTTCAGATATGACTGAACGAACTTTTTTAAATTAATAAATATAATACGAAGGGGTGAAACAAAAGGAGCAGAGAAAAAGAATCTTCGGCTCACAGAATTGTGGTGCGTGGCACGCCTAGTTAGTTATTTATTAGGTATAGATGTATATACACACACATATTTTTAAAGATTTAGGAATCATTAAACGATGTTTTTAGATACGATTGAAACAAACTTTTTTAAATTAAGAAATATAATACCAAGGGGTGGCATAAGAGAAGCGGGGAAATAGAATCTTGGGTTCACAGAAATGTGACACGTGACGCAACCAATTATTTATTAGGTATACATGTATATACACACACGCATATTTTTTTAATTCATAAATTATTTATAACGGCAACTTTTTTATTTGAACGGATCCGCCAGTGGACCAGTCTGGTTATGAAAACTGAAAACATTGTTTACAAGTTTATGTTCAATTTGTTATATCTTTAATCTTTGTCTTAGTTTGAAAGGAATGTTTTTCTATGACTAGTTCCCCTTTGCAAACCGTTGACTTGGTATTAAGTAGATATTAAGTGCATAAAGTCAAACAAGCAGGCTGGCCTGCCAGATGACAGTTTCTCTTTTGTCTTTCTTTTGGTTTTAATTGCTCCATAACATGAAACTGTAGAGATTTTGAGGCTGTTTCTTGCTGTGTTTATAGGCATGGATTTTGTGGATCCAGTGAAGAAGAGTGGTATAGTAAGAAAGATTGTTTTTGCTACGGGTCTTATCACGTTATGCATCGTTATAATTAAAACATCCCCGACTTTCAGCAGTCCGAGCCCGGTAAGTAAATGGATTCTTGTTTTCTGTACTTCAAGATGATCAATTTTTTTGTTGGATAAACTGATCATGATCATGATTATGATCTTTAATCATCTATGGTCAAAATAATTGTATATGGGTACTACTCAAGCAAGGAGTTCCTGTAAGAAAACTGAATGTTGAGATACATGTAAAAATTACCTATATACCCCTGGCTTTATTCTTCAAGTTGCGATTTATGCAAAAAAAAAAAAAAAAACTTCTGTAGAATCATTCATTAACTATGGTCTCATGGATGACATGGGGTAGGATAATGTTTTAGAAGTCAATTCAAAGGCTTGACTTTTAGTCATAATCACTTAAAAAAAGCATTAAAATTGATTATATTTCGTTATCACAATTAAAACTGTGTTGATGATAATCAAAGTAGTTTTGAACAGTAACTTGTAATGTGGATTTGATTTGTACAGACATTCAAATAAACAAAACACTAATATACACGTCCAATTATGCACTTGTTGCTTGTCCTTTTGGTTATTAGTTTATGTTTCTATAGGTCGATATCTGTTACGTATATTCTCCATAGTCTGATTATCTGGCAGTTTTTAATACTCTCTCTTTCTTTTTGTCTTGAAGTTTTCTCTTCATGAAACAGGAATTACTCATGTCTTAGTAACGGGAGGTGCTGGCTACATCGGTTCTCATGCTTCACTACGCCTTTTAAAAGACTCTTATCGTGTCACAATTGTGGTATCTCTCTAAATTCAGCTAATCTTTATGTAAATATATTCAAGTATTGATATGAAGATGTGGAATAGACGATTCGGACCCATTTGTTTATAACTGGGTCAATTACGATCATGTTTTATCTCAAACAAGTCGAATGAGAAAATATTTAAAGTGTATCTGTAATGCATGCAACCTCCAAAATCACTTATTTAATGCATTAATTGTTGGGCAAATTGCATAAGATAGAAATAAACTTTACGCTTTTCCCAAATTTTAGCAACCAACTTTCAATTAGCAGAAACCAGAAATTAAGTTGCAATTATTAGATTTTATCAACCAACCCCAATTTAGTCGATTTAACCTGAAGCTGAAGCTGCTGATGTGGCACTGGTTGGTGTCCTGTCAGTCGCTGAATTAGATGCCACGTTAGCAAAAGAGGATTATGTGAAATTTTGTTCAAAAAATTATTTAAATGTTGAGATCTTAATTTTGTTAAAATTCATATTTAAAACACACAATGTTAAATCAGATGCCACATGGCATATACATAAACACTGACCTGCTACCAATAACAATCACTCATTGCAACTATCGGTACTAAAGTTCTTTTGTGGGGCCCTTGTAAATTGTATTCTTTTGTGATAGGACAATCTGTCGCGCGGAAACCTAGGAGCGGTAAAAGTTCTTCAAGACATGTTTCCAGAACCTGGTAGACTTCAGTTCATTTATGCTGACTTGGGTGATCCGAAAGCTGTATCCTTTGAAACATAGGCTGAAAACATGACATCACGATATGCACTAGGTGACATCTTTTGTAGCACAAACACAACCGAATATGGATATGTCTTGTTTCCTTGATAAAATATTACAGGTAAACAAAATCTTCTCAGAAAATGCATTTGATGCAGTGATGCACTTTGCAGCAGTTGCATATGTTGGTGAGAGTACCCTTGATCCCCTAAAGTAAGTACGCCTCTTGGATCCGTTTATATTATAGTTGAATTTTATATGATGCCCAATATGCTTCCTTTGTGTGTGTTATTGTTGTCATAATGCAGATATTATCACAATATTACATCAAATACCATGGTCGTATTAGAGGCTATGGCAACCCATAATGTGAATACGTTGATATACTCTAGTACATGTGCAACGTATGGGGAGCCTGATAAGATGCCCATTACCGAAGAAACCCCTCAGGTACATTTTAGACTATTGGTTTTAAAAATGTGGAACGCCAAACGCCTCAACAACATTATACAAATAGTTCTGTGGTTCTATTTGCAAAATTAGTCTTCTTTCTGGTGCAAAATGTGTTCATCTTGCTTAACATGCTTGTTTTCTGTTTTATATTTCAGAACCCGATTAACCCGTATGGAAAAGCGAAGAAGATGGCAGAAGATATTATCCTGGATTTCCATAAAACCTCGGACATGGCGGTTATGATCTTAAGGTTGTTGCAATGAGCATTTGATTCTGTTTGGTTTACACTTTACAGTAGAGGTGGTAATTTAAATCCATTTATACGGAAACGGGTCAGTTGGGGTTGTATTTGATTAATTAGTGGGTCAATATTTTTAGAGTTGTTAAAATGAGACGGGTCAAAAATCACTTGATATATATTTGAATTTTTTTCTCAACCATTTTATTTGAAAGAAAGTACGTTGTCATTATAGGAATATAGTTTCGCAATTGTATTGTATTTAATACAATAATTATTTACAAAATTTAAAGGAAAAAAAACCTTGACGGGTCGGTCCAACTCAACAATAAAAAGCTATCTGCATTGACCCATTCCCTGTCCCAAAAAGTGTAGTCGGGTAAAACACCTCAATTACATCCGGATTTTGTACTTTAAGATATTCAAATTAGCATTTCTAACTTATTATAATGATATAATCACTCTAAAATAGACAAAACTGTAGTTTTTATATCACTTTATAACTTCTTGTTCAATTTGCAGATACTTCAATGTGATTGGCTCAGATCCAGATGGAAGGTTAGGAGAAGCACCAAGACCAGAATTACGTGAACATGGACGGATATCCGCCGCATGTTTTGACGCCGCTCGTGGGATTACAACAGGTCTTAAGGTTAGCTTAATCTGACTTACTCTCATTAGAAGCTTCAGTCATGAAAATTTAAAATGCTTTGACTATTTAAACACTTTCATAATCTCAAATATTACAACTTCAAATGGCAAAAGCACATTCAAATTTCAAACACTACCTCATACACGCGTTTACACAATTTTTTAAAATGTTGATATGTCTTTGATAAATCATGGATACATGCACGAAACAGATTCGAGGAACAGACTATAAAACTGCAGATGGAACATGCATACGTGACTACATCGATGTAACCGATCTAGTAGATGCTCATGTAAAAGCACTCCAGAAAGCACAACCCGGGGAAGTTGGAATATACAACGTTGGTACAGGACGAGGAAGATCAGTTAGAGAGTTTGTCGAAGCGTGTAAGAGGGCAACGGGGGTGTCTATAGATGTCGAATATTTGCCACGTCGCCCTGGTGACTATGCTGAGGTGTACAGTGACCCATCAAAAATACTTCGTGAACTTAATTGGTCAGCAAAATACACAGATTTGGAAAAGAGTTTACAGGTTGCCTGGAAATGGCAAAAGTTGCATCATAATGGATATGGGCCCACAAAGACTTCTTTCTAGAAGTTACTACCAATCCCATAAAAGAAGTTTTACCTATACAAACACATTCTATTTTTATCAAAGACTACAGGGTCTTTGAGAATTGAGGGTATTGTTGTTGGGGGTACTTGAATTTTATGCATTAAGGGTTGTAAGTTTGTAGATTTCTACTTTGGGAAAGGGGCTGGAGGGTTGAAGTAGTAGGGGAGAGCAACCCATAAACAAGAAATGTTCAATAATACATTCTGGTTCTTTATAATTCTTATAATCTTGATATATATATAAGCATGAGAATTACAAAAGTATATTAGTCATTTTCCGAGTGTGTTATATCTCTGTCGTTATGTTTGAACAATTTCATACTTTAACCTTAGTATGCGCAAAATTTTCAATCAAAGCTAGCGTATAAAGCTCAACTATATTCATTTGAATTCGCGTACAATGGCTAGATTACTGCGGCTGTGAACATCAACAGCTACATCGGTGACTTACGAGTTGGTGGATTGTTATGATTTTTTACTTGTGCATTGTTATGACTTCTTACTCGTGTATTGTTCATTTGTTTGGATCAAGAGTGAACATCCACATCAATGACTTCTGTTATGCATTGTTTTCATCAAGAGTGAGCATCAACCATGGTTATTTACCCGTGCACCCATTTGGATCAAGAATGACGGTTTTTTACCCCTTCACCGTTTAGACTAAAGAGTGAGTATCAAGAGCCACATTTTGAAAAGGGACATTGGATTTTAATAACCTCAACTTTCATCAATTGGTCGATAACACTCCCAACCTTCGAATTGTACACAAGCACTCCAAACTTTCAACTTATTGGCCAATAACACTCCCTTACTAGCATAACCCTAACACAGTTAGCTGATGTATGCTGCCACGTCATAAAAAATGTCATGTTAGCTGCCACGTCATAAAAAATTGTCATGTCAGTTGCCACATCATCAAAAATTGCCACGTCAGTTGTCACATCAGCTACCACGCCATTAAAAATGCCACGTCGGCAAAAATGGCCACATCAGCAAAAACTAAATGGGTTAATGTTCAGTTAGTTAAGGAGTGTTATCGGCCAATAAGTTGAGAGTTGAAAGTGCTAGTGTACAAATCGAAAGTTGAGAGTGTTATCAGCTAATTGGTGAAAGTTTGAGTTATTTAAATCCAATATCCTTTTTGGAAAATATAATTTTGCTTTCACATTATTTAAATGTGTGTATTTGCAATTTGTACTTGTGCATCTCTAAAATAAATTTTCATGTATCTTTAAAAGGACATGTTCAGTTACCAAAAACGACATATATGAGTACCGATCAAGTGTCTACTTTTATACTCACATAACTCATAGGCGATCTACTATTATCGGACTAAAAAAAGACCCAAGGTGGCGTAACTCATAGGCTTATCGGACTAAAATATGACACAATGTGACTGTCAATACACGCATGTCAATGCTATATGTCTGAAATTATTGAGACGTGATTATATAGGTACTGACACACCATCACTATTTTAGTGGTTCTTTATAAATAATCAATGTGGCAATCGTTGAAATATGAGTAAAAAATATATAATGAAACATGAGTAAAAAATATATAATTTCGATGATAATACAATACAAAAAAATATAAATAGTTTAAAGAAGGCATTATGTATTAACTATTAAAATATACATTTTGGACAACCTTTGACCCGTTTTCATTTTATCTACTTGTGCGAATTTTGCACATTAAAGACAACAAAAGTTGAATCATAGTTGTTAATAGCGAATAGCGGACGATAGTGATAAACTACATATATGCTACGTGGCGATAGCGATGAAATAGCAGGTGCTATTTTATGTATAGAAATACACAAGAAGATAATTTTAGAAATATTTTATGTGTATGTTATCAGTATCTAATCAAAATACGTTGTTTTCAAATGTATATTTAAAAAAAACGAAAAATCTGCTATTTTTTTGGCATATATAATCAGTATTTTATCAAAATACACTGTTTTCAGATGTATAGTTAAAAAACGTAAATTATACTAATTTATAGGGCATATATTATCGCTGTTTATATTTAAAAAAAAAAAACTAGAATCCCGCTATTTCCACACTATGGAGACGCCAAAATCAGATTGCGACCTACAATTGCATCGCCACGCTAAACGCTATAGCGAGCGCTATGCTCACTATTAATAACTATGACCCGAATCAACACACTCAAACCCAATTGGGTCGAACCAACACATCTAATCAAATAGATAATCTAAAAGAAATCGATTGATTTCGACGCTAATAAGCTATTGATGGTCTAATATACGATCCCACATTCTACACACAAGGGTACAACTTTCAAGTTTACAAGTTGTTGCATAGAAAACAATTACTTGCATAAAACATCAATTACCACAAAAGATATTTATATTATGTAATTAAAGTATCATGATCCAGTCGCAAAAGATTATTAGACATAAAACTACTTCTAGCAAAGGATTATTAGACATATAGTTGATACCTATCAGATTCATGATGCAAGTTCTAATTAGGAAAGGTCTTGCGCCATATGGTTGACATGAAACGCACCTTCGTTGTCCCTGTGCACATTAGCCTTGAATTTCTCTTCCTTGTCATTCCTTTTTAGCTTCAGCAGGATATCATATTTTGCAAGTCCTTCCGCAGTCTTGTCACACAAATTCGAAATTAATAAGTTAATTTGGGTTACGTTTTATCTTTTAAAAGGTTAAATGGGCTCAAACAGGCTGTCAGTTACATAAAGAAGCGGTTCATGTAAGTTGTAACCCAACCCGTGTGGCCTATTTCGACCCGTATTGTGAACAAAAGAACATCACAACACAACACAACACAAAACATGCATACCTCTGCTTTAGCATGAACTACTTCTAGCAATTCATAAGGATACAACGAGTTCGACCTCTGTTGCAGCGTCTTGAGGACATGATTCGCAGCATCCAGGACCACAAGATCATGAACAGGCACAAGCTGATATCCTGAGCCATCGCCTTCTGGTTTCAAAACAGTAAATTTTATGCTGTCAAGAAACTGAATTTGGTTAACAGTTTAACAAGAATTCGTATTTCAATATCACGATCAGAGTTGGGTTCACCGATATGATTAAATTCTTGCAGTTCCTTAAAGTTCAACCATGGCTTTACCCAAACTTTGGCGAGGTATATTTTCTTGTTTCCCACGTCATCATCAACCTCCAGTGTAAGATGGTGCAAGGTTCCAGCAACCACTTGCTCTTGCACCTTGACCACCATTGCCAACTTCAGCATTGCATTCTGATGAAAACAAAATAAGAAAAACTTTAACTAAATTATTTTAATATTTGTAATCAGATTCATGTTTCAAGCAACGGAGATGATCTTGATTTAACAGTGAACTTGGCGTTAACAAGCTTGTGCTTTGCGCCTCGGCTCTAGAACCCATCACCTCGGTACGCCTCACGCTTTTGAAACCAAGATAGTGAATTAATTATCATTTTCTAGTCACCGTAATGCATCGACTAGTTTAGATTTTGATGTTTCACCTACAACTACCCTATCCTTTTTTTAAAAGGCGAAAAATATTTTCTTTTAAAAAAAGCAAGCAAGCAAAACAAGATGGGCATGCACTAAAAAATTGAAAACACGCCAAGGATCCCGATCTAAAATAGTCATGTTCGCCCTATTCTTTCACCACATGTATGAGATTTCACCTACGACTACCCTATCTAACAGCCTTTCTGAAAACCCTAGTTTTACAATTGAGCTTTACCTTGTAGTTATGTCTATTGTCGATGTGGTGTTTTATGAAATTATAGCTGTTTTTGTTTCTACCTTACTAGGTTACTCTTTCACTATTTTTGTTAATGGTAGTTTTCTGTCTCTAAAGTGCTAAGTCTCTTTTTTCATGGTCTCTCTAGAAGCAGTCACTCTACTTCCATGGCTTGAGGTTTGCCTACATCTCACCCTCCCCTAACCTACCAAAAGCTTCACTATTTGTGGGATACACGGGCGTGCGTTTGTTGTCGTCGTAGCTTTGTGTTGGAGATGTTGTCTTCAGTCCAACCCATTAAGGCTAGTCAAGAATTAGAGAGAAGAAGGGAAAGGGTACGGCCGGCCCTAACCCTAATGAGCTTTAAGTGTTTTAGGCCCAGATGTTTAGTTACTTGTTTAGTAAGGGACTAACCCTAATTCTAGCCTATAAATATATCTCTTGTACTTGTAAACATGATCACTCAATAAAAATACAAACCCTAGTTGCCCCCGTGGACGTAGGTTACATACTGTGACCGAATCACGTAAATCTCGTGTCTACTTTCTTATTGCTTTCGTTTATTGATCGTGTGTGTGATCTAAATCCTAACAACTGGTATCAGAGCTCGGGCTCTTGATCAAGAACACACACCAGCCGCCTACCACCTCTACCTCCAACCGCCGCCGCAAACCCTAATTAGGGTTTCACCGCCGTCACCTAGCCGCCGCTAGGGTTTTCTGCCGCCGACACCCACCGACTTGCTGCAGTTTCGCAGCTTTACTCTAGGGCAACCGGGTACCGCCGCCGCTACCTAACCCAGATTAGGGTTTTGTTAGCCGCCGCCTACCACCTTGCCAGAACCGCAGAATCACCGCCGTCGCTCAAACATAAGGGTTTTCTGTATCGATTTTCGCTGCTGCGTTTTTCGGGTTTTCTGCACGTTTTTCGAGGTCAGATTTCAGGGTTGTTTTTTAGTTTATTCTCTCACGTTCTCTGGTTAGTTTCTGTTATTCAGCAAAGATGATTGATGACGGAGAAGTCAGAATTGAGAAGGTTGATGGGAAGAATTTTGGATGGTGGAAGATGCAAATCAAGGATTTGCTGATACAGACGGATCTGGATGCAGCCTTAGAGCCTCCTCCTTCACCTGTAACAGATAAGTGGACAGTCATTGACAAGAAGGCTATGTCAACTATCAGGCTCACTCTTTCAATAAATGTTGGTTACAATATTTCTGAACAAACCTCAGCACGAGGAATCATAGAGGCTTTGTCAAATCTGTATGAGAAGCCGTCTCCTTCCAACAAGGTGTTTCTGATACGGGAGTTAGTCAACACCCGCATGAAAGAGGGAAGTTCTGTTATTGAGCATATTAATTTATTTAATTCTCACTTGTTTCGTTTGAATTCAATAAAATTCAAGATAGATGATGAATTGCAAGCATGCCTGCTCTTGTCCTCATTACCTGACAGCTGGTCAGGAACTATTACTGCAGTCACTGGGGCAGTTGAGACCCTCACTTTTGCTAAAGTTCGTGACTTGATATTGAATGAGGACTCAAGAAGGAAGAATTCTGGAGAGACAAGTTCGTTGCTCAGTACTGAAGGGAGAGGGAGAAGTAATAATAGAGGTGGAAATAGAGGAATGTCAAAGTCAAAACGAAGAAGCAAGTCAAGACCAGCAAAACCAAGAAAAGACATGCAGTGCTGGAACTGTGATGAGCATGGGCACTTTAGAAGTCAGTGTACTAAACCTCATAGAGATAAAAAGGAGGTGAATGCTACCACAGCCTCAGATTCAGAGGATGCCCTTATTTGTTGTGTCGAAAATACTGTTGAAGATTGGATTATGGATTCAGGAGCATCGTTTCATGCTACTTCTAGCACAAAGAAGATGAAGAATCTACGAACAGGTAACTTTGGTAAGTTCGTTTGACTAATAATCTCAGTCTTGATATTACAGGGGTTGGAGACATTGACTTAAAAACACCATTGGGAACCATTTGGACCTTGAAGAATGTTCGGGTCATTCCTGGTTTGAAGAGGATGTTGATATCCATTGGTCAGCTTGATGATCAGGGATATGATGTCCACTTTGGTAGAGGACAATGGAAAGTTGTGAAGGGCAGTATGGTCATTGCTAGAGGAAAGAAGAGGGGTACTTTATACATGGTTGAGGTACCAACCGATGGGGTTAATGCAGTATATGATGGGCCGAGTCTCAAAGTTATGGCATCAACGACTCGGCCACATGAGTGAAAAATGGATGAAGATGCTTGTTACCAAAGGAAAGCTTCCAGAACTGAAAAAGGCCGAGTCTGAGTTTTGTGAACCGTGCATCCTAGGCAAGAAAAAGAGGGTGACTTTTGTGAAGACAGGGAGAGCACCAAAAGCTCAGAAATTGGAGTTGATTCACTCAGACGTGTACGGTCCGACCTCAGTTGCTTCACCTGAAGGATCTCGCTATTATTTGACCTTCATAGACGATTCAACACGAAAGGTATGGGTTTACTTTCTTAAACATAAATCTGAAGTTTTTGATAAATTTAAGAAATGGAAAGCTGCTGTTGAACTTGAAACTGAATTGAAGGTGAAATGCTTAAAGTCTGACAATGGATATGAATACATCAACAAAGAATTTACAGATTATTATGCTGAGAGAGGGATCAAGATGATAAAGACTGTTCCAGGAACTCCGCAACAGAATGGGGTTGCAGAGAGGATGAACAGAACATTGTGTGAGAGAGCTAGAAGTATGAGACTAATGCAGGGCTCCCAAAAATGTTATGGGCTGATGCGGTTAACACCGCAGCCTATCTTATCAATCGTGGGCCTTCAGTACCGTTGGGATTCAAGATTCCGTAGGATGAATGGAAGGGTAAAGCAGTTGAGTATGATCAGCTGAGAATCTTCGGGTGTAGTCCTTATGATATTGATCTTGAAGGTGACAAGTTAGATGCTAAAGCAAAGAAGTACACGCTCGTTGGATTTGGGTCCGATAAAATGGGCTACAGGCTTTGGGATCATGAAAGCAGAAAGCTAGTCAGAAGCAAACATGCCGAATTCAATGAAGCAGAGCTGTACAAAGACAGGAATACGGAGAAGTCAGAGGTTCAGAAAGAAGCGGTTGAGTTTGACACTGACGGTCAAAAGAATGAACCAGTTATAGAACCTGAATCAGATTCTGAAAAATGACACAGGACCAGAGTTTGAAGGTGGATATAATGAGACGGGGGAAGTCTCTGACAGTGGGAGCTCAGAGCATGAAGAAGAACAGCCTCCACAGCAGCCTGACCCGTCAGAAAATTGGGTCAGGAAATCCACCAGAGTTAGTAAACCGCCTAATAAATATAATCCTTCAGTTAATTATATTCTCTTGACAAAAAACGATGAACCAGAAAGCTACTCTGAGGCAGTCAAGACGAAAGATTTTCTCCAGTGGGAGCATGCAATGAAGGATGAGATGAGCTCTTTAGATAAAAATAAGACTTGGGTCTTAGTTAAGCTTCCGCCAGATAAAAGAGCTTTACAAAATAAATGGGTCTTCAGGGTCAAAGAAGAAACGATGGTTCTAAACGGTACAAAGCCCGTTAGTAGTCAAGGGGTTTCAGCAGAAAAAAGGAGTTGCTTATGATGAGATTTTCTCTCCGTGGTGAAGATGACTACCATCAGGTTGGTTCTTAGCATTGTAGCTGCTGAGAAGTTACATCTAGAGCAACTAGATGTGAAAACAGCTTTTCTACATGGTGACCTAGATGAAGACATATATATGGCACAACCTGAGGGATTCAAGGTTGCTAGGAAAGAGAACTGGGTCTGCAAGTTGAATAAGAGTTTGTATGGTCTTAAACAGGCACCTAGAAAGTGGTACATAAAGTTTGATAACTTTATGGAGAGGTCAGGGTACAAGAGATGTCAGATGGACCATTGATGCTATCTGAAGAAGTTTAGCAACTCTTATATCATACTATTACTTTACGTTGATGATATGTTAATTGCAGGTTCGGATATGAAAGAAATAAGCAAGATAAAGAAGCAAATGTCCAAAGAACTCGAGATGAAGGATTTGGGTCCAGCCAAACAGATACTCGGGATGAGTATAACCAGAAGCAAGAAAGATGGCTCAGTGACACTATCCCAGGAGAAGTACATCGGGAAAGTGTTAGAGAGACTTGGTATGAACAGTGAGAAGACCAAGCCTAGAAACACGCCTTTAGGAAGTCACATCAAGCTTACTAAAGATCAGTGTCCCAGAACAGAAGAAGAAAAAGCTGATATGGCTAGCGTTCCCTATGCATCTGCTGTAGGAAGTCTAACGTATGCTATGGTATGCACAAGACCTGACATAGCACACGCAGTTGGAGTTGTCAGTCTCTTTATGTCAAATCCGGGAAGAGGACACTAGGAAGCAGTTAAATGGGTGCTTCGTTATTTGAAAGGTACGTCAAAGATGGGATTGTGTTTTAAAGGAAAAGATGTGGTTCTCAAGGGTTATACAAATGCCGACCTGGGTGGCTGTAAAGAGACATTTAAAAGCACTACAGGATATGTCTTTACAGTGGGAGGAACAGCAGTGAGTTGGATGTCTAGACTTCAGAAAAGTGTGGCTTTATCTACTACAGAAACTGAATACATGGCAACAGCTGAGGCCGACAAAGAACTAGTATGGTTGAAAGCTTTTCTGAAAGAGTTAGGGAAGAATCAAGCTGACTACTCGTTGTGTTGTGACAATGAAAGTGCAGTGGAACTTGCAAAGAATCCCGTTTATCATGGGAAGACGAAGCACATAGGGATGAGGTATCATTTTGTCAGAGGATTGATCAGTGAAGGAACAATCAGTCTGAAGAATGTCCCAGGTGCTAAGAATCCAGCAAATATGTTTACCAAGGTTGTGGTGCTGGATAAGCTGAAGCTATGCATAGCTTCAGCTGGCCTTCAAGAATAATGCTGAGAAGGCGGGGTAACTAGGGAGATTTGAAGATCAAGGGGGATTTTCATTTACAGAAGTACAGAAGAGATGGTGCAGTTCGAGGTCCGAAGACACCAAGTGGGAGATTGTTGGAGATGTTGTCTTCAGCCCAACCCATTAAGGCTAGTCAAGAATTAGAGAGAAGAAGGGAAAGGGTACGGCCGGCCCTAACCCTAATGGGCTTTAAGTGTTTTAGGCCCAGATGTTTAGTTACTTGTTTAGTAAGGGACTAACCCTAATTCTAGCCTATAAATATATCTCTTGTACTTGTAAACATGATCACTCAATAAAAATACAAACCCTAGTTGCCCCCGTGGACGTAGGTTACATACTGTGACCAAACCACGTAAATCTCGTGTCTACTTTTCTTATTGCTTTCGTTTATTGATCGTGTGTGTGATCTAAATCCTAACACTTTGTCCTAATTTATGAACATCTTACTACTTTCAGCACCACCTCAAATAGACTATACCTCAAACCCTAAGTTCAGTTTTGCCACAATGCCTTCCTAAATCACCATTATTAGCACGAGCAAGGTGATCTAATCAAACATGGAACATAAAATTAAGACTAACAGGCCTCTTTCTTACTATTTCAATTGCTCAAATAAACACGAATTCAAGTACTGAGAAACAAACAAATATTTGCATAATCATACTTCTTCACTCAAAATAGCTCTAACTTACCAATTTCCACAAAATAGACGATTCAATCAACATAAACGTGAGAAGATGACATGAAACTTAACAAACGAAACAAACAAACATAAAAGCAAGAGATCTGAAACCTCTTTTTTGTTATGTTCATCGACAGCAAAACGAGCGAGACCGTGGATCTCGTCGGTGTTGGAAGACGATGAGTTTCGCACACCTCCAAGAGTATTCGCCATTGAATTGAACAAAGATGATGATGCTACAACTAGTAGCACAAGTTGAAGAATCTGATTGTAGCGTTGGATTTGCATTTGCGCCTTTAACGTTTTTTGATATTTGGTAATATTCGATGAGTGTGACGTGCGTTAACAAATCATAAAGTTCTTGTGTTCATCTCTTGAAGAAGATGTAGCGTATCGTGTGACGCGTGGCAAAACTAGTACACGTTGGCGTAAATCTCAAGAAACATTTGCTTTTTCTTTCCAAGTGTGGTTATGTTTTTCTTAAGGATTAAGAAAAAAAAATAACAGGGTAAACCAGATTGTAAAAGGTTATTCAATGCATTATATGTCATTTTGAGAGTGGAAATACGGACGTTAACCCTTTTCATCTCGCGATAAACTTAATAACACGGGGAGTGTTCACCGTTCAAATAAGAGGAGAAAGAGAGGGGGTTAATCGTGGCTCCACTCTCTTCCACACAATCAAACTTTTATTTTTAAAGAACTTCTTTTGGTGGAGTGATGCCACCGATTGATTGCAAAAGGAAAAATGATTAACATGACATAGTAGGATTGGCTAAATGAAAAGAATACTACATCACCACTCAAATGAAGTACTCCTTACACCCTTAAAGGTTGACATGATGTATTTGTGACGTCTATCTCAAACAAAAAATATTCTACGTGTGTCAGTGAATCTAAAGCAACCTCCTTAGCAAACAACATGTTAATTCTAAGCGTGTTAGTGAATCAAAATCAACCTCCTTAACAAACTAAATTTCAATACCTTATCTATCAACAACTTTGTGTTCCTAAGATTGTGTGGTACGTAGTTCTATAATAATTTATAGGTGGTATATGTTTGTGTATTTTTGTATTAAGATGTGACAAATTTGTGTAACATTATTTCAGGGAAATTTTTATTAGATATTATAAAAAGTGGTATAAACACAATGACACCTTGATATTGTAATTATACTTAATTTTGATGAAGCTATCTAAGTGACTTCCTAACCCTTCACATTAATTATATAACTAGGTTATCTTACTTTCCGTTTTGGCTTTACGTTATTACAAGCATTGGATTGGTATCAGTTTAATTCGTTAGAATATCGATACGATACATGTACTAAGTATAGAAATCAATCATGTTTTACATCGACCAAAAAAGATAAAAATGAACACCGTTACTATCACCGATGTTGTTCGGACGGTATCGGTCGTTTAGATCATTACAATATTGGTACCAATATTCATATAACATCGTAGACAAAGTTGTATAAGCGAAAAAATATCAAAATCGAGAAAAATAAAATCAAATACAATACCGGTATCATTGTTGTTCGGTACGATATGATGTAAGTTTATTGAAAGAAAAAAACAATAAAATAAATACTGGTATCGAAACTGATATTGTTCATTCGGTCTTGGTGCAATTCACTACGGTAGCGGCACGATGTTAGTTTATCGAAAGAAAAAACAATAAAAATAAATACTGACACTAATACAAATTTTGTTCGGTTGTTTCAGTTCAGTTTGGTACGATAGCGATACAATATTCGTTTTCAATAAAAATCATACCGCAATGTTGAAGAAAATAAACATAGAACGTAAGTTATTAGGGAAAAAATAAAATTAAATAATGAATAAAATATTATTAAAAATAAATAAATACATCAAAATAATAAGTTACCATTCATAAACAATTTCGGTTTGGTTTAGTACGACAACACAGATGGCATTTTCACGAAAACTTATATAGTAATGTTGAAAAATATAAACATAGTTGCGAAGTTAAATTTAAAAAAATTAATAAATGCAACTTATTAAAAAATAAATTAAATAATGAATAACAATTCGTTAAAAAGCATGTTAAAAATATATGCTCAAAATATAGAATTAAAATTAAATTAATACTCATAAAAAGATAAAATATAACCGTATAAAAATATATCACTGTTCATCAACACTTTTTATGTATATATATGTTAAAAAATATATGCTCAAAATATAGAATTAAAATTAAGTTAATACTCATAAAAAGATAAAATATAACCTTATAAAAATTATATTACTATTCATCAACATTTTCTATGTATATATGTGTATAATTAAGTTGAAACACACATGACTAATTTTATTGACTTTCCAAATTTTTTACACTAATTATACAATTATATAATATTAGATTGTTTCCTTCTAACGATTTAGATTTACAGATAGGTGTTTTACGGTTTAAGACTTATGGAATTTGTAAAGATGTGTGCTTATTGTAAACACTAAAACTCTTTATCAACCAAATAATTTATAGTTTAGCAGTAGTACACTACTAAAAGGTGTTGCAAGAAGTGTTTCTTTTAAAATCGTAGATGATGAATATTTGTGTATTTAAAAATAAGTTTAACCAATGTATAAGTTTTTCATTTAAAGAAAAAATTAGTATGTATCAATTGTGTGGTTATATCACCAATTCTTAATTGTATTAGCAACATACTATTAAGATCGAGAAAACAACATAATTTTATTGATATATTATGCACTCGCCCACATCGTGTCACTTGATGAGTTATAAAACATTAGTAGTGCTCATTTTAGTCAAACAAATCTTCTATTTTGGTTTTTATCATATAAATGTATTTTTTTTTGTTTTTATTATGATATAAAATTATTCAGAATTTTATATTACTAATGATTCAATACAAGAACGATGTTTGATTAAGAGCATTTACATTTGAGTCTTCATCTTCATCTATATAAAAATTCAGATTTCTTTAAATTTTGTTAATATTTCAATAACATCTCACATCCAACTCTCTATCTTTATCTATTTTTACTCACAAATACTTATTTTATTATTTTTTTTCTTTCCTATACACTTACAATAAAATTATAGAGGGTTGAATATGAAACTCTAAATATAGAGGTGTACTTTACTTTCTTTTTTATATTTTTCTTTATTATTAAGATTATAATGTGGTTATGTTTTTATTGTTTCCTTTATTTTTTCTCTGTATTTTATAGAATAGAGGATGAAATGTAAATGCTCTAAAAGGTTTTTAATAAAAAGTTGTTAAACACAACTAGAAAACTAAATTTTGTTGTAGTCAAAACCAAGTATTAAATTAAATAGGCCTTTTTAGTATAATCAGCTTTATTTATCTACGACTGAAAAAATGCAAACATCTAATAATTATACACCAAGATTTTTAACATTAAAACAATACACCTTGAATATAAATATCAGATTATTCAATTGAACAAATTTACAAACCCCAACCTAATGAAAAAGATTGAACATTCGGAGTTAAGGTAATAGATAGTACACTGGCTTCCCACTTATTTTGGGGGTTTAAAACATTTAATTTTGAAGTTTTTCCATGAAAAAATAATTACTGGTGTCTCAACCTTAATCTCATAAGTGGTAAAACTAATTCCTAATATAAAAATTGAATTAAAAAAGCAATTAACCAACAAAAATTCTTATTTCAATCATTTTATCAGTTATATCTGTACAAACTTCTGACAATTATGTTTTGATGCAACCAAACTTTGATAAAACATATGTGAAGTCATTGCAATAAAGGTACCACTTACAAGTAGTTGCTACGGATAATCAATTTTCATTTATTATAAGTCACTTACTATCATATTTATCATATTTGTAACTTTTCATCAATCAAGCAAGCAATTTATAGTGTATAATCAAGTAATCAGTTTCCATTCACCACAAATTTTCATACTAACTTTTCATAGATATCGACTTGTTATACACTTGGCTATAAGGGGCATAGCCAATGTAGTTGCCCTATCATGGTATGTCAACCCCTGGCAGGGTCGTAGCTGCGAACTCATGGCAAGGTGGCTATGCCGCCTTGGAACCCCACGGTTTAAGGGCTTTGTTCCTTATAACCTTAGACGTTCATTAGGGATCCTAATGGTGTTAAATGAATTTGTACTCTACGCATGTTAACCCGTATCAATATTTATCATTATTTCTCATTTATTTTTAAGTAAATTCAATTATACTAAAATGAGATTGACGGTGGGAAATCATCAACAACCCTTCCTAGCCATTCTCTGACCATCTGTGTGAATTCTGACACCACGAGGCAAGGGGTTTGTCGATGGAGGTGCACATAGATTGAGAAATCAAAGATTGATGGGTTTCGATGAAAGGTTAACAAAGATTGTTGCTTTATGTGAGGAGAAAAAATGAAAACTGTCAACAACACACCTGAAGTAAGACAAATGCAAACATATGATATATTTATTTATTTTTATTAAAAAGAATCTATGATCGTTACCATATCTATCTTCTTAGAATAAAACTTATACATTTCAGATTTTCAACACATAAATAAATACAATAGGTGTGTCCAACAACACAATATAATAACTTCATTAATGAGCAAGCAAAGCACCACACATGGGTTAGCTGGACCAAAACACACCACATATGTTACCATAGCAAATTTGAAACAAATTATGATTATAACAACTCCATTTATTTAAACATATCATAATTACACACACCATGTTCTCCATTGTTTAACAAGATTCTCTCAGTTCAAGAAAATAATAATGAGTAGGTTACCCCAAAAGGACCCTACCTTTATAGTGTTTAACAAAACAGAAATAAAGGTCTTTGGGTAGAGAGATATTTGATTGTGTGTTTTTGCAGTAAGCTTCCAACCACGTGCACACCTCATTGACCCCTTGATTTTTGCAGGTATTTTAGGGTTCATTTTTGGAATCTTGTGGTGGGTTTAATGTCAGAACTTCAATAATAGCTTCAAGTGGGTGGTTGTTCTTTGTGTTTGTGGAGGGGTTGACCTAAATTTCAAAAATTTTCAAGTGGGTTAGGATCTTTTTGTTCAGTTCTTCATTCTGTAATGTGGGTTTTCTTTGATTGATTGAAAGATTAGGGTTTTGGGGGCCCAATTTGTGTTTCTTGATTCTTTAAAGTTGAACATTGGGGTTTGAGAGTTTGATTTTGTTTTGTAAGTAGAAAAATGGCTTGTATGAAGTTGGGATCCAAAGCAGATGCGTTTCAGAAAAAAGGCCAAGCTTGGTATGTTCTTTAATCTTTGTTAAACTTGTTATTCTTTCTGAACTGTTGAGTACATACTGATATAACTGATTGTATGTGTGTGTGTGTAATGTTTGTATATGCAACATGATGGTGATGATGTGACTTTTGAGGTTATGAATTTCTTGATGAGCTGTGGCATTTAGGTGGTTGTCTTTATCCAATATAGGTGTTTTTTTTTCAAGTTTATCATCATTTTTTTGTTTCTATAAAGTTTAAAATCAGGTGTTTTTTCTGATGTGACATAGAGGATCCAGATCAATGTTGAGGGAAAAAGCAATGTGTTTGACTTCAAAAGTCAAATATGGATTTTTTTTAAAGTCAAACTGTCAAAGGGAACTTAGTTGCATTGTGGGTTGCTTTTCAAGTTACCATTTTGTTTTTGAAAATGTAAAGAAGTTGTGTTTGTGTTAAAGGCTTAGAAGTGATTTGTTTGACCTCATAAGTCAAAGGGTCAGCCCGTCTTCTAAAGTTAACACCATAATCTTTCTTCTTTCAGCTCTACCGCTGTGCTTTCTGATAGTTATAGAAACTATTTTCTATTTTTACACCGATAGAGTTTAAAAGTAATGAGTTTGACCTAAAAGGTCAAAGGGCATGTCTGTTTTTGTCTTTTCTCTCAACAGAAATTTGATTGCATTAAAGTTTTCTTTTCCAAGTTCACACATTTTGCAGAATTTAAAGAAACTGTGTTTATTTTGAAGATTGAAAGTAATATGTTTGACCTATAAAGTCAAAGAATTCATATGTCCTTGGAACAGAAACATGATTTCGAATGGGGTGTTATATCATGTTAAACAACATTTCTGTTCACTTAAGATCAATATGTTTATCGCGATGTTAGGCAAGAATATAAGAGGTCATATCGATGTTGAAGTTAAAGGTGTTGCAACACTGGACCTCAAAATAAAAAAAATTGCATGGATGTTTTGACTTTTTGTACACCAATGAGTCAATGACTATATAATGCTATGCTACTTCATGTTTGTACTCATAATTTCTTTTGGCAATTGATCCATTTGGTGTATTTGAGTTATTATGAGCTATTGATGACTTTTTCTTGTTGTTGTGGGGTTTATATAATCAAGAAGCATTTGTGGTTTTATATATATTTTGAATGAACATATGTCTTTATTTCTCATGCACTTATTTGAATGTTTGAATATGATTGTAATTGTAGGTTTTGCACAACTGGTCTTCCAAGTGATATTGTTGTTGAAGTGGAGGACATGTCTTTCCATCTTCATAAGGTAAACTCGACTGTTTCTATTGTTCTCTGTTAGCATATAAATCATAAAGGAACATTTTGTTAAAAATGTGAAATCAAATATGAAGAAATTAAAACTTTTAGCCAATGAAAGTTTGTCTTCCAAAGTCAGCGGGTGAAGATGAAAGTGTTCAGTTTTCTTTTTATTTTATTTTTTCAGTTTCCTTTGCTTTCAAGAAGTGGGGTTATGGAAAAATTGATAGCAGATGCATCTGAGAAAGGAGACGCAAATTGTACCATAAACCTCAGAGACATTCCGGGTGGGGCCAAAACATTCGAACTTGTTGCTAAATTCTGTTACGGAGTAAAACACGAAATCACCGCTTCAAATGTAGTACACCTCCGTTGTGCTGCCGAGCATCTAGAAATGACTGAACAGTATGGCGAGGATAACTTAATTTCACAAACCGAAATCTTTTTCAATCAAGTCGTTCTTAAAAATTGGAAAGATTCTTTAAAATGCCTCCAAACATGTGGCGATGAAAATATCATCCCTCATGCTGAAGAGCTTAATATTACGATACGGTGTATAGAGTCGTTGGCGGTCAAGGCGAGTACCGACCCGAATTTGTTCGGTTGGCCCATGATTGACCATGGTGGGCCCATGCAGAGCCCGGGCGGTAGTTTGTTGTGGAACGGCATAAGCACCGGGGCCCGTCCTGTAAATCTGAGCTCGGATTGGTGGTTTGAAGACGTTTCGTCTTTGACTTTACCTCTTTACAAAAAGTTGACTTTGGCAATGGAAGCTCGCGGGATTAAACAAGAAATCATTGCGGGCTCCCTTGAGTTTTACGCAAAGAAGTATTTACCAGGGTTAAGTCGCCGGAAAAGTTCTCAAATGGGCCCGACTGCAATTGATCCGCCACCGGAAGAAGACCAGAAGATTTTACTCGAGGAAATTGACCATTTACTTCCGATGCAAAAAGGGCTCGTCTCAACAAAGTTTTTATTCGGGCTTTTACGAACCGCTTTGATTCTTCGGGCTAGCCTGTCTTGCATATCAAATTTGGAAAAAAGAATTGGGATGCAGCTTGATCAGGCAACCCTTGAAGATTTATTAATGCCGAATTTTTCTTATTCGATGGAAACGTTGTATAATTTTGAATGTGTGTTGAGGATGGTTCAACATTTTATGGCTATTGATCAGGCAACGGGTGGTGCGTCTCCTTGTTCTATCGAGGATGAACACTTGTTGGGTTCGCCATCTCTGACACCTGTCACCATGGTGGCTAAGCTAGTTGACGGTTACTTGGCAGAAGTTGCACCCGATGTTAATTTGAAGCTTACAAAGTTCATGTCTCTTGCTGAGGCTGTTCCCGAGTATGCTAGACCGATGGATGATGGTTTGTATCGTGCAATTGACACATATTTGAAGGTAACAAATTTATGATCAGAGGTGGAAAACTAGGCCGATCGTACGGCTGGGTAATGCGTTAAAACGAGTAAATCTCATGGTATATGTTGAAACAAGTCTGTTTGGATTGACATGTTACTCTTTTTAGTTCAAATTGTACTATTTTCTGAAACTTTTAGCGTGTCAAATACGACTTTAAAAAGATATTGATCCAAGAATAAGCTAAATTTTTTAATAAAATAATTTAGGTGGGACGTATGGAATATGGATTCGTGTCGACGAAATGGGTTGACCTGAAACACATATGAATGGACTAATTTACCCTTAGACTACTTTTACAATCCTTTCTACCACTTAAGGTAAAATGGTCCATTCACATGAAATTTTTGTGTACTGATATAATTATTAGGTACGAATTGTGAAAATTTAACTCTGGTTAAAATCTTTCCATAAAAAAGCGAATTTTTACGATTCTTATATGAGAAAGGTAGTATGTAAAAGACTGTATTACCCCTCCGTTAACATTGCGAGACAATTATTCCGAAGGGTATGATGGTCAATTCTGATTCTCATTTTACAAATGCAGTCTCATCCAATGCTAGCAGATTCAGATAGAGAAGAACTCTGCAGGCTCATGGATTGCCAAAAACTATCGTTAGAAGCGTGCACACACGCAGCACAGAACGAAAGATTGCCATTACGAATCATAGTCCAAGTTCTTTTCTTTGAGCAGTTGCAGCTCCGGACATCCATAGCCGGTTGTTTCTTGGTCTCAGACAACCTCGCAGACGGGTCACGACAGTTCAGAAGCGGGTTGGGTGCAGCATCACAGGAAGGTGGTTGGAACACGGCTGTGAGAGAGAATCAAGTTCTGAAAGTGGGCATGGATAGCATGAGGATGAGGGTATCCGAGCTTGAAAAAGAGTGTTCGGACATGAAACAGGAGATTGAAAAACTGGGTCGGGTTAAGGGCGGCAGTACTTGGAGTAACGTGTCGAAGAAGTTTGGGTTCAGACTCAAGTCTCAAATGTGTAGTGCACAAGAGGGAAGTGTTAGCAAGCAAGATAATGCAAGTGTGAAGGTTGAAAAGGGTAGAGGGAAGCAACATAAGCACAAGAAAAATTTGTCTTGGGAAGAGTAGAATTGGAAAATAAAATATTAAATTTGAAAAATATTTGTATGTTTATTATCCAGCCCTTGTTAATTGTATTTTGACTTTAGATGTTTGGTGATCAAAGTCTGTTCTAGGAAGACCTAAATTTAGAGGTAAAAAATATATAGTGGTTAGTTTTTGTGTTGCTTTAATTTTGTTACTTGGGGTGTTCACCGGAGAGAGGCCGTTAAATTAGTTGAGATCTCGTTGAGTTTTCTATCCTGAGCTCACCTGGGTTTTCGTCCCATCGTGTGTTACGCCAGAGAGTTTTGCTTGTGGTTGCACAACGACTGTAAAGTGGCAGCCGGTGGTATGGTTTTCTGAAGGAACGCCCAAGCCAAACTCTGAAGCCAGTGTGGGCCTGATTAAAGCAACATAGTCTGACCGGAATAAGGCAACGAAGCTCTGCAATTTGAAGAGTGCGGTAATCTAATATAAAAAAGTCACCGTTCAAAAAAGGTAGTATTTAGGTTATACGACCTTACTTTTTATTTAACTCATTTAGTTTCATGACTATCTATTCAATCACTCGTAACAAAATTTTATTATCGTGTGATAAAATAACAATCGAGTAAATGTATAGTCCTCCTTGATAGCTAACAATCAGATTTGGATAGATACCGGAGCCCACCAAACCACAAGAAAACCCGCCCGCCTAACTGTAAAACCCGGTTGGGCACGCTTACAACTCGTTCCTGAACTGCTGAACAGACATATCGTCCTCGCGTTTTCTCTCTTCGATCTGTTAATATCTCCGATCTAGATCCGATTAACCATGGCGATGGCACCAGACGTGTTGTTCAATCTGCGTAACAACTTCTATTTAGGAGCATATCAAGCCGCCATCAACAACAGCGACATTCCAAACCTATCAGAAGACGATGCAATCGAACGCGATTGCCTCGTCTACAGATCCTACATCGCCCTAGGAAGCTATCAGGTATATGATTTCACTGTATTTTATTCACTCGTTCACTCAATTGTTTCTGATCTCATATCTTGTATAATTGATTTGATCTTCGATAGCTTGTGATTAACGAAGTCGATTCGTCTGCGGCAACGCCTCTTCAGGCCGTGAAATTGCTCGCTCTGTATCTCTTCAGTTCCGACAATAAGGTGAGATTATTAATTATTGATCTTGTTAGACGTTTTGATAAGTAAGTAGGTATGCAATAGAAATTATGAAATGTGCTTTTTGAGGTTTTATTAAGCTCGTGACATTTGTTGAAAGTTAGGTTATGGAGTTTGCGATTGTATCACACTATCACTGTGAAACAAAAGGAGAATTGATATGTAGAATGTTAGTGAAATAGTAAATGTAGTTTTGTCTCATCATCTAATGGAAATTGCAGCATTTGCTTTGCTGAAAGTTTTATATTGAAGTTACTGTTTGTCGTTATCGATTCGAGTATAGATGATTCCTTGGTTTAACAATTTTTTATTTGATGAACGCTATTTTATATGACGAATAATTTGAGATTTGCTTAAATACGTGAGTAGTGGACAGATCTTTGTTTATAGTTAATTACAGTTCCAATTTGGTTGGGAGGTGTAACTGTTTTGGGTTGCCTGTTGATTTTGTTGCAAAATCACACGATTCACACTTGAAAATACTTGTGACTTCAAAATTGTGGTTGATAACTTGATCTGCATTATATTACAAACTTCAAACCGATTGTGTTCTATTTAGTTTCTTTTATATGATTAGTATAGTCATTAATTTAATTTTAATAAATATATTGATTTTGAAAATGATTCTTCGTTCTTTAGAGCTTAAAACCAGTTTCATATTTGTGAATGGAGGAACTTATTTGTTTTGGTAATGGATATAATCGACATAGTTCTTCGTTCTTTAGAGCTGGTACCACTTAAGTGCCCAAAGTGGGATTACACCACCTGCTTTGTTTTTTCTTGATGCCGTGCTTACTCAAGAACTGTACTGCAGTAATTTTGGTTTGAGGTCATTGTGTTAAGTTTGATGTCTATCAAAACGTTATATTTTCATAAACTGCAACATTGTTAATGAGGATGAGCATAGATGGTTTTAGTGTAAACGGATTATAAGTAGTATTATTATCTGGTTTTTATATTTGACAGGAAAGCGCAATTTCAAGTATAAAGGAGTGGTTGGGTGATGCAGCCATTGGGAACAATCCAATACTCAGGCTTATTGCTGGGACCATATTCATGCACGAGCAGGACTACAACGAGGCTCTTAAATACACAAATGCTGGGGGGACTATGGAACTGTTGAGTTTTACTTTGCCTATCACTAAATTTATTAGTTACAATGTAGTTTGTTGTCATTCCTGTCATAATCGATACATTCTATATAGCAAGAACCCCAGACCTAATGCATTATGTTCTTTCCAGATACGCCTTGAACGTCCACATTTTCCTGAAGATGAACAGATCAGATTATGCTGAGAAGCAGTTGAGAGTTATGCAACAGATTGATGAGGATCACACACTAACTCAGCTTGCAACTGCATGGCTTAACTTAGCTGTGGTACATGTTCTTCTCTTTAGGTCATCTTATATGTAATTTAATCTATTATATTAATTCTCAAAACAATGGTGAATTAGGGTGGTTCGAAGATACAGGAAGCATATCTCATCTTCCAGGACTTCTCTGAGAAATACCAGATGACCAGTCTGATACTTAACGGAAAAGCCGTATGCTGCATGCACATGGGCAATTTTGATCAAGCCGAATCATTTTTATTAGACGCACTAAACAAGGTAAATTTCGAACCAACTTTATATATTAGACGTGGAAATTTAAGTCCGTAAACTTACGAATTAATCAAATTGGGTTGAATTTTTTCTCAAAAACAGTTCAAATGGGAAAAAATAATAATTGAAAGGAGAACAAATAAAATAGGTAGACCGGGTTGAGGGTTATCCGAAATCTATTGTTAATGCATACAATACAACCTCTTGAGTCGTCTAAATTTAGATACTTGTTGTTCAAATATTGTTTTGGTAATCTGGTATAACTATTTTTAAGTTGTCGATGCATCTGCGGGTCTACCTGACCCGCCTCTTCCTCTTTTGACTGGTGCTAAAAATGACATGTATTAAGCGAACTTGTTTTGATCTGTTAGCCAACCCTCATATAATATATTCATATCCAAATATAGGATGCTAAGGACCGAGAAACACTGGCTAATCTGGTTGTATGCTGTCTTCATCTTGGGAAACCTTCTGCACGGTTTTTAAGGTATGAAAATCACACTACTTCACTGATATCAATTCCATGCTGTGTTCAAAGATTGTTGCTAGTTGATTGAAATGGACTTTCTTATTTATGAGTAGAAGTATACAATATTAACTGATCTGTCCTGCATCTTCAATTGTTATGAAATCACTCCTAAACAATTTGAGAGAAAACGAGTTACAGAAATTTTTATTATTGCTGAACCAAAAACAAGAACTGAACAGATGGAAATTTACTTTCTTCTGCTCTCCACTTTGACCCTAGCATTCCACGTCACTAACTATATCAGATAACGATATTACCCTTCCAATTGTAAACTTGGATCCAAGTCACATATTATTATATTGGTTAAAGTGGATCCAAGTCACATGTTATTATATTGGTTAAAGTGAAAAAATTTAAATGTGGGTAGTTTATTCGTCCCTAAATACACGAGGAACAATTTGAAACAAGATGGTGCAAGTTTGAGTATTTATTTAAATATAACCACAAAACAAGCTCTAGTTTTTAGTCTTTCCCTGACTGGTTCTAAGACTTGAATTCTTGACTTGTAGATCAGAAATGAGGATAATGGATATATATATATTATAAAATCATATAAAAAAGGCTAAATTCTCATGACTCGTCATTCTGATTCCAGCAAAGGCTTGTTATTAGGAAAATAAATGGATTGATTTGGGTTTCTTTTTAATCTCTAATGGGTTGAAAGATTATGCTGAAAAGAAAACAGATTGAGCAGGTCAAATGCATGAAACCTTCTGAGTCATTATGAAAAAAAAATGTTTATTGTAATGATATGTTTTGTAATCATATGCAAAGATTAGTTATTTTTTTTCTAAATTTGACTGGACCTGACCTGTAAATACCTGTTTGGTTCTGAACATATGATAACCCGATTGTTTTGCAGTCAACTGAAACTGTCAGACCCAGAACACATGTTGGTCAAACGGGGATTAACCGCAGAAGAAAATTTCGATAGAGCAATGCAAACAGTTGGTTGAGCAATGCAAATGACTAATGGTACTGTTCTTTCCAGCTTTCAAGTCTTGTTGATCATTGTTTTTAGTGTTAAGGGTATTAGTACTTGACAAACTTCTTATTGAAGCACTCTCGTTTAGCAGATTATGCGTTCAGTCTATTTTATGTTTTCGACAATCGAGTTTCTACTCAAATTTTTTTAATTAAAACGGAGACCATTGAGAATATTGCAAGAGTCGAGAATGTCACACCAGTTGTATATGTTAAAATTTTATGATTTTTCTACCATGTAATGTTTAAAACTAAATTGGAGAACACTGTGTGCATATTGGGCTCAGATAGGATTATATGGCCCAAATCAGACCCATTTTCTAACCATGATTGGGTTTTGACCGAAATCTGGCTAGGCTCGAGTTATAGTGGGATCTGGCCCAACCCAGATCGAGCCTTGTTCACGTCTCAACCCAGATCATTTCAATCAAGCGCTTGTCATGTTTGGTTGCTACCAAGAGTCTTCAATTAGTTTTATATTAAAAAGATCCAAGGGAGTTTATCTTTCTTCCTGTTTTAAAGTTGTAAACTAGTCGAGCCGAGTTCTAGCTCAGACATCAGCTCAACCTGGCCGCTCAACGACGCTCTGTGAAGCAATCACGAGCTCGAGTGGAAAAGCTCGAATATTAATAAGATAATAAAACAAACTTATGTCAAAACAAATACAGAAGCTAAATCCGATAACAAATATATAAAAGATCACAACAAAATTTGACCAAAAGTTAAATATCTTTATAGATAAGTCTAACAATGATTAATGCAACCATCATTGGGTATTTTTTTTTACTTCTAGATGGTTATTATGTTCAAGCATGAATTGGTCAAAAAGTCAACACGGACAAACTCAAATTAGTTGATAAAAGTTCACCTTACATGTTTTAGCGATCTAACAATTGTATGAGTGATTTATACAAGTGAGTTGCATCTAACACAAACTTTTTGATGACCTTTTGCATCAACTGTTCCTCAAAACTTTCAGTCTCATCAACACCCCACTTACGTTATTCCCCTCAAACCAATTTGTGGGAGTGGGGGCTCCCTTATCTTTTCACTGTTTTTATGTCCCAAAATACACACACATAATATGTTTATGATTTTTTATAGTTTATATTCAAACTTAGAAAGCTATTGCTTATATACTGTTTTTTTTTTAAATTATCAAAGGTATTGTATTATTTTTCAATGTTAATATAAATTAGTTTTTCGACCTTTTTTCTTCGTTACTATTAGTTTGATCAATTGGTAAAAATATCAATAAGTTAAATAAAAACAAGGATTAATAGTTAATACCATTAAAAAACCGAAGTAATCTGGTATATTAAAAATCCTAGACGTGTAAAAAAGGTACACGAAAATAATCCTCAATTCAATATTTGTATTACTACAGTCCCTAAATTTGTATTGTGTACTTGTGAATTTCGAAAATAAAACAGATTTGTAAAAGTAAATCTTAGTCAAAATCTGATTAACTGACATTCAACATTCTTGCCCACACAAAAAGAAAATCTATTTATTTTGACTGATTTAGGAGATGACCAGTCACTGTTTTAAAAATTTTCACAAATACATGCAGCAGGGGTTTTGTTATATGTTTTTAATAAATTTAGGGACTTTAATGCATCTTAGCATGGCTGAGCATCATATAAAATAAAATTAAAAAATAAACATATTGTTTGTTTCAATTAAAGTGAAAAACTAAGATCAGCCAATCAATTTAATAAAATAAAACAAAAAATATATTTTACTCAGATAATACAAACACCAAGCAAATAAATTATATTTCTTTTAGACAAATTTAATCTTTTGTTGGATTAACTAATTTTAACTGAAAGGATCCAAATCCTTGTTATAATTTTCTGCTTCTTCTTCATCATCATCACCACCACCCAAGAACCCATGGTTCAACAACATGCTTATGGGATCAACTTCAATCTCTCCTAAACACGAAAAAAAATCATCCTGTTGACCGCTAGCGCCCCCATTACCTGGGAACTCTGGCCGGTAACCTTGAGGAAAACTTCCTTCCAATACTTGTAATTCATCTTTCACTTGGATCCCACCTCCTAGTAAGGTTGATCCTTCATCTTCTATGGTTTCTTTTTGTGGTAGTTGTTGCTGCTGCTGTTGTTGTTCTGTGGTTTCGGTGGCAGTCTTTGGTGGTTGTGGGGCTCTGGTGGAGCCAGCAAGAGCGTTTCTTTGTGTTGGCCATGGATGGTTGTGTTCAGAAGTGTAGGTGATCACCAACATGTTGGGGTCGGTTCGGCTTCTTTCCACTTGTTTTCTTGCTGAACAACCCTTCGAACTACTACATCTGTAGTACCCTCTGAAAAATTATCACAAAGAATGTTTATTTCACCATAAAAATGTGGAAATTTGAATAACAAATTCCTATATTAAATATGTATCTTATATGTTGAATATGAATATATAAATTTTAAAAGTTTTAACTTATAACATATGGAAAAAATTTAAATAAGTGACCTATAGGCTATAACATGTAACACATTTATTATGTGTTTACTATTTAACACACAACCTAAACATTATCTCTGTCATCATTATTTTCCTTTGATGTTTGTCATTGTCTTATGTCTCATAGTCAATATGCATTTTAGGCATATATGCATAGGAGTCATTTTCTATTTTTGCATACCAACCCTCTACCCTAACAAACTTAATACAATTATAGCTAATTTTATTTTTTAGTGTTATAAATCATATAATTTTATAAAAAAGAAAACATTAATCCAAGTCACTAACAAGAATCTGCATTGTGAAAAGATAAGTAGCTTCTATATTTAAATTTGCTAAAATGTTCATTTTCATAGAAGTAAAAACTACACGTCAACCAAAAAAATCATATACGAAACATATTATATGTGTCACTGGCGCTACTGACGCTGGCATAGTTGAAAATGTGAAGGCTTTTGAAGAGGTGTTTTGTTTGTGGCTACGGACAGTGATGTAAGAGAAATGCAAGAAGGAGAGAAATCGAAGAGAAAAGAAGAATACTTGAGTCAAAAGTTTTGTGGTTAGCGTGAAGAGAGGGCTTATCTTGCCCTTGTAATTAGAGATGCTCTTGTAATTAGAGATGCTCTAAACAACCAACCCACAAGTATCCTTAAATATGCATGTATATGTGTATTTTAAACAAGTTTTGTCAAAACTTAAGATAAAGAATTTTGTAATTTGTTTTTAAAGGTATGATGAGTAATTACTATAACTTTTTTAACGATAGAAAATGCATCAAGTGATTATACTGTATTAAAAATATGGATATAAATTTGACTAAAGATATGAAAATAATTTTACTTTTTAATAACATTATACCACCTCTATCAAAATTGTATATGTAACAAGTTGCTATTTTTTTTTCAATATTCCTCGTATATTAGTTGTTAGGAAAAAAAACACACACACACAATGATAAAAAATCTATTCCTTTAAAATATGTTAGATAATTACAAAAACTAGTAGTAACATTAACATTATTTCACACATCGTGCATACATCGTTTTCTACTTATCTATGCACATAGTATGTGTCATGTAGTCAAAATCTAAGTGTTTTATTATCGTTATTCTAAAACTAATAGATTGAATAACGTACATAATTCACTTTGTTGTTATTAACGTTGTACGTGTAATAAATTTTTTATATACATCCTAACACTACTAAAAAATATTTCCAGCTTAAAAAATTACTGACGAATACTTCAAATCATACACACGTATGTGTGTATATATACATGTGTATGCATGTATATATATGTAACTACATTAAAATATTTATCGGTAATCCTTCCATGATCAATCACAAATAAGCAAATCCTATCTCAACCATTAGACTATGATCAATAACTTTAATTAATTGTGCTATAAATGTAATTATATGGAAAATTCATAAAACTAATTAAATAAGATAAGAATGCAAATGTGTATTTGATCTCAATTATTTTGTAACATTCTTTATTTCAGAGTGAGAGTTGGCTACAAAGTTCATTTTTTCTAAAAAGTGTAAAAAGTCATAAAATACTATAATGTCAACCTTAAAATACACTCAAACCCATAAATAACAAAGTGAACATTACTAATTTGTGGGTTTTGTGTTGTGTTTTGGATGATAAGGCTTTGATTATCAATTGACTAACATTGGTGTGTTTTATGTTGATTATCATGTTGTGTTTTATATTCATTGTTCTATGATGGCGTATTTGAAGTTTTTGTGGACTGTTAGGGTTTGGATATTGTGTTTTAGTGATTTTCACTCTCTTATTTGCGGGTTTTGAGTGTGTTTTATAGTTGAAATTATGGTATTCTATGACTTTGTAGGAAAAATTGACTTTGTAGCCGAACTCCACCCCTTTATTTTCAACCTAATTTTCTCTCATATCTCTCTCAAATTTTCTATTGTTCATCAGTGTCGGATTAAATCATTCAAATTGAAGATGTGTAGAAAGAAATTGCAATGTATGATTATATCATTAAAACTAAAGATGTATAGGATTTTTTTTTCATTCAACTTGATTAAACTAAAGATGTATAGGACTTTTTCTTCATTCAACTTGAAGATGTGTAGGAATAAACAGCAAATGTGTACTGTTTATGATTATACCATTCAAATTAAAAATGTATAGGAAGAAATAGAAGATGTGTAGGGTTAAATCATTCAAATTGAAGTTGTGTATGAATAGATTCCTAATCTATAGGAAGAAAATGGAGATGTGTAGGATGATTCATTAGCATTAATTGCATGGAAAATACAAGGTTAAGGGGTGTGGGAAAGGGAAAAGGGTCGGGAGCCGATGTGGCTTTCGGCCCAAACGGAGAACCCCCTCCCCTCGGTGGTTTCATTGGCGCCTTCAGTAGATTTTCTATGTCTGCCCCGATGTGTTGTTTGTTGAATGTGATGATTGGAAGGAAAGGGGTAAAGGGGAACCATCCCCTTGATAGGGATAGAGGAGAATGTGATGAGGTGGAGGTGGGGGAAGAGGATCCACACCCCTTAGCATAACTAAGCCTAATTAATGTAATTCCAATACTCTTTTCATTTAAATTTAAAATTTTAGGATTGAAAAATAAATGAGTGGTTTAGATTTGTTGTTGAGTAAATTTTCATTTTAGTCCCTGAGGTTTGACCAAAATTATTATTTTAGTCTAAATAATTTTTTTTGCCATTTTAGTCCAAATTGTTTTGTTTTCTACCATTTTAGTACCTAACTTCTGTCATTTTTTGCCATTTTCATCCAATCCACTAACTCTATTAAAAAAATTTAGTTAACTTAGGTGAATTTTGGTCAAACCATATTTTTTTTGTAGGTGCAATGGTATGTGGATGGTGTTGTGCCGTTTTACAGTGAAGATGATGGCGGTGGTTGTTGGTTTTACGATGATGGTGGTGGTGCAGGTTGATGACGTGGGTGGCGGAAAAGTGGTTGGTGGTGGTGGAAATGGAGGGTGGATGGTGATGGTGCAAGCAGGTGGTGGCGGTGATAGAAGGTATTAACAGGGTGAGTGGTGGGAGGTGGTGGTTGATGAGAATGATAAAAAAATGACAAAAGTCAGGGACTAAAATGACAAAAAACAAAACTTTTTGAACTAAAATGACAAGAACTATTTGGGCTAAAGTGACAATTTTAATCAACCTCAGGGACTAAATGACAATTTACTCTTTGTTATTATATAGGGCGCAATTAGTGTACAAGAGACTGAAAGTGTGTAAAGTGTACGAAGGCTTCTTAGCCAAATATATTATAGGAAGAACCATTATTTTTTTCTTATCTAAATCCACTTCCCCTACGATTTATAAATACTCAAAATTTTTTCATATGTTAATATTTAAAAAAATTGTACCGTAAAACGAACATTTTATTTCTTTAATTTGAGTAAGCTATTGCTACAAGTTTTTTAACTTTAATTTTTTTTACAAGCTACTTGATCATGTATTTTTTGTATAACGTTACGGGTCTTGTATAACGTCACCAGATTATGGTACCTGTATGTAATAATGTATTATACATTTTAATCAGAAACATAGTATAGCATTATGTAATTTTGTAACATTACGTAATTATATACGAGTACGCAATTACGTAATCACTTAGTGGGTATTCACATAATATTATAAATGAAAATCACGTAATTACATAGTGGGTATTCGATATCGCTTAATAATAAATAGTCACGCAGTGTTTTGTAATTACATACTGGTACAAAATCACGTAATGTTATATTTGTTTATGAATAAAATGGATATTATGTAATTACGTACTAGTACATAATCACGTAACATAATACTTGTTACCGAATATAATGCATACTATGGATGAGTTTTTTTCTCCAAATATTCGTACTCGTACCCGTACTTGTACCCATACCGATTTAGGTATTTGGTACATGTATCGGTAGCCGGTTTTATTGATTTTGGTATTCTGTACTTTCGGTATGGTACGGTAATACTGATGAATTTTATATAAACTTTTAAATGTTTTTGTATTATGTTTTATTTCGTATTATGCTATTTATAGTAGTTGTATTGATTTTACCTATATGGTACCCGTATCGTATTAGTACTCGTACCAACTTTACCTATTTGGTACTCGTACTATATTAGTAATCATGTCAATTTTACCTATTTAGTAGCCGTACGAGTGCTAAAACACTAAATGAAAACAAAATGATACCAAAGCGGATACCATACCGAAATATCCGTACCAATACCTGTACCCATACCGTACTAATACATTTGGTATGGTATCTGGTACCCAGTTTTGTTCAAATTCGATACGGGTACTGTACCAATCACATCCATAATGCATATTACAAATTACATAACGTTATCTAATCACATATTCATGTGGCTTGTAATTGTTTTTAAATTAGAAACAAAACTATAGCAGTAGCCTACTCGAACAAAAGAGAATAAAATGATCGTTAATATTGTGTATTTTTTTAAAGTATTATCGTACGAAAAAAGTTATAGGCATTTAAAAAATTGTGAGAGTAAGGCTAGTGCTGATAAGGCCATGGCATTATAGCCTAGTGGTATCTTGGGGTGATATAGTATTGTGTTTTTTCTAGATTTATTGGGTTTCCTCCTGAATTGATATATAGACATTATTGCCTAGTTGAGATGAATATGATCGAGGTTCCACTGATGGCACGATGATACTCTAGTAATCAAATTTACCGTTAAAAAAATTGTGAGGAAGTGGGTTAAAAAGTTAACAATAATTGGTATTACTATATTTTGTCCTTTTCCCACTTATTTCACTTGGTTGTGTTGTGGGATTTCTAGATTTGGAGAACATCCAATCTTCAAATTGTATTGCTTGATCAACAGTCCATGTCATCTCCTATACTTCACACGATAACTATTCTTGTACATGAACCTTCCATACACATATGTCGGCAATCACTTTATAATATTGCCACGGTTATCTAACCTTGACTAGTGTTGGTAATTCATCAGCAATCCTTAGGTAAAGTTTGTTAGCGGTCGATAACCTACACCTCATTTACCTGTGTACCTTTACCACCACCGACTTTTTTTGTCAATGGAGGTCCTCTAGTTTATAGCGCAAAACATGTGATATGACAAACATACTTTTAAGACTATGCTTGATGAAGAGTCAATTATATTTTAGGCTAAAAATAACTTTAAAAACTAATTAAAGAGAGCTTCGATAGTTCTACATTTTTTTTTATATTTAACTCTCACTAAAATTATAAAAGTTTAATCCACATTTACTTTGGTTGGCAATAATTTAAATAGAAGAGTGGATTAGAGAATATACCTTGGATAAGGGGAACCTTTGATAGGCTTTTGACCGTATTTTCTCCATGCCCAAAGATCCGACGGAACTACTTCACCTGTGGGTCTACTATTTACTGGTGTTGGTGCCAGTATGCACACCACTTTCTTTGTCTGACTCTTTCTGCTCATTTAACCATGATAAGATTTAGCGACATCCCTCAAAAGAAATGACAAACGATAAAGGGTATACTCGGTTTAGTTATAAGAAAAGACCACTTATTGTCTAATGAGGTTTGATCCGTTATCAACTATATATACTTGTTTGATTGAATTGTATATCTTAGTATTTTTAGCTTATTATACACTCTCTAAACCTATTTGTAACTCTACATTTTATGTCCATCATAAAACTCTTAATCACATAGAAAAGTAAAGCACACTACCAATACACTTTAACACCCTTAAAATACAATTCATTTGATGTATATTTTAATTAAATGTTATGTTTTCATATATACTAACATTAACAATTGGATCTACAATACTACACTGTTATTGGTCCCACGTGTGTTATTAACAGATTAGGCTCTCAACAATGTAACCTTCGGGAGGTTCGATCTGATGTGGTCAACAAAAACAAAATCTTGAGGGTCAATTAGACACTACTATATATCAAATCAAATGTCTAATCATCTATTTACATAGTTAAATATAAAAGGAAATTAAAAGTCCCTAAAAATAAATCATCACTGAAAATATAATGATAATAATAATGAAAATGTAACACAAAAAGGTAACTAAATCTGAAAATTCCATTTTATGTGGGCGTCCTGTTTGCAGACAGTTATCTCATGTTCAATCATGATATGACATATTAACAACTATTCAACTTCAAATCCCACAATCACATTTTTTTAAATTATCATTTAACGTTTATAAAGCTTGATAAAATAATTTGAGAAGACTATGATCGAGACGAAAAGTATGAATACATGTCATTATACTTTTATTTTAAGTTTCTAAGACTAATAATATTTAAACGAAGTTACTGACATTAACTTTGATTCATAACTATTTTATATTGTTAATTAAATGTGGTTTTCAAGCAATTAATTATACCAGAACAATTATCTATTGAACCCACACACAAGTAGATATATGACTTCACTTTGTATATATATCATGTATTAAATTTATATCTTATTATAGAATCAGAATTATATTGGATAACTATAAAGTATAAGTATTATGTACAAGTGAAACTAATATAATTAGACATAGAAAATGAAATGGGGAATTTGAGCCAACACCCTATGTTTTAACCACTGTTTGAGCCTCGGGTTTAATTTAAAACTAAAAGATAAAGTTACTTGATTATACAAATAATTTTTATAACAATGGATCAAACCAAAATGTTAATAATGTACTTTAATAAACTCCTGTCTAGAGATGAAATATATAAGGGCAAATGTCATCAAATAACAACGCATGCAAACCTAAAGTGAATACACACATATATACTAAACAAAAATAGTTTGTCCAAATAACTAGAATCGTTTACATAGATATGTACATAAATAGGCAGTTTTATGAAGTATTGGTGGCCGAGTCAGTTTTTTCAATTTGTGAATGTTCTAAAATATTTATTATTTTATGGAGATATATTATAAAATTTATCTTTCACAATACATATAGTATAAAACTAGTAGTATTTTCTACGCGTTGCAGCGGAATTTGACTGGTATTAGTTCGGTTCTTTATGGTATCGACATTCACTACAGTTATCAAAACAGAGAGCCTAAGAACTAAAGTTGTGATACGTCTAAAAGGATATTGTCACCTGTTTTAAATCGATCTGAAACTATAAAACCAAATACCGGTACCGATAGGGTACCAACACTCGTATAGATTAAAGTCGTGATGTACCCAAAAGAACATCAGCACATGTTTTGTATTAATCGGATTCCATAAAAAACACCGGTAACGATTCTGGTGATACCGATAACAATATTATTCGGTCGGAATTAAAGAACAAACCAAGTTGTTTTTAAAAATAAAACTAAAATTTAAAATATATTATGTTTGAGCATACTCAGTTTCTGGTAAATTTACATCAAAACGCACATCGCAATGGTATATGCAAAACTCTGTAAAACATTATGTTTTAATGACAAAACTAAATATGTATTAATAGAATTTTAATATTAAAGTAACAACAAATAAACATTAGTTAAAAAAATACAATAAAAGCAAAGTGACAAATAACTAAATATATCTAAAATAATTCTATATAACAATAATTAAAAAATAGGTCAACATAGCACCTATTGAGTAAAGTCCTTAAAAAATGCAAATAACCATCATATTATGTTACTGTATAAGTACTTTAAAAATGTTAGTATATAGAATTTATCTTTCACAATACAACATTCTTGCGTTTAGGGAGGGTTAAATATAAACATTTTTTTTGGTTAATACTGTAAATTAAACTAGTCCGATGATTAAATAGTTAAGATCATATATGTTGTTTTCTAAAGTTAAGGTTAAATGTTTAATTTTGATTTACTCTAAAAATAATTTTTGAAAATACAACTCTATGATATAGAGTGAATGTCTACCTATCAAATATATAGATCCACATGGATTTGTCTCTTGTGCATCTTTAACTCTAGTCTTAACAAATTCAATAAAATAATGACACTTGTAATTAAGAATAACTTAAAAAGAGTAGCATCCCCACGATCTGTTTTATAGTCATTAATGATGAAATGACAAAGTTATATTATAAATAATTTAATGAAATTAGGAAGATTAAAAAAATAAATAATAGGCAGAAAATAAACTCATTGAAATAAAATATCAAATCAATATAATATTGTCATAAAATAACACAATACATAAAATGTACTGTACAGAATCTTTTGAAATTTTATTAAAACCTATTAAAAAATAAAATCATAAGGCAGTTTCGTTTTAAAAAGCTTCAATTAATATCAAATAAATATGATTATGCTCAAAATGATTTCAAATAATTAACATGATTATGTCAAAATAATATCATCAAATAAATACGATTATGCTCGAAAACTTGGTAATTAAATTAACACATCTACAATAGGATTATGTCAAAGTAACATCATCAAATAAATACGATTATATATGCTCGAAAACTCGGTAAATTACACTTCTACTCGGTAATTAAATTAGCACTTCTACAATAGGATTACGTCAAAGTAATATCATCAAATAAATACGATTATATATTCTCGAAAACTCGGTAAATTAACATTTCTACACTATGTTTTCATTCGATCTGATGCGTTTTATGCATAAATCATGTATTATGGGTGTGTTAATTAAAATTTTCACTTAATTAGACTTCCATCGAAAGCAAAATGTATATTGTATATGATTCATGTATAATATGCTAGACTTGTATATAGAGACGCGTTTATCAGAGGTTGTATAATATGCTAGACTTGTATATAGAGACGCATACAATACAAGAATATCGAATAATTAGTATCTATAGATTTATAAAATATCATAGAGGTTGTAAAAACGAGGTAATAGTTATACAGGAGTATCATTTATGAAGCAATATGCATATATATTATACTACTATATATATATTAACTCATTGAAGCAGTTTCCAATAAGAAATAATTAAGTAATATGTGCAAGGTTGATAAATATTTACCTTCTCTTGATGGCCGGATTTCTCGGTGATGAGATCTGTAACGAGGTGGTGGAAGCTTCCAGCAAACTTCGTTTAGATGAAGAAGAATTATTTGAAGAAGATGTGATGATTTCACTCTTTGCAACATTTGATGAAATCTGCAGCATCTTTGAGAACATATTATGATTATGATTACTGTTGTGAATATTATTATTATTATTACTATTGTTATTATCATCAAACCCTAATTGTATTCTTCCTGCTGGAGATTGTTTATGATTTTCATTCAAACTTGTTGATCCAAAGAAGCATGGAGGAGTTGATGATGTTGGTTGATCATGAATGAGTGGATCTGCAAGAAGACTAGTAAAGGGTTGACCAAAACCCTGATGATGATCAATAACATCATGGTTTCTCGTTGACTTTTGGATCATTTGTGTTTCTTGATCAGATTGATCAAAGTATTGCCAATCCGAAACACCCGGTGGATCGCCCGAGTTGACGCTTCCTGGCCGGAATATATCTGCTAAATCACCATGAAAATTGCTCTCCATTATCAACCAGTTTAAAGATCAAGAACAACTTCAAGAAAGTCTTGGGTTGACCAGATATTTTATTTTTTTCTTCACTTTTTTGTGTTTTCTGAACCAAAAAAAGACTGAATTTTGAGGATGAACTTGATGGGTTGGTTTATATGTGGAGATGAGGTGTTGGTGGGTGGTGAAAATGACAGATTTTTTAGGGTTTGGAAGAAATAGATGAAAGTAGAAAGAGAGAAAGTCGCTGACTTTTCATACATATGACAGTTCTATGAGAAGGAGGATTAAAAAGGGTTTGTATATTAGATTGATGATTAGTTAATGGGAATTTTTAAATGGGAAAATGATCTGACTGAGATATGTGATGCTATTATTTTATACTATTGTAATATACATCAAAGATTATGTTCACTCTCTTTATTATTTCTTTATTCATCTTTTCGTGCTAATAAAGAGTTAATAATTTACAGTTTAATGTAAAGTTTAAAGGATAATTAATTAATACATGTCTTGGTAAATATAAATTGACTATTACACTCATTTAAGGTTAAAATCTAGTTTCGAATGGTTTTCTGTCTTTGAAGTTCACATGTTTAGTACAAGTTGTGTTTTATGTAAAAGAGCTTAACAGATTTTTACGTTTATCCAAGTGGCCGTCTTGGAAAATGAACATTAAGTTCAAAAAGAAATATTTTTTTTTTCTTAGAATGACAAATTTTATTAGCACAACACTAGGCAACAGCTAGTAAACCAAACATGCATCAAAGAGGGAAGAAAAACCCAGATACTACAAATTGCAAAGGTTAAATGTGCATCAAGGGATTAAAAAAAACTTAAATTCGACATATATACTCAAAATCGGAAGCATTCAAGATGAGTATCTAATACTAACATATATTCGACTGAATTAGCTAGGTATACTAGAAGAGATAAAAGATACTATCATGAATAAAAGATATTACCACTTACCAGTATGGAATGGATAAGTGTTGCACCTAATTTTCCCCGTCGACAATAATTCACTAGCTAGACGCATGGGTAACTATCAAATCCAACAATTTGTGTCCAAACTTCTATTTTGGCAACCACACTGATGAGATGTAATAAAAAACTAAAAAAAAAAAAAAAAAATAGAAATAAGATTTTTCGAAGGTGAGTTGCGTGCTTGGGCAACTTAAAATCAAAATAAAATATTAGATGTTTCGATGATAACTTAAAATTAAAATTAAAAAAAAAAGATATTTCGAAGATTGATGAGTATCATCTGAAATATATTATACACAAATAGCATGAACAATTTAGTCATTGATGTAGTATGTTGGTCATACGACTTAATTGGTCATGATAATTAAGGTAGATGGAAATAATAAAATTAAAAAAATTTCAACAACCACACACTAAGCACTGACGGAACTTGGAACTTGTATGAAAGCTAAATAGAGGCCGACTTTTAAAATCTAAATCTAAATCATTGCGGGCCGAACTTTTAAAAATCCAATATTTTATACTAAATAAAATTAATAAAATTAACACTACGAGCTAAAAGTCAGAGGGGCGGGTGTATCCCCGGCCCCAATAGAGCTTCACCCATAACACTAAGGATGTCTGTCATCGTTAGGAGTGTGAATTTCTGACACGACCCGAAAACACGACACGAATCTAACATGAAATTCGAGGGTTTAGGTTTAGTCTAAACGGGTTCGGGTCGGTCAGGTTGAACCCGCGAACCTGTTTAGCTAAACGGGTCGGGTTCGGGTCAACCCAGTCTGGTTGACTGGTTGACCCGTTTAACCAATTTATATCATTTTTTATTTTTTACAATATGTTTTATGTCATAAATGCAATTGTATTATATATATTTGTGTTTTTTAAGTAAAATTTCAATTTTAATATATTAATTTGCTAAAAAATTTTAAAAATTTAAAAATTCGGGTTGAGCGGGTCGTGTGCGGGTCAACCCACTAATATTCGGGTCGTGTTCGAGTTCATACGTATAACAAGATTTCGGGTTCGGGTTCGTATAAAAGTTTTGGGTTCGGGTCGTTTTAGACCCGCCAACCTGCAAACCCGACCCGTTTAGAACCTCTAGTCATCGTCTAGTATCGTATTCATGCATAGCCTTCGTCATATGACTTGAGCCGATCACAGCATCTCTAAAAATATATGAAGATCAACTATAAATTGATTAATTAGTCTTGTATGTCTGCGATGTATGCCATTGAGGTCTAAAAAATTAAGCCTTCTATAAATGTGTTAGGCTGTTAGCTCGTTTAATCATTTGATGATCAAACATTTCTCAAGTCGTAACAAGCTTGATTATTTGGTTATAAATATTACAACATATGTTGCTATATTATGTTATAGTGTTCAAAGTTCATTTCCATATCAAACATAATCTTATTTTATTTTTATTATATCTATTCTCTCTAAAAATATTACACTTAAGTCATCGTCTAGTTTCTGATCGTGCATAGCCAGAGGCGTCTGCAAGAACTCATATATCATGTTCGAGCTCGAAAGTATGTGCCCTTCCGTAATGTTTTTCTGTTATTATTTTTTAAAATCAGATGGGTATTGGACTCAATAAACCTAGTGCCAATGGCTAACTTATAAACCATAAAAATGGTTTTGTAAATGGATATGTCTTAGAGTTGGTATAAGTATACTACTAAAAAAAATTAACATATATACGTATCGGATTTAAAAAAAAACGCATGCCACTCGAAATCACGACCATGTGCGGTGGTCCTCCCCGCACACCCTCATCACCGCCACATAGCCTTCATCATATGACTTGATCATCTCTACAAATATTTGAAGTTCTGCTATAAAGCGTTGTTTGGCTGTGAGGTATACCATTGATATCATCTCAAAAATAGTTAGTAGAATGGTAAAATACAATAATAATTCAAAACACTATTACATTACACTAACTAGTAAGTACCACACTACCTTATCGGTTGCATTCCTTAATTTCCGTAGATCATAGACTGTCCAGTGTGGTAACCATGCATAACGACATGCTTAGATTCGGCATCTTTTCACTGCCTGGCTCACGCCTGAGGCTTGGCGGTTGGAGAAGATAGTTTTTTCAATGATGTTTTAATCCAATAATTGAGTAAACACCAAAGTTGACTTTCTGTATAACTTGTAATCGTAAACTTATTTTAAGAATCTAATTACACAATGTTGTATATTTTTTTTAAGAACATTCCGATATAACTTTCGACCAAATTCTTTTCAAAATATAGTTTTTCTTGTTCGCTTTAGCATGTATCGATACAAACATTTCAATATAAAGTACTTTGAATGTCCAACAATGATTAGTAATATATTTTATCTTCTCTTTTTATTTTAAAAGGTTGTATTTAACTTTTTTATATCTTTATGATATCCATATAATGTGTTTTTTAATATTCATGTAATTATTTTATAGTAAACTGCAATTTGTGTATTTGTGGTTTAGGGACGGGATCACTATTTGCATCTCTTTTTAACTTTCGCTTCTTAGATCTTATGTTTTATCTATGTTTTTCTTTGGGTCCTTCTCGCTAACAAACTTCATTTTTCAGTTTAAATCTTAGTGAAAAGACAAACTTGCCCTTATATTTACTTGCAATATGCGTCCCTTTGCTTTATTTTTTTCCCAAGCTTTGATTTTATTTTTCCATCTAATTTAATGCATATTAATGCATATCATCCAACACACTATAATTAACAAAAAAAAAAAAAAACAACCTAATCAAATCAAGTAGATGTGACGTGATTTCCAACCTATATAGAACCATTAAATAGATGATCCGACTCTAAAACAACCAAATTAAATACTAAACGTTAGATGTGGCTTTACCCAACGGGTTAACAACATCAAAATGAAACGTAACGCCCCAAAATCACGAATTTTAATTGACTAGTATGTTTCTTTGTGTAATGGCATAAAATAAAATAACTAAGTTATTTAACTTAGTTAAATAGTTAGTCAAGTAAATAGAGAATGAAACTTAGTGTCTTTGGTGACAAAAGAATAAATTAGAAGGACTAAAAAGGGGAAATTGAGTTCAAGTTTCATATAAGCTAGAAGTTCAGTATGTGTGTATGTGTTGGAGGTGTGTGTCGACACCCACAAGGAAGAGATGAAGAATCCCTTAATTCAGCCCCTTTTTGTCTAAATTGAAAGTGGATTCAAGCTGAAACTCATGCATGTACCTGAATCCTTGATCATCTAGCCCTATAAATCACTTGGTAAGTTGTAGATTCTCATTTGATGATCTTTTTAGAAATGGGTTATGATCAAATCCGTAAATTGGTATGAAACTAAACATGCTTATGTGTTAAAATCATCATATAGAACATGTGTTATGCATGATCTTGATTAATTCGATGTTTGGAAGTGACCCATTTGGGATGATGAAGATGGTGACATGGGTGTGTTACCCATGTCTAATCCTAGTGCAAATTTGATGAATTATGTGGTGTATGATGCATATATGTTAGTTAGTTTAAAGTATAGTAGGAAATTTATTTGATTATAGTTGTGTTGATAAGATGAATGCAAGAAGTGGGAATTAAAGCATGAATGAGTTGTACATTATGCTTAGAAAGTAGTATGCACACCAAGTGTATGATGAAATGTCTAAGTGAAGTTAGGATGTGAGATTTTATAAAATGGCTTGACACATATGAATGAAATATGATAATGATGTAATTAGTAGTAAACTTGAAGAATGTGCTTTAGATAGAACTCGTACAAGAATTCGGGTTAGATGTATGTTATGATTAGGATTATGCATTAGGGGCTTGTACATTGTGCTTGAACGGATGATGCTTGCCATGTGTTCTATTAATTATTTAATTGCGATTAGGAAGTGAATGTGTACTAAATATATAGCATATGACCTTACTATTAAAGGATGATGTTATGATTATGTTAAGTTGACTAACATAGAATGTGGTTGTCAAATGTAGAATCATGAAAGCATAAGTATGTGTAAATTGATTATGTGTATATTGTGTATGTAACTAAGTGATCATGTATGAAATGAATATGATGACATTATTATGGTCTACCATATTAACATGAATGTGTGATCAAAAGTTGGAAGTTATATGTTAGAAGGTTGACTTTCTTAAAGTCAACAAAGTATTAATAGCATGGTTAGGGATTTTGACACAAATGGAAGAATTGAGAGATCATGTGATATGTGTTAGACCAATTATGTGTTATGTGTGATAATGAATTTGGATTTCAAAGATATTGAACAACGTGGTTGATAATTCATGTCATATGCGTGTTAGTGAAAGTCAATATAGACAAGAGTTGGAAAATGTATGTTGATATGAATGAGCATGAATACTAACATTATTATGAGCATGACGGCATGAAAGAATAGGAACCACACCAACATGGACTCAAGCATGGAAAGCTAACGGGTCAAGAGGAAGCAAGGAGACAAGCACGAATACGGACGCTTAAGGTATGTGAATTCCGGAACCTCACTTCTTAGTACATAATTAAAGTCTGTTGTATGAAGGTTAGGAGTCATGTAGGAATGATTGAGAAAAGGAAGTAAATGGGAAAGAATGTTGTAGTAAGTTGTTTATAGTTCAAAAGTAAAGGAAAGTGCATGGTGGAATCAAACGGGTCAAAGCATGGAAAGTAATTTAGTAAGATGTAATAGTTAATTTGATCTTATGAGTAAGAATTAGAAGGATATAGGACTTGAAAAAAAGTTAATTTACGTCATGGGAGCATGAAAAACGGGGAAGAAAGAAGTTTGGGGACCTAACGATCGTTTACGAAAGTATAAAGAGAACAAAAGTTGTTGAACTGGGCTATCGTAGCTTACAGTAATCACCGTAAGCTACGGTAGGTAGTGATGCCTTAATATCCATCGTAAGACAGTATCTCCACGTCGTAGGGACTTCCTAGCCACCGTAAGCTACAGTGGCTGCCGTAGGTTACGTTGGGGTTTCCACCAGCAAGGTTGTTTTCTTCGTTTTTCTTCGATCTCGGACCCTGTGAACCCATTCCAAGCCCCATTATACTTCCATATTGTACTTAGCTTTACTAAATGGTTTTATGAAGTATGGGTGAGTATTGAACTCATTTTTAAGATCCCGAAATGTATCAGAAAGTCATAAAAAAATGTTCACGAGGTACGAGTAAGAATGGGGCGTGTAAGCAAGTATGTGTGGAATGAAATAAGTATGTGGACATGTATGTATAGATCAAATTTGCATTCCAATAAATGGAACCCTTTGGTGAGCACAAATAGGTATTTTATTAGAAGTTATTAAACAAGAAAAAGTTGGATTAGATAAGCGGTAAGTGCATTACTGATCCATAAGTACTTGAATGTATGAATTCTCATATGTAACTTGTAAGTATGTATGGTGTTAAATACACGAGTAGTAACGACGCTAACAGGGTTGCCTTTGAGAATGAAATGTTACGCAGGTACATTATTGTTGACATACCGAAGATTAGTCACGGAAATGAAATGCTTGAATTTAAAAAGATAACGGAATGGAAAGTATACAAGGATAGAATGTGATAAGACCCTATAATTATGAATCTTAGATATATATGATTTGTACTAACGTTGCGAATGTATGTGATAAGTGCAAGTTGTACGGAATCACGGATCACCATCCTGAGGTGTAAGTGGTCAAAGATCGAGTCACAAGATAGATTGTATGGGAATGCGTGATTATGTAATTTAGTAAACATAAGTTATGTTTTATTTCATAAATGAGAACAAAGAATGTATTTATTGTAAAAAAGTTATTTTAAAATGGACTTTTAAGTATGTCAAGATGTTTATAAAGAAAGAAATTTTAAGACTCGTATTTCCCCTGCGTCTTTATGGTTAAAACGTATTTGGGTCTTACATAAAATGACCCTAAACCAACAAAATAAAATGAATATTAAACGGTGCATGTCACACCCTGGCTTTTCATAGCCAATCCAAACACCGGTGGGCCCAGGTGGGGAATATCGTGACGTAAGTTGATATCATCATAGTCAATTAAACACAACACAGCGGAAGTCTTGGAGTTCAATTACTATTACAAACCAAATGTTCAAAGTACAAAATAATATATACAGACGACTCGTAATGGAAGATCCACAGGCGGATCATAAAATGTACAAAAATGTGAATAACAGACTTTAGGACAGATCTAGGATTTGCAAGATCCTCTTATCATTACCGAGCAGCTTCCAGCCTATTTTGTATTGTACCTGCAAGCTTAGTCTTTTGAAAATACGTCAGCTTTCGCTGGTAAATACACCCAACTGACTCATTTTGAAAACATTTAAAAAAATGATTTTTTAGTGCACATGGCACAAAATATTTTATAACTTGGGAAAGTTACTTTGTAACCTTGTTAACAGATTTACTTGTTTGTACGTACATACAGGGCCCGGTACGGAGACCGAGACATGATTAACGTACTCGCCACTTTGAACTCACGAAGGAGTTATATCCAGGACACGGTAGTTAACCCCCGATGTTTAAGTTATCAAACAAAACTGATTAAAATGGAATATGCGGATTTACTAGCCACAATCCGGCATTCAATTGATCCCATTTCCGACCAAGCGGTAATAATTTACCGTAACCCAAGCCCGTATAGGGGAAATAAGTCGAGAGTATTTACCTGAGCTAGTCTTCGTTTAAACGCAAGATTTAATAACTCAGCCGTATACAAAATGAACTAAGTGCAGATAGCATTTACCGGAAGTCTCTAGTCTGGATTATGGCATAAGCTAACCAATTAAATACTTACGGTCTTATTTAGGTTATAGACTTAGACCGACTAGCGTACATGATCAAAACGTATAACGCTAGATTAAACGATGACCAGAGAGAATGTAGTTTAAACCCAACAAGTGTTTTGACTTGTATAATATGGATAAACTATAAACACTCTGGATTTTGAGATTTAAATGACAAGGTTAGACCCGTTTTGGTTAATTTTCGTAAACTAGTTACATATACTTAACCATACGCATATCAGCGATATCGGGTAACCGGATAAGTCATGGACAAGTTCTATATGCCTTTATACTTTAAATAAGTTGTAATATCAGTAGGATATTAACTTTCATGCCCGTTAAGGTTTTAAAATGAAACTATGCCTCATAAGGGCATTTTGGTAATTCATACCGTGTAAAAGGAACTCGAATATAATTTAATACTATGCCTATAAGTATTCTGGAAGAATAACTTATTTATGATATAATATCAGTAGGATATTGATTATATGTGTAATTTATCTTCTATGACCAAACTATGCACCGAAGGGGCATTTTGGTCATACACATAGTTTTATAAATCATTTAGGATTCTGAGTTTATATCATGTACCTTTTGTAAAAATATAAGTTTTTAAATCAGTAGGTAACAAGTCTTGGTTGATTAATATGGCCTAAAACCATACTATGCGCCGAAACGGCGCTGATGTCGTAAAATGACGATTTATGCAATGTTTAATGTAAACTGATGTTAAGGTTAGGTTAACATGTCTTAGATATGTTATTTAGTATAACATATCACTAGGTAAAATATTTACTTTGAAAAGGTATGATTAAAACCGTTTTATGAGTCACAAGGGCTTTATCGTCATTTATTGACATAATACAAGGACTTGTTCATAAACTTAGTTTATAATTTGTTTTGGCATCACAATTAATCCTACTTATAATTTTACATAAGTAGGAAACTCATTTTTTAGTTCGTTATCAATTAAACCTTGTTTTATGCAAAAATGGCATTTTTGTCAAAATGGCATAATTATGGAACTTGTGCATAAACTCAGATTCTGATTATGATCTTGCAATATAACGTCATAGGGTTATGCTACATTATATTACGATCATAATGCAACTTTAGATCAGTGGCTAACTAATCTAAATCGGGCCAGAATCGAAAGTCAAAGCAGAAGTCAAACTTTGCGACTTTCGGTTGCGAATCGACTCTAGAACTGAAATTGACGAGCCGAACATGTTCTTACATGTTCTAATAACTATTACCAAATTTTTTAAGGGTCAAAACATGTTTCATAACATATATAAGCTCAGATTATAACATTTCCGAAAAATGGTCTGTTTGACTTTTTAATATAATAACTTTGACCCGTCAATTGGTTTAGCAAACGTGATCTTCTGGAGGTGCCCTTTATAGGGATTAACACCTACCTTATTACGTTCACTTAGTCATGTTCGTTATGAACAATGGCTGGACCATAATGATCTTAACAAAAAGTCAAGGCGTTTTCTGTAAAACGGATTTTTGGCTATAAAAGCCTATAAACGAAAATGCAAGAGAAAGGAACACTTACAAGTGATCCTTAAGATGCAATAGAACTAAGATGGATGCTCCTTTCAGTTAGGAACTTCCAGAGGAAGGAGATAGAGTGATAAATGAGAATGGTGCAAGTTCAAATGGTGAAGCGTTGCACCTATTTATAGTTGCAGAGCTTGAAGGAGGTGATACCAGGTGTTAAGGGGTGTTAGAGGGATCTTACAAGTGTCCTAAAACGTGGCATAGCTGTTTGAAAGTCCATGGTTTCGAAACAATGGTTTTTGGCAACATGTGTGGAGGCCAAGGCAAATTTTCTACAGACACAAGCCTTTCGCACCCCGCGAGAGGCCAGGCCCCTGCCTCTCGCGCCCCGCGAGCGCCCCGTGGTCAGTTTCAAAGTTTGACACATTTAGCCCCTCAACTAATAAAACCTCCTAAAACACCTTTATAGCATATTTAGCCCTCCGTAACCAATATTTGGCGTTCCCGGGAGTATGCCTGGACATTATCGAGCTCTCGGTTCGTCAAGAGGTCACTCAGAGGTATAAATTAACATGTTGACACTTTTAACCCCTCCATCATCCAACTTTCACATATTTACAGAATTAACCTCTCTCGTCCAATAAGTGGCACGTATGAGAGTTAGGACTTCGTAAAGGATCACTCAGAGGCTTATTATAAGCATGTTGAAGCTGATGTTACTCAGTGGCTGGGCATGTTGACATATCAATCACTCAGAGGCTAAGTTTATGCATGTTGACATCAGAAGGTCACTCAGAGGCTCAGTTTGAGCATGTTGACACCTTTAGTCCCTATTAGTCTTTAATAAACTAAAATAAAAATACAACACGTGTCACTATACTATTAGACACGATTTTACGAGGTGTTACATCCTCACCCCTTTAAAAGAAATCTCGTCCTCGAGATTTTATTCAAAAAGATGGGGGTACTTTTGTCCCATAGTGGACTCAACCTCCCATGTATACTCGGGACCTCTAAGGGCATCCCACTTAACCTTAACTATAGGTATCAATTTCCTTAGGAGCTTATTAACCTGTCGATCCTCGATCGAAATTGGTTTCTCAACAAACCTCATGTTTTCATCTATCGGCACATCATGATTTGACATTGCTAGTGACTCATCGGCTAGACATTTCTTAAGATTGCTGTTGTGGAATACATCATGAATTCCACTAAGCTCCTCTGGCAGCTAAAGCTTATAAGCTACAGTGCCGACATATTCGATTATCTCGAATGGTCCTATATATCTTGGGCTTAGCTTGCCCTTCTTTCCAAATCTCATTACACCTTTCCAAGGTGATACTTTCAGCATGACTTTGTCCCCTACTTGGAACTTAAGAGGTTTACGCCTCTTGTCCGCATAGCTCTTCTGCCTATCTCGAGCAGCTTTGAGACAATCACGGATTTGCACAATCTTATCCGTGGTCTCCAGGACAATCTCCGGTCCTGATAGTTGGGCTTCCCCAACTTTTGCCCAACATACGGGCGTTTGACATTTTCTCCCATACAAGGCCTCATAAGGAGCAGCCTTGATGCTCGTATCATAGCTATTATTATAGGAGAATTGTATTAGGGGTAAGTGGTCATCCCAACTTCCACCTAAATCAATCACACATGCTCTAAGCATGTCTTCCAAGGTCTGAATAGTACGCTTACTTTGTCCATCCGTCTGGGGGTGGTAAGCCGTACTAAAGTTTAATCTTGTGCCTAAGGATTGTTGGAAGCTTTTCCAGAAATGAGATGTATATCTAGTATCTCTGTTAGATACAATAGATACCGGCACACCGTGTAGAGATACAATCTTGTCCACATATAACTTAGCCAATTTGTCGGAGTTATACGTTCCTTTAATTGGCAAGAAATGTGTTGACTTAGTCAGCCTATCCACAATGACCCAAATCGTGTCATTACCACGTTTGGTCTTTGGTAACTTGGTAATCAAGTCCATGGTTACCATTTCCCATTTCCAAGTTGGAATCTCAAGTTGTTGTAGAAGTCCTGATGGTTTCTAATGTTCGGCTTTAACTTGCGAACACGTCAGACACTTGGTTACATAAGTGGCTATGGATTTCTTCAAACCCATCCACCAATAATTCTTTTTCAGATCCTGATACATCTTGTCACCACCCGGGTGAACTGAGTATCTTGATTTATATGCTTCCCAGAGGCTTAGATCTCTAAGTCCTCCAAAGATTGGAACCCAGATTCTTCCATTAAATCTAAGGATTCCATCCTTTCCAGGCGTTAACTGATCAATAGTCCTGCCTAATCCCTCATTAGGAATATTAGCCTCTAACAAGGCTTGTTTTTGTGCATCTAATAGCTTCTCATTCAAGCTATATCTAAGCTCAATGCTCTTTGCGTTAATCCTAATAGTTTAACCTTTCCTTGCGACTTAAGGCATCAGCAACGACATTTGCCTTGCTAGGATGATAGTGAATTTCGCAATCATAATCATTAAGTGTTTTCATCCAACGACGTTGTCGCATGTTTAATTCCTTTTGATTGAACAAATGCTGGAGGCTCTTATGGTCAGTGTATATTATACACTTTGTGCCATATAAGTAATGTCTCCACAACTTTAGTGCAAATACAATGGCACCCAATTCCAAATCATGGGTGGTGTAATTCCTTTCGTGCACCTTTAATTGTCGTGATGCATAAGCAATCACCTTGCCTTTTTGCATTAGCACACAACCCATGCCAGTGTGCGAAGCATCACAATAAACTACAAAATCCTCATACCCTCAAGTAAAAATAACACAGGAGCATTGTTCAACTTGTGTTTTAGAATCTCAAAGGATTCTTGTTGTTACCCCAAACAAACTTAACATTTTTACGAGTCAAGGTAGTTAAAGGAGTGGCTATCCTCGAAAAGTTCTCAATGAACTTCCTATAATAACCAGCCAATCCTAAGAAGCTATGAATCTCCAATGGAGTTTTGGGCACTTCCCAATTCATTATGGCTTCTATTTAGCGGGATCTACTTCGATACCACACTCACTTACAACATGTCCAAGAAATTGGACTTCTCTAAGCCAAAATTCACTCTTAAAAAATTTAGCATAAAGCTTCTCCTGCCTTAGTAGTTCTAGGATGCACCGAAGGTGTTTCTCGTGATCAACTTGATTACCAGAATAGATAAGTATGTCGTCTATGAAGACAATGACAAACTTATCCAAATATGGTTTGTAGACTCTATTCATGAGATCCATGAATGCTGCAGGTGCATTTGCGAGGCTAAAAGGCATCACCAAGAATTCATAATGACCATATCGAGTCCTAAAGGCAGTCTTAGGAACATCCTCGTTCCTAACCTTCAGCTGATGATATCCTGATCTCAGATCGATTTTAGAGAAGTAGCTAGCACCTTGAAGTTGATCGAACAAGTCGTCGATCCAGGGTTAGGGATATCGGTTCTTGATTGTTAACTTGTTCAACTCACGGTAATCAATGCACATTCACATTGAACTGTCATTCTTTTTAATGAAAAGAATAGGAGCTCCCCATGGTGATGAACTAGACTGAATAAAGCCTTTCATTAAAAGTTCATCTAATTGTGTCCTTAATTCCTTCATTTCCGTCGGTGCTAATCATACGAAGCTATAGCTACAGGTGCTGATCCATGTAGGATATCAATTCTAAATTCCACTTGCCTATCTGGCGGTAGGACTGGTAATTCTTCAGGGAAAACATCGGAATACTCCAAAATAACTGGAAGGTCTTTAATATCTGGTTTAGGCTTGTTGATAGTTACTTGTGCCATGTAAATAACACAACCTCTCCCCAAACACTTGGATGCCTTAAATAACGACACCTTGTCTGGAAATCCGGAGTGTGAATCTCCTAGAATGGTGATCATTTCACAAGAGGGGTTTTTAATCTCGACGAGTTTCTTATCGCAGGCAATGCGGGTTTGATTATGGGATAACCAATCCATGCCTAAGACTACATCGAACCCTGCCAATTTCATTGGCAAAAGAGAGATAGGGATAGAATGATTCTTAATGGATATAAAACATCCATCAAGAGTGGAAGATGCTGTCTCTAACGTTCCATCAGCGAGTTCTACCTCATAGGTTATTTGTAGGTCCACCTGAGGATCAAGTTAAACCAGTTCCTTGTTCATATAACACACACACAAGTGCGGAATCCAAGTGTGCATCCAACCAAAGCAAAGTAAAGAACAAGGGGTAACCAAAGATTCACTATCTTGATTAATGATTGAGAACAAGTACAAACATATACACACAATGCTCGTATGACACAAACAAACTTGCTGTGTTCTTGTGTCTTCGTCTTCACCAGAAATGCTAACTTAGATATCCCACACAAATGATCAGTTTGCTAGCTCGTTCTATTAATTTCTGGACCAAAGGGCTAACCCTCACTGAGAGGTGCATGTCTACTTTTATAGTGTCCAAGCTGGTCAATCATACGAAAACACGTTTCCAGACATATGGAACACACTATTACACATGAGACACAACTCCAGAATTTTGGTACGAGTCAACTATTTCGTACGAAATGCTTGTTTCATATAAAAACACTCATTGATTTGTACGAATCACATGATTCGTAGAAATCTCTGACTCGCACATAATTCCTCTTCTTGGAGAACGTGAGCAGACATGACTTTTACAAGACTCAACGGTATGCGCACATGCAACCCATTAACACAGACAAGCTAAGATGTTATACTAGATCAAGATAGAAGGATATCTCGATCTATTCGACATGACCAAACCTGTACAGACACTTGAGCAAAGACCGTACAATTACAACTGTAATTAAGAACAAGCGACCGACACAAAACTGTATCAACAAACTCCCCCTTGGATGTTGCTTGGTCTTCGGTCTTCGGTCTTTGGTCTTCATATGTTGGTCTTTACATTGAATGGATTGGAGTATCAACAAACTCCCTCCGAAGATCTGCTATCCATTGATAGATCTGCTATCCAATGATTAGAGCATCATGTCTTCGGACTTCCAAGAAACTTCAAATCTTTCTTGTTTCCTCTTCTGACTTGTCAGATTTCTTCTTTGCTGGTATTTGTTTATGTTCTTTTTGTATCAATCTGTACTCATAAAACAAATATAATTAGAACACAACTTTCTCAGAGAATGCACACGAGAGACTTATCATAAATTCTTCGTATGATTTTTTTCCCTGAACGAGATACACACACTCGTATGAATTCCAGCAGCAGATTTGAGAAAAACCAGTGACCAAGTCAAATCAATTGACTAGGTTCATTCGTATGAGATACACACACTCAAACGAATTTCAGATTTTGATTTTCTTTGATGGATTACTTGTTGCAAGATATTACTTTGTTTATGTTCTTTTTAGTATCAATCTGTACTCATAAAACAAATATAATTAGAACACAACTTTCTCAGAGAATACACACGAGAGACTTATCATAAATTCTTCGTATGATTTTTTTTCCCTGAACGAGATACACACACTCGTATGAATTCCAGCAGCAGATTTGAGAAAAACCAGTGACCAAGTCAAATCAATTGACTAGGTTCATTCGTATGAGATACACACACTCAAATGAATTTCATATTTTGATTTTCTTTGATGGATTACTTGTTGCAAGATATTACTTTATGAAGTTGCGATATCAAGCAATTGGTTTTCTGGCGTTTCTTGGTAGAAAACTTTCGAGTATCAACTTTGGCTAACTTTCAAAAAGGTAACTACATAAGCAACTAAGTAAACTAGACATATAATCAAAATATACAGATAAACTACAATCTTTTTCGAGTTTCAAGGTAAAGGAATCATACCAGCACTTTAATCTTTGTCAAAAATGATATTTGGTTTAAACTTCAAAATTAAACAGATAAGTATTCAACTATGATTATCGGTATTGTTGTCCACGTAAGCTCATACTTATCAGATGTAATCATGATTAGGAGATATGATTAAGGTATGGATTATACTTACTAGTCGGTGTTCAACCACATCACGACACATTCCCGTATCAAGATATGCACGAGAGAAAATCTTACCGGTGAGTATACTGCTTTATCATCTGTTTTGACGTATATGTATGATGTGAGATACTCACTTATTTTTGATTGAAAACAAGCCCTTTGTGATTTAGTCACTTATTGATGAGGAACTTGATTTTCATATGCATGCAGGGCACATGAGTAAGTCCGTGAACAGGTTAGTACCATCGTACCGACAAAGAGACGAACTTAGCTCCCGCATAAAACTATGATATTTTATCACTTATTTTGGGGATGTGATATTTTTATCACTTATTTGATGGTCGAATGCAGTATGTACACGTATGTATGATATCATGGAAGTTCTAGACTTGCGCCACCGTTATTTTTCGGCAAAAGATTCAACCATAATACCCAGATGATAAGCCAGCATAAAGATTGTATATCTCAGAACCTCGGCACTCTATCAAATGAAATTTCGGTACCAAGACCGTATGCCAATGAATGGTTCCCACCTGGCATTCTGTTTGTTAAGTTTATATCAACCTGCACATTTTAGTCTGATTGTGAGCCTACCTATACATTATCAGTAAAGCTACTTATCAATCTTCTTTCTATGCTTTTAACCATTTCTAACAGATTTACCGGTGAATTTCATCATCTTCAACTTATCCAAGAAACTCATTTTTGATTTTTTTAATATTTTTGTATTTTTATGAATTTTCTCCCCTTAAACAAAGAAGGTAAATAAAGGACATATTTTTGTATTTTCTTGAAATTTACTCCCCTTAAAATATAAAACTTAAAATCTTTTTGTAGTTTTAGATTTTTAGAAAAGTATACACAAAAATAGTTAGCCATGGTTGAGTTACTCGGGCTTCACCTTGATGCCATTGACCAAAAGTAGATAATCAAAATGTGATTCATCAAAGGCTTTAGTAAAAAGGTTGGCACGTTGGTTATCAGTGTGGATTTTAACAACATCGATAAGTCTCTTTTCATAACAATGTCGTATGAAATGATACTTAATCTCAATGTGTTTTGTTTTTGAATGCTGTACAGGATTCCGAGTGATATGTAAAGCAGCTTCATTATCAACAAAAATAGTAGTAAGAAATTCAAAACCGTAGTCGCGCATTTGCTGTTGAATCCATAGAACTTGAGAGCAGCAACTGGAAGCTGAAGTATACTCAGCCTCACCTGTTGATGTAGCTACACAAGTCTGCTTTTTACATTGCCACGTGACTAGGCGATTTCTCAAGAACAGACACCCTGCTGTTGTTGACTTTGCATCGATTTTACAGCCGCCATGATCAGAATCACTGAATACTGTCAGATCAAAGTTATCATCCTTAGGGTACCATAGACCAGTGTTAGGGCGTCCCTTCAAATAACGAAAGATCCTTTTCACTGCCATCAAATGAGAAACCTCCGGACTAGACTGATAGCGCGCCAGAAGGCATGTTGGATACATTATGTCGGGTCTTGAAGCAGTAAGATACATGAGAGAGCCGATCATAGCATGGTAGAGAGATGGTTCCACATGTTCAGCCTTTCCGTCGGGAGTAATCCCATGATTTTGAGCTAATGGAGTTCCCCAAGGCTTTGAGTCATCCATCTGAAATCGCTTGAGAATATCTCCGACGTACTTGGTTTGATGGATAAAAATCCCTTCCTTTGATTGCTGAACCTGCAAACCTAAAAAGAAAGTCATTTCTCCCATCGCGCTCATCTCGAACTTCTCCTGCATAACCTGTTTGAATTCTTTGCATATCCGAGTGTTAGTAGACCCAAATATAATATCATCAACATAAACCTGTACTAGTAGCAAGTCCTCGTCCTGTTCCTTGATGAAGAGAGTACAGTTGATCAGGCCTCGTCGAAAACCATTCTTCAACAGATAGGTAGACAACGTTTCATACCAAGCCCTCGGAGCTTGATGAAGACCATATAACGCCTTGTTGAGAAGCCAAACCTTGTCAGGATGGAGAGGATCTTCAAAACCTGGCGGTTGCTCGACATATACTTCCTCTTCTACCACACCATGAAGAAATGCACTCTTCACATCCATCTGATAAACGGTGAACTTCTTGAAGGACGCATAAGCCAGAAAGATTCTTATGGCCTCAAGTCGTGCAACCGGTGCATAAACTTCATTGTAATCGATCCCTTCGACCTGATTAAAACCTTGAACAACCAATCGCGCTTTGTTTCTCACAACAACACCTTGGTCATCCTTCTTGCACTTGTACACCCATCATGTACCAATCTTCTTGTAGTTGTCAGGCCTGTCAACCAATTTCAAGACGCCTAACTTCTGAAACTGCTGAAGTTCTCCTGCATGGATTCAACTCAAGAGTCTTCTTTCATTGCCTCTTTCCAAAATTTTGGTTCTACTTGGCACATATAGCAGACAAAAGACCAATCATTCTGTCACACCCTCAATTTCCACTTGCGCAGTATTACTGCAAGGCGTGTGATCAAACCAGATTCTCAGACACTAGCAATGTCGAACGACTCTATATGATTTATTTAAACTTTTCCAAAAACATTTATTGTAAACATGCATAGTCATTTTCAAAGTTCCAAAGTTTCAAAGTTTAGCGGAAGAATTAGAATAAAGTAACGGGCGCCAACATAAACGCCAAAACCAAAATCCCAAAAATAATCATTAATAAAGACTCGATAAAAATGTCTTGATCAAATGCAAAGTGGGTGCACCTAGCGCTCCTAGCGTCCTGAGAAACATGCAAAGAAACAAGTGTCAACATTAAAGAAGAGTGAGTTCACAGGTTTTATAAGTTCACAAGTTCGGTTTAAAAGATTGGTTTTCCCCGTTATCCCTAACCCGGAATAACGACATAGTTCCATTATCCCTAACCTGGAATAATAATGTTGGTTCGTAAATAAGTTCAATGTTAACATGTAGGTAGCGAGCCTAAAGTTACGTCATGTAAGAGTTCGCGATCGAAGCTGACTTTTGTTGCCTCTGAGTTGCCAGGTCTATCACTGACCATGGCGAAAGTTAGGGCAAATTAATCACCCGTTGACCATTCCCGGTCGGCTAGCGCGACTAGCTCGGGTGGGGCTTGTCGGGCCCAGTAGTAGTACTATAATTTCCCCGCTATCTAACTCAATACTAACGATCCGAGAGTTGGTTGAGGACTTCCGTGATAAAGCTACTTAGTGACCATAACATACATTAACATTAACTTAGTTACCGAATAGTTAACGACGTAAATTTCGCATAACGTAAAAGATAGAGTTGTAGAGCGTATACATGTTTCTCCCCCTGTTGTTCAAAACCGGATAAAATAGGGGCCGTGAACTCACCTTAAATTGCTCGGTTAGATAAACGCGAAAGAAGTAAAGGTTGGAACCGCTAATCGCGTCCTAACATGTCAACCGATTCAAAGTTAGTGTGTGAACACACTGACACAAAACCCTACGCATAACTAACACACAGTACGGCACACGTAATAACTAATTCAAAACCATAATCATGCATGCAAAGTATCACCATACAAAATAACGACCAAATCAACTTGTCACAAACACAGGCTAACTCATACAACACTTAGACACACACAAACGTAAGTTATCATGTTTCAGCTTGTACACTCATAACTAGGCTGTTTTCAAGAAGTTTATAAAATAGTTCCTATGTTCCAAAAATTCCAATATTTTTATAGAGGATGCCAATTAGCCTATAAAGTGTAGTGTAAAATCTTCAAATCCTAAATCTTTACCAATTATTTATAAAAATTTATATACTAGGCTGCAGTCAGATTCGTCGCTTTCTGACTGCAGTCCACGAGAAAAATCATTTAAAAATCATAGTTTTTCCGATTAACGAAATTCCAGTGGGAGATTTTCGGAAACTCCCGTCTCCAGTTACTGTACAGATTTCTTGACTTAACCCTGTACAGACTATGAGATCCAACTCGATAAACAACCTGCAAATTCTGCAGAAATTATGCAGCTTCAGCTGCTGCACTAAATCAGTAATTTAAAATAGTAAACGACTTCAGAAAAATGAGATTCCAGTGCCATTAGAAGCATTTTTCGAAAACATATGTTTTAGGCTTCAGAAAATCAATTTTTTGATTTATAATGGTTCGTTTACAGCCAATTGAAGTGTGCTGTCCTTGAGCATCAGCTTACTGTTTTACCTTAGAACTCCACCCGAAACCCTCCTAAGGATTACCACGACCATAATAATGATTTGCAGCAGGTTATACTTTAATTATCATGCATCTATATTCATAATATCAAAAACCTAAGCATATATCATGATCTTTATAAAGAAAATGCACCCTACGATTTTAATACTCAAACATATCATCACAACCGCAAGGATTCGCATATTCATCCGAACTAATCATACACCACAACACTTTTTCATAACAATATCATACAAGCACATAATCATGATCAAGACTACACAATACATAATGTGAATCGTAATACAATTAAACCCTAACCTTGAAACGAAGACAATTAGCGAACCGGGACAAGCTTGGAATCGATCCGAGGGGTGTAGGGCTATTTGCGCGACCGAGAGAGGGGGGGCTGCCGTCGCACACCACAAGGGGAGAAGGTTTTAGGGTTTGCTATCTTTTTAAACACCCTATGCATACATACTTATACATAAGGGGGCCAATGGGGGCGGTTTGGGCCATTCCTTGGGCCGCAAGGGGGTGTGGGTGGCGGGTTGGGTTTGCTTGGTCACGAAGTCGAAACTTTTCACAGGCTCGGTTCGGTTCGGCTTATAAATAGAATTTACTAACCGATCATTATAATCTGATAAATAACTACACACAATACGACTCGACAATTATTCGCGACAAGAAGTTTATAAAATATTAAATCACGTATTTGGAGTGTGACCCAATAGATTCACAAATGTCTAAAAACACGTAGCACGTAATTCAGATACGACCCGTTAAAACTCCCAAACATCGTGTATTCCCTAAATACTAAAGTTAGCGTAGTTATTGTGAGCGCGTAATTAATTCTCCGAATTAAATCAGCGTAGGAATGAATAACAATAAAGTAGCGCGTTTAAGGTACCTGAAAAACCGGGATGTCACATTATCCCATGTTGAATGAATTTTTGTCCCGAAAATTGAGTAAACGCGGTTTAGCATGCAACGCACAAAAGTTCAGTTTGTTAGAATGGTACAAGGAAATCCCAGGCTGTCATATCATCCCCATGTTGAAAGAATTTCGTCCCGAAATTCAGTTGGCGGTAACATCAGATTGCTGCTCAACTGCAAAAAGGTGTGGATATTTGCTTTTCATTTGGTCCTCTCTTTCCCACGTGAACTCCGGTCCACGCTTAGAGTTCCAACGAACCTTGACGATCGGTATCTTGCTGTGCCTTCGAGTCTTGGTCTCACGGTCCATGATCTCGATAGGTTGTTCCACAAAATGCAGTTGCTCATCCACTTGAATCTCATCCAATGGAATGACTAGGGTCTCATCTGATAGACACTTCTTCAGATTGGACATGTGAAAAACGTTGTGAACTCCACTGAGTTCGGCAGGAAGGTCTAACTGATAAGCTACGGGCCCGATATGTTTCGAAATCACAAATGGGCCTCCATACCGTGGATTTAGTTTGCCTCGTTTTCCAAAACGAATTACACCCTTCCAAGGTGATACCTTCAGTAGCACACGGTCACCTACTTGAAATTCGAGCGGTTTGCGTCGCTGATCAGCGTAACTTTTCTGTCGATCCCGTGCCGCTGCCATGCGGTTTCTGATTTGCACAATCTTTTCAGTAGCCTCAAGTATCAACTCAGGACCTGTGAGTTGACTGTCACCGACTTCTGCCCAATAGACCGGTGATCTACATTTGCGACCGTACAATGCTTCAAACGGTGCTGCCTTAATACTCGTATGGTAACTGTTGTTATACGAGAATTCCACTAAAGGCAGATGGATTTCCCAAATATTCCCGAAGTCTACCACGCATGCCCTAAGAATGTCTTCCAAGGTCTGAATGGTCCTTTCACTTTACCACCGTCTGAGGGTGGTAAGCTGTGCTCATATCTAAGCGTGTACCCAACGCTTTCTGAAGTGACCGCCAAAAGTTGGACGTGAAACGAGCATCTCTGTCTGAAATGATGGACGTTGGCACCCCGTGCCGAGAAACTACTTCCTTAATGTAGATGCGAGTCAACTTATCCATCTTATCTGTTTCTTTGGTCGCTAGGAAGTGTGCAGACTTAGTTAGACGATCCACGATCACCCAGATGGTATCACAACCACCAGGAGTTCGCGGGAGTTTAGTGATAAAGTCCATCGAGATCTGATCCCATTTCCACACTGGGATCTCAGGTTGTTGAAGTAGCCCTGATGGCTTCTAGTATTCCACCTTGACTTTTGCACAAGTCAAACACTTGCTCACGTAGCTTTCATGTTTGGCTACCAGTACGCGGCTTTAAGGTCTTGATACATCTTATCCGAACCAGGATGGACATAGTATCAGGATTTGTGAGCTTCATCCATAACTAGCTTTCTGAGGTTTCCGTAGAGAGGTACCCATATACGGTTCATGAAATACCGGGTACCATTGGGTTTCACTTCCCAATCGCATTCCATCTTTCCCACAGATTCGGCCTTGATGTTCTCTTCCTTAACCGCTTCTAGCTGCGCGTCGTGTATCTGTTCGGGTAACCCAGAATGAAGTGTGAACTGCAGTGCTCGTACCCGACGAGGTTTCAAGTGCTCCTTTCGACTGAGGGCATCAGCTACCACGTTAGCTTTACCCGGGTGATAGTGAATGGCACATTCATAATCGTTCAGGAGTTCGACCCAGCAACGCTGTCGCATGTTCAACTCCTTGTGGTAAAAAATATGCTGGAGGCTCTTGTGATCCGTGTAGATTGTGCACTTGGTTCCATATAGGTAGTGTCTCCAAATCTTAAGAGTAAACACAACTGCTCCCAATTCCAAGTCATGTGTCGTGTAGTTCTTCTCGTGGACCTTCAACTGTCGAGATGCATACGCGATGACCTTATCACGTTGCATGAGCACACATCCCAATCCCTGAATGGAAGCGTCACAATATACCACAAAATCATCTCTCCCCTCTGGCAAGGACAAAATGGGCGCATTGCAAAGCTTCTGCTTCAGTAATTGAAATGCTGCTTCCTGTTTGTCACCCCAAGCATACTTGGTTTCCTTCTGAGTGAGAGTGGTAACGGTTGTGCGATCTTGGAAAATCCCTCAATGAAACGTCTGTAGTAACCAGCCAAACCCAAAAATTGGCGGATCTCTGTCGGTGTCTTGGGTGCTTCCCAGTTCTTGATAGCATCGATCTTGGAGGGATCAACGTGTATACCCTTTTCATTCACGATATGCTCGAGGAACTGAACTTCCCGAATCCAGAAATCACACTTCGAAAATTTGGCATATAGTTTCTCCTGTTGAAGTAGTTCCAGCAATAACCGCAGATGCTCAGCATGTTCTTCTTCATCCTTAGAGTAGATGAGTATATCATCAATGAACACGATGACAAACTTGTCGAGATACGGCTTACACACGCGGTTCATGAGGTCCATGAACACCGCGGGTGCATTGGTGAGACCGAAGGGCATGACCAAGAACTCGTAATGGCCATACCGAGTGCGAAATGCCGTCTTGGAGATATCCTCCTCCCTAACACGTAGCTGGTGATAACCGGACCGTAGATCAATCTTGGAGTAGTAGCTTGACCCTTGAAGCTAGTCGAAAAGTTCGTCGATGCGAGGTAAGGGGTACCGGTTCTTGACGGTAACCTTATTGAGTTCCCTGTAGTCGATGCACATGCAGAAGGTCCAGTCCTTCTTCTTGACAAAAAGGACCGGAGCTCCCCATGGCGAAGTACTGGGTCGGATAAATCCTTTTTCCAACAATTCCTGAAGTTGGGTAGACAGCTCTTGCAGTTCTGCTGGAGCTAAGCGGTACTGGGCCTTGGCGATAGGAGTCGCATGGCTCGCCAATTCGATTTCAAACTCTACTTGTCGATGTGGTGGAAGACCGGGTAACTCTTCTGGAAACACATCTGGAAAGTCACGGACGATGGGGATATCTTCAATCCGCTTCTCTTCCTTAGGCTGCTCGGTGACCAGTGCGAGCAAAGCAAAAGAGTTCTTTCTCCGAAGATACTTCTGAGCTTGCATGTAAGAGATGATGTTCGTGACGACGCCTGCCTTCTCGCCTTGTACCATCAAGACTTCGTCGCTAGAGAGCGGAATACGGATAGCTTTCTCGAAACAGAGAACTTCAGCTTGGACGTCGGATAGCCAGTCCATTCCGACTACCACGTCAAAACTATCCAGAGCAATTGTCATCAGATCAATGGTAAAGGTGTGACCCACGAGTTTGAGTTGACAGCCGGTCACCAGATGAGTCACATCTACAGGTTTACCATCGGCTAGTTCTATGACGTAAGGGGTCTTTAGGGGTTTAGGTGTGAGATTTAAGTTCTTCCTAAAAGACTCAGATATAAAACTCTTATCCGCACCTGTATCAAAAAGTACAGTAGCAAAATGATCGTTAAGTGGAAACTTACCAGTGACCACATTCGAGTCGTTTCTGGCCTCCCCACGGCCTAGCGTGAATGCACGTCCGTTGGCACCTCCTGTGCCACCATTTCCATTGTTGCCATTGTTAATATTGTTGTTGTAATTGTTATTATTCCCACCATTGTTGTTGTTACGAAGTTGCGGGCAGTCTCGCTTGAAATGGGCAGTGCTACCGCACTGGTAGCATCCCCGGTTATTACCCTGCTGCTAACCCTGGTGCTGGTTCTTATTCTGTCGTGACATAATCTCCGCGCGACAATCCTTTGCCGCGTGTCCTGCTTTTCCACATCGTTGGCAGCGATTTCTGGCGCAAGGGCCGTGATGATGGAGGTTACAACGATTACATTGCGGCTTCCGACCTGCATAGCCGCTCGAGTTCTGGGTGTAGTTGACAGACTGATTGTTGTGACCACGATTGTTGTTGAAGTTGTTGGACCGCTTCTGGTTTCCTTGTTGTGGCTGGGCTGATGAAGACTGCCGAGCAGGTGAATCTTCAAATTTCCTTTTGTTGTCAGGGACAATTTCAGTTGCACCCCTAGGTCGCAACTTCCTTTGCTCCAATTATCGGTGAGTTTATGTGCCAGCATAATCGCTTGTTGCTCCGTCGTAGGGTTTCTAGACATTACCATGCCCTGGATCTGAGGGACCAGACCCCCAAGATAAAACTCAAGTCGTTTAGCGACAGTGTTAGCCAAATCGGGACAAAGGAACACCAAATCATGATGTCTTACCGTGTACGTTTCAATTTCTGACCCGACCATCTTGTGGTTCCATAACGCTTGTTCCAATTGCTGAACTCTATCCCGCGGACAGTATTCCTCCTTGATTAGAGCTTTGAACTCGGTCCAGGCCATTGCGTTCGCCGCAGCAAGCCCACGCGTTTGGACTTGTGCGTTCCACCAGGTTAATGCCCCATCTTCCAACGTCGAGGCAGCATACTTGACCTTATTAGCTTCGAGGCAATTGCACATTGCAAAAACCGATTCATACTTTTCGACCCAACGGACCAGTCCTATGGGTCCTTCAGCTCCCATGAACTTGCTCGGTTTCGCACCCAGGAACATCTTGTAGGGGTTAGGACCCCCTCCTGAGGATAGAGGATAGGTAGTCAGCGCGAAAGTCTACTAGCCAAACTATTAGATTTTCCCATGAAAATTTATTAATGGTTACCTGCTAGTGTGTAAGGAGCACCTGCCAGAGCAGCATTCACGTGTTGTTGGATTAAAGCGGCCAATTCTTCAGCTGACATGTTGAGATTTCCGCGACGACCGGTTGCCATTTCAGATCTTCGCAAGACAACACAAACACATATCGATAAGTATATATCCAATATAGTTATCATATTCCACACTTCAATGATCACACAATTTATGTCAACCCAACAAATTAAACAATCAAAAGGAACATTCGATTAAATAAATTGTAGTGTCTCACAAAATACCAACCAAACATATCAGTTTAATTATAAAATTTCCAAGTTCAAACATAAGTGGTAATAAACAAACTAAAAGAAACAAAACGAAGATTGGCAAGACGGGTTAGTCATCTATGTCTCCATCCCCCAAGTCACTATCACTGCCGTCTTCCTCTTCAGCGTTTTTAGCTTCAACAGCCGGGTCCTGTTCCGGCTCTTCTTCCTCCGGATCCTCCTCCGGGTCCTCCTCCGGGTCTTCCTCTGGATCCTCCTCTTCGTCTTCTACCTACGCTGGAGGGGCCGGTGCTGGTGCGAGTACTGGGATAGGTGGTGCTTGGTTCTGCTCCAGTTCGTGAATCCTCCAAGTGGACTCAAGAACTCTATCTTCGAGCCAGTCAGCCCTCAGCTGCTCAGCACGAAGGTCCTTAGCTAAAATGCTTCAAACTCTCTTATTCTCATCTTGCTCTTCCTCGAGCTCTTCAGTTTTACCAGTCAGCTGACGTATAAGCCAACCCTGTGCTTCGATAGTCTCTTGCATTCTCTCCAGCTGTTCCTGTTGTTTCCTTAGTACAGCTCTAAGTAGATCGTCCCCCACTCCTGAAGAGTTGACCGGTTTGACCGGTAAGCAGTGGTTGGACGGAGGGGACGACTCCCCTCCTAGAGCAAGTCTTTTCCTGGCAGCTGAGCGTGTCTCCACACCACGAGGTGGTGAGGGTTTGACCATGGGTGCCTCCCCCGGTGCCCTTGATTGTCGAGAACTGTCGGATGATGATGATGACATAGCCTGCCGGTTTGGTCAAGTTAGTTACGAGCTGCGCATATCACAATATATATATATATATGTATATATATATACATATATATATATATGTATATGTGTGTGTGTATATATATATGTATATATATCACATAGAACACTTGTAGCATAACACATAACAAGATATCACAGTTCGATGCCAACTAAGTCTAGTGTCGTGTAACAGCTATAGTTTAGGTCTACTTTAAATGCAAACCTGGTTCTCTATAGCTAGTGGCTCTGATACCAATCTGTCACACCCTCAATTTCCACTTGCGGAGTATTACCGCAAGGCGTGTGATCAAACCACATTCTCAGAAACTAGCAATGTCGAACGACTCTATATGATTTATTTAAACGTTTTCCAAAAACATTTATTGTAAACATGCATAGTCATTTTCAAAGTTCCAAAGTTTCTAAGTTTAGCGGAAGCATTAGAATAAAGTAATGGGCGCCAACGTAAACGCCAAAACCAAAATCCCAAAAATAATCGTTAATAAAGACTCGATAAAAATGTCTTGATCAAATGCAAAGTGGGTGCACCTAGCGCTCCTAGCGTCCTGAGAAACATGCAAAGAAACAAGTGTCAACATTAAAGAAGAGTGAGTTCACAGGTTTTATAAGTTCACAAGTTCGGTTTAAAAGATTGGTTTTCCCCGTTATCCCTAACCCGGAATAACGACATAGTTCCATTATCCCTAACCTGGAATAATAATGTTGGTTCGTAAATAAGTTCAATGTTAACATGTAGGTAGCGAGCCTAAAGTTACGTCACGTAAGAGTTCGCGATCGAAGCTGACTGTTGTTGCCTCTGAGTTGTGAGGTCTATCACTGACCATGGCGAAGTTAGGCCAAATTAATTACCCGTTGACCATTCCTGGTCGGCTAGCGCGACTAGCTTGGGTGGGGCTTGTCGGGCCCAGTAGTACTACTATAATTTCCCCGCTATCTAAGTCAATACTAACGATCCGAGAGTTGGTTGAGGACTTCCGTGATAAAGCTACTTAGTGACCATAACATACATTAACATTAACTTAGTTACCGAATAGTTAACGATGTAAATTTCGCATAACGTAAAAGATAGAGTTGTAGAGCGTATACATGTTTCTCCCCCTGTTGTTCAAAACCGGATAAAATAGGGGTCGTGAACTCACCTTAAATTTCTCGGTTAGATAAACGCGAAAGAAGTAAAGGTTGGAACCGCTAATCGCGTCCTAACATGTCAACCGATTCAAAGTTAGTGTGTGAACACACTGACACAAAACCCTACGCATAATTAACACACAGTACGGCACACGTAATAACTAATTCAAAACCATAATCATGCATGTAAAGTATCACCATACAAAATAACGACCAAATCAACTTGTCACAAACACAGGCTAACTCATACAACACTTAGACACACACAAACGTAAGTTATCATGTTTCAGCTTGTACACTCATAACTAGGCTGTTTTCGATGATTTTTATAAAATATTTCAAATTCTAATCTTTTTACAGAGAGTGCAAATTAGCCTGTACAATTTAGTGTAAAATCTTCAAATCCTAAATCTTTATCAATTATTTATAAACATTTATATACTAGGCTCTAGTCAGATTCGTCGCTTTCTGACTGCAGTCCACAAGAAAAATCATTTAAAAATCATCGTTCATCCGATTAACGAAATTCCACTGGGAGATTTTTGGAAACTCCCGTCTCCAGTTACTGTACAGATTTCGTGACCTAACCCCATACAGACTATGAGATCCGACTCGATAAACAACCTGCAAATTATGCAGAAATTACGCAGCTTCAGCTGCTGCATTAAATCAGTAATTTAAAATTGTAAACGACTTCAAAAAAATGTGATTCCAGTGCCATTAGAAGCGTTTTTCGAAAACGTATGTTTTAGGCTTCAGAAAATCAATTTTTCGATTTACAATGGTTCGTTTACAGCCAACTGAAGTTGGCTGTCTTTGAGCATCAGCTTACTGTTTTACCCTAGAACTCCACCCGAAACCCTCCTAAGGATCACCACGACCCATAATAATGATTTGCAGCAGGTTATACTTTAATTATCATGCATCTATATTCATAATATCGAAAACCTAAGCATATATCATGATCTTTATAAAGAAAACGCAACCTACGATTTTAATACTCAAACATATCATCACAACCGCAAGGATTCTCATATTCATCCGAACTAATCATACACCACAACCCTTTTTCATAACAATATCATACAAGCACATAATCATGATCAAGACTACACAAAACGTAATGTGAATCGTAATACAATAAACCCTAACCTTGAAACGATGACAATTAGCGAACCGGGACAAGCTTGAAATCGATCCGAGGGGTGTTGGGCTGTTTGCGCGACCGAGAGGGGGGGGGGCTGCTGCCGTCACACACCACAAGGGGAGAAGGTTTTAGGGTTTGCTATTTTTTTGAACACCCCATGCATACATACGTATACATAAGGGGGCCAATGGGGGCGGTTTGGGCCATTCCTTGGGCCGCAAGGAGTGTGGGCCGCAAGGGGGTGTGGGTGGAGGGTTGGGTTTGCTTGGTCGCGAAGTCAAAACGTTTCACAGGCTCTGTTCGGTTCGGCTTATAAATAGAATTTACTAACCGATCATTATAATCTGATAAATAACTACACACAATACGACTCGACAATTATTCACGACACGAAGTTTATAAAATATTAAACACGTATTTGGAGTGTGACACAATAGATTCACAAACGTCTAATAACACATAACACGTAATTCAGATACGACCCATTAAACTCCCAAACATCATGTATTCCCTAAATACTAAAGGTAGCGTAGTTATTGTGAGCGCGTAATTAATTCTCCGAATTAAATCAGCGTAGGAATGAATAACAATAAAGTAGCGCGTTTAAGGTACCTGAAAAACCGGGATTTCACATTATCCCATGTTGAAAGAATTTTCGTCCCGAAAATTGAGTAAACACGGTTTAGGATGCAACGCACAAAAGTTCAGTTTGTTAGAATGGTACAAGGAAATCCCAGGCTGTCATATCATCCCCATGTTGAAAGAATTTCGTCCCAAAATTCAGTTGGCGGTAACATCAGATTGCTGCTCAGCTGCAAAAAGGTGTGGATATTTGCTTTCATTTGGTCCTCTCTTTCCCACGTGAACTCCGGTCCACGCTTAGAGTTCCAACGAACCTTGACGATCGGTATCTTGCTGTGCCTTCGAGTCTTGGTCTCACGGTCCATGATCTCGATAGGTTGTTCCACAAAATGCAGTTGCTCATCCACTTGAATCTCATCCAATGGAATGACTAGGGTCTCATCTGATAGACACTTCTTCGGATTGGACACGTGAAAAACGTTGTGAACTCCACTGAGTTCGGCAGGAAGGTCTAACTGATAAGCTACGGGCCCGATACGTTTCGAAATCACAAATGGCCCTAAGTACCGTGGATTTAGTTTGCCTCGTTTTCAAAAACGAATTACACCCTTCCAAGGTGATACCTTCTGTAGGACACGGTCACCTACTTGAAATTCGAGCGGTTTGCGTCGTTGATCAGCGTAACTTTTCTGTCGATCCCGTGCCGCTGCCATGCAGTTTCTGATTTGCACAATCTTTTCAGTAGCCTCAAGTATCAACTCAGGACCTGTGAGTTGACTGTCACCGACTTCTGCCCAACAGACCGGTGATCTACATTTGTGACCGTACAATGCTTCAAACGGTGCTGCCTGAATACTATGGTAACTGTTGTTATACGAGGATTCCACTAAAGGCAGATGGATTTCCCAACTGTTCCCGAAGTCTACCACGCATGCCCTAAGCATGTCTTCCAAGGTCTGAATGGTCCTTTCACTTTGACCATCTGTCTGAGGGTGGTAAGTTGTGCTCATATCTAAGCGTGTACCCAACGCTTTCTGAAGTGACCGCCAAAAGTTGGACGTGAAACGAGCATCTCTGTGTGAAATGATGGACGTTGGCACCCCGTGCCGAGAAACTACTTCCTTAATGTAGATGCGAGTCAACTTATCCCATCTTATCTGTTTCTTTGGTCGCTAGGAAGTGTGCAGACTTAGTTAGACGATCCACGATCACCCAGATGGTATCGTAACCACCAGGAGTTCACGGGAGTTTAGTGATAAAGTCCATCGAGATCTGATCCCATTTCCACACTGGGATCTCAGGTTGTTGAAGTAGCCCTGATGGCTTCTGGTATTCCACCTTGACTTTCGCACAAGTCAAACACTTGCTCACGTAGGTGGCTATATCCGCTTTCATGTTGGGCCACCAGTACGCGGCTTTAAGGCCTTGATACATCTTATGCGAACCAGGATGGACAGAGTATCGGGATTTGTGAGCTTCGTCCATAACTAGCTTTCTGAGGTTTCCGTAGAGAGGTACCCATATACGGTTCATGAAATACTGGGTACCATTGGGTTTCACTTCCCAATTGCGTTCCATCTTTCCCATAGATTCGGCCTTGATGTTCTCTTCCTTAACCGCTTCTAGCTGCGTGTCACGTATCTGTTCGGGTAACCCAGAATGAATTGTGAACTGCAGTGCTCGTACCCGACGAGGTTTCAAGTGCTCCTTCCGACTGAGGGCATCAGCTACCATGTTAGCTTTACCCGGGTGATACCGAATGGCACATTCATAATCGTTCAGGAGTTTGACCCAGCGACGCTGTCGCATGTTCAACTCCTTGTGGTCAAAAATATCCTGGAGGCTCTTGTGATCCGTGTAGATTGTGCACTTGGTTCCATATAGGTAGTGTCTCCTAATCTTAAGTGCAAACACAACTGCTCCCAATTCCAAGTCATGTGTCGTGTAGTTCTTCTCATGGACCTTCAACTGTCGGGATGCATACGCGATGGTCTTATCACGTTGCATGAGCACACATCCCAATCCCTGAATGGAAGCGTCACAATATACCACAAAATCATCTGTCCCCTCTGGCAAGGACAAAATGGGCGCACTGCAAAGCTTCTGCTTCAGTAATTGAAATGCTGCTTCCTGTTTGTCACCCCAAGCATAATTGGTGCCCTTCTGAGTGAGAGTGGTAAGCGGTTGTGCGATCTTGGAAAATCCCTCAATGAAACGTCTATAGTAACCATCCAAACCCAAAAATTGGCGGATCTCTGTCGGTGTGCTGGGTGCTTCCCAGTTCTTGATAGCATCGATCTTGGTGGGATCAACGTGTATACCCTTTTCATTCACGATATGCCCGAGGAACTGAACTTCCCGAATCCAGAAATCACACTTCAAAAATTTGGTATATAGTTTCTTGGTGAAGTAGTTCCAGCAATAACCACAGATGCTCAGCATGTCCTTCTTCACTCTTAGAGTAGATGTGTATATCATCGATGAACACGATGACAAACTTGTCGAGATACGGCTTACACACGCGGTTCATGAGGTCCATGAACACCGCGGGTGCATTAGTGAGACCGAAGGGCATGACCAAGAACTCGTAATGGCCATACCAAGTGCGAAATGCCGTCTTGGAGATATCCTCTTCCCCGACGCGTAGCTGGTGATAACCGGAACGTAGATCAATCTTAAAGTAGTAGCTTGACCCTTAAAGCTGGTCGAAAAGATCGTCGATGCGAGGTAAGGGGTACCGGTTCTTGACGGTAACCTTATTGAGTTCCCTGTAGTCGATGCACATGCGGAAGGTCCCGTCCTTCTTCTTGACAAAAAGGACCGGAGCTCCCCATGGCGAAGTACTGGGTCGGATAAATCCTTTTTCCAACAATTCCTGAAGTTGGGTAGACAGCCCTTGCAGCTCTGCTGGAGCTAAGCGGTACGCGGCCTTGGCGATAGGAGTCGCATGGCTCGCCAATTCGATTTCAAACTCTACTTGTCGATGTGGTGGAAGACCGGGTAACTCTTCTGGAAACACATCTGGAAAGTCACGGACGATGGGGATATCTTCAATCCGCTTCTCTTCCTTAGGCTGCTCGGTGACCAGTGCGAGCAAAGCAAAAGAGTTCTTTCTCCGAAGATACTTCTGAGCTTGCATGTAAGAGATGATGTTCGTGACGACGCCTGCCTTCTCGCCTTGTACCATCAAGACTTCGTCGCTAGAGAGCGGAATACGGATAGCTTTCTCGAAACAAAGAACTTCAGCTTGGACGTCGGATAGCCAGTCCATTCCGACTACCACGTCAAAACTATCCAGAGCAATTGTCATCAGATCAATGGTAAAGGTGTGACCCACGAGTTTGAGTTGACAGCCGGTCACCAGATGAGTCACATCTACAGGTTTACCATCGGCTAGTTCTATGACGTAAGGGGTCTTTAGGGGTTTAGGTGTGAGATTTAAGTTCTTCCTAAAAGACTCAGATATAAAACTCTTATCCGCACCTGTATCAAAAAGTACAGTAGCAAAATGATCGTTAAGTGGAAACTTACCAGTGACCACATTCGAGTCGTTTCTGGCCTCCCCACGGCCTAGCGTGAATGCACGTCCGTTGGCACCTCCTGTGCCACCATTTCCATTGTTGCCATTGTTAATATTGTTGTTGTAATTGTTATTATTCCCACCATTGTTGTTGTTATGAAGTTGCGAGCAGTCTCGCTTGAAATGGGCAGTGCTACCGCACTGGTAGCATCCCCGGTTATTACCCTGCTGCTAACCCTGGTGCTGGTTCTTATTCTGTCGTGACATAATCTCCGCGCGACAATCCTTTGCCGCGTGTCCTGCTTTGCCACATCGTTGGCAGCGATTTCTGGCGCAAGGGCCGTGATGATGGAGGTTACAACGATTACATTGCGGCTTCCGACCTGCATAGCCGCTCGAGTTCTGGGTGTAGTTGACAGACTGATTGTTGTGACCACGATTGTTGTTGAAGTTGTTGGACCGCTTCTGGTTTCCTTGTTGTGGCTGGGCTGATGAAGACTGCCGAGCAGGTGAATCTTCAAATTTCCTTTTGTTGTCAGGGACAATTTCAGTTGCACCCCTAGGTCGCAACTTCCTTTGCTCCACCGCCTTATCGGTGAGTTTATGTGCCAGCATAATCGCTTGTTGCTCCGTCGTAGGGTTTCTAGACATTACCATGCCCTGGATCTGAGGGACCAGACCCCCAAGATAAAACTCAAGTCGTTTAGCGACAGTGTTAGCCAAATCGGGACAAAGGAACACCAAATCATGATGTCTTACCGTGTACGTTTCAATTTCTGACCCGACCATCTTGTGGTTCCATAACGCTTGTTCCAATTGCTGAACTCTATCCCGCGGACAGTATTCCTCCTTGATTAGAGCTTTGAACTCGGTCCAGGCCATTGCGTTCGCCGCAGCAAGCCCACGCGTTTGGACTTGTGCGTTCCACCAGGTTAATGCCCCATCTTCCAACGTCGAGGCAGCATACTTGACCTTATTAGCTTCGAGGCAATTGCACATTGCAAAAACCGATTCATACTTTTTGACCCAACGGACCAGTCCTATGGGTCCTTCAGCTCCCATGAACTTGCTCGGTTTCGCACCCAGGAACATCTTGTAGGGGTTAGGACCCCCTCCTGAGGATAGAGGATAGGTAGTCAGCGCGAAAGTCTAGTAGCCAAACTATTAGATTTTCCCATGAAAATTTAATAATGGTTACCTGCTAGTGCGTTAGGAGCACCTGCCAGAGCAGCATTCACGTGTTGTTGGATTAAAGCGGCCAATTCTTCAGCTGACATGTTGAGATTTCCGCGACGACCGGTTGCCATTTCAGATCTTCGCAAGACAACACAAACACATACCGATAAGTATATATCCAATATAGTTATCATATTCCACACTTAAATGATCACACAATTTATGTCAACCCAACAAATTAAACAATCAAAAGGAACATTCGATTAAATAAATTGTAGTGTCTCACAAAATACCAACCAAACATATCAGTTTAATTATAAAATTTCCAAGTTCAAACATAAGTGGAAACAAACAAACTAAAGGAAACAAAACGAAGATTGGCAAGACGAGTTAGTCATCTATGTCTCCATCCCCCCAGTCACTATCACTGCCGTCTTCCTCTTCAGCGTTTTCAGCTTCAACAGCCGGGTCCTGTTCCGGCTCTTCTTCCTCCAGATCCTCCTCCGGGTCTTCCTCTGGATCCTCCTCTTCATTAAACACTCGCCTTCTTGTGTTTAATCTCAAACCTACACAAGCACATTCCTTAGACTTCCGAGTCTAGGCATTGACCCAGGATTACTTATTTCATTATTAAGTTATTAGTATTGTTTTTTATTTGATCTTTAACATGAAAATGCCACCAAGAGTAAGAGTAAGATGTAAAGGACCAATGAGGGGAGGACCTTCTGGACATATTCCCTCACATCCCTATCACCCGAACCCTTATGAGGATTCGGGGGATTCATGGCCGTTATCACAACATTCACCTTCTCATACCCAAAACTCTTACCACTCATATCATTCACATCATTCACACCACTCTCATCTTTCTTATCATGATGAGTTTAACCCCAACCAATACTTTAATACACCCCCAGCCGACCAAAATCAGTTCGACCAACCCAATCCCATGGATGAGGACTTCGACCCGGAGATGCCGCCGTCAGGATCACACACCCATCCAATCGAAATTTCAAGCGATTCGAACTCTTACGCCGGATCGCCATACCAAGGTTCTAATGAATGGGACCAATATTGGAACCAATTTACCTTCGCAAACACTCCTTCCCATCACTCCTCAACTCCTCCTGTACAAGAAGATGTCCACATGGAACCGGTGGAACAACCCCAATTGCCACCTGAACCGCCAAGGAGGAAAAAAGGCGTACGTATATCGGTACAAGTGTGGGCCAACGGTCGGGATCGCTACCCCCTTTGCCCAAAACTTACCCAACCATCCACGAGGACCCACAAATGGGTGGACCTTCTAATGGTTCACCAGTGGTAGAATCGACACCACCACCAGTGGTTCAACCACCACCATCGGTTAATAACCTTATCCCAACATATCCGGGTACATCTGGATATGATCCTTTTAACCCATCTACACCTGTAGATTACCAAGCATTGTCGCATGACCCTTACATGCAAGTGGTCATGCATAACACACTTTACCCGTCTCCTTTCCCACCTGTTTATCCACCTACTGGATATCCAAGTTATGGGTACCAGTATCCTGCTATGCCATGATCGGAGTGTCGCACTCCGGTCAAAGATAAAATTTATAGTCCCAAATTACCCTTAACAATGTGTTAGCAATAGTAAGGGGTCGAACCACGAAGAGTTTGTGGTTTGCGATGGATGCAATTGATTTTTAAGGTTATTGTCACTTTTTATGAAGCGTGCTAAGAATTTTATTAGTTTTGTTTGTTTGAAAAAGATGTCGGAATGATCCGACAAAGTTGATTTGATTACTTAACTACTAACTTGCACAAGTACACGAAAACTTAACTAATTGATTAAAACAATGAATTGAGAACAAGATTCACACCAGGTTCAACAATTGTAGGACCTAAGGTTGCTACACGTTTTAACTTGGTTTAATTGAATTAGTTCATTAACGGTTTTAGAATCACAAGGCTTAGGTGCCAATTGCTATCGACGTTCAAAACGGACTACAATGCACTTTGTTACCTCGGACAAGTAAATCTTATCAAAAGACAAGGCATAAATACGCATATTCATTTCACGAAGTCAAATTTCACAACTCACTTGACAATTCGTAAATTCAACACAAACGTAAGACAATTATCTAATGATTCAAATGCAATTCAAATTGTCACAAACCAAGTATTTAACAAATAGCAAACCCTAGAAATCCTTACAAAAGTTTACACCGGGGTGAAACCCTCGAGAATTAGTCGCTCATGACGAACAGAACTTGGTCACCAAATGATTGAAGCTTGATCACAAACATCTTGAATCCTTGAAGTTGAGTATGACGAAGGTTAGGGTTTATGGCGGATGAAAAGGAACAATGGATTGGTGGAATGATGGAGAAGATGATGATTAAGGTTGTGGAGGTGAAAATGGATGATGAATTCGGATGATGATAGATGATTAGATGGATTGGAATTGAGGTTAGGGGTGTTCTTGGCTCCAAGAAGAGTTTCAAAAATCCAAAATCTCGTAACTCCTCCAAAAAATGGCCAAACACAAGTTAAAACCCGTTCAAAATTGAATTTCAGCGACAAGAACATAGCAGGGGCGTCGCCGACGGCCCCTAGAAATCTTGCTTTTCCTTTGACGCTCTAATCCACTGTCTACGACCAACTTTCTCCGACGGGCTATCTGAGGGGCGTCGGCGACGGCCCAATAGGGCGTCAGCAACGGCCTCTCTAATACTTGATTTCCCCTTTTTCCATTTTGCGATCCCGGTTGACCCGTTTTCCGTTCCGATGCTCCAAAACGCTCCCGAATAGCTCCTTAAACTTCGTAAACCTGTAAAACACAAATCTAATCAACAGTAGGCTATTCAAAACTAAAAGTTATGTAAAACATCAACTTAAGCTTAATAGAAACATCGATTTTCGACCACGTATCACATCCCCACACTTGTCTTTTGCTTGCCCTCAAGTAATCTGTCTTTCACTTTCACGTGGGTCGAATGAGGAACACATTTCCCATTCTTGAGACATGAGTTAAGGTCTAATGTCATACTCGGTTCATAATTTTTTTTATCATTTTCAAATATTTCACGTTAACATGATTAACACATAAAAATGGTTATCCAAGATTAAGCCGGCTTTGAAACTCACAAATCATACACATCCCTCACAATGTTCTCTCCACTCGGCTTAGAAATTGGCTAATAAGTGATGCATTAGCACTTTTGATATAATCACACAAACCGATTAGAACATGTACCCGCATAAGCTTGCAACTTAATAATTCTCCACCACCGAACACAAATATTAAGCACAAGTTAAAAGGTCTTGAACGGATTGTAGTGGGGCTAGGCTAAGGGTATGGAATAGGATGCTTTAAAAGTGGCTAAGGTGATGAAAACTCGATTTTTATTACAAAAACAACTATTCTAACACAACCGACTACGAAACAATAAGCTAAGAGTCAAAAGTTTTTCGCCTTTTATTCAACAAGTATCAATACATATATTTTTCTTTTCTTTTCTTTTCTCAATTATATTCTCTTTTTTTTCAATCCTAAAATCAAGTTTTCATCACACGAGTTAAAAATAAAAGGTTTAACGGTCAAAGGCTAAATGGGTTGGTCAAACGAACGGTTTAGGCTCAAGATTGGCGACTAAGGGATTAATTTCGGGTAAGGATATATAAATGGTGTACAATGAAAAGGTTTACCTAATGCCTTAATCATTCTTGTGCTCATATTCGGTCTATGGTCTCAAACGCATCAAAAGTTGCAAGTTCTACGATACGCGACTAATGGTCCACTTAACCAAAGAAATATATGCATATATTATGTATAAAAGTGGCTCAAAATCTCACGTACAAAGGGTATGGTATGCGATATGTACAAAACACAAGTTTCTTAGGAGGATTATTCCTCAATAACCACCCACTAAATACCCGTCATGTTATTAATTTGAACTTGACCATGACAAGAGACCACATGGGTTGTGACATCCCTCCTTAACTTAGTTATTTGTGCCTTTTAGATTGCTTCAAACAACGAAATTTTGAATTTTTTTTGAAATTTTCCCCCATCCCCACACTTGAGGTCAACATTGTCCTCAATGTATAGTGTTTAAATGAATGGGTCAAAATCGAAAAACTTTTTCTCTCCATTCCCACACTTGAGGTCAACATTGTCCTCAATGTGTAGGAATGGAGCTTTTAAAAACGCACAAGGAATGTGACACGGCTAACCTTCCCAAAATTTCACCCCGGAAAATACACAAAAAACAATCTACTTATTACTAACTAAAAATCAAAGCTAAAAAGAAACGTATGCACCTGGTTTTTGCTCATTCCTCGTGTACTCTTCATTCTTCAACAAAAATGGTCGTCTCGCGAACATAATGTACCTACAAATCTCAACCCTCGTGTAGAAGCAAGCTTCTCACAACCATCAAAACTTGTTAGTTACCTAGTTCTACAATTTTTATAAAGAATTTACCAAGCCATATTTTTATTCAACTTTGACTTTGTGGAAAATATTTTACAACAACAATAACAAACCTAACTCATTTTCGTAGGAATCACGGTTGCATTTAGCGCATGCAACAAGCCCTTTAAACCTCCCGATAGCTCGGAAGGACGAGGAAGGTCTCGTGAGGGTTATATAGGGAACACACCCACAAAGTTCATTTAACTAGTAAGCAAACAAAAGGCAGAAAATACAAGAAAACTGAGAATAAACAAAACAAAATAACTAAAACTAATATACAACAACAAATAACATACCACCTCATGGTGGTCGAACAGAGTGTTTGTTGCCCACGAACTCTTCCACATCACCGACCGGTGACTCATACCATTTATTTCCAAAAAGGGCCAAACCTCTTTATTTCTTCCTCTGCCTTCTTCTCTTGTGGTGACTTCTTCACCTTCTTCTTCTTGACCGGTTTCTTCTTCGATTCTCCAAACCTACCAACCATAGCACATAACTTTTTGTTCGGATTCATGTCCACCTTAGGACACTTATCCTCATCGAGCGAGTTAGTAAATTTAGGAAAAACATTCAAATTTAGTTCCCGGTTCCCAAATTTCATGCTTAGCGTTCCCGTTGCACAATTTATTATGGCATTAGCTGTTGCAAGGAATGGTCTACCCAGTATGACTATCGGTTGTGTGTCCTCAACACACTTAACATAGTCAACTACCAAAAAGTCAACTGGGTAATAGCAATCTTCAACCTTCACTATCACATCTTCCACCATCCCCCTTGGATGCATGGGGGTCTGATCGGCCAACACCACGGGGGTGTCATACTTTTCAAAAGACCAAAATCATATTGGTCATATAGACTCCCAGGCAAGATGCTCACGCAAGCTCCAAGACCAAGGAGTGCCCTCTTAATTTTAAACTTACTAATTTGGATTGGAATAAGAGGATCTCCTAGATCTTGAGTTTTTTGGGGGAGGGCACTCGATAAAACGACACTAACATGAGATATCAAATCAACCGGTTCGGGTAGCTTGTTGTGCCGTTTTTCAGTACTTAACTCTTTCAAATGTTCGACATGAGTAGGATCCTTTGTTATGGCATCAAGCAATGGTAAATTGATTTTTGCTTGTTTAAAATTTTCCCACCTCTCGTCCTTTGGTGGGGTTTGTTTTCTCACTATTGATGCCTTAATTGGTTTTAATAGAGCCAACAGATATGGGATGGTATCAAACTCTACACCCATATCGTTGGCCCTAGCATGCAAATCAATTAAACAATTTTCACAAAAAGACTTTTTAAATTTTTCTTTTTCTATTTTTGATTGTGAAATTGTTTCCTACCCATGTTCGCATTCGTTATTAAAATCCTCCACTACACCATCAACAACTTGTGATAATGGAGTGCCCTCAACCCTATAAACCTCATCACTTGGAAGAAGACTTACCGCACTAATGTGCACATTTCTCACATTGTTCGTGCTTGAGTTTTGATGCTTCGGGTTTACCATAGTGTCGCTTGGAAGTCTTCCACCGCTTCCTTTAAGTTGGGCCATTTCTTCCGCAAGTTGTGTGAGTCCCAAAACAGATTCGGATCACAGTGGTTGATTGTTTTCAACCAAACAACTATGGATTAGTTGTTTGAATGTGCAAATACTAAGAAAAACCAAGCAAAGAAGATGAAGAATCTTGTTTGGATCAAACAACTAGTGTTGTGTATGAAATCCCAATAACATGTAATCAATAACAACACCTGGATATTCTGATGAAAGCACAATAGCAAAAATCACAACACAAGAAGATCACCAAAATCTGTCCAAGAAACTTGGACATAACTTCATTGAACAAGGTATTTATACAGACTGATCACCCAGCGTATTTATTAAAAACGCTGGGCAATTAATTACACCGCGTACATTGATGTTTCACAAAATGGCACTTTTGACCCTTTTGTTTTTCTAACTATTACAGCATCAGCTCAAACTATGGTTTATCAAGTACCAACAGTCTCCAAAGTTCCAACAAGTTGACCCACTTGCTTCTCCAATGCCTTGTGCGACTTGTCTCGCACTTCAAACTCCTTCTTCATCTCCATCTTGATCTCTTGGTTTGAATCTCCATAGCATTCATGATCGCGTCAAGTTGGAGTTTAACGGATCATCACCACCCGATTGAGAATTTGAATTAGCACCCTCATTACCACCTTGATTGTAGTTCCTTTGGTAACCCCTTTGGTTACCGACTTGTTGATTTTGGTACAAAGAACCACCTTGATTACCCGCTTGAAAATTTGGGTTCACTTGGTTTGAGGTATACCATACCTAAAATTAGGATGGTTTCTCAAATCCGGGTGATAAGTGTTTGAGTATCAAATTGCTTTCTGTCTCCATACACTTGATTCACCTCGTCAGTGGTTTGAGCCATGTTCAGTTGACAATTCTCGGCTCGATGACCGAGGTCACCATAATCTTCACAAACAATGAATTTCACCGCCCCCACTTCTTTCTTCTTCATTCGTGCCAACTCCCGTTCTAATGTTTCAATCCGATCCTTGGAACTAGCATCGCGGTCGGGCGAAGACCTTGAAATCGGATACTTTTGGGCTCAGTCCGCCATATAAACGGCCTGGGAGTTCTTACTCATCCTCTCTAAGAATTCCCAATCATCTTCCTCGTGGTTGTTCAACAACGTACATTACTTTCCAATTGCAAGTACTTATGATCTTCTGCATCTAATCCCCATACGAAACACTTTAACAATTCCCATCTAGGAATTTGATGGTGAGGGCAATTTCGAACCAACTCCTTGAAACGAGTGAGGGCCTCATGTAACAACTCACCCGATAACTGATGAAACGACCGAATCTCATCTCGTGCATCATCGGTCTTTGCTATCGAATAATATTCATCAAGAAATACTTGTTGCATTTCTGCCCAAGTACGAATGCGATTTGCCGAAAGAGTGAGGAACCACTGCTTGGCCTTGTCCTTTAACGAGAACTGAAATAGCCTTAGCTTCACTTCCTCTATCTCGAAATTGTGGCCCCCGTTCGTGCCACATATAGCGGAGAATTCCGCCAAAAGAGTGTATGGTTCGTCATTCGTCCTACCATTGAAGTGCGGTAGGATGTTAATGTAATTGGGCTTGCACTCGAATGATCGCTTCCCTCAAGGTGTAGGCACAGTAGTGAGTCATTTTCAGTGACCACCGGTCTAAATCGCCCATTAACACCTCTTGGGCCTAGTTGTTGTTGACGACGTGGACCATTAACTTCTTGATTCATTGGTCGATAATTACCTCTTCGATCACAACCCCGATCACCACCTTGATTCCCACCGAACACGAATTGCGAAATTCGGTTACGGTTAACGTTATTGTTGTTATTGTTACCGTAATCCCGGTTCCTTTGATTTTTCCGTGGTTGACGGTTATTCCCGTAGCGTCATCTCTACCATATTCATGCCTATATCCGTCGTTGTTCCCCACAAAAATTGGCATTTTGATAGCCAAAATCTTCATACTCAAACCCCCGAGCATTATAGAAATTCCCCATGTTGTTGTCTCCCCATTCGTCGTCCGAATATTCCGAGTGGACGCTCACATGTTCCGGTGATTGATAAACAGGAACACTATATGGTGCATCGTCAGGAATATTATATCTCAATTCATCGAGGTCGAAAAATTGGGCTTCATTTGTGGGATTGCCACGACTATGGTTAACCCCACGGTTGGTGTTAATATTTCGGTTGTTGAGATTTGGAGGTAATGGTTTTTTTGGTTTTGTTTTGGAGGAGGAGGTGTGGGTGTACGTTGGCGGTTGTTTTGGTTTCGGCTACGAGTTTGGAATGGTGGTGTTGGTGGTCTTGAGTTGTTACCACTCCCAGATTGATGGTTTTGGGTGTTTTGGTTTTGGTTTTGGTTTTGGGGTGGGTAATCATAGAATTGGTTTTTGGTGGTTAGGTTGGTTGGAGTTTTGTGGATCCATTGGAATAGGTCAAAAGGATGGTGTAGGTGGTGAGTGGATATTGGGTGGATTAGAGATAAGAGTTGCCTCTAACCGGTTTGCTAGGTTTGCTCGATCTCTGGTTCAAACACTAACGACAAGGTCCTCTTGGAATTTCGTGTATACATGCACTACCTGTAACTTGCACACGTAACACACCTGTGTAACACAAAAGCAAAGACGATATAAAGAAACAAGCACTTTAAACAGTTTATCACAAAATCAAACAAATCCAAATGCAAAGCGCACGAACTCCTTGGCAACGGCGCCAAAATTTGATCGGAGTGTCGCGCCTCGGTCAAAGATAAAATTTATAGTCCCAAATTACCCTTAATAATGTGTTAGCGATAGTAAGGGGTCGAACCACGAAGAGTTTGTGGTATGGATGCAATTGATTTTTAAGGTTATTGTCACTTTTTATAAGGCGTGCTAAGAATTTTATTAGTTTTGTTTGTTTGAAAAAGATGTCGGAATGATCCGACAAAGTTGATTTGATTGCTTAACTACTAACTTGCACAAGTACATGAAAACTTAACTAATTGATTAAAATAATGAATTGAGAACAAGATTCACACCCGGTTCAACAATTGTAGGACCTAAGGTTGCTACACGTTTTAACTTGGTTTAATTGAATTAGTTCATTAACGGTTTTAGAATCACAAGGCTTAGGTGTCAATTGCTATCGACGTTCAAAACGGACTACAATGCACTTTGTTACCTCGGACAAGTAAATCCTATCAAAAGACAAGACATAAATACACATATTTATTTTACGAAGTCAAATTTCACACCTCACTTGACAATTCGTAAATTCAACACAAACGTAAGACAATTATCTAATGATTCAAATGCAATTCAAATTGTCACAAACCAAGTATTTAACAAATAGTAAACCCTAGAAATCCTTACAAAAGTTTACACCGGGGTGAAACCCTCGAGAATTAGTCGCTCATGACGAAAAGAACTTGGTCACCGAATGATTTGAGCTTGATCACAAACATCTTGAATCCTTGAAGTTGAGTATGATGAAGGTTAGGGTTTATGGCGGATGAAAAGGAACAATGGATGGAGAAGATGATGATTAAGGTTGTGGAGGTGAAGATGGATGATGAATTCAGATGATGATAGATGATTAGGATGGATTGGAATTGAGGTTAGGGGTGTTCTTGGCTCTAAGAAGAGTTTCAAAAATCCAAAATCTCGTAACTCCTCCAAAAAATGGTCAAACACAAGTTAAAACCCGTTCAAAATTGAATTTCAGCGACAAGAACATAGGAGGGGCGTCGCCGACGGCCCCTAGAAATCTTGTTTTTCCTCTGACGCTCTAATCCACTGTCTACGACCAATTTTCTCTGACGGGCTATCTGAGGGGTGTCGGCGACGGCCTCTCTAATACTTGATTTCCTGTTTTTCCATTTTGCGATCCTAGTTGACCCGTTTTCCGGTCTGATGCTCCAAAACGCTCCCGAATAGCTCCTTAAACTCCGTAAACCTGTAAAACACAAATCTAATCAACAGTAGGCTATTCGAAACTAAAAGTTATGTAAAACATCAACTTAAGCTTAATAGAAACATCGGTTTTTGACCACGTATCATGCCACAACCACAACCTCCGCCGCCACTTGAGGCCATCAATGAGGCCCTAGAACGAATGAAAGAAATGCAACAACAAGCGGAGAAAACGGAGAAGAAGACGAACAAGTTCTTCAAGAAACTCTCCAAGTTGGTTAAGGGAAAGAAGGACGAGTGAAGTCTCTTCTAATAATACATGTTAGTCCCTGCGAGTACATTGTTATTTCTTTAGTCCCTGCGTGGACATTTTTATTTCTTTTAAGTCCTTACATGGATAGTTTATTTCATTTATTTCTTTCTAGTATTGTAATATTTTTTAATGGCATTTAATGAAGTATTTTGGAATTATATATATATATATATGTATTCATCCTCTTCAAGCGAATGTCTCGATTTTACTCAAAATTTATGCTCTACTATATGATTCCAAAAGACCTTAATGGATTTGATTATTCCAAGTGGCACAGATCACATATTGGCCAAGAAATAATAGTTAAGGATAAAAGGCCTTCTATTAGGATAGTTAAGGGAAGTTATCCTTCTATCTAGAGGTGGTGGACTAGGTTCAATCCTCCAAAGTCGTTAAGGTCCAAAGTGACCGGGTCTATTAATCAAACATTAAGGTACTCTTATATTAACATTAAGGAATGTTCATACTCCTGGTAGTGTGACTTGAGTAACCACACTAGCCGTCTAGGTAAAAGGACTACGTCCTAAGACCTATTATATAGCCTATGTGATCAATGTGATCCCGGCTAATGTCATCAATGTGATGACAAGTAATAGGCTAACGTGCCGTATGATATGTCAAAAGTGACAGGCCAACGTGCCATATGATATGTCCAAAGTGACAGGCCAACGTGCCATATGTTATGTCCAAAGTGACAGGCCAACGTGCCATATGATATGTCCAAAGTCACAGGCCAACGTGCCATATGGTATGTCCAAAGTGACAGGCCAACGTGCCATACTATTATGACCATTAGTGAAAAGCCAATGAGCTATATATAATTGTCAAATGACAATGACAGTATGGTCCCTTTTGAGACCTAGGCCAAATATAGCTATGATATGCCTAAGAGTTGCGATGTTATTCACACTAGCTTAGATAGGTGATGGATTGTTATATTCAATGTTTAAAGCAAGAGAAGTTTTGTTTGGTGTTTAGAACCAAAGTTTCAAGAATGGCTAACTCAGACGAGGCACAAAGTAGCCACCGGGATGTTAACTCTATCAACGCCGAAAACATAGCCATTGATAATGATGATTTCCAAGCTCGCATTGATGCAGCTGTGGGAAAAGCCATGGAGAAATTTAAAGAAATGAGCGCTACTCACTCCAAACCCTTATCAATTACACATTCCTCAGCTCATAAGGAGAGCTTTGTTCACTCTTCAAATGTGAAGAGTGAACCAAAGAAACTAGATTTTACTGATAGGTCCCGTTCTTCTAAAGACAGATGTACCTACAAATATTTCATCTCCTGTAAGCCCCGATATTTCAATGGGGAAAAGGAGCAGTAGAAGCCTTGAAATGGCTTGAGAGATGGAAACGATTGTGGATATCAGCGGTTGTGCTGATAAGGATGTGGTAAAGTATGTATCACAATCCTTCAAAGGCGATGCCCTGATTTGGTGGAAAGCTATGATTCAATCTACAGGTAAGGTACACATGTACAACTTAGGATGGTTTAGGTTGGTTTTCTAGTTGATTACCCCTGAACCCAAACGCATTGTGCGTTTCATTCGTGGGTTAGTGCCTGAGATAAAGGGCATGGTAAAGGCTGCTCAGCCTAGTACCTATAGGTCTGTTGTTGACCTATCTCTCTCTCACCCTAGATTTGGTGAGACAAAAGTCAGTTAAAGCTGAGACTGACGGGAAAATGAAGAGAGAGGATGATAGCTCCCACAGATTTAATAAGAAGAATAAAGGGAGATTTGGGTTCGGAAAGAACCAAGATAAGTCGGGCGTAACACCGACATGTAAAAACTGCAACTGCAGGCATTGGGGACAATGTAGTATTGATCCACAAGCTAGACCCTGTGGTATCTGTAAGAAAAAAGGGCATAAAACCCTGGAGTGAAAGGATCTTAAGAATGCCGTCTGCTACGGCTGTAATGAAAAGGGGCATATTAAGTTTAACTGCCCTAAGAACCCCAGAAATAATGATGCAAAACCTGGAGAGGCTAAGAAAGGGAATGCTCGTGCCTTCCAGATGAATGCCAGGGAGGCCGTTAATGACAACAACGTCATAACACGTACATTCCTCATCAATGACATATATGCTAGAGTTCTTTTTTATTCAGGTGCAGATAAATCTTTTGTTGACCATAAGTTTAGTAAACTAGTAAACTTGCCCATAAGAACTCTAAAAATATGTTGATACAGTTTTGTGTCTGTCGCTTGTTCTTAATTACACTTGTAATTGTACGGTCTTTGCACAAGTGTCTGTACAGGTTTGGTCGTGTCGAATAGATCGAGATATCCTTCTATCTTGATCTAGTATGACATCTTAGCTTGTCTGTGTTAATCGGTTGCATGTGCGCATACCGTTAAGTCTTGTAAAAGTCATGTCTGCTCACGTTCTCCAAGAAGAGGAATTCTGTGCGAGTCAGAGATTTCGTACGTGATTCGTACGAATCAATGTGTGTTTTCGTACGAAACAAGCATTTCATACGTAACAGTTGACTCGTACCAAAATTCTGGAGTTGTGTCTCGTGTGTAATAGTGTGTTCCATATGTCTGGCAACGTGTTTTTGTACGAGTGACCAGCTTGGACACTATAAAAGCATACATGCACCTCTCAGTGAGGGTTAGCCCTTTTGTTCAGAAATTAATAGAACGAGCTAGCAAACTGATCATTTGTGTGGGATATCTAAGTTAGCATTTCTGGTGAAGACGAAGACACAAGAACACAGCAAGTTTGTTTGTGTGTATATGTTTGTACTTGTTCTCAATCATTAATCAAGATAATGAATCTTTGGTTACCCCGTGTTCTTTACTTTGCTTTGGTTGCATGCACACTTGGATTCTGCACTTGTGTGTGTGGTATATGAACAAGGAACTGGTTTAACTTGATCCTCAGGTGGACCTACAAGTGGTATCAGAGCCTGTGCTCTTTCCTTGTTTAAAACCGGGCTTAGTTGTGTCTGAGCTAGTTTGAAGATTTCTGAAGTGTTCTTGAGCCTCCAGCAGAAAACATAAGTTTTGGATAGTTAACTAACCTAAAACTTGGTTAAAATCTGTTGCATGCAGAAAATTTTACGGTAAATTTTTTCTGAAGAACACCCTTGAAGAAGAAATCTGCAAAACTCGACCTGATTAGTTTTGGTCGGGTTGACATTTTCTGACTTGGATCTGGACTTGGACTGTTGACTGTTAAAAAATCTATGTTTTAACTAAAAGTGGGTAAGACAACAATTATTTTCGAAAAAAGCAGGTCTACACAAGAAAGGAAATTTTTCACCAAACCATCTCTGAAAAGATTCCTCTGAAAAACGTTGAACAAAATAGTTTGTTCGACTGAAGAGTTTCGTACGATTCATCTGAACCGCACGAAACACCTGTTTCGCACGAAACAACTGTCTCACACAAAACAACTGTTTCGCACGAAACTTATAGAGTTGTGTTATCCACACGAAATTAGTTTCGTATGAATAACTTTCGTTACTATTTGGTTTTCGTGTTTTTCAAAGCTTTGTGATTTTAAGAATTGTGATATTTTCAGAACCTGTGAAATTTTGTAAAAGGTAGTTATAATTTTGAAGCTTTAAACCTTTAAATTTTCATAAAACAAAAAAATATAATAAGTTCTAACCCGTGGGATTGAAGTTGTTCAACAAATCAGGAGTCTTCGCAAAGCTCCGCAACATCATGGGTAAAATCTTTGATGCCTCAACATACAGCAATGATCTCTACAAATCAATGGGCGTGTGTTGCGAATTAGAATCAAAGCATCCAAACTCTGTTGATGAGCGAAAGTGAAACAGGGAGTAATAACCGACCACCGAAATTAAAGCACATGAACGATTATCCTTCATGGAAAAGTCGTTTTCATACGTATGTTCTCGGTCAAAACACGGAATTGTGGACGTGTTTCACTACCCCCTACAATGAAGCACTTGAAGAAGCTGGATCAAATCCAACCACATTGGCCAATCTAGTCGAAAGTTACAAGAAAGCTTACGATCTAGAGAAAAAGGCATTTGCTATTCTCACACAAGCTCTACATAAAGGCATTTATCATCAGTTTGTGTATTTTACTACAACGAAAAATTTGTGGGACACTTTGGAAGCAAGAGGTGAAGGTAACGCTGCTACCAGGAAGATTCAGCATGATCTGCTCAAAAAAGAGTTTGAAGGTTTCATGTTCATGGAGAACGAAACCTTGAATGATATGACCACTTGGTTTTATCATCTTCTCAATGAAGTGTACTCGTATAAAGTGTTAGCAGCACCACAAGAAATTGTGATGCGATTTGCTGATGCTTTACCACCAAAATGGGGACAATTTATTGATCTTTTAAAACATACAGGTGTTTTGGACTCAATTAGTATTTATGAATTTGTGCAGAAACTGGAGAACAAGAATGAAGAAGAACTCCGGAAGGCACAACGAGTCTTTGCTCCACAAAACCCTGAAATGTATTTTGGAGGTATTAATGCAGGTACAAGCTCAAGCCAGCAACCGAAGCTGCAAACCGCGTTTGTGTCAAACGTGAACCCTTTTCTACCCCAACCAGTTCAATTAAGTCAGTCTACAGGTTCGAGTAATCAAGCCTAAGGACAAGCTTTTGATCCGAAAGCCTTCCTTCCACAACCAAGGGATTTAGCGCATAAAGCTCCACAGCAAGCTCCTCAACAAGCTTTCTTTGGAAACAACAGTCAATCAGTAAATCCCAACACTGTCAAACTTGACACGTCAAATCTCTCCAAAATCAACGTAGAAGTTGCACGGAAACATGCGGAACTTCTAAATACCATGATCAGTGCGTATTGTGGTTTAGTTGCAGGTCAAATAGGGAACATCAATTTGACGAACGAAGACTACGAACAAATTGACCGAGATGAAATGGAGCTGATGGACATCAAGTGGGCATTTGCAAGTGCTATGAGAAGAGCAAATGATTATATGAGAAGAACGGGTAGAACCAGTTTGGAAAGCAAGAAGGATACAAATACGACTTTGACAAAACCGCTGTCACTTGCTTCAACTGCGGAGAAAGAGGTCACTTCAAGCGGGAATGCACAAGACCTAGCAAGAAAGGAAATCACAACACCTTTTGAAATCAGTCTCAACCATCCAACACAGCACATTACAACAACGAAAGAAGAATAGTAGTTGTTGGCAACTCTAACAATACCAATCAATCAGGACCTTCAAACACGCACAGAGCTTTGGAGTTCAGTCTAATGAAGGATGCGATTGGTCAGTACAGTTGGGAACTGAGAACAACGGAAGAACTGCATGCTATGCCAAGATCGTGGATCAAATCAAGCATGATCACAGCATCAACACTCCAAACAATGATGATACATCTGGGGATGCTGGTAGTTCTGATGAAGAATGTTCAAGTTCAGATGGTTATGGATTTGATTCTAGTGAGAAGAAAGGAAGTGATGCTGAGGTTGAAGAATTGCTGAGTGAAGCTGAGATGTTGAAATCTGAAAAGGTAGGAATGACGAGGAATACAGAAGCTGGGGTGAAAGAGACAGAGACACTCTCTACAGATGGTGCAGCTTTTCCTCATCACACTGCCTTTATGGAAAATGTTGAAGGTTCTTCAAAACAGGTAAATTCTGAACCTCCTACTATTTGCAATGACTGTGTTGAATTGAAAATAAAGTACGAAACCGTCAACAATCATAATCAGAATTTAGTTGTTGAACTATCAAAATGCAAAGAAGCGAATTTGGCGCTAACTAGAAATGAAAAAGAATTCAAATCTGTAATAGAAACCCTTAAGAAAAGTGTTTCTGAATTGACAAAAACAGTTTTGAATAAACAGACATGAATTAATAACTACATTAATCTCCTAGAAGAAACAATGAAATAGTTAGCCATCGCCAAATGCGAATATGATTCGATCAAACGCAAATTAGAAAGTTATTCTAACTCCCAATATGTGCTGATCATATCATTGAAGTTCAAAAACTAAAGGGAGATGCTAAATGCACAGGGTATAAGTTGTGTCCACCCCCAATGAAACACAACTATACCAAAATGCCTGATAAAGAGGAGATGCCTCGTTTTGAACCCTCTGTACCTTTGAATCCTGGGGAATTTGCAGCTGGGTTAGGGTTCAAACTAGGCAATTCCTCTCAAGAACCAAGCAAGCCAGAAAGTTCATCGTCTGATGAAGAAGAGAATGATACATCAGATGATGAATCAAGAAATGATGATCAGGAACAGCCTCTTGATGAGAAGAAAAGAGTAGAATCTTCTACTACTCCTAGTACTCAATCTGTTGAGCATCAAGAGACAGTTCGTAAGAAATCTGTGAAGACAAGTGTGTCTACACAAGAAGTAGATAATGTGTTGTATACTTTGGTTGGAGATAAGAAAATCTATTCAAACAAAGATTTTCCAATTAAAAAAGTAAATCCAATCTCTATAGATCAGGTTTTTGAAAAGTCAACAACCAAACCTTTAGAGAAGAAAAAGCCCACCAAATCACAACCATTATCCGCTTCAAAAGAAAAAAAATGGAAGCGAGTTGAAAAGCCTACAGTTTCTCAACCGAAGGTTGAAGCAAAAGGCTCTCATTACCAGAAAAAGGCTAAAACTGTTAAATTTGTGAGTTCTAAAGGTACCGATAAAGTCAAAACTTTTCAAGGAAAATCTAATGTTGATTTTGTAAAGAAAGTTAAGATTTTGAAAAGAAATAGTCAAAACAATTACACCCAACGCACTGATGGATGTAATGAAAATGAACCTAGTACCTCAAAACCCACAAGTTCAACGTCAAGCCAAGAAACACGATCTCCTAGTTTTGTTAAAAGGAGAACTTGTTTCAAATGTGGAGAATTTGGCCACATTATAAGGGATTGTCAAAATCCAGCCAAATCAAGATGTATAGAGAAAACCCCTCATGAACCAACTTGCAAACGTAAATCTATTTCTCCGGCTCAAGATAAACGAATCATTAAGGATAAAAAAGAGAAACAAAAACGTAAACAAGTAAAAGCAGTTGAGAAAGCTTTAAAATCGGATTCTTCGAAAAAGAATCAAAGATCTTCAAAGTCAACAAACCAGACACTATTAAAACTGTAAATAATAGTAAATCTGGTAATAAACAAGGATCTTGGAAACAGAAGACCGGTAATGGTTCAAAAGGAGTTTCCTAGTTTGATAATCATCAAGAAATTGAGATTACATTTCTCGATGATAAGGGACGACCCAAGACCACTAAGGCTTGGGTCTTCCTCTCAAACTGATCTTGTTTGTGCAATGTGCAGGGTGTTCCAGGAGGAACTGTAAACAGTCATTAGATTGTTGACAGTGGAGCATCAAGGCACATGACAGGCGACTTGCGACTCCTATATGATGTGAAAAGCATAAGGGGTGGTTATGTTGCTTTTGCTGGTGACAAAGGTGGATACATCACTGGAGAAGGAATGGTCTCCGATGGTGTTGTGAGCTTCGACAAGATCAATTATGTGCGGCAAATTGATCATAATCTTCTTAGCGTTTCTCAAATCTACGACAAGAAGTTCACGGTACATTTTGAAGATGCCGGATGTTATGTGCTGAAGCCTGGATTCAAGATCCCCAAGGAATGGATTCTCCTGTCAGCTCCAAGAATTAATGATTTGTATATTATTGATATGGGCCAAGCTATTACAACATCTGCACAAGTCACATGTTTTGTCCATCGAGAAGGAATCAATCTCTTGGCACAGATGTATGGGACATATTCACCTGAGAAAAATGAACTATTTGGTGAAGAACAATCTAGTGAATGGTGTACCAGTGAAGAATTTTCATCTTCAAGACGTTTGTGTATCATGCCAGAAAGGGAAGCAAGCAAGAAAGTCCCATCCCGTGAAGAAGATCAACACTGTGAATATGCCACTGGAATGTCTTAATATGGACCTCTTTGGACCTATGAAACATAAGACAACCTTTGGTGATTCTTTTTGTCTGGTAGTTACTGATGACTATTCCAGATTTTCATGGGTAAACATGTTGGCGCACAAGAGTGAAGTTCCTACTATCCTCAAGAATCTCCTAACTCTGCTAGAAAACTTGTATAATCTGAAGGTAAGGAGAATCAGAAGTGACAATGGCACAGAATTCAAGAATCAAGTTATGGATGAGTACTGTTCCTCAAAGGGTATTCTGCATGAGTACAGTTCTCGATACACTCCACAACAAAATGGGGTCGCTGAGAGGAAAAATCAAACTCTTATTGAAACTGCAAGAACCATGTTCGTAGAATCAGAAATTCCTGTTCAATTTGGGGAGAAGTTGTTGCTACTGCATGCTACACGATGAATAGAGTTCTGACGGTGAAGAGACATGGGAAGACATGCTTTGAGTTGTTACATAAAAGGAAACCGGATGTTTCTTTCTTAGAACCTTTTGGAGCTCCATGAACTATGATCGACCCACATGGAAAGTTTGGTTCGAAGGCTATCGAAGGTTTCTTTCTTGGATATGCTACTCCTAATTTCCGGGTGTGGAATTTTTCTTCGAAGAAGATTGAAGAATGGGGTGAAGTCAAGGTTCAGAGCTTTACAGAAGTTGTTAGAGCTCCGGGTGCTCCTTGGATGTTCGATGCTATCAAGAACTGGGAAGCACCCAGGACACCGATAGAGATCCGCCAATTTTTGGATTTGGCTGATTACTACAGACGTTTCATTGAGGGATTTTCCAAGATCGCACAACCGCTTACCACTCTCACTCAGAAGGACACCAAGTATGCTTGGGGTGACAAACAGGAAGCAGCATTTCAATTACCGAAGCAGAAGCTTTGCAGTGCGCCCCTTTTGTCTTTTCCAGAAGGGACAAATGATTTTGTAGTATATTGTGACGCTTCCATTCAGGGATTGGGATGCGTGCTCATGCAACGTGATAAGGTCATCGCGTATGCATCCCGACAGTTGAAGGTCCCCGAGAAAGAACTACACGACACATGACTTGGAATTGGGAGCAGTTGTGTTTGCACTTAAGATTTGGAGACACTACCTATATGGAACCAAGTGCACAATCTACACGGATCACAAGAGCCTCCAGCATATTTTTGACCACAAGGAGTTGAACATGTGACAGCGTCGCTGGGTCAAACTCCTGAACGATTATGAATGTGCCATTCAGTATCACTCGGGTAAAGCTAACGTGGTTGCTGATGCCCTCAGTCGGAAGAGGCACTTGAAACCTCGTCGGGTACGAGCACTGCAGTTCACAATTCATTCTAGGTTACCCGAACAGATACGCGACGCGCAGCTAGAAGCGGTTAAGGAAGAGAACATCAAGGCCAAATATGTGGGAAAGATGGAACGCGATTGGGAAGTGAAACCCAATGGTACCCGGTATTTCATGAACCGTATATGGGTACCTCTCTACGGAAACCTCAGAAAGCTAGTTATGGACGAAGCTCACAAATCCCGATACTCTGTCCATCCTGGTTCGGATAAGATGTATCAAGACCTTAAAGCCGCGTACTGGTGGCCCAACATGAAAGCGGATATAGCCACCTACATGAGCAAGTGTTTGACTTGTGCAAAAGTCAAGGTGGAATACCAGAAGCCATCAGGGCTACTTCAACAACCTGAGATCCCAGTGTGGAAATGGGATCAGATCTCGATGGACTTTATCACTAAACTCCCGCGAACTCCTGGTGGTTGCGATACCATCTGGGTGATCGTGGATCGTCTAACTAAGTCTGCACACTTCCTAGCAACCAAAGAAACAGATAAGATGGATAAGTTGACTCGCATCTACATTAAGGAAGTAGTTTCTCGACACGGGGTGCCAACGTCCATCATTTCAGACAGAGATGCTCGTTTCACGTCCGACTTTTGGCAGTCACTTCAGAAAGCGTTGGGTACACGCATAGATATGAGCATAGCTTACCACCCTCAGACGGATGGTCAAAGTGAAAGGACCATTCAGACCTTGGAAGACATGCTTAGGGCATGCGTGGTAGACTTGGGAACAGTTGGGAAATCCATCTGCGTTTAGTGGAATTCTCGTATAACAACAGTTACCATACGAGTATTCAGGCAGCACCATTTGAAGCATTGTACGGTCGCAAATGTAGATCACCAGTCTGTTGGGCAGAAGTCGGTGACAGTCAACTCACAGGTCCTGAGTTGATACTTGAGGCTACTGAAAAAATTGTGCAAATCAGAAACCGCTTGGCAGCGGCACGGGATCGACAGAAAAGTTACGCTGATCAACGACGCAAACCGCTCGAATTTCAAGTAGGTGACCGTGTCCTACTGAAGGTATCACCTTGGAAGGGTGTAATTCGTTTTGGAAAACGAGGCAAACTAAATCCACGGTACGTAGGCACATTTGTGATTTCGAAGTATCGGGCCCACAGCTTATCAGTTAGACCTTCCTGCCAAACTCAGTGGAGTTCACAATGTTTTTCACGTGTCCAATCTAAAGAAGTGTCTATCAGATGAGACCCTAGTCATTCCATTGGATGAGATTCAAGTGGATGAGCAACTGCATTTTGTGGAACAACCTATCGAGATCATGGACCGTGAGACCAAGACTCGAAGGCACAGCAGGATACCGATCGTCAAGGTTCGTTGGAACTCTAAGCGTGGACCGGAGTTCACGTGGGAAAGAGAGGACCAAATGAAAAGCAAATATCCACACCTTTTTGCAGCTGAGCAGCAATCTGATGTTACCGCCAACTGAATTTCGGGACGAAATTCTTTCAACATGGGTATGATATGACAGCCTGGGATTTCCTTGTACCATTCTAACAAACTGAACTTTTGTGCGTTGCATCCTAAACCGTGTTTACTCAATTTTCGGGACGAAAATTCTTTCAACATGGGGATAATGTGACATCCTGGTTTTTCAGGTACCTTAAACGCGCTACTTTATTGTTACTCATTCCTACGCTGATTTAATTCGGAGAATTAATTACGCGCTCGCAATAACTACGCTAACTTTAGTATTTAGGGAATACACGATGTTTGGGAGTTTTAACGGGTCGTATCTGTTACGTGCTACGTGTTATTAGACGTTTGTGAATCTATTGTGTCACACTTCAAACACGTGATTTAATATTTTATAAACTTCGTGTTGCGAATAATTGTCGAGTCGTATTGTGTGTAGTTATTTATCAGATTATAATGATCGGTTAGTAAATTCTATTTATAAGCCGAACCGAATTGAGCCTGTGAAAGGTTTCGACTTCGTGACCAAGCAAACCCAACCCGCCACCCACACCCCTTGCGGCCCACACTCCTTGCAGCCCAAGGAATGGCCCAAACCGCCCCCATTGGCCCCCTTATGTATACGTATATATGCATGGGGTGTTCAAAAAATAGCAAACCCTAAAACCTTCTCCCCTTGTGGTTTGCGACGGCAGCAGCCCCCCCCCTCTCTCGGTCGCGCAAACAGCCCTACACCCCTCGGATCGATTCCAAGCTTGTCCCGGTTCGCTAATTGTCATAGTTTCAAGGTTAGGGTTTAATTGTATTACGATTCACATTATGTTTTGTGTAGTCTTGATCATGATTATGTGCTTGTATGATATTGTTATGAAAAAAGTGTTGTGGTGTATGATTAGTTCGGATGAATATGCGAATCCTTGCGGTTGTGATGATATGTTTGACTATTAAAATCGTAGGCTGCGTTTTCTTTGTAAAGATCATGATATATGCTTAGGTTTTTGATATTATGAATATAGATGCATGATAATTAAAGTATAACCTGCTGCAAATCATTATTATGGGTCGTGGTAATCCTTAGGAGGGTTTCGGGTGGAGTTCTAGGGTAAAACAGTAAGCTGATGCTCAAAGACAGCACACTTCAATTGGCTGTAAACGAACCATTATAAATCAAAAAATTGATTTTCTGAGGCCTAAAACATACGTTTTCGAAAAATGCTTCTAATGGCACTGGAATCACATTTTTCTGAAGTCGTTTACTATTTTAAATTACTGATTTAGTGCAGCAGCTGAAGCTGCGTAATTTCTGTAGAATTTGCAGGTTGTTTATCGAGTCGGATCTCATAGTCTGTACGGGGTTAGGTCACGAAATCTGTAAAGTAACTGGAGACGGGAGTTTCCGAAAATATCCCACTGGAATTTCGTTAATCGGATGAACTATGATTTTTATATGATTTTTCTCGTGGACTGCAGTCAGAAAGCGACGAATCTGACTGCAGCTTAGTATATAAATTTTTTTAAATAATTGGTAAAGATTTAGGATTTGAAGATTTTACACTACATTTTACAGGCTAATTGGCACCCTCTATAAAAAGATTGGAATTTGTGGAACATGGAAACTATTTTATAAAAATTCTCGAAAACAGCCTAGTTATGAGTGTACAAGCTGAAACATGATAACTTACGTTTGTGTGTGTCTAAGTGTTGTATGAGTTAGCCTGTGTTTGTGACAAGTTGATTTGGTCGTAATTTTGTATGTTGATACTTTGCATGCATGATTATGGTTTCGATTAGTTATTACGTGTGCCGTACTGTGTGTTAGTTATACGTAGGGTTTTGTGTCAGTGTGTTCACACACTAACTTTGAATCGGTTGACATGTTAGGACACGATTAGCGGTTCCAACCTTTACTTCTTTCACGTTTATCTAACCGAGCAATTTAAGTTGAGTTCACGGCCCTATTTTATCCGGTTTTGAACAACAGGGGGAGAAACATGTATATGCTCTACAACTCTATCTTTTACGTTATGCGAAATTTACGTCGTTAACTATTCGGTAACTAAGTTATGTTAATGTATGTTATGGTCACTAAGTAGCTTTATCACGGAAGTCCTCAACCAACTCTTGGATCGTTAGTATTGGGTTAGATAGCGGGGAAATTATAGTAGTACTACTGGGCCCGACAAGCCCCACCCGAGCTAGTCGCGCTAGCTGACCGGGAATGGTCAATGGGTGATTAATTTGGCCTAACTTTCGCCATGGTCAGTGATAGACCTGGCAACTCAGAGGCAACAACAGTCAGCTTCGATCGCGAACTCCGTGATGTAACTTTAGGCTCGCTACCTACATGTTAACATTGAACTTATTTACAAACCAACATTATTATTCCAGGTTAGGGATAATGGAACTATGTCGTTATTCCGGGTTAGGGACAACGGGGAAAACCAATCTTTTAAACCGAACTTGTGAGCTTATAAAATTTGTGAACTCACTCTTCTTTAATGTTGACACTTGTTTCTTTGCATGTTTCTCAGGACGCTGGGGGCACTAGGTGCTCCCACTTTGCATTTGATCAAGACATTTTTATCGAGTCTTTATTAACGATTATTTTTGGGATTTTGGTTTTGGCGTTTATGTTGGCGCCCGTTACTTTATTCTTAATGCTTCCGCTAAACTTTGGAACTTTGAAAATGACTATGCATGTTTACAATAAATGTTTTGGAAAACGTTTAAATAAATCATATAGAGTCGTTCGACATTGCTAGTGTCTGAGATTCTGGTTTGATCACACGCCTCGCGGTAATACTCTGCAAATGGAAATTGAGGGTGTGACAGATTGGTATCAGAGCCACTAGCTATAGAGAACCAGGTTTGCATTTAAAGTAGACCTAAACTATAGCTGTTACACGACACTAGACTTAGTTGGCACCGAACTGTGATATCTTGTTATGCGTTATACTACAATTGTTCTATGTGATATATCACAATATATATATATATATATTGTGATATACGTAGCTTGTAACTAACTTCACCAACCCGGCAGGCTATGTCATCATCATCATCCGACAGTTCTCGACAATCAAGGGCGTCGGGGGAGGCACCCATGGTCAAACCCTCACCACCTCTCGTCCAACCACTGCTGTACCGGTCAACTCTTCAGGAGTGGGGGACGATCTACTTAGAGCTGTGCTAAGGAAACAACAGGAACAGCTGGAGATAATGCAAGAGACTATCGAAGCACAGGGTTGGCTGATACGTCAGCTGACTGGTAAAACTGAAGAGCTCGAGGAAGAGCAAGATGAGAATAAGAGAGTTCGAAGCATTTTAGCTAAGGACCTTCATGCTGAGCAGCTGAGGGCTGACTGGCTCGAAGATAGAGTTCTTGAGTCCACTTGGAGGATTCACGAACTGGAGCAGAACCAAGCACCACCTATCCCAGTACCCGCACCAGCACCGGCCCCTCCAGCGCCGGATTCTCTCAAACGTTGGCTCTGATGCCAACCTGTCACACCCCGGCTTTTCATAGCAAATCCAAACACCGGTGGGCCCCCGTGGGGAATATCATGACGTAAGTTGATACCATCATACTCAATTAAACACAACACGGCGGAAGTCTTGGAGTTAAATTACTATTACAAACCAAATGTTCAAAGTACAAAATAATATACAGACGGCTCGTAATAGAAGATCCACAGGCGGATCATAAAATGTACAAAAATGTGTATAACAGACTTTAGGGCAGATATAGGATTTGCAAGATCCTCTTATCACTACCGAGCAGCTTTCAGCCTATTTCGTATTGTACCTTCAAGCTTAGTCTTTTGAAATACGCCAGCTTTCGCTGGTAAATACACTCAAATGACTCATTTTGAAAACATTTTAAAAAATGATTTTTTAGTGCACATGGCACAAAATATTTTATAACTTGGGAAAGTTACTGTGTAACCTTGTTAACATATTCACTTGCTTGACCATACATATAGGGCGCGGTACGAAGACCGAGACATGATTAACGTACTCGCCACTTTGAACTCACGAAGGAGTTATTCCCCCAACTTTGTGGGTAATGCATTTTGAGCGTCTATCGGGTGTATGCCTACACCCGCGCTAAGGTCGTGGCCATTATCTAATGTAATGAGCTGAGGATATCCAGAACATGGTAGTTAACCCCCAATGTTTAAGTTATCAAACAAATTTGATTAAAACGGAATATGCGGATTTACTAGCCACAACGGCATTCGATTGATTCCATTTCCGACCAAGCGGTAATAATTTACCGTATCCCAAGCCCGTATAGGGGAAATAAGTCGAGAGTATTTACATGAGCTAGTCTTCGTTTAAAAGCAAGATTTAATAACTCAGCCATACACAAAATAAACTAAGTGCAGATAGCATTTACCGGAAGTCTCTAGTCTGGATTATGGCATAAGCTAACCAATTAAATACTAACGGTCTTATTTAAGTTATAGACTTCGACCGACTAGCGTACATGATCAAGACGTATAACGCTAGATTAAACGATGATCGGATAGAATGTAGTTTAAACCCAACAAGTGTTTTGACTTTTATAATATGGATAAACTATAAACATTCTGGATTTGAGATTTAAATGACAAGGTTAGACACGTTTCGGTTAATTTTCTTAAACTAGTTACATATACTTAACCGTACGCATATCAGCGATATTGGGTAACCGGATAAGTCATGGACAAGTTCTATATGCCTTTATAATTTAAATAAGTTGTAATATCAGTAGAATATCAACTTTCATGCCCGTTAAGGTTTTAAAATAAAACTATGTCTCATAAGGGCATTTTGGTAATTTATACCGTGTAAAATGAACTCGAATATAATTTAATGTTATGACCATAAGTATTCTGGAAATAACATATTTATGATATAATATCAGTAGGATATTGATTATTTGTGTAATTTATCTTCTATAACCAAACTATGCACCGAAGGGGCATTTTTGGTCATTTTACACATAGTTTTATAAATCATTTAGGATTCTGAGTTTATATCATGTACCTTTTGTAAAAATATTAAAATACATTTTGAAATCAGTAGGTAACAAGTCTTGGTTGATTAATATGGCCAAAAACCATACTATGCGCCGAAACGGCGCTGATGTCGTAAAATGACGATTTATGCGATGTTTAATGTAAACTGATGTTAAGGTTAGGTTAACATGTCTTAGATATGTTATTTAGCATAACATATCACTAGGTAAAAGATTTATTTTGAAAATGTATGATTAAAACCGTTTTATGAGCCACAAGGGCTTTATCGTCATTTATCGACATAATACAAGGACTTGTTCATAAACTCAGTTTATAATTTGTTTTGACATCACAATTAATCCTACTTATAGTATTACATCAGTAGGAAACTCATTTTTAAGTTTGTTATCGATTAAACCTTGTTTTATGCAAAAAGGGCATTTTTGTCAAAATGGCATAATTATGGAACTTGTGCATAAACTCAGATTCTGATTATGATCTTGTAATATAACCTCGGAGGGTTATGCTACATTATATTACGATCATAATTCAACTTTAGATCAGTGGTTAACTAATCTAAATCGGGTCAGAATCGAAAGTCAAAGCAGAAGTCAAACTTTGCGGCTTTCGGTTGCGAACCGACTATAGAACTGAAATTGACGAGCTGAACATGTTCTTACATATTCTAATAATTATTACCAACTTGTTTAAGTGTCGAAACATGTTTCATAATGTCACACCCCGGATTTCATATCCAAATCCATACACCGGTGGGCCCGGGTGGGGAGTATCGTGACGTCTGTTGATAACATCATTATCAATTAAACACGGCACAGCGGAAGTCTTGGATTAATTACTATTACAAACCCAATATTCGAAATACAAAAAAAAATAATATACAGGTTCGTAATAGAAGATCCACAGGTGGATCATAAAATGTACAAAGAAAGAATATAAAACAGACTTTAGGGCAAATCTAAGGATTTGCAAGATCCTCTTATTTCACTACCGAGCAGCTTCCGGCCTATTTTGTATTGTACCTGCAAGCTTAGTCTTTTGAAAATACATCAGCTTTCACTGGTAAATACACCTGACTGACTCATTTTGAAAACATTTTAGAAATTAGATTTAAGTGTACAGGACACAAATCCTTTATAACTTGGGAAAGTTACTTTGTAAACTTGTTAATAGATTCACATGTTTATCCATACATACAGGGCCCAGTACAGACACCAAGACATGATTAAATACACACCACTTAGAACTCACAGAGGAGTTATCCCCAACATCTTGGGTAATTTGCATTTGAGCGTCTGTCAGGTGTATGCCTACACCCCGCGCTAAGGTCGTGGCCATTATCTAATGTAATGAGCCGAGGATATCCAGGACACGGTAATTTAACCCCCAATGTTTAAGTTATCAAACAAAACTGATTAAAACGGAATATGCGGATTTACTAGCCACAATCCAGCATTCGATTGATCCCATTTCCAACCAAGCGGTAATAATTTACCGTATCCCAAACCCGTATAGGGAAAATAAGTCAAGAGTATTTACTTGAATTAGCCTTGTTTAAAATGCAAGATTATAACCCAGCCGTATCCCAAATGAGCTAAGTGCAGATAGCATTTACCGGAAGGCTCTAGTCTGGATTATGGCATAAGCTAACCAATTAAATACTACCAGTCTTATTTAAGTCATAGACTTAGACCAAGTAGTGTACGGGATCAAATGTATAACGCTTGATTAAACGATGATCGGATAGAATGTAGTTTAAACCCAACAAGTACTTTGACTTGTATAAAATGGGTAAACAATTAACATTCTGGATTTTAAGTTTAAAATGACAAGGTTAATCCCGTTTTTGTTAAGTCCCGTAAACTAGTTACGTATAATCAACCATTCGCTTATAAGCGAAAATGGATAACCAGATAAGTCATGGACAAGTTCTATATGCCATTGTACTTTAATTAAGGTGTAATATCAGTAGGATATCAACTTATATGCCCGTTAAGGTTTTAAAATGAAATTGTGCCTCATAAGGGCATTTCGGTAATTTCATACTGTATAAAAGGAACTTGAATAAATTAAATGTTATAATTATAAATATTCTAGAAAAATAATTTATTTATGATATAATATCAGTAGGATATTAACTATATGTGTAATTTATATTTTTATGACCAAACTATGCACCGAAGGGCATTTTGGTCATTTTACACATAGTTTATAAATTATTTGGGATTCTGAGTTTATAACATGTATCTACTGTAAAAATACTAAAAATAAGTTTTAAAATCAGTAGATAACAAGTCTCGGTAAATAATATGGTTTAAAACTATACTATGGACCGAAATGGCGCTTATGTCGTAATATGACGTTTTATGCGAGGTTTAATGAAAACTGTTAAGATCAGTTTTATATGTCTTAGATATGTTATTTATTGTAACATATCAGTAGGTAAAAGATTTACCTTGAAAAGATTTGATTAAAACCATTTTATGAGCCACAAGGGCTTAAGCGTCATTTATCGACATAATACAAGGACCTACATGTAAACTCAGTTTATAATCTGATTTGACATCCCAAATAATCCTACTTATAATATTATGTCAGTAGGAAACTCATTTTCAAGTTCATTATTATTTAAACCATGTTTTATGCAAAAAGGGCATTTTAGTCAAAAATGGCATATTACGGATCTTGCGCATAAACTCAGATTCTGATTATGATCATGTAATATAACCTCAGAGGGTTATGCTACATTATATTACAATCATAATGCAACCATAGATCAGTAGCTAACTAATCTAAATCGGGTCAGAATCGAAAGTCAAAGCAGAAGTCAAACTTCGCAACTTTCGGTTGCGAACCGACCCTAGAATTGAAATTGACGAGCCAAACATGTTCTTACATGTTCTAATAATTATTACCAACTTGTTTAAGTGTAAAAACAGGTTTCATAACACATATAAGATCAATTTATGATTTTTCCGAAAAATGGCATGTTTGACTTTTTAATATCATATCTTTGACCCGTTAATTGGTCTAGCAAACGTGATCTTCAGGAGGTGCCCTTTATAGGGACTAACACCTATCTTATTATGATCACTTAGCCATGTTCATTACGAATAATGGTTGGACCATAATGGTCTTAACCGAAAGTCAAGGCGTTTTTCGTAAAACGCTTGACTTTTGGCTATAAAAGCCTATAAACGAAAATGCAAGAGCAAGAAACAGTTACAAGAGGTTCCTAGAATGCAAGAGAACTATGTTGGATGCTCATTTCAGTTAGGAACTTCCAGAGGAAGGAGAAGAGTTAAAATGAGAAAGGTGCAAGTTCAAATGTTGAACCTTTGCACCTATTTATAGTTGGAGAGCTTGAAGGAGGTGATCCAGGTGTTTAGGGGTGTAAGAGGGAGCTTACAAGTGTCCCAAAACGTGGCATAGCTATTTGGGAAGCCATGGTTTCGGTTTAATGGTTTTTTCAATATGTGTGGAGGCCAAGCAAACTTTCTGCAGACACAGGCCTCTCGCGCCCCGCGAGAGGCCAAGGCCTTGCCTCTCGCGCCCCGCGAGCGCCCTATGTCAGTTTTTAAAATTTGCCACATTTAGCCCCTCAACTTATTAAACACTCTAAAGACCTTCTAAAACACCCTTTTAGCATATTTAGCCCTCCGTAGCCAATATTTGGCATACCCGGGATTATGCTCGGATATTGTCGAGCTATCGGTTTGTTAAAAGGTCACTCAGAGGTATAAATTAACATGTTGACACTTTTAACCCCTTCATTATCCAACTTTCATATAATCACGGATTTGATCCCTCTCGTCCAACAAATGGGACATGTGAGAGTTAGGACTTCGTAAAAGATCACTCAGAGGCTCATTATAAGCATGTTGACTCCGATGTCACTCAGAGGCTGGGCATGTTGACACATCGGACACTCAGAGGCCAAGTTTTATGCATGTTGACATCAGAAGATCACTCAGAGACTTAGTTTGAGCATGTTGAAGCTTTTAGTCCTTGTTAGTCTTTAATAGACTAAAATAAAAATATAACACGTGTCCCTTTATTATTGGACACGATTTTTACAGGGTGTTACACATAACATATATAAGCTCAGATTATAACATTTCTGAAAAATGGCCTGTTTGACTTTTTAATATAATAACTTTGACCCGTCAATTGGTCTAGCAAACGTGATCTTCAAGAGGTGCCCTTTATAGGGATTAACACTCTACCTTATTACGATCACTTGGCCATGTTCGGTATGCACAATGGCTGGACCATAATGGTCTTAACCGAAAGTCAAGGCGTTTTCTGTAAAACGCTTGACTTTTGGCTATAAAATCCTATAAACGAAAATGCAAGAGAAAGGAACACTTACAAGTGATCCTTAAGATGCAATAGAACTAAGTTGAATGCTCCTTTCAGTTAGAAACTTCCATAGGAGGGAGATAGAGTGATAAATGAGAATGGTGCAAGTTCAAATGGTGAAGCATTGCACCTATATAGTTAGAGAGCTTGAAGGAGGTGATGCCAGGTGTTAAAGGGTGTTAGAGGGAGCTTACAAGTGTCCTAAAACGTGGCATGGCTGTTTGAAAGTCCATGGTTTCGAAACAATGGTTTTTGGCAACATGTGTGGAGGCAAAGGCAAATTTTCTGCAAACACAGGCCTCTCGCGCCCCGCGAGAGGCCAGGCCCCTGCCTCTCGCGCCCCACGAGCGCCCCGTGGTCAGTTTCAAAGTTTGACACATTTAGCCCATCAACTTATAAAACCTCCTAAAACACCTTTATAGCATATTTAGCCCTCCGTAACCAATATTTGGCGTACCCGAGAGTATGCCTAGACATTATCGAGCTCTCGGTTCCTCAAGAGGTCACTCAGAGGTATAAATTAACATGTTGACACTTTTAACCCCTCCATCATCCAACTTTCACATATTTACAGAATTAACCTCCCTCGTCCAATAAGTGGCAAGTGTCACACCCCGGATTTCCAACCCGAAATCCATACACCGGTGGGACCGGGTGGGGAGTATCGTGATGTCAGTTGATAACATCATTGTCAATTAACACGGCACAGCGGAAGTCTTAGAGTAAAATTACTATTACAAACCGAATGTTCGAAAATACAAAATAATATACAGGCTCGTAATAGAAGATCCACAGGCGGATCGTAAATTGTACATGGAAAGAATATAAAACAGACTTTGGGCAGATTTAGGATTTGCAAGATCCTCTATCACTACCGAGCACTTCCGGCCTATTTTTGTATTGTACCTGCAAATTAGTCTTTTGAAAATACGTCAGCTTTCCCTTGTAAATACACCCAACTGAATCATTTTGAAAACATTTCAAAAATGTTTTAAGTGCGTATCAGCATAAAATCTTTTTTTATAACTTGGGTTAATTGACCGTCCAACCTTGTTAACAGATTTACATGTTTGTCCATACATACGGGGCTCGGTACGGAGACCGAGACACAATTAACGTACACTCCACTTTGGACTCACGAAGGAGTCAATTCCTCCCAACCTTGTGGGAATGTATAATTGAGCGTCTATCGGGTGTATGCCTACACCCGCGCTAAGGTCGTGGCCATTTCTATTGTAATGAGCCGAGGATATCCAGGACACGGTAGTTAACCCCCAATGTTTAATTTATCAAACAAAACTTATTAAAACAGAATATGCGGATTTACTATCCCCGAACCGGCGTTCGATTGAATCTCATTACTGACCAAGCGGTAATAATTTACCGTAACCCAAGCCCGTATAGGGGAAATAAGTCGAGAGTATTTACCTGAGCTAGTCTTCTTTTAATTTTTAATAACTTAGCCGTACACAAAAGTACTAAGTGCAGATAGCATTTACCGGCAAGTCTCTAGTCTGGATTATGGCATAAACTAACTAATTAAATACTAACGGCCTGATTTAAGTTATCGACTTAGACCGACTAGCATACTTGATCAAAACGTATGACGCTAGATTAAACGATGATTGGATAGAATGTAGTTTAATCCCAACAAGTACCTTGACTTGTATAATATGGGTAAACTATAAACATTCTGGATTTTGAAACTTAAATGACAAGGTTAAACCCGTGTCGGTAAATTTTCGTAAAATAGTTACATATATGTAATTGTGCGCATATTAGCGATATCGGGTAACTGGATAAGTTATGGAAAAGTTCTATATGCCATTATTCTTTAAATAAGTTTAGATGTCAGTAGGATATCAACTTGTATGCCCGTTAAGGTTTTAAAACTAAATTATGCCTCATAAGGGCATTTTGGTAATTTTATACCGTATAAAAGGAACTTGAATATAATTTAATGTTATAGTTATAAGTATTATATAAAAATACTTTATTTATGATATAATATCAGTAGGATATCGATATATGTGTAAATTATCTTTTATGACCAAACTATGCACCGAATGGGGCATTTTGGTCATTTTACACATAGTTTATAAATTATTTGGGATTCTGAGTTTATAACATGTACCTACTGTAAATATGTTTAAAATAAGTTTTAAAATCAGTAGGTACCAAATCTTGGTCAATAATATGGTTTAAAACCATACTATGCGCCGAAACGGCGCTTATGTCGTAAAATGGCGTCTTTATGCGATTTTCATGAAAACTGATGTTAAGTTCAGATTAAAATGTCTTAGATATGTTATTTAATATAACATATCAGTAGGTAAAAGATTTACCTTGAAAATATTAGCTCAAAACTAGTTTATGAGCCACAAGGGCTAAAATCGTCATTTATCGACATAGTTTAAGGACTTGCTTGAAAACTCAGTTTATAACTTGGTTTAACATCTCAAATAATCCTACTTATAATATTATATCAATAGGAAACTCATTTTCAAGTTCATTATTATTAAAACCTTGATTTATGTAAAAAGGACATTTTGGTCAAAGATGGCATAATTATGGAACTTGCGCATAGACTTGGATTCTGATTATGATCATGTAATATAACCTCAGAGGGTTATGCTACATTATATTATGATCATAATGCAACTTTAGATCAGTAGGTAACTAATCTAAATCGGGTTAGAATCGAAAGTCAAAGCAGAAGTCAAACTTTGCGACTTCCGGTTGCGAACCGACCCTAGAACAGAAATTGACGAGCCGAACATGTTCTTACATGTTATAATAATTACTACCAACTTGTTTAAGTGTCAAAACAGGTTTCATAACACATATAAGATCAATTTATGATTTTTTCGAAAAATGGCATTTTTTACTTTTTAATATCATAACTTTGACCCGTCAATTGGTCTAGCAAACGTAATCTTCAGGAGGTTCCCTTTATAGGGACTAACACCTACCTTATCACGACCACTTAGCCATGTTCATTTCGAACAATGGCTGGACCATAATGGTCTTAACCGAAAGTCAAAGCGTTTTCCGCAAAACGCTTGACTTTTGGCTATAAAAGCCTATAGACAAAAATGAAAGAGCAAGGAACACTTACAAGAGGTTTCTAGAATGCAAGAGAACTAAGTTGGATGCTCCTTTTAGCTAGGAACTTCCATAGGAGGGAGAAGAGTTATGATTTAGAAAGGTGCAAGTTCAAATGGTGAACTTGATCATCTATTTATAGTTGGAGAGCTCAAAGGAGGTGAAGCCAGGTGTTTAGGGGTGTAAGAGGAAGTTTACAAGTGTCCCAAAACGTGGCATAGCTGATTACAAGTCCATTGTTTCGATCAAATGGTTTTGGAGCTTTGTTTGGGGACCAAGCCAAAACTTTCTGCTGCAGACCCCTTCTCGCGCCGCGCGAGAGACCCAGACCAGGTCTCTCGCGGCCCGCACCGCCCCTGGCCAGTTTCAAAGTTTGACACTTTAACCCCTTAACTTATTAAAGCTTCTAAAAACCTTTTTAAACACCTTTTTTGGCTCTTTTAGCCCTCCGTAGCCAATACTTGGCATACCAGGGATTATGCCCGGACATCGTTGAGCTCTCAGTTCGTTAAAAGGTCACTCAGAGGTATAAATTAACATGTTGACACTTTTAATCCCTCCATCATCTAACTTTCATATATTTACAAAATTGAACCCTCTCGTCCAACAAATGGCACGTATGAGAGTTAGGACTTCACAAAGGATCACTCAGAGGCTTATTATAAGCATGTTGATTCCGATGTCACTCAGAGGCTGGGCATGTTGACATATCAGTCACTCAGGGGCCAAATTTTAAGCATATTGACGTATCAGTCACTCAGAGGCTAATGATTTAAGCATGTTGACATATCAGTCACTCAGAGGCTGTTATTTATGCATGTTGACATCGGACCACCACTCAGAGGCTCAGTTTGAGCATGTTGACGCCTTTAGTCCTTATTGGTCTTTAATAGACTATATTTAAATACAACACGTGTCACTATACTATTGGACACGATTTTACAGGATGTTACAGCAAGTATGAGAGTTAGGACTTCGTAAAGGATCCCTCAGAGGCTTATTATAAGCATGTTGACTCTGTTGTTACTCAGAGGCTGGGCATGTTGACATATCAGTCACTCAGAGGCTAAGTTTATGCATGTTGACATCAGAAGGTCACTCAGAGGCTCAGTTTGAGCATGTTGACACCTTTAGTCCCTATTAGTCTTTAATAGACTAAAATAAAAATACAACACGTGTCACTAAACTATTGGACACGATTTTACGAGGTGTTATAGTGCATATAAATGAGTCGCCACATCCAGCCATGACCCTAATCCAACCAAACAAAAACCATTTGAATGGTGTATATAAACATTAGGATTGGACCTTTGACCTGACACAGGACAATTATCAAGTTACCTGACTCTGAAGCAACCAGATCAACATTCAAATGACCTGATACAGAACCATTGTCAAGAATGCATCACTACCATTTCTAATTACCCGAGTCAAAACATGTCGATGCTTCGAAAGGAGGTTAAATATTTTGGAATGGGACTTTGGGTTGGTATGCTCATGCACAGTGTGGCAATAAGATTAAAGCATGGAGGACTTGGTTTTTATAAAAGTAACTACCTTTAGGGAATTGACGCCTCGCCAAAGGAACCATAGTGACAAGTAATTTAAACCCCTCAAACTATTTTCTTAGCTAATACTAAACCACAAAGGTATATACTTTCCTTGCTGGTTGGGTGGTATCGTAGTGGTTTAATCCAACCTTGCATGGTGTTTCCTACTGATTCAAAGCAATATGGTCGAGTGTGCGAGGGTCCCTAAGAAAGAACTACACAACTTTATGCATTAAGACACTGATGTATGTTGTATTTAACTGTGTTGGTCTAGTTAATTTAATAACTCTTAGCACGAATTAGGTGGGTTAATTTAATAACTTTTAAACACGATTTTATCTAGTTTTAAATTTAGAAGAAATGATTTTTTACTTAGACTAAAACACACACACACATAATAGGCAAGTGCACATATCGTTTGTAGTAAAGTTTATGTGAGAACCAAGTATCAAATCCAAAGGATACGACTTTTAATAGTTAACTTTAAATTACCAACTAGTTGATTAATTATCCTTTGTTATTTTTATATTAAAACTAGAAAATAAAAGCAAGTAATAGAGAATTAATTATCTTTTGTTATTTTTATTTTAAGAGCACGAAGAGTGTTGCTTTGTATCTTCGAATCCACTTGGGATGAATCATAGTTAAGTTGTTGGAAAGTGGTGAGGTTAATTAACTCACAACTCGACTCATAGTTAAGGTTACTAATGAATTATTATTAGATTTACAAAATGTGACGTTAAGGTTAAAATAGAACGAGAGTCGATTAAAGATAATTCATTACCCAGTCTTAGAATAAGGTTCTTTTTAAGGAACAATCCCCTAATCTTGGGTTATTTGCATCTAAATACTCTTCTCTCTTTTACATTGTTCCAATGGCTTACGATCCTCTACTTGGCATATTTTATCTCACTTCAAATATAGCAAAGATATATCTAAGCGCTTCCCACGGATGCTAGTGACACTTGTGATTAGTTTGGGCGATTGATCTTTATATAACAGGTGGCGTTATAATAATAAAATATGTATAAAGACGTATAGTATTTTAACATAGGTTCACCAACTTTTGCTCCGCGCCAAGCCTGACATATAGACCGTACTAGACAAGTCGCATAACCAAGCTTTGGCTAATCAATTAGGCCTAGCATATAGACCGTGCAGGCCAACAACGATATTCTTGATAAACGAGGGTTGATCACAAGATTTTTTTCCACAAATGGGTCAACAACTTCTCTAAGTTCGGATTTCCATTATTAGTATATGGGTTATTACACACCATGAGTGTACTAATAAGCTTCACCTCCCAAGGTTACCAAGAACTCCCACAAGATCAAGGACCAAAATAATCACAAGCTCACTACGAAAGAAGAAGAAGAAGAGTAGAAGGAATTTTAAAAACACAACACCCCACTTTGCCAAAGATTAAACATTTAATTCATACCAAGCTTTATCTTCAACTCAAGGAACACAAGGGGTTTAGCAAACAATGGCCATAACTTATCCACAAACAATGACCATAGAGTGAATCATGATAGATCAAGTATGATAAGATCAAACAACTTGAAGAAGGGTTGTTGATTATAAGTTCTCTCTCAAACTAAGCTATTACAAGTGTTTTCTTGGAGTGATCCCTAACACTTTTTGGTCTCTCAAGATCATAGAGTATGTGTGTGAAATGTGGAGAGGAGTGGGTGAAATGGGATGGTGAAAATGGGCAGCCAAGGGCCTCAATTTATAGGATGGAGTGGACCAGGTGAGCACGGGCGTGCCCAAGGGGGCACAACTGTGCTTGGTGTTGATTCCTGACACTACACATCCTTCTTAACCTTCTTCTTGGGCATGCCCGTGCTTGCTGCTGATTCCCGATACTACACGTCCTTCATGTCCTTCTTCAGTACAGTCTGTTGCGATTCGGTTAAAGGCACGAGCGTGCATGGATAGGCACGGTTGTGCTTGGACAGGTATCCCGACAAGGTTTGAACATGTGGCATTCGGGTCGGTTTTCAAAGCTTCTAACATTTGTCCTTTGTTGAGCACGGGCGTGCTGCCCTTCTGGTGGACTTATTATGACCATTTCTTGGGTTGACTTGTTGACTTTGTGTTCCTTGGTGTTGTGCACGTCGTGCCCATAGCCTGGCACGGCTGTGCCTATCTGGCAACTTGCTGATTTCTTTAGAATCTTGGATATTTGCTTCGTTTATGCTCGTTTTTCAATTCTTTTCATCCCAAGACCTTGGAAACCTACATTTGTCAAACATGAACGATTTAGGTAGTATTTGCAACTAAAAAGTCATTAAAGTAGTTAGATTTAGGATAATTGTAAACTAAAATATGTATAATTGATGGCACATCAGACACACAGTTCCTCGATAATCATCGAGCCCTTGTTATACATGGTAAAGTTTAGTTAACCAAGCATCAATAGATTAATGTATCCCAAACACCCATTTTTCTTATTATTAATTACAAACCCTTTTTATTTATCTCTTTATTTTATTTTTGAGCCATTTTTTACCTTTTGCTTTTAGTTTTAGTTTGACTAGACATTGACGAAGACTCGGTACTGAAAGTCATTGTATCATTGGACAACCTCGGTATCTTACCATCACTATATTATGCGAAAGATATGTGCACTTGCCCAACGTGAAGTGTAGTGTGATTGTATTTTAGCGTGTTTTTATAAATAATAAAACTTGAACCAGTATGTAAAACGACTAAAAATATACCACTTTTTATGTACGCACCACGACACGTCATTGTCACATCTAATCCTTTTACCGCATTTATTGAAAACCCCTTAACCTTAGAGAGCGATCTTCATCACGATGAACCACCCATCACCTAAACACAACGTATATCCATACCAACCCCTCGCCTAAAAGACGACCTTCATCACCCGCAACAATCTCCCCGAAATAACGAGATAATTACCATCTTAAACGCACAACCTTCGATTTCATATTTGATTGTTGACCTCGTTCATCTTCTTCATATTTTATGATGGCAAACTTCTTACTTCAGTTGATCGTGTCTGCCAAATCCAAGACTAGTTTCTTTGCTCGGTTGAAGGAATTGTTTGAACGATCTGCCATCTTCACCCGCTATTGTGTAGAACAACCTAAAGCACAACAGAACATATGCACTCAATCTACCACTATCACTTCATCCGGTTACCACCGACATACAAAAACGAGCATGGTCAGCGAGAGGGGTGGGTTTATGCCAAATCTGTTATAAGTGAAGTAAAAAACGAGCGGTGGTAACAAGCATGAATCGACCACCACTGTTCAGATTTGGGGGATGGCTTCACGAAGTGATATCGTGTTCGCTGATAGTGAATAAGATGTAGTGGTGTTTTTGTTTGTATTCGCGTGAACAAGGAAGGGCGGTGGTGGTAGTTCTGGAGATGGCGGTTGGTTTAAACGATGCTTTTTATTGAAGTTGGGTCATCCGACTCATGCTACATCTACTTTGTTGCAGTTGAGGAAGATGGTGGTTCATGAATCATAACGGGAATCATTGTTAGCCGATGAGTTATTGTTAACAATGAAGAATGAGAGAGAGAGAGAAACGGTGAGAAGAGAGAGAGTTAAGTGATGATTTTTGTGTAGATATGACTGCATATAAGGGGGACTAACATAAACGCCTCTCTTGTGAGGGACACACCACTGGATTTTAACGTATAATCTGGATGGAGTTGGTTGTAGGGGCCTAGAAGATTAAAAAAAATGACGTTGAGGGATGAAATGTCAAAATATTTTCTTTTGAAATGTAGGGTTAAACTGGTATAACCACATGTTCACTCTCTGTAATTTGAAATGGAGTTCCATTTTTTTATGATATGTATTTGTTATTATGCCCTGCATTCTTATTTTTTTATTTAACGTAGTTATGACAAAAGTATTTATCGACTTCATTAATGTAATCAACATGTGACAAAGCAAACCGTCGGTAATTTGTTGAGAATCCGTTGACAAAGACCCATCGACAATAAGTTGGTGAAACGGTCTCCCGAGCTACTTTTACGGCATGATTGTGATAATAACTTGTAACCAATAATCACATTTTTATAAACCCTTCTGGGAATCCAACTTTCATATAAGAATTTACCAATATAGAGAATTTGATTTTAACATTCCAATGTAGATTTTGAAAAAGAGTGTCACATTATGTGTACGTGTATTTATGTATACACATATGAGCACGTTCATTCCGTAACCAATATTGTTTTTAGAATATTAAGAACCATATAATGCATTTGTACATAATATATAAAAAATAATCATAAGTAGCGAGATAGAAATACATAGATTCTTACATTATCATTGTGTGTGTAACATTCAAAACAATATGTAAACTTATCTGGTTGTTCTCAACATGTTATTGGTTTTGAAATAAACACTCAAATATATACATAAATATATTTGGGTTACTGGTAACCAAAATAATGCAATTCTTAAGCCAACCTTGAACAATATCGAGGTTGCTTCCAAGCGGCTTGTAGTGATGCATGCGTGCAAAGTGCGTCATCAAAATCCCCCCGTCGCCCATCGCGCACCATGACAACGTATGTGTGTGCGTACGGATGCTTCACACCCATTTGCCCCCTCGTCCATGTTTTTTTTTTCATTGTAAGTTCTACATAAAACTCAATAATTTAAACACTAATATCTCATTCACCTTAACTTTTTCGTATGTAAATTATGACCCGTTGCAAATCTCTAATAAAGAACGTAAACCCATAGATTGTTAAATTACATAACACATGTATAAATTCATATTTTCAACTATATATTTAAATCTATACATTTCAATTTGGACATTCTATATAATTTATTTATAAATAATACATCTTCTGTATGCTATATAAATTAATTTTTGGAAAACCAAGGAGATCTAGGAATGGTGACGGAAAGAAGAAGAGGCGTGACGACTCAAAGGGTGGTGCCACCACCATCTTTGATGACAAAGCATAGCTGACGTCTGAGACTGTCAATACTAGTATCATGTTTGGTTCTCCCTGACTGGTAACCTCATATATAACCCTATTTGTGGTGTTATTCCTAGAGTTAATTTAAGTTTTTATACCGAAAAAACTAGCCAACTTGTAACAATTTTTTTTATCAGTTTTTAGACATTTTATATTCGTTGCAACATGGTTTTCTATATTTTAATTGATCACCATGCATATGGTTATCTGTGCACTAGAATGAGAGGAGGCCATTAAGTCAATTAGTTATGGAGTTTCGCCATTTAATCTTAAGCAATTTCATGTATATTTCTCATTTGTCTCAAAAACTCGATATTGCAACACTAATTGGTTCGTCCTATGATAATGTTTAAGCTTATAACAAATTCATAGTTTTATGAGCTAGTAAGGGAATCTGAATAATTTTTAAGTACTATTTTGTTGGAACTTTTAAAAAAGCATGTTGAGCGAGCACCATATCTCACAACATATATCAAAAAATGACCAACATGACCAACGCCGTGGGGACGACTGAATGAATAGGGATCAATGGATATATGTTGACAGGATGCGTACTCGCGTGATCAATCAATGGACGGGTGCATGAATAACAAGACCGGCCTAACCTAACCAACTCAAGACAAACGACGAACCATTCATATATTTTGAATCCCAGTCTACATAACAAACTAACAAGGTACTAAATCAATGAAAATAACAAAAAAATAAAAATAAAAAAATCACTCAAGTAAAGATAAAATACTGCCAATTAGTCTATGTATTTAAGCTTTATTAACCTAAAAGGACGGTATTACATTCTGAAACCACTTTAATACCTAAAGTCAAAAAAATTTAAAAAGAAACACAGTTGCAAATTATGTTAAAAAAATATAAATAAAAAATCAAAACTTGCATTCTTCATTCACATTATCGGATCAACAAGTTTTATCTTATTTTATCGTTCATAAATGAAATTTGGACATTAAGAATCTTAATGGTGAAAAGGAGCAAAGACTTTTAACATACAACCATTTAGTAAGAGAATCTTAGAATGAGAACCCCGCCATCGATCTGGTAAACCAACGGGAGGGCGAAAGAATCATTATCCCTATTTCATCTGTATGCTCCATCACTAGTGTACATAATTAGTCTGAATTACACAAGCATTTTTCCTGTCCTACAAATAGAACAATGCTGTCAAGCTTTGAAAAACCCAACCAAACCGCACCCAACAGAATCCCATTATTTTTCGGCTGGGTTTCCTCCAACCTCAGTTTTGCCGCCACTGTCGGCCGCTGCCTCCGACTTGTCAGTGGCAGAAGATGGTGGAGAAACCTCCGCTTTGTTAGGACCGTCATCAGCAATATCAGCCGTTGAAGTGACTTCAAGATTACCATTTGGGAGGCTATCAGTTGCAGACTCGGTGACCATTACCGGTGTTTCAATCTGTGGTTGTGGTTGGACTGATTCGGATTCTCTCCATTCGATCCATTCAGGTGGCTTATGGCTCTCACTTGGTGTTGACTCATCGGTTGATTTCCTGATAGCAGTGTCATCTGGGCCAGGTTTTGACTCAAGGGACTCCGAAGTTGCAGAATCGACGTCATTTTCGTTAGAAGTAACCTCATCACCACTATCACCGTCTTTGTTGTCAGTAGTAGCGTCGGTGTCTGGTGACTGAGATACAACCGCACTGGTTGATTGTTCATGAACCACCCTCTCCTCGTCAAAAGCAAACCAATTTGAATTTGTGAAAAGCGACCCGCTGCAACAAAAGTTCAGATGATTAAAAAGGTAATTTTTGATCATTCAGACAGTCTATTCAAAACACTTCTGTGAAGGTAAACATACCTTTCTTGGTCATCTCCTAGCCGAAGTGAAGATATAACCACTTCAGCAGATTCATCATCAAAGTAGACATCCTGCAAAAGTGTAGATATTGGTCATCAGCCTAAGCTTTTATTTGTCTTCGCATATAACAAATTTAAAAATTAAATCTATATGGAAATAAAAATATTGATAATAGTGTATAGTTTTTTTCATTATGAATGAAAGGCTTCAACTTTTCTTTAAGTAACAAGTATCATGAGAAAAATAACAGAAGGGGATCATGTAAGTCACATTTCCCAATAAGTATTCATTCATTCTGGATCATAGCGAAACCACAATAGTAATAAAATCAATCCACTTAGGGGGTCGTAACACAATACAAGACACTAACAAGACTTACTGATACACATACCTCATCATCTCTTTCCAGTGAGCCATGAGCCTGAACATAGCAGAAAGATAAAAAAAAGTTTTGTAAATTAGAAATAAGCAACTTCATGTTTGAAAAAAGATTTTTAAGTATATATATTACAAGAACATGACTAATTTGTGGTATACCTCATCATTATCGTCATTTTCATAGATACCATATCGGAAAGCTTGGCTTAAGTTATTGGCTAAAGCTGCCACGTCATAGTCTCTATCTTGGTAATCATCGTCATCGCTATCTCTACCACGGTCATGGAGTGAAGTTGGTCTCCTGTTAAATTGATTCGACCGAAAACCAATTATAAATCAATAAACAATCAGAACAAATAAATTTATATAATACTGAAGCTGTCAGAATGATTATAATGCCCTGACAAAATACTGCAAAATAATAGCAATCCAATACTTAGTTTCTTCAAACGCAAAACCAAACAAGTTGGACAAAAACCGATGTCTACATAATCTGGCACAAAATAATAGTTTTGGCTGTAAAATACTCACCCGCACGCCCACTGGTACACATTTTCAAGTGCATTGCGCTTGGTAAGTACACCTGTATGCCACTCTACCCATTCACTGTCACCCTGTTAAAAAGGAATCATTTTAATATTGAACCAAATGCTAGGATTTATTTCGAAAATATGAATAATATAATAATAAATGAAAATGACTAGAAAAGACAGAAATAGAAAAACCTGCAAATATGACTCTATGTAAGTGATATTAGCCCCTTGTTCAATAAGTTTGTTTGCTATACGTGTCATGTGCCCAACATTACCTATCCTAGGTGGCATTCTTCCTTCTGCAGGGAGTGTCGGCTGCAACATTCACTGAACTTGATTAACTACGAACTAATAATATTTCCTTCAAGCATCATGAACATTTATAAATACAAAATTATGATAATTTTAGAAATATGCATATTACATTCTTTGGATCAGCATCCAGCGTACAATTCTTCTCAGCATCAAGAATTTTCCTGATAAGATGACAATCTTCAAGAATATGTTGAATGAGGGAAATGTTCTTGCTCTCAAGGCAAGAATCTATTATTTGTTCAATGTGGTGATGAATGAAGTTATTGTATGGATACCTATAGTCAACAGAAAAAGTTGTGTTAGAATAAATTCATAGTTTTTGCATTGATATGATGGGAGATAACAGGGACAGGTGGAGATGAACTTACTCAAAAAATAATTCTATAATACGTATTAAGGCACCAAGGCGAATCAACTCCTTTTCAGCAGCTTCACTACTAACAGTCATTAGGACTGAGATGAATTCGATAATCTGAAATTTTCAATTGTTAAGTACAAATAATTTAATTTAAATGACAATATCGAAAATAGCCAATGCATTCTTACGATTTACAAAATTATATCACTTTAAATCCATTATTCTGCCTTGCAATTTTTGGGGCAAACGTCGAAAAAAACCCTATGAACTCCTGATGAAATCACATATAAATCCGTGGACTTTACTTTGCATGATATAATCGTTAACTTATGTACATAGTGAAATGGTCCTTTTAATAAAAGTTTAAAGACAGGATCTGACCTGAGTTTTTACTAGTTCAGGGACAATCATGCTAAAAGTAACATAGTTGGTAAAAACAAAGTATGCGGACCTTTTCAATGATTTTTTGTAAGTTACAGGATATAGATCTATAATCATACAAAAAACAAAAGGCCAAGGACATGTATGCGAATTCATGAAATTCTAGTTTTCCTGACATTTGCCCTAATTCTTAACACAGTATATACACAAGCAATCACAGAGTGACCAAAACAGTAATTAGTGCTATCCAAAGCTAAAGTACAAAGATAACCTTTAGGCGATTTTTCCCTAGCGGTGGCTGCAGCTTTCCATATGTTGTAGACAAAACACTTTCTTCTGCCGAAACCTCCAAGAGCTTTAGCAAACTCCCTGTACAAAAAAAATAGCTTATAATTAAACACAATGTGACAAAAATATGTCGCGAAAATTTACAGAAGTTGAAAAAGAATGGGATTTTGTTATAGTTTCAAAAGCTGACTGGGCGTGACAATACCTAAGCTCTCCAACATGCCTTCCACAGTCTCAGGTTTTGCTGTTACTACAGATCCAGGTGTCGATTGCCGGTTGTAAATGTAATATATCCCTGAGGTCTGTCTCTTAGGATCCAATAAAGATATGCACACAGACAATGAATGGACTAAAACTGATTTTGGCCGTGAGTCCTCCAAAGCATGACGAAATAATCTTGCTACAAACCTGTGACATCAAATATTAAAATGTCAAAACTTTCATGTTTGCATTTCATTCTTCGAAACTAGAAAGTTAAATGCTAACCTTGGGCTGGATATTTTGGCAGCCAGTCCTGGGGGAGCATATCTCGTTATAGCACAAAGTGCTTCTGCTGCATTGGCATGCACTTCAGGACAATCCTTCAACATATGAGTCGTAGATTTTAGTCATTAGTTCATAAATTTAAATTTCCTAAAGAATATAAATTAATTTGCAATAAAAAAGACAGTCATGTTTGCTGAAATATAGACAATGAGGAATACATGGTTTCAAAATAAATGGCAGAGTTGCCTACTGTATCAGTGGATGATATTCGCATTTTAGTTTTAACTTTTAACTATATTTTAAAGTCACAAAATTTGCCTTTGACATCAATGTGTGACCATTTATACTGTCACACGATAAATCAGATAATATGGTTGCTGGTAAATGGTAATACCTATCCATAAGATAGAAATTAAACTTACTGTGGAGCTGAATTTATCAACAATCATCTCCAACACATCTGTATCTTCTAGCCACTGCATTGAATCTACATAGCTCGTGTAAAGATGTTCATCAGCGCCAATCAGTCGAATAAGAACCTGTACAAGAATTAAGTAATAAGAATCAGAGGTGGGCATATACATCGGTAAGACATAGTAACTTTAGAAAAATCACCTCCATGATGGATGTAATTCCAATCAGGTCAACCAGCTTTTTGATAATATCCTGATGAGCCTGGCCACCAAATCATGAACAACTTAAATATTTGAATGAAATGGAAGTACCATAAAAATAAGTTTCACTTGTATAGAGTTTTAAATGATTGGCAAATTACTTGAATATAGTTCATTAAGGAAACTGTCTTCCGCAACAGCAAGCATACAACAACCTGTAAAATAAAAACAAAACATCAGCTATCAGAACTAGCACCAAAAGGGCTTGTAGCCTAGCAGTAAAAATTTGCTCCGAAATAACACATTAACATAGTATAAAAAAACTAAAATTGACAACCGGGTGAACTTACTTTACTGAAATAGCCAGCCAGTAGTGTACTATGAGGGTGTTCTGGTTCAAGGAAGGAGAACAGCATGTTCATCAACTGCAACAATATATGAAAAACTTATTTAGTTACTTCATCCTTCTAAATTCTGATTTTCAACTACATAACTTTTAAAAAAAGATCAAGTCTTCTGTACCTCCTCATCCTCCCCCAAGGCTTTGAGAATGATATCGGCTTCACAAGTAAAGATCTCACAAGCAATAAAAGGGAACCTAGAAGAACATAATAATCATTATATAATTGTTAAGTCTTATAAGTTTACATTATGGCCCACAAAACATACTTAAAAGTTCGCCCCTTTTCAGCGTCTTCTGGAGGTTCTTCCACTATGTACCGAACAAGTTGTTCAACCTGGGTCCTTTCCCTCAAACTGCAATTGACAGTTAAAGTACATTCTACATGTTACAAACTTAAGAGATGGTTATAAACTGAATATAACAAAAATATATTGAACTAAAAATTAAGTTTTTGACTACCACAAGTATACTATGAACAGTATGCACTATGCATCATTAAACTGCAAGAGAGCACTAGATAACAGAAGAGTCCACGGAGTCCAACTTAGCTCAAGTTATGAGACTTACAAATTGATAAGCCGGTTATTAAGAGCTTTGCATTCTTGGATTATTTCATCCTCATCTAGAAGCTCCTCCAGAGTAAAATTTTCCTTGTCCAATATTGTGTCCACCTGGGATGATAAAAAATGAGTGAAAGCATTGAAATATTATCTTTGATTAATGATTTGGATCACAAGGAACATAATATGGCAATCGCATCCAAGTTTACCTATCCTTATAAACTAAACCGAATCAGGCTCTTTCACCATCCTTGATACTAACAGAAATGATATATATGTATACATATACATATAGATATACATATACATAATATATACACACACACATATAATATATAACCACAATATTCACCACATTACACTGCAAAACAATCAGTAAGATCCAAAAATTCAACAAGGATTATGCAGAAACAAGCAAATTTGTGGTCGAGGCATGAAATGTACCATCTACAACTACAAGTTCAGAAATGGTGACACATTTTACTCCTCCAAAGTCCAAACCTACAAAATTGGTTGTCTGATGCAGCATAACTGAAAGAGAAATCCAATCAAATCCATTCTTTGTGTGCCCACTATCCATCTCACCTTGTTCGGTTGTTCCAACTTTACCACACTTTACCAGAAATGATTCAAAAGATTAGTGTGCAGAAGCCATTGAGAATTCATCCCAAGATAGGGGATGCTTTGCATTTGACTAGAAAACTGACCATTGACAAAAGTAGAGTCACAATCTCTTTCATGTTTATTGATACATATTCAGTAGGATATGCACATGATGAAATATAGTTGTCACTGAAAAGTAAAATTTTTTAAAGCAAAAAAGGAATAATATGACCAGGAGGAAGAACATAGGTTATGAGACTCAACCAATGATCTAGCTGTAAATTACAAATGAATAGTGAAAACTACATGAGAAATAAAAGAAGGGGAGTTGATGTGGCAGAAGAGAAAAAGAAATTGTTTACAACATATTTAGGAAAAAGTATTGTGGGCTGCGTATTTCAAGGATGTGAAAAGCATCTGCTGTCAAGATAAGCCGAAAAGAATCTCCTGAGAAGCAAGGCCAATAAAAATCTTGGAAAATAATTAAACAAAAGTAGATGAAAGAAAGTATGAAACAAGAAACTAATCTGGACTCTCGAGTAGGACACATGCAATTTTCTCATCGTCGATGAGATGAACTGGATCAAACTGTTTAGCTGAACATAAAGCAGCAAACAAAAGAACTAATATGGAGTGAAATGCCTATGAAGTTTGCTACCTAGAAAATGTGAATAAGATGGATATGTGTGCATGCTTCTAGCCTTCTACCGCTTTATGATACAATAACTAATAAGTGCATGTAATTGTTTCTGTAAAGATCTTCTAATTGTGCTAAGGACAATATGCAATAACTACTTCCGGCTTGAATGAAATTATGAAACATAAATGCACATGGTTCTATAAACAACCTAATCATATTTTGATCTTAATTATGGTTATGTGTTTTACGGCAATGTAAAACGAACACCCAAATCTTTGGAGTTAGCATGCGCATAATACATAGTCCATCATTTTGACACATATATTGTACTAGGAAGACAATCAATCAGGTATACCCATTCAAGATGGATACAGTATATCGACATATACACTTCCTTTAATTTCTCCAATCCAATAATCAATAAAAAATATCCACACCAGATCCAGAATTCGTTATGTGTTAACATAACGGAATTCTACCCAAGGCAGACGAATGAAACGGTGCCCCATGTGAACAATTACACCGTTCGCCATACAATTTTTTTTTCTATAATCACTGTTCCATTACAAAAGCTATAGGTCCCCCATCTACACAAACTGATGTAATTCCTTTCTACACACACACAAAGTCCAAGAACACTAGATACAATTTAACACATCAAAAACAAGCTCAACTATTCAAATACACTCTACACATTATCTATGTCTCTAAAAAACAACAAATCCTCACAGTTCATCATATCCACATAAATCCTCCAGCCATTTTCATCATCAACCAAACCAAACAAACGCGCCAACCAAGAAAACAAACTTACAAATAGCTCAATTAGCAACTAATCACAATCAGGATCTAACAATAACCATAAGCAACCAACCAATCTTAAACGAAAACCGAATAGAAATCTAGAATTTACCGGAGACGTAGTGGACAAGCCGGTCATACGCCAAAACATCTTGCGACTCGAATGAAACCCTAGAATTCAGATCTGAAGATCACCGGAAATCTGTAAAGGAAACCCTAGAAAGAGAAAATGAAGCGAAAACAATGTTATATATGTGGATTTGTTTCCGCCAGAAGTAGAATAGTTTATTGATTTGAAATTTAGAGAGAGAGAGAGAGAGAGATGATTGAAACAAGCGAAAACCTGCAATCGCGGTAGGGTATGGGTATCTCTCTGCTGCCGCTATGCCCATCGATCCATTTTCAAATTTACAAGTTAAATCTGTGCGATATTACTTACTTTACAAAAAAAAATATATAAATAAATAAATAAATTATTTTACAAGATATATTTATAATTTCCTAGCTGGAAATTTATCTATTTGCATTTACTTTGTAACGGTAAAATGTAAGCACATTTATTTAAAATTGAAATAAGAGAAACTGACTTATAATAATCTCATATAGACCCGATCTCATCTTTAAATATTTGCTAAGTGTAACATCTCAAAATATTAAATTGTATAAATAATTTGAAGCATTTAACCTATTTAATGAAAAGTTGCTAAGTGATAAAAAGATTATGAATTATAGTCCACTTTAGAATAAACCAAATATGAGGGACTAAATTAGCCAAGTAGGTAAACATGTTATATTAAAAATCAAAGAAATAAAACACAGCACATATCTATGTGCATGTATATGTGTGTGACCAGACAAGAACACCAAGAATCCATATATCATCAAATTAATCAAAATTGATTGGGAGAATTGAGGGTTAGTTCTTGCATGAACCGATTTTGTGATCATCTAGTCAAGAGGATCAAGAGGTATGTTAAATTTCAATATTTGGTGATGTTATAAAATTTAACGAATGTCACTAATTACAATTCAAGTATAAATCGTAGATGCCATGACAGAAATGGAGTTTTATATAAGTCTAGGAATGAGCCCTAGATGAAAAATTAGTGATTAAATGTCATAATTGAGTGTTTAAATAACTAACCATGTTGTGTTAAACGGGTTTTGATAAATATGATGAACACTTGAATTTTGGTTGAGAATGGTAGAACTTGATGATAAGATGTTGAATTCTAGATGTTAATCACACACACTAGACATAGAGACTTGAAGATGATGCTAAATCATGATCTTAAAAATTTTAGTATGAAAATCTTGCCCACAAGATGCTCGATATAATGCCTAAGTGACCTGAAATACTGAAAATATAAAAGAATCACGTGATTAACTAGTTTGACAAATTTCGTGATATATATTGTAATATGAGTTCTAAAGGATAAACCGAATTGAACTCTATAGGCAAAGTGGGATGAAACATCTGGTGGCCAAGTCGGGGTGGATACGCGGTTGAAGGGAAAGCTATAAGGTACGTGGCTTAATGTTTCATATGAATTTCCTTGTTTGTCTTGCATAAACATATGCTGATTATCGATTGCTACACTTGTGAAATATAATATATTCATAAAAGCGATGGATTTCGCTAAGGCAACCAAACGGGTCAAAATGATAAGATAAACAAATGTTTGGTTGAATAAAAACGATGGATTTCGCTAAGGAAACCAAAGGGTCAAGATGAAGTTTTAATGCATACCGGAACAAATGCCTGCATGGCTATTTTGGTTTAAACCCGGTCAAAAGCGTAAAACTGGAAAATAAGCGTAAACCGAGTAATGGATGAGTAAATCACAAAGTAGTTATCCCGAAAAATGGAGTACATTTATAAAATTAACAATTTTGTAAAATTAATGAGGTATATCAAGTTCATTTGCTCGAATGTGCAAACGGGTCAAAACTATTAGATTTACAAATTTAGAATCGATAGTATAAACACTTGTAACGAAGATACTATAGGAATGAAAACATGAAATAATGTTTTACGAATGTGTTACGGCAAGTCCCGAGTCATGTTTTTAATGTACAGAACTTGAAATGGGTCAAACGGGCAAGTAAAACAACACAACAGTAAAAGTGTTGCAATAGGTGGCATCGCCGGCGCATCATCTTGACCCGACGCCCTATACTACTGCCTACGGTTGTCTTGTTCCAACGCAACATTATACATGGCGTCGCCGACGCCATCCCGGAAATTTGTAAAATTTTCTAATTTATTATTGTTTAATTAGTTATATTATACTTTCTTTATCCAATATGATACTAACTAATTCTTAAAAATTGTAGCTGAAAGAAATCGTAAGCAATTCATAGATAACACTTATGAATTTCAAGTCTTCCGCGTTTCCTTAACCGTTTTTGTAAAACTGAACTTCGTAAACAAATAAAATGTTTAAATAGAATACCTATGAAGTGTATATATAACTTCAATTTTTGTATAATGTTTGTTTTAGCATTATAATTATATATATATAATGTAAACTTTTATAAATACTTTATGTAAATAAGTACGGGTGTTTCACTAACAATCTTATCTTTTAACTATTTTGCCTTCAATGGCCTTTAGTTTAAAAAGTTTAAGGGAGTTAGGTTTTTTTTCTCCGAATTACACAATGATATTTTACGGATTTTTTACCAGAACGATGATACGAGTCGATTGATGTAAAACTTACCTCGAAACATTGCTACAAACGGCTTAATTTTTGTTAATTAAATGTTTAAACACCTGAATTGAAGCATCGTTTTCATCGTTTAGAGTACCATTTCGAGATAAGTTTTACATCAATCGACCTGTATCCTCGTTCTGATATAAAAAACCTTAAAACATCAGTTTGTAATTCGTCAGTTAAAATGTGAGACTGCCAATGGAAATAATCAAAGATAGAACTGCCAGTAACCAACCATCTTTAGATAAGATTAATAGAATTCAATTTCCTTATAAATTAAGCTTGTGAAATGATTGTACATTTCTAAACTTCTGAATCATTTAATGAGTATGTTGTTATTATTTTCCCAATGAATTAACCTTGTGACCTGGTTGTGTATGTATTTATAATTTAAAATTTATTGGAATTTTAAGGTGCAAAATAGTGAAAACCGTTTATATAAATGAATGTTTATCAACATAGAGCTATGTAAATGAGCCGAACCTAACTTCTTTATTATTTGTTATTTATATACACATATACAGTTGTTTTTCTTTTCTCTATTTTAATAAACAATCTATAGATATATACCATAACATAGTATGTATTATTTGATTATTTATTTATAAACATATATAATTATTTTTATCATAAGTATGTGTGTTAAGTTATTTTTAATATGTAATATATAATAAAAAAACCATTATGCTATATACAAAATCAAGCTCCGTTAGCGTAGTAGAGCTTGATATATGAAGTTTGACTCGGACTCATTTATTAATCAAACTTATTTTTAGTTTCGAACTTGCCTTCAGTCGAGTTTTTAGTGAGTCAATCTCTAGTAGTTTTCAGACGGTTCAACTTATTTAAGTCCCCTATACAATATATAATTAAGTCCCATATACAATATATAATGGGAGAGGGAAAGAGAATAAGGTAGAATATTATATAATCACTTTCTGCAAAACAATATGTTATGTGTTTCTCATATTTTCATTTTAAAAGTTGATTGTATGTTAAACTATGGGCATGTTTGGGATTGCTTTTTAAAATAATTTATTGACTTTTCTAAAAAGTCAATAAGGAGAAATAGTATTTGGATAAGTAAAAAGGATTTTTAGAAATAACTTTTTGTATAAGGGGAGAAAAGTCATTTTAAAAAGTTAGGAAATCTTGACTTTTTAAAAGTCCTTTTAACATTTGAAGAAACAATTACAAAAATGCACTAACCTGACCTTTTTTATATGAATAAGCTAAGTCAAACATCTTTTATAAAACAACCTATTGATTTTTCCTATCACATAAGCTAATCCAAACACTTTTTTTAAAAACTATTATTAGATAAGTATAAATGAATAAATATTTTACAGAAAAGTCTTTTTTGAGTTAAATAATCAACCCCAAACACTCCTTCTTCTAGACACAGGAGAATTAATAAAAGAATATATTTTAATTATTTAGATATAAAGTTTATTTTTGATGTAAAAAAAATTGTTTGGGCTTCGTTTTAAATGGAAGTTCAAAAACCGGATGAATCCAATTAAATTGGACACCTAATTTGGGTATTTTAGGTTTAGTTGGAAACCGAATATATTATGTATTTGGGTAATGGCTTCAGTTGGGGTAGGGGCCGCTCCGCTAGTGATGGCTTTCCATCACTCACAACATTCAATCAAGTTTCGCTACGTCATCGAGCTTGGTTCCATCACTAGTGAAGGATTTTAATGAAAATGTCCATCACTCACCACACACTCATCTCCATCATCGAACATGTGCAACACCTTCAATTCTTCATGCGTGATCATGGCAACGCGTTATCCAGTTCACGCGTTTTCAAGTGGGTACACTACATCAAGCGTGATGGTGCCCTCATAACATGGCGCCCCGGGTGGCCTTAGCCAACTTGAAACACAAATTATATATATATATATATATATATATATATATATATATATATATATATATATATATATATATATATATATATATATATTATTAAAGCTCACAGTGTAACCACTTCCAAATCAACAATCACGGTCGGATTCAGTTAAGATTAAACCTCAGGTTTAAACTCACAAAAATAATCGTTGTGGTGGCGGTTCAGGACGGTTATTTACGGTTTTCTCATACTATGGTTTGCTCTACCATTTTATGTCCATGATTACTACACATCTCCGGTGGTTATCTCCTAATTTTAGGGCCCATTATCTCCACATCTCAAGCTTCTACAAACCTGAGTTGAGGGAGGTATTGTTATATAAGTACGGCAAGTAACAATTTGAATTATTAATTCCAGCAAGCAAATTACGTCTAACAGTACACCACATGATGCATGTATTTTAGATTTTACGGGGGTGAATTAGTCTTTTAGTCATTAACAGGGGGTTATTGACACTTCAGTAGTGGGGTAGTTATACGGTTTCATACGTTATACGTTCCCTTCCCAACTGGAGATACTAAAATCTTTTGCAAGGTGGCTTTGATTTTTTGTTCATTGCCAACAATATGCAAGAGAGCAGAGACCAATTATGGAAAAAGTGACACCCCAAAATACATGTAAGTTCCAAGCAGATTAATGCACAAGACACTGCCAAGCTTTTTCAGCTTCAGCTCAATAATCGGGTCCGGCTAGCGTCGACCACCACCGTTCGTTGTAAAATAGGTTTTCTATGGCCTGAACCATTACCTAACTTGCTCGACCCGCCCCTACATCAACAAAGGTTTTACGTTTTTTATTTTTATTTTTAACTATTAATTGTATCCATGGTTATCTAGAATATGTTATATGAAGACTTGTATATAAACTTAGGGAAAATTGATTATTTTTCATTCTGCTTAAGTAGTTATATGGCTGAAGAAAGTGCCGGTCAACACAGAAGAAGTGTAAGTGAAAAAGAGGTAAGCATTTGCAAACTAATTTTTGTATCAGTTTTCTTTAATCAAAAATGTCGTTAGCCCATTTGCTAAGTAAAGTTGTATTTTTTTTGTCCTAAAGCAAGATAAGTTAATACATTGGATCTTTGTAATAAAACAAATTGTAACGTTGAGCCAACTCGATTTTTAATTGAGCCGAGCTTGAGTTTAACGTTCTAGCTTGATTTCAAGCCTTATTCGTTGGTTAACAGGCTGAAAATGCATGCAATAATATGATAACTGAACTACTATTAAGCTTATTGAAAACCTAAAATTATATATGTTGACTAAAAATGATTCCTAGCATACATATAATCAATAGCAATGGTATGGCCATGCCTTCTCCGAAGGTTTGACGATACATTAGAACAATTACGTAAATGCCCGCAAGAGAAATAGCTAGCTGATATCAGGTGCCTAAGAAATTGTAAGCTAAAATCCAAGTGAAGTAATAGAGGTGAAAACAAAGAAGTGAACAAAAAACTCATTTTCTTTCTCCCACATCGTAGGTTTAAGCAAAGTTTGGGTCATAATTCCTAGAGTTAAATGCAGTGTGTCTCCCTACGGTTTGTGGCAGTTTGCAACTTGCCTCCCGGGTTCTAAAAAACTTTTGATACAGCCTCCCAATGTTTTCCACTTGTCACGGTTTGCATCCCCGCCGTGTTATATATCAGTTTGTTTGACCATTTGAATGAGGGCAATTTTGTAATCTCACCCCTTCTTCATCACCACCACCACCACTCCCCACCTCCATCATCACTCCTACCAGTCACCACCACCATTCACAAGTTACCTCCTTCATCTACCATTAACCAATTTAAGCCATTTTCCAAGGTATGCACCCCACTTCTACCTGCGTTGGATCTAACCGGCATCCAAAGATTCAAAATCCCATCTATTCCATAATATGGATTAGCTTTGTTTGTTATGCTGTTCAACGTAACCTGTCCACCGGGACTGTATTAAATTAGTTAGGGAATTGTTAAGACTTAACATAACCAAATAGCGATTTAAAAATATAAAAAAAAAAATTAACAACACAATTAAGTATTATAGTAACAATTTATTTTAATATTATAATAGACTAAAACAATCATTATAGTTATTTATACATTCATGACTATTTAAAATCCATAATCACTTTGAAATACATATTTAAAATCACATAATCAGATATTTAAGATAGAATTATAGTATGTTTTCAAAATATTTGCAAGATAAAGATAAAAGGTGTATCATAAATCATCAAACTAAATGTTATGAAAATCAAGATTAGTAGTGAGAGACTCACCGGATGCCAAGATTCATCGCTTTCGCCATATCCATGGTTCTGGTGGTGTGTTCTATAGCTGATTCTCCTGTAGCAATCACTAATCTTTTAAAACCATGGAAAAGCATTAAAGATCAACATCAAACAACTTTCAACATCAGAGGCTAGAAATATCGAATATAGATTTATTCATGGGTATACCAAAAAAACATTAACGTTAAATTACACGATATCATACACAATTCCAGTTTCCAAAACAAACACAGGTCAAGAGTAGTAACATTTACTCGACTAAGTTACAAGTCCATACATGAACACGTTTAGAGTCGTACTTAAACATAACCCCATCAAAGGTCACGCAAAAGCTGTTAAAAAGCCCTGACTAAAATCAGAAACGGTGCATGTAGCAGATGCCACTGCGAATTAGGGCTTTAATCGAGCCGATAAGCAAGAGAAAACTCAAAAACTTACCTTTGAAATTTCGATCAGAACACAGTTCGTCACAAACCTTCATCCTTCTTTCGATTATGAGAAAACCGAGACTTCTTAGCCTATTTTTCGTTCGATTGTAGCACTTAACAACAATTTCAGATCGGAAATCTTTGAAGATGGGGCCGATTTTGCGATTCTCTAAATAAGAAACAGAGAATTATGAGTAAGAATGTGAATTTCAAAATTCAATAGTAGCATAATGGAGCCCAAATGATTTGAGGTACATGCTTTTATAATGGAGTCTAAAGGAGTATGGAAATTTCAAAAGTCCATGCTTTCACAAGGGTTTACATGTTCACACACCCACTTGCCTATTTAGACACCCTTTAGATGGGTCGTCTAGATCTAGACGGAGCGTCTAGAGTTTGTTTTTTCCCGACCACATTCATGTACCGTACAACGTCAAATCAGTCACATCAGACGGGGTGTCTAGCAATAGACAGTGTAGAAGACGACCAGGCCAAGACGGGGTGTCTAGGGCTAGACGAGACGTCTTGAAGGTTGTGCTCTGCATGCATGTCAGTCAAGTTGCAAAGTGATACGCGCCGTCTAGGCCTAGACAGGGCGTATATATCCTTCTTAAATAGAGCCATGCAAAGCATTTGTGTCTCAGAAATTTTGCGATTCGTCGTCGGAATTCTCTCCGACTTTTTCTTTGGCTTATATTACTTCATCTGATATCATTCAATGCATGTCGGTAAAGTAGTAAAGTGATACGCCCCGTGTAGGCGTTAGACAGGGCGTCTATTTCTTTGTTAAATAGACCCATGCAGAGCATTTGATGTCGCATAAAACTTTCAATTCGTCGTCGTAATTCTGTTTGTCGTGAACTTTTGCTTGTATTACTTCATCTGATATCATCCAAAGGTGGTTAAATGTCATTAAGCTGAGACCGGTCATGGGTGCCTGAAGTCAATACGGTAGCAGTTATTAGGTTAAACTAGTTATTGTTTTAATTATTTACTAATGGTGATATCGTTGTTAGGGGGAGAGCGGTGTTCCCAATTCTAACGACCAAGAGAAGGTTGTGTCTAATGTACAAGACATTCTTCGTGATGGTGGAGGATATGGTGGTAAGGCACCCCCATACGCAGGCAATCCGTATCTCGCGGAGATGGTTTGAGAAGCGCCTGAGGTTTCATAGTGAGTTAAAAACATATTTACCCGATGGAGATCAGCCTTATATATTTTGGAAAAAAAATATTGGAGGGACGGTTTCCGGCGTGCAAATTTGTATCTCAATCGACTACACGTCAAAGAGTGTCTTGTGCTGAATCGAAGACTGTAACCGAAGGGAAACTCGAGGAGTAAATGCAGGTAATGAGAAATACTATCATTTTTTAAATATATATGGTTTTTGTTTGCGTAATAGAGTGTGTTGTGGTTTAACATAGTGGTATGTTGTTGAACTTATTTCAGGTGTTTCTATAGCACCTAACGAGTCTCAGTCATCGTCTGATGATTAGTCCTGGTCAACCACAGTCAACAAAGCAAGAACAATGGCTCGATCATTTTTATGTTTAATACGATTTATTTGTATAAATAATACAAAGATTTTTTTAATACAATAAAAAAACTTTTGGTATAACTAATAGGATTTTATTTACTTAATTTGAACTTTAATATAAGCCGACATTCCTTCAGTAAACCCAAGGCACAACAGTTAAACCATACCAGCTTTGTATCTAAAAACAAAAAACTCCGGGTATTGACAAACAGACGGTAATTATACTCTCCGAGCTCTCACGTCCAACCATGGGCATCGGCAGATGACGAAATGTCAATACTGCCCGTGGCGACGGTTGGACGTGAGAGCTCGGATACTATGATTACCGGTTGTTTGTCAACACCCGAGTTTGTTGGTTTTTAGATACAAAGCCCATCTAAAAACCAACAAATTACGGGTATTGACAAACAACAGCAATTATACTCTCCGAGCTCTCAGAACAACCGTCGGCATCGGCAGACGACGAAATGTCGATACTGCCGGTGGCGACGGTGGGACGTGAGAGCTCGGAGAGTATAATTGCTGGTCAATACCCGGAGTCTGTTGGTTTTTAAAAAAACCATACAAAGCTCATCTAAAAACCAACAAACTCTAGGTATTGATAAACAACAGCAATTATACTCTCCGAGCTCTCATGTCCCACCGTCGGCACCGGCAAACAACGAACTGTCGGTACTGCCGGTGGCGACGGTGGGACGTGCAAGCTCGGAGATTATAATTGCCGTCTGTTTGTCAATACCCGAAGTTTGTTGGTTTTTAGATAGGCTTTGTATGGTTTATTTGTTGTGCATTTGGTGTACTGGTAGAATGTCGGCTTATATCAAAGTTCAAATTAAGTAAATAAAATACTATTAGTTATACAAAAAAATTTAATTGTATATATACGGGTCGTCTAGACCTAGACGCCCCGTCTTGGTCTAGCAATAAGACCATTCTACCTCCGGTTTCTAGGCCGTCTAGGCCAAAACCAGGGGCAAAACAGTCATAATGTCAGGGTCTAGACGTGTCGTCTAGACCTAGACGCCACGTACAGTGCAGGCGGGATCTTTATTCCTGAAAATTTTTGAATTTTAAATTGAAAATGTAAATTACCATTTTACCCTGAACTGCCGCCCGTCTAGGCCTAATTCAGGGGAAAAATGTTAATTAACCATGCTGAGCCGCTCAGCATGGTTTAATTACCATTTTGCCCCTGAATTAGGCCTAAACGGGCGCATTTCAGGGTAAAAGGGTAATTTAGCGTTTTCCATTCGGGTCGTCTAGGCCTAGACGACCCGTCTAGGCCTCGTATATGTCTGAATGCCTAGACGATCAGAGACAGACGACACAAACACAAACACACTCAACCCCACACACACATACGTATTCTACCGTATTCCTGGCCGTATTTTTGCGAAATCATGCTTCTCCGGTGAGTATTTTCAACTATACTTCAATACATTTCAATGTGTTATGTATTTAGAATGTAGGTTGTTTGTGAATTTGAAAGATTTTGGGGTTTATGCGTTGTTAGGGTGATGTATTTGGGATTTCCGATGAACAAGACAGGGCCGTCTAGACCTAGACGACCCCGGTAGACGACCTTGAAAATTATCTTTTTTCTTTTATAATTTATTGTTTTATTCGTGTTAAATTGTATTATACAACCGCAGATTAGTTATGGACGAGATTGGAGATCCGATACACGGGGACCCACATCACATGGTCCGCGACGGGCCCCGGCAGCGCCGGTGGATCCGCTCCACGGCCACCCATACCTTGAGTTCCCGCCCGACACCAAGACCGCCCGATTTTGCGGCAAGCTACGCCGGATGCAGGTCGGATCGCACTCGGCGATCGACTGGGACGTGATCAAGGCGATTGGGAGACGCCCAGACTTCGATTCTTCATTCCCGTTGATTCCCCGTGGCACCGACTGTTTGACCTGGCTGGCACGCCGACTTACAAGGAGCTGCTCGTCGAGTTTCTGTCCACCTTCACGTTCCACCCTCCACGGGTCCTCCCCCTCCGCCGGAGGTTTCATTTAGGCTGGCCGGTGTGTGGCGTTCGATGACGCTTGCAGAGTTTGCCGTTCATAGCGGCATATACCTGCAGGAGGAGATTTCCACCGATGTATATACGGAGGGGCTTGTGGTGGTGAATAAAGCCACTCTTTTGGGCTTTTGGGAGGTCTTCGCAGGCCGTGACACTTGGGAGCATGTCAGGGCGAAGGGGATGATTTCTCACGTTGCCGACCCGCTGTACATGTACGTACGTTTATTACGTTAATTGTTTGATTATTGTTGCTATGAATTAATTTCTGTTTTTCGCTAACATAATGTGCAGATATCTACATCGAATGCTCGCTACGTCTATTACCGCTCGCGGACAAAGCCGTGAGTGGTGTACGAGCACCGACTTGTTTTTTTTTCTATTGCCTTTTGTACAGGAGGCCGTGCGCACTTGCGCACGGTCTCGCCCAGTACTTCGCCTCTGCCCACCACCGGCAGGAGCGTGACTTTTTGTACGGTGGGGCGTACGTCACCGTCATCGCCCGGTCGTTGGGTCTTGTGCCGCCCGCACTTACAGCTGGCCATACCGTCCACGCGGATGGGTTAACAGACCTTGCGGGGAATGAGGCTGGTGAAGAGGTTCGGCGTGCTAGGCGAGCGGTTTAAAACCCGCGAATGTGAGCCATGGATTTCGGAGCCGCTGCCCGATCACTTCGCTCCATTCCATCCGCCGGCAGATGAGGCAGCGGTACTTCAGGACCCTCCGGTTGATGTTGACGGACCGGCACCTCCACTGCCACCACCACCTCACGGAGCGCCTCAGTTTCCGCAGCACATCCTTCCAGGTCATGCCCCAGGGGTTGCGACATACCCGCGCTTACGAGCCGACGTCGACAGGCTTATGGATCTCATGGTCTGGGTGGTTCAGGAGATGCAGGATAGACGTGAGAGAGACGTGTTACCTGCTATACCGCTCCCACCGCACCACATCAGCAGCAGCAGCCGCAGCAGCCAGATCCCGATCCTGACTCCGAGGCCGACTCGTATGCATAGACATTTTGTATTTACTTTTCAGCTGTACAGATAAATATTGTTTTGGTTGTACAAATTTATGTTATATATGTTATATTTAACTTGATGATTGTTTGTGTTAAATCGGCATTGAAATGTAATACGGAAACAACATACACTTGTTGCATTCATCTTAAATTTTGAAAACAGTATTAAATTTTAGTATTATATTTTTTTGAAAAATATAATGTAAAAACAATTAAATATATAAACGATTGAAAAACATAACTCACTTTTTATACAAAAAACAAAACTTTTTAAAAACCTAAAATTTCACCTAAAAAATATCAACCTCCAACAACAACCAATTTACCCCACCAAAATACTATTTTTTCAAACTCCAACAACAATCAAACTCCCTACCAAAACACCCCTTTTCCAACCAAAAAAATCACAACATCCTAGACGGGTCGTCTAGGTCCAGACGGCCCGTCTAAACACTAAAATTTATGGGCCCTGCCAGGTACTTGTTGCCTCCTCAAAATCAGTGCTAGACGGGGCGTCTAGGCCTAGACGACCCGTCTAGAGCCCAAGGGTGTCCAAATAGGCAGCAAGGGTGTGTGAATAAATTGAGCCTTTCATAATGGTGTAGGAAATTTCAAATTTCAAAAATAGCATAATGGAGCCCAAATAATCAATTTTTGGTAAAATGCCATTCTATCATTTTTATATGCGTTATATAGTAGTATAGATGAATTGCGTGGTCCAGTTCAAGTCATTTTGGTTAAACGAGGTACAAAAAAGCTAATAATTGGTTTTTTGTTTGTTCAGTTTTCAGTTAATTTGGTTGTTGGTTGATTTTGGTGTGGTTTCGTCTATTTTAGGTTCAATTTTGGTTAACGATTCAGTTATTGTTAAGCTATAAGTAGTGTTAATCACACAATATATCAATTTTTTAATTAAAATGAATCTAGTAATATGTGAGTCCCAAAACGTATTCGGATCACAGTGGTTGATTGTTATCACCCAAATAACTATGGATTCGTTGTTTGAATGTACAAATACTAAGAAAAACCAAGCAAAGAAGATGAAGAATCTTGAATGGATCAAACAACTAGTGTTGCATATGAAATCCCAATAACATGTAATCAATAACAGCACATGGATAATCGGATGTCGGCACAATAGCAAAAATCACAAAACAAGAGAATCACAAAATCTGTCCAAGAAACTTGGACATACATTCATTGAACCATGTATATATACAGACTGATCACCCAGCGTATTTATTAAATACGCTGGGCAATTAAATACGCCGCGTACACATAAGTTTCACAAAATAGCACTTTTGACCCTTTTGATTGTCTAACTATTACAGAATCAGCTCAAACTATGGTTTATCAAGTACCAACGGTCTCCAAAAGTTCTAACAATATCCCCCTAGACCGTTGCGTGCTTGATTTTCTTCAATCTTGTTTCCGAGCTTCAGGGTCTGCGGCCGGTTCTTCTATTTGTGGTTATGTTGCTGCATCAGTTGTTTGTTTGATAAAAGCTTCACTAATGGTTGGATGGGCCTCCATTGTGACTTCATATGTGGATGAAGTCGGAGGTGGTTGAATGATCTGGACGTCTGAATCTGGAGATGGATCTTTGGTTGGTGGAGAGGATGATTCTTGCTCAGCTGCTTTCTTCTTGCTGGACTCTTCTTTTTCCTTTTTCGCTTCCATTCTGAGCAAGATTTCCATTACTTTAATCTTTCGAGCTCTCGCACGCTCGACTGCCCTCTGAAAGAGCATTCCCTCCTCAAGATATTCATTTCCGGCTCCAACGTTTATCTTATGTTTGTACAAGATATTCAGGTCGGAAAGACAAAACATAAATACATGCATAGGGTCCAGAAGGCGAATGTCTTCATTTGAATTAGACTTTATGACTGCCTCACCTGTTTTGCTGTCATAGAACCACTTCTTGAAATTGGTGAGCGTCACAGGTTGTTATGGAGGAAGCTTTACCCTGGTAACCACCTTTGCTGGATTTATAACCCATGTTATCTTTCCCTTACCGGTGAAAGGGTCCTTGGTGGTTTTAGACACACGTTTTCTGGGGTGATGAGGCTTGAACACTGAAAATCCTCGCAAGCATTCTCTTTGTATTAATCTTTCTAAATCTCCGCCAATGCTGCTATTTGTCGAATTAATCAGCTTGTGCTTGCTAAGCTCTCGTATGTCCCATGTGGGTAAGCTTTGCATATCGTGAGCGCTTTGAAAATATTGAATCACTCCACCTTTTCGTTTAACCACGAACCAACCGGTCAGATTGCAGTACTTCCAACTAATGATTTTATCGGTAATCTCAGTTTTCTCAACTGTGATTACCTGATAAAAGTCAGGCATTTTCGCTCTCTCATTTTTAAACCACTCTGGATGTTGTGGTTCAAATTCATCTCCCCCATCCGTTTCATACAACACTTCATCTTCCAACCCCCATTCTAGGAACTTTCCAGGCATTTATGCTTTATCAACTTCCTCTTCGTCGCTGTCGTCATCAAGGCTGACATCAACCGCTGGTTCAAGACGCTTTTCCTTCTTTTCGGCTTTGTCTGCTTTCTTTTTCTGCTCTCTTTCCCTTAATAAGTCAAAGTTGAAGATGTCTTCATTCGAGTACTTTGGCTTTCTGTTTGCAGCACCATATAGCTCTTGTACCATTTCATGAAGCTTCTCCATCCCTTCTTGTTGAAATCTAATAAATTCTGTTTGCTTAGCAACGTACGCGTGCAGTTCTTTGTTCTTCAATCTTTGTTCTTTCAACTTTCTCTTGAGAACATCAGTGTCATTGACTTAGTTCTTCAACAGACAGAATTCCTTAGCAGAAAATGAACCAATTTCCTTAGATAGACGGTTGTAAAGCTCTTGAAATGGTCTGGGTTGAGAGATAACTTGCTGACGAGGAGGTTGAGCCGATACTGGAGGTTTGGGCGGAACGCTTGCAGATGATCCTTCGCCTGATTTTCTCTTCTTTGGCGCTGCAGCCTCGCTTGGAGAAGGCTCCAGTGGATCAGCAAAAAGTCCCTCCACGAATCTATCCAATTGTTCTTGCTCTGATGTAACAACCTCAGGGGTTTTAGATTCAGTCATTTCCCTTCTCTTCATTCTCCCCTCCCATTTCTCAGCCTCCGCCACTGCATGGATGGCTTGCATTCTTTCAATCTCTTCCCTATTCGATCCAGCGCGAATGCTATCAGCCATGATTTGCTCTGGGTTTGGCGCATCTTTCTTGCTCTTCTTCCTTGACGGTTCCTCTTCTACCACTTTCTTTCCTTTTTCCTTGCGCTTACGTACCAGTGGAGTTTCTTCTTCTACCTCAGCTTCTTCATCAACATCAACTGAAAGACTTCCGCCTTCTCTGCCTTTCCTTGTCTTTTCTCGATATTTGTTGTAAGCAGCGAGAACAACTAGAAGTCTTTCCCCACGATACATCCAGTGGTGCAACATCACCCACTCTTTGGTTTTTAACTCAGTAATCTACCTTCCTTTTGGTAGTTGAAACTGATACGTGTTTCCATAATGTGGCAGGTTTCGATGTTGATCATCAATGGGTAATTGCACGAATCTAGGATACATCGCCCATGCACCTTTATTGACGTTATCAATCATGCAATAAAAAATCAATCCAGAATGTTGAATGGCTGATTCGTACACAGATTCAGCATAGCCGCGGACCACTCTAAATTCAAACCATCATAACCGCCCTTTCGATGACAGATGCTCATACAAAACGTGTGCAAGATGAACCTCCAGTCTTTCGTAAGCCCTGACTTCTTGATCTCGTTTTTGTGATGAAAGTCTCCAATGTAGTTCATCCCACGAAATCCCTCTAGAATTTCCTCCTTCTTTAACTTCAGTGGATCACTGGCATTATCTCCTAGGCTCAGCACTTTTCGAATTCGTTCCTTAGTGACTTTAATTTCCTTGTTCCGCATTGTCGCTGTAATATGTTTGATGTTGTTCAGCGTTCTTGCCCTTGCCATTCTCCAAAATTATTCTATGTGAATGGAGTAAATAGTGGGATTTGCTTGGATTGCGTAGCTAATTTTACTCCGTGACAACCAATCCATCACGTCTTCAAAATCGGGCTCCGCAGGAACTGGAGTGATTGGCTGATTATGCTTTCTCGTACCATCCCACACTAAAGGTTGAGCCATTTCTGAAAAGTGGAAACGAGTCAAGTTAGATTTTTATACCACAATATAAGTATAGATGTATGTAAATACAAATATTAAAGTGAATTAAAAAAATACAAATATATATATACAAAACAATTAAAATCGCTGATATCTACGCTAAACCTAAGGATAAATACGCAGAACATCTGACTGGCGAAATTAAGGTATTTTCGGCGAAAATGATTTATTGCGCTGTCTTGACCGGCGTATTACTTTAATACGCCTGTTGCTTAACTAATCGTTCAAGACTTAAGTTCGCCATTAGATGTCTCGTACAAATGCGTTGATTAGACATATTTACGCTGATCATAGATGAGCGTATTTAAGTGCCAGCGTCGATGACTATCTATGCTTAGCTTAGCTGGCGTATTTGTCTAATACGCCGGTTGCTTGAACTCGCTTTCAAGACTTAAATCCGCCAATCCTTGACCTGACTAAATATGCCATCTTCAACATAAATACGCCATATTCAAACTTAAATACGCCATATTCAAACTTAATACGCCATATTCAAAAATTTCTTGATAAACCCTTTTACCAAACTTGAACCGGCTAGATCAAGAAAGATATATATAAACATAACAGACTGAGATGATTTAAACACACTTAAACATGTAGCAATGGACATTTGAATATCGAAATCATACCAATATCGATTCTGATTCAGATTTACTGATTTCGGATTAGAAAACAGAGAGTGTGGGTGTTTACGGGTGAAGAAGAAGATGATGAAGATAACTTTTTGAAAATATTTACAAACGGTGAAAAGTAAAGTATTTATACTGATTGACATTCCAGCGTAATTATTAATTACGTTGGAGAAATAATTACGCCGCCCAGATACTTTATTGAGGTTTCTTCTTGCCTAAGAATCTTGAAATCAATTACGCACGAAAACTTCAAATTTTCTCCAAAAATGTGCCCTTTTTTTGTTTAAAAATATTGCAAGAAATTAAAATAAGCTTAATAAAAATAGAAAATTGCAATTTGGATCCTGATAATTGTTTTTGGGTCCGGAAGGCTCCTTTTTCATGTCACACCTCGACCCGCAGCGGAAAAGGTGATCGGGGCATGATTGGGTTATCATCAAAGCTCATGACATTTATTATAACGTTTCATATTTATTATTACAATTTAAAGGGGAACATACAATCATAATTACATCATGTTCTACACATCATTCTAGACTTCATTATTTTCTTCTAAGGCATTTCCTATGTTTTCCTTGCTTCATCCTGCTCACCTGTATCATGTGTAAAAATGGTTTTTGGATCAACAAAAAGTTGGCGAGTGAATCCTATGAAAAACATTTGAACAAGTTTATTTAATTGATTATAAAATAAAGTGCATAACCACATATGAGTAAATATGGATGTAAACTTATTCACAAAACACATAATTATTAAATAATGCACACACATACAATAATAGATTGTTTTGAGGCACGCGTTGCTCAACTCGTCTCCCACGAGGAACTGATGGGCCTAATGAATGAGTTTTGAGGCACGCGTTGTTCTACGAACTGATAGGCCTAATGAATGATTTGCATACAACTTGACAATATGTAATACATGACTACAAACAATATTTACATTCTAAGTTTAGATCACAATATGGTATGGCACGAGTTTAAATAAACGAGTTAATTTTAGTGACACATGACACACCCCAAAACGTGTAATTAAAAAGGGGAGTTGTAAGATTCACTCACATTGGGTGCGTTCGGTTGATGATGTTGAATGCGCACGAAGTTGGATTTAACCATGAGTGAAACTAACCTAGATAATAACATAATGGTTCGGTAAATAAGCGGATTTTATTAATCAATTTTTAGTAGGATTATTGGATATATTTTTGTGAGTTTAAGGCTATTTTCTAATTTTAAAAATGTTATTTTTAAGTATTTTTAATTGATTTTTAAATAAAATAAATAAATAAAAATAATAAAAAAATGTTGACTTTTTGACAGTTTGACTTGTTGACCGTTGACTTGTTGACTTGTTGACCGTTGACTTGTTGACCGGTTTTATTGTATAAATGTATGCGCCGGGCAGGACTCGAACCCGAGACCTCCCGTTCGCGTGCACGCAGCTCTACCAACTGAGCTACGTGTCTAACCCGAAATATTTCTGTTTTTAATTATATTTATATACTAATTGAATTAATCCGAAAATCATTTATTTTAAAAACGATTTTAATGTATCGCTTGGTGCTCGCCATAGGTCTCGAACCCGGGACCTGTGGTTTAGTTTGACACACAGTCCACCGCTGGACTGTGTGTCTAACTTGGTAAATATTCTGGTTATTATTATATTAACATCTTACTGAGTTAACCCGGTTCAGTGAAATAAAAAAAAGGCATTTTATTACAGCGAATGTGTGTGACCAGGATCGAACTCGAGACGTTATGCATATTGTTTGCACACAGTCCACCGCTGGACTGTGTGTCTAACCCGTTCACAATATCGATTTTAATTAATCTTATAACATACCCAACTTCATCTTCTTCGTTCAAAACACAGACATCGATTAACTGACTGTTATTTGTTAAATTAACTTAACGAACATTATGAGCCATCGCAATGTAAGGAACAGAAAAAGGTTTGAGGATTGATTGTACCGAACTGTTCGTCTTTCTTCAGAAGTCCGGCAAGATCGTCGGCTCTGTTTTGGTGAGCTTCGGCGGTTAACAGCAGGTTTCTGAAATTTCAGAAGTATTCCGGCGAAAACAGATAATCCGGCAACGTCGTCTGGAAAGGATTAGTGTAGATGGAAGTCTCGGTTTTCCGGCGACTTGCAGATATTTTCCGGCGAGTGAAATTACGTCGAGAATTTGTGTGGTTGTGAGCGAAAAAGTTAACAGAGGCTTGTGGGTGTATTTATAGGGAAGAACATCGATGAATTTAGTCCGATTACCGACTTGATTCGTCGGTCAATAATTTCTCCGGCGGTTATGACGGATGTCGCGGACTGGACATCGATTATAACTGATGTTAAGGTTAATGCTTCGGTTAAATCAGAAGAAACCGTCCAATCTCGGCGAAATCGTCGGGATTTCCGACGACTGCGATTTGGGCGCGTCAGTTTGAATTCGAGATTTATGTTATGTATTAATTGTTTCAATATGTACACAAACAACACAAGTGGCGGAGTGGTTGAGCGTGTGGGAGTTAAGACTTGGTTGACCCGGGTTCGAATCCCGGTTTCAGCATTTCATTTTTAATTCGCCATTTTCAATACATTTTCAAATATAAATTATATATTCCAATATACTTATTAATTATGTATTGTTTAAAATTATTTGAGCATTAAATACGCAACGAAATTTTTAACTGATTGTTCGGTTAATAAACGAAGCGGGTTTGGTATATCCGGTTTTTTACGGATGTTATAGTATCCCCTACTTTTTAGAAATTTCGTCCCGAAATTTAAGTAGTGGCATATTTGTCTAAAAAGGATGGTGTTTAATTTGACAGTTACATACTTAGAAAAAGAGTAAGATTTTAAATTTTTGTTTGAGGCGGTAACGTTCCTTGTAAGGGTTGAGTACCCTGCTACAGGAATCGCTTTTTGTTGCCTACGGTAAAAATATTGATAAGCGGAGTTGATTCACTAAGTATGATTTCATGCGCAAGAGTTTTGATATGTTTGGAAAGATAAGGTTATATCCTAAAACAAAACTTCTAATACTACAACCTACACGGAACTTCTCATAACCGCCTGACAATGCCTCTGATCCTTTGGCAAGAATACTTATATATAGGAAGTACCAGCGGCGTATCCACCATATTCTCGTCAAATTTTCATTGGTTTTATCAGTAAGTTATGATTGGTTCTATGATGTGACTCTAGAACATAAATAAACACAACAACCAATATCTGAGTCCAAATTCTGATAGCATACATGTTTGAATGGTGACAGTTCCTCTCTCGTTTGTTATGATGGAGAGGTTAGTTTATGTATAAATAGAACACAATCCAATTTCTTTAAATGATGAGATGATATGAATGCTAAATCAGTGAGTATAACACAAACTTCAACCAAGACAATACTAAATCCTACATGGAACTTCTCATAACCGCCTGACAATGCCTCTGATCCTTTGACAAGAATACTTATATATAGGAAGTACCAGCGGCGTATCCACCATATTCTCGTCAAATTTTCATTGGTTTTATCAGTAAGTTATGATTAGTCCTATGTGACTCTAAAACATAAACAAACACAACAACCAAAGCTTGAGTCTTAATTCTGATAGTATACATGTTTGAATGATGACGGTACCTCTCTCGTTTGTTGTGATGGAGAGGTTAGTCTATGTAGAAATGGAACACAATCCAATTTCTTTAGATGATGATATGATATGAATGTTAAATCAGTGAATGTAACACAAATTTCAACCAAGACAATACTAAATCCTACATGGAACTTCTCAAAACCGCCTGATAATGCCTCTGATCCTTTGACAAGAATACTTATATATAGGAAGTACCAGCGGCGTATCCACCATATTCTTGTCAAATTTTCATTGGTTTTATCAGTAAGTTATGATTAGTTCTATGTGACTCTAATACATAAATAAACACAACCAACCATAGCTTTGAGTCTAAATCCTGATAGTATACATGTTTGAATGATGACAGTACCTCTCTCGTTTGTTATGATGGAGAGGTTAGTCCTTGTGGAAGTGAGACATAGCTCAACTTCTTTAAATGATGAAATTGAAATACGTTGAGATGTATGATGATGTAAATACTAAATCAGTGGGTATAAAACAAACTTCGACCAAGACGTTACTAAATCCTACATGGAACTTCTCATAACCGCCTGACAATGCCTTTGATCCTTTGGCAAGAATACTTATATATAGGAAGTACCAGCGGCGTATCCACCATATTCTTGTCAAATTTTCATTGGCTTTATCCGCAAGTTATGATTAGTTCTATGTGACTATAATACATAAACAAACACAATCAACCAAAGCTTGAGATAACATAAAGAAAAACATAAAAACGAAGCGGTTGGAGTTGAATCTTGATTTTTGGTGAAGGAGACTAGTTGGGTGGTTCGTTTGGGCCGTCATTATCTTCAATAAGATTGGAGTTGATGTTGAAAACTCTTCCTCTTGCTGGTGGCCTAGTGGTTGGGTTTTCTTGATTTGCTTGGTTAACTGGGTTTGATTGAGCTTGAGCGTTTATGATGTTAACCAATCGAGGGCACGTGTTTCTAAAGTGAGTAGGGTCGCCACAATTAAAACAAGATCGAACATAAGGTAACATGGGGTATTGGGGTTGTTGATAGGTTTGGATCATGTTTTGAGTAGGGGGAGAGATTTGGTTTTGAGAGGTGCGGCAAGCCTTGCTCAAATGACCATAGCTTCCACAATTCGCACATAGTCGACAAGGTAAGGTAGATGGATGGTGATAAAAACAGGTGTTACATTGAGGGTGAGGTCCAAGGCATGGTTACTTATTTGGGTAAGTTGAGTTGGGTGCTACTTGAGTGATTGGGATAGCTTGGATGGGTATGGCTTGTGAAATTGGTTGATTACGTTGGGTGACAGCGAAAAGTTGCCCATCTCGTTTTCTCTTAAAAATGGGTTGAGAGGGGGATTCGGTTTGGGTGGAGTTTAAAGTTTCAGTTGATGCTTTATCCTTCTTCTTCTCCTCCTTGAAGTCTTTATTCCGGATGCGGTTCTCGGTGAGCTCTGTAGCTAACTCCATTGCTGCTTCCAAGGTTACAGGTGTCGTACTTATTACAGAGTCTTGAATTTTTGACGGAAGACCTCGAATGTAGTGCTCGATCAAACGGTAGAGGGGAGTGAACAAGTTGGGAACCATTTGATTAACTCGAGGAATCTTTTGTTGTATGTGGTGTGGTCTCCTTCCTTTTGCTTCAACGAATAAAACTCATCTTCTAATTTCTTGATTTCGCTCCTTGGGCAAAACCGTCTTGTCATGATTTCCTTCAACTCTTCCCAAGTCAAAGTCATAGCGTCTTCAACACCTCGTTTGGCCTTCTCTGTATTCCACCAAGTAAGTGCTATTCCAAATAAACGACCAGTAGCATATCGCACTTTGCGATCATCGGGGCAATCGCAATTTAGAAAAGTGTTCTCCATTTCTTCAAATCAATGGAGGAGAGCGGTGACACCTTCAGTCCCTTCGTATTTTGGAGGGTCGCAGGATTTGAAATGCTTGTAGGTGCATTTAGTGGTATTTGGGGGAGGGTTGATAACATTTTGATCTTCTTGGTTGACAGGATTAGCGGTAAGGGCTTGTTGGATTTGAACTACAATGTTGGGTATTACGACAGCCATTTGTTGAGCGATTAGGGCAGCCATGCGCTCGCGGGCTTTTCCTGCTCTCATCTTCCTACGAGCGAGGCTAGAAGACATCTACAAGGAATACATATCAAGAGTATGAGTTGGATGTTTTTGGGATCATGGGTTGTATTTAGGAATGAACATTCATAAAATAAATATAACATAATAAATCCACTACATCCATAGGATGTCTTGGGCTTTGCTCGTAATTGGGCATTGCATGCCGCCATACTTCACCTTCGTAATCATGTGGGCCCCCATAAATACCGGGTTTTTCATACAGTTCGCATGTGTTAGCCTGGTTACGTACACTAAAACCCGGAGAAAATCGAGAAATATGTAACGTATGATATTCGGAATGTGTCAAGGTGTGGACACGGTGACACCTCAAAGTGGGGTTAGTTCGAACGACGTTTGGTGTGGCACGCTTTGGCCTAATAGGTCCTTCGTACTCTCATCGTTAGTCCCCAGGTAGGCAAACTGGTCCGTTATATTGGATTTATACGAATGCCAACCTCGACAGGACGTTCCGACTACCGGTACTCGTACCCTTACAGTTACTACATGCCCGTCGCAGAACTCACTTTGATGAGATTTGAAAAATGAAAAATGCGACAAAATCTTTGAATAACGAAAGTATGAAGATGATTTGAATATGTGAACATTGAAATATGTATGATAAATGTGTATGTAAGTATGTATGTTTGACTGTAAGTATAATTCACTATGTATCACAAAATGTAATATTGGAAATGTTTGCATGCGTTTGTGTATGTAATAAATATGAAACAAAAAAATATCATAAGTTTGCATGTAACCACATAAACAATTAAAATCTAGTCAACTATAGTATAGGCTCTAAGGGTCTAATAACCTATCCTATATCCCTATAGTCATGGCTCTGATACCAATCTGTCACACCCCGACCCGCAGCGGAAAAGGTGATCGGGGCATGATTGGGTTATCATCAAAGCTCATGACATTTATTATAACGTATCATATTTATTATTACAATTTAAAGGGAAACATACAATCATAATTACGTCATGTTCTACACATCATTCTAGACTTCATTATTTTCTTCTAAGGCATTTCCTATGTTTTCCTTGCTTCATCCTGCTCACCTGTATCATGTGTAAAAATGGTTTTTGGATCAACAAAAGTTGGCGAGTGAATCCTATGAAAAACATTTGAACAAGTTTATTTAATTGATTATAAAATAAAGTGCATAACCACATATGAGTAAATACAGATGTAAACTTATTCACAAAACACATAATTATTAAATAATGCACACACATACAATAATAGATTGTTTTGAGGCACGCGTTGCTCAACTCGTCTCCCACGAGGAACTAATGGGCCTAATGAATGAGTTTTGAGGCACGCGTTGTTCTACGAACTGATGGGCCTAATGAATGATTTGCATACAACTTGACAATATGTAATACATAACTACAAACAATATTTACATTCTAAGTTTAGATCACAATATGGTATGGCACGAGTTTAAATAAACGAGTTAATTTCAGTGACACATGACACACCCCAAAACGTGTAATTAAAAAGGGGAGTTGTAAGATTCACTCACATTGGTGCGTTCGGTTGATGATGTTATATGCGCACGAAGTTGGATTTAACCATGAGTGAAACTAACCTAGATAATAACATAATGGTTCGGTAAATAAGCGGATTTTATTAATCAATTTTTAGTAGGATTATTGGATATATTTTTGTGAGTTTAAGGCTATTTTCTAATTTTAAAAATGTTATTTTTAAGTATTTTTAATTGATTTTTAAATAAAACAAATAAATAAAAATAATAAAAAAATGTTGACTTTTTGACAGTTTGACTTGTTGACCGTTGACTTGTTGACTGGTTTTATTGTATAAATGTATGCGTCGGGCAGGACTCGAACCCGAGACCTCCCGTTCGCGTGCACGCAGCTCTACCAACTGAGCTACGTGTCTAACCCGAAATATTTCTGTTTTTAATTATATTTATATACTAATTGAATTAATCCGAAAATCATTTATTTTAAAAACGATTTTAATGTATCGCTTGGTGCTCGCCACAGGTCTCGAACCCGGGACCTGTGGTTTAGTTTGACACACAGTCCACCGCTGGACTGTGTGTCTAACTTGGTAAATATTCTGGTTATTATTATATTAACATCTTACTGAGTTAACCCGGTTCAGTGAAATAAAAAAAAAGGCATTTTATTATAGCGAATGTGTGTGACCAGGATCGAACTCGAGACGTTATGCATATTCTTTGCACACAGTCCACCGCTGGACTGTGTGTCTAACCCGTTCATAATATCGATTTTAATTAATCTTATAACATACCCAACTTCATCTTCTTCGTTCAAAACACAGACATCGATTAACTGACTGTTATTTGTTAAATTAACTTAACGAACATTATGAGCCATCGCAATGTAAGGAACAGAAAAAGGTTTGAGGATTGATTGTACCGAACTGTTCGTCTTTCTTCAGAAGTCCGGCAAGATCGTCGGCTCTGTTTTGGTGAGCTTCGGCGGTTAACAGCAGGTTTCTGAAATTTCAGAAGTTTTCCGGCGAAAACAGATAATCCGGCAACGTCGTCTGGAAAGGATTCGTGTAGATGGAAGTCTCGATTTTCCGGCGACTTGCAGATATTTTTCGGCGAGTGAAATTACGTCGAGAATTTGTGTGGTTGTGAGCGAAAAAGTTAACAGAGGCTTGTGGGTGTATTTATAGGGAGAAGATCGATGAATTTAGTCCGATTACCGACTTGATTCGTCGGTCAATAATTTCTCCGACGGTTATGACGGATGTCGCGGACTGGAGGTTAATGCTTCGGTTAAATCAGAAGAAACCGTCCAATCTCGGCGAAATCGTCGGGATTTCCGACGACTGCGATTTGGGCGCGTCAGTTTGAATTCGAGATTTATGTTATGTATTAATTGTTTCAATATGTACACAAACAACACAAGTGGCGGAGTGGTTGAGCGTGTGGGAGTTAAGACTTGGTTGACTCGGCTGACCCGGCTGACCCGGGTTCGAATCCCGGTTTCAGCATTTCATTTTTAATTCGCTATTTTTAATACATTTTCAAATATAAATTATATATTCCAATATACTTATTAATTATGTATCGTTTAAAATTAATTTGAGCATTAAATACGCAACGAAATTTTTAACTGATTGTTCGGTTAATAAACGAAGCGGGTTTGGTAAATCCGGTTTCTGACGGATGTTACATTTCACACAAATTTTATGCTAACTCACTCGAATCCTGTGACTTTCCTGCAAAAGATCATACTGGTGACACTTCGTTCGTTTGAGATAAAATATTAGATATATTAAATAATTAAGGCACAAGAAAAACTGTCAGTATATTTGTCCTTTTAAATCCATGCACTTATCTTTCAACATGCGATCAGAGAGCCTTTTTATCATGTTGTGGTAATATTAACAAGAAATTCAATGTTCCCCCGCTCATGCTGAAACAGTTAGAATGTTGTGCCCGTGAGTCCCACGTCAGCACATACCCCCGCGATCAAGGTATGCTCAAAGATTCTTCATAGCATGTTAGTATATTGACCTCATTCGTATTAGAAATTTCAACGTTAGACAGTTGGTGTTTAGGTCAGTACTCCCGTACAGCAGAGAGACCAAGGTCTAACAAGGGCTATGACAGATACCAGATGCGGTATGATTTAAGCACTTGAATGATTCTCAATGAAAGCTTCATTTGTGTAGGGTTTTAGCCCCATAGGCTCTTTTTGAAAAGATATCATAATTGTGTCTAGGTCAGCATATATCTGGATGCAGCAGAAGAGCAACTATGATATCCCCGAATGATTAGCCAATATAAAGACCCACAATCTCGGACTTTGGCAATCTATCAACGCAAGATTTAAGACCATTAAGCCATACGCCGCAACGTGTTACCCGCAAGTTGCACAACATTGTGGGTATTCAGAATTCTTGTGTGGTCATTAGAGTTTGTCTCCTTTTCGCAGTTTACTTCAAGGTATTGCTGAATCTACTGACACGTCGTTGCTTGAGGCCTTAATCTTTTTCTGTTTTAAGATCAGAACAAAAGTGTTAGTAGTTTTTCTATCATTTCTCGTGCAGGTGCCAAAGAAAAGATTCAGTCTCAACAATATTTTCTGGAAAACTTCCCCCCTTAAAATTTTATTTTCGAAAATCCATTGCTTGAAAAGAAATTTTAACCTTGCAGAAAATCTTTTTGTTGGGCACATTTTATGAGATTGTTATTTATTATGAAAACCATTTTTTTTACCAAAGGTCAATTCCACTCAAGGAAGTTCACTATTTCCAACCAGGTTACCAACTGGTTGAATCGAGCTTTATCGAAGGCTTTCGTAAATATATCAGCTTTTTGTTGCACTGAATCCACTGGAACCACTTGAATGTAACCTTTCTCGTACGCATCTCTAATCACATGAATGCGAATTTCCATGTGTTTCGTTCTGGAGTGGTGGATAGGATTCTTCACAATCCCCAGACACGCTTCATTGTCGATGAATATTGGAGTCTTCATGATGTTGATCCCATAATCCAACAACTGATTCTGTATCCAAAGGACTTGTGAACAGCAACTGTAAGCTGCCGTGTATTCAGCCTGAGCGGTAGATGTAGAGACTGTTGTCTGTTTTTTGCTCTGCCACGAAATAAGACGATTTCCTAAGAATTGGCAGCCTCCGGAGACAGATTTTCTGTCTACTTTGCAACCTGCATGATCACTGTCAGAGTAAGCGATTAGATCAAAATTACTATCTTTAGGATACCACAAACCAAGCTTTGAGTTCCTTTGAGATAGCGAAAGATTCTCTTGACGGCAGCATCATGCGATTCTTTGGGATTCGTCTGAAAGCGAGCACAGAGACAGACAGCCCACATTATGTCAGGCCTACTAGAGGTCAGATACATTAACGAGCCAATCATTGAGCGATAGAAAGATTTGTTCATTGGCTTTCCTTGAAGATCTGAAGTGAGTTCCGTCTGAGCAGCAAAAGGAGTGCTGGCAGATTTGCAGTCATTCATGTTGTACTTGGAAAGAATATCTCTGATATACTTAGCCTGATGAATGAGGATGCCATCTTTTCTTTGCTTCACTTCTAAACCTAAGAAAAACGTGAGTTCTCCCATCATGCTCATCTCGAACTCTCTGCAATGGGCTTCATCAGTCGACCCAAAGATGATATCGTCCACGTAGATCTGCACCAGCATCACATCATCTCCGATCCGCTTTGTGAAAAGAGTCATATCAATTTTCCCTCTTGAGTATCCACATTCCAGAAGATATGTTGACAAAGTCTCGTACCATGCTTGAGGAGCTTGGTGAAGACCATAGAGAGCTTTGTCAAGCTTGTAGTATTTCGTGGGAAATTGAGGATCTTCAAAACCTGGAGGTTGACAGACATAGACTTCTTCTTTCACTTTCCCGTACAGAAAAACACTCTTTACATCCATTTGAAGCACCTTAAAGTTTTTGAACGAAGCATAGGCTAAGAAGATTCTGATAGCTTCTAAGCGTGCAACCGGTGCAAAACTTCCTCGTAGTCAATCCCCTATTATTGTCGAAACCCTTGAACCATTAATCTAGCCTTATTTTTGATAACTACACCACGATCGTCCATTTTGTTACGAAACACCCACTTGGTACCAATCGTATACTTTCCGTCTGATAAGTCAATGAGTTCCCAGACTTGAAGTTTCTGAAATTGGGCTAATTCTTCTTGCATAGCTTGTACCTAACTTGAATCTTGAATAGCTTCTTCGATATCTCTTGGGACAGACTACGAGAGAAAAGCTGTATACAGTCCTGTGTTGATGATATGGGTTTGTCTGCGAGTTCAAACACCATCTTCCACGGAACCGATCACATCAATTGGATGGTTTGATTGGACTTGTATCCTGCGTTGGTGTAAGTTTCAAATTGTTGAGGGAGATTAGAAAAATGTTCATCGACGTAGATAATTGGAGTTTCGTCTTCTTTGGGTGGTTCATCCACAGCCTGCTGTCAAGAAGAATCATCATGTGCGGATGCATTCTCAGCAGATGTGTCACCATTTACTTCGACCACCGGAAGAGTAGGAGAGGCAGAGGCAGGGGTGAAACGAGTTGTAAAAGGAGTAAAACCAATGTCTGAGGCATAAAACAATGGCTCCAATGGAGTGGATTCTGCAGGTTCGGATTCAGTGACAGGTTCATCGATGCTGAAAGTGTTGAATATAATATCCAAGTCATAAAGCCAGTTCGGAGCGCTTCCAGTGTTAGTGGAGTTTCCTTCTTGAAAATCGACGTAGTACGATTCAATCACCATCTTGGTCCGTTTGTTTGTAGACTCGATATGCCTTTTGAGAGGATGAATAGCCCATGAAGTAGCATACGTCACCGACTGCTTCAAACTTGATGAGATTGTCTTTAATGTTGAGAAGTGTGCATGAACACCCGAACGGTCTAAAGAAATCTATCAGAGGCTTCCTTTTGAAAAGTAGTTCATAGGCTGTCTTTCCGTGAGGTTTGACAATAAGAACACGATTTAAAACATAGCATGCTGTGTTAACTGCTTCAGCCCAGAAGATTATGGGAAGCTTAGAGTCGACAAGCATAGTTCTTGCAGCTTCGATGAGAGTTCTGTTTTTGCGTTCTGCTACCCCGTTTTGCTGAGGAGTCCTGGCAGCGCTGTATTGGAGGCGAATTCCCTTATCTTCACAGAAGGAGACAAACATATGATTTTTAAATTCAGTTCCGTTGTCGCTTCTGATGGAGTTGACTTTCAGCTTGATCACGTTTTCAATCATGGGAATGAAGCTCTTCATAATGGATGCCGTTTCGCTTTTGGCTTCAAGAAAGAATACCCATGAAAACCGTGAGAAATCATCTGTAATCACCAAACAATAAGATCTTTTAGCTAAACTTTTAACACTAATTGAGCCGAAAAGATCCATGTGAAGTAATTACAGTGGGGCAGATATCGTATTCACTGCTTTTGAACTTATGGGGCTTTTTATGTTGCTTTCCTTGGGCGCATGCGATACACTTTTCAGAAAAAGGAAAGTCTTTCATAGGTAAACCTCTTACAAGATTTAGTTTTGAAAGTTTACTTATGTTCTTAAAATTCACATGCCCCAAACGCCTGTGCCACAACAGTGATTCCGATTCAGATGCTTTTGAAACAAGGCATGTCATTTCCTCAAATTGATTTGGCATTTTTCATATTTAGCACGTAGGTGTTATTCTGACGGGGAGCTCTAAGCATGATCATTTCTTCAGGGACGGAGTAACCGGGTTTGAGGAATAAGCAGTCCGTGTCATTGAACAGCATTGCAATTCCTTTGTCACAGACTTGTGAAACACTCATGGATTGTAACACAATTCTGGAACATAGTTCACATTCTCCAAAGTGAGTGCTTCTGACACGACGTCACCCATTCCGACGATTTTTCCTTCCTTTTCGTCTCCGGCAAAGGATACAAAGTCACCATCAATAACTCGAAAGTTGGTAAGCAGATCCTTTAATCCGGTCATGTGCCTGGAGCAACCGCTGTCAACATGCCAGATATATTCCATGAGCATCTGAAGCCATTTCTGAATTTTATTCTGTTATACAACAACAACAACAACAACAACAAGAAATATGTACAAATTAGCTAGCTTTTGGAACCCAGACTTGCTTTACATTAGTTCTATCATGATTTTGAGCAAGAGAGTTTTCTTTTCTTTTCCAAAAACAAGTTGAATCAACTATGCATTTTACTGATTTCTTTAAATTGTCAAATTGACTAGTAAAACTTTTAACGAGATCTTGACTAGGTTTAGAAAATTTCTTGCTTTTGTAATGTTTCGTTGTATGTCCTAAATGACCACAGCGAAAACATTGTTTTCGACTCGATCTTTTCTTCTTGGGTGCTGAGTGTGAAGATGATGTATGTGATGAGAATCTAGAGCAGCTTGAGGAGTTTGATGACGTAACGTGGCTTGAATCTTTAGCTTTCTTTAGTTTCTTGTCAGGATGATGTTTATCTTCAATGTCGACTTCACTGTGCTCACTGTCTGATGAGGAGCTTAATTCTTGACTTTCATCTGACCTTTCTTCATCACTTTCTGAAGTTGTTGTGCTTGAATCTTCAGTGAAATCTTTATCAGTCTCTGATGTACCTGCAACTGATGGAACAAATTCTAGAATTTCCTCTGTAAGGAATTTTCCAAAACTGTTTTTCTTTAACTTTGGCACAAATACAGGAGATTCAAGCATAACATTTTCATCATTAAGAACAAAGTTTAGGTCATGACCCTCAACCTTAGCAAGCCCTTGGTTGTGAGCCTTAAGTGTAGGCACATGGCCGTTACAGTCATCCCGAATATTCAATTTGGGCATAAGGCCGTTACAATCATCCATCCTAGATAAACTATTACAGTTATCTCGAATAGAAATTTTGTTCGTTTTATCACAATTCCAGGCGAACTAGTTAACAGTTGAATAACTGTCGCCTGAATAGCCTATTCCTATTTTCATCCCTCCACAATCATCTTCCCCATCGCACTCATCTTCCTTACTCTCGCACAGATCTGCATTACTTTCAGAAAGGTTAGTGTTGTTTTCGGATTTATAAAAAATACTTTGATCCAAAATATCATTTTTATTGATTAAGTCATTTTAGGATGAGGAGATGGCATAGGAACATAATTTTTGCTGTGCGGAGGAGGAAATAATTTTCTTTCGTTTCTGAATTTATCTTTATATCCAATTCCATCCTTTATGAATGTCGGTCGTTGGCAGTTTACAATATCAACCAGTGCTTTTTGACTAATTTTCCATTTATCAATAATGATTTGTAACTTATTGTTTTCGTTTTGAGATTTTTCTGGTTTTCGGTCAAATCATTTATGATAAAATCTTTTCTGAAAACAAATTCTTTTAAGGTCTGCATTTCAGCTATGGTTGAATTCAACTTCCGCTGATATGCAGCCTCATTTTCTTTTAATTCTTGATTAATTTTCAAAACTTTTTCTTTTTCTTTAAATATATCACGGTTGAGTAATTTGTAGTGTGCCACGACGTTCAAACACAGTTTGGAGCACAACTTTGCTTTAAATTCATATGGAATGCTGTTTACCAAATCCTTATCCTCGGCTTCTGATTTCATGGCGGTAGTGGATGTTCCAACCGCTTCATTCTTGCTGGTACTGATGACTTCTTGAACAGCAGGCTTCGGCTCATTCATTTCAGCTTTCTGTTGTCTCTTCTCTGAGGCAGGATTGATGATGCTTTTGAAACCAGTGTCATCTTTTGGAATCTTGAAGGTTTGTTTTTCAACACCATTTGAAGCAGACGTGGCAGAGACAATGGTGATGTTTGCCATGAGGACCTTGTTTACTTCTCCCTTTGCCTCAGCTATCTCTTCCGACCAGTCATAATCCTCCACAACTAAAGCCTTAGGATTATTGTCAGCAGCGTTGTCATTTCCCTCAATGGCAATCGGCCTCATTGTCTGGTTGATTTTGGGAAAATTCTCGTTCTTCAGCAACGGACACTCTCTTTTGAAATGGCCCAAGTTTTTGTAGTTATAACACCTAAGCTTGGACTTGTCAAATCCAGCCTTTCCAAGAGCCAACTTCTTTCCCATTTTATCTTGGAATTTCTTCAGCCGAAGAGTGATCATTGCCATCTGCCACTTCTGATCCATCTCCTCCATGTCGTTTGGATCTACTTGATACATGTCCCCAGCTGTGAGGAAATGTCACACCCCGACCCGCAGCGGAAAAGGTGATCGGGGCATGATTGGGTTTTCATCAAAGCTCATGACATTTATTATAATGTTTCATATTTATTGTTACAATTTAAAAGGAATCATACAATCAAATCATACAAATACAACATGTTCTATACATCTTTCTAGACTTCATTATTTTTCTTCTAAGGCAATTTCCTATGTGTTCCTTGCTTCATCCTTTTCACCTGTATCATGTGTAAAAATGGTTTTTGGGTCAACAAAAAGTTGGCGAGTGAATCCTATGAAAAACATTTAAACGAGTTTATTGTATTGATTATAAAATAAAGTGCATAACCACATATGAGTAAATGTAGATGTAAATTTATTCACAATACACATAATAATAAATATTGCACACACATACAACAATTGATTGTTTTGAGGCACGCGTTGTTCAACTCGTCTCCCACGAGGAACTGATGGGCCTAATGAATGAGTTTTGAGGCACGAGTTGTTCTACGAACTGATGGGCCTAATGAATGAGTTTTAAGGCACGCGTTGTTCAACTCGTCTCCCACGAGGAACTGATGGGCCTAACAAATAATTTGCATACAACTTGACAATATGTAATACATCACAACAAACAATATTTACATTCTAAGTTTAGATCATAATATGGTATAGCACGAGTTTGAATAAGCGAATTAGTTTAAGTGACACATGATACACCCCAAAACATGAATAAAAAGGGGAATTTGTAAGAATTCACTCACAGTGGGTGCGTTCTCTTGATGATGTTGGATGTGCATGAGTAGAGAGTTGATTGACGAGGAATAACTAACCTAGATAATAACGAAAAGGTACGGTAATTAGGTGGATTTTATTAACAATTTTAATTGGATTTTTAGGTTTATTTTTGTGAGTTTAAGGTCTCTTTCTAACTTTAAAAATGTTATTTTTAAGTATTTTTAATTGATTTTTAAATAAAACAAATAAATAAAAATATAAAAAAAGTTGACTTTTTGGGTTGACCGTTGACCGTTGACTTTGACTGTTGACCGGTTCGGTCTTGTGTAAGTATGCGATGGGTGAGACTCGAACCCGTCACCTCCCGTACGCGTGCACACAGCTCTACCAACTGAGCTACGTATCTAATCCGAAATATTTCTGTTTTTGATTATATTTATACACTATTTAGTTTAATCAGAATTTATTCATTTTAAAAAGGTTTTAATTATATCGAACCGGTGCATATAACAGGTCTCGAACCCGGGACCTGTGATTCAACGTTGCACACAGTCCACCGCTGGACTGTGTGTCTAACCTGGTTAATATTCTGGTTTTTATTATACTTAACATCTTTCAGTGAGTTAACCCGGTTCGGTTTTAAAAAGAGCATTTTTATTTCAGAGAGTGAGGTTGGGTCAGGGATCGAACTCGAGACGTGTGATAGTTGTTTGCACACAGTCCACCGCTGGACTGTGTGTCTAACCCGGTTATATATCTTGTTTTAATTATACTTATACATTAGTTCGACTTCATCTTCTTCGTTCAAAAACACAGACAACGATTATTAAACTGTTCTTGTTATATTCGATTAACGAACTTATAAGTGATTGAAATGTGATGAAATAGAGAGAGTTTTGGAAATGAATGTACCGAACAGATGTCTTTCTCAGAACTCCGGCTGGAATCGTCGGCTCTGTTTCGTGAACTCCGTCTGATCGGATAAATTAACAGTTTTGATCGGTTAGTTGTGAAATTGAATTATTAAACAATGATTATCAGAAGGTTTAGATGATTATACCGATTCACAGCGTGATTTTGGAAATTCCAGGGATTTTCCGGCGAGTACAGAATATCCGGCAACGTCGTCTGGGATTGATTCTGGGTGATGGATTGATGTTAGTAATAGTCTAACAATGGATTGAAACCGAAAGAGTCGAGATATTTACCGTTTTGATGTGAGTCTCGGTTTTCCGGCGAAAGTCCGGTGATTGCAGATTATCTCCGGCGAGTGAAATTGATTCGAGAAATGGTGCGATTTTGAGCGAAATGATTACCAGAGGCTTGGGTGTGCATTTATAGGGAAGAATCAAGTTGAATTGGGTCTGATTTTAGTCTCGATTCATGGTCAGCTTTTCTCCGGCGGTTACGACTGGTGTCGCGGGATTAGACATCGGTTATAACCGATGTCGACGTTAATACACGCGTTAAGTCAAAGGAAACCGTCGATAATTGGCGAAATCGTCGGAATTTCCGGCGACTGCGAATTGGGCGCGCTGAGTGACTGAATTCGACTTCGAGTTTTATTATATGTATTAATTGTTTCGATATATCAACAAGTAACACAAGTGGCGGAGTGGTGTGTTTGCTGTTTGATCTTGAGAGTGACCCGGGTTCGAAACCCGGCGTCTGCAAATTATTTTTATTTCATTATTTATTATAAATTTTCAATTATAGATTTTAAATTCTAATATATTTATTAATTATGTATTGTTTAAAATTTGTTTGAACCCTAAACATGCAACGAAAATTTTAACTGGATGTTCGGTTAATAAACGAAGCGGGTTTGGTTAACCCGGTTTTTGACGGATGTTACAGTATCCCCTACTTTTAGAAATTTCGTCCCGAAATTTAAGTAGTGGCATGTTTGACTCAAAAGGATGGTGTTTTAGTTTGACAATTGCATACTTAGAAGGGGGTAAGAGTTTAAATTTTTGTTTGAGGCGGTAACGTTCCTTGTAAGGGTTGAATACCCTGCTACAGGAATCGCTTTTTGCTGCCTAAAGTGTATGAATACGGAACATGGATAAACAGAGTTGATTGACTAAGTATGATTTTATGCATATGAATTTTGATACGTTTGGAAAGATAAGGTTATATCCTAAAACAAAACTTCTACTACTAAAACCTACATGGAACTTCTCATAATCGCCTGACAATGCCTCTGATCCTTTGGCAAGAATACTTATATATAGGAAGTACCAGCGGCGTATCCACCATATTCTTGTCAAATTTTCATTGGTTTTATCAGTAAGTTATGATTAGTTCCATGATGTGACTCTAGAACATAAACAAACACAACAACCAAAGCCTGAGTCTTAATTCTGATAGTATACATGTTTGAATGCTGACAGTACCTCTCTCGTTTGTTATGATGGAGAGGTTAGTCTATGTAGAAATGGGCCACAATCCAATTTCTTTGAATGATGAGATGATATGAATGCTAAATCAGTGAGTATAAACAAACTTCAACCATGACATTACTAAATCCTACATGGAACTTCTCATAACCGCCTGACAATGCCTTTGATCCTTTGGCAAGAATACTTATATATAGGAAGTACCAGCGGCGTATCCACCATATTCTTGTCAAATTTTCATTGGTTTTATCAGTAAGTTATGATTAGTCCTATGTGACTCTAAAACATAAACAAACACAACAATCAAAGCTTGAGTCTTAATTCTGATAGTATACATGTTTGAATGAGGACAGTACCTCTCTCGTTTGTTATGATGGAGAGGTTAGTCTATGTAGAAGTGAAACAACCTAACTTCTTTAAATGATGAGACTGAGATACATCATGAGGTATGATGATATGAATGTTTAATCAATGAGTATAAAACAAAACTTAAATAGTAATTCGCATTAAGATTCTTGGATGAATTTCCAATTTATAATTGAGATACGTGAAGATTGAGATAAACATAAAGAAAACATAAAAACTAAGCGGTTGGAGTTGAATCTTGATTTTTGGTGAAGGAGACTAGTTGGGTGGTTCGTTTGGGCTGTTATTATCTTCAACAGGATTGGCGTTGATGTTGAAAACTCTTCCTCTTGCTGGTGGCCTAGTGGTTAGGTTTTCTTGATTTGCTTGGTTAACTGGGTTTGCTTGAGCTTGGGCGTTTATGATGTTAACCAATCGAGGGCACGTGTTTCTAAAGTGGGTAGGGTCGCCACAATTGAAACAAACTCGAACATATGGGAACATGGGTTATTGGGGTTGTTGATATGTTTGGATCATGTTTTGAGTAGGGGGTGAGGTTTGGTTTTGAGAGGTGCGGCAAGCCTTGCTCAAATGACCATAGCGTCCACAATTCATACATAGTCGACAAGGTAAGGTAGATGGATGGTGATAAAAACAGGTGTTGCATTGAGGGTGAGGTCCAAGGTAAGGTTTCTTATTTGGGTAAGTTGAGTTGGGTGCTACTTGAGTGATTGGGATAGCTTGGAGGGGTATGGCTTGTGAAGTTGGTTGGTTGTGTTGGGTGACAGCGAAAAGTTGCCCATCTCGTTTTCTCTTAGAAAGGGGTTGAGAAGGGGATTCGATTTGGGTGGAGTTTGAGGTTTCAGTTGATGTTTTATCCTTCTTCTTCTCCTCCTTGAAGTCTTTATTACGTATGCGGTTTTCGGTGAGCTCTGTAGCTAATTCCATTGCTGCTTCCAAAGTTGCAGGTGCGGTACTTATTACAGAGTCTTGGATTTTTGAAGGAAGACCTCGAATGTAGTGCTCGATCAAACGGTAAAGAGGAGTGAACAAGTTGGGAACCATTTGATTTAACTCAAGGAATCTCTTGTTGTATGTGGTGTGGTCGCCTTCCTTTTGTTTCAAAGAATAGAACTCATCCTCCAATTTCTTGATTTCGCTTCTTGGGCAAAACCGTCTTGTCATGATTTCCTTCAACTCTTCCCAAGTCAAAGTCATAGCATCTTCAACACCTCGCTTGGCCTTCTCTGTATTCCACCATGTAAGTGCTGTTCCAAGCAAACGACCGGTAGCATATCACACCTTGCGATCATCGGGTCAATCGCAATTTAGAAAAGTGTTTTCCATTTCTTCAAACCAATGGAGGAGAGTGGTGACACTTTCAGTCCCTTCGTATTTTGGAGGGTCGCAGGATTTGAAATGCTTGAAGGTGCATTTAGTGGTAATTGGGGGAGGGTTGACAACATTTTGATCTTCTTGATTGACGGGATTAGTGGTAAGGGCTTTTTGAACTTGAACTACAATGTTGGGTATTACGGCAACCATTTGTTGAGCGATTTGGGCAGCCATGCGCTCGCGTGCTTTTCCTGATCTCATCTTCCTACGAGCGGAATTTGAAGACATCTACAAGGAATACATATCAAGAGTATGAGTTGGACGTTTTAGGGGTCATGTGTCATATTTAGGAATGAACATTCATAAAATAAATATAAAATAATAAATCTACTACATCCATAGGATGTCTTGGGCTTTGCTTGTAATTGGGCATTGCATGCCGCCATACTTCATCTTCGTAATCATGTGGGCCCCCATGATTACCGGGTTTTTCATATGGTTCGCATGGGTTAGCCTGGTTACGTACACTAAAACCCGGAGAAAATCGAGAAATAAGTATGTAACGTATGGTATTCGGAATGTATCCAGGTGTGGACACGGTGACACCTCAAAGTGGGGTTAGTTCGAACGACGTTTGGTGTGGCATGCTTTGGCCTAATAGGTCCTTCGTACTCTCATCGTTGGTCCCCAGGTAGGCAAACTGGTCCGTTATATTGGATTAATACGAATGCCAACCTAGACAGGACATTCCGACTACCGGTACTTGTACCCCTACAGTTACTACATGCCCGTCGTAGAACTCACTCTGATGAGATTTGAAAAATGACAATTGCGACAAAATCTTGAATAACGGAAGTATGAAGATGATTTGAATATGTGAACATTGAAATATGTATGATGAATGTGTATGTAAGTATGTATGTTTGACTGTAAGTATAATTCATTATGTATCACAAAATGTAATATTGTGCATTTGTGTATGTAATAAATATGAAAGAAATAAACATCATGAGTTTGCATGTAACCACATAAACAATTAAAATCTAATCAACTATAGTATAGGCTCTAACGGTCTAATAACCTATCCTATATCCCTATAGTCAAAAGCTCTGATACCAATCTGTCACACCCCGACCCGCAGCGGAAAAGGTGATCGGGGCATGATTGGGTTTTCATCAAAGCTCATGACATTTATTATAATGTTTCATATTTATTGTTACATTTTAAAAGGAATCATGCAATCAAATCATACAAATACAACATGTTCTATACATCTTTCTAGACTTCATTATTTTTCTTTTAAGGCAATTTCCTATGTGTTCCTTGCTTCATCCTTTTCACCTGTATCATGTGTAAAAATGGTTTTTGGGTCAACAAAAAGTTGGCGAGTGAATCCTATGAAAAACATTTAAACGAGTTTATTGTATTGATTATAAAATAAAGTGCATAACCACATATGAGTAAATGTAGATGTAAATTTATTCACAATACACATAATATTAAATATTGCACACACATACAACAATTGATTGTTTTGAGGCACGCGTTGTTCAACTCGTCTCCCACGAGGAACTGATGGGCCCAATGAATGAGTTTTGAGGCACGCGTTGTTCTATGAACTGATGGACCTAATGAATGAGTTTTAAGGCACGCGTTGTTCAACTCGTCTCCCACGAGGAACTGATGGGCCTAACAAATAATTTACATACAACTTGACAATATGTAATACATCACAACAAACAATATTTACATTCTAAGTTTAGATCATAATATGGTATAGCACGAGTTTGAATAAGCGAATTAGTTTAAGTGACACATGATACACCCCAAAACATGAATAAAAAGGGGAATTTGTAAGAATTCACTCACAGTGGGTGCGTTCTCTTGATGATGTTGGATGCGCACGAGTTTAGAGAGTTGATTGACGATGAATAACTAACCTAGATAATAACGAAAAGGTACGGTAAATAAGTGGATTTTGTTAACAATTTTAATTGGATTTTTAGGTTTATTTTTGTGAGTTTAAGGTCTCTTTCTAACTTTAAAAATGTTATTTTTAAGTATTTTTAATTGATTTTTAAATAAAACAAATAAATAAAAATATAAAAAAAAGTTGACTTTTTGGGTTGACCGTTGACCGTTGACTTTGACTGTTGACCGGTTCGGTCTTGTGTAAGTATGCGCTGGGTGAGACTCGAACCCGTGACCTCCCGTACGCGTGCACGCAGCTCTACCAACTGAGCTACGTGTCTAATCCGAAATATTTCTGTTTTTGATTATATTTATACACTATTTAGTTTAATCAGAATTTATTCATTTTAAAAAGGTTTTAATTATATCGAACCGGTGCATATAACAGGTCTCGAACCCGAGACCTGTGATTCAACGTTGCACACAGTCCACCGCTGGACTGTGTGTCTAACCTGGTTAATATTCTGGTTTTTATTATACTTAACATCTTTCAGTGAGTTAACCCGGTTCGGTTTTAAAAAGAGCATTTTTATTTCAGAGAGTGAGGTTGGGTCAGGGATCGAGCTCGAGACGTGTGATAGTTTTTTGCACACAGTCCACCGCTGGACTGTGTGTCTAACCCGGTTATATATCTTGTTTTAATTATACTTATACATTAGTTCGACTTCATCTTCTTCGTTCAAAAACACAGACAGCGATTATTAAACTGTTCTTGTTATATTCGATTAACGAACTTATAAGTGATTGAAATGAAATAGAGAGAATTTTGGAAATGAATGTACCGAACAGATGTCTTTCTCAGAACTCCGGCTGGAATCGTCGGCTCTGTTTCGTGAACTCCGTCTGATCAGATAAATTAACAGTTTTGATCGATTAGTTATGAAATTGAATTACTAAATAATGATTATCAGAAGGTTTAGATGATTATACCGATTCACAGCGTGATTTTGGAAATTCCAGGGATTTTCCGGCGAGTACAGAATATCCGGCAACGTCGTCTGGGATTGATTCTGGGTGATGGATTGATGTTAGTAATAGTCTAACAATGGATTGAAACCGAAAGAGTCGAGATATTTACCGTTTTGATGTGAGTCTCGGTTTTCCGGCGAAAGTCCGGTGATTGCAGATTATCTCCGGCGAGTGAAATTGATTCGAGAAATTGTGCGATTTTGAGCGAAATGATTACCAGAGGCTTGGGTGTGCATTTATAGGGAAGAATCAAGTTGAATTGGGTCTGATTTTAGTCTCGATTCATGGTCAGCTTTTCTCCGGCGGTTACGACTGGTGTCGCGGGATTAGACATCGGTTATAACCGATGTCGACGTTAATACACGCGTTAAGTCAAAGGAAACCGTCGATAATTGGCGAAATCGTCAGAATTTCCGGCGACTGCGAATTGGGCGCGCTGAGTGACTGAATTCGACTTCGAGTTTTATTATATGTATTAATTGTTTCGATATATCAACAAGTAACACAAGTGGCGGAGTGGTGTGTTGGCTGTTTGATCTTGAGAGTGACCCGGGTTCGAAACCCGGCGTTTGCAAATTATTTTTATTTCATTATTTATTATAAATTTTCAATTATAGATTTTAAATTCTAATATATTTATTAATTATGTATTGTTTAAAATTTGTTTGAACCTTGAACATGCAACGAAAATTTTAACTGGATGTTCGGTTAATAAACGAAGCGGGTTTGGTTAACCCGGTTTTTGACGGATGTTACAGGAAATCTCTCTTCAACTCTCCCGACATAAGCGCCTCATAGCTGCTTAAGAAAGTATTAAAAAGAGCTACATGTTCTGTGGAAATTTTAAGTGCTTGAGTGTCGCTGGCCACGGTGGTCTTCTCGGAGGATGACGAGGCCTTCACAGAGTTCGCGGAAGCATTTGAATAGGATTCGACAGCACTTTGGGAATTTAATCCACATGAGGTGACATGAGCAAGAAATGTCATATTCTTGGGGACCGAGGTTGCAGCAGCTTACTGAGACGTCTTCTAAGAATATCCAGTTTGATTCATCTCTCGTTTGACAATGTCCATTTCAAAGGCTTTTAAGGTGTTAATCAATTCCGAGAGTGTGATCGAAGTTGTGCTGGTGAGGAAAGTTCTCTTAATCATCATGCATTGAAGACTCCATTCTTTTGGTAGAGAATCTAGCAGCTTCTTGATTGATGCATAATGGTTTCCCACTTTCTTCATCTTGGTCAACACCCCCAGAAATCGACTTATGTGGTCGGACAGGCTTTCGCCATGAATACTTCCAAACATATCATATTCTTTCTGCACCATGTCTCGTTTGTTCTCCATGAGTTCCTCATTACCTTCATAATGGTCGATTAGAGCCAACCACAGTTCATGTGCCGATGTGTATTCTTCAAACAGGTTGTTATCATCCTTCGACAGAGCCATAGTAAGAGCAGCGTGAGCCCCCCGGCCACGTTGAATGAGCGTCCTATCTTCATCTATAAACGTTGAAGGATCTTCATTGATAGTACGGATGTCGTCACGTATTATCATAGGAACATGCGGGCCCACAGTGACTGACATCCATTGAGTATAATCGGTATACTCAAAAAAAGATTTGATCCTGTTTTTCCAACTGCTGAAATCTTCCGAACCTTTCAACTTTGGTGGCCTTGTAGCAGTTCCAGTTTCAAGTTCGGCTTGGGCAACCGGATTGAGTTGATTTAGAGACATGATGAACGATCGGTGATTAAATACGCTGGGTTTTGTTGAATCAGAGAACTACTACGCTGCAAAGAGAAGACAATTACGCTGGCTAGGAGGTAAATACGCTGGACCAGAGATCAAATTCGCTGCACTTAGAAACAATTACGCTGATAGGGATCGACGACTTTGTCCTGCAAAATGCTAAATCCGCTAGATATTCGAAAACAAGCAAAGGTTTAGTTAATTTCGCTGAACACTGTGATAAAATCGCTGAGGATTTGTATCACTGATTTCGAAGTCGCCTTCGATTAATTTCGCTGGAACTATTTCGCTGAAACTCTGCAAATCCGCTGATTTAAGACCAGCGTATTTGTTAAATACGCAAAATTTAAGTTAATTACGCTAGCTTCAAAATAATTACGCCAACTTCAAATATATCTACGCTAGCTTCAACAGTAAATACGCCCAAAAGGGTTTTAGTACGAACAAAAAACCTCTAATCACCCAAAAACGACCCAAAATTCATGTTTCTTTGCAGCTAAATAACCAAAATGTTTACCAAACTACTTATTAACAACAACCCAAAGATTAACCGCACCGGATCAAGCCATTTTAATCCCAAAAATTTGAAAAACCATAATACTTTGAAAACTTTTGAAAACCTTCAAAATTTGACAAATCTTAACAAAAACTCAAACAATCAAGAGCAGAAAGGCTCTGATACCAAATTGTGAGTCCCAAAACGTATTCGGATCACAGTGGTTGATTGTTATCACCCAAACAACTATGGATTACTTGTTTGAATGTACAAATACTAAGAAAAACCAAGCAAAGAAGATGAAGAATCTTGAATTGATCAAACAACTAGTGTTGCATATGAAATCCAAATAACATGTAATCAATAACAGCACCTGGATAATCGGATGTAGGCACAATAGCAAAAATCATAACACAAGAGAATCACCAAAATCTGTCCAAGAAACTTGGACATACATTCATTGAACCATGTATATATACAGACTGATCACCTAGCGTATTTATTAAATACGCTGGGCAATTAAATACGCCGCGTACACATAAGTTTCACAAAATAGCACTTTTGACCCTTTTGATTGTCTAACTATTACAGAATCAGCTCAAACTATGGTTTATCAAGTAGCAACGGTCTCCAAAAGATCTAACATAATATTATACTCAAATTAAAGAGAACAAAATAATTGTTTTTGTGGTGTAACTAAAAAAAAAAATATTAGCGTACGTAAAAGTTATTATCGCTTAAAAAACATAGGGGTAGTTATTTTTTTTATAAGGGAGACAAAGTGTAACTAGTATTTTAATTATCTATCATTTGGTTAAAGACGAAAATATAAGTAACATGAAGGGACTAACATGTAATTGGTGTTTGAAAGAGTTACTTACCCCATTTTAGACCGTACATGTAACATCCGCCAAGAAGGGTACCCGTTTTGAAAAAAAATTGAATGCGAACCGTTTGTAAACTAGTTCAAGCCGTTATAAATAAAATATATTATTTAGGTTATATTATAGAGAAAAATGCGCTCATTCCAATGGTATATTCGAATTTTTATAAAACATTATACTTTTTAAGTTATACGAGAAAAAACAAGTTAAGCAGCTGAATTAATTCTTTATATGTATAAAAATATTATATAAAAAAACTAACATAGTATTTTTTCTTACTTCTCACGGTGTCATAATGTTAATAAAAGAAATATTTTTTTCAATCTCTTTTAAAACGCAAGGATTTATATTTTCAATCAAAGATTAATATCATGCTTTTAAAAACCAAATCACAACTCTATTTCTTTTGTCATTCCAACATCTCTATCTTCTCTCTAAAAAAACTTAGCCAGCACCATCTCTTTCTCAAAGTAACCCTAGTCATCACCATTGAAGCCTTGCAAGTTTTCCCAAACCACCAAAAAGGAGGAGCAAGAATCCAACATCGCCCTCATCTCCATCTCTTTACCCCTTCTTCTTCATAGGAGGTAGTTTTAATGTCATTCATTTCTTTATATTTCTTTATTCTTTTTTGTTTCATGTTTATACTTTATTTTCCTTGCAATTTACATTTTTTATACTACATGGGGTTTATGATAGTTTAAGTTTTGATGGTAGTTATAATTGTGTTTTGATTTAAAATAGAAATTGTGTTGGCAAAATATTATAATTCTAAACTAGTGTCATAAAAATATTAAAATTTCATAATTTTTGCTACTATTAAAATTAATTTCATAATCATGTTTTAAAGTTGGTTTCATCTTGATCAAATGATGGTAGTGTTTGATGTAACATGAGTTTTGACTCTCAAATGTTTATATCATTTTATTTATTTCTAGGATTTCATATAAAAAATCAGATTTTTATAAAAATATACATATATTGTCTTGCATACAAATATTGACAACTCAAATTATTATATTATAATATCTTATCACCTATTAAAATATATATATATATATATTATATATTAAGGTAATTTTAGGAAATATAAAATATATATATTTATAAATTATGGTTATTAAAATGAACATACAAAAAGATATACTTTATTGTCATCAAGGCTATCTTATAAAAACCTATAAATATATATAATTTTTTTCTTAAATGATTATTGATATATATAGAAAGGTCACAAAAATAATTTATAACATTTCAAATAAATATTTATTATTAGTGGGACTAATTTGTCACATAAACATTAGATATATTTACATATGACATTTAATTACATAGTGATGTTTATTTTTAGGACGAAAACCCATGTATTAGGATGTAATATTTTATATATTTTTCCTTGTGTTATTGTATTTAAGTATATTGGTGGTATAATATTTAGGGTGATTGTGTCTTTGGTGTTATCTCTCTTTCTTTACTCGTGCGGATTAGCGAGTTTTAACGGAACACAAAACTGTGAGTAGATACTACTTTTTCCCTTTTTGCCACTTTAACTTTTTGGGGGTGTTTCATGTGCCATGTTACATATGTTCCGTGTACTTTTTTCAATAACTTGCTAAGTTAAGTATCATATGTGCTCCTATTTGTTTTGTATGTTGCATTACTTGTTTCATTCATACGCTATACGTATTTACCCCTTTGTGTCATGGATTTATAGTTTCGCTTTTCGCCTTTTGGGGGCTTGAATCTCATCATTGTTTCATAGTATCGCTTTTCGCCTTTCGGGGCTTTAATTGCATCATTGTTTCAATTTTATGTTTCGTTGTGTCATTTATATTATTTACTTATGGATTTGTTGTTTTCCGATTAATTGATTTATGTCACCTATTACACTTAATATTGCATATTAAATAATTTCTATTAAATAAAATCAACTAAACTTTTAAAGTTAAATAAAAACAAATATAGATCTATTCGTCAACTATTGCTGACCCAAATTTCTTTTACACATGAAACAGATACACAAGGTTGATAGTTATTTGAGAAGACACATAGGATTGTGTCTTAGATTAATTAAATCAAGACTTATGTTATCTTTTGTATTTTGGATATTGTATGGTTATATTTGAAACAATTATTTAGTTATGTGAGACAAATTAATATTGATGATAATAAATATTCAAACTTTAAATAAATGTTAAAAGCTATAAAACAATCATATCATACCCTGTGCCATATTCGCTACGGGTCGGGGTGTGATAGTACATTATGCATTAAAACTAAGAAAAAAATTATTTTCGGTAATTTAAAATGCCCATATCTCATGTATTATAATATAGTATAGAGGGTCTCTTGTTTATTTGAGTCAGGGACATGGACGAGTGTTCGATACCGGGTAACGGTACCGAATTATTTTTGGTACCGAATTAATACCCTTTTATGACGTTTTTTATATCGGTTAAAAATGGTATCGATTTTTTACTGAATTTTAATTTCAGATACTGATAGTGTATCAAACATTTTCGAATCTGACCCTCATATTTTATAAACACCAGTATCGAGGCCATCCCACGTGGATGTGTTTTTGTGAGTGTGCTTTAAGAGAAAAAATAATTTTTAATAATAAAACAGAAAAGCCCCTCCAGGATAAACCCTATTTCTTTCCATCGATTCAGTTCTCGCTCGATCCATCGTCGTTTCAACTTGTTCGACTGCATATCCGTCACAGCTGCATCATCATCTTCTTGTAAGTTCATAATATTAACCTAGATGCGATGTTACTGTCTTCATTTCCTTCATATTATGAGCTGTTACTGTCATGGTTTTCTCCGTTTCCATGGTGATTTTAGTGACGATGATGCGGTTTTTGGTGACGTCAATGATGATTTTTTTAATTAGTTTTTTGATTTTTTCCATTTAGTTTTACTAAGATCACATGTGGAAAGTGAATATTAGGTTTTGAATTTTATATTCTTTTTATCATTTACATGTGTGTGCGCGCTTGGGTTCAAGAATGAAAGTGCACGTTATTTTACTAATTTCGTGAAAATAACTTCAAAAGTAGGGATGGTTAATCATGCATCATATGGTGGTGTTGATAGTCGAAAGACAAGGGGTACATGGACTAATCGGCATTTGTCTCAATTGCTGAGTTTTATGTGCCTTATGTCCAAGACCTGATGCAAAACTGCTATCAAGCCAAGGGTCTCACCGGAAGCAGCCTCTCTATTCCTACACAGGGTAGAGATAGGGCTGTCTACATCTTACCCTCCGTTACCTTAGCTATTGGTGAGATTTACTGAGTATGATGATGATGATTCTTTTTATCATTTGGCTTTTGCCTTTTTGGCTTTGGAATTGTTTTAGTTTATAAATTTGCTTCTTACAGGATCAACTGCTGGTATATGTAATTTTAGTTGAATTCTTATCAATAAGTGTTCTGTTTTCTAAATGGTAAACTATTTATGATACTTGTTACGCTTGAAAAGAGTTTGAAATGAGGTTATAGAGCCCAAGAGAAAAAGAATTTGGAAAAGAGAGATTGAAATAATAAAGATGACTATTTTTGTGAAAAAGAGTTCTACGTTTCAACAGTTTTTTATTTAGGATTTCTTGCTACCTTTTGTTTGGATATGCATATGTATTTGTGAAATAACTAAACGTAGGAGTAAGTGAGTAACGAGAACAATGAAGATTGTTTTTCTCGAAGCTACAAGCATAAGAAAGTTGATACTTGATGGTAGAGATTCATTTTAGTTAAAGATTTGGTGCTATCATTTGATTGTTATTAGTTTGGTTGTGTTGCAAATTCAACATTGTTTCCTTCACTTAGAGCAAGTTTAGTGAATGTGAAACTTAGGAATTATATAGTTAATATCCTAATATATCAACGATATATCAATGATATATCGGTTATCGGTCCCCTGCCGAGATATTGGTAAATATTGGTCAGAATATCAGTACCTATTTGACCGATATTTAACCGATATATCACCGATTTTCCCGATATCAGTACCCTTCTTCTTAGTTCTACCATTCGTCTTTCTTCTTATTGTTGCTATTAGTGTTCTATGTCTTAACTGTTAGTTGTTAGTGTTTTAAGTCTTAGTCAGTTCCTACTTGCTACAATTGTTAGTGTTTTGGAAGTTGGAAAAGTTGTTAATGGTAGGTGAATATACTGAATTGTTAGTGTTAAATTTCTATATATATAAAATTAGCATGATATTAAAGTTTTTGATATCCCACTGATGTAACCGATATCTCAAATATCGGTCCTTGACCAATATTCAATATTTTTGCCGCATTAACTACTTAGCTTTGGAAGGACTCTTTCAATGTGAATCATGACTCAAGGCATGATTTAAACTCTATTATTATTAGTATCGTTGACTTAAATGACGATTGAACCAAAATGTCAAAGGCATTTTCAAGTTCCAACCAGACTAGCATGAAGTAGTATTGAGTTAGTGATCCTACATAGAACTCATAAGTTTGTAATGGCATAATTTTTGGTAAGCTATCTTTTCTTGTGTTCCGATGCAAGTTACCACATCATTTATTATATTAATGCGACTAGTACGTTTTTGTTATGTCCTATTTGGATCGAGCTTTATATAATTCATGTTTTTTCTTGGTTTATGATTCTTTGAGATGAATCAACAAATCAAGGTACATGATGAGGCAAAGAAGAAGCTATTTTGTTGATTAATTTGTTCCTTGGATTGCGGGAGACTTGACCATCAATATGATGTGCACTTGTACTAGAAAGTTGTCATAGGGAAATAATTTAACGAATAGATAATTTCTTCCTTGCCTCATCATGCACCTTCATGTTTTTATTCATCCCAATGAATCACAAACCAAAGAAAACATGCATTGTATAAAACTAGTTAAGAAAAAGACATGATAGAAATGCACAAGCCACATTGATATATTAATGTTGTGATGATTTGAGTGGATCACAAGAAAAGAGAACTTACCAAAAATTGTGTCATTGGAACTCAGTAGTATGTTAGTTATGTACTACATTCGGGTTTGGACGTTTGGTTAGTCAAGAAGGCGTGCTCACATTTTGGTTCATCATCATTTGAGCCGTTGGCAATAGTGGAGTTTGTAGCATGCCTTTGTTATCGTCTACATCACCTTTTATGTTTGTTTTCACTTTCATAATTTATAAAAACTTGCATTTGCATATAAACGGTCATTTTATCTTATTGTCGACACATTGATTCACAGGTAGTGATTGACTTTGGCAAATTGATTTTACATTTGTGTGACTTGTTAGGAAATTAAGTCAAGATCTAGGTTTTAGAGCATTCACAATGAAAACCTTAAAAATGTGTGAGGGAGTTTAGTTATATTATAAGGAATGGTTGTTAGTGTTTTTGAGTGGTTGTGAGTAGAGGAGAGAGAAATTATGAGAAAGTGACTATTCATCTGTAAATATATAAATATATGGGAGAAAAAATCTGGAGAGAGAAAACTGTATAAATTTTTTAATTTTTTTAGAAATGGTTGTGAGTGAAGGAGAGAGAAAAGGTTGTTTAATTGAAAAGGAGAGAGAAAAGTAGTTGTTTTTAGTGGAAATATATGGATATGGATAGGGAATTCATTGCGAGTGCTCTTAGAGAAAACATAACAAAAGAAGGTGCAAATGAAGCGGTCTAGTTATATATGCGTATGTAGTCAAAGGCACAGCAAAACCGCATTTATTGCATTTTTGTGCGCCTTACTCCTAGGCAAGATGCTCATTCAAACCCTAGTTTGTGGGCCAACCTTGGTTTTGTTAATGTAGGTGAATTTAAAAAGGTAAAAAGAAAAAGATGGCTCACATGAGATTCAATTCCGAAGTATATGTAATATCATAGAATAGTGAACGGATTTGCGCTTTTTGAGTTTTACTCTTGTTGCAAAAAAGACGTTATTCTCAAAAGGCACAAATCATTTATTTGAAATAAAGGGAAACAATGATCTTAGTTCTCTCTTTGGTTTTGAAAAGCGCACTCTGACGGACCTATGCCTTCACCATAGGTTCGGCCCGGAAATAGAGAATTCAGCCCCTTCTGATCCATTCGTTTTGATAAATGCGCAGTGGTAGCGTTTACAAAAAGCGGTGACAACGCAACAATTTAGTGTGCAGTGCTTCTTGTGGCTCTGTCAGACTTTCCTAAGCAGGAGGCAAGGAGTTCAAAGAGACAGCACATGACTAGAAGTCTAGAAGATAAAAAGAGAGATAGCATGTGAGACCTATTTGCTTAAAGTAAATAATTGTGCAGAAACTATGGGTATTTTCTTTCAGAGATTTCGTTTATATATATATATATATATATATATATATATAGAGAGAGAGAGAGAGAGAGAGAGGGGTTGGTTATTGTACAATAGGGCTTATCGTACGAGCGTACGTGATTGGTTTTTCAACGTGCGACTTTACTTGTTAACATGCGATTTGTGCTGAAAAAAACATGCGAAATTGTACAAAAAACCAACATGCGAATTCATCAAACTTCACCAACATGTGATTTTGTTTTTTCTTTATGTACATGCGATTTCAAGGTTTTTCTGAACCATGCGATTTTCATTTTTGGTATCATAACGTGCGACTTTGCCATCGCGTACGCAGCGTTCGTTAAGGCATATTTTACGATATACTTTTTCTTTCTCTCTCTCTCTATATATATATTATAATTATAATAATTAAAATACAATATTGAGTTTTCTTTAGATGAAGCTTCACCATCTATACATAAAAATATTATAGTCATGATAGTAAATGCTTTTTATATATTTAGTTGTGTGGGTTAGAAGTTTCTGTATGTAATTCTGCTGTAGATATAGCTTTTTAGGGTATCTATAGTTGGGTTGCTTTTGATTGATTTTGTGTTGGGTTTGCAGGTTCTACATATAGGTTGTTTACATATTATATCGTCTGTATATTTTTTTATTATCCGAACATTTGGTGTTCAAGGATTATAAATATTATATGCATACGTGGCTTCTTGCGTATATGAAGCTCTCGCTTCATACCTTGCGCCTTGTGTTTTGGCTTAACATTTGGTGTTCAAGGATTATAAATATTATATGCATACGTGGCTTCTTGCGTATATGAAGCTCTCACTTCATACCTTGCGCCTTGTGTTTTGGCTTTCGGGATCTAACTGTCTCGAAACTATACCAATATCCACACAAACCCACTTTTTGATTCAAAAAACATGTTTGTTGAGTTAGTTTAACAGCCCATAAACCCTGTATGTTGTCTTAAGCAATTGATAAACTATTTACACATGGTTTTCAGATTTCATTTATCTGCAACTTTGAGCATCGAATCGAACCCTAATCATGTTGAAGTTCTTGTCGAAAGTGAAGATTGAATTCAATGCACTTGACCCACGTACGGCGGCATGTATGGAGTTCTTGGCTCAGTGCAATGCTCGAACAGCCAAGGAGTCGAACCCTTCGTGTCAACTGTTGGTCAAACGCCGCACTGATAGCTACCCACCCCAGATCTCAGTGACATTTGTGAATGGGGTGGAAGAAGTTTTTGATGCCACCTCAACACCCGCACAAACCATCCGGAAGATGATTCTAGAAAAAGGACAACAGCTGGAAACAGAACAAATGTTTCGTGAAGCCGGTGAGAAGTGGCCTGTTATTATTCCAGCGGAAGAGCTCCATCAAACTTTCCCTGGTACCAAGGTTAGAAGAAATAACTGATTTATTTAGTGTTTTCTTGATTATTACTCAATACATTCATCTACAATTTGAATTATTGTTGCAAACTGTAACTACACAAATCCACAACATCAAAGTAATGAAGTGGCAAACTGGGTGGGTCGGTTTGTTGTGCAACAGCTCAATTGGACAATTTCTAGTATGGATCAAGTTGACCCATATACACTTCTTTGTCCATTTCTAAATTTTTGTATGAAATTGATGTGTTGATAATGACTTCAGAAACTACAATATTACCGTCTCTACCCGATAAATATAAAAGATAATCCAAATCAATTCTATCCTTTTATATGTAAATGGGTCAAAAGTGCCACCTCTAGTGACAAATATGTTATATGATAGTTTCGGGTTTCTTTATTTTTAGTTTGATAGGTTTTCAAGGGGAGCATTCCTTCATTTTGCATGCTCAAATTTTCCTGTTTTTTGAACCAACTTATTTTTCTTTAACAACACAAATTATTTCACTTAATTCACACATATATCCTTATCCTATGTTCATACATCTGTTTTTAAATAATTATTTTTTCAGCCAAGGAAAGCTGAAGAAAAGAAGCAATAGCTCCCAACAACTACCCTATGCTCATGCTATGTGGATGATGCTTGCATTATGTTTGCAGGTTAGTTAAATTCAAGAAAGGTTTTGTAGTGGAATTGACATAAATGCCCTTCAATATATAACTGTCATTTTCTTCGCTTTAGTAATAATTAAACTTATTAAATCTTTTTTGCTGTCAGTGACTTTATGCTTGAGAAATTGTTAACTGTTTTATATCGTGTTTTTTTGTTGCGACTGCTGTATGTGTGTGCACATGACATGAGAATATGTGATATTGTAACAAATTATGTAGAAGCAAATCTATTACTTCTTGATATCATTTCTCATAATATAATTCTTTTAGAAACCTGGTATAATAGTTGATGAAAATGGAGCTATTTGTGTTTGGTTAAAGCATACACCAGAAGGACCGTTATCTGGCAACAGAGCAGCCATTACTGGACCTTTAGCACCTTCATCTGCCGTAATAGTTCCAGTTTGATATGTCATATCTGTTATAACATACCCAGGGTTCACACAATTCACAACAATATTCTTATACTTTCTAGCCATGAGCCTTGTATAAGCACTAAGAGCCGCTTTCGAAACTTTGTAAGCAGAGACTGTTAGTGGCCATCCATTCTCCAACTTATCCTCCTTAAAATCACTCAAAACCCGTTGTATTATCTCATCTATCTTTTCTTCAGTTAAGTTGTCAATATCTTGCAACTCTTCTTTCAACTTTTCATTGTGGAACCACGAAAAACAAGAAAATATTAATGGGTTTTTGTTAATTATATGCGGATTTTTTTTGTTTTGTTTTAATGTGCATATAGGGTTAATTACTTACGTATAGGTCTCCATAGGCAGAGCTAACCTTGGGGACTTAGAGAGTTGGAGAAGAGGAATAAGCGATTTTGTAACCGTTTTGGTTGCACAGTAATTTGTTTTTAGACACTTTTCTGCCAAGACGTAAGGTTCTTCCAAAATGGTGGTTAAAAGATGCACTTTCGAAAATGCTGGTTAAAAGATGCACTTTCTCATCGGAGACTTGGAACTAATAAAGTAACACGTAACGCAGCCATATTCGTTTATATTCAAGCTCCAGTTTAGTTTGGCTTGTTTTGACGAATAGATTATGCATTTTAAGTTAAAAGAAGCCATATAGTAATGGTTAGAACCCATATAATTTAAACCCCTTCAAAACTAAAGATATATATTATTTAGTGTAAGGAATTGTAATAAATAGTTATATCATAAAATGATTAGTTAATAAATAGTTATATCATAAAATTATTAGTGTTTTAAATACAAAAGAGCACGTCAATTTCAAATTAACAATCAAAGTATATTATTTTAAAAATAATCAGGGGCGAAGCTTCAAGGGCCACTGAAATAGTCAAAGATTGGGTGTTCTTCGGGTTATTTTTTCGGGTTTTGTTTTTTTTGGGTCGGGTTGTTTAGGTTTTTTGTTAGGAAAAAGTGACCTGATAATCGATCCATTTAAAGTTTGGGTTCGGGTTCAGGTTAGTTCATGGGCCCTTGCCGGTGGTCCTCCCTCCCTTAGTGCCGCCTATGTTGTTCGGTTTTCGGGTTTAGATGTAAAATGAAAAAAAAAAAGAATGTTTTTCTCCATAAAATATCATCAAATATAACATGTTAAAAAAATATCATCACAATTCAAACATCATTCAACAATTTGATGTTGTAATATTTAAAAGTCTCAAAACTTGATGTTTCAAATATAAAACACTCCAAAACAAACCACATCTGCAAAAAAGACAATTAATGTTCGGATTTTTATTCGGGTTTTTGGTTAGGAAAAAAATATCCTGTAACAGACCCATTTAAGGTTTGGGTTGGTTGTGAAGAGGTATGGTCCCAAAAACTGCGCCTGCGCAAATGACCATACCCTCAACAACAACATACTACAAGAATAACCTTGCGCGCAATGCGCAACGGTGCACCATTCTTGGAATCAACAGGTTGCCCAACAGCCTTGCGCGCAATGTGCAATTGAAGAAGCACTAGTTGAACCTAGTGATATCCGGGGTTATATACGTTACAACTAGGGTGTTTCTACATAAAAGGTTACACTCTCACTTCACTTTTTTGGGGTGTAAGCTCACTCCAGCTGATCTGCAAAACTAGCAGCGCCGTTAGTGTTGCCACAGGGAAAAGGGTGGTTTTCTCCGTGACCACACTCCGGCGTGAGAATAGGTATATGTGTGATGGTAAGCAAGCAGTTGCCAGTGTACGCAGAAGCTTGTGTGTGTTGCGTAAAGTATTGCAAGTGTGTAATCCTGTAAGTAAGTCCTTTACCTGGAGATCCGATACTTATTTATAGCCGAAAGAGGTATGTTCAGGAGAAGTGCTGGTGGGCCTTGGGCCCGACCCATACAGCCAGAGACATCCTTTTTGTCTTTCTGCGTCAAACATTAAATGCTTCCTGCAGGAGAATTAATGTCCACTGTTAGGAGGTGTGCTTTGTCAAATGTTGAGTGGTGCCACGTGTAAAGGCAGCTGTTTCTAGTGTCAGGCCTGTTGCCAGCCGAAAGTGGAGAAGGTGGAACAGTCACTGACAGAGACTTGGTTGGTGTATGGTCTGACACCTGCCTCACTGGTCATGGGCACTGTCACACGCAACCTGCCAAGTAACCTTTGGTCACAGTTCTGCCATTTCGTACCCTAAGGTATGGTCAACATCTCTTAGTGCTTACCCCTTCTGCGAGGCTGTCAAGGGCTTTTCCGCCAGCGCAGGGTGTCATGGGTATATCCTTTTGTCCCAAGACTATGAGGCGCCTTTCATGTGTGTCTTGTCCTTGCAAGGCTTTGGGATTCGTAGCTCAGAGGAATGTTGTTGTGCGCAGGGTCTAGTAACCTGCGCGCGTAAGTCTAACTTGCCGTTGTGGCGAGTACACAAGGCTCGTTGGGTGACTTAATTGTATTGGCCTAATGCACCGTTGCGCTGAGTGCGCAAGGTTCATTGTGTGACCTATAGATGGTGGTCTAATTCACCATTGCGCTGAGTGCGTAAGGTTCATTGTGTGACCTATAGATGGTGGTCTAATTCACCGTTGCGCAGAGTGCGCAAGGTTCATTGTGTGACTTATAGATGGTGTTCTAATTCATCGTTGCACTTAGTGCGTAAGGTTCATTGTGTGACCTATAGATGCTGGTCTAATTCACCGTTGCGCTGAGTGCGCAAGGTTCATTGTATGGCCTATTGGTTCCAAGGAAGGCGCACCATTGCACATTGCGCGCGAGGTTATCTTTGTAGAAATTCGGTTAAGGGTATGGTCATTTGGGACCATACCTCCTCAGCAATGGTAATGAACCTTAACACACGCAGGTCACACAAGGAACCTTGCGCACTCAGCGCAACAGCAAGTTAGACCAATACATACAAGTTACACAACGAACCTTGCGCACTCAGCGCAACGGCAAGTTAGACCAATACATGCAGGTCACACAACGAGCCTTGCGCACTCAGCGCAACGGCAAGTTAGATCAATCAATACAAGTCAAACAACGAACCTTGTGTACATGGCGCAACGACAAGTTAGACTTAGACGCGCAGGTTCCTGGACCCTGCGCGGATCAAACAAACCCTCTAGCTGCGAAGTCCTAAAACTTTGCTCAAGGCCAAGACAAATATGAGAGCAACTCATAGTCTTGGGAACAAAAGGAATTAATCCCTATAACTCTGCGCTAGCCAGAATGCACTGAAAGCCACGTGGAAGGGAAAAACGCAAAGAGGTTTTGACCAATACAAGGGTACAGAGTAGCAGAGCTGTGACCCAATGGTTGCTCGACAGGTTGTGTCAGACTGCGTCGCATGAATAGTAATGCAGAGGCCAGACTGTACACCAACCATACTTACGCCAGTGACTGTCACACATTCTCCATTTTCGGCTGATAGCAGGTCCGACACTAGGGACAGCTGCCTTTACACGTGGCACCATCCAACATCCGACAGAGCATACCTCCTGCCAGAGATCATTTAATGATCAGGGACAGAACAGATATCTTTGGTCGTTTGGGCCGGGCCCAAGGCCCATCAATCCATCTCCTAAACCCACTTATTTTCGGCTATAAAATGAGTATCGAACCACAAGGTAAAGATCATCTACTCACATACGAACTTACTACTTACTTGCTATTACCATGCAAACACAAATACTTATTCTCACGCCGGAGTGTGGTCACGGAGAAAACCCTCCCCTTTCCCGTGACGAGGCTAATGGCGTTGCTAGTTTTGCAGATCAGCTCGAAGTAGATCATCCAGAAAAACGAACGAGAGACAACCTTTTATGGAAAAAAAAAACTAGGCTGTAACTAGGATATCTCCGGATACCTCTCGGTTCAGCCAGTGTTTCTTCAGTCGGGTTTGGGTTATTTGGGTTCGGGGTTTTCGGTTATTTTCTAAATCGGGTAACTTTAAAAAATATAGGACATGTTTGGGATTAAAAAGGACAACTCTAACTATGTGAAATTTATTTGGTTTGCACCCTTTTACATTTCACGGCTTCTCATTCGGTGTCTTGGATGTTCAAGTACAATTTGAGATGCTTTAGTACATGTTGTTCGACACCATGAGCATACATGTACGTAGTGACGATACTAGAATTTTTCGATTGGTTGTATTGTTGGCACATCTGAATTCTTAAATCAACACCTTCAATATGGGTTGTACAGGCCTATACAGGTCGTATTGCCTTTTCAATTTCCAATAAAGATTGATGTGTCAGATCTTGTCTATTTGACTCGACCTATACGGGTCGTATAGGTCTGTACAGGTCGTATTGGTTGAGTTTTTTTTACAAATTTTTATACATTTATTTATGGTTTAAACAAAGTTTTCTGAAAAACATTTATTTTTTTTAAATAAAAACTTCCTTCAATTTTATTTAAGAATACCATGTACAATGTAGTATAGTATAGGTGAGGAATAGGTCCTGTATGAGCATATATAGGTGTAGTAAAGGTCCCGTATATGTATCGTATAGGTTAATTTGTAATCTTAAAGGTATTTTATTTGGCGGAAACATCCGGGCGGAACGAAATAGATTGTTCGAGACTTCATAACGCTAAAATGTGACAAGTAATTTAAGTAACAAGATTTCATTTCATTAGCAAAGATCAAGTACAATAGTTTGAAATCAAATACAACATATTTGGAATAAAATACAAGTACAGTAACATTAATAATACAATTCTAGATGAGTATCTAAGTCGTTCTACTCGTTTCCAATGTCATCATCATCAATAAGCAACCTACATTACATGTTAAAGTATAGTTCAATACACAAGGCATTGGCGAGCATACAAGTTTGAATAAGTAACATAGTATAAAGTTTTAAACAAATCCTTATGCATCAATGTCTATTCTCGAGGCTAACATGTAATATACGAGCATATGAATACACTAGTCAACCCAAAGTTTACTGCAAACGTAGTCTAATCATAGCAATGAAAAACCGTATATGCTTGACTTAACATGACCTCACGAATACGGGCGATGCGTTACTCCTATAGCGCTATACATGTTAAGGGAGACTTGATCAAAGTTAATGACTGAGTATGAAAATTCAAGTATAAGCATGTGTGATTTTAAGTTTAGCACAAAGCGCATGTATAAAGATTGTTTTGTGATTTATGAATAAGGATGTTTGTGTGAGTTGAGATAGTACATGTATTGCACCTAAATGTGTAAAGTAAGATGGGGTCGAGTCTTCTGCGAGCTTCTTAGTATTCTGTGCTTGGAATGTTCAGGTGATGCAACCCGGAGTTACCCTACATAGGGTAAACAGGTGGGCATGAGTATACTGAGTTGGACGATAGGTCCAGATTCTGAAGCAGAAAGTACGGAAAAAACGGGAAAAATGCCACTTCGTATGAAGTGGACTGTCCACCTTACGCGAGCTGACTTGCAACTCGTACGAGTTGACTGTTTACCTCGTGCGAGGTGACACTCCTGAAACGTATTAGCCCGTTTTGTACCCATTTCGACACTGATTTCTGTGAACGAGGATCGTGATAACGAGGCAGAATAGTCCGGGCCATAACACTAGATCAGAATGTGATTAATGTTACGTCCAGACTGGTTTATTAAAAAGGTACGGAAAATAAGTATAGTTTGTGTATGGCTTAGTCACGTTTGTCATAAAAGTCAAGCATGGAGATGTTAAATCTCTTTATATGATTCATCAAAGCACAAGGTTGTAATACAACCCGGTTGGTCATGAATTAACATAAAGTAAAGATTGTTCAAATGAGGTGTGGAACTTAATTCGGGTAGCCAAAGCTCCCAACGTTCTCACTAGTCGGAACTCCAATCTAATCCCATGGGATGATGGACCAGGTGGACTTACAACACTTGTTGCAAAAAAATAAAAATAAAATAAAAGTAGAAGGAAGGTTGTGAAATCACAAGTTGTTTGTGAGTTAAACTCACTTAGGCAATCTGAGATACTTCTGCTGGAAATCCAGGAATTTGAGAGTGGAAGTGAAAGTATTCAGAAAGTGAGAAGTGAGGAACTGCGTAGGTATTTATAGGAAAACAGTCTGCCAACTCCGCTTCATGCGAAGTGTGCCACTTCGTGCGAAACGGGCTCTAATTCGTACGAAGTGCGCCTACTTCGTGCAAGGTGGATCCAACTTGTACGAACGGGTCAGTCGAGGCTCGTTTCACGTGTTTTAGCCGGTTTTAAGTATTTCGAGTATGCATGTATGATGTATAAGTGTAATTGCACGTAAAACTTAGTATTTGAATATTTGAAGTATGAATTTCTTGCATATAACCACGTATTCAAGTTTGTAACGTATAGTTTAAGTATGCAACATGTGTAAGTATCAAATAAGTTTCCATTATGATCATCGTCTCAGAGTACAAGGTTTGAAAATGAAATATGCGAATATGATTACAAGTTTCCAAAAATAGAATCACAACAATTCTTTCTAAATATGGAAAACCCAAGAATACAAGGCATTACAACTGATGTGTCAGATTCTGTCTATTTGACTGGACCTATACGGGTCTATAAAGGTCGTATTGGTTAAGTTTTTTTTTACAAATTTTTATACATTTATTTATGGTTTAAACAAAGTTTTCTAAAAAAATATTTATTTATTTTTAAATAAAAACTTCCTTAATTTTTTTTAAGAATAACATGTACAATGTAGTATAATATAGGTGAGGTATAGGTCCCGTATGAGCATATATATGTGTAGTAAAGGTTCCGTATATGTATCGTATAGGTTAATTGTAATTTTAAAAGTATTTTATTTGTATAATGTATGTAAAGTGTTTTTTGTTTGTTTAATGGATACAACACGTAAAGTAACCGCCAATATACGCCAAAATACGACACCATATAGACATAATACGCCCTAATACGGAACAATACAACAAGTAGAAACATACTACGCCATAATACGCGATAACACGACACGTATATACAATCTACACCCTAATACGACACTTACAAACAACAAACATGACAATACCAAGCGTCACCGACACGACCCGTAGGACAATATATGCGATAATACCGAACATATTGACAATATACGTCATAATACGACATTTAATGACAAAATACGTCAATTAATTATACCGTACGCGTATACATACAACACGACACGTTAGAGTACAAGTTGATTCCAAACAAAATTATACGTAATCATAGAATATGATACCACATTGAACCGAACGTCACTGGAACGACATGTATAGAAGGTATTCTTCATAAAGTGACACGTAATGAAAAAATACGATACGTATACGCAACAAAAAAACAAACCTAAACTTATGAAAATTTGATTTTACCCCTATACGCATCGTATAGGTCAAAACTAGGTCATATAGTAGGCTAATACGACTCTTATAGACCTATACGATCCGTATAGACCTATACGATCCGTATAGACCCCCTGAATTCTAAAAAAAACAAGGGGTTAATTGATAAATCAGGGGGTCTATACGATCCTTATAGACCCCCTGATTGATCAATTAACCCCTTGTCGATGCATATTGGAGTAAAATCAGATTTTCATTTTTTAGGTTTTGCCTATTTGGTGCGTATACGGGGTATTTTGTCATTACGTGTCGTTTTATGAAGTGTATGCCCTATACGTGCCGTATCAGTGACGTTCGGTTCCGTGTGGTAACGTATTATATGATTACATGTAATTTTGTTTGAAATCAACTTGTATGTATACGTGTCGTATGTTATCATTACTTGACGTATTTTGTCATTACAAGTCGTATTATAACATAAATACAATAATTAAGTATAATATATTATATTAAACTATAATTGTAGTATAGGTCTAATATAGGCCTATAGGTATAGTATAGATCTCGTATATGCTAATAGTTGTAGTATAATATAGTATATGGTAGTATAGTATAATCAACTATAGATAAGTGTAGTATATAATACGGTTATAGCATAGATCATATAGTGTAATAAAAATGTACCAAACCTATACTACATGATAATTTTTTAAAATGTTTTTTGTTTAAAAAATAAAAGATTTTTTTTATTAAACTTTGTTAAAACTTTGATTAAATGTATACAACATTTTTAAAAAAAAGTGTAGCATATAACACTGTTATAACATAGATACTATAGTATAATAAACATGTACCAAACCTATACTACATGATAGATTTTTAAAAATGTTTTTTGTTTAAAAAATAATAGAATTCTTTTATTAACTTTATTAAAACTATGATTAAATGTATACAAAAATTTGCAAAAAAAAAAAAACCAAAGCAATACGACCCGTATAGGTCTAGCCAGCCACCAGAAAAGAACTGACACATGCAAAATTGACTTTTGAACCTATGCGACCCGTATTAAAAAAAATAAAGTGTTCGAATAGATTTGTTGATGTGCCAATAGAATTCCCCTTTCGATGAGAGGGACACACTATTTATTTTAACATCTACTGGGGTATATAATTTATTTTGTTAGTTCAAATATTAAAAAAACTAAAAAATAAAATGATAAATAGTAAAGAAAAAAAGGAAAATAGTTAAGATGGTTTAGTTCCATCTCATCTGAGATGTCCCGAACACTAGTTTTATAGCTAGAATTATTTTAATCAACAAAAGAAATAAATTACCCATCGTTTCTTCTTCTTCTCACATAGTAATTAGCAAGTAGAAAACACTTTGTGGGTCAAAGTTCAAAATTAGGCTCAAGTTGCATACCTCTATTACTACAACGTTTGGCCAGCCGGAGGATCAACGGATCCTTCGTACCTTCTGTAGTTCCATCACTGTATGTAGGTCAGGTACATTCGAGACACGACATGTGGCAGTTTTTGTTGGTCTAGGATCACATAAGGTGATATTGTGTTGAATATAGTTTTATCATCGTTTTATAAATGCCACTTTGTCATACTCGGTTAGTAATCCTTATTTTGACCAATTTTATGTGGCACACTCCAAGTTTTAGTCATCATTATCATTGTTATCGGTTCCTATATTGAACTTCAGTCGTGGATGCTCAGTGCAAGGAAATATTATAGACACAATGGTTTCGAAAGTTGTATTTCAAAACGTTATTATGGATCTGAAGACAAACTTTAGATTTTCTTGAATTAAAACGATTTTCTCACTACATTTTTTAATAATTTATAATCATAAACACATCAACATAAATCACATAACACTTTCATCTCAAATTATATAGAAAGCTCATGACCAGTTGGATAAAATGGGAAAAGGATCAAACATTCTTGCAAATGGCCTTTTGTTGGTTTCGTCTTGCTTTAGACCAAAATCTATTATATAATGCTCTAACCCTCCAAGATATCAAAATATTTACCAAAATATCAAACTTCCCGAAGTGTGTTTGTACAAATTTCACCAAACACACGATACTAGATGGATTGTTGATGTCTAGTTGATGGAAAACGGCGTTAGAAAAGCCAGAAATGTTGAGTTTCTCAACAGCTTTTTCCCGCGACTTTGATTTGACTAGATGTTAATATAACCTTAACTCCATTTGTAGCAAGTTGACGACAAATTTCAAGTCCAATTCCTCGGTTTCCTCCTGTGACAATTGCATAAGTAGATAAGAAAACAATTAATCTGAGGGAATATTTTAAAGCCTTAGAATGTAAATATTTATGGAACAAAGATAAACATTTGGTATGTACCTTTGCTCCTTCATTGGCAAATAGGAAGTGAGCATTGAAATACGAAGAAGATGAAGTAAGCAACCTCTCCTCTTTTATATAACATTATAAAAAATTCATCGATTTTTTTATTATTTGTTTTCATGTGGTTGGATACAGATTAAACAACTCACATCACAATACCTAATGTTTGGCATGTGTCAAAGGTTGTAACAAGTACATTGATGATTTTAATTGGAACTTATATTCATATAACTTATTATACACACATGTAACAGGAAAGACAATTTACACTGATACGTGCCAACCAACACCCCACCCTCGATGCCATTTACCTAATGGGTAACTCTAAACCACAATGCAACGATAAAGGAAATGATAGCACATGTCGCAAGTGATCAAGGCACAAGGCCTTCAGCTGGTTGGACAACAACCCCGAGCCGCGGCATGAGGAGGCCAAGTAGCGACACATGGTACTCGGGGGCACAACGTGGGATTCAACATAAACACTTAGAAATTATCCTTAACAATAAGGAGCACATGGAGACTTTACAAATGGGCGTCTTATTGGCTACTATTGAATATAACAGGTGCACAACTGCACAAGAAGACACTAGTAAACAACCATGGTATTGTAACAATGACATAACAGTGCACACTAGTGGTGTCGGGATAGTAAAGTCAACTATATAGACAAATAGCATTAATGATGTCTGAACGGCCCCATGGCTAACCGGTGTGGGGTAGTGCCCCATGGTTAATTGCTGTGGGGTAGCGCCCCATGCCACCTAGGAATGATGACGCCCCCGCCTCAGACAAGGGGGGAGGGGGGCTATCATTGGCTTCCGTCAAAGCCTTAGCGGTCGTGAGATTTGGTTTTATTTGATTTTTTTTTCTTTTTTTAAATATAGTTAAAAGGGGCTTGCTTTATAGGGGGCGTTATCCCACACCGTGCATGTTAACAATAAAGTCCCTCGCTTAAATGGCACATACATGGCGCGATAAAGCCCCTAAGGTCTTTATCCCACACCATATAGCCTAAAAGGAACGGAACACCCTACGTCAATGGATTCAGACCAAGAAACTTGATCATGGCTCCAGGAATAGAACCAAAGTCTTGGGCCCTAAGGGTCACCAACACCATAAATACCACCCATTACTTTAGGTAAAACATCATATGCTAAAAAAGCACTCATACTTATCTTTACTCTTACTCTTATATATTTATGCTTATACTTAGTATATCTCATACAAATAATGACCTGAGCGTCTGAGTGTCTTGGGAGCGCAAACTCCAGGGCCCTCTAACGGGTTCTTGTGGTTGTAGCTCATGAACTTAGGAAAAAGAGAAACGAGGTTGCATTAACCAACTAGATTAACCTGAACCAAAGGAGTCAATCCCTTGCACTGCTCCAAGACTTTAGCCTCTAGGTGATAAGTCTTGTAGCAACACTATTCACTGCATTGTTTTGTTGGTTTCCACCTTCTCCACTTTCGGCATTACTCATTAGTATCCCATGTTTATATAGAAAAATAACAACCCATAAGTGACAAAATTGATGGATGGGTCGGCTGAACCGCTCAAACGGGTATTTCTTTTGGTATGGGACAGGTTGACCTGTAGACGCTTCTTTGTTCATTTTTAAACTTGCATGTGAGTAGCTGATATGTGATGTATATCTGATTACAAAAACTAGTTTCTTCAGTATTACTATAGTAATTAAGGTTTTTGAATAAAACGACTTAAAAGGTTGAATTGAGGTTGTATGCATTCTAAATCAACTTTTTGAAAAAAAGGGTGAGATATAGACACACCTTATCTTTATCCATAGGGATAGAGGGGCTGCTTCTATAAATAGATCAAAAGAGCCACGTTTGGCGATCCACATTTTATAGGATGCTTTCCTCTTTTATTTGTGTTTTGTTTGAGCTGTTTTGTACCAACTCAATTATTTTTTATCAACCAATAAAAAAAATTCAACCACATGTAGAATAACAAAATTTAAGGTTCAAAGAAGAAACTGAAATAATTAAAACAGAAGCAACGTCGTTACATATGATATAATTTCTGGTAATACAATGCTTTATAAAGATGGCATACTCGTTGATGAAAACGGAGCAATTTGTGTTTGATGAAAGTATACACCAGAAGGCCCATTATCCGGCAACAAAGCAACCATCACTGGACCTTTCGCACCTTCATCAACCGTAATAACTCCCGTCTGAGATGTCATATCTGTCATAACATACCCAGGATGCACACAGTTCACAATAATATTCTCATGCTTTCTTGCCATGAACCTTGTATAAGCATTAAGAGCAGCTTTTGAAACTTTGTATGCAGAGGTTGTTAGTGGCCATCCATTCTCCTTCAACTTACCAGCCTTAAAATCACTCAAAAACCACTGGAGTATCTCATCTATCCTTTCTTCAGTTAGGCTGTCAATATCTTGCAACACTTCTTTTTTGCTGTCAGTGACTTTATGCTTGAGAAATTGTTAACAGTTTTATATCGTGTTTTTTTTGTTGCGACTGCTGTATGTGTGTGCACATGACATGAGAGTGTGTGATATTGTAACAAATTATGTAGAAGCAAATCGATTACTTCTTGATATCATTTCTCATAATATAATTCTTTTAGAAACCTGGTATAATAGTTGATGAAAATGGAGCTATTCGTGTTTGGTTAAAGCATACACCAGAAGGACCGTTATCTGGCAACAGAGCAGCCATTACTGGACCTTTAGCACCTTCATCTGCCGTAATAGTTCCAGTTTGATATGTCATATCTGTTATAACATACCCAGGGTTCCACACAATTCACCACAATATTCTTATACTTTCTAGCCATGAGCCTTGTGTAAGCACTAAGAGCCGCTTTCGAAACTTTGTAAGCAGAGACTGTTAATGGCCATCCATTCTCCAACTTATCCTCCTTAAAATCACTCAAAACCCGTTGTATTATCTCATCTATCTTTTCTTCAGTTAAGTTGTCAATATCTTGCAACTCTTCTTTCAACTTTTCATTGTGGAACCACTAAAAACAAGAAGAAATTAATACATGAATTATATGCAAGTTTCTTAATATTTTTATATGCGTAAATGAGTTGATTACTAACGTATAGGTCTCCGTAGACAGAGCTAACATTCACGATTCTTGGAGATTTAGAGAGTTGGAGAAGAGGAATAAGCGCTTCTGTAATCGTTTTGGTCGCGTAGAATTTGTTTCAGGCACTTTTCTCCCAGTTCGTAAGGCTCTTCCATAATGTTGGCGAAAAGATGCGACTTCTCATCGACGACTTGTATCTAATTCAGTTATACATAACTAACGTCATGTTTGTTTATATTATAAGGTGATATACACACACAAGGATGTTGTTAGATACATCCAAGGTGATAATCCGGTTCGACCGGCTTTGACACATAAAAAAAAAAGAAAAAAAAGAAAAAAAAACAACAGGCAGAACAGTTAACTATTAGAAAAAGGCTAGGTTTGACATGGAATTTTTTTAATTCAAATTTATTAGTTTGTTGTTAGAAATTGGTAAAAATGGTACATGAATATTATATGGTTGGTTTGGTTTATACGACCCGTTTAAAAATCAAAACCGTGAGCTGATTTGTTATACACGTTTATAAACAACATACCATAACCAAATTTTGTGATTCTTAAACCGACGAACCAACCGATTTGTTTCAATGTAAACAGATAGATCGGTCGGTTTGAACATTTTTTAAGAACCCCTAAATTATATAGTTAGCTTTAATCCAATATTTCTAGAAGGCATGTCAGAGTTATAATAGAATTGTTTGCTATAGTACGTTGAGCTTTACCTCATATACGTACATGCATAAGATGTTATTTAAAGCAGTGAAAAGAATTTTTGCAATGAAAAATTGGAATAAAAGTATCACGCATCTATGTATTCTAGATGACTCCTAGAAGAAATATTAGAAATTTGATTTTTCTTATTTCTGTTTTAAATTTAGAAAAAAATAAAAAAATATATTTGAATTAATAGATATTATTTGTATGTTAATGTTATTATACAAATAGGCCTTAATATACGAAACGTGAGACGTGAAGGGAAATTTGTTCTTTTTATGATTTATTTTCGCATCTAGTCAAACATGTATTTTAATCCTAAAATCTAAAAAAATAAAAAATAATTATATAACTACAATAGTAGAGTAATTACATAACCACTCTAAAGTAATTGCATATAATTATTCTACCAGAGTAAGAACACGATTTTTTTTTTAATTTTTTTCAATTGAAAATCATGTTTCAAATGAAAAAAAATTTCAGATTTCATTTTTTTATAGGAATTAGAGTTCTTTGGTGACATACAAGCGGGATCCACCCTAAAAGAAATCACAATCTGATCTCACACCATATCCACACAACCATTGTTGTCATTTTACGGTAGAAACAATGTCGTTTTCTCCTCTACACATACATGATACATATCAATCAAGGATAAAGTCTGATCCGGGGGGGGGGGGGGGGGGGATACTTATTGTTGGTTTGCAATGTTGTAGTATTTTTTTTAACTTTATTAAAAATAACAAATTAGAAAATAATGGTATTTAAAACTTGATTTAGCATTTGCTTAAATCTTTGAAAACATTTATAATGTATATAATTACTTTCAATAATACCATTGACATAACTAATAATAATCTCTATAAAGATATACTTACAAACCCTCCACCGTCTATAAATTCTTTCTCATGTATGATAATTCCAAGTTCCGCTGCATTATTGATCTGTAGACAAATTTAGATCTTTTTGAATAAAATCAGCCACTTGTTTTTTTAGCTTACAATCATAAATGTAAATTGAGAGAAGAAAGGTATAATCATAGTGTGTGAGAAAATACGTGGGTTTAAAACACAAATATGTTGCTTATTAACAATCAAATGAAAGCTTAGAAGGATCAAACGTTTTTGCAAATCGCCTTTTGTTGGTTTTGTCCGAGTTTAGACCCAAATCTATAATATAATGATCTAAAAGTTCAAGATTTCAAACTATTCAAGGATATATCTACTTATGATCTAATGATATAGTGGTATGATGTTTGCCCCCATAAAAGTGACGTAAGTTTAAATCGTTACAAGTGCAAGGTCAGGTTTAATAATGTTGTTTAAAAATAGACAGGATATGTCTTTGCGTACCAAGATATCTAGCTTCCCAAACTGTGTTTGAACAAATTTGGCCAAACACGCAATGCTAGACGGGTTGTTGATGTCTAGTTGATGAAACACAACATTAGAAAGGCCAAAAACGTTTAGCTTCCCCACAGCTTCTTCCCCGTGACTTTGATTTCTGGATGTTGATATGACCAAAACTCCATTTGAAGCAAGTTGACGAATATTTCAAGTCCGATTCCTCTGTTTCCTCCGGTGACAACCGCACATCTGGATTTTCAGAAAACTAACATTAAATTCGGTGATATATATATATATATAAAATACATATGAAACTTGAATAAACCCGTTTGATGCTGATGAATGATGATGTACCTTTGCTCCTCCATTGGCAAACAAGAAGTGAATATTGAGATATGGAGCAGAAGTAAGCTCTCTCTCCTTATATATCGAATTCAAGTTACATAATTTATGTTTTCAGTTGTTACATGTGAAACACTCCAACCACAATACCAATTTTAATGTTTTGTCTGTGCCAAAAACATGATGTACCAATATATTGGTGATTTTTTTATTGGAAATTATACTCATGTCAGCCACTTAATGTAGGAACTAGGTTCATTTTTTATAAAATATAATTACAAAATATATAATAACGTGACTCTCGTTATTCATAGGAAATATCATAGTACAATCGGTTGCGATAACTAAATAAAAAGAATATAAAGTATAATTATATATACCAATCTTGATTCAAGCCGCATCTCTGGTGGGTCTTTCACCTGCACTTGATAGCATCCTAGATTGCAACAAAGAGCACACTAAGACGTTGACGATTTTGGTTGAGGCACGTGTTCAAAACGCTTCTCTTAAAACAGATTTCGCGCCTCTGCTAAAGACGACGCGACTGTTTCCCAGGGTACAACAGCCGAAGCAGTATGTACTGCCGAAGATGGCTCACGCGCCCGAGATTACACCGGGTAATTGCAGGGTTTGAACTTATGGAACAAATAAGGATGTGATGGTGGTGGAAAACAAGTAGAGAATACTCCTCTCTTTAGTTGGTCTTCAAGTGTTCATTCTCCTTCTAGTATTCTTCATGTATCAAGCAATACCAAATTCTTATATATACAAAAAGAAGCACATAGCCTACTAATTGTACATAGGTTAAGGATTAGTGAAATGTTTTACTTAATTAGTCACTTAATTAGAGACTTAAAAACTCTAATAAAACTAATTAAATGTCATAAGAAGCTCTACTCAAGAGTTTCTCTTTTATTCACCACATGAAGATTCTAACTAATATTTATAATTTCATTAAATTATAGATATATTAAATATCCATTCACCAAATTTCTAACAACCCCCCACATGAATGGAGACCGTTCAAACACATAAAATTTCCAATGTAATCTCGACAGTTGAGTTTTGCTTACGATAGGTAGGTGTTATGTAACACCTCGTAAAAATCGTGTCCAATAGTATAGTGACACGTGTTGTAAATTTTTATATAGTCTATTAAAGACCAATAAGGACTAAAGGTGTCAACATGCTCAAACTGAGCCTCTGAGTGACTGTCCGATGTCAACATGCATAAATAACAGCCTTTGAGTGACTGATATGTCAACATGCTAAATCATTAGCTTCTGAGTGACTGATATGTCAACATGCTTAAAACTTGGCCTCTGAGTGACTGATATGTCAACATGTCCAGCCTCTGAGTGACATCGGAGTCAACATGCTTATGTGAGCCTCTGAGTGATCCTTTACGAAGTCCTAACTCTCATACGTGCCATTTAATGGACAAGATGGTTCAATTCTATAAATATGTGAAAGTTGGATAATGGAGGGATTAAAAGTGTCAACATGTTAATTTATACCTCTGAGTGACCTTTTAACGAATGGAGAGCTCGACAATGTCCGTGCATAATCCCGGGTATGCCAAATATTGGCTACGGAGGGCTAGATATGCCAAAAGGGTGTTTTAGAAGGTCTTTGGAGGGTTTAATAAGTTGAGGGGCTAAATGTGGCAAATTTTGAAATCTGACAAGAGGCGCTCGCGGGGCGCGAGAGGCTAAGGCCAGGCCTCTCGCGGGGCGTGAGAGGCCTGTATCTGCAGAAAGTTTTCTTGGCCACCACACATAAGTGCCAAAAACCATTTTCTCGAAACCATGGCTTCCCAAACAGCCTATGCCACGTTTTGGGACACTTGTAAGCTCCCTCTTACACCCTTTAACACCTGGCATCACCTCCTTTGAGTTCTCCAACTATAAATAAGTGCCCAAATTCATCATTTGAACTTGCACCTTTCTTATTCAACACTCTTCTCCCTCCTCTGGAAGTTCCTAACTGAAAGGAGCATCCAACTTATTTCTTTTGCATTCTAGGAACCTCTTGTAAGTATTCCTTGCTCTTGCATTTTCGTTCATAGGCTTTTATAGCCAAAAGTCAAGCGTTTTACGGAAAACACCTTGACTTTCGGTTAAGACCATTATGGTCCAGCCATTGTTCATAACAAACATGGCTAAGTGATCGTCAGGTAGGTATTAGTCCCTATAAAGGGCAACTCCTGAAGATCACGATTGCTAGACCAATTGACGTGTCAAAGTTAAGATATTAAAATAGTCAAACATGCCATTTTTCGAAAAAATCATAAATTGATCTTATATATATTATGAAACTTGTTTTGACACTTAAACAAGTTAGTAATAATTGTTAGAACATGTAAGAACATGTCCGGCTCGTCAATTTCAGTTCGAGGGTTGGTTCGCAACCGAAAGTCGTGAAGTTTGACTTCTGCTTTGACTTTTGATTCTGACCTGATTTAGATTAGTTAGCTACTGATCTAAGGTTGCATTATGATTTTAATATAATGTAGCATAACCCTCTGAGGTTATATTACATGATCATAATCAGAATCTAAGTTTATGCGCAAGTTCCGTAATTATGCCATTTTTTGACTAAAATGCCCTTTTTGCATAAATCAAGGTTTTAAAGATAATGAACTTGAAAAAAAGTTTTCTACTGATATAATATTATAAGTAGGATTATTTGGGATGTCAAACCAGATTATAAACTGAATTTACAAGCAGGTCCTTGAATTATGTCGATAAATGACGATTTAGCCCCTGTGGCTCCATAAAATGGTTTTAATCATATCTTTTCAAGGTAAATCTTTTATCTAATGATATGTTATATTAAATAACATATATAAGACATTTTAATATGACCTTAACATCAGTTTTCATTAAACATCGCATAAAACGTCATTTTACGACATAAGCGCCGTTTCGGCGCATAGTATGGTTTTAAACCATATTATTTGACCAAGACTTATTACCTACTAATTTTAAAACTTATTTTAAACATTGTTACAGTAGGAACATGTTATAAACTTAGAAACCTAAATAATTTATAAACTATGTGTAAAATGACCAAAATGCCCATTCGGTGCATAGTTTGGTCATAAAAGATAAGTTACACATAAAGTTAATATCATACTGATATTATATCATAAATAAATTATTTTTCTAGAATACTTACTGATGTATTGAATAATACATACATTTATCATGTAGAGTTTGTAAAGTTTTAGCATGTTTTCGTTTCGGTTTGTCAAGAATTTATCTACTTTTAATCCAAATGCGTTTTGAAGGTGTTGGTTCGTGAAAACGGTTGGAAGGATGGGAAAAAACGAGATAAAATGGTAAATAGAACCAAGTCGGAACGTGATTGGATTGAAAAAGAGGAAACGAATCGCAATTAGGGGTTTTTAACCTTCTGGCAGGCCGCGACCGACAGGTTATATCCCTCTCGCGGGGCGCGAGAGGGTGATACTTATCTCCGGAAACTTACCTCGGTCGCGGGGCATGACTGGAAGGCCTTATCCCTCTCGCGGCCAGCGAGAGGGTGTTTGATCCAGAAAGTTCGAAACTGAGTTGGTTTTGGGTTTGTTTGGTATTTATTGAGTTATTATTGAAGTAAAACACATCTTGGGATCAACTTGGACGAGCTTAGGCTTTTGGGAGCATACTTTCTGGAGAATTTGAGCAAGAAGAAGGAGATCTAGGCTGCAAGAATCGTTCGGGTTACCAAGGAGTTTCGAGGCAGGAGCTTTAACGGTTTTATTGCAACATTCTCGAGCTTTATACTTCTTCGTTTAACTTGATTATGCATTCTTGTTCTAAACCTTGTTTATTTAGTTTTTCAAACATGATACTTGGCTAGATTTAATTCAGTTACCTAGGTTTGGATGATTTGATTTTATGAAAGTTTGATTTATTATAGTTTAATTTTGGTTTGAATGTGTAATTGGTAAAGTTCACAACTTGAATTATCTAGTTTAGTATATTTGCATGATCTTGATTGATTTATGTTTGTTTAATTGTTTTACATGAATCTAGGTGGATGTCTTCCATAGAATAGGTTTGTGTTGCTTTTTCGTGTCTTTAGGGATTCGGGAAGTTATCAGTAAATTGGCCAATAAAACCGGGAAACAATTAAATGAAATATAAAATCATTTTGTCATTATATCTAAATTAGTTATTGAGAAATAATAATTAGTTGGCTGAATTAATTAGATAAATTGTTAGGTTTAAGTTTTGAGAAATTCCCAAGTATAATTTACTTATCAAAATTAAGTCGGTTAAGCTAAACTAGAAGTTGTAGTTGGTCTAGGTTAATTATTGAGAAGTAGTTAACTAATTAGACATTTTACTAAATTAAAAGATAACTGAAAAGGAATCTTTAAAACCGGTGAACAAATAATAATTGTAGGTTATCATAGGTGTCTTCCTGAGAAGGGTCGGGGGTCCTGTTCGGTAAACCTAGGATTTAATATTTCAAAATCCTGTAAAACATTCAACCTAATAAGTTATTATCAAATCAAATGAGTAGTAGTCTAAAAATCCAACCTAGGTGACTAGTTCATTATTTCCTGATTTAGTTCTCAATTTCCTAAAAAGTTCACAGTTTGATTTGTTCCAATTTAGTAGTTTTAGTTTAATTAACAATTTAGAATTAGTAGACCCCCCCCAATTTATATACAGTGTTTTAATCGAGTCTAAATTAAGTAGTCATGGTAATTAGAGAGTTTTGCGGGTTCGATAATCCGGACTTACTTAAGCTAATCTCAATTGATCGGTCCATTTGCCGGTTAGTAGTTTAGTATAGTTTAGGAGTCTAGAGTTTAATTTTATTCTAGAATTAGGGTAATTTGATTTGTTTTTAATTAACTACTTTTAGAACATCAAGTTTTTGGCGCCGTTGCCGGGGACTCTTATTGGCAATTGCGTTGATTACTCGATTTAGGCTTTGTTATTACACTTGTGTTTAATTTTCGTTTTTCGTTTGTGTCATAGGAGTCTAAATTATTTAATTAGTTTAAAATTTGTTTTGTTAATATATATTTTAATTGTTTTTGCTAAATTATTGTGTTTGTCGTGTTTCCGGTTTAGTGGATGCCCCATACGCGTTCACAAGGACCTCCGCCTAAGCCGCCGACAGATACGCCTTTCTCTCCCGCACCAAAGGTTAGTGCTTCTTCCTCCACTTTTTTAAGTTCACCCCATTCCTTTATAACGCCCGATTTCGATTTTTCACCAAAGCCTTCACCACCCGGTTTCCCATCACCCCGCGTAGTTCATAGAAACGTAAGCCCACCACCGCCACCACCTAACTTTCACATGGCTAATAATAATCAAACCGTTTACCAACAGGCCACCACCGGCTTCACCGGTGCAAACTCACCCATCACCCTCCCCCCGATGAACAACGATAGAGCTTGGAAAATCCCTTCCTATATCATGACCGCTATCACTAATTCTTGCCAATTCCACGGTCGTGATGATGAGGATGCGCCCGCACATATAAACCGCCTCACCCGTCTATGTCACACATTCAATATGGAAGGTGCGGGAACGATGCCCGTTTCCTCCAAGTTTTTCCTTTTTCTCTTGGGGGTCGAGCCGCCATCTGGCTTGACTCTCAACCACCCGATACTTTTTCCACTTGGGCTGCTCTACGGGATGCTTTCCTAAAAAAATACTTCCCACCCGCAAAAGCATCCCGCCTTCGTGATCAGATCCATTCGTTCCGAATGGAACCTGACGAGCCCTACCATCTAGCTTGGAGCGTTTTCAAACTTTAGTATCCCGCTGCTCTCAACACGGTCTGTTGGACTGGACGCTTGTGGAGAAATTCTACAACAGTCTCACCCCTGAGACCCGCGCTCGATTCGACACTTCTGCTAGTGGACACTTGATGGGAAAGAAAATAGTAGCTGAGTGTAACGACCTTTTCGAAAGCTTTGCCCATTCCGATGTAGATTACAACACTGCCGGCAGGAATTCAATTCCTGTTTCTCGTACGCCTCCGGTTAACCGGGGACTACACCAAGTTAGCTAGGAAACCACGGTAGCGGCTACATAGGATAACTTTAAGAGGGAGGTCACTTGGAGATACAAGAGCTGAAGAAGAAGGTAGATATGTGTGAGGTGTGTAGAGGGGGTCATGACACGCTAGAGTGTCCTATGCTCACTGTCGAGCAGGTAGAGTTCATCACTGGTCAGAGTCGAGGTCCGACGAATCCCTTTAATAATAATACTTCCAATTATAACCCAAACTGGTGTAATAATAATAATAACTTTGATCTTCCGGTAACCCCCTGGTTTCCAATCAGGTTCTTATCAAAACAGGGGGCAAGGTCACTACTCTAGTGGAGGGTCAGGCCATTTGAGTCAGTTTAGTGGAGGGGGTTCGAATCAGGAGGGTCTGACTAGGAGTGGAGGTTCATGGGGGTAGTCTAGATAGGATTGAAGAGTTATTATCTAAATTAGTTGCAAAGGATCAGGCTACTCAGAAAACCCTCGCGGAACACGATCTTCTCTTGAAAAATCAACAGTCCGCGCTCTTAGATCTGCAGAGGTCGGTAGGTAGTATCGCTAAGCAGCTGCAAGAGCAGCCACACGGCCATTTCGTGGGTAATACCCAACCTAACCCGGCGAACCAACACGCGAAAGCGATTACTACACATAGTGGTAGGAGTTTGAAGGAAGTGGGTAGAGAGGGGGTAGAGGTAGAGGTAGCGGAGCAGGATGAGGAGGTGGATGGAAAATAGAGATGGAAGCTCCACCTAGGGTGCACACCAGGCTAGACCCAACAATTACCGCACCAACCAGTGGACCTTCAGTTGAGAGTAAGAAGAGAGAAAACTGATAGAGGTTAGGCCATCACCGATCGTAGATACTTCACGCCTACCCTACCCAGCACTTCTGAAACAACAAAAATATGTCAAGGAATATGGGAATTTCCTTGATATGTTTACTTAGTTAAAAATCAATCTCCCGTTCATCGAGGCCCTCTAGCATATGCCTAAATGGGCTAAGTTTTTGAAGGATCTTCTAAAACGTAAAGATAGGCTGGGGGAGCTCTCAAATGTCCTGTTGACTGGAGGATGCTCCGCCGTGGTTTTAAACAAGTTACCCGAAAACTGACTGATCCGGGTATCTTTGTGATTCCATGCTATTCGGCGGCTCCATTGCTCCAGCTCATGCTTTAGCCAATCTTAGGGCGCATAAATCTGATGCCTTTCTCACTCTATGAGAGATTAGGTTTAGAGGAGCTTCCCTACTCGTATGTCAATGTCGTTAGCCGATAGGTCTGTTAAGTATCCGAGGGGAATTGTAGAGAACTTATTGGTTAAGGTTGATAGATTTGTCTTTCCCGTGGATTTCGTCATCCTCGATATGGAGGCCGACGAGAAGGTACCCATCATCTTAGGTCACCCATTCCTTCGCACCGCGAAAGCACTCATTGATGTTCATGATGGGAAATCACCCTTCGCGTCGTGGACGAGAACGTCACGTTCGAAATCGCAAGGTCGATGCAACACCCGAGTGGTGGCAACAACAATAGTGGCCCTTGTCACTCCGTATACTTTCTGAATTCATTCATGTCGTGCGTTGATCACTGTTTAGAGTATATAGCGGAGCCGACCTAGTGAATGAGAGTTTAGTAGCTGAGGAGAGCGACAGCGAGGATATAGGGGACGACCTCCTAGGGGTTCCCGAGACCTTAGAGTTCTGAGAGGTTAGTGCGGCTAGTGAGAGTACACCTTTAGAGACCCCACCAGCCGTAGAGCTTAAGGTCCTCCCGTCCCACTTAGAATACGCGTTCCTAGGTGAAAATTCAAGCTTACCCGTTATTATTTCTTCAAAATTGTCAACGGAGGAGAAGGAGCGTCTGGTAGAGGTCCTAAAATCCAATAAGGAGGCCATTGCATGAAAACTGTTTGATATCAAGGGAATTAGCCCTACCTTCTGTACGCATAGGATCCTCATGGAGGACGTCTTTAAGCAGTAGTGCAGCCTCAGCGCCGTCTAAACTTGAATATGCAAGAAGTTGTGAAGAAGTAGGTGCTCAAGCTGATGGAAGCTGGTCTCATCTACCCGTTCTCCGATTCGGCATGGGTAAGCCCCACTCAGGTTGTTCCTAAGAAGGGGGAGTAACAGTGGTCATGAACGAGAAGAAGGAGCTTATCTCATCCCGAACAGTCACGGGCTGGCGGGTGTGCATAGATTATCGTAAATTAAATGACGCCACCCGCAAGGACCACTTCCCGCTCCCGTTTATCGATCAGATGTTGGAGCGACTCGCAGGACAGCAATTTTATTGTTTTCTTGACGGGTTCTCTGGTTACTTTCAGATCCCGATTGCTCCCGAGGATCAAGAGAAGACAACCTTCACATGCCCGTACGGTACTTACGCGGATCGCCGCATGCCGTTCGGGTTATGTAACGCTCTGGCTACTTTCCAGTGATGCATGGTCGCTATCTTTCAGGACAGGATCGAGACCTCGATGGAGGTTTCATGGACGATTTCTCTGTCTATGGAAACACTTTCGATCAATGTCTTAGTCACCTAGATGCGATGATGAAACGGTGTGTCGAGACGATATTAATGCTTAACTGGGATAAATGTCACTTTATGGTGACAGAGGGAATAGTGCTAGGGCACAAGATCTCGCGGGCAGGGATAGAGGTCGATCGGGCGAAGATAGATACTATCAGCAGACTCCCTCCACCAACTAGCGTCAAGTCTATCCGTAGTTTTCTCGGTCATGCAGGCTTCTACAGACGGTTTATTAGAGATTTCTCGAAGATCACCCGCCCCATGACTCGACTCCTCGAAAAAGATGTACCCTTCGTCTTTGATGACGACTGCTTGAAAACCTTCACGATCCTTAAAGAGAAACTGGTGAGTGCTCCTATCCTCGTCTCACCCGACTGGAGCTTGCCCTTCGAGCTCATGTGTGATGCGAGCGACTATGCTGTCGGCGCCGTTTTGGGTCAGTGACGTGATAAACATTTCCATCCTATTTACTACGCTAGTAAAACCCTTAATGACGCTCAGGAGAACTACACTACTACAGAAAAGGAGCTCTTAGCAGTAGTATTCGCGTTTGATAAATTCCGCTCCTACCTCGTCCTTTCCAAAACCATCGTCTTTACTGACAATGCGGCTCTGCGCTTCCATTTCCAATAGTAGGATGCAAAGCCTCATCTCATTCGGTGGATTCTCTTTCTTTCCAAATTCGACACAGAGATTAGAGATAAGAAGGGAGCAGAGAATGTGGCCGCTGACCATCTGTCCCGATTAGAGGCTCCTAGTAGAGAAGAAATCCGAGAAGAAGAGATCGGTGATAGATTTCCCCATGAGTCAGTGGAGTTTGTGGCAGCGGAAAAGCAGGGAATGCCGTGGTTTTCCGATTTTGCGAATTATCTCGCGAATGGAGTGGTACTGAAGGGGATGACCACGCAGCAGAAGAAGAAATTCTTCCGCTATGTGAGGCGATACATCTGGGATGGCCCGTTTCTATTTCGGGTAGGGGAGATCGGATTCTCAGGCGTTGCTTTAGTAAAGAAGAGGGGGCGGAGATTTTGAGGCACGTGCACAAGGGACTGACAAGAGGTCATCATGGTCCACACGTCACCGCACAGAAGGTTTTCGATTGCGGCTTTTATTGGCCCTCAGTAGTTAAGGACGCTCTAGAGTTCGTTAAGACTTGTGATCGTTGCCAGCGCACCGTCAACATCTCATCCAAGGACGAGATGCCCCAACATCCGATCCAAATTCTTGAAGTTTTTGATGTATGGGGGATTAACTTCATGGGACCGTTTCCCGTCTCTAGCGGGAATCGGTACATCCTTGTGGCTATTGACTACGTTTCCATGTGGGTTGAAGCTCAAGCTTTACCCACAAATGATGCCCGAGTGGTGGTGAGATTCTTGAAGAAGCTATTCACCCATTTCGGTACCCCACGGCTATTATTAGTGACCGTGGCACACACTTCTGCAATGCCGTCATGGAAAAGGCATTGGCGCGCTACGGTGTCACTCATCGCCTCTCCACCGCTAATCATCCTCAGACGAGCGGCCAAGTGGAGAAAGCGAACAGGGGGGTGAAACGGATCCTCGAGAAGATGGTAGGCAAAAGTCAGAAGGACTGGTCCGATAAGTTGGATGATGCTTTATGGGCGTTTCAAACCACCTATAAGACACCGCTAGGTACCACGCCCTTCATGATCGTTTATGGTAAAGCCTGCCATCTCCCGGTTGAACTTGAGCATAGGGCGTTGTGGGCTTTGAAAACCATGAATTTGGACCTCATTGAAGCTGCCAAGAGACGATACTTCCAAATTCACGAGTTGGAGGCACTTCGGGATGCAGTGTATGAGCGTTCATGGAGCATTAAGGAGAAAACTAAGGCGATGCATGACAGGAGATTGAAAGGTGTGAAAGGGTTTCAAATCGGCGACAGAGTGCTCTTATATAACCCGAGATTGAAACTATTTGCTGGTAAGTTGAAGTCAAAATGGTCCGGCCCGTATGTGGTAAATGAGGTATTCCCGTATGGAACAATAGAGCTGAAAGATGAAGCTGACGGAGGGACGTGGAAGGTCAATGGGCATCGATTGAAGCACTATTTAGGAGGACCACTAGATCCCACCGAGACTGAGGGAACTCCTCTCGAAGTTCCACCTCATATCACATAGGTTCTTGAGTGTCGTCTCAAGTGTAGAGTATGTACATTTTGGTATTTAATTGCATTTCATTTTTTTATTTAATTCATGTTTTCGTACTTTGCGTGTTTTGTTTGTTTGTGGATCGGTTTAGCTGTTTTTGCAGGTTATATCACGCCACCATTGATGGAGAGCTGGAATTTTCAGGTACGTGTTAGTATCCAGTTATGAGCGGGGTGTTTCACTAAGTTATAATAGACAAATGAAATCTTTCAAAAATTTCCTAAGGCACAAAACTTGATAATTTTCAAACTTTCTGTGAAAACAGGATTCTCGCGGGGCGCGAGAGGCATAAGCCATCTCACTCGCGGCCCGCGAGAGGCTTGTAAACTCCGGTAACCACCACTCGGTAGCGCGGCACAAGAGAATTATAGGACTCTCTCGCGGCCCGTGAGAGGCCCTATCTGCATTTTAAAACCCTAGCAACCACTTTTTCCCAATTTTGAATACCATTTCTTCCCTTTTCACCTACGGTTTTTCTCTCTTCTCCACCAAAATCCACTATTTTTTCACCTACATTCACTAAAATCTTCCACCATTACTTCCCTATATCAACCTTTACCCACTTTCAAGTGCAAACCTGCGTTTTTCCCTCTCAACCGAGCTCTTCAACTGTGTTGCAACTTTTCCCTTATTTGCTTACTAATTCTTACAGATCGGCTCCAAGGTATGTTTTCTCGCAACCTTTATGCTTTCATTTTCGTAATATCTCTAATTGCTGCATATGTTTTAGTGTTTGGTCTGTTGATAGTTGCATGTTAGGTTATTTTGCGGATTGGGATACACTGGGTTTGGTTTGAGTTTTGATGGTGATGGTTGTTACTTTCTGTGGGTAGATTAAGTGCACGCAAGGTATTTCTTGGTGGGTTTGGTGAGGTCCAACATTGAGTGTGGGGATTCGGGTTGGTTAATATTGGTACTAAAAACGGATTTTTAAGATATTCAACCCGTTATTTCTGCTATGTTCATACAATTTTATCTTTAGATTTACACTCAATGTTGGCTCATTTTTCGGCACCTCGGCTTTAATTGAGGGCAATTAAAGTGCCGAAGGGGGGTAGTTGTATTGTTTTGGATATATTTCGGGGGTTAGTAACATTTGGATGCTCATGAATATAGAATTCTGTCTCGCCCGTACTCAATCTCCATTCGGGCGAGATTTGATTTTATTAATTAATAATGTTACACACTACTAAAATGTATCTAATATTATGTGGTAAAGTGTTTATTTTTTTTTTCAGACCATGACCGCGAATGAAATGCTATACTTGTCATTTGTTCTATGTGGTTGCCTCTTTCTAATGCTATACTTGTCTTACTTGTGCTTTATGCAGATGTCTGGGGAAGGTAGTTCAAGCCGTGCCGGACGAAAGAGGAGAGGGCCAACACCTCGCCAAAGAGGTGACTCAGCTGATGCACCACAACAACCTTCATATTTTGGTCGATGCAGAATCAGGTACAGGGGGGATGGTATTCCCCATGGGTAGAGCATGAGGATAGTGGACAGTCCCCTTCTTCAGTTCGATCTAGACTCTGACGAGTGGGAAAGGCTCTCTAACCTAGTCACTTGTGATCTGCTGCCCTATAGACGGATCGACTGGGATATGATTGACCATCTGGGTCAAAGGGGTAGGATTGAACAGTTGTTGGGCGACAAGTTCAGGAGGGTATTGGATTGCGAAGCCAGACAGTATAAAGAGATAGCTATGAGTTTCACTCTACGTTCAAATACCAGCAGGGTAAATTTAATGAGAGTGATGCTATCTCGTTCGCTTTGGGGAGGCAAGTTTATGAAATGACGGTTCCACAGTTCACGGTGGCCTCGCAGATATACTCGTTAGAGGAGGTTCAGGCACCAGACTTCTCCACTAGTCTTTGGGGGGTCTTCAAAAGGAGGCACCCCCACAGTGTTCAGACGGATGAACTAGCCATGTTTTGGGGTATTATCTCTTCTGCTCCATATACAAACAATATGGTAGCAAGCGGCATTATTGATCCGGTCTACCGGTTTATCCACAAGATTCTTGCTGCTACACTGGTTGGAAGAGGGTAGGGGGACAATAAGGTAAATCAGGTAAGTTTGTTCTGTCTGATGTGCATGGTGGAAGGACGGCCGACAAACCTAGTCACTATATTTGAATGGTCGATGAAGCGGCTGTGGAGGGGAGGCCCAGAGGCAAGGGTGTATTGTGGGCCCTTGATTACGTGCTTAGCCGAGAGATTAGGGGTGTTCAACAGATATCCCCAAGACAGATTGAGAGAAGGCCCCGCTCCCTGCGTCATGAGTATTCGAGACCTCCAGGCTGCCGGGATTTTGACGACCCAAGAGCCTGTTAGCTGAGAGCCAGTCCGCCAGGAACCTCAGGTGCAACCACCTCTAGGATCTAAAGCTACATCATCTATGCAGGTTGGCGTCCCCACTCGATATCAGCGGCCGGTCACACGTCAGGAGCTGCCAGGACGACAGTATCCTCTTCGTCAGCCTCGCCCAGACCCACTGACTTTAGATTCTCTGTATGACAGGATGGAGACGGGGTTTGGGGACCTGCGAGGCTATGTCGACCATTAGTTTGGTGGAGTTCGCCAGACCATGATGGAGAGTAGGCGTATGCATGAGGCTAGCCAGCGAAGGCTGGAAGATGGGATGAGGTATATGATGCAGAATTTGAACATGGGGGTTCCATCCTACTTTCAGCATCCAGGTGATCAGTCGGGGTCAAGTCAGTTTGCTGGTATGGAGGACGTTCAACTGTATCAAGTATTCGAGGCGTCAGAAGAGTCGGAGGAGGACGATTGAAGCAGTAGTGGAGCTCTATCTTTATTTTTATTTTCTGATGTTTTAATTTCTTAATGGTCTGTAATTTGAACAATTTACTTTGTGGGGCCGTTGAATGGTTTGGGTATCATGGTGGACAATTTTCAAAACAATCTACTTAACTGCTTTATCATATTATGTTTTGTAAGTGTATGGTGATAGGTCGATGTGTATGATGCTTCCGTTCGCATGTAAGTTTGAGAGTGGTATGCTGAGCGCGTTAGGATTGGTGAGCATGAGTGGATTGACTGGCACATTGACAGTCTTGCATTACCAGCTAAGTCGCTTCACTTTTGTATTGTGTTTTCTTTCTTTATTTTGTTTTATTTTGTTTTATTTTATTTTGAGTGTTAGGTTGTCTCATCCTTGCATTGGGGACAATGAAAAAATTTAAGTGTGGGGATGAAATAGTAGAGTAGTGTAGTAGAGTATTTTAGTTTAAAAAAATTAAAAAATCCGAAAATATCTTTTGAAAAAGAAGTTTGCATGAAATTACACGGAAAATGATAGAAAAATTAAATTTTTATTCTGTTTCAAATAATAAAAATAATATGACAAATAAAAGGGTGAGTTCGTGTCTAACTTGGGATATGTGAGTAGGCTCAATTCGGTTCTTATATTCTTTGAGATTAATATACCTTAGTTGTCGGTCTACTAGTGGGTACTCATATAGGAAAAATGGAAATTGAAACCGCTGAAAATAGTATAAGGAATGCCGTTATAAGCTAAAATCTTTAGAATTTTTAATCATGTAAAAGAAAAGAAAAAAAATAGAAAAAATGAGCTTGATTGAAAAGTAGACGAGCCCTATGGAATCTCCCTTGGGGATGGTGACTCTGATCGAGAATCCCTCTAGGATTAGTTGAAATTTTAAGTATCGAAGCCCACGTTGTCGCTCTTGGGAATAGTGACTCTTGTTGAGACAACCTCTAGGTTAGATATGCAAAAAGAAGTCAAATGCTCGAATGAAAGAAAAAAAAAAGAGAAAAGAAAATTACTTGGTTTCAAATTCTTTGTATTTTGGTGTAAAACGGTTAGGAAAGGGTTTAAATAATTCGTCCTTGTGTTCCATAAGCTTGAGGTGGGATTAGGGGTACTGTGGACTCTAGTGTGAGACTCTAGGTAGATTGACCGCACTTAAACTAAATTCACATGATAAGAGGTTTGAACCAAATTTCGAGTTTAAGTGGTTCCAATACTTGCAATCGCGGTTAACATAAATCTCATTCCCTAATGAAAATAACCTTAATTTTTGAAATCGATTAATTGTTTGGTTATGATTCCGTTTATTCACAATTCTTTTTCGTGGGTGAAAAAAGGGCAAGTGTGGGGATATTTGATGTATTGAATAATACATACATTTTTCATGTAGAGTTTGTAAAGTTTTAGCACATTTTCGTTTCAGTTTATCAAGAATTTATCCACTTTTAATCCAAATGCGTTTTGCAGGTCTTGGTTCGTGAAAACGGTTGGAAGGATGGGAAAAACGAGCTAAAATGATAAATAGAACCGAGCCGGAATGTGATTGGATCGAAAAAGAGGAAACGAATCACAATTAGGGGTTTTTAACCCTCTGGCGGGCCGCGACCGACAGGTTATATCCCTCTCACGGGGCGCGAGAGGGTGATACTTATCTCCGGAAACTTACCTCGGTTGCGGGGCGTGACCGGACGGCCTTATCCCTCTCGCGGCCGGCGAGAGGGTGTTTTATCCAGAAAGTTGCGAAACTGAGTTGGTTTTGTATTTGTTTGTTATTTATTGAGTTATTATTGAAGTAAAACACATCTTGGATCAATTTGGATGAACTTAGGTTTTTGGGAGCATACTTTCTGGAGAATTTGAGCAAGAAGAAGGAGATCTAGGCTGCAAGAATCGTTCGGGTTACCAAGGAGTTTCGAGGCAGGAGCTTTAACGGTTTTATTGCAACATTCTCGAGCTTTATACTTCTTTGTTTAACTTGATTATGCATTCTTGTTCTAAACCTTGTTTATTTAGTTTTTCAAACATGATACTTGGCTAGATTTAATTTAGTTACCTAGGTTTGGATGATTTGATTTTATGAAAGTTTGATTTATTATAGTTTAATTTTGGTTTGAATGTGTAATTGGTAAAGTTCAAAACTTTAATTATCTAGTTTAGTGTATTTGCATGATCTTGATTGATTTATGTTTGTTTAATTGTTTTACATGAATCTAGGTGGATGTCTTCCATAGAATAGGTTTGTGTTGCTTTTTCGTGTCTTTAGGGATTCGGGAAGTTGTTGGTAAATTGGCCAATAAAACCGGGAAAACAATTAAGTGAAATATAAAATCAGTTTTGTCATTATACCTAAAGTAGTTACTGAGTAATAATAATTAGTTGGCTGAATTAACTAGATAAATTGTTAGGTTTAGGTTTTGAGAAATTCTCAAATCTAATTTACTTGTCAAAATTAAGTCGGTTAAGCTAAACTAGAAGTTGTAGTTGGTCTAGGTTAATTATTGAGAAGTAGTTAATAATTAGACATTTTACTAAATTACAAGATAACTGAAAAGGAATCTTTAAAACCGGTGAACAAATAATAATTGTAGGTTATCATTGGTGTCTTCCTGAGAAGGGTCGGGGGTCCTGTTCGGTAAAACTAGGATTTAATATTTCATGATCCCGGTAAAACATTCAACGTAATAAGTTATTATCAAATCAAATGAGTAGTAGTCTAAAAATCCAACCTAGGTAACTAATTCATTATTTCCTGATTTAATTCGCAATTTTCTAAAAAGTTCACAGTTTGATTTGTTCCAATTTAGTAGTTTTAGTTTAATTAACAATTAAAATTAGTAGAAACCCCCCTAATTTATATAAAGTGTTTTAATCGAGTCTAAATCAAGTAGTCATAGTAATTAGAGAGTCTTGTGGGTTCGATAATCCGGACTTACTTAAGCTAATCTACAATTGATCGGTCCACTTGCCGGTTAGTAGTTTAGAATAGTTTAGGAGTCTAGAGTTTAATTTGCGTATAGAATTAGGGTAATTTGATTTTTTTTAATTAACTACTTTTAGAACATCACTTATAGTTATAACATTGAATTATATTCAAGTTTCTTTTATACGGTATGAAATTACCGAAACGCCCTTATGAGGCATAGTTTCATTTTAAAACCATAACATGCATAAAAGTTGATATTCTACTAATATTACAACTTATTTAAAATATAATGGCATATAGAACTTGTCCATGACTTATCCGGGTACCCGATATCGCTGATATGCGTATGGTTAAGTATATGTAACTAGTTACTGAAATTAACCGAAACGGGTTTAACCTTGTCATTTAAGTCTCAAAATCCAGAATGTTTATAGTTTATCCATATTACAAAGTCAAGGTACTTGTTGGGATTTTCTATCCAATCACCGTTTAATCAAGCGTTATACGTCTTGATCTTGTACACTACCCGGTCTAAGTCTATGACTTAAATAAGACCATTAGTATTTAATTGGTTAGTTTATATGCCATAATCCAGACTAGAGACTTGCCGGTAAATGCTATCTGCACTTAGTACTTTTGTGTACAACTGAGTTATAAAATTAAAAGAAGACTAGCTCAGGTAAATACTCTCGACTTATTTCCCCTATACGGGCTTGCGTTACGGTAAATTATTACCGCTTAGTCGGAAATGGGATCGATCGAATGCGGGTGCGGCTAGTAAATCCGCATATTCTGTTTTAATCAGTTTTGTTTGATAACTTAAACATCGGGGGTTAACTACCGTGTCCTTGATATCCTCGGCTCATTACAATAGAAATGGCCACGACCTTAGCGCGGGTGTAGGCATACACTCGATAGACGCTCAAAATGCATTCCCACAAGGTTGGGAAGAATTGACTCCTTCGTGAGTGCAAAGTGGTGTATACGTTAATCATGTATCGGTCTCTGTACCGGGCCCTGTATGTATGGACAAACATGTAAATTTGTTAACAAGGTTGGAGGGTCAACATTCCCAAGTTATAAAACGAATTTTGTGCTGACACGCACTTAAAACATTTTTGAAATGATTTCAAAATGAATCAGTTGGGTGTATTTACCAGCGAAAGCTGACGTATTTTCAAAAGACTAAGCTTGCAGGTACAATACGAAAATAGGCTGGAAGTGCTCGGTAGTGATAGGATCTTGCAAATCCTAGATCTGCCCAAAGTCTGTTTTATATTCTTTCCATGTACAATTTATGATCCGCCAGTGGATATTCTATTACGAGCATGTATATTATTTTGTATTTCGAACATTTGGTTTGTAATAGTAATTTCATTCCAAGACTTCCGTTGTGCCGTGTTTAATTGACTATGATGATTATCAACTGACGTCACGATACTCCCCACCCGGGCCCACCGATGTATGGATTTGGGTTGGAAATCCGGGGTGTGACATGTTACCCTTTGAACCTTCGCTCATGAAATGCACTTAGCCCACTAGCTCTGAGTAGACATCGATGTCTTTGAACTCGTCTGCCGTTTGTGTAGACGACAATACACTTCACACAAGACTCTCCTTAGCCGGGTCATCTCCTCATAGTCGTGTCCAATAATGGTCGTGGAACACTTTCCTGGTTCTACGAGAGCTCTAGGAATTGTGCCCTCAATTCCATTCGAAGCGACCCCACTTCTCTCTAACATAGGTGATTCTCCTTAGATCATTAAAAGCATTGTGGTTATCGTGATTTATCCAAATCATTTACTACATATTATGCTTAGCCTCACTCTTTGTCACTGAATATCATAGGAATAGATTAGGACGTATTTAAACACCCTTTTATACTTTTGGGATATGTATAATCATATACACTAGCTTATACATATCATTTATGCCCCCACAGTGACCACCCTTAGGCATATGAGTTAGTTGTCCTATTGAACTTAGATATTGGGATCTCCAGTCAACTAAGTTAGGTTTCCTTCACATGCCCTTTTTAATAGGCTTTAGTCTCATTTCACAACTTGATCTCTAATAAACCCTCAGGTTGTTGGATCTATAACATTATCTTTGACATTGTCTAGTCACAACAAATAACTTTACTTATTTGAGATCAGTTGTCATGATTATTCTTAACTCGCAAGTTAGTTTGCCTATTGTCAACTTCTAATACTATAACCTCAGTGGCCACTGAATCTCGTTATAATATATGACTTTCTAAGATAAAGATATCATTTAAGGCAAACACATCTCTGTTATGCACTACGACCTTTGTGTCTTCCACTTAGTCGTCTATTTGCAATGTTAGATTGGATTACAAAATCCTTATTGCCAAACTTTTATGATACAAATGCAAGATACCCCCACATTTAAGTGTTATAGGATATCATCCAGATGGGGTAATGAAAACCATTTCTACATACCCTTATAGGGTTGATTCTAAATGGATCCTCCCCCACATTTCTTGCCATTTGATCAACATTTCTGTAACTTCACTTATGACGACATTTATACACAATGATTGAACAAGATCAACCTCATTGTATTAGTGAATTCAACTCATATTGCATTAGCTTACATAAGCTTCTGAGCTGACCAAAGCAACACATGCCATTGTTATAAGTTTGTCACCAATTTAGAATAATTCTAATTTAACATCTAGAATAAGCCTAGACAATGAGTTCTCGTCATTAGCTTTTCGAACAAACTCTTCAAAAGTTTCATGTCTTTTCCTTATAATGAATGAAAAATTCTCCCTCAACTTTGTCTGTACACAAATTCTTTTTGTGTTCATAAACATTTGAACGTTTAGAGTTAATTACTCTCCGTCAGGACCCATAATTAACCAAGTACTAGTCTAGCATGCTTTAGACTACAATACTTTAGCATGTGAATAGAAGATGCATCATTCTGATTCTTCACAGCCCTAAGGATATCATAATATCACTTGTAACATTCATCCCTTGTTAAGAGAAAATAATGAGACTTATTCGTAATCCTAAAACATCAATATTTAGGAAGGTCTCACAAATTATTGTATATAGCACATAGCTAATTTTTATCATTCAATTAAGGAACATAATTTGTTTACCTTGATCTCCAATGCTTTACCATTGACTCATAAGGACTTAAACATAAGTCTTAATTCAAGTCACTTGGCGAGCACATTCATCACCGACAATATGAATGTTCCTCGTCCACAATCACTATTACGTGTGGGATAGAGTCAACTAGATCACACTCAACAACATGGCATTCATAATTTTGCCATAAGTGATTTGTACACATCTATTGTTATTCATTAGAAGATATATATATTTACGATTATCTCCCAAACGAATATAAAATCTCCATATAGTTCCAACAATAATCAAGTGGTAGACGTATCTACGTATAGATCACTCGAAACAAATCTCGCAAGATTTATCAAAGGTATACAATAACATATAGTACTTTTTCTTTCATATGTTAGAATTCACACTTGTGAATTTTTCAATCACTTCTAACGAAGTATGTCGGCATGGATCTTGTTTGTGTATTTCATCTCAATACACTGAGTACGTTTTTTCATTATTCTCTCATGATGTGGTTATACATTTGATGATTCGTCTTTGACTTTCAGTCAACGCAACAACCCTCAGTTGTTTATGTCCAAATACATTCATGTCCTATCCGTTTAAAACCATATTCTTTTAAACAATGTATAGTTGACATTATAATTACTTTCAACAAACATAATTTATACGTCACAAACATTAGTGATTTATTTCTTTGTAAAAGTTGCATGTGTTATCCGAAGATATTGAACACAAAATAATAAAATACATTGGAAACTAAATCATAAGTGCTAAACACTTTTGAAATTTAAATGAAAGCATAGACGATATGTAGAGATCAAATATCAAAGTGCTTATATCTTCAACACTTTATAATCTGACCGAAATCTTCTCAAAGATATCATCCCATGGCATGTCTTGAGGTACTCCCTCAATAAGACTCGATGCACTTGTAAGTACAAGTTCCCCATTTCATCATGGAACTTTAAACTTGGACAATTTTGCTCAAAACAACACCAAGTTGTTACAAAGGCTACATTTAAGTAGTAAACTTGAACAATTAAATTTGTTCACAACAACACCAAGTTGTTTTCCATCAAATAATATTCACGAGATTGTTACATTGTTCAACATATGCTACTTCTAGTAAGAGTAGCAAACCATTTGAATTCAGAAAACTGTGCCAAACTTTGTTTTAAAAATCAGTTTAAAATATTTCATTAGTTTTGCAATGTACAATATTCATAATATCAAATATAATTTATGATAACATAAATCAAAACCCAAAATATCAAACGGTTTTATATTTTTAGTCTTACTACGCATGTACTAAACATTTTCTAACACGCATGTTAAAAAATGTTATAACTGGCACATTACTAAAATGAACGTTTACATAAAATGTTTTCCAAGAATAAAGTTTATAAAATAAACCATTTCTCATCATTTTTAATTCACACATAGGCAATTAAATGTTTACATAAAACATTTTCATTCATTGCCATATACAATGTACAATTTCTACCATTGTATTTGTGATACACATTTTCTAGAAAAACGTGTTAGAAAATATAAGTTATTTTTTTTATATAAAACATGACCATTTGGATTTAGAAATCACAAATTAAAGTTGGTGATAAATCCACACAACTACACTATCACTTTATGGTGATTTAATTCTTGTATTTTTACTCTTGTAGTTTTCCAATCTCATCAAGTTAGGCACATAGCCTACTTTAATACAAGAGATATGGGGTGAAAAGAGTTTCACTTAATTAGAGATTTTATTAGAGACATAAACTCTAATAAAAACTAATAAATTGACATAAAACTCTACTCAAGAGTTTATCTTCCATATGAAGAGTCTAGTAAATAATTATAATCTCATAAAATTTATATAAATAACAAAACAATCAATTTATGGTGATTTAATTCTTGAAGTCAATCAAACATCAACTTCAGTATATGAACTTTTATTTATAAACCATACAAAGCATAATATACATGTTTATATTAATCAAAATCAATGTTATAACACATTACTTATATAAAATGTTTACATAAACCATTTCAAAACATTTGTATTTTAACCATTTTTAACAATCATGTTAAAATAAAAAAAAAATTCTAGCGCGCACGTTAAAAATATTAACATTTCACAAAATGTTAATTCTACTTGCTATAAACACATATATGGTTCAAATAAATAAGTCATTTCCAATACACACATTAGAAATGAACAATTAAAAAAAATTGCTTCCAAACTAAACGCTTTTCATAAACGTTTCTAACACACATGTTAAAAATAAATGATTACAAAATTCAATATAAGGCTTATTAGTTTATATAAAATAGACTTATTAATTAACACTCATTTTTTTGAACAATATTATATAAATAATATCATCGTTTCTAACAAGCATGTTAGAACATGAAACGTTTACAAAAACGTATTGTTTATAAAAATAAAACCGGTCTAACGCACATGTTAGAAAATTTAACGTTTACAAAAACGTATGGTTTACACTAATAAACCCGATCTAACACAGAAGTTAGAAAAGATTAACGATTCCAAAATCGTTTCATAAAACCAAACGGTTGAACTAAAACTATTCGTTTTGTACCACGATATAGGATTTAAGACTGTATCTCAATCTCAAGAAATCCAAACAAAACAAGTTGTACTACATACATATTTTCCAAAAAAAATATTTATAAGATCATGATATCTAAAAATATTTTATTTATTTATTTATTTTTATTATAAATCTTTTCATGAACCCAAAATCTTTATAAATAAGGTCTTAAGATTGTAGCAACAATCTCTCGAAATCTGTTTTAAGTTTGTAGGAACTAAGTTCACTTTTTATAAAATGTAATTACAGATATATAACAACGAGACTCTCGTTATTCATAGGAAATATCATAGTACAATATCGGTTGCGATAACTAAAGAAAAAGAATATAAAATATAATTATATATACCAATCTTGATTCAAGCCGCATCTCCGGTGGGTCTTTCACCTGCACTTGATAGCATCCTAGATTGCAACAAAGAGCACACTAAAACGTTGACGATTTTGGTTGAGGCACGTGTTCAACACATTTCCCTTAAACAGATTTCGCGCCTCTACTAAATACGACGCGACTGTTTCCCAGGATACAACACCCCAAGCAGTATGTACTGCCGAAGATGGCTCACGCGCCCGAGGTTACACCGGGTAATTGTAGCGTTTGAACTTATGGAACAAATAAGGATGTGATGTGGTGGAAAACAAGTAGAGAGTACTCCCCTCTCTAGTTGGCCTTCAAGTGTTCATTCTCCTTCTAGTATTCTTCATGTATCAAGCAATACCAAATTCTTATATATACAAAAAGAAGCACATAGCTTACTAACTGTACATAAGTTAAGGATTAGTGAAATGTTTCACTTAATTAGTCACTTAATTAGAGACTTAAAAACTCTAATAAAACTAATTAAATGTCATAAAAAGCTCTACTCAAGAGTTTCTCTTTTATTCACCACATAAAGATTCTAATTAATATTTATAATTTCATTAAATTATAATTATAAATATATTAAATATCCATTCACCAAATTTCTAACACTTACTATACATACATATAATGAAAAATATCTACACACATTTGTTAGGATAAGACTTATAACATTGTTTATAATAAAGTACAAAATATATATAGTTTCACTCAGTTATGATCCTAATGTTCGACACATTGTTCATTTTTATTGAGTTTTAAGTTGCTTGGGTTTTCATCTTATTTATGTCAAATTGATGTATAATTATGCTTAAGCCAAACGACGATCAAAACCAGGAAAAAAACGCAAAACAAAAACACGAATTTCTAACACCAAGTGACTCACGTGACGCAAAACGTAGAAGACGCAATTATACCGACAACTTTATCAAAGTTTAAGGGTTGTATGATAACTTTATTAAAGTTTACAGATATAAAAGTAATTTGGTTATATAAAAAGGAAAAAAATAGAATGAGTAAACTACTAAGGGGTGTAAATGAAAGTTTATGCTAAATAACGAAATAAATTAAATAATAAAATATCACTATTCATCTTGATCTTCTAAATTGGATCTTATCGTAAATTGTTATACAAAAATATATGAGTAAACTGTCATTTTGGTCCCTATGGTTTGGTCACTTTTTTCATTTTAATTCGAAACTCAAACCTTTTGCATCTGGGTCCCTGTGGTTTCAGTTTTATTGTTAGTTTGGTCCAAAAGTGAAATCAGGTCATATTTGTCTTATAAAATCCTGCTATTTTGTCATTTTCCTCGTAGGCAAAATGATCATTTCTTTTTTATTTTATTTAAACCTTTTATTAAAGGGACTATTTGTGTAACTAGGTTCTAGTTTTAGACCAAAATAAAAAATACATATGTTTTTATAAATAAATAAATGCTAGACCTCTCAACCATCCATCTCTCTTTCTCTAAGTCTGCAACTAGTCACCACAATCACAACCACCAAGGCACCAACCCACCACTACCAACCTCTTCACTGTTGCTGAAATCACCATTGTTGAAACCACCACTATCCAACCCCCACCACATCACCTTTTCACTCCGTCAAACAATAATGACAGACCAAAACCCAAGAACAAACAGTAACTGTCACCCCGTCAGCGTCGGAGAAGATTCCGGCACCGCCGCGCAAGACGCCATCATTAAACACCTCATCCAAACCCTCATCGACGAGATCAGTAAGCGTATGCTTGATTCGGTGAAGTGTAGATCTGTTGCATCGGAGACTACGATGGCGACGAACGATAAGGACGATCAAGTTGGTTTTTATCATTCTATCTTATCCATAACATGATCAAGTATTTAAATTTCACTACTGCTGAAACCATCACCGTTGGATTAGGGTTCATTTCAGTTTGTTCGCGGTGGTGGCTGATAGTGGTGCGGCGGTGGCTGGTAGTAGCGCTAGAGAGGGGTGTGGTGGTGGCAGGTGCAGGTGATGGTGAGGTTGGTGATGGTTAAGCGGGTGGTGGTGATGGTTGTGGTGAGGCAGTAGTGGTGATGGTTGTGGTCGTGAGGCTGTGGTGGGAGTTGTGGTGGTGATGGTGGTAGTAAATCTATGGTGTACATAGATTGTAGGTGTGTTTAATATATATATATATATATATATATATATATATGATCATTTTGTCTTTAAGAAAAAAGACAAAATAGCAGAATTTTATAAGACAAATATAATCTGATTTTACTTTTGGATCAAAATGGCAATAAAATTGAAACTATCGGGACCATGATGCAAAAGGTTTGGGTTTTATAATAAAATAACAAAAATGATCAAATTTTAGGGACCAAAATCACAGTTTACGTCTTTTTGATAAGAAAGAAAAAAAGAATACGTTATTGACTAACATCACTATTAGAGAAAAAAAAAAGACATGGGCGCTACTACTTTATTGACTAACATCACTATCTGTAGAAAAATTGGACCCATTAAATGATGAAACATACTAAATAACGAAATACCACTATTCATCTGGTTGTTGTAAATTGGATCTTATCATAAATTGTTATACAAAAGATATAAAAATCTTTTTGATAAGAAAGAAAAAAAGAATACGTTTATTAACTAACATAACTACTAGAGAAAAAAAAGACCGTGCTACTTTATTTACTAACATCACTATGTGTAGAAAAATTGGATCATTTATCAAATAAATAACTAGAAAAATATCAAAATATAAGGGTCCTTAGCTTACAAAGTGTAGAAAAAGTTGTGAATCCTTAGGATCCGAAATTAATTATTGAGATTATGGAGACTGACACGTTATCAACTTTTCCACAGTAAAAGAGTTGAATGGATAAAGTTGGTATAACCTAATATTATTGACTTTTTTAAAATTTCTTTTCTAAACGTTTATACCCTTTTATACAAGATTGTTAAACTCAAGCATTTTTTTTAATTTGAGTATGGTATTCTCATACTTAATATATATCAACATAAAAATGTCGATGTGCAATGCGTATAAATTTTGCATAATTATCATATAAGTTGTGTAATTATTTATATAATTGTGTGTGTTGTCTTGATCAATCTTTGTTTAATCCACGTTGGCCTTTATAAGCCATGTAAACATATCTGAAATAATAAAAACACCTAAATAAATGCTATGTACGATAGATGACCTTCTATTTAGGTAAAATACCTAGAATTGAAATACTAAAGTAAGCTTAAGTGACCTAATCTAATTAGAACAATCCTGAAACTTGGTTACTATTTAACACAGTTATCCCTTCCTGTATATATAAAGAGAGAGATTTTCTTTCATTTTGCTTTCTACATATTCAGTTTGCAGGGCATTCCACGTTCTCTATATTATCTTGCCATCAAGGTGGGTGTAAGTGTAAGCGCTCTTTCCTATAATATATTGGAAAATGTATGGGCCTTTCCAGTTTGGTTTAAATCTTCTTTGGGACGCATCATTGCTTAATTCATTTTTTCTAAGGACATACTCCCCTTATATTTAAAGAACAATCATGAACATGTTGGTTGTAGTATCCTCAGGCGTTTTTTGTACTTAGCTTCAGTGAAGGGTGGCAGACTCCTTGTCACGGCGCCTAATGTAAAGAATCACTTTCCTATCTTCGGTGTGGCGTCGTTGTTGACTAAACTGTTGTGTAACTTCTTTATCAGTTCCTTATAATTGTCTACCCCACTAACTAAGTGTCAAACTTCTTTATATAACCTGACCCATTATTGAAAAGTTATTTCTCATTTCTTACAATCGGTCGCTAGATGGATAAAACATAAAAGGACTAGATCGACACCAAACTTCTTCTTTTTACATTTGAAATGAAGTCATCATGTCAACATTGTTGATGATTATATTCCGGACTTACTTGCTCTACTACACCGCGACAGATATACTTGCTGATTGTGTGTGGTTTAGTAGTTTTTCCTATTTAAAACTTGTTTCGAATTTGAAGATACACATTTTCACACATCAAGACACATGATGGTTTAGATTCCTTTTTTTGGTATGGTATTACATAGAAAATACCAAATATAACCATTTAAAAATACTTAAATGTATTATAGGCATGATATATATATATGATGGGGTTCAAGAGTGAATACTAGTTTATTGTGAACTGAGTGAACAAATCTTAGCCATTGATTTACATTATTAAATCGTAAAATACACTAGTGTAATTTCATCATCAAATCCTGGCCATTGATTTACACTTGTGTATTGATTATCAAGGGCTAGGATTAGTTCACACAGTTCATTATCAAGGGGGGTTATTTACGAATGAACATATATATATATATAGAGGGAGGGTTTATCTTGAGAACGCTAAATATCGTGAGAACCGTAAAAACGAATGAAAAACCAATCAAAATCATTTTTTAATACAAACCTTATTATAACTAAAATACAATATAAAAAAAAAGAATTTCAGTGTCAAATAAATCATTTCATCTATCAAAATCACTCTTATTAGATTTTTTACACATGTGTAAATATAACAAATTTACACATATGTAAATGACAAATTTACATGTGTAAAATTTCTTTATTTACGAATTCGTAGTAAATTTGAATGTGTAAATCTTTTCTAATATTGTATTCGAATAATAATGATTAGTGCAAAAAAAAATTTGAATTTGAATTGTTTTTACCAAGTTCTTGTGGTTTTTTTCATTCGTTCTCACGGTTCTCACAATATTTAGGTTGGCAAACTGGTCCATTATTTTGGATTTATACGAATGCCAAGCCTAGACAGGACGTTCCGACTACCGGTACTCGTACCCTTCCAGTTACTACATGCCTGTCGTGAAAACTCATTTTGATGTGATTTGAAAAATATGAAAACATTACAAAATCTTTGAAAAAAAATCATGAAAATTGTGAAATCCTGATGTGTGTGCTTGTGTAAACATGATATGCTATCGAGATATAAACTATAATGAACAGCACACATTAACATGTATTTAGTGAATGTGCTTGCATGCATTTGTGTGTGAAATAAACATGAAACATGTAAACATCATGAATTTTGCATGTAACACATAAACAATTAAAATCCAATCAACTATAGTATAGGCTCGAAGAGTCTAATAACCTATCCTATATCCCTATAATCACAAGCTCTGATACCAATCTGTCACACCCCAACCCGCAACGGAAATAAAAGTCGGGGCATAATTAGGTTATCACCAAAGCTCATACATTTACTTAAAGGTTTCATATTTATTAAATTGGAATTTAAAACTTCAAATATCCAAAAACAAAGAAACATACAAGCGCAAATAAACATTGTTCTAAACAATATATATTTTATTAATCTTCTAAGGCCATTCCTATGTGTTCATCTCCTCAGCCTGTTCTCCTGTATCATGCGTAAAATAAAGGTTTGGATCAACAAAAGTTGGCGAGTGAATCTTAGTAAAACATTTGAAACAGTTGGTATATATTTGTTATTTAAATAAAGGTTGTGCATGAATCATAAGTGGGCATATGCATATATATAAAGAATCACAAACCACATAATATCCACAATGAACACATGACATGATGAATGATGAAACTTGAGATCAAGACTCAATCAAACGGAGCCGATCTAATGAGGCACCTGATGCTCACCTCGTATCCCACGAGGAACTGATGGGCCTAATGAAAGATTTCACTGAAATGATAAAATGTAACCACACATAACCACACAAACAATATACACATTTGATCACATAATGATGTTAGCACAAATGTTTAAATAAATAAAACATGTACGACAAATGATACACCCCAAAACATGATTAAAACGAGAATTTGTAAGGATTCACTCACAGTGGGTGCGTTTTCTTGATCGATGAAAGATGCGCACGAATTAAGGGTTTGAACAACGAACGGATACTAACCTAAAATAATGATACGACAATTCGATAAATATAAACAACTTAATAGTTTTATTTAATTCATTCTTCTTATTAAATTTTAAGTTGTTTTTGGTGGTATTTATTGAGGTTTTTAAAACTAAACAACTCTTGTTTTTAATTGATTTTTCAAATAAACAAATACCAACAGTTAAATAAAAAAAGAAAAAAAAATTAAAAAAACTTGTCAGATCTGACAAGACATCTGACCGGTCGAACTGTGGTATAAGATGTGTGTGGTGAGGCTCGAACTCGTGACCTCTCGGTTGCGTGCACGCAGCTCTTCCAACTGAGCTACGTGTCTAACCTGTAAGGAACTTGTTTTTAATTACCTTTATATACTTGTTAGACTAATTCATAATTTATTTAAATTAAAAAGGCTTTTTAAATTATCAAACCGGTGTGTGTAGTTGGTCTCGAACTCGCGACCTCACTGATCTTTTGCACCCAGCCCAACCAGTTGGGCTGGGTGTCTAACCCGTTTAAGACTGAACTTTTATAATTCTTATACTCCTTCTGAGCAGTAATCCCTTTGAGTTTTAAAAACAGAGTTTTTTATTTCCAAAATCTGGTTAATTATCTATTGCATAGCAGTCATCTTCTTTATTATACCATCTCAGATTGTAAACTCAATCTGAATTCTTCCTGATTGGAATGTATTTGTTAGATTATTCTTCTTTATGATAAACAAGTGCACATAATTATTCGAATGATGAATGATAAATAAAGGATTGTTACCGACAAACGTCAAGCTTCGGCTTTCCGGTGACCAAATCCGGCGAGTGCAGACTAAGCTCCAACGAACAGAGAGCTTTGTTAACAGCGTATGAGGGGTAATTTGGTGAGCGGGTTGAGCGAGTGGAGAATTGAAAACGAGGGGTATATATAGGGTGGTCAAAACATTCACCGATTTCGGTTTCAAGATGAGATTAAGGGTCAATGATTTCTTACGGTTATGAATCATTGATTCAATTTTTTTCCGGTACAATCAATTAAAGGAAAGACGGTTACCATAGAGGTTTCGTATTATGGATTTCATAATCATCGTCGGGCAGTTACAGATCTGCCAAATTTGCAGGTTTAAAAGCGGATCTTTTAATATAAGAATTAAATGTTTTCGGTTATAGCACAAGCATGCGTGTGGTGTAGTGGTGTTTGGTGTGTGTGGGTGCAGAAGACCCGGGTTTGATTCTGGTTTCCCCCTTTCTTTTTATTTAAAATCTTTGATTTATTATTTTTAAAGTTTAATTTAATTTTCTTATAGTTTTATTTATTAACTATGGTTTTAAATTCTAACAACATCTATTGTTTGCGACAAATTAAAATAAGCGACAATAATAAATACGCAACGAATATTTAGTCAACACTAAATTAATAAACGGTGCGAGTTTTTGAAACCCGTTTTACACGATTGTTACATTGAATAATACATCTATATATCGTGTATAGTTTGTATAAGTTTCGTTAATTTTCGTTTCAGTTTTATGAGAATTTATCTAGTTTTAATCCAATTATGTTTCGCAGGTCTTGGTTTGTGGAATTAGTTGAAAAGAGAAGAAAATGAGTTAAATGTTGAAGAAACCGATCCAGATCATAATTGGAAGTCGAGAGAAGAGACGAATAAAAAAACCGAAAAATTACCTTCTGGCGGCCCGCGACCGCATTAGGCTAATCCTCTCGCGGGTGGCGAGAGGAAGAAGGAATCCTGGAAAGAAAATCATACGGTCGCGGGGCGCGACCGGTTATAGCATACCTATCACGGGGCGCGAGAGGGTTGTTTAATAAGAAAGAAACGTGAACAAAGCAGTCTTCGATGAAGAAGAATATATATTGATGTTTAACTCATATAACAACACCTTTGGACGATTTTGGATGGCTAGAGGCGAATTCTGAAGACTCTCTGCAAGTTTCTGAAGTAAAGATTGCTCGGGAATCGTTGAAGTTGGAAGTTTAGCGATCAAGAAATTTCGGGTTTTGTTTATCGATTTTTTATTTTCTATCTTTCTTGTTCTTGTTCAATGAATTGAGTTTTAAACCTTGTTTATTTGTTTTAGGACAACGTTTCTTGGCTAGATCTTTTATAATACCTAGGTTTTGATGAATTATTAATAAAGTTTGAATTTTTATTGAATTAATGATGTGTTTATGGGATTTTTAATAAAGTAGTAAACTTTGGTAAATTGATTTGGTGTATTTGTATGTTTTGAATTGATTATTGATTATTTAATTGTTTCATATAGATCTAGTTGAATGTCTTTCAAGTAATAGGTTTATGTTGATTGTCGAGTCTTAGCGGGTTCGGATAATCTATCGGTAAATTGACCAGTAAACCCTAGGAACAATTAAGTGAAAAAATATAATTAAATCTTAACATTATACTAAACCTAATTATTGAGAAATAATAGTTTATTAACTGATTCCAATAGGTGAATTGCTAAGATTAAGTTTTGAGAGAAACCGGGGTTTTAGTTTATTTGCAATATTTGTGCCCGTTAAACCAAATCAAGAACCCTAGTTAGTCTAAGCTTACTATTGAGAGATAGTTGGATATTCTAGGCACTTTGTTGAATATTAGATAACTAAAAGGAAATCTATTAAACCGGTGAACATAACCATCTTTAGAATATCATAGGTGTTTTCCCGAGAAGGGTCGGGGGTCCTGTTCGGTATTTCTCGAGATTTAGTATTTCAAGATCCCGGTTCCCTATCATATTAATATTCAAATAAAAACCATTCGATAGTAATAAGGATTCTAACTTAGGTTCTCATTTCATTATCATTGAATTAAGTTTTCGCTTCAAATTCTGTTTCAAGTCGTTTTAGTTAAGCTAATTTTAGGTTAATTATAATTTTAGGATTCTTAGTAAAAAACCCCCCCACAAATATAAAATAATTTAAGTTGTGTCAATATAGTTTAAATAGGGTCATTAATGTAATTAGAGAGTCTCGTTGGTTCGATATCCGGACTTGCTTAAGCTTTACTATAATCGATCGGCCCATTTGCCGGTTAGTAGTTTTAGTCGAGTTTTAGGAGTCTAGAGTATTACTTCAAGTCTAGATTTAGGTTAATTTCTTTTAATTTAATTAGACTACTTTTAGTACATCAAGAACCCACGTTAACCAATTAAAATATGACACATGAAAACTTTTAAATTTTTAATAGATGGGCAACCAAGTAATTTGCCCTAAAAGTCAATGTCATCTCTTTCTCTATTTTTAACGTCTCCACAGACTTTTTCCTTCACCCGAAACACACATTCGAATTCCCTCACCCCTCTCTCTCTCGTACCAAATGTAAATCTCACCCAAAACATTCATATGATACCTGCGATGTTTCTGGCCACACGACAACAACGACTTTGTTTTAACTTTTGATGCAGCTGATCTAGTGAGATATGGGCTTTGTTTCCGGCGTTATCGTGGAATCCGAGGTGGTGGTAGGTCATTCATTGATGGTCGTTTTTGCATCCAAGACCGCCGACAAGCTTTTCCGGTAGAACTCAAACAATCGACCCCTGGTTTGCATTTGTTCTTCCAGGTTTTGTTTTTCGAGTGGGTTTTATTTTTTAAAGAAATTTGGTAGTTAATAATTTCTATATTTTTGAAGTCAATGTATGAAAACATGAAATCAAGGGTGTAGGCGGTGGTGTAGAGTGGTGGTCTCTCTTTTAATGGATTAATAATGGAACCTTAGAACGCTTTCAACAAATGGACGTCTAATTTCATAAGTTAACACAATCCCACTGTTATCCAGGTTATTGACCTGAAACAATCATTAAATATATTTAACTATTAAAAAAACATATTCGTCGTTCATGCAAAATACTGATTATGTTAGACAACTATGCCAACAAAGATGTAGCATGCCATGTCAAAATTTTATTTCATATGTTAAAAGGTTTCTTTAATGTAAATTTAATTTAAGGGGTTTGTTTTAGTTTTTATTCAAACTTGGTCAAGTCTTTGTTTTAAAGTTTTGGGTTATAAAATAATTTTGTACATATAAAACAAATTGTAGAATGTTTACATCAGTGTATAAAACATTAACGACCTCGTATACATTTACGTTATGGTGTAAATGATACTTAAATTGTTTATAGAATGTTCGTTTGTGATTTTATGTAAGGGGTCTGTGTGGTGTTTTTATGTTACTGTAAATTCGAGAGGGTTACCACTCGTACGTCAAACCAAGAGAACAAAGAGGTAGTTGTATTAAAAATTGATCTTTTTACGATAGCGTTTGAGTTATGTTTTGGGTTTTTACATTTTGTTTTTTTACATCCTTGCAAAACATTTTATACTAGTATAAGAAAAATCCAATGTAGAAATCCTTTCCAAAACACTTACGCGAAGTTAAAAAATTCCATGCAAAGAACATTTCGATCAAAAAAGTCATTAGCTAAATTTTACACTAAGATAAAAAAAAATTATGTAAAAAACATTTATGCCAGTGTAAAAAACTCTAGAGAACCGGTGTTTTTCTGTTTGTGTGTTTGTTACGTTCTTTTACAAAGTGCGTAATTTTTTTAACATTCGACATCATACGTAAAAAACGTTTACGTGTGAGTTTACATTTGACATTTAAAAAAACGTTCACATTGGATACCGTACACAAAATGTTTTTTGACATTCGACACCGTACGTAAAATTTTGAACGTCAACTTTTACACGAAGCGTTTAAAAAAATATGCAAGCGTGTAAAAGTTGGAGGTAAAATTTTTTTACCTCAACTTGTTACACGTATACAAGCGTGTATAATTAGACGTAAAAGTTTTTACATGAACTTTTAAACAACTACAAGAGTGTAAATATATTGTCAATCTTTTAATTTTTTCTTATGCTTTTTGTAAAATTTTCGGTGTTTGTACATCACCTTTTTCACGAAAACAAGCGTATAAATATATGCAAAATCTGCTTTCTCGTTAAAAGGTTAGTGCTTTATAAAAGCTGTTTTTTTGCTTTTCGCAAGTGTTGGTGCTTTATGTTCAGAGATAAGGATAATGAACAAGAGACGAGGATAACGAGTTGTGTTTATTTATTTTTTTACATACGGTAAAAAATATTTTTACGTACGTTGTTGAATGTAAAAAAAATTGCGCACAATGTCGAATTAACATTTTTTACGTACGGTAAAAAAGTATTGAATACGCTCTGATCGCGGCCCAAACTCCTCTAACGTCACACGTTAATCTATTTTTACACACGTTTGTAAAAAACATTTATTTTACATACGTCCGAGCGAAGAATGTAAAAAATTTATTGCGTACGGTGGAGAACGTAAACGCTTTGTTTTATATACATTAAAAAGGTGCTTTCACATTTGCGGAATGTAAACGACATGTTTTTTTCTTTGACTTTCGCAGGTGTTGGAGCTTTGATGTTCAAAGGACGAGGATAACAAACAACAAATGAAAGCGAGGTGGGTGTATTTATTTTTTGGGACATTTTTTATGATTTACGTCAATGTAAATTTGTAGTTATGTTGGCGAGTGGAATTTTAGAGACTTTTTTGTTGTATAAAATGTAAAAATGCATTAAAAGTATATTTACTTGTGTGAAAATATTTTTTTACAAGGTATGTAAATTTGTAGATTTAAACAATGCTAGTTTGTGTCAAAAATAATTTTGTTGGTTTCATTATAAATTTGATGAGACAACCGGATAAAAAGAATTATTGTAAAAAGTATGGTGTAAAAATGTCATATTTGCCCTTTTATGTACTTACAATGGGTTTTTATTAAAAAAAATGGTCCACACATGTCATAGCCCAAATCAAATCTCATCCATACACCCCATTTTGATGCAAGGATGAGATTCGTTCCTTTGGTTCTCTCAACTAAGCTTAGTTCTCATTTTAACTAATCCATGTATTATATATATATATATATATAGGGTAGGGTTCATTTGAGAGCACTGACGTGAGCGAGGTGGGCATGATTTTTAGATATATTTTAAGTATTTTTCACTCGTTTATTCAAACTTTAAATTTATAAGAACACGGTATATAACTATCACTCTTTATTTCACGTTAGGGCAAGTGCACCCATCGTTGGCATAGTATAGTGATGGTAAGATACCGATATCATGTAAGGCTCTAACATGTTTTGACCCAAAATAACGCAGCGGAAAAATGAATCATAAAATTTCATTCTTGATAGTCGTTTAACGTACTAGAAAAATCATTTAAATCGACCTCTTTTTAATTGTTTACATCATTCGTTCCTAACCAAGGTAACTATGTTACATATGATTGCAATTATGTGACCACATCTCTGTACAGTCCTTGATCTTCAACTCGATCCTCGTTGGTTTGTCCATCATGATAGTCTGACTAGCTGTGGTCAACCAACATGTTAGTAAATGGTGACATCATATATTTTTTAATTAAATACATAGAAATGAATTGACCACATAGCCATCTATCAATGTATAAAACTCCAATAGGATATTCTTCGAATTTATTCCTTATGCCGAGCCTCAAACCTTCGAGAGCCCAAAACTTACATACCTGCATTCCTAAATTCATCCTCAATAATAAACAGTTAGTAACACATATCCTCCAACATATTGAAAACTCACATCTTTACATAAGTACATAACATTGAACTACATTCGTTGGACTACATCACGTGTAAACATTGCCATATATACACATACTTACATACATGTTCCATACATACATCTCACAATAACATCGACACCTAACTCTTACACTCTACAACTATATACCTTCATATGTGCATTCAAGTCATATTCACTTATCCACATTCAATCATTGTACTTTAATCGTGCATAATAATTCACCTATAAGCATACTTATGAACAAGTTTCATCTTCCCATCCGTGTAATACATTCCAACACATTCATTCCCACAAGTTTCGAATCACAAACATATATATATATATCCCGTACGAGCCCGAATATCATTATTTGTATTTGTACCACATAATTGAACTTTTACGATCTTTTCATAGGTTATACCATCTTCCGGAAGTTTACCGGGGCCTTTGCATAAGCCTTAAGGGATACGAAAGTCAAAATTGAACAATCCTTTGCAAAAATATACACAAAAATCAAAATTTCACGTTTGATGGCCATTCCTGCCATAAGCTACAGTCCACTCACCGTAGCTTACGGAGGGACTTCCTGCAAAACAGAAGCTCCCTGCCGTAAGCTACGGCCAGGTACCGTAGCTTACGGCCAACTGCTGTTGCTGTTAATCCGTAGCTTGTTTTTGACCCGATTCGATTCTCTTGTTCGTTTAGGCCAACCCCGAGACTTCCAAACACACCTTTTCCAATAACTTAACTAATTTTACTTCCTTCCAAAATTTTACAATTACTCTATCCAATCCCTACTCTTTCCATCTAATTATCTTTCTTCGAAATTCACGACCCTTTTACCCCTATATTGAGGTTTTACGGGTTAATAACATACCACCCCCTTTCAAGATGTCTTATTATAACATTTCTTATTTATTTATACGCTCCACCTTGGTTTCGATTATTCGAACATATAAACATCTTCATGTACTTAAATACGAAGTGAGTTCAGGAATTCACTTACCTTAGCGTCCATATTTGCATCCGTTACCTTGCCTCCTTTTTTACCCGTTAGCCTTCCATGCTTCCATCCACTTTGACATGATTCCTACACTTTCATGTCATAGCATTCACATTCTTGTTAGTATACATGATTGTATATGTTAACGGTCATATCGAATGCATATCTCACATTTGACTTTCATTAGTCAATTCTAACAAGCATAAGGCATATTCCCACAATCATATCTTTTCAACTCATATAATTCATCACGTCATCACATATAACACACATTGATCTAATACGCAGCATATGACTTTATATAACATTACAATTGTGACAAAAAGTCTAACCTTGCTACTTATGCATAGCTGACTTTCAGAAAGTCAACGATTTATCATACGAACTTTCAACTTAACCTCATACATTTGTGTCATCGTAGTAGACCATATAAATGGCACTATATAGATTTCATACTCATGTTTTTGGACACTAATCACATGGCCGATTCATTACATTATGCACATATAATCAACTCAATACATATAATGTTCTCATGATCCTACAATTGACAACTACATTTAAAGTTAGCAATTTAACATAAACTAAATATCCACATGTACTACAACCAAAGCGCATATCTCACGCTAACCTAACATTAATTACCTTATTATTTCATTCTATACATTTCCATTCATCACTTGTACACAAATCCATCTAAAATCGTCACTTAGAAATTTCATCAAACACTTGGTGGGCGTACTACAATTAAAGCACAATATACAAGTATTTTCATGCTCATATTCTACCTCTTTCTTTCAATCATCAACAATAACTAGAAATTCACATTACTTCCAAACCATACTCAATCTAACTAATAAGAATAAACCATAAACAACATAATACAACAATTTACATAAGAATCGGACATGGGTAACACACCCATGTCGCCATCTTCACCGCTTCAAGTGGGTTTCGTTTTCAAACAACAAATTACTTAAAATCATTCATAGTTTTAGTTCTACTAGGTGACTTTAACACACATTGATGATCAATTTCATACTTCTCAGAGATTATCATGAACCCACTTCATACAAAATCAACAAATCATAAATTACAACTTACCACATGTTTATTTAAGCTAGACGGTGAAGGATCTTCATTCATGCAAGTGTTTTGGTTTCACATCCTTATTCAATTTCATCAATTTTTGGGGTTGTGGGGAAGAACCCTTTTTCTTCTTCATGTGCGTGTCGACATACATATTGAAAACACACACACACACACTTATAAATCTGAATTTTTAATGAGTTTGTCCCACTTGCTACTTTTAGTCCCTCTAATTTGGTTTTTGGTTAATTGCAACCAATACTCACATTTCCAACCACCATAACCTTTATGTTAATAATTAGGTTACATAACTTGGTTGTTTAATTCGTGGCGTAAATAAGAAAAACATTCTATTAAATTTAAATTCTGATTTTGGGGCGTTACAGATCGTCCAAAGACACAAAAGCTTTTAATACCGGAATATCGTCGATGTCTAATCTAATCAAAATTTGAGAAAAGATTTTTAATAAGTAAACATAAAGAAATAAACTAAATGAAATAAATAAATAAATAAATAAGATAGAATCACTTGGTTCCAAATCATTATTTACATATCCTTTGATGATTTCCATGCTTTGGGTTTTTTAAGAGATTATCTTAGTTATAGTGGCATGCCCCTCTTTTGGAGGTGACAATACCCTTAGCTATATTGGTCTGAGTAAGCAGGGACACAGTTCCGCAAGAGCGGAATATTGAAAGATAATTAAGTAAGTTATTAATGCAAAATGTGGCATGTCCGTCTTTTGGAGGCAACACTACCCTCGACCATATTGGTCTGAGTCAGTAGGGATATAGTACCGCAAGGCCGGTTTAAAGTTTTAATATTAGTTTATCTATAAGAGACTCAAGCCGTTCTTACTTCCCCCGATTTGATGCTATCTGCCTCAGGGGAAGTCCTAATAAGCTTGATCTAAGTCCTTGTAGGTCCACCTGCGGATGGTGTTAAACCAGTACCTTGTTCATATGACGCACACACAAGTGCGGAATCCAAGTGTGCATGCAACCAAAGCAAAGTAAAGAACACGAGGTAACCAAAGATTCACTATCTTGATTAATGATTGAGAACAATTACAAACATATACACACAATGCTCGTATGACTCAAACAAACTTGCTGTGTTCTTGTGTCTTTGTCCCAGAAATGCATACTTAGAGATCTCACCAAAAGATCAGTTTGCTAGCTCGTTCTTTAAGTCTGGTCTGTCTAACTCTCACACGCGAGTCAACTAGTTCTTCAGACAACCAACAAAGAGGTACATGTCTGCTTATATAGTGTCTGTCTAGTTTCGTACGACGAGTCTAAACATACTGAACACACTATTTCACACGAGTCACAACTCCAGGATTTTGTACGAGACACTGTTTCGTACGAAATACTTTTTCGTACGAAACAAGTAACACACTTGTTACTCATATTATTTCGTACGAATCATGTGATTCGTACAAATTCTTTGACTCGCACAGAATCCATTTTTCTGGAGAAGGTGTGTAGACATGTCGTTTCTAAGACTTATCAGTATGCACACATGCAACTGATTAACACAGACAAACTAAGATGTCATACTAGATCAAGATAGAAGGATATCTCGATCTATTCGACACGACCAAACCTATTCAGACACTTGAGCAAAGACCGTACAATTACAACTGTAATTAAGAACAAGCGACAGACACAAAACTGTATCAAAAAACTCCCCCTTGGATGTTGCTTGGTCTTCGGTCTTTGGTCTTGAGACTTTGGTCTTCACATAGAATGGTTTGGAGTATCAACAAACTCCCCCTGAAGATCTGCTCTCCATTGATAGATCTGCTATCCAGCATCAGGTCTTCGAACTTCTAAGAAACTTTAAATCTTTCTTGTTTCCTCTTCTGACTTGTCAGATTTCTTCATTGGTCTTTGTTTATGTTCTTTTGTATCAATCTGTACTCAACAGACAAATATAATTAGAACACAACTTTCTCACGGGATACACACGAAAGACTTATCATAAAATCTTCATATGATTGTATTCCCTGAACAAGATACACACACTCGTATGAATTCCAGCAGCACATTTAAGAAAAACAAGTGACCAAGTCAAAACAAATGCTAGGTTCATTCGTATGAGATACACACACTCAAACGAATTTCAGATTTTTGATTTCTTTTGATGGATTACTTGTTGCAAGATATTACTTTATGAAGTTGCGATATCAAACAGATGGTTTTCTGGCGTATCTTGGTAGAAACTCTCGAGTATCAACTTTGGTTAACTTTCAAAAAGTAATTACATAAGCAACTAAGTAAACTAGACTTAAATACTAAATATACAGATAAACTATATATCTATTTAACAATCTATTTTGAGTTTCAAGGTAAAGGAATCATACCAGCATTTTAATCTTTGTCAAAGACGGTATTAGGTTTTCAAAATTAAACAAATAAGTATTCAACTATGATTATCGGTATTGTTGTCCACATAAGCTCAGACTTATCCAGATGTAATCATGATTAGGAGATATGATTAAGATATGGATTTATACTTACTAGCCGGTGTTCAACCACATCACGACACATTCCCGTATCAAGATATGCACGAGAGAAAATCTTACCGGTGAGTAGACTGCTTTATCATCTGTTTTGACGTATATGAATGATGTGAGATACTCACTTATTTTTTATTGAAAACAAGCCCTTTGTGATTTAATCACTTATTGATGAGGAACTTGATTTTCATATATGCAGGGCACAAGAGTAAGTCCGTGAACATGTTAGTACTATCGTTCTGACAAAGAGACGAACTTAGCTCCCGCATAAAGCTGTGATATTTTATCACTTATTTTGATGGTCGTATGTAGTATGTACACGTATGTATGATATCATGGAAGTTCTAGACTTGCGCCACCGTTATTTTTCGGCAAAAGATTAAACTATGATACCCAGATGATAAGCGAGCATAAAGACCGTATATCTCAGAACCTCGGCACTCTATCAAACGAAATTTCGGTACCAAGACCATATGCCAATGAATGGTTCCCACCTGGCATTCTGTCTGTTAGGTTTATATCAACCTGCACATTTTAGTCTGATTGTGAGCCTACCGATACATCATAAGTAAAAGCTACTTATCAATCTTCTTTCTATGCTTTTAACCATATCTGACATATTTATCGGTGAATTTCATCATCTGCAACTTATCCAAGAAACTCATTTTTTATTTTTATAATGTTTTTGTATTTTTCTAAATTTTCTCCCCGTTAAACAAAGAAGGTAAATAAATAAAAGACATATTTTTGTATTTTCTTGAAATTTACTCCCCCTAAAATATAAAACTGAAAATCTTTTTGTAGTTTAAATTTTTAGAAAAGTAATTACAAAAATAGTTAGCCATGGTTGAGTTACTCGGGTTTCACCTTGATGCCATTGACCAAAAGTAGATAATCAAAACGTGATTTATCAAAGGCTTTGGTAAAAAGGTCGGCACGTTGGTGATCAGTGTGGATTTTAACAACATCGATAAGTCTCTTTTCATAACAATCTCGTATGAAATCATACTTAATCTCAATGTGTTTTGTTTTTGAATGCCGTACGGGATTCCGAGTGATCTGTAAAGCAGCTTCATTATCAACAAAAATAGGAGTAGTAAGAAATTCAAAACCCTAGTCGCGCATTTGCTGTTGAATTCATAGAACTTGAGAGCAGCAACTAGAAGCTGATATATTCAGCCTCACATGTTGATGTAGCTACACAAGTCTGCCTTTTGCATTGTCACGTGACTAGGCGATTTCGCAAGAACTGACATCCTACTGTTGTTGACTTTGCATCAATTTTGCATCCGCCATGATCAGAATCACTGAATGCTGTCAGATCAAAGTTATCATCCTTAGGGTACCATAGACCAGTATCAGGGCGACCCTTTAGATAACGAAAGATCCTTTTCACAGCCATCAAATGAGAAACTTTCGGACTAGACTGATAGCGCGCCGGAAGACATGTTGGGTACATTATGTTGGGTCTTGAAGCAGTAAGATAGATGAGAGATCCGATCATAGCACGATAGAGAGATGGTTCTACATGTTCACCCATTCCGTTAGGATTAATCCCATGATTTTGAACTAATGGAGTTCCCAAAGGCTTTAAGTCGTCCATCTGAAATCGTTTGAGAATATCTCCGACGTACTTGGTTTGATGGATAAAAATCCCTTCCTTTGATTGCTGAACCTGCAAACCTAAAAAGAAAGTCATTTCTCCCATAGCGCTTATCTCGAACTTGTCCTGCATAACCTGTTCGAATTCTTTGCACATTCGAGTGTTAGTAGACCCAAATATAATATCATCAACATAAACCTGCACTAACAGCAAATCCTCGTCCCGTTCCTTGATGAAGAGAGTACAGTCGACCAGGCGTCGTCGAAAACCATTCTTCAACAGATAGGTAGACAACGTTTCATACCAAGCCCTTGGAGCTTGAGAAGACCATATAATGCCTTGTTGAGAAGCCAAACCTTGTCAGGATGGAGTGAATCTTCAAAACCTAGCGGTTGCTCAACATATACTTCCTCTTCTACCACACCATGAAGAAATGCACTCTTTACATCCATCTGATAAAACGGTGAACTTCTTGAAGGACACATAAGCCAAAAAGATTCTTATGGCCTCAAGTCGTGCAACCGGTGCATAAACTTCATTGTAATCGATCCCTTCGACCTGATTAAAACCTTGAACAACCAATCGCGCTTTGTTTCTCACAACAACACCTCGGTCATCCTTCTTTCACTTGTACACCCATCGTGTACCAATCTTCTTGTAGTTGTCAGGCCAGTCAACCAATTTCCAGACGCTTAACTTCTGAAACTGCTGAAGTTCTTCCTGCATGGCTTCAACCCACGAGTCTTCTTTCATTGCCTCCTTCCAAGATTTTGGTTCTACTTGGCACACATAGCAGGCAAAAGACCAATCATTCAGACCACCAGATTCCCTGATTTCCGAATACAATCCAGCATTTTGGTTGTTTCGAAGCTGATTACGAGTCTGCACACCACTCTGGACATCTCCAATAATATTCTGCTGAGGATGAATATTATGAATTCGAGTTGGTGGTACATTAGGAACTCGAGAATTTATACCCAAATTGTTGATATTCAGATCAACAATTACATCAAGAGCTGGATTTGATGACGTTGTAGATGCCTGACCTTTAGTTATTCCTTGAGGTTGAATATTTGACGTACCATCTGAAAATCCAGGAACATCACCAGAGGCAGCTTCATTTGCATCATGAAACTCATCTTCTTCTGATGAAACATTATAATCCGCAACGTCTTAGAATTCCTCATATTGAACCAGATTGTTAACCGATGTCGATACTTGAGGGTTAACAATAATTGGTCTAACTAATGACGAGTCTACTGCAGTATCACTTTCCAATAACATCTGAGCAGCAGCTGTTGCATCATCAAAAGTTGGTAGATTAAAGGAGTCAAATAGCCCATCGTAGTCAAACATCCAAGGAGCACCTGGAGCTCTAACAGCTTTTGTATATCTCTGAACCTTGACTTCACCTCATTTTTCAATCTTCTTCGAAGACAAATTCCACACCCGGAAATTAGGAGTAGCATATCCAAGAAAGAAACCTTCGATAGCCTTGAGACCAAATTTTCCATGTGGGTCGATCATAGTGCATGGAGCTCCAAAAGGTTCTAAGAAAGAAATATCCGGTTTCCTTTTATGTAACAACTCAAAGCATGTCTTCCCATGTCTCTTTCCCGTTAGAACTCTATTCATAGTGTAGCATGTAGTAGCAACAGCTTCTCCCCAAAATTGAACGGGAAGTTCTGATTCTACTAACATGGTTCTTGCAGTTTCAATAAGAGTTTTATTTTTCCTCTCAACGACGCCATTTTGTTGTGGAGTGTATCGAGAACTGTACACATGCAGAATACCCTTTGAAGAACAGTACTCGTCCGTAACTTGATTCTTGAATTCCGTGCCATTGTCGCTTCTGATTCTCCTTACTTTCAGATTGTACAAATTTTCCAACAGAGTCAGGAGATTCTTGAGGATAGTAGGAACTTCACTCTTGTGTGCCAGCATGTTTACCCATGAGAATCTGGAATAGTCATCAGTAACTACCAGACAATAAGAATCACCAAAGGTTGTCTTGTGTTTCATAGGTCCAAAGAGGTCCATATGAAGACGTTCCAGTGGCATATTCACAGTGTTGATCTTCTTCACGGGATGAGACTTTCTTGCTTGCTTCCCTTTCTGGCATGATACACAAACGTCTTGAAGGTGAAAGTTCTTCACTGGTACACCATTCACTAGATTGTTCTTCACCAAATAGTTCATTTTCCTCAGGTGAATGTGTCCCATACGTCTGTGCCAGGAGATTGATTCCTTCTCGGTGGCTTTAGAGACAAAACATGTGACTTGTGCAGATGTTGTAATAGCTTGGCTCATATCAAGAATATACAAATCATTAATTCTTGGAGCCGACAGGAGAATCCATTCCTTCGGGATATTGAATCCAAGCTTCAGCACATAACATCCGGCATCATCAAAATGTACTGTGAACTTCTTGTCGCAGATTTGAGAGACGCTAAGAAGATTGTGATCAATTTGACGCACATAATTGATCTTGTCGAAGCTCACAACACCATTGGAGACCATTCATTCTCCAGTGATGTATCCACCTTTGTCACCAGCAAAAGCAACATAACCACCCCTAATACTTTTCACATCATATAGGAGCCGCAAGTCGCCCGTCATGTGCCTTGATGCTCCACTGTCAACAATCCAATGACTGTTTACAATTCCTCCTGGAACACCCTGCACACTGCACAAACAAGATTAGTTTGAGATGGGGACCCAAGCCTTAGTGGTCTTGGGTCGTCCCTTATCATCGAGAAATGTAATCTCAATTTGTTGATGATTAACAAACTGAGAGCCTCCTTTTGAACCATTACCGGTCTTCTGTTTCCAAGATCCTTGTTTATTACCAGATTACTATTACTTACCGTTTTAATATTGTCTGGTTTTATTAACTTTGAAGATCTTTGATCCTTTTTAGAAGAATCCGATTTTAAAGCTTTCTCAACTGCTTTTACTTGTTTACGTTTTTGTTTCTCTTTTTGATCTTTAATAATTCTTTTATCTTGTGTTTGAGAAACAAATTTACGTTTGCAAGTTGGTTCATGAGGGCTTTCTCTATACATCTTGATTTGGCTAGATTTTGACAATCCTTTATAATGTGGCCAAATTCTCCACATATGAAACAAGTTCTCCTTTCAACAAAACTAGGAGATCGTGTTTCTTGGCTTGATGTTGAATTTGTGGATCCTGAGGTACTGGGTTCATTTTCATTACATCCATCAGTGTGTTGGGTGTAATTTTTTTGACTATTTCTTTTCAAAATCTTAACTTTCTTTACAAAATCAACATTATATTTTCCTTGAAAAGTTTCGACTTTATCGGTACCTTTAGAACTCACAAATTTAACAGTTTTAGCCTTTTTTTGGTAACGAGAGCCTTTTGCTTCAACCTTCGGTTGAGAAATTGTGGGCTTTTCAACTCGCTTCCATTCTTTTTCTTTTGAAGCGGATAATGGTTGTGATTTGGTTGACTTTTTCTTCTCTAAAGGTTTGGTTGTTGACTTTTTAAAAAACCTGATCTATAGAGATTGGATTTACGTTTTTAATTGGAAAATCTTTGTTTGAATAGATTTTCTTATCTCCAACCAAAGTATGCAACACATTATCTACTTCTTGTGTAGACACACTTGTCTTCACAGATTTCTTAAGAACAGTATCTTGATTCTCAACAGATTGAGTACTAGGAGTAGCAGACAATTCTACTTTTTTCCTTTCATCAAGAGGCTGATCCTGATCATCATTTCTTGATTCATCATCTGATGTATCATCCTTTTCTTCATCAGATGATGAACTTTCTGGCTTGCTTGGTTCTTGAGAGGTATTGCCTAGTTTGAACCTTTACCCTGCTGCGAATTCCTCAGGATTCAAAGGTACAGAGGGTTCAAAACGAGGCATCTCCTCTTCATCAGGCATTTTGGTATAGTTGTGTTTCATTGGGGGTGGACACGAATTATACCCTATGCATCGAGCATCTCCTTTTAGTTTTTAAACTTCAATGATATGATCAAGCACATATTGGGAGTTAAAATAACTTTCCAATTTGCATTTGATCGAATCATATTCGCATTTGGCGATGGCTAACTATTTCTTTGTTTCTTCTAGGAGATTAATGTAGTTATTAATTCCTGTCTGTTTATTCAAAACTGTTTTTGTCAATTTAGAAACACTTTTCTTAAGGGTTTCTATTACAGATTTTAATTCTTTTTCATTTCTAGTTAGCACCAAATTCGCCTCTTTGCATTTTGATAGTTCAACAACCAAATTCTGATTATGACTGTTGATGGTTTCATATTTTATTTTCAACTCAACACAGTCATTGCAAACAGTAGGAGGGTCAGAATTTACCTGTTTTGAAGAACCTTCAACATTTGCCATAAAGGCAGTATGATGAGGAAAAGCTGCACCATCTGTAGAGAGTGCCTCTGTCTCTTTTTTCGCAACTTCTGCATTCCTCTTCATACTTACCTTTTCACTCTTCAACATCTCAGCTTCACTTAGCAACTTTTCAACCTCAGCTTCACTTCCATTCTTTACATCAGAATCAAATTCATAACCATCTGAACTTGAACATTCTTCATCAGAATACCAGCATTCCCAAATGTATCATCATTTATTTGGAGTGTTGATGCTGTGATCATGCTTGTTTTGATCCACGATCTTTGCATAGCATGCAGTTCTTCCGTTGTTCTCTGTTCCCAACTGTACTGACCAATCGCATCCTTCATCAGACTGAACTACCATAGCTCTGTGTGTGTCAGAAGGTCCTGATTGATTGGTGTTGTTAGAGTTGCCAACAGCTACTATTCTTCTTTCGTTGTTGTACTGTGCTGTGTTGGATGGTTGAGACTGATTTCGAAAGGGGTTGTGATTTCCTTCCTTGCTAGGTCTTGTGCATTCCCGCTTAAAGTGACCTCTTTCTCCACAGTTGAAGCAAGTAACAACGGTTTTGTCAAAGCCGTATTTTGTATCCTTCTTGCTTTCCAAACTGGTTCTACCCGTTCTTCTCATATAATCCTTCGCTCTTCTTATAGCACTTGCAAATGCCCACTTGATGTCCATCAGCTCCATTTCATCTCGGTCAATTTGTTCATAGTCTTCGTTTGTCAAATTGATGTTCCCTATTTGACCTGCAACTAAACCACAATATGCACTGACCATGGTATTTAGAAGTTTTGCATGTTACTGTGCAACTTCTACGTTGATTTTGGAGAGATTTGACATGTCAAGTTTGACAGCGTTGGGATTTGCCGATTGGCTGTTGCTTCCATAGAAAGCTTGTTGAGGAGCTTGTTGTGGAGCTTTATGCGCTAGGTCCCTTGGCTATGGAAGGAAGGCTTTCGGATCAAAAGTTTGTCATAGGCTTGATTACTCGAACCTGTAGACTGACTTGATTGAACTGGTTGGGGTAGAAAAGGGTTCACTTTTGACACAAACGCGGTCTGCAGCTTCGGTTGCTGACTTGAGCTTGTACCTGTATTTATACCGCCAAAATACATTTTAGGGTTTTGTGGAGCAGAGACTCGTTGTGCCTTCTGGAGTTGTTCTTCATTCTTGTTCTCCAGTTTCTACACAAATTCATAAATACTTATTGAGTCCAAAACACCTGTATGTTCTAATAGATCAATAAATTGACCCCATTTTGGAGGTAAAGCATCAGCAAATCGCATCACAATTTCTTGTAGTGCTGCTAACACTTTATATGAGTACATCTCGATGAGAAGATGATAAAACCGAGTGGTCATATCATTCAAGTTTTCGTTCTCCATGAACATGAAACCTTCAAACTCTTTCTTGAGTAGATCATGCCGAATCTTCCTGGTAGCAGCGTTACCTTCACCTCTTGCTTCCAAAGTGTCCCACAAATTTTTCGTTGTAGTACAATACACAAACTGATGATAAATATCTTAATGCAGAGCTTGTGTGAAGATAGCAAATGCCTTCTTCTCTAGGTCGTAAGATTTCTTGTCACTTTCGACTAGATTGGCCAATGTGGTTGGATTTGATCCAGCTTCTTCAAGTGCTTCATTGTAGGGGGTAGTGAAACACGTCCACAATTCCGTGTTTTGACCGAGAACATACGTATGAAAATGACTTTTCCATGAAGGATAATCGTTCATGTGATTTAATTTCGGCGGTCGGTTATTACTCCCTGTTTCACTTTCGCTCATTAACAGAGTTTGGATGCTTTAATTTTGATTCGCAACACACGCCCATTGATTTGCAGAGATCATTGTTGTATGTTGTGGCATCAAAGATTTTACCCATGATGTTGCAGAGCTTTGCGAATACTCCTGATTTGAGCTTGAACAACTCCAATCCCACGGGTCGGAACTCATTATATTTTCTTGTTTTCTGAAAATTTAAAGGTTTTAAAATTTCAAAATTATAGTTACCGTTTAAAAATTCACAGGTTCTGAAAATATGACAAATTCTTAAATCACAAAGCTTTTGAAAAACACGAAAAACAAACAATTCTGTTTCGTGCGAGACACCTGTTTCGTGCGAAACACTGATGTTTCGTGCGAAATGGTTGTTTCGTGCGTGTCAGGATGATTCGCACGAAATAATTCAGTCACACCAAATGTTTAGTTCAACGTTTTTTAGAGAATCTTTTCAGAAATGGTTTGGTGAGAAATTTCCTTTCTTGTGTAGACCTGCTTTTTCGAAAATACCTATTGTCTTACCCACTTTTAGTTAAAACACAGATTTTTAACAGTTCACAGTCCAAGTCCAGATCCAAGTCAGAAAATGTCAACCCTACCAAACTAATCAGATTCAAATTTTTGCAGATTTCTTTTTCAAGGGTGTTCTTCAGAAAAATTTTACCGTAAAATTTTCTGCATGCAGCAGATTTTAACCAAGTTTTAAGTTAGTTAACTATCCAAAACTTATGTTTTCTGCTGGAGGCTCAAGAACACTTCAGAAATCTTCAAACTAGCTCAGACACAACTAAGCCCGGTTTTGAACAAGGAAAGAGCCAAAGTTCTGATACAACTTGTAGGTCCACATGCGGATGGTGTTAAACCAGTTCCTTGTTCATATGCCACACACACAAGTACGGAATCCAAGTGTGCATGCAACCAAAGCAAAGTAAAGAACACGAGGTAACCAAAGATTCACTATCTTGATTAATGATTGAGAACAAGTACAAACATATCCACACAATGCTCGTATGACTCAAACAAACTTGATGTGTTCTTGTGTCTTCGTCCCAGAAATGCTAACTTAGAGATCTCACCAAAAGATCAGTTTGCTAGCTCGTTCTTTAAGTCTGGTCTGTCTAACTCTCACACGCGAGTCAACTAGTTCTTCAGACAACCAACAAAGAGGTACATGTCTGCTTATATAGTGTCTGTCTAGTTTCGTACGACGAGTCTAGACATACTGAACACACTATTTCACACGAGTCACAACTCCAGGATTTTGTACGAGACACTGTTTCGTACGAAATACTTTTTTCGTACGAAACAAGTAACACACTTGTTACTCATATTATTTCGTACGAATCATGTGATTCGTACAAATTCTTTGACTCGCACAGAATCCATTTTTCTGGAGAAGGTGTGTAGACATGTCGTTTCTAAGACTTATCAGTATGCACACATGCAACTGATTAACACAGACAAACTAAGATGTCATACTAGATCAAGATAGAAGGATATCTCGATCTATTCGACACGACCAAACCTATTCAGACACTTGAGCAAAGACCGTACAATTACAACTGTAATTAAGAACAAGCGACAGACACAAAACTGTATCAACAGTCCTTGCAGGATCTATACACTGAACGAGACAAGAACTTTACCCATACCACCCTTCTAACCCCTTCCAAGCAGTTAATGCGCTTTATATAGACCGTAAAGACATGAATGAGTGAATCAACAAAACATGAAATATGATAGAATAAGTTCACTTTTAATATAAAAAACTAGCTATTAAAGTCATTAATACATATCCAATTAAAAAGTTTACCAAAGCTAGGAAATCAAAAGTAATACATAAATAACTTGTCTTCACCAAGTGATGTAAGAGATTAGTCAAGCATGACCTTTGTTTGTTAAAAACTCTTACGATCAATCTTAGATCCCGAGATTCTACGCACTATAAGATGGATGATGGATGAATGTGGTGGATGATGGTGGTATTGTGGTAGTGGAGTGGTGACAGGTGTGAGAGAAGTGGTTTGCCAAATGATGAGTTGAAACGAAACCAAGCACCCCTATTTATAGCTAGAAACAGTGACCTTACACGGCCTCGTGCCTTCCTTCTTCTGTATCTTCATTTAATTCTGTTGTCAGATCAACCTGCTACACGACCCCGTGGACATTGTACTTGCTGTACTATCCCAGATATGCAAATCTGGAAGTTGACCACGGCCTGTGGCCAAGGGGACACGGCCCCGTATCTCTTGTCTGCTTCTGTTTGTCTTCTTCTGATCTGGAATCATGAAGGGGCATAACCCCATGCCGACGAGACACAGCCCTGTGCCAAACTTCTGATTTGTTGTTTTTGTCTTTGGGTTGAAGCTTGGTGGGTTGGTCTAGTACGTTGGCGTCCTGTTTTTCATACTCATGCTGGATTTTGTCGTTAATTTGTTACTTTTGTACATTTAAGCTCTTTTAATCATGAAAATCAAAAGTATATAAAGAAACACACTTTTTCCAACATTAGTATTAAAAAAAGGTTGATTTTATACCGTATTTGATATAATTTATATGTTGCATTTGACGCATATCAATCACTATTATAGCGAGAACCATGAGAATCAATGTGAACACCAAAAAATACCTAAAAAAACACACATTTAAAAAAAATCACCATATTTCGTTACTAAAATAAATAAAATTTCGAGTAATAATTATCGATGCATATGTGCATATGTATCATTCCTTTGACAAATTCCGTAACACATTACCAGTATTATACAATTGTACTTTCATTTACACTATCATCCGTAATACACTACTTTTTAAATTACCCATATTAAAAATGCACATGTGCATCCTTATGTATTACCATGATATAACGATTTTGGCATAAAAAGTTTGTGATTTTGAATGATGAAGTAGGCTCATATACATGTTTTTGGTTAGTTGTATCTAGTGGTTTTTAGTTTGATTATATTTGTCACTTTATGATATAATATGTTGTTTGGATGGTATGAAGGGTGTTGATGTACATGTGCATAAAGTGAAAATACATATTAGTAATGGTAGTGTATTATGGATGGTAGGAGGTAATGGTAGTGTATTATGGATGGTATGATAGATGAAAGAGAAAGTGTATTCAAAGTAGTGTACCAAAACACAAACACGGTATATCATGTTCATACATATAGATGCACATGTGCATTTATAATATTGGTAAAGTAAAAAGTAGTGTATTACGCATGGTAGTGTAAATGAAAGTACAATTGTCTAATACTGGTAATGCATTATGGAATTTGTCAAATAAATGATACATATGCGCATGTGCATCGATAATTGTTACTTGAATTTTTTTATTTAGTGACAAAATATAACGATTTTTTTTAAATATTAAAACAAAAAGAAGTGTGTTTTTTAGTTTTTTTAGATATTTTTGGCTGTGTTCACATTGGTTCTCATGGTTCTCGCAATAAAGGGTGGTTCCTAGCGGATCCTTATCCTATATATATATATATATATAACCCTATGGTGAGGTTCTTGCAAAAATGACCTTTTTCGTGAGAAGGCATAGAAATTGACATGTAGGGATCATGTTTTGGATTTAATCATGATGTTTTAGGTTGTTTTGGCAAGAAAAACACCAAACATAACAATTTAAAACACAATGTAATGTATTATGCGCGTGAAATTTAAAACACAACTAAAACACACTGGTTAACACTTAAAACACACTACTTAACTTTCTTGGTATGGTCTTTTAAGTTTTAAGCCTAGAATTCATTGTATTTTGTCTTAAATTGTTATGTTTGGTGTTTTTCTTCCAAAACAACCCAAAACATTATGTCAAGTCCAAAAAATGATGCCTACATGTCAATTCTTATGCATTCTCACACTTCTTACGAAAAATGTCCTTTTTACAGGACTCTAAGACTATATATAAATATACACACAGACACTAGTGATATTCCTTCGCGCTTCGTGGCGGGAATTCGGTCAGTATCAGTTTGGTTCGTTACGGTACCACCACTCGCTATAGTAATCGGAAGAGAAAAGTTACATCCATCGAAAACAATAAGAACGAATATCAATACTGGTACCAATATTGTTTATTTGATGTTGTTTAGTTGATATCAATTTGGATTGTTTGCACTCTGTGTTTGTTTTTTTTTCAACATTGCGATATAAATTTATTGAAAACGGATACTATGTCGCTATCGTACCAAACCGAAACCGACTAAATTGAACCAGACAACATTGAAAGCGGTAAGTAATCATTTTTATGGGTTCTTGTATGATAACGGGCACCGTGCCACTACCGTGGTGAATCGAACCGAAACCAACGAACATTGGTTTTAGTACCAACATTTATTTTTATTGTTTTCTTTCTATAAAGTGACAAAGTGTCGCTACCATATCGTACCGAACAACATCAGTAACAGTATTGTACTTAATTTTATGGTTTTTCAGTTTCGATTTTTTTAATGTATACAACTCTTTCTGTGACGATAATTGAATATTGGTTCTAATATCAAGACAATCTAAATTGATCGACACCGTTCGAACAACATCGGTGTCGGTACTCGTGTTCGTTTTTATCATTTGTGTTTCGATGTAAAATATGTGTTGATTTCTATACCAAGTGCATGTATCATATCAGTACTATAACGAACCGAACCGATCCAACATATGCGGTAATGTACAAATAACTTAGAATATTAAAAAACATAGATGCAGATTTAGAAAAGCTAACAAACGTAATTTATTATGAAAAATTCAAACTGAGTGATATATAAAATACCTTAAAAATCAAATAACTAAAAATGATATGGTACAATTCATCAAGAGATTCTATTGATATGTATATATGTATGTATAAATGTATAAAATAATAATATAATAAAATAATAATAATAATAATTAATAATAATAATAATAATAATAATAACTAGTGTGTTGCGGGTTTCGAAATGTAAATATTGGGGGGGATCGGCTTCGACGACTTTTATATCATTATTCGCTTGGCGAGAAAAAAATAACAACGAAATATTAATAAAAATAAACCTGAAGAGATAGGTAACATTTAGGAAAACGTTTGAAGTCTAATCAACAAATCAACAGAGTAACTAAATGTGAAGTTTAACACTTGTATGAAAAATAAAATCCTTTTAGTTAAAGTAAGTTTAACTCAAACAAAACCTTTTAAAATTTGATAATAACTTAATTTTCATCTTACATTCTATATGTAAAAAATAAAACCCTTTTAATTAAAATAAACTTAACTCAAATAAAACCTTTTAATATGTATGAAAAGTAAAACACGTTTAGTTAAAATAAGCGTAACTCAAATAAAACCTTTTGAAGTTTGATATAACTTAATTAATTTTTCATATTATATTCTAAATTTAAGTTAATTCAGAATTAGTTAAATACCTGATATAGCCTCGTACTGCAACAAAATTTGTGTTTAAAAATACTTGATATAGCCTTATGTGTGGTTAAGGTAACAATATGTGTTTTTCTACTTTGAAGAACGTTATTTGCTATATATGTGCACAAACCTAAGTTTACTATTTGTGCCTATGCTCAAAATTAATAATACATCATAAATAAATTATATTCATCTCACTTATTAATTATTATTATTATTATTATTATTATTATTATTATTATTATTATTATTATTATTATTAGTATTATTATTATTATTATTATTATTATTATTATTATTATTATTATTATTATTATTACTACTATTATTATTATATAATAATGTTTTAAGGATGAATCTTTGTTTACCAAGATATCAAGCTTCCAAAGTAGACAAATTTGGCTAAACATGCGATACTAGATAGATCGTTGATATCTAATTGATGAAAAGTGATGCTAGGAAGGCTAAAAACATTGAATTTCTTGACTACTTGTATCTCATGACTTTGATTTCTAGATCTTAATATGACCTCAATTCTATCTCTATCTGAAGCAAGTTGACGACATACATTCCTATATTTCTGATATGTGCCATGACTAGCATGTGACCATGCACACATGTCAGAAGCATCACAACGTGGGTTGCCATGCGAAGTGTGGGTCATCTAGTTATCATGTTTAGTATTTTGTTTATGTCTTTCATTTCATGTCATGTGAGGTAATTTATGTAAGTCTGTGAATTTCCTTGATTCTCATTAACAAATGATATTCTATAAATAATACAAGGTTGAGAGACTAATTAGGAGCTATACACGGAAATAACAATCAATTCTAATCAATCCTAACTAACAAATCGATATACAATATTTGGAAAATACATGCCAATAATATCGTGATAATATTAATGGCTAACAGTCCCCCGCAGTTTGAGCCGTAATAGTGCGGAGGCATAAACTGGTCCGAAAGCGTTGAAACAGGTGTTTAGGGAGACCCTTGGTGAAGATATCCGCATACTGATAATCAGCCGGAACATGGAGAACTTTAATGTCACCGAGGCGAACTTTCTCACGTACAAAATGAATGTCTAGTTCAACATGTTTGGTGCGCTGATGTTGCACCGGATTTTCAGCAAGATAGACTGCAGATACATTATCACAGTAGATGATGGTGGCATGTCGGACCGGGACATGAAGTTCAAGTAAAAGGTTGCGTATCCAGCAAGTCTCGGCTACCGTGTTAGCTACTCCTCGATATTCGGCTTCAGCACTAGACCTGGATATGGTGGGTTGGCGCTTAGATGACCAAGATATCAGGTTGTCGCCTAGATAGACATAGTAGCCGGAAGTCGACCGTCGTGAGTCCGGGCACCCCCCCAATCCGCATCCGAGTAAGCAGTCAGCTTAGTGGAGGGGGGGTGTGTGATGTGTAGTCCCTGAGAGAGAGTCCCCTTGATGTACCTGAGGATGCGTTTTAGTAGCTGAAAATGAGGCTCTCGAGGTGCATGCATAAAGAGACACACTTGTTGAACTGCGTAGGAGATGTCTGGACGTGTAATAGTGAGATACTGCAATGCACCAGCTAGACTCCTGTATAGCGATCCATCTGAGAAAGGAGTACCCTGAGTGGCGCTGAGTTTAGATCCGACTTCAACTGGGGTGCTAACTAGATTACAGGTTGACATGTTAGCACGTGATAAAATGTCAGCAGCATATGTGGATTGTGATAAGAATATTCCATTTTGCTGTTTGAGGACCGCAATGCCGAGAAAGTGATGCAGTTGACCTAGGTCAGTCATATTGAACTCGGTGGATAGCGACTTGATTATGTTGTGGAGAAGAGAGGCATGGGAAGCGGTGAGGATAATATCGTCCACATATAAGAGAAGGTAGGCCATCTGTTCTCCCTTGCGATAAACAAATAAAGATGTGTCACATACACTACTCTTGAAACCACATCTGGATACATACCCTGCAAAACGTTGGTACCAGGCTCGTGGGGCTTGTTTCAGGCCATAAAGGGACTTCAGAAGCTTACACACATATTTGGGATGTTCAGAAGAGGTGAACCCTGGGGGTTGAAACATGTAAACAGTCTCGTTAAGATGTCCATGCAAAAATGCATTTTTAACATCCAATTGATGAATTGGCCATGCCTTTGACACAGCTAAGCTAAGAACTGTGCGAATTGTAGTAGGTTTTACTACGGGGCTAAAGGTCTTGTCACAGTCGATTCCAACGGTTTGGCTTTTGCCATTTACCACAAGGCGAGCCTTGTGTCTTTCCAAGGTTCCATCAGCATGAAATTTGTGTTTAAATAACCACATGCATCGAATAACAGGGGCATTACTCGGTCTTGGTACTAATTTCCATGTGTTATTTTCTAATAGAGCTTTATATTCGTTTTGCATGGCATCCTTCCAGTTAGGGTCAGTGAGGGCAGTGAGATGTGATTTGGGAAGTGGGGAAATGGAGGGGGAGGTTTCGGTGTTGAGTGATAGAGGTTGACGGGGTTTATGGATACCCGATTTTGATCGGATTTGCATTGGGTGGGTGGAGTCGTTTGGAGGGTGTGGATGTGGTTGTTGAGGTGGTATGGGGTTATTGTTTGACGGGATGGGGTCAGAAGGTGGGACTTGTGTTGGGTCGGATTGGAATGTTGGGCTTGGTGGAGGATTTGTAGGTGGGTTCGTGACAGTAGGTGATGAGTGTTGGAAGGATGGAGTAAATATAAGCGGGGAGGGGTCAAGGAAGGAGTGGGTAGGTTGTGGTGTGGCCGGGTTTGAGAACGGGAATTTTGTCTCAGCAAAGGTAACGTGCCGAGAAAAAATGGTTTTGCCCGTGGATAGATCCAAGCACCGATACCCTCGGTAATTTGCTGGGTATCCAAGAAACACACATGGGACGGAGCGGTGAGCAAGTTTTGTGGGCGAGTGGAGGAGGTGTTTGGGTAGCAAAGGCATCCGAAAACACGAAGGTGGTCGTATGACGGTTGTCGAAGGTAGAGTAGTGAGGTGGGGGTGTCAAGTTTGTGGAGTTTGGTTGGAAGAATGTTGTGAAGGTACGATGCGGTGTGGAGGGCTTCAACCCAAAAGGAAGAAGGTAGCGACGCATGAGTGAGGAGGGTAAACATGATTTCATTTATGCGTCGAATCATGCGTTCAGACTTCCCGTTTTGTTGGGAGGTATGTGGGCAGGAGAAACGAAACTGAATGCCGTGTTTGGTTGCAAAATTTTGGAACTCGGTGTTGGCAAATTCACCACCCATGTCGCATTGAAAAGATTGTATTGGCATGCGAAATTGGGTGGCAACGAATTGATGAAATTGTGTAAATTTAGTAAACGTCTCAGACTTAAATTTTAACGGATAGACCCAAGTATATTGGGTAAAATCATCCGTCAACACCATATAATATTTATAACCTGCATGGCTCAAAATAGGTGAAGTCCACAAGTCACAATGTAAAATTGCAAACGGTAAAAAAGTACGAGTAGTAGAATCCAAAAATGGCAACCGTTTATGTTTGGATAACTAACAAGATTGACAAATAAATGGAAATTTTGGTTTATTGTATGAAATAAAATGCTTTGAATTTAGAAACTCCATGACATGTTGACCCGGGTGTCCAAGTCGGTGATGCCAAAACGGAGAGATTGTAGTGGAAGCAAAGCAAGCTGTGGCGGAAGCATTTGAAGTGAGCGGGTAAAGATCACTGGTGCTGTTGTGACGACTCAGGATCGTGCCATCCTTGAAATCCTTCACAGAGAAACCAAAGGGGTCAAATTCAATGGAAGTATTGTTATCAACATTAAATTTGCGCACGGAAACAAGATTTTTTATGATATTTGGGTTAAACAAAACGGATTTTAGGTGTAATGGTTTAGAGGGTGTGGTTATTGTGGTAGATCCCGAACCCATAACTGGAAGTTTATGACCATTGCCTACAAATATGGACTCTATAGGAGAATAAGTGGAAAAAGTATCAAGTTTATTAGTATCAAAAGTAATGTGAGACGATGCACCTGTGTCGAAATGCCATTGTTCGTTGTTGCGTGAGCCGGAGTCCATTGAGAGGGCCTGAACCGCATTCGCTAAACTGGTGGGTTCAAGTGGATCAACTCCAGCAAAGTGGGCCTGTGCCTGATTAGTATTAGAAGAGCCTTGTGAGGAGTTGCTGTTGGACTTTGAATTGGGCCGAGGTCCCCATGGCTGCTGAGCCCACGACTGAGTTGGAAAGGGGCAAGGGGGCGGTGTCCAATAGGGGTAATAGGCCTGGTGAGGGGCCCAATTCGGAACAAATTGAGGGTGAGCCTGATAAGGCTGTTGTTGTGAATAACCTGGACCACGATTAGAGGTCCGATTACCCCTCTGTGAATTTCGGCGATTATTGAAGGTGCGGAGGTTGTTGTCTCTGTTTGATGTAGGAGGAGGGTTGTTGGGACGGTTTCTTTCGGGTTGTGAGGTGACGGCGGCAATGACAGGGGTCGGGTTACGGGCCTCTCGTGCCGTGATCCGACGTGCCTCGGCTTGCAATTGTTCAACAGCTTGCTCCCATGGTGGGAGATTCTGATTCAGGATGGAGGCCGTGGTATCGTATTCCCGCGGGAGGCCGTTGACAAGATGGAGAATTCGTTGAGTATTACTGAGTGGACAGTCGACGGCGGCTAATTGATCGGAAAGCTCCCGGATTTTCTGACAATAGGCTTCGAGATTAGGCATGGAGGCGAGGGTGATGTTGGTTAATTCGTGTTGTAGAGCCATGGCTCGGGGTCCTTTATTGTTCAGAAACAGAGTTTTGACCCGGATCCATGCCTCGTATGCGGTTGATTGGTCTTCAAGAACACGAACAAGAAGGTCGTTACTGAGGGTGCCGTAGATCCACTGTAGAACCACTGCATCAATCTTCTTCCACGATCCATATTCCGGTGTGTTTTTCTCGGGTGCCGGCGAACCGTCGATGTGGTCAACCACATCGTACCCGGTGGCGTGGAGCATAAAAAGTTTAACCCATGTTGGGTATGAAACTTCAATACCGTCCAGTACCCGAACTTTATTTTGTATGTTCGTTACGGTGTAGACAGGGTGGAGTGATTGAGATTTGGGGTCGGCTGAACTTTGTGGTGTTTTGTCACCCATGGTTGAATAACAGGTAAAAGAAAAGAAAAAAAAACGTGAAGGAAATGGATGGCAGGGGTGGCGAGATCGAGATCAGGCCAAGGTTTGTGATACCATGTAAGTCTGTGAATTTCCTTGATTCTCATTAACAAATGATATCCTATAAATAATACAAGGTTGAGAGACTAATTAGGAGCTATACACGGAAATAACAATCAATCCTAATCAATCCTAACTAACAAATCGATATACAATATTTGGAAAATACATGCCAATAATATCGTGATAATATTAATGGCTAACAATTTAGTCATAGTAGTTATGAGTGTTAGTGGGTTACTAGTAGTGGGTCATTCTATCAATCGAGTCTTTGGTTTGTTGGCTATATAATTAGCCATGAAGTCCTTGTTTTAGATTATGAATGAAAACATTATGAATCGAGTGGTTAAGTGGTTTATGATTCGGTTATCTTTCTTTAACTAGTATATTATTAATTCATTTATTTTATTTATTATTCAATTAACTTATTATATTTACTTTTCACTAACATATTATTATATATTATCCACTTAACTTATTATAACTTTTTTCTTCACCAATCACACAATTAGTCTTTTTTCTTATTCTTTTACCAACAACTGTTATTTCTTTTTATTTAATCAAATCATGTTAATACAACTAGAATAATCATCTAAATAAACTTAAAAAAATAAGTACTAAAAAGGCTAATAAAAAATGAAACTTGATGTTGATAAAAATAAATATGTTAAATAAAGTCCACCCACTAGGTGTCTCAATATAAATTACGAACTAAAAGGAAATATATCAAAACAACTCGTCTTAATTAGGCATTCATTTTTCTAGGCTTAGAGAGATGTCTTTGCCTGATTATGATCTCGCTCTCTATAAATTCCACAAGGAGTAGTTGTTTCCCTTCTTTGATGTTTCTTCCATCTTGTAGCCTTGTTGAGCGAGGGGCCTTTCTTATCCCGTACCGCTTTCCATCATCATATGCAAGTGTTCATTTATCAAGTGCATGTCCCTCGAGCCACTAACGAGCTTATGGATTTATTGTCTCAATTTCTACCATTATAAAGTTGAACTTTCAAATTTAATATGGAGTTAAATGTCATTTTAGTCCCTGTGGTTTGGGTCATTTTGTCAGTTTAGTTCAAATGTTTCACTTTTTGCCTGTGGGTCCAAAAAGGTTTCAACGTTGACATTTTAGTCTACTGGGTTAACTTCTTCCATTATTTCCGTTAACGAGAAGGGTAATCCGGTCATTTTATATGGCGAATTGCCCTCCTAGTTAACACAACTACATATAAAATGACCGAATTGCCCTTCTCGTTGACATAAAAAATGGATGAAGTTAACCCAGTAGACTAAAATGACAACGGTGAAATCTTTTTGGACCCACAAGCGAAAAATGAAACCATTGTTCTAAACTGTCAAAATGGACGAAACCACAGAGACTAAAATGACATTTAACTCTTTAGTATGATTCCCGGCACTATAAACTGAAGTGTTAATCAGATGCATCCTGATAAAAAAATGAAATCTGTTAAAAATTGTGACAGTATATGTCAAAAGCTTGAATATTTTTATGAAAATACATAATGATCTATTAACTTCATGGCAAGAACCTGATGAATATTATATAGAGTAAGTTTATTGCTTATTTTCCGAAGCATGCTAGTGGTTCTTATTCTGTTAATCCCTCTTGACTTGTTCCACTTTAATATCTAGTGAAGATCAAACTCCATATATTATATAATTTTCTGGGTAGCTTTTTTGAACAACACATTCAAACTCCATTTTTTAAAAGAACGTTTATCTTGCCAATGTAGGGCTACTTCATTCGGTAGAGGTTCTTGCCTCTTAGTGAGAGGGCTTGTGTTCAATTCCAAGTAAGGTGATAATTTGTGGTATTTAGTAGTGTGATTAAGAGTTGTGTACCATTAGGTGTTAAAAAAATCAGTTTTATATCATGTTATTTGGTTGTATGTGTATGTGCACATGTATGAACCAACTTATTTCTCTTTAACAACACAATCATTTACTTGCTTCATGTTTGCAGTTTAGTTAAATTCATAACAGGTTTTGTATTTGTGTTGACATAAATGCCCTTCAACCTAAACCTTGTGTTTTCTTCACTTTAATTATTATTAAACTTGTCAAAATCTTCTTTGCTGTGAATTGACTTTATGCTATTATTAACAGATATGCATCATGTTATTTGGTTGTATGTGTATGTACAAATGACATGACAAGAAATAGAAAATCCCCACGCATGGACCAAATAGGTAGAATAATAAAACTTATGATTCAAAGAACAAGCGGAAGATAGTAAAAGGAGAAGTAACTTTGTTACATATCAATATCATTTCCCCTCATAAAATGCTTTTACAAAACTTGCAAACTCTGTACTGAAAATGGAGCAATCTTTGTTTGATGAAAGTATACACCAGAAGGCCCGTTATCCGGCAACAAAGCAACCATTACTGGGCCTTTAGCACCTTCTTCCGTTGTCATAACTCCAGTTTGAGATGTCATATCTGTCATAACATACCCAGGATGCACACAGTTCACAAGAACATTCTCATGCTTTCTTGCCATGAGCCTTGTGTAAGCATTAAGAGCAGCTTTTGAAACTTTGTATGCAGAGGTTGTTAGTGGCCATCCATTCTCCTTCAACTTACCAGCCTTAAAATCACTCAAAACCATTGGAATATCTCATCTATCCTTTCTTCAGTTAGGCTGTCAATATCTTGCAACACTTCTTTCAACTTTTCATTGTGGAACCACTAAAAACAAGAAAACAGTAGTGTCTTAACTATATGCATTTTTTCTCGTTGTAATATGCGTAACAGCATTCACAATAGATTCTGCTTATTAATCTCTATAATAAAAATCACTACATTTTCTCTCTTTTTCAGTTAAACTATTTTTTTATACTTTAACTTTTACATTTTCTTTACTCCTCCAATCACAACCACTTTAAAAAAGATTATAGAGGGTTAATAATGTTTTCTCCAAATTTACTTATGAACAGTAACATTTTATCTCTCTTCAACTCACAACCGCTCTGTATAATATAGTGAACTCACTCACATGAATATGGAGGATCCAATGTTCTAAATGAGTCATACTTACGTATAAGTGTCCATAGCCAGAGGTAACATTCACAATTCTCGGGGATTTAGATAGTTTGAGAAGAGGAATAAGTGATTCATGGGCCTAGGGTTATAATTAATGGGCTAGATAATTAGTATAAATATATGTATTAGGTTAATGTTTTGGGGTTAGAGAGTTATTATTGAAAAACTTGTATCAGACACTATTCTGGTGTATGCAAGTTGTGTTTTGATTCAAGAGTTTTTCTTCATTCTAATCTTTATTTTCGCAATCGATTAGTCTTTCGATACCTGTTAGATCCGATAACTGGTCTTACAATTGGTATCAGAGCCTGCTGTACAATACAGGCTCTAGGTATCGCAGATCAAAGAACTATTCAGAATTGAAAGTTGTTGTTCAACCCGGATTACTGTTCAGATTTGAAGGCTGCTGTTAGTTTATCCTGCATCGCTACTGTTCCAAAGAACACGAAGAAGGCTTGATTATTTCGTATTCGATACTGTTGCGGATTCCGAAGAAAACGAAGAAGTTTCAAAGATTTCGGATTGGCCACTGTTGAAGATTCCGAAGAAATCGAAGGAGATCATCCATCTCGGATTGATCCCGGATCACTGTTCCTGGAATATTCTCAACAACCCAATCCGGATTGCTCTTATTTCAGATAGGGATCACTATTTGTGTTTATCTGTTGCAGATTATTCGGACTACTGTTGCATCTGGATAAGGACTACATTCCGGATCAATCTTCATACCGGATTTAAACTTTATTCCGGATCAAGATTATTCCGGATCAATCTGCATTCCGGATCAAAATCTTCATTCCGGATCAAGCTTCATTCCGGATCAAGTTCATTCTGGATTAATCTTCATTTCGGATTAATTTTCGTTCCGGATCAAGTTCATTTCGGATTAATCTTCGTTCCGGATTAATTCTCATTCCGGATCAAGTTTCATTCCTGATCAAGTTATCAATTCCGGATTTTCATCTCGGAATCGTCTATCTCGGACTCATTTCGGACCCGTTTATCTTGGACACATTTTCAAATCACTGTTCATTATAAGAATTCCAAATTAACTTTAATTTAACTTATTTGGTAATTTTAATAAAGTTAACCATGATGAACAGTTATATGACCGCTCAAGATTTGACCAATGCCACTTTGGCTGCACTGCAATCACAAACTCTGGCCCTACATCAAGAATTAGAAAAAGTTATTGGCACTTCAACTAAGTTGCCCCGTCTGTTATACGAAGATGAATATTATGAGTGGAAGTTCAGATTTGAGCAGTACTGCAAGGCCAAAGAGCCTGGGGTTTAGATATGCATTATGAACGGTCCTCGAACAATTGTTTACAATACCGCTGAATATCTAGATACGAAGATTCCAAAACCAAGTCATTTGTGGACTCTGGAAGATGTGAAGATTATTGAAGAAGATGAAAAGGCTTCAGCTGTGTTAACAATGGCACTTGGACCTGACATTTCTATAGCTGTCAGAAATTGCAAGACCGCTAAAGAAGTGTGGAGTGAATTGCAAAATCTTTATGACGGAAATGCTGATATGAAGGCCAGCAGAGTTAATCAGCTAAATCAACAATTCAGCTCGTTTAATCATATTTATGGGGAAACCATTGAGAACCAGATCCGAAGATATGTGAAGGTCGTTTCTCAGATGATTTCAGCTGAAATTACTCTTACCAACAGTGCTATGAACAGACAGCTGTTAAATTCGCTACCGAAGAGTTGGGATGCTGATGTTGGAATGATCAAGAAGACGAAAAATCTGAATGATGTCACTCTAACAGAAATGATTGCAATTATTAAATCTTGTGAGATAGATAATAAACAGAGAGACATCAATCATCAAAGTAGTCTGATGGCGGCTGGTACTACTGGGCAAAATGCAGCGTTGATGTCACAAAATCTTGTTTATAGCCCTTTGCAAGGAAGTTCTCATACACCGGGTGGCTCAAACGTGGTGTACAGTCCTCTTGCCTCACCACAGAAGATCCAAAATTAAAAGTGTTGGATTAAATCATATATTGTTTATTGTATAATATTAGTAATTCGAAATTAGAACAAAAAAGTCTATGGTCTTCAGTCTCAGACTCCTATTATGATTTCTGCAGCGCAGGTTCAGACACAATACCATGCTTAGTATCCTAACATGGTGTTTAATCCCACCATTCCGACTGCAGCTCAATAAGGCGGCATTCCTCAATCTGCTGCTCCTGCACCAGCTCCTGCTCAAGCTGTGTCCAATGCCTTTCTTACTAAAGAGAATGAGGAGAAATTGGCCATAGTTGCCTCAATGATTAACAGTGTAAATGCCTTTTTAGCAGGTGACCTGACTCCCCCATCTATTCTTCCAACTGAAGAAGATCAAATAATGGAGGAGGATTTGGACGAGATTGACGTGTCATGGAATCTTGCAATGGCTGCTTTCCGCGTCAACAAATTTCAAAAGAAGTACGGGAGGCAACCATTGTCATATCTGAAGACTGGGCTAACCAAAGATAAACTCAGGTGTTATAGATGTCATGGCAAGGACATTTTGCACGGGAATGCAAGAAGCCGCCATATGGATATGTATCATCCAGAGTTGCAGACATACAGAGCAGTGACAGATAGCTTGTGCCAGTCTCACCTTCAAAGTCTACTACAAGTCCCTCAAGCAGCTCTAGCAGGAAATCAACAGCTTTAGTAGCACAACAACACGATGGATTCAACTGGGCAGATGCTGCAGCTCAGATGGAGACTTTGAATCTTTCTAAGAATAGCAACCACTGCATGATGGCGCAGACAACTGAGACACCTGATCTTTTGGAAACGGTAATCAAATTCTCGGTTCAGATAGTTGTCGGTTTAAATTATCACAAATGCGCACCCATAATTCAACCCTTGTAGCTGAATATCAGCAAGCTGCATCACAGAACATCGCCCTTAAACATAAGAACAAGCTTCTTATGGAAAAGGTCGAAGCACAAAAACAAGACATAGCTCAGCTAAAGCTTGACTTGAACCAGCAGCAATGTTGGGTATACAACTATAAGCTAAAATTAGCTAAAAAGGACGTAGAACTTCAAGCAGCTTTAGCCAAGCTAAATTCCCTGACAGGGAAGTTTCAAGAAAATGAAATAAATATTAAAAAAATTGAAACTTCCAGCAAGCTAGTCAAGGACTTGTGTGATCAACAACTTAATTATCAAAAAAATTATTCAAATGGACTTGGGTATAATAGGGCTCCTCCACCATATAATCATAACTATACAAGAATGCCTGAATCTAAGGCTGAACTAGAAAATGCCGAAAAAATGATATATGGTAAACCATCAGATTATTTTTCAAAACCGTGGAAGCCCTATTACCCAAAGTTCTCTAAGCCAACTGAATTTAAGAGGGATGATGTTTCCTTCCCTTCCACACCAGTTTTACATGAATCTGGTGATCATCCATCTTGTATTTCAGATGACTTAGAGAAAATGATGCATAAGAATGAGACAGCAACATCACCTACAAAATTAAAAAATGAAAATTCTTCTGAAATTGAAACTGACTCAGGGAACGATACTAACGTTTCTACCTCATGTCCAGAAGAAATGTTAGTTGAGGGTATTACAGATGGTGATCAAGAAGATTGTCTGAATTCCAATTCAGACAATTCAGCTGCTGATTATGATTTTTATAAACCTGCTTTTGAAATTTTGAATCAATTTCTTGCTGTACAATTTAAATTCTCAGACAATGTTGGTTGTGTTGATAACGTAGATAATTTTAATTCTGATTTTTCATCTAATGCCGATAATAAGTGTGATAACTGTTAGGTCCTGTGCGGTCATGAATCCAGCCATAGAAATTAAATTAATTAAAAATTTACCAAAATTGATTTAAAGTTCAATTAATTTAAGTGATTCTTATGGAATCCGAAAAGGTCAATTCTGTAGTCAAGATGGCCAACCCTTAAAGTTTTTCCGAAATGGCAATCCGGAAGTCAAAGTTGGTCAACCTGGATATTCCGAAATAAGCAATCCGGACTAAAGAATCCTAAATGAACAATCCGGATTGTTGAGTCTGATTTGAAGATCCGAGATAGAAAGCCCAAGTAGAAATCCGAAATGAGAAGACCGAGATGAAGATCCGGAATAATCAACTATGAATTTAAATCCAGAATCAAGAATCCGAAACTAAGAATCCGAAATGCCTGTCTTATCTTCTAAAAATCCGGAACAGTGACCTAGTCCGTAATAGTGGCCCGCCTTTTCTGCAACCGAATTCCAGAGTCAAGGAAATCAAATATAGAAACAGTAACTCGGATCACAATCCGGAATCAAGCAACAGTCAGGGATAAATCCAAAATGGACGATCTCCTTCGTGTTCTTCGGAATCCAGAACAGTAGTGAATCCGAATTATGAGAACCTTTTTCGTGTTCTTCGGAATCTTGAACAGTGTCAGATCCGAAATCTTCACAAATTCTTCGAGTTCTTCGGAACAGTATCCTCCGTCGTTGAACAGTGATCCGGAATACCAGAAACCGATCCAAACAGCAGCAATACACTTCAAAACTTCTTCAATCAGCAACACCCAGAGCCTGTATTAGAATAGCAGGCTCCGATACCAATTGTAAGTCCCGATATATCCGGATCTAACACTAATATCACACAATCACCAAGGATGGGCGGAATCCAAACTTGGTGATCTTCAAGAAAAACCGAAATGATGAAGAACAATTCGAATACACTTTAACACCTTGCACACGATTCTATTACTTGAACAAGCAAAACCGTCTGGTACAAGATGGAGGTTCTCCAGAGAAAACCTAAAAGTCTCCAAAAGTCTTAACCCTAGAAATGACATAATATCCTATTTATACCTAGGGTTTGCCCATGCCCTTCATGGGCTTCCCTTGGGCTTGCCTGGCCCACATGGCCTATGGCATTCCCAAGTGACCTATAAAGGTCCAAAACTAATACAAACTAACCTAGTTAAACCCAGTTAACTACCATAGACGGTTACATATATTTGATGCTTCAGTCTCACAGTTCTAGGACCTAACAATAACTCTTGTGATGAAAACATAAATTTTTCTATAGGCACAGCATCGACAGGTGATACGGTTTCCTCAGTTCCTTCCTACTGAAGAGACTGAAATTTCTTCTCAGGAAGTGCCATCTGGTGATGCTAATCCCAGGGTTGACAGTGAAGAAATCAACCAAACGACTGAATCTGTGACGAATGCCACTGGCATAGTGCAAGAAGAATCAGTCAAATCAGTTTCTTCAAACACAGAAAATGGATTAATTTTGAAATGACAAAAATGAGCATACTCTTCCTGCAAATTCAGATAAAAATCTTGAAACTGAATCGGAATCTCAAACTTTTCAAAATTTAGAGATTCCTTCTGCCAATTCAGATACAAATCTTGAAACCGAATCTGAATCGGAATCTCAAACTTTTCAAAATTTAGAGATTCCTCCTGCTTTTAATGGTTCAATCTCATCTTCTGTCAATACAGAAAAGGATGCCCTTGCTGAATCACCCGTCTCTTCTGCAGAATCTGCCACGCAAAATGGTTTGAAAATTACTAATAAGAAACGGAGAACACGTAGATCCAAAAAGAAGAAAACCAGACAGGCTACTCAGACAAATGAAAAGGCAGTTGCTGAGTCAGTTCCTCTCTCTGAGAAATTGACTCAGCAGCCCAGAAATGAATCTGTTGAGCAAAAAGCTGAGCAGAAATCAGTTAAATCTGTGCCTAAGTCTACTCACTCCAAATTGTCTAATTCAAATCATAAACCTTACAAGTGTGCTGATGGTTGTGCGCAGGATACAGCCAAGACCAAACCCTTGCACCAGCCGTTAGTACCAGAAAGCAAGAAACTGACAGACAAATTGCTTAGAATTTCCCAAGCTGAACGGACTGTTTTCTTCCAGAAGAGGCAAACATGTTTCAACTGTGGATTTCCTAGGCATATTGCGCGAAATTGTCAAAAGCCCTTCACACCTTTCAAAGCATTATTCTCAAATTATCAGAAAGCAATGCCTAATCGCCTATATCAGGCTCAATTTACCACGGCTAAGCCTTCTGATCAAGACTGGAACATGGCTAAGAAACAAACTCACAAATCTATAAGACCTTCAGGTTCTCATAATCCTTCTAGCACTCCAAGGATTGTGAAGAAGCTGACTCGCTAACCTGGAAGCCTAAGATCTTGACCAAGATTCAGTCTTCTGCCCCAAAATCAGACAAATCAAAAGCATCATCGAACTCATCCTCAACTAATTTAATTTTTCGTGAGATTACCTATGTTGATGCCCATGGCATGCCCATATCGTCAATGGCCGGGGTTGCAGCTTTTAACTAAAACCTGTTGAAATATGCAGGAACAGCTCTGGCGAACTCTCGTCAGACTCTGGTATATTGACAATGGCTGTTCCAGGCACATGACTGGGGACATCTCGTAGTTGATTGACATTCAGTTTTTCGATGGCGGGTTTTTCTCCTTTGCATGTGGTGAAACAGGAAAGATCACTATGAGAGGAACAATATGCAATGGAGCTCTCAGATTCAAGAACATGAATTACATACTAGAGTTGAAGCATAGTCTTTTGAGTGTGGCTCAGCTCTGTGATAATCATTTGGATGTTCTCTTTACCAAGATAGGGTGTTATGTACTGAAACCAGGCCTCATCATTCCGGATGAATGGATTCTTCTCAAAGCAGCACGAAAAGGAAATGCATATGTCATCGACATGAACAAAGCTCCCACTAACAAGCTTACTTGCTTGTTCTTCTCGACTGCTGAGCATGATGCAATGTTATGGCATAATCGACTCAGACACATCAACATGAAGAACTTAAATAGACTTGCAAAAGGTGGTTTAGTTAGAGATCTACCAGTTCGGGAATTTATGCAGATTGAAAAGTGTGAATCATGTGCACGTGGGAAACAACATCGACAGTCGCACAAGTCTAAACCCGCACCTTCCACGTCGCAAGTCTTAGAATTGCTTCATATGTATCTTTTTGGTCCGACAGATGTTATGAGCATTGGCGGGAAGGTATATTGTCTTGTTATTATTGACGACTACTCACAATTCACTTGGGTCTTCTTTCTGGCACAAAAAGGTGAAACGCTGAGTTAGTTAAACAGTTCATCACACTTATGGAAAACCAGGCAGACACCACCGTGAAGGCTATTCGTTGTGATAATGGAACTGAGTTTAAGAATGCTATATTCTTTCTGCTCCTCCAAGGGTATTGATCGACAGTTTAGTGCAGCCAGAACTCCACAACAAAATGGGGTTGCAGAATGGAGAAATCGAACACTGATTGAAGCTGCACGTACTAAGTTGGTCGAAACCGAACTACCTCTTAGTTTCTGGGTAGAAGCAATCAATACCGCCTGTTTTATTCACAATCATGCCCTGATCAACAAAAGACACATGAAAACACCGTACGAAGTGGTTGAAGGTCGCAAACCTTCGGTCAAGCATTTCCGCAAGTTCGGATGCCCTTGTGTTCTTCTGCTCATGGATGCTAAGGGGAAATTTGAATCACGCGGGGATCCATGCATTTTCGTCGGATATTCTAAAAATACTTCCTATCGTGTCTATCACAAGATCAAGAAAATGGTAGTTGAAACCTACAATGTGGGTTGGCTGGAGGAAAATCCCAAGGACACACACATTGGTCCTGACTGGTTGTATGATTATTATTCCTCTTTGTTTAAATATGTTGATGTCCCTTCTAATGTGACTGCAGGTACAAGCAAAATTTCTGACCTTCCAACGATGCCTATCTTACCTGACGACGATGCCGATGCTGCACAGCTGCATGAGACTTTTAAGCAGCTGAGTGTGGATCCACATGGATTTAATGAAGCTATATCTACACCTTCACCAGTATCGCAGCATCAGGAAACGGCTCTGAACAGACTCCTCAGGATGATTCCCCTGAAGTTGAGGCTCCAAACACAGAATCTCCTATGACAAATGAAGGGTCTACTCCTCCCGATGTCTTAGGTTCATCTCTGTTTCCTGAGCCTACACCACTAGAATGTTCTGTTGATTCATCAGTCAACACTCCCAATGGTGCAATTAATGAGGGGGATTCATCTAGAGTTGTCTCACCGAGTGTTACCAACTTGCAAACAAAGATCCTTGTCCCTGCTACGCCGATACCACAATGTTTACAACACGATCATCCAATTGAAAATGTTATTGGTCCTGTTACTGCTGCAGTTCGAACTTGCAGTCAATCAGGGGATATCAATATTTGTCTTTACTCTTTCTTTATCTCACAAATTGAACCTAAAAGCATTGATGTCGCCTTGCAGGAACCTGGCTGGGTTGACGCTATGCATGAAGAACTCAATCAGTTTGAGAAGCTTGGTGTATGGAAATTGGTGCAGCTTCCACAAGGAAAACGTGCTCTTAGAACTCGTTGGGTATTTCGCAATAAACAGGATGACACTGGAGTTATTGTTAGGAACAAAGCTCGACTGGTTGTTCAGGGTTTCCGTCAGATTGAAGGGTTGGACTATGATGAGGTTTATGCACCGGTCGATCAATTGGAGGTTATTCGCATTTTCTTAGCATATGCATCTTACATGGACTTCACCGTCTATCAAATGGATGTCAAGACTGCTTTTCTCTACGGCACGGTCAAAGAAGAAATATACGTGGCATAACCACCGGGTTTCACTGATCCTTACAAGCCAGATTATGCATACAAATTGGATAAAGCTTTGTATGGATTGCATCAAGCGCCTCGCGCATGGTACGTAACTCTAACAGAGCATTTGCTTGCTCATGGATATACTCGGGGAACCATTGATCAAACTTTGTTTATCAAACGTGTTGACAAGGACATTATTCTTGTTTAAATTTACGTGGATGGTATTATTTTTGGTTCTACGAATGGTGGTCTGTGTCGGGAATTTGAAGAGATCATGAAGAAGAAATTTGAAATGAGCTCACTCGGGGGAGATGACTATGTTTTTGGGACTTCAAGTTCATCAAAGCCGCAAGGAATCTTGATTCATCAAGGAAAATATGTCAATGACGTTCTTGCGAAATTCAAGCTTACAGACCCAAAGCCTACGGCTTCACCTATTGCAGAACGGCCTTTGCCAAATGAAGATGCTGAAGGATTGCCTGTCAATCCAACCATGTACCGGTCTATGATTGGTTCACTCATGTATCTCATTGCAAGTCGGCCAGATATCATGTTTGCCGTTTGCCAGTGTGCTCGATGTCAGGCTACTCTTAAACTCTCTCATTTACATGTTGTTAAAAGAATCTTTAGGTAACTCAAAGGGGCACCATCACTGGGCCTCTAGTATCCTAAAAATTCTGAATTTGAACTGTATGCTTTCTCTGACAGTAATCTTGGAGGTACAGACAGGGATATGCGTTTGACTTCAGCTGGATGCCAATTCTTGAGAGATAGATCAATCTCTTGGCAATTGAACTTCTTTTAACCAGGATTCACATTTCAAAAACTTAGCGTAGAGCTTTTCGGTTCTCAAAAGAGTTAGGATAAGTCGAAGATGTCGCTCATGATCTGATTTGGTCTTGGAATATATAAGGATATCATCGATTAAGACAATAACGAAACGATCAAGGTATGGTTTGCATACCCCATTCATTAGATCCATAAAAACGGCTGGAGCATTGGTCAAACCAAAAGGGATGACCATGAATTCATAGTGACCGTAGAGAGTGAAGATCGATTTTTGAGAAGAAAGTGGCACCTTGAAGTTGTTCTAGAAGGTCATTGATGCAAGGTAAAGGATAACGGTCCTTGATGGTCAGCTTTTTGAGCTCTCGATAATCAATACACATCCAAAAAGTTCCATCCTTCTTCTTGACGAAAAGAACCGGTGCACCCCAAGGTGATGAGCTAGGACGTATAAATCCCTTGTCAGTCAGCTCTTGCAGCTGACTAGCTAACTCTTGTATTTCAGATGGGGCTAACCGATATGGAGACTTTGCAAATGGTGTAGCACAAGGTACAAGATCGATTTGAAATTCGACTTCTCGCACAGGAGGAAGCCCTGAAACGTCATCGGGAAAAACTTGAGGAAATTCTTTAACAATCGGAATGTCTTCGAGTTTCTTCTCCTTGCTCTCTTTCTTGATAATGTGCGCTAAAAAAGCTATGTAGTCTTTGCGAAGGTATCTTCGAGCTTGAAGGCACGACATTAACTTAAGTCCTTTGGATGGGGTTTCGCCAAAAATACGAAGAGTTTGACCGTCGGCGAGAGGAATTCGAATAAATTTTTCATAACAAACGACCTCGGCGTGATGCTGACTAAGCCAGTCCATACCAATGATGACGTCAAAACTACCCAACTTCATAGGAATAAGATCGACTGGAAAATCATGATCATTGAGAGTAAGGGTGCAATCGCGAATGATAGAGTCTAACGTAATAGGTTCGCCGTCTGCTACTTCTACTATAAATGATTAGACTAAGCTATCGCGAGACAAACCAAGAATAGATTCGAACTCTAAAGACACAAAACTCTTATCCACGCCAGTGTCAAAAAGTATAGATGCATAACTACCGTTAATGAGAAACGTACCATTAACCATGTTGTTATCCGCTCTAGACTGGTTGGCGTTGATGTTAAAAGCCCTTCCACTAGCTGGCGGATTGCCTTGGTTCACAGGTTAGCTTGGGCTTGAGCATTTATGATGTTTACCAAACGCGGACAGGTGTTGCGAAAATGGGTTGGGTCACCGCAATTGAAACAAGCTCTGACAGGCGGCATCATAGGGTAGTTGGATTGGTAGAAAAATTGAGCCACTGGTTGAGCAGGTGGTAGTAGTAGAGGTTGTTGGTAGGGAGCTTGGCCTACCACTTGGTTGCTTGATTGGGCTTGAGGTTGGTTGTGGGCTGGTCTTTGAAGAACGCTACAGGTTTGAATTTTATGACCTGCACGGCCACAACTTGTGCAATGAAGACATGGATTCTCGGGAGGGTGGTGATATTAGCATCGGTTGCATTTTGGGTGAGGTCCTGTATACTATTTCTTGAATGGTGTTGTAGGAGGAGCAACTTGTGTGATTGGAGCAGTGGCAATGGGTTGATTGGTTTGAGTTGGCTGATTACGGCAAAGTTCTTCCCATTTCGCTTTCTTTTGCCAGCGAATCGAGAAGAGGATCCAGTTTGGGTTGAGGTAGGGGTTCCAATAGCTGTTTGGTCTTTCTTCTTCTCGTCTTTGAAATCCCCATTCCTGATACGATTTTCAGTGAGCTCAGTAGCTAGCTCCATGCCTCCAGAGTTGGAGGTGTAGTACTCATCATAGAGTCTTGAATTTTTGAGGGAAGACCCCGAATGTAGTGCTCAATCCAATGGTATAGTGGAGTGAACAAGTTGGGAATCATTTGATTCAACTCGAGAAACCTCTTGTTGTAGGTTATATGGTCTCCCTCCTTTTGTTTCAAGAATTAAAACTCATCTTCTAACTTCTTGATTTCACTTCTTGGACAGAAGCGTCTGGTTATGAAATCTCTTAATTCTTCCCAAGTTAGGGCTACAACGGCTTCGACGCCTCGTCTGCCTTTCTCCGCATTCCACCATGTGAGTGCTACCCCCATACAGACGACTAGTAGCATAACGCACCTTGCGGTCATTGGGACAATCACAATTGAGGAAGGTACTCTCCATCTCCTCAAACCAACGAAGGAGAGAAGTGACCCCTTCAGTCCCCTCGTACTTTGGAGGGTCACATGAGTTGAAGTGATTGTAGGTGCACTTGGTGGTATTTGTGGGAGGGTTGACGGCATTTTAACCCTCTTGGTTGATTGGGTTGACAGGATTAGCAGCGGGGCCTGTTGGACTTGAATCACAATGTCGGGAATTACGACGGCCATTTGTTGGGCTATTTGAGCAACCATGCGCTCACCGGATCTTCCTGATCTCCTACCTCCTCGAGAGTGCCTAGCAGACATCTACAAGAAATACGACAAGATTATGAGTTTGACGTTTTAGGTGTCATGTGTCGTAATTAGAAATCAACATTCACAAAACAAATGAGAATATAAGTTCACTACATCCATAGGATGTCTTGGGCCTTGCTCATGTTTGGACCCCCATATGTCCCTCATACTTGGCCTAGGTAGTCATGTGGACCCCCATGACTACCGGGCTTTGTAGAGTTCACATTGGTGTTGGCCTGTTAACACTTGCATCACCCGAATGAAAATCGTAAAACATGATTGCGAGGTATAAAGTCGGAGTGTGTCTAGGTGTAGACACAGTGACAGCTCAAAGCGGGGTTAGTTCACACGACGTTTGGTGTGGCATGCTTTGGCCTAATAGGTCCTTTCTACTCTCATCGTTAGTCCTAGGTAGGCAAACTGGTCCGTTATATAGGATTTATACGAATGCCAATCCTAGACAGGACGTTTCGACTACCGGTACTCGTACGCTTCCAGTTACTACATGCCCGTTGTAGAACTCACTTTGATGAGATTGAAAAATTAAAACATCACAAAATCGTGAGAAGAAAAACATGAAAATGTTCAAATATATGGAAACTGAGACGTGCGTGTTTGCGTAAGCATAACAATACGTATATCACAATAAACAACATATAGTAGGGAGAGTGCTTGCATGCATTTGTGTGTGAGATAAATATAAACAAATAAATATCATGAGTTTGCATGTAACCGACTAACACATAAGCAATTAAAATCTAATCAGCTATAGTATAGACTCTAAGGATCTAAACCTATTCTATATCCCTATAGTCAAGAGCTCTTTTACCAATCTGTCACACCCTGACCCGCAGCGGATATGGTAGTTGGGGGATGATTGGGTTTTCATCAAAGCTCATGACATTTACCATAAAGTTTCATATTTATTAATTCATACTAAAAGGAGAAATTCCATCAAACACATAAACCATACAAGCACAAGATTGTTCTAAACATGACATTTATGTAAACTCTTTATTTTTCTTCTAAGGCCAATCCCTATGTGTTCGTTGCTTCAACCTGTCCACCTGTATCATGTGTAAAAATAGAAATTTGGATCAACAAAAGTTGGCGAGTGAATCCCGTTTAAACATTTAAAAGAAATAATTATGTTGATTTATTTAATAAAAATGTGCATAACCAAGTATGAGCAAACGTATATGTAAACTATCCACAAACCACATAAATATCTAACAATGAACACATAAGCATGATAAATGACGTGATATGAGATCAAGGCTCAATCAAACGGAGCCGATCTAATTACGCAACGCAATGCTCTACTCGTATGATGGGCCTAATGTGAATGCTTGACTGAAATGAGAAAATATAACCACATATAACAATAAACCAAAAATTACATAACACGTTAGATCATATAATGGTAGTAGCACAAGTATTTGAATAAATGATATAAATAAACGACACATGATACACCCCAAAACATGAATAAAAAGGGGAAGTTTGTAAGAATTCACTCACAGTGGGTGCGTTTCTTGAATTGATAACGAACGCGCACGATTATAGATTCCAACCGACGAGAAAACTAACCTAAATATTCACGTAATAATTCGGTAAATATATTTCCTTTATTTGAACTTAACATTTTTACTTAATGCTTTTTATTAGGCTTTTTTAGACTATTTTTATGGTATTTGTTACAAATTTTATGCTTAAAAAGTCTTATTTTTATATATATTTTTAGGGATTTTTGGAAATAATAAGAAAAGTTTATTTTAAAAAATATACCCCTTTCAGGGTTGAACCGGGTCGAACCGGTTGGACTATGTGACTATTAGCATCGTGTAAGAATCGAACTCCTGACCTTCCGTAGACGTGCACGCAGCTCTACCAACTGAGCTACGTGTCTAAGCCGAAATAATCTGGATTTTAATTATATATATATATATATATACTAACTAGACCAAACTATATTTTAGTTTTATTTTAAAAAGGTTTGATTTATTTTAGAACGCATATAACCGTGCTCACCACCCAACTCGAACTCGCGACCTCTGACTTGTGTTGCACACAGCCCTACCAACTGGTTGTGTGACTAACCCGGAATAAACTAGATTTTAATTACATATATATACTTACTAGCTTAATTCATTATTTCATTTAATTAAAAAGATTTGTTATGTTATCAAACCGCTGCACACAGCCGGATTTGAACCCGCGCCTTTGCTCTATGTTTGCACACAGTCCACCACTGGACTGTGTGTCTAACCCGATATAAACATCAAATTTAATTATACTTATACACTACTTCGACTTCGTCTTTTTTCCTTTAAGAAACAAGAAAATCCACTCGACTGTTAATCCAATTATTCATATTGGATTAACTGATTTATTGTAACTAAACATGAAACAAATGAAAATAGGAGGATTTAGATGTTTGTACCGAAATAGAAGGCGTTATGATTTCTCCGGTTGTATTCCGGCGACGAACAAAACTCTGGCGAAGTGGATGTTGAACACAGCGGATCTTCTGAGAATTTTGAGAGGGTTCGAGGGTGTGTGAGCAAGTTTTAGAATAGGTTTGGACCGATATTTATAGGTGAATGCGGGTTTAATTCTGGAATTCGGTTTCAACCGATTTCGATTAATAGATTTGATTGCCATGGATGATTTGTAACTGATTTGGGTGATAATTGAGTTATAAGGCATGATTTAAAGTCTGTTTCTTCGATTTAATTCGAAGGAGAAACGGAAATTGAATGGAGATTCGGATGTTACAAACGTTGTTGCAGAGCGGTTAATTTTGAACTGATTTAAGGGTTTGTTTTAGTATAAAATTTATCTGTTTTCAGATCAATTCAAAAGTGTGTGTGTAGCTCAGTGGTGTGGAGTGTGTGTTGATTCCATGGAGACCCTGGTTCGAAACCCGTGGTCACCCCTTATATTTATTGTTTATTATTTTCAGTTTTATTTATTAATATTATTATTAGTTTTTATTTATTTGTTATTTTAACCCTATAATTTATAAATTACAGAAATTTATATAACGAATTTGAACGATTAACATAAATACATAACGAAACCTCATATCAAATATTTGAATTATTTAAACGGAGCGGGTTTAAGAACCCGTTTTACAATGAATATTACGGTATCCCCTACTTTTAGAAATTTCGTCCCAAAATTTAGGTAGTTGTAGGTGTAACTTGAAAGAGATGCGGGTATTTTTCGCCCCTTGAGTCTTCGCGTTCCCAAGTAAACTCAGGTCCTCGTTTTGACTCCCAACGCACCCTGACTATCGGAATTCGACTTCGCCTTAAACGCTTCTCACCGAAGTCCATGATTTCCACAAGTCATTCTACGAAATGCATTGATTTATCAATCTGAATATCTTCCAACGGTATATGAAGGTTCTCGTCGGCTAGGCACTTTTTTAAATTTGATATATGGAACGTGGGATGAATTCTGTTGAGTTCTTCTGGTAAGTCAAGCTTGTACAGGACCAACTCTCTCAAGTCTTTTGAATGGTCCCACGTAGCGTGGTGCTAGCTTGCCTTTTTGTCTAAAACGAACCACTCCCTTCCTTGGTGATACTTTCGAAAGTACTTAACTTAATCGCCAACACAAAACTCAAGTTGCTTTCATCGTTATCAGCGTAACTCTTTTGACGACTCTGAGCTGCTAGAAGATTATTGCAGATTTGAAGAATCTTAGCAGTTGTTTCTTGGATCAATTCAGGTCCAGTGATTTGTGCTTCACCAATTTCGTGCCAACATACAGGAGATCGGCACTTACGACCGTATAGTGCTTGAAATGAGCCGTACCGATGCTCGAATGATAGCTATTGTTGTACAAAAATTCCACTAATGGTAGATGAGTATCCCAATTGCCCTTGAAGTCGATGACACATGCTCGCAACATGTCTTCAAGAGTTGTATGGTGCACTCAGATTGACCATCAGTTTGAGAGTTAAAGGTAGTGTTGAGATCTAAGCTTGTACCTAATGCTGATTGCACGGCTTGCCATGTTCGGGAAGTAAAATGTCCATCTCCATCCGAAATGATACTTAAAGGCACATGTGTCGACTTACGATTTCATCAATATAGATACGAGCTAACTTCTCGTTCTTATAGTCTTCGCGGATTGGAATGAAATGAGCTGATTTGGTAAGACGATCAATGATAACCCAAATTGTATCATGCCCACCGGAAGTGCGAGGTAACCCGGTAATAAAATCCATGGTTATGTTTTCCCACTTCCAAACGGGAATTTCAGGTTGAACGAGTAATCCTGAGGGTCTTTGATGTTCAACTTTAACCTTAGAACATGTGAGGCACTTAGAGACAAAAATGGCGATATCCTTCTTCATGCCAGGCCACCAGTAAGAGTATCGTAGGTCTTGATACATCTTATCAGCACCTGGATGTATAGAGTATCGTGTTTTGTGAGCCTCGTTCATGAGAAAAGTACGAAGATTGTCGCGATCAGGTACTTAAATACGATTTAGATAGTAGAGAATACCATCGGACTTGGATTCTAACTTGGTTTTAGCTCCACAAGACAGTTCATCTCGCACATCATTTTCCGTGACAGAAATGTGTTGAGCTGCGCGAATGCGGTTTTGAAGATCAGTCATGATTTGAGAACACAAGAGATTAATAGAGTTAGTATACTTTTTTCGGCTAAGAGCATCAGCCACAACATTGGCTTTACCAGGATGATAACAGATTTCACAATCATAATCATTCAAGAGCTCGATCCATCGTCCTCATGTTTAACTCTTTTTGATTGAAGATATATTGAAGGCTCTTGTGGTCAGTATAAATTTCACACTTTTTACCATAGAGATAATGTCTCATATCTTTAGAGCGAACACGATTGCTCCGAGTTCTAGATCATGAGTGGTGTAATTCTTCTCGTGAACTTTAAGTTGCCTTGAGGCGTAGGCTATCACCTTTGCTCTTTGCATTAAGACACACCCTAATCCCTGCCCTGATGCGTCACAATAGACCACGAAGTCTTTACAACCGTCAGGGAGAGTGAGGATAGGTGCATCACAAAGCTTTTATTTCAAGGTTTGAAAAGCCTCTTCCTGCTTGGGCCCCCAAATGAAGGGCTTACCCTTATGAGTCAAGGCTATGAGTGGTAAGGCAATATGAGAGAAATTGGCGATGAAACGTCGATAATAACCAGCTAAACCGAGGAATGATCTAACTTCGGTGGGAGTGCGTGGAGCTTGCCATTCTTGTACTGATTTAATCTTTGCAGGGTCGACATGAATCCCTTTGTCGTTGACGACGTGACCAAGAAATTGAACTTCTTTTAACCAGAATTCACATTTTGAAAACTTAGCGTAGAGCTTTTCAGTTCTCAAAAGTGTTAGGATAAGTCGAAGATATCGCTCATGATCTGATTTGGTCTTGGAATATATAAGGATATCATCGATGAAGACAATAACGAAACGATCGAGGTAGGGTTTGCACACCCTATTCATTAGATCCATAAAAACGGCTGGAGCATTGGTCAAACCAAAAGGCATAACCATGAATTCGTAGTGACCGTAGCGAGTTCAAAAGGCAGTCTTCGGAATGTCTTCTTCACGTACCCTAAACTGGTGATAACCAGAATGAAAACCGATTTTTGAGAAGTAAGTGGCACCTTGAAGTTGATCTAGAAGGTCATCGATGCGAGGTAAAGGATAGCGGTCCTTGATGGTCAGCTTTTTGAGCTCTCGATAATCGATACACATTCAAAAAGTTCCATTCTTCTTCTTGACGAAAAGAACCGGTGCACCCCAAGGTGATGAGCTAGGACGTATAAATCCCTTGTCAGTCAGCTCTTGCAGCTGACTAGCTAACTCTTGCATTTCAGATGGGGCTAACCGATATGGAGATTTTGCAAATGGTGTAGCACAAGGTACAAGATCGATTCGAAATTCGACTTCTCGCACAGGAGGAAGCCCTGAAACGTCGTCGGGAAAAACTTGAGGAAATTCTTTAACAACCGGAATGTCTTCGAGTTTCTTCTCCTTGCCCTCTTTCTTGATAATGTGCGCTAAAATGCTATGTAGTCTTTGCGAAGGTATCTTCGAGCTTGAAGGCACGACATTAACTTAAGTCCTTTGGATGGGGTTTCGCAAAAATACGAAGAGTTTGACCGTCAGCGAGAGGAATTCGAATAATTTTTTCATAACAAACGACCTCGGCGTGATGCTGACTAAGCCAGTCCATACCAATGATGAAGTCAAAACTACCCAACTTCATAGGAATAAGATCAATTGGAAAATCATGATCATTGAGAGTAAGGGTGCAACTGTGAATGATAGAGTCCAACGTAATAGGTTCGCCGTCTACTACTTCTACTATAAATGATTCGACTAAGCTATCGCGAGACAAACCAAGAATAGATTCGAACTCTAAAGACACAAAACTCTTATCCGCGCCAGTGTCAAAAAGTATAGATGCATAACTACCGTTAATGAGAAACGTACCATTAACCACGTTGTTATCCGCTCTAGCTTGGTTGGCGTTGATGTTAAAAGCCCTTCCTCTAGCTGGCGGATTGGCTTGGTTCACAGGGTTAGCTTGGGCTTGAGCATTTATGATGTTTACCAAACGCGGACAGGTGTTGCGAAAATGGGTTGGGTCACCGCAATTGAAACAAGCTCTGACAGGCGGTATCATAGGGTAATCGGGTTGGTAGAAAAATTGAGCCACTGGTTGAGAACGTGGTAGTAGTAGAGGTTGTTGGTAGGGAGCTTGGCCTACCACTTGGTTGTTTGATTGGGCTTGAGGTTGGTTGCGGGCTGGTCTTTGAAGAACGCGGCAGGTTTGAATTGTATGACTTGCACGGCCATAACTTGTGCAATGAAGACATGGGTCTCGGGAGGGTGGTGATATTGGCATCGGTTGTAGTTTGGGTGAGGTCCTCTATACTGTTTCTTGAATGGTGCTGTAGGAGGAGCAACTTGTGTGATTGGAGCGGCGGCAATGGGTTGATTTGTTTGTGTTGGCTGATTTGTGACGGCAAAGTTCTTCCCATTTCGCTTTCTTTTGCCAGCGAATCGAGAAGAGGATCCAGTTTGGGTTGAGGTAGGGGTTTCAACAGGTGTTTTGTCTTTCTTCTTCTCGTCTTTGAAATCCCCGTTCCAGATACGATTATTCTGTGAGCTTAGTAGCTAGCTCCATTGCTGCCTCCAGAGTTGCAGGTGTAGTACTCATCACAGAGTCTTGAATTTTCGAGGGAAGACCCCGAATGTAATGCTCAATCAAACGGTATAGAGGAGTGAACAAGTTGAGAACCATTTGATTCAACTCGAGAAACCTCTTGTTATAGGTTATATGGTCTCCCTCCTTTTGTTTCAAGAAATAAAACTCATCTTCTAACTTCTAGATTTCACTTCTTGGACATAAGCGTCTGGTTATGAAATCTTTTAATTCTTCCCAAGTTAGGGCTACAACGGCTTCGACGCCTCGTCTGCCTTTCTCCGCATTCCACCATGTGAGTGCTACCCCCATACATACGAGTAGTAGCATAACGCACCTTGCGGTCGTTGGACAATCACAGTTAAGGAAGGTACTCTCCATCTCCTCAAACCAACGAAGGAGAGAAGTGACCCCTTCAGTCCCCTCGTACTTTGGAGGGTCACATGAGTTGAAGTGCTTGTAGGTGCACTTGGTGGTATTTGTGGGAGGGTTGACGGCATTTTGACCCTCTTGGTTGATTGGGTTGACAGGATTAGCGGTGAGGGCCTGTTGGACTTGAATCACAATGTCGGGAATTACGGCAGCCATTTGTTGGGCTATTTGAGCAGCCATGCGCTTGCTGGATCTTCCTGATCTCTTACCTCCTCGAGAGTGCCTAGCAGACATCTACAGGAAATACGTAACAAGATTATGAGTTTGACGTTTTAGGTGTCATGTGTTGTAATTAGAAATCAACATTCACAAAACAAATGAGAATATAAGTTCACTACATCCATAGGATGTCTTGGGCCTTGCTCATGTTTAGACCCCCATATGTCCCTCATACTTGGCCTAGGTAGTCATGTGGGCCCCCATGACTATTGGGTTTGTAGAGTTCACATTGGTGTTGGCCTGTTAACACTTGCATCACCCGAATGAAAATCGTAAAACATGATTGCGAGGTATAAAGTCGGAGGGTGTCTAGGTGTAGACACAGTGACAGCTCAAAGCGGGGTTAGTTCACACGACGTTTGGTGTGGCATGCTTCGGATTAATAGGTCCTTTCTACTCTCATCGTTAGTCCCAGGTAGGCAAACTGGTCCGTTATATTGGATTTATACGAATGCCAATCCTAGATAGGACGTTTCGACTACCGGTACTCGTACCCTTCCAGTTACTACATGCCAGTCGTAGAACTCACTTTGATGAGATTGAAAAATTAGAACATCACAAAATCGTGAGAAGAAAAACATGAAAAATGTTCAAATATATGGAAACTGAGACGTGCGTGTTTGCGTAAGCATGTTATGTTAACAATACGTATATCACAATAAACAACATATAGTAGTGAGAGTGCTTGCATGCATTTGTGTGTGAGATAAATATAAACAAATAAATATCATGAGTTTGCATGTAACCGACTAACACATAAGCAATTAAAATCTAATCAGCTATAGTATAGGCTCTAAGGATCTAATAACCTATCCTATATCCCTATAGTTAAGAGCTCTGATACCAATCTGTCACACCCTGACCCGCAGCGGATATGGTAGTCGGGGCATGATTGGGTTTTCATCAAAGCTCATGACATTTATGTAAACTCTTTATTATTCTTCTAAGGCCAATCCCTATGTGTTCCTTGCTTCAACTTGTCCACCTGTATCATGTGTAAAAATAGAAATTTGGATCAACAAAAGTTGGCGAGTGAATCCCGTTTAAACATTTGAAAGAAATAATTATGTTGATTTATTTAATAAAAATGTGCATAACCAAGTATGAGCAAACGTATGTGTAAACTATCCACAGACCACATAAACATCTAACAATGAACACATAAGCATGATAAATGACGTGATATGAGATCAAGGCTCAATCAAACGGAGCCGATCTAATTACACAACATGATGCTCTACTCGTATGATGGGCCTAATGTGAATGCTTGACTGAAATGAGAAAATATAACCACATATAACAATAAACCAAAAATTACATAACACGTTAGATCGTATAATGGTAGTAGCACAAGTATTTGAATAAACGATATAAATAAACGACACATGATACACCCCAAAACATGAATAAAAAGGGGAAGTTTGTAAGAATTCACTCACAGTGGGTGCGTTTCTTGAATTGATAACGAACGCGCACGATTATAGATTCCAACCGACGAATAAACTAACCTAAATATTCACGTAATAATTCGGTAAATATATTTCTTTTATTTGAACTTAACATTTTTACTTAATGCTTTTTATTAGGCTTTTTTAGACTATTTTTATGGTATTTATTACAAATTTTATGCTTAAAAACTCTTATTTTTATATATATTTTTAGGGATTTTTAGAGATAATAAAGAAAAGTTTATTTTAAAAAATATACCCCTTTCAGGGTAGAACCGGGTCGAACCGGTTGGACTATGTGACTACTGGCATCGTGTAAGAATCGAACTCCTGACCTCCCGTAGACGTGCACGCAGCTCTACCAACTGAGCTACGTGTCTGACCCGAAATAATCTTGATTTTAATTTTATATATATATATATATATATATATATATATATATATATATATATATATATACTAACTAGACCAAACTATATTTTAGTTTTATTTTAAAAAGATTTGATTTATTTTAGAACGCATATAACCGTGCTCATACCCAACTCTAACTCGCGACCTCTGACTTGTGTTGCACACAGCCTACCAACTGGCTGTGTGACTAACCCGGAATAAACTAGATTTTAATTACATGTATATACTTACTAGCTTAATTCATTATTTCATTTAATTAAAAAGATTTGTTATGATATCAAACCGCTGCACACAACTGGATTCGAACCCGCGCCTTTGCTCTATGTTTGCACACAGTCTACCACTGGACTGTGTGTCTAACCCGATATAAACATCAAATTTAATTATACTTATACACTACTGCGACTTCGTCTTTTTCCTTTAAGAAAACAAGAAAATCCACTCGACTGTTAATCCAATTATTCATATTGGATTAACTGATTTATTGTAACTAAACATGAAACAAATGAAAATAGGAGGATTTAAATGTTTGTACCGAAATAGAAGGCGTTATGATTTCTCCGGTTGTATTCCGGCGATGAACAAAACTCCGGCTAAGTGGATGTTGAACACAGCGGATCTTCTGAGAATTTTGAGAGGGTTCGAGGGTGTGTGAGCGAGTTTTAGAATAGGTTTGGACCGATATTTATAGGTGAACGCGGGTTTAATTCTGGAATTCAGTTTCAACCGATTTCGGTTAATAGATTTGATTGCCATGGTGATTTGTAACTGATTTGGGTGATAATTGAGATAAAGGCATGATTGAAAGTCCGTTTCTTCGATTTAATTCGAAGGAGAAACGGATATTGAATGGAGATTCGGATGTTACAAACGTTGATGCTGAGCGGTTAATTTTGAACTGATTTAAGGGTTTGTTTTAGTATAAAATTTATTTGTGGTGTGGAGTGTGTGTTGATTCCATGGAGAGCCGGGTTCGAAACCCGTGGTCACCCCTTATATTTATTTTTTTATAATGTTCAGTTTTATTTATTAATATTATTATTATTTTTATATATTTGTTATTTTAACCCTTTTAATTTATAAATTACAGAAATTTATATAACGAATTTGAACGATTAACATAAATACATAACGAAACCTCATATCAAATATTTGAATTATTTAAATGGAGCGGGTTTAAGAACCCGTTTTACAAAGAATGTTACATGTTGCTCCCAGTTTTATGGATGCAACACCAGCTTGCGGATTACGGTTTGAGTTATCTAAACACAACGATTTATTGTTATAATGATGATGCTATCCAAATTGTTAAAAACCTTGTTTTCCACTCCAAAACCAAGCACATAAATATCAAAGTTCATTTTATTCGTGATTGCTATGAAAAGGGTCTCGTTAAACTTGAGCAAATCCACACTGATGCAAATGTGGCGAATTTGTTCACGAAACCCGTTAGCAACGCGCGTTTTCAAGTGCTTGTGGATCTCCTCAAAATGATCTGTTTTTTTAACTGAGCATCCTCTATCCTTTCTATTTAGTTTGTTGTCTCTCTTTCATCTCTGTTTGCTTCGTAAATTTGTTCATGTATATGCACAAATTTAGAGGGAGAAATATTCCAATAATAATAATAATAATAATTTTAATTTTAATTTTAGTTTTAAACAGCTTTTGTAATGATTGGGTAATGAAATACTTTCTCGTGATAAAGTTTCGAACTAACACATGTAAGGTGTTGTAGCGGGAAAGACTTGAACCGAAGGTGATATGTTGATAGGTCTAGATCTCAACCGGCTAGTGTAAGCCAAATGATATAAACATAAAGAATTATATATTCAGTGGTCTTAAATCCTGTGTTGATAGATAGCCAACACCTGAGGTTTCGAGTCTTTATGCTATTGAGTCATCCGGGGATATCTTGGCTGCCCTTCTGTTGCTTCCGGATTATATGCAGACCTAGGCACAACCAGGATATCCTTTAAAAGAGTCAAAAAAGAAGGGCCAAAACCTAAAAGAAAGGAAATCTCTTCATGAGAAAATTTCATGAATTCCTACGTACCACATAAGGTATTTGCCTAACCCTCGTCAGATACTATTGGTCACTCTGTTGTATGAAAGTATTGACCTGTTCACCAATAGTCTGACGTTGTAAAAGATAAAGGATGATCTCAGTATACTCACCTGCTATGATTAATCGTTGTGCTTACCTTGATCTATGTCATGGTATGGGACACCCGGGCATCATAGTATAATACTATCTTAAGCATATTGTTAAGCTAAAATTAGAGGGTTGAGTTTTAGACTTAAATGGACAAGTATAGTGACAATTTCTTAGACTAGTCTTACCCAGTTCACACTGAAAAATGCTCCGTAGTCGACTTTAGAAATGATTTGATCCCTTAGCAAGGATGTGTATGTTTTTTTTCTTTAAATATCTTACTTACTTTTGTAGTTGGTAAAGAGTGGTTGGATGCTTAAATAGTCAAATTGCTGATTTTTGGTTAGATGGTTTCTGTCAAGGGATATTGGACTGGCTTGCTAAGTTTTGAAGTTGGGCCAATCCAATAGAATTTCTGAAAGTCTCAAAATTGAACAATTATGGATAATGGTGGTACTGTTTCGGATTAGGCTTACAAACACCTTCCGGATAGGCCCACTGACTAGTCACTATTCTGGGGCCTAACATAAGCCCAATCCGGATCGTTTGCAAATTCGGATAATGATTTCCTGATTGACTTGGGCCCAAAAGGTTTTAGGCCCAAGCCCATTCCGGAAAAGTACATAAATGGATCAGAGTTGCATTTCGGATTATTCACAAAAATTTTCTGAAATCCTCTGATATTCTCTGATCATCTCTGAATTCACTGTTCAACTTCCATTTCGGAATTTTCTCCTAGATTTCATCCGAATTAGGTATATAATGCTTTATAATTATGAAATTTAATGATAATCTTCAAGTATTCATCCATTTCAGATAGCATTTCGGATTGGTCTTCAAAGTGACTGGTATTTCGGATTTCATTCCAGATGGACATTCAACTGAATTGAATGAACTCGGATTTCATCTCGGATAATGTTAATCCGGATTGATGAAAGGTTCATCCGGATTACTGTTGAACTGTTTGCAAATCCGGATTCCAATGTCTGAACCTTTGAGCTCTTTTGAACCTTTTCAAGTGATTGAACCTCTAAAATTGGTTTGAACCTTTTTTAAGTAATTGAACCTTTGAAACCTGTTTGAACCGTCCGATTTGTGTTGACCCTTAATCCTGATGAACTCTCTTAACTTCTGTCAGTTAGTTGTGTTGAGTTTGAGTTAACCTGGTTATTATTTCTGACAGAAATGGCGGAAGAAGCGTTTGATGCGGTCATGCTGGTATAGGAACAGTTTCACAACCAAGCTGGATATTTTCAGATCCGCCAGCGGAATTTTTCCAAGAGTTTAAATCCATGATGGTTGGGCTAAATGAGTGTAAGATTGCGTACGCCCTTCATGCCAACCCAGTTATATATCCAGATCTGGTGCACACTTTTTGGAAGAGAGCCAGATTCTATTTGAGAGGTGCTGATGGGAGGCCATACATCAGTTCTCAGATTCAGGGTATGGAGATTTTAGTGAATGAAGCCTGTGTTCGAGAAGTATTACAGTTTACTGACGCTACGAGTGATCCAACCTTGTATGCGAAGGAGAAAGTATTGCATGTTCTTACTGAGATGAGTTATAAGGGAACATATCCGTCGTTGCTCAAGAAAATGTTTCCTGCTTACTAGAGTGCTGGTGCATATGTTTATGCAGTGTGTTTCTTAGAACAAGGGAGGTTTAGACCAACCAAATCAAACTCAAACTTCAGCAATTGTGGCTCTTATTACGGATTGGAAATATAACTTCTCAGGTTATATATTCGAAAATATGAAAAAGATCTTAGAACAGTCAAAGAAGAGGATGTTTCTGCTATATTCGCGCTTTGTGCAGTTGATTTTGGATGCTCAATATCCCGATCTGACCAAGGATGCTTCGGATGCAAATCTGTTAAATATGAAGCCAATGGGACCAACTATTTTCGGCACTATGAAGAAAAACCGATCAACATCGAAGACTATTTTCGTTGGTCATTTTCCATTGAAGAAGTTCGGAAGGTTTGCGGAGGTGACTGAACAGGATATCCCAACACCTAAGCCAGTTAATGCTATGGTGGCTGAGGAACATGATATACAATGAAAGATAAAGAGATTGAGGTTGAGGATCTGGTTACTGATGCGGACACTGACGAGGAACAAGCTTTCTTGGACGACATTACCGAATTTAATGCTAATCCGACTCCAGTTTTGCCAGAACTTACTTCAGAGAACCTGGAAGCTCTTATTGCACATTTGAAAGAAATTCAAGAGCGACAAGGTGATCCTCCTCTTGTGATCCCTTCTGTTGATATTCCTGTTGGTGTGGTTGAGTCTGACGAAGAGATTGATGAAGACGAAGTGCCATTGATAAAGAGACGACGGACGGAGACTGTTAAAGAGCCAAGTCATTCGGAAGTTCACGTTGGTATTATTGCTGAAGAATCTACACCAGTGACATCTACTCCTACCTTATCTTCATTTACTGTGTCGTTGACGGATGCTCCGATGATCGACCTTACTATCCTGCTGAACCGACAGCTGCTCATATTGCTACACATTCTACGGTCATATCTGTTCCAGCGGACTCTATATTGCAAATGATAGATTTTGGTGGTAGTTTAGTGGGTGCCGAGGGATCTGGAGCGGGTGGAAGTGGTTCAGGTGGTGTTGAGGGTGATGCTGCAGAATATTCAAGAAGATTAGAGAAACGCGCCTTTGAGTTTAGTGGTCTGGATAGTGACGACGAAGATGTAGAGGTTGATGTTGTTGATTTGAAGAAGCGAGTGATAGTACTTGAACAGGAAGTTGTACTTAAAGATGCTCAGATTGCCTCATTGCAGACACGCATAGACGTCAGGGACCAGACGATTGATCAGTTGTAAGGGGATGTTACTATGTTGATGACTTTGGTTTTTGATTTGAAGGCTAAGTTAGAAAACAAGTTTGGTCGAGAATTTTCTGACCCTACCGATGATCCAATGAATATTGAACATCGCCATAGAGCAGCCGAGCAGAGCGCAGCCGAACAAAGTGAAGCCAATAGAGTAGTTGCGGAAAAGTTAGCTTCTGATCGTCAAGCAGGGTTGGATGAGTATTTACGTGATCCAAGGAAGAAGTACACTGCTAGTCAAAAACGTTCAACAGCACAAAAGAAAAAGCAGATGGTTTTGATGAAAAATGTTAACGTAAATCCACTTGATAAGAATTTTCAGTTGAAGGATCCTTCCAACCAATCCGAACGGTATGTCATGGAACTCGATTCGAGTTATTATCGCAAGGTCGGAAATAAGTCAAAAGTGCTTAGTTGGATGTACGATCACGTGAAGAAGATGTGGATTATTGTCAGGCAGGATGGTACTCGTGAATATTATTCTAAGGAGTCTCAATTTGAAACTTGGACAAAGATTGCATTGACTGATCTGTTACAAGCTCCTTACTCTGATGATGATACTACCGCACGAGGTCCGGGTTGGAGGTTTTTCAAACGTTTGGAACAAGAAGAAGACTGGCTTTAAGACAATGAAAACAGTTGAGCCATATCTACGAGCAGCAAAGGGGGTTCATGATGCAAGGACTGGGAGGCGGTTTAAATCAGTGATGTGGCCTCCAACAGATAAAGAACTCGTTATCCTAGTAGCTCCGGCATTCCCAAAAGGAATTTCGAAGAATTTTAATTTTTCTGGTTATATGATCCTAAGGTTGGGAGTGTGGCGCTCGTGACAAAAGAGAAGGATTTTTGGGTTAATGATGTGGTCGATCTGGTGAGTTTTCATGATGAAGATCTGCAAGTTCTTGCTGCAAATCAAATTCGAACGGCAGAGTTATATGAAGTTTGTGCTAAAGACTGGACAACTGCTGTGGCTGGAATAATTGCAGGGAGATTGAGAGTTGACGCGCAACCTAAGGATTAAAGGCCTAATGTTGTAAACCTAGGGGGAGATTGTTGGGCTTATATTATTGGAGGTTTACACATTAGTGCTACATTTGGGCTTATTGAAGGGTTTTGAGCTTCCTAGTGCATCATGGGCTTAGGGTTGTAACTGATGGGCTAGATGATTAGTATAAATATATGTATTAGGTTAATGTTGGGGTTAGAGAGTTATTATTGAAAAACTTGTATCAGACACTATTCTGGTGTATGCAAGTTGTGTTTTGATTCAAGAGTTGTTCTTCATTCTAATCTTTATTTCCGCAATCGATTAGTCTTACGATACCTGTTAGATCCGAAAACTGGTCTTACAACTTAACTTTAACTTTTAATAATATTTTTTCAATACTACTGTTACTTTTTTAACAACATAAGTATGTGTACCATATAATATATGTAAGTTTTTTATTATTAACGTTACCATTTGCTTATTATTATACACGATTCGATGAAAGTTCTATTCGAACAAGTATATATAGTTGAGTTTTTTTATTATCACAAAACGAATATATACCAACCAAATTAATGTTAATATTTAATATTATTATATTATGTTAGGTTATGTTATATTTAAAAGTGAGTATGAATAATAGTTTGATTTTTATAATAATATACATAGGTTCCTTATTCATGAATAGTAATTTATTTTCTATAATAATATATATAGTTTCTTTTTCTTTATTTTTATCATTCTAATATTACAATAGATTATTTCTATATTTATTTTAACCTTAAACATATTTATTTAATTTTAACTTTTAATGATATTCTATTTTAAATTGTTACTGTTTGAACAACATCAGTATGTATATCGTATAATATCTGTAAGTTTCTTATTATTAACGTCACCATGTGCCTATTATTAAGCAAGATTCGACAAAAGTTCTACTCGAACTAGTAGTATAGTTGAATTTTTTTATTCTTCACAAAACGAACATATACCAACCAAATTAATGTTAATTTTTAATTTATTATATTATATTATTTTAATATTATTATTATTTTAATTTAAATTTAAAAGCGAGTGTGAATAGTGGTTTGACTTTTATAATAATATATATAGTTTCTTTTTTTCATATTTTTATCATTTTAATATTACAATAGATTATTACTATATGTACTTTTAAACTTAAACATATTTCTTTAATTTTAACTTTTAATGATTCTCTTTTTTTAATATTACTAATATTGCCTAAACAACTTCGGTATCGGTACCGTATAACATTTGTTAGTTTTTTTTATTATCAACAATTACTATATGCCTATTATTATGTATGATTCGATAAAAGTTCTACTCGAACAGATATATATATACACATATATATATATAGTTGATATTTTTATCATCACAAACCGAACGTATACCGACCAAACAACATAAGTATTCGAACATGTCATATATAGTTAATTTTCTTTATCATCACAAACCGAACATATACCGACCAAACAATATAAGTAACGTTGTCGTATTCATTTTTATAAAATTCTCGACGTGGCGGTATAAAATCCATTGAACACAAAGTAATATTCGTAATAAAGTATATTTTGGTATCATAAGCTATATCAAATGTCTGTACGATACCGGTATCGTAACGGACCGATAGCCGTATCGTAAAGGACTGATACCGACCAAACAACACCAGTATGGGTATTCGTTTTTATGGGTTTTCAATCGATGTGAAAAATGTTTCGGTTAGCAATGCTAGGTCAAGTGCCGGTATTGTACCGATAATGACCAAAAAAACCGCAGCGAAGCACTCGTATTAATTCATAACATCATGAGTAATAGTGATGTTTACATTTGTTGACTTTGGCAACGTGACTTCATCTGTTTAACACCTTTAGTCCCTCATAAGTTAGGAAAAAAATGTTAGTTCTGTATTAATTTAAAACTTACAAATGAATAATAATTACTTTTTTTGTCTTTTGTAGTTTTTTATTGTACAAATTAGAGATTTTTTCAAGTAATCCTGTATTTTGGTTTTTAATAATTTTGTTAAAAAAGTTATATGAGTTTAGTTTCTTTATTAGTTTTTATTTACGTTTTTTCTTCAACTTTGTCGTTGTTTGGTTGCTACTTAGTACAGTGTTTGGTGGTCACATTTGATCCCTTGGGTTTTTTATCCCCTTGACTTTCTAATACATGTCAGTATAAATTCGAATTCGTCTACTTTTTATATCACGTGAGTCACTTGGTGTTATCAATTCGTGTTTTTGTTTTACATTTTTTCGCTTTCGGTCGTTGTTCGGTTGCTACTTAAAACAATTTTATGCCCATCGGTTCCACAACGTTGGTAGCACGGTATTACACCTCCTGCCCTGCATTGCGGGCGACTTAAGACTAGTTGAAACTTAAGTGATAATTAAAATCACTTATATATATATATATATATATATATATATATATATACTAGTGATATTTCTTCGTGTTGCATGGCGGAAATTCAGTCGATATCAGTTTAGTTCGTTACGGTACCGCGACTCACTATAGTAATCGAAAGAGAAAACTTTACATTAATTGAAAACGATAAGAACAAATATCAATACCTGTACCAATATTGTTTATTTGGTATCGGTTTGGTTCGTTTGTGTTCTAGGTACCGATGTTGTTTAGTTGAAATCGACTAAACCGAACCGGACAACATCAAAACTGGTAAGTATTCATTTTTATGGTTTCTTGTATGCTAATGGGTACCGTGCCGCTACCATAGTGAATCGGACTGAAACCAATGAATTGGTTTCAGTACCATCATTTATTTTTATTGTTTTTTCTTTCGATAAAGTGACACGGTGTTGCTATCACACTGTATCGAACAACATCAATAGCAGTTTTTTTTATTTAATCTTATGGTTTTCAGTTTCGAATTTTTTTTAATTTATACAACTCTTTCCACAACGATAATTGACTATTGGTTCTAATATCAAGACAATCTGAATCGGTCGGCGTGTTCGAACAACATCGATGTCGGTACCAGTGTACATTTTTATCATTTGTGTTGGATGTAAAATACATGTTGATTTCTATACTGAGTGCATGTATCCTATCGGCACTATAACGAACTGAAACGATCCAACGCATACGGTAACATCAAATAATTTAGAATGTTAAAAACATAGATATTGATTTAGAATTTTTTTTTAAATTTTAAATTTAGCAGACGTAATTTATTACGAAAAATTCAAGTTGAGTGATAAATAAGATACCTTTAAAAATCAAATAATTAAAAATGATGGTACTATTCATAAAGAGATTCTATTCATAATAATAATAATAATAATAATAATAATAATAATAATAATATAATATGTATATATGTATGTATAAATGTATAACATAATAATATATAATGATAACTAATGTGAGACAGGTTCGAAACGTAGATATTATAGAGAACGGTTTCGTTGACTTTTATATCATTATTCGCCTGGCGAGAAAAAATTAACGACGATGTCAATAAAAATAAACCTGAAACAGTAGGTAACATTTAAGGAAACGTTTGAAATCCAATCAATAAATCAACAAAGTAACTAAATATGTAGTTTAACACTTTTATGAAAAGTAAAACCCTTTTAGTTAAAATAAATTTCACTCAAACAAAACCTTTTAAAGTTTGATAATAACTTAATTTTCATCTTATATTCTACGTATGAAAAGTAAAACCCTTTAGTGAAAATAAACTTAACTAAAATAAAACCTATTAATATGTATGAAAATCTTTTAATATGTATGATAAGTAAAAACGTTTTAGTTAAAATAAGCTTAACTCAAATGAAATCTTTTAAAGTTTGATAATAACTTAATTAATTTTTCATCTTACATTCTAAATTTAAGTTAATTCAAATTAGTTAAATGCCTGATATAGCCTTGTACTTTAACAAAACTTGTGTTTGAAAATACTTGATATAGCCTTATGTGTGTTAAGATAGCAACACGTATCTTTTTGCAAGGACAAAAAGCGAAGAAACTCATGTGTCATATATGTGCACAAACCTAAGTTTACTATTCCTGTCTATGTTAAAAATTAATAATCTATGTTAAAAATTAATATTAATAATTAATTAATAATTAATAATAATAATTAATAATTAATAATTAATAATAATAATAAATAATAAAACAACAACAATAATAATACATTATATATAAATTATACTCACTTATAAATTATTATCATATTGTTATAAATAAACTATATTATGATGACTATCCACATTCTAACTCCCATCTCTTTGTATCTTTTATATTAATGTAACATCCAACTCCCATCTCTTCATGTCATTTGTGTTAATGTAAGAACACTATATATAGAGGCTCTTTGTATTGCATTATTACATCTCAATGAATTATAATTATCTATTCTATTTTCTCCATGTATTCCTTTGATACTTGTTCTTATGTTCATATAATAGTCGCTAGTAGGTCGTTGTTTCACAACACGTTAATGTCGACCATTTTTCTGAAACCGTCATCGCTCTACTTTGGTCGACAATCACCAACCAATGAAAGAACTTATATCTCTGAGTTAAATTGCTTCGGATGTCAAGCTTTTTTACAGATTTGCTTTTCACCGGATTCATAAGGTATCATTGATTCGAAAGGTAACCTTTAGATAAAAGTGTTACATTCTTTATTTTATATTAAGTTATTTATAATAGTTTTAGACTATCACTTTATATATCAATTATTTTCTATTGGGTTGCGATAGTAGTAAAGGAATCTAAAGTTAATTGATCCACTTCCTAAAAATATATTAATAAGGTTATTATTAAAAAATTAATGTTTTTGAATAATTTCATATATGAGTTTTAAAAATAAGTACATGAAACGGTTTGGGTTGGAAATTGTTATGAACTTATCGATTGTATATACTACAATATGGGTTGATATAGATTTGTAATTATAATTAAATGTACAATTATTTAATTGATATCCAACAAGCATGCTTATTATTAATAATCTTTGTATGACTATGTAGATATGATATGTATTATGGTATGTATATTGAATATTATCATATGTGGAGGATGTTGATATTCCTAAGAGTTTGTCAAAGTGAAGTTTTATTTATTATTTGAGAACATTGCTAGGATATACTTGTTTATCTATTGATAAAATATTCCTTTAGTGTTAGTTTTTTTACATCCGTTTATAGTAGTATTATATGGATCATAATAGAAGGTATGATGCATTTAGATTTAGTTTATGTTTATTTTCGTGTATATAGATGATTAACCTGTAGTATTTTACTAAAGTAAATATAGTATACAGTAGAAGTATTGTGAATCTTGTGATGCTAATAAATCTAATACGTTTGATGATTAAAAGGTTTATTGTCTACATTTTTTAGAGTTAATAAAATTCATTTGTCTTCACAATACAATAATAGTATACATTTGTAAGATGGTGTCAACTAGATGCACATTTTTTGCAGTATATTTTCTATACATATGATTATTTTGATTACTTATTGAAATTGAATTGACAAGTTTTTCTTACCATATGTTATTAAAACACCATGAGGACTTGATGAAGATTTTTGGTTATTTTTCAAATTAAAGTAAAAATATTATACAAGATATACTTTTGGATAGATATACATTTGTACCGTGATAGGTGAATTCATACAATATTAGATAACTTATTTGTGATGAACTGTTACCTATAGACAAATTTGTTCGCAAGATAATGTGTTAAATGGTGGCATCTTTTTCTAATCATACTTATACTAACCATATAATTATTGTTATTGCTATTATTGTCTTGATCATATATAAGTGTATTCGTTTGGGTGAATTTAATTGAATGGAATAAGTTAGTATGATCAAGATACATGCTTGTTAGTTTTGAAAATTGTTTACGAATAAAATAGGGGAACTTTAAAATTTTGAAAAATTGTTAATGGAGAAAAAAGGAAAAAAGGATTAAAAGTTGTCGAAAAAGATAAAATGAAGGGTTGTTTAGTTATTTTGTTGAGTTTTTAGTTGGCCTGAATGTTATTCCTAATTATTTCTGCCTAGCCACTAATGAGCTTCCATGTAAAAAAATTTTAGTTGAATGAGTAGTTTTGATTGATGATTTACTACACAACTATGTAAGTCACTATTCTCCTACACATATTTTAGTTGCCTATAAACTAGCTATGTGACAAATGCATATTTGTAAATAAATTATTAAATGTTGAGAACTTGAAAGCAACATTTGTTTAAGTTTCAAAGTGACAAATATATTGTTTTTATATGATGAGATGCTATAAGGTCATGTATTGTATGATTTGTTGCTATCTATACCTTGTATTCTATATGCTATCACTTCTTTGCATTGATAATACCGAATAGAACGACTAAACCAAAGTTGTGGTTTATTGTCATTCTCATGAAAAAGTAGAAATATGCTTCGATTTAACACCCAAAGTGTCATACTCCTTGTATCTCATTATCAAGTATAAAAGAAATATTATATGACTCGGACATATAATTACTTCTCAATTGACGTTATACGAAAAGAAGTTCATTTATAAGCGAAATCGAATAAAACAAATTTTGTTTGTCAAACCTCAAATATACTCCTGAAGTAGCAATATCATTTAAAGGGTATGAACGGTTTGAAACGATTGTATATCTATATGTTCGAGAAAATAATGGAAAACCGTAAATATTGTATGATTTTACTCTAACTCATGAAGTGAATATATATTGATCATTGTAATCATGGGCATCATTGAGAATATTATAATAATGATCATATTAATAATGAGATTGACCATTAGAAGTGCAACAATCATTATGTTAATAAGAGATCAAACTATCAGAAATTATAAGATAGCCAAGCTAATAATGAGATTGAATATCAGTATTATAATGATACTCATGATGAGATGGACCACTAAAAGTGGTAAACTAGTGATTACATAACACGATGGTTTGAACTTTGAAGTTATAATACATTCTTTCATATCTTATATTTTGTATTACATGCGTGCAAGTAATACATATACAATATCATAAACCATAAGTTTATGGATCTTAATTATATGTTGGCGTGACCGGTTAGACCACACCGAGCCAATAATGATGTGAAACTTAATGAATAACCAGAAGATTCTTCATGATAATAAAACATGTCATAGTTGCTCTCAACAAAAGTTAATTATTTACCAACCAAAGTAGGGTGTGAATCCCTAAAATATTATGGAATGAACGAAGTATGTATATATCCAAACATGATACCGTTTAGTGTTTTTAAATCGATGCAGCGTCTAAATGGTCATCAAGTTTACAACTTGAAGTTTGTGTGTAGCTTAGCTAATGAGATAGCAAGCATATTATGTAACATTTGTCAAAAACGGGTTTTCAAAACCCGCTCCGTTTTGTAATCGAATATCAAGTTATAAGAGTCACGTTGAATATTTATGATTATTTTGATTTAAAATGATACATAATTAATAAATAAACTAAACTATAAAAATTATATTTGATAAAAAGTTAAAACAAAATAAATAAAAAAAATATGTTGCTGCCGGGACTCGAACCCGGGTCAGCCAGAACAACTCCAACGACTTAACACACACTCACATCACCACTCCGCCACTTGTTGTTTTCTGTTATCTCTAGGAAACAAATAACATTTATACACAAACTCGGTTAAACCGGTTGCGCCAACTGAGAAATCGAAATCGGCAATTCAATCGTCTAATCGTTTGATTAATCGCTCATTCACGTTTTATAACCGATGAACCGATGATTTTAATCAATTCAGAAGTGATTGAACATCAATTTTCTTTATTATCGGTTTTTATAACCGAAATGAATCAAGTCACAATTACTTCAACTCAAGACCACTCTCGCGACTCAGAAACATCATACCAACATTTCATTTCACTTTCGTCACACTTTCAGTTCGTCAGAACGCTTAAATCAACTCGACGGAATTTTCTGCAAAATTCGCCGGAAAACCGTATTCATCCTCAAACGGTAAATCTTTCAATAAACATTGTAGTTCAACAATTGTTAGGCTATTTCTAACTTAAACCTTTCAATTGAAATCGAATTCAGGCACTGTATTCAGCTAATTTCAGTTCGCCGGAAAAATTCTGAAATCTCTATATTCATCTGAGAATCGGTAAGGGCATTCAAACCCTCTGTTAACATTTGCTGATCACTTCAATTTCACGATTAGCTAATAAAAACAGTTAATTGTCTTGTTCAGTTGAAGAGCATAAAAACAGAGCCGACGCAATTGCCGGAAATTCTGTGATATATCATTCCTACGGTATGTTACTTCCAACACCGTTTCTGTCATTTTATTTTAACCTTAAGAATGTTTGATAATCGTAAAAACAAGAAACGGATCAGTGATTCAGTCGACGGAAATTTGAATGAAGAAGACGAAGTTAGTTAAGTTATAAGTTTAATTAAAATCAGTAATATGAACGGGTTAGACACACAGTCCAGCGGTGGACTGTGTGCAAAACATATACGCATGTCCCGAGTTCGATCCCTGCTACACGCACTCCTTATGTAATAAAATGCCTTTTTGTTTAAAAATTAAACCGGGTTAACTCAGTTAGTTGTTAAGTATAATAAAAACCGAGATAATAACCAGGTTAGACACACAGTCCAGCGGTGGACTGTGTGCAACACTAAGTCACACGTCGCGCGTTCGAAACCCGTCACTGGCACCGGTTCGTTGAATTAAAATGTTTTTGAAATTAAAAGAATTTTGGTTAAACCGAATTAGCATATAAATATAATTAAAAACAAGATTACTTCGGGTTAGACACGTAGCTCAGTTGGTAGAGCTGCGTGCACGCGTACGGGAGGTCTCGGGTTGGAGTCTCACCCGGCGCAAACTATTTCACTGACCGAACCGGTCAACAAGGCGACAGGTCAACGATCAATGGTCAACGGTCAACGCAAAATAAATAATTTTTTTATATTTTTATTTATTTAATTTAATTTAAAAATCAATTAAAAATACTTAAAAATAACATTTTTAAAGATAGAAAATAGCCTTAAACTCACAAAAATATATCTAAAAATTTCATTAAAATCCTTAATAAAATCCACTCATTTAATATTTTTTTCCGTTATTATTTAGGTTAGTATTTCTCGTTGTTCCGCTCATCTAATTCGTGCGCATCTCACCATCTCCAATCCAACGCACCCAATGTGAGTGAATCTTTACAAATTCCCCGTTTTAATCACGTTTTGGGGTGTATCATGTGTCTTGTTATATATATTATAATTAAACCATTGTGCATACATCATATCATGAACTTGTGTATTCAGTTTGTTTCAACTGTTGTGTAGTTATTGTTGGATGCAATTTATTATTTTCAGTACATGCAATTTCATAGGCCGCCGCTCCCCATTACATTATGAGCGTTGAGCATGTTCCCCGTTTTATTATGAGGTTGAACCTGGCGTGCCCACATACGATCGGCTCCGTTTGATTGAGCCTTGATCGCACAGACATTTTTCATTTTCAGCACATGCAGTACGATCGGCTCCATTTAATTGAGCCTTGATCGCACAGTTTCATTTATGTTATTTATCGTATGATGTTGGTATGTTCATGTATGCTGTCATATGTTATTGTATGTTACAGTTGTGATTGCTATTTGCCACTGCTTGATTATTTACATTTGCTCATTTATGATTATGCACAATTTTTCATTGATAAACTAACAAGTAATTCATTAATAAATGTTTATCTAATAAGGTTCACTCGCCAACTTATGTTGACCCAAAAACCCCCATTTTTACACATGATACAGGTGAACCAGCAGCAGCTAGGAACACATAGGATTGGACTAGAAGAATAAAATGATTTAGAGTTGGGATTGTTATGTTTGGTTTATTTTCTTTGTATTGTATGAACATGTTTGGATATTTGGAAATGTAACTTTGACTTTATTAAATATGAAACATAATAGTGTCATGAGCTTTGGTGATAACCCAATTATGCCCCGACTCTTATTCCGCTGCGGGTCGGGGTGTGACATATTATTCCAGATTATCATATTTATGGTGGTTATAACATTGAATTTAATTTCCTTGTTACTAATGATTATTGGAATAAATTGAACTTTCTAAATGCTTAAGACACATATTGCTTTTGTTGAAGACGATGACCAAACGTCTACAAATTGATTGCCAAGCCAATAATCAAGATAGCTAAAGTTTATGTTTGAGCACATGTGATTTTACATGCGGTAACATTATTTCACATCAAGCCAACATGTTGTAATAGTTTCTCCCCATTATAGTTGGTTTTGGTCAGGAACCAAATATTTCTCATCAACCTTTTTATTGTGCGTTATACATTGGAATTGATCCACCACAACACATAAAGATTGAAACTCAAATAATGTTGGGAATATATGTTGGGTGAAAATACTATTTATGATTACATACTTAGAGCAATTAACGAGAGATTTATTTATGGCTCGTTAGATCTTACTTTAAGTAAATTAGCATTCCCAACATTAGGGGGAGATTAATGGCAATTGGAAAAGGAATGAGTATACATGAATTATCATTGATCCTCAAACTAAATTAGGTGAACAAGAAGTTCAAAAGATAATTCATTTACCTAGATTAAAGAATTAATTACTAGACATTTTCAATGAACTAAAAATAGTGACTAAGTAAATCACATAGTCGACTGCTAATGCTCCAATTAAGATAGGTGTCCTAAAATGAAAAACCATATATTAATGAGTCTATTGCACACCTGAAGCGTGGTAGACTAGTCGATTCCAAGAAAATAAAACTTCCTCGAAAAATTGGAACAAGTAATGAAGAAGATGGTCAAGTCGAGGTTATAGTAAAAAAAAGATCTCTTGAAGAGACATTAGACATGATGGTTCTGGAAGAACCTCAGGTACCTGAAAATAAAGAGCTCTTAGTAAATTATATCATGTCTATAAATGTATGGAATCGAAACAAAATCGACGTCGTTATACTTTTGTATATATAGCGCTTGAAATGATGAAATGACGAGGATCATGATTTAAGATCTACCTACGAATGAAAACATATAAATGATTGGCCAAAAGAAAATGGAAAGACACAAATAAGGCAGAATTGAATTCTCTAATGAAATGGAAAGTTTCTTAACCAACAGTCCATATAACTGAAGTTACAAAATATGTTGGATACAAATGGTTCTTTTATGCGATTCATGTGAAATCAAATTAAGCGAAATAAGGCAAAACTTGTGGCACAAAGATTTTCGCAAAGACCCATGATTGATTATAAAGATGCACACTTTCTAGTGGTAATGACTTTCCAATATTGTACTGGTAGTATAAAGAAAGAATTGATATGTGTCTTATGAATTTTATGTATCACGTGATACTGAAAGTTTACATAAAAGTCCCTGAAGGATTTAAATTATCAAACTCATGTAAAGTAAGTTCTCGAGAAGACTATGATTCAGATCTGCATACATTATGGGTATTATATATAGGCTAAATATAACTACAACTCTTGATGAGTTTACTAAAGCAGTCGAGTACTTAAAAGATAATATTAAAACATCTTAAGAATGTAATTCTTGTGCACCAATAAACATACATAGAAAACTTGTGCCCGGTGATTATAATATCTCAGTGTACAACATATAAGCATGGTGTAATATGGATTTATCAATAAGCAAGTGTTCAAGACATCTATGCATATGATATAAAATCAATGAGAAAGTTTACGTGATGGAACTCTTAAAGAGTATATGCACATACATAATTATTCAAAGTAGAAAGAAGTATGTGAATGATTATAAATGCCTAAAGCTCAAAACGTTGGCAATGTATCTTTATAAAGTGAGGAAAAGATTTATATGGACTAATATAGTAGAGTCGAATATGATATAATCGACTTGATGCTAAGCTTAAAAAGGAGAAATACATATGGTGTAATTGGTCCATTTGTTCTCATTAAAGAACAATATGATGTTTATAAGTATTATTGTATATATTGATAATGTCATTAAAGATGACATATCAGAATAGGCTCAAATAAATAAACTAAGAATTTGCAAATTAAAGATGGTGACAAATTTATGGCTCAATATGTAGAATATGCATTTATGTTATTATCCATCAATCATAATACATCTAGAAGATGGTGGACATTTTCATATGCACAAAGCTTATGGTATAAGTACATTTAATGATGTCCAAATATTTGATATAGAAAATGACTCTTATCATCTCTAGTTAAAGAAGCATATATCCTTGGTCTAGAAGTACCATAGTTAAATTCAAATTGTATTAATATATCTTGCTAGTATATATACATGGGTATATGTCAGAAAATTCATTGACAAGATAATACTCGTGTACAATAAGAAGATAATGTAATGTAACGGCTACAACATTTATTTTTATACCCTTAAGGTACAAAAGATATGAATTCATATTTTCCTAACCTATCAACAAGTTTGGTTAGTTTTTGTAAATGCAGGGAATGTAGCAAAACACATTCATGGATCTTATGCTATCTACTTACAAGAGGAAGTCATTAAAGTTTCACATGAAGATCATACATCAATGTTCATTGAAGGATTTCCCATTAATGGATCAAGCGACATATCAAGCTACACATCAATGGATTACAAAGTTTTGAGCAACTTTCAAAGAAGCTCGACACGAGCCACTTATATGATACATGTAAAAATGAGGGGGAGCATTATACAAGGTGCACTATTTTTCCCTTAACTAAGTTTTATCCCAATGGGTTTTCTTAGTAAGGTTTTTAATGAGACAACATACCTGATCCAAAATTATCAAGGGAGAAAATACACGCTGCATTTTTTTTCCCTTAGCTTAGGTTTTGTCCCACTGGGTTTTCCGATCAATGTTTTTAACGAGGCAGCACTACCAAGCGTATAATATATTATTTTCTTTTATCACATGGATAGTCAAGGGGGAGTGTTATAAATAAACTATATTATGGTGACTATCCACATTCTAACTCCCGTCTCTTCGTATCTTTTGTATTAATGTAACATTCCAACTCCCGTCTCTTCATGTCATTTGTATTAATGTAAGAACACTATATATAAAGGTTCTTTGTATTGCATCATTACATCTCAATGAATTATAATCATTTATTCTATTTTTCTCTATGTATTCCTTTGATACTTGTTCTTAAATTCATATACTAGTCGCTAGTAGACCGTTGTTTCACAACATATATAATGCTTTAAGGAAGAGTTTTTGTTTATCAAGCTTCCCCAAGTTGATAAATTTGGCCAAACAGGAGATACTAGATAGATCGTTGATATCTAGTTGATGAAAAACGATGTTAGGAAGACTAAAAACGTTATAGTTTCTTGATCACTTCTATCTCATAACTTTGATTTCTAGATGTTAATATGACCTCAATTATAACTAAAGCAAGTTGACGATATATATTCCTATGCACACATGTCACAAGCATCATGAGAATGTGGATTGCCATGCGAAGTGTGGGTCAACCAGTTACGTCTTCCTTATTATGTTTAGTATTTTGTTTATGTCTTTCATTTCATGTCAGTTAATTTAGTCATAAAAGTTACCTTTTAACTTTAAAAAAAAATCTTAAGTACGTATTTGTGTTTGATTTTTTCCCTCGACATTCCGTTACAAGTTTTGTTAAAAACGAAGTTGTAGTCAAAATAAAGTATTTGTTTGACATGACTCATTTTCGATAAAAATTATTATGAAACGTAAACGCCAAGCTATACCCGACGTGTACATAAAAATAAGCACGTAATTCGTAAAACCCGAGGGGATATCAAAATCACATATTACAAAGCTTTTATAAATTTTGGAACATTTATATGTCAATATAAAAAATTGAGTGTTAGTGGGTTGGTAGTAGTGGGTCATTTTATCAACCAAGTCTTTGCTCTGTATTAGCTATGAAGTCCTTGTTTTAGATAATGAATGAAAACATTATAAATTGATTCCTAGTTCTTTCGTTTTATTATCGATTTTCTTTGAATTAATTGGTTAACGATTTAGTTATCATTCTTTAACTAATATATTATTAGTTCTTTCATTTTATTTATTACTATTCAATTAACTTGTTATTATTTTTTCACTAATATATTATTAATAATTAATATATATTCCAATTAACTTATTGTAACTTTTTGCTTCACCAATCTATCACAACAAACCAAACCAAGTAATGTTTCTCTCTGTGAATATATATGTGTGATTTCAAGGACGACTCACTTCTAGTAAATGAGAGCATGTCTACGTGCACCATCGTCAAAACTCTTCAATGAATAATGCCAGATGTGATAGACACTATTCATTCCGTTTCCTTATTAATAGACAGAGATTAGTCTTTTATCTTATTTTTTTACCAACTTGTTAATTCTTTTTATTTAATCAAATCGTGTTATTACAATAAGACTAATCATCTAAATAACCTTAAAAAATAAAATAAGCACTAAAAAAGCTATTATAAAATCAAAATTGATGTTAAGAAAGAAAAAAATCTATATGTTAAATAAAGTCTACTCGCTAGCGGTCTTAATATAAAATACGAATTAAAAGAAATATATCAAAACAACTCGCCTTGATTAGACATTCATTCTTCTAGGCTTAGAGGGATATCTTTGCCCGATTATGACCACGTTTTCTATAAATTCCACAAATATTAGTTTTTTCCCTTCTTTGATGTCCATTCCATCTTGTTAAGTGAGGGTGACCTTTCTTATCCCATATCGCTTTCCACCATCATGTGCGAATGTCCATTTATCAACTGCATGTCCTTTGAGCCATTAACGAGCTTGTGGATTTATTGTCTCAATTTCTACCATCATAAAGTTGTACTTTCAAATTTAATATGATTCCTGGCACTATAAGCTAAAGCGTTAATCAGATGCATCCTGATAAAAAAAAATATGAAAGCTGTTAAAAAATTGTGACAGCATGTATCAAAAGCTTGGATATTTTTTATGAGAATACATAATAATCTGATAACTTCTTGGCAAGAACCTGATGAATATTATATAGTACAGTAAGTTGATTACTTATTTTCCAGAGCATGCTAGTTCTTATTCTGTTAATCCCTCTTGATTTGTTCCACTTTTCAAAAGATGTTTATCTAGTGAAGATCAAACTCCATATAATTTTCTAGGTAGCTTTTTTGAACAACACAATCAAACTCCATTTTTTAAAAGAACGTTTATCTAGCGAAGTAGGGCTATCTCACCAGGTAGAGTCTCTTGCATGTTAGTGAGAGGGCTTGTGTTCAATTCCAAGTAAGATGATAATTTGGTGTAATATAGTAGTGTGATTAGGAGTTGTGTACGTTTTGTATTGACATAAGTGCCCTTCAACCTAAACGTTGCATTTTCTTCACTTTAATATTAATAAACTTGTCAAAATCTTCTTTGCTGTGAATTGACTTTATGCTTGTCAAATTGTTAACTGTTTTATATCATGTTATCTGGTTGTATGTGTATGTGCAAATGACATGAAAAGAAATAGAAAACCCCCACACATGGACCAAATAGGTAGAATAACAAGACTTATGATTCCAAGAACAAGCTGAAGATAGTAGAAGGAGAAGTAACTTTGTTACATATCAATATAATTTCCCCTCATAAAATGCTTTTACAAAACTGGCAAACTCTGGTACTGAAAACGGAGCTATCTTTGTTTCATGAAAGTATACACCAGAAGGCCCGTTATCTGGCAACAAAGCAACCATTACTGGGCCTTTAGCACCTTCTTCCGCTGTCATAACTCCAGTTTGAGATGTCATATCTGTTATAACATACCCGGGATGCACACAGTTCACAAGAATATTCCCATGCTTTCTTGCCATGAGCCTTGTGTAAGCATTAAGTGCAGCTTTTGAAACTTTGTAAGCAGAGACTGTTAGTGGCCATCCATTTTCCTTCAACTTACCAGCCTTAAAATCACTCAAAAACCATTGGAGTATCTCATCTATCCTTTCTTCAGTTAGGCTGTCAATATCTTGCAACTCTTCTATCAACTTTTCATTGTGAAACCACTAGAAACAAGAAAATAATAGTGTCTTAACTATATGCAAATTTTCTTCGTTTGTTATATATGCGTAAATGAGTTTTACTTACGTATAAGTGTCCATAGCCAGAGGTAACATTCACAACTCTCGGGGATTTAGATAATTTGAGAAGAGGAATAAATGATTCTGTAACCTTTTTAGTTGCATAGTAATTTGTCTTCAGACACTTTTCTCCCACTTCGTAAGATTCCTCGATAATGTTGGATAAAAGATGCGCCTTCTCATCGACGACTTGTACCTAACATAGTAACAATTTATATTATCAACAAAGTGATTTATACATAGAAAGATATCGTTAGATAGATATAAGATATGAGTTTTCATAGTCCGGTTTTGATGAAAACTATGGCTTAACGGTTCATGATTTAAAAAAAAATAGCAAACTAAATCAGCTGGTTGATTGAGTCTGCCTGACCACGCCAAAATGGAAAATTGTTGAAACGGATTCATTGACACGACTTGATGACGTAGGCATTAGACATATGCATCTCCACTAGTGGAACCATCCGATCATATCAATCTCCACTAGGCAATAATGCATATACACCAATTTAGAAGGAAATCCAATATATATAAGAAAATCCCCTTGTGAGAATCAAACTCAGGACCTAATGGTCTCAAAGTTATATCTCACCCTCAAGATACCACTAGACTATGCTAATGACTCAAACGAGACACTGAAACATGGACAAAAAACGGGTCCCACTAAGATTTAAATCAGTCAGACGTGGTAGATCTCAGACCATGCTAATTTAAACTCTTAACCAGCCAATAATGGGGTGTAACGATAAGCCAATGGATAGAATTTAAAGACCAAATTGTCATCCATATCTATGGATTATTGGTGGGTCTCACAGTGCTCTTTAGCTTTCATAATCAGTCTTACATTTAACTATTTGTTAGGTTATATAAACGAAATGATTAATAATTTGTATAAAGAAATACTTACAAACCCTCCTCCGTCTCTAAATTCTTTCTCATCGAGTATAACAAGTCCTGGTTCCGCTGCATTATTGATCTGTAGACAAGGTTTAGATATTCTAGAATTAAAACGATCTGCTTGATTACATTCTTTAGTAAATTTATTTTACGAGCAGTCGACATGAAAATACTTTACAGAGCTTATGAGTAGTCAAATAAAAGGTCACAAGAATTACATGCTCTTGCAAATGGCCTTTTATTGGTCTGGTTTGACTTTAGACCAAATCTATTATATATAGCTCTAAAAGTCCAAGATTTCAAATAATCAAGGATCTATCTCTACTTACCAAGATATCTAGCTTCCCGAATTGGGTTTGGACAAATTTGGCTAAACACGCAATACTAGATGGATCGTTGGTGTCTAGTTGATGGAAAACAACGTCAGAAAGACCAGATTCGTTGAGTTTCTTCACAGCTTCTTCCCCACGACTTTGATTTCTAGATGTTAATATAACCTTAACTCCATTTGTAGCAAGTTGATGACATATTTCAAGTCCAATTCCTCGGTTTCCTCCTGTGACAACTACATATCTAGATTTTCAAAAGAACAAACATTAAATTCTAGGGAGTATTTTGGACATTTTTAATATACCTACTTATGAAGTGAGAACAGGAAGTGAACTGAGATATAAGAATTTTAAAGATTATGAATATAAACATTTGGTATGTACCTTTGCTCCTCCATTGGCAAATAGGAAGTGAGACTTATGATACGAAAAAGAAGTAATCACCTCTCCTCTTATATAGCATTAAAATTAGTTGATTCATTTTTTATTAATTTATGTTTTCATGTGGTAGTTACACGTGAGATCATTTCCACCACAAATAAGAATTTCAACGATGTACGATACATTGATGATTTTAATTGGAGATTAAATTCCTTACTTATTATCATATAATGCTATAAGGATGAATCTTTGTTTACCAAGATATCAAGCTTCCGAAGCGTGTTTGGACAAAATTGGCCAATCACGCGATACTAGATGGATCATGGATATCTAGTTGGTGAAAACCGACGTTAAAAAGGCTAGAAACGTCCTATTTCTCATAACTTTGATTTCTAGATCTCAACTCTATTTGAAGCAAGTTGACTACATATTTCAAGTCCAATTCCTCTAATCACAATTGCATATATGGAGTTTTAAAAAAACAAACATGATATTGAGGGAGTACTTAAAAAAATAAATATAAACATGTTGATGAAGCAGATATGAATATAAACAATTGATGAAGCAGATATGAAGCGGTAAGCGACAAAGAAACGATTTTCAATTTCATTATTAAGTTTTCTTATTGATTTCATACCCTACCCAAATATTTAGAAAAGTGTGGTGATAGGTCGCCTTGTCAAAAACCTCTTGTCCATTTTACCACCAACAACAATGTAATTTACTTTACGGACGCAGAATGGTTAAAAAATTTGACACATGTTATTATTTTATAATATTTATTATACTCAATACATTGTAAAAGTTGTGAACGTCATGCATGTTATTTTTCCTGTTGTGTTTAAATTGGTGTTTTGTTGACTTGGATTATAACATCTTACTATTTATATAATCTTTTCATCCCACTGAAAAAAAAAAGGTAAACGAGGATGTAAAAAAAGGTTTTTACGCCTTCAAACACGTTGAGAGCAGTGAAGACAAAAAGCTTGTTACAAAATTGAAAAACCTTAAAATTTAGTATGTTTATAAAAAAGAGAAAAATAAAATACATAAGAAGACAATTTAGATATTATTCATCCAAATATTAAAAATTAATATATATGAACAATTTGTTGGCATCATCCCAATTGTCATCTTGTAAAAATTTTATTGTCAGTTAAATTATTATTATTATTATAATAATATGTAATTAGTTCATAGATATATGTCTATTAGAGGAGAGGTCTAAGGTCTAAACATGGACAAAAAGATATAGTTTAGGATTATTATGTAAAAGAAGTAAAAGTTGTCATTAAGAAAAATTAAATTATTATTATATTGATTAACTAGTATTAAGACATGAAATTTCAAACATTTGGTTTAACTTATTTTCTTAAAGTAAGCTTTCGAAATATCATAAAACATATTCTATTGTTATCTAATCAATAATATAATATACATTATGTTGTAAATGTATAAAAAATCTTACGAATTAAATGCAGAACTTATTGTATTATACATATTATAAACTAATAAAAAATAAAATTCATTCTAAAATAATTAAATAAAATATAGCTAAAGCTTAAAAATGAAAACTCATTCTAAAATAATTAAATAGAAAAATACCTAAAGTTTAAAAAATTTATAACTTTTTAAAGTATCAAATAAGTGTGAAAATAAAAGAATTGTAAAGAGTGGGTAATTATAGTCTATACTATACTAATTAGTTGTGTTGCCAAGGAGGTGGTGGTGGATAAGGGAGAGACTTGGTGTTTTAAGAGACTTCCATTATTTTCTATGGCCCCTGGTGATGATGAGAGATTGGCGAAGAGGTAGAGATTGCTTGTTCGATCCTTGAACTTAACGGGTTTTACCTCACCGCATTGTCGTGCATTCGAGGGAGTGTTCAAGGGCTTCGGCCCTAGGTGAGGGTTTACCCCAGTTCAGAGGCGAGTATATCCCGATATGATGAATGTCAACAGTAACCCATTTGAAGGATGTGTTAGCAATTAAAAAAATTAGCTGTGTTATTATTGATGGTCAAATGCATTAAAGTTAATTAAACATATTTATTGTCTCGTGTTATTAGGCTACTCGGTGTGGGTGACGGGCCTCTCTCCAGGACGCCCCGTCACGTCAGCAAATGCGTCAGAGGCCTTGGAGGACACCCCTCCAGGGATGGAAGCTTGGAAATGGGTGACGACCCGACCCCACCTAATTTTTTTATGTTTCTTTTTTACTTTTGGCCAAATATTTATAAAAACTAAAATTAAATATTAATTCCAACATTACATAAAATAAACTAACATAATATTAAAAAAAACTGCTAGTCTTCATCCGGCATGTCGTCGGTGGGTCCGTTCTATGTGTTGTTCCGAATGTAGTCCACCAAGTTCGCTTGTAGGTTGTGATGTATGTACTCGTTACATAGAGAGAATATGTTTAAATCTTTTTGTTCTTTACTCACTGGAACAAAATTCCCGCTAGACTCGTTTTCGTCGTAGTCACAGATCGCTCTACCCTCGTTTTCAATGATCATGTTATGCAGCAAGATACAAACATACATAATGTATCGCAACCTCTGTGGTGTAAAAGAACGTTCCGGATATTCAATGATATGCCACTTTTTTGTAGAACTCCAAAACACCGTTCAATATCTTTTCTCACCCCCTCTTGAAACTTGGCAAATTTCTTTCTTTTATCGTCTCTAGGGTGCGGAATATTCCATCTGCAAGGCAGTAACCGCGCCTGTATTCCACCCCCGAAATCATAAAACTTGTGTCTGGACCTGTTCCTTGGATTACATCGTCAAATACATGTGATTGATAGATGATGTTAAGGTCATTAAGTGAACCTGGCAGACCAAAAAAGGCATGCCAAATCCAAAGATCATGTGACGCAACAGCCTCTAGTACTATAGTTGGATGATCGTAATCGCCCCGAGTATATTGACCTTGCCAGGCAGTAGGGCAGTTCTGCCAGGGCTAGTGCATGCAATCAATGCTTCCGAGCATTCCTGGAAAACCATGTCTTTCTTCGTGCGCTTGATATAATTTTTTGACATCGTTTGGGTTTGGTTCCCGCAGATATTCACCTCGACCCGTAACGGAAACCAAAGTCGGGGCATAATTGGGTTATCATCAAAACTCATGACATTTACTAATAGGTTTCATATTTATTAAATTGAAATTAAAACTTCAAATATTCAAACACAAGGAAACATACAAGCTCAAGAAAACATTGTTCAAAACAAAATATATTTGATTATTCTTCTAAGGCCATTCCTATGTCTTCCTCTCCTCAGCCTGTTCACCTGTATCATGCGTAAAACAAAGGTTTGGGTCAACAAAAGTTGGCGAGTGAATCTAAGAAAAACTTTTAAACAGTTGTTATATATTTGTTATTTAAATAAAATTGTGCATAGACCATAAGTGAGCATATGTATATATATAAACAATCACAACCCACATAGTAACCACAATGAGCATATGAACATGATGAATGATGAACTTGAGATCAAGGCTCAATCAAACGGAGCCGATCTTATGAGGCACCTGATGCCAACTCGTATCCCACGAGGAACTGATAGACCTTAAATGAATGATTGCACTGAAATAATAAAATGAATCCACACAAACAAATATACACATTTGATCACATAATAACGTTAGCACAAGTGTTTAAATAAATAACAAAATGTACGACACATGATACACCCCAAAACATGATTAAAAGGGGAATTTGTAAGGATTCACTCACAGTGGGTGTGTTTCCTTAATTGATGAAGAGTGCGCACGAATTGATGATTTAACCGACGAAAAAGACTAACCTAAATAATAAAAATAATTCGATGAATATATAAAATTTAATATTTTTATTTAATACTTTTTGTTAAATTTTAGGTTTTTTTTGGTGGTACTTAATTTAGATTTTTAAACCTATACATTTCTTGTTCTTAATTGTTTTTAATTGATTTATCCAATAAATAAATACAAAAAATATTAAATAAAATAAATAAAAAAATTAAAACCTTGTCAGACCTGACAAGGGAGGTCTGACCGGTCGGATTGTAGTATAGGCAGCGTGTTTGTGAGACTCGAACTTGTGACCTCTCGCTTACGTGCACGCAACTCTTCCAACTGAGCTACTGTCTAACTCGACAGGAAATCGGTTTTAATTATCCTTATATGCTTCTTAGGAGATACCTGAATTTATTTTTATTTAAAAAGAATTTAAATCAACGACCCGAAGACACTCACTGGTATCGAACACGCGATCTGGTATTTAGGTTGCACCCAGCCCAACCAACTGGGTTAGGTGTCTAACCCATATGATATAGGTTTCTTATTATATTTAACAACTACTGTACTTTGGTGTATTCTCATTAAAAAGAAACCGGTTTGTATCTCCACTAAAACTGAAGTAAACAAGGTTCGAACCCGAGACATACCCTTTAAAATTGCACACAATCCACCACTGGACTGTGTCTAACCCGGTTATATACCCGATTTATATTATATTTACATTGCTACAAACATCATCTTCTTCCTTTTAAACAACCTAAACTGAATCTTGGTCGCGCCATAACAGAACAAATATTACTATGCGATTAATGATTTTTTTCTGGCAGACTAGAATTTAATTACAAAAGTTAAGTGAAGGCTTTACCCACAGAGCGGCGATCTCGACTTTCCGGGCGAGGGATTCCGGCGATTGGTACTTGTTTTTCGACGAGAACAGAAAGCTTGAGCAGAGGTTTGGGATTTAGGGATTCGAAGGTAAGGAGCGAGTCTCAAAGATACGGATCATCGGTATTTATAGTGGATGATTAAAATCATTTGAATCTTTCGGTTACAACATCCAATTTATGGGTTTTAAAGTTCGCATGATTTTGGGGTCCGATTTTATGATGATTGAAACGGGTTCTTGCTAATGATCAGTTATAATTTGCTTAATTCAAAACGTATGCTTAAAATAGATTGGCGGTTTCAGTGTTTGATGTGCAGGTTAAGGGTTGGATTGAGTATAAGTTTTATGTGATTTGAATCTAATACATATAGTGTGTGTTGTAGTGGTGTTGTGAGTGTGTGGATTCATGGGGAACCTGAGTTCGATTCCGGTTACCCCCCTTTAATTTTTTTATTATTTTGTTACATAAAAATTTAATTATTTTTCCTATATTGATTAATATTTTAAGTATGCATTTAATTGTAATTAAAATAATTTCACTAATACTAACCAATGCATAGCAAAACATTAAATACATACATACAATTTCAAACGGAGCGGGTTTTTGGAACCCGTTTAACACAAATGTTACAATATCCCCTACTTTTAGAAATTTCGTCCCGAAATTTAAGTAGTAGCTGCAACTGGGAAAAGGTGTGGGTATTTTTCGCGCATAGATTCTTCGCGCTCCCAAGTAAACTCAGGTCTTCGCTTTGACTCCCAACGCACCCTGACTATTGGAATACGACTTCGCCTCAAACGCTTTTCACCAAAATCCATGATTGCTATTGGTCTTTCAACAAAATGCATTGATTTATCGATTTGAATGTCTTCTAATGGTATGTGGAGGTTTTCGTCGGCAAGACACTTTTTCAAGTTAGATACATGAAATGTGGGATGAATTTTGTTGTGTTCGTCTGGTAGGTCAAGCTTGTATGCTACAGGACCAACCCTTTCGAGTATCTTGAATAGTCCCACATAACGTGGTGCTAGCTTGCCCTTTTAACCAAAACGGGCCACTCCCTTCCACGGTGATACTTTCAAAAGTACTCGATCACCAACACAAAACTCCAATGGCTTTCGTCGTTTATCAGCGTACTCTTTTTACGACTTCGAGCTGCTAGAAGATTATTGCGGATCAGAAGGATTTTGTCAGTCGTTTCTTGGATCAATTCAAGTCCAGTGATTTATGCTTCACCAATTTCGTGCCAACATACAGGAGATCGGCACTTTCGACCATATAAGGCTTCAAAAGGAGCCATACCGATACTTGAATGATAACTATTGTTGTACGAAAATTCAACTAACGGCAAATGAGTATCCCAATTACCCTTGAAGTCTGTGACACATGCTCGCAACATGTCTTCAAGGGTTTGTATGGTGCGCTCAGATTGACCATCCGTTTGAGGGTGAAAGGCAGTTGTGAGATCTAAACGTGTACCCGAAACTGATTGTACGGCCTGCCATGTTCGTGAAGTAAAACGGCCGTCTCGATCTGAAATGATACTTAAGGGTACACCATAACGGCTTACAATTTCATTGATATAAATACGAGCTAACTTCTCGTTCTTGAAGTCTTCGCGGATTGGAATGAAATGAGCTGATTTAGTGGGACGATCAATGATAACCCAAATGGTGTCATACCCACTGGAGGTGCGAGGTAACCCGGTAATGAAATCCATGGTTATATTTTCCCACTTCCATACAGGTATTTCGGGTTCGACAAGGTCTTTGATGTTCAGCTTTCACTTTGGAACATGTAAGGCACTTGGAAACAAATATAGCGATATCTTTCTTCATGCCAGGCCACCAGTAGGAGTATCGTAAATCTTGATACATCTTATCGGCTCCTGGATGTATAGAGTATCGTGTTTTGTGAGCCTCATTCATGAGAAAAGCACGAAGATCATCACGATCAGGTACCCAAATACGATTCAAGTAATAGAGAATACCATCCGACTTGGATTCTAGTTTAGTTTCAACTCCACAAGAAAGTTCATCTCGTACGTCATTTTCCGTGACGGAAATATGTTGAGCTGCTCTAATTCGATTTTGAAGATCGGTCACAATTTGGGAACACAAAAGACGGATAGAGTTTGCATACTCCTTTCGACTGAGGGCGTTAGCCACAACAATAGCCTTGCCAGGCTGATATCGAATTTCACAATCATAGTCGTTTAGGAGTTTGACCCATCAACGTTGCCTCATGTTCAACTCTTTTTTATTGAAGATATGTTGGAGGCTCCTGTGGTCAGTGTAGATTTCACACTTGGTACCATAGAGATAATGTCGCCATATCTTAAGAGCGAACACGACTGCTCCAAGTTCTAGGTCGTGAGTGGTATAGTTCTTTTCGTGCACTTTGAGTTTCCTTGAGGCATAGGCTATCACCTTTCCTCTTTGCATTAGAACGCAACCTAACCCTTGCCCTAACCCGTCACAATAAACCACAAAATCTTCGCAACCATCAGGAAGTGTAAGGATAGATGCATCGCAAAGTTTTTGCTTCAAAGTTTGGAAAACCTCTTCTTGCTTGGGCCCCCAAATAAAGGGCTTGCCCTTATGAGTCAAGGTTGTGAGTGGAACGGCGATACGGAAAAAATTTGCGATGAAATGACGATAATAACCAGTTAGCCCAAGAAATGACCTAACTTCAGTAGGAGTACGTGGTGTTTACCACTCTTGTACCGTTTTGATCTTTGCAGGGTCAACATGAATCCGTTTGTCATTAACGACATGACCAAGAAATTGCACCTCTCTTATCCAAAACTCACATTTTGAGAACTTAGAAGAAAGCTTTTCAGTTCTCAAGAGTGTTAGAATAAGTCGAAGATGTCGCTCATGATCGGATTTGGTCTTGGAGTAGATAAGAATATCATCAATGAAAACTATGACAAAACGATCGAGGTATGGTTTGCACACCCTATTCATCAAATCCATGAAGACAGCAGGAGCATTAGTCAACCTAAAAGGCATAACCATGAATTTATAGTGACCATAACGAGTTCGAAAAGCAGTCTTTGGAATATCTTCTTCACGAACTCTAAGCTGATGATAACCAGAACAAAGGTCGATCTTTGAAAAACAGGTGGCACCTTGAAGTTGATCTAGGAGATCATCAATACGAGATAATGGATATCGATTCTTGATGGTCAGCTTGTTGAGCTCTCTATAATCGATACACATGCGGAAAGTCCCGTCTTTCTTCTTTACGAAAAGAACAGGCGCACCCCACGGTGATGGGCTAGGACGTATAAATCCCTTGTCAGTCAACTCTTGTAGCTGAATAGCTAACTCTTGCATCTCAGATGGGGCCACACAAACAAATATACACATTTGATCACATAATAACGTTAGCACAAGTGTTTAAATAAATAACAAAATGTACGACATATGATACACCCCAAAACATGATTAAAAGGGGAATTTGTAAGGATTCACTCACAGTGGGTGTGTGTCCTTAATTGATGAAGAGTGCGCACGAATTGAGGATTTAACTGACGAAAAAGACTAACCTAAATAATAAAAATAATTCGATGAATATATAAAATTTAATATTTTTATTTAATACTTTTTGTTAAATTTTAGGTTGTTTTTTGTGGTATTTATTTAGATTTTTAAACCTATACATTTCTTGTTCTTAATTGTTTTTAATTGATTTATCCAATAAATAAATACAAAAATATTAAATAAAAAATTTAAAAACCTTGTCAGACCTGACAAGGGAAGTCTGACCGGTCGGATAGTAGTATAGGCAGCGCGTTTGTGAGACTCGAACTTGTGACCTCTCGCTTACGTGCACGCAGCTTTTCCAGCTGAGCTACGTGTCTAACCCGAAAGGAAATCAGTTTTAATTATCCTTATATGCTTCTTAGGAGATACCTGAATTTATTTTTATTTAAAAAGAATTTAAATCAGCGACCCGAAGACACTCACTGGTATTGAACACGCGATCTGGGATTTAGGTTGCACCCAGCCCAACCAACTGGGCTGGGTGTCTAACCCATTTGATATAGGTTTCTTATTATATTTAACAACTACTGTACTTTGGTGTATTCTCATTAAAAAGAAACCGGTTTGTATCTCCACTAAAACTGAAGTAAACAAGGTTCGAACCTGGGACATACCCTTTAAAATTGCACACAATCCACCACTGGACTGTGTGTCTAACCCGGTTATATACCCGATTTATATTATATTTACATTGCTACGAACATCATCTTCTTCCTTTTAAACAACCCAAACTGAATCTTGGTCCCGCCATAACAGAACAAATATTACTATGCGATTAATGATTTTTTTCTGGCAGACTAGAATTTAATTACAAAAGTTAAGTGAAGGCTTTACCCACAGAGCGGCGATCTTGATTTTCTGGCGAGGGATTCCGGCGATCGGTACTTGTTTTCCGACGAGAACAGAAAGCTTGAGCAGAGGTTTAGGATTTAGGGATTCGAAGGTAAGGAGCGAGTCTCAAAGATGCGGATCGTCGGTATTTATAGTGGATGATTAAAATCATTTGAATCTTTTGGTTACAACATCCAATTTATGGGTTTTAAAGTTCGCATGATTTTGGGGTCCGATTTTATGATGATTGAAACAGGTTCTTGCTAATGATCAGTTATAATTTGCTTAATTCAAAACGTATGCTTAAAATAGATTGGCGGTTTCAGTGTTTGATGTGCAGGTTAAGGGTTGGATCGAGTATAAGTTTTATGTGATTTGAATCTAAAACATATAGTGTGTGTTGCAGTGGTGTTGTGAGTGTGTGGATTCATGGGGAACCCGAGTTCAATTCCGGTTACCCCTCCTTTAATTTTTTTATTATTTTGTTACATAAAAATTTAATTATTTTTCCTATATTGATTAATATTTTAAGTATGCATTTAATTATAATTAAAATAATTTAATTAATACTAACCAATGCATAGCATAACATTAATATATACATACAATTTCAAACGGAGCGGGTTTTTGGAACCCGTTTAACATAAATGTTACATTTGCTATATAACGTCACGATCCATTTGCAAAACTTGTGCAAACATGCACGTGAAGTTCTTTCGGACATCCTTAAATACTCGTCTAACGAATCGGGTGCAGTCCCGTATGCGAGCAGGCGAATGGCGCGTGGTGCATTTCTGTAAAGTGGTGAATCCCCTACAACCCCTGGCGTCGTATCGAAGTGTGAAATATGAATCATACTACGTCAAGTCGTCTGCTATACGTAAGAATAGTCGGCGACTCATTCGGAACCGACGTGTAAACATCACATCCGTGTACACGGGTTCTTCGGCAAAGTAATCGGCTACTAAACTATCATGCCCAGCTGATTTTTAACGAGTTATATAAATTAGGAAAGCACATCAAAATAAAGACACACTAAAAAATTAAATACGTTGTTAACAACGATTTAAATACATTCTCGTTGTCGATTTAAGGCGGCCGCCCTTGTTTGCGGTTGTGACGGCGTTTCTTCCTCTTCCTCCTCCTCCATGATCATCTGTGCTGCTTGCCTAACGAAGTTCGCAACAAACACTTCGGCATCATCCGAAGATGATGAACACCACGAAGAAGGTGACATGTCTATATTTTTTAAAATAAAAGGTTGGAGAATTATAAAGAGATGAGAATGATTTTATAAATTTGAGAGATGGGGGTGAGTAAATTGTATAAAAGTGGGATGGTATTGGTGTATTTATAGGTAAATTTATTAATTTAAAAATATTTTTTTAATAAACTAGCTGTTTCCAACGGCTATATTTTTATAATAAATCAAATTATTCGCCCCGTCCCCGACGTCCGCAGGGGACTCCTGCGACGCCGACGCCCAACCCGGCACGGTTTTAGGGGCGTCGTCGGCCAAAGCCGGGCCTGAGATGACCCCACACCGAATAGCCTTATTAGTTAGATGATCAAAAGCATTAAAGTTAATTAAACATATTTATTGTCTTCTTTCTTCGTCTTCCTCTCATAAGGATACAAAACCCTCTTTTTCTAAAAATTGCACAAATCATATCTACGGTAAGACTTTGATTTATCTTATTTCTTCTGCTTATTCTTCTTTCTTATTTTTATTTTTAGAGGTATCCTAGTATTTGTTAAGGGATATACATAAAACTAGTATTTGTCAAGGGATACACATAAAACAAAAAGAAAATTATGTTTTTTTACACTTCATTTAAATAGTTGAGGGGTATCCTAGGCTACCCCTAACTCCATATAAATCCGTCCCTGGATGAGAGGATAAGAATTAGATTTTCATCATTGGAACTTTGTTGATATTATAACGAGGCGTATAACAATTACTTATAAATTATATATTTCGCAATATATTTTGTTAATTCAGTTAACCATTGGTTATGACTTATGAGCTTAAGTCCTAGCCTTTCAGGTAATTAGTCGATTCAGTATATAAGTAGGATAGACGAAAAACAAACATGTTAAATTTTGAGAAGAGGTGACATGTGATGTATTATTTATGATAACAACAAAAAAAGGTTAAAAAAATATGATGTGTTATTTATAAAAATCGAAAATATAAAGGTTAGGAACTAATGATAGTTCAAATATACTATTTCAGTTATATATGCCCCTATATAATATAATATATTAAAAATCAAACCAATCAAAAAACAATACAGTGTCACATATCAGTTGAAATAGTATACGTTACTTTTGACCACTTAAAGCCATTTTTATACAGTTTAATCTTGTTTAAGAAATATTTAAAATAAAAGGTTTGGTTTTTATTTTCTTGAGATGTATAATTAACAAGTTGAATACCCAAAATAGAGAAGAGTACTCTTTAATTCGTTCCCACACCACCATCTTTCTTTCTTTTTAAACAAGTGCTAAAACAATATTAGTTCGGTGTAACATCGGACGTATGAGCCATCTCTGACGATATAAATTGTTTCCGTTGTTTTATTAGGAGACCGTGTTGAGCATAATTTAGTCTCTTCATTATCATTGTGAATGACGAATTTGAAGACTCAGCCCATTGAAGACTTTATTGGTGGCGGATATAAAGTGAGAATTGATATATGAAGAAGAGGTAACATCTCTTTTATTTAGAATTTATATAATATATCCATTTTTATTAATTTATGTCATCGTGTGGCTGTTACTTACAAAACAAAACCATTCCCACCAAAAGATAACAAAAATAACTTTTCAAATTTGCAGCCATTACATCATACTGAGAAACCGGCGACTCTCGGCAATGGCTCCAAACTGCCATATCTTTCCAAAACAATGTCCACAAACCTGTTGCTTCTCTTGGAAACTGACCCGTTGTCATCTCTGAATCTTCAGCTTAACAACATTAATTTTTTAGCTTGCAACTGAAAATTGAACATGAATTCCAAGTATCAAAATTAATGCTTTGGTTATTTGGACATTCCCTTTTATTTATTTGGACAACCCTAGTGTCTTACACTACGCGTATAGGACTCAGTGATCACCAGCCAATCATTGATGATACGTTTCGTATAGAGCTATATGTGTAATGTATTGGTGATACAAAGATGGAAGCCAGACCTTAAAACGCTAGATATTGTTTGTGTACCTATCACCGGCCTATAGTGGATATTCAGTTGATAAACGTTTTGAAATAATGGGATAGCGATGTTGGATGAAACCAAGAAAGAGTCAAGGCAAAAGGGCAATTGCAAGTAATAGTAATTCTGTTGAAAAGTCTGAGGTTTTTGTTAATGCTTTAATTAGTGATCAAATTAACAGGTTATTAATTTTGTTGAATGATAAGTCTAATGAGGTTCATCAAAGCTCCAATGTGTCAAATAGTAGTCCTAGTTTGTTTTGTGCAAATATGTTGTCACACACCCTGACCCGTAGCGGATATGGTAGTCGGGGCATGATTGGGTTTTCATCAAAGCTCATGACATTTACTATTATAAAAGTTTCATATTTATTATTTCAAATTTAAATAAAACATTTCAATCAACACATAATTCATACAAACACAATAATGTTCCAAACTAAGCTTTCAAATAATAGTTTATTTCCTCTAAGACACATGTCCTATGTGATCCGCACTTCAAACCTGTTCACCTGTATCATGTGTAAAAATAGAGTTTTGTGTCAACATAAGTTGGCGAGTGAATCTCATTTAATCATTAAGAAAAATGATATGTTTATTATTTTAATAAAATATGCATTAACCAAATATGAGAAACATCGTGTATGTAATCTAAACCACAAACCACATCTTCAACTAATAATGTACATGTGACACGATATGCGATGTGCTGCGAGATCAAGGCTCAATCAAACGGAGCCGATCTAGTATATTAGGCAACGCGACGCTCCAACCGTAAGTAACGGGGAACAAATGGGCCTAATGTGAGAGATTGACTGAAATGACAAATATAAACACAAAATGATAATGAACAACAATATCACATAGCACGTTAGATCACATAATGGTAATAGCGCGAGATTTATAATAACGAGATAATAAAGCGACACATAATACACCCCAAAAACGTGAATAAAAAGGGGAATTATAAGATTCACTCATAGTGGGTGCGATTACGATTCAAAGAAGATTGCGCACGATTGAGTGGTTGCGGTATCAAGCGACGAGAAAGGCTAACCTAAATATTCAAATAATAATTTAGATAAAAATATATTGCTTTTGGTTGAATTTAGTATTTTTAATTAGCTTTTATTTGTTAGACAATTTAAATTGATTTTTACTATATTTTTAGTTACTTAGACTTTTGATTTGTAAATACAACTATTTGATTATAAAATAATATATTTTTTTTGGAAAAATAATTAAAGGTTTTATTTAATTAAAAAATATGTTTTTTAATTAAATTGGACTAATTCGTATAAAACCGGTCGGATACGCAGCGTGTGGGGATCGAACTTGTGACCTCTCGTTTACGTGCACGCAGCCCGGCCAACTGGGCTGCGTGTCTAACCCGCAATGTATTGAGATTTAATTACATCTATACACATATTACAGCCTTTCATATTTTGATTTTATTAAAAAGGTTTGATTATTGAAGGGGCGTGTGTGTGACCGGTTTCGAACCCACGACCTTTGCTTCGTGTGCACACAACCCGACCAATTGGGTTGTGTGTCTAATCCGAAGGATATAAGATTTTAGTTAATCTTATATACTTACTGAATCGATTCATGATTGGGTTATAAAAAGGTTTTGTATAATTTAGCGAATCGGAAACGTATACAGACTCGAACCCGAAACCTTGAGTTCATGTGCACACAGTCCATCCAACTGGACTGTGTGTCTAACCCGGTTTAAACACCAATTTAATTTCTTTTAATTAATAACTCTGGTTCATCTTCGTCATTAAAGAATAACAGAACGATGCTTAACCGGAATGTGATCACAATTTCTGCTGAACTATGTGATGTTAAAAAAACAAAAGGTAGTAGATGATTTGTATACCGAACGATGATGTTTTGGTGCACCGGCGGAGTTCTGGTGTCTGCAGGTCCGCAGAGACTCATAGGAGATTAGGGTGTGTGTGAACGCATTCCAAAAGGTTTCAAAACCCTCTATTTATAGTGGAAGGTGGTCACACAAAATGAATTCGGTTTCGGAATTTTAGTTTTTAAATTGGGTATGTGCGAATGGTTAGCATAGCTAATTTGACATGATTTGACTTGATTTGGGTCTAGAATTCACGGTTTAGAAACGGTTTCTGCAATCAAATTCGCAGATTAGGAAACCCTGGATAAATTCCGGTTGATTGTCGTTACCTGGGCGGCCTTCTTTTGATTTTCGTTAAAAATAAACAAGGATATAGTAAGTTACTTGATTTAGTTAATTCAGATGTGGTGTGCGTGTTGTAGTGGTGTGTTGTGTGTGTATACCTGTGCGACCCGGGTTCGAGTCCCGCGGTCAGCACATATTTTTTTTAATTTCTATTTACTCTAGTGTATTATTTATATACATTAAATATTTATTATTATTTTTTCTTTATTATTATTTATATTATTAATATACCAAAGTCTATCAAAACAAAAGATTATAATATATACTTGATTACAAAAAAATGGTGCAGGTTTTAGAACTCGTTTTTCAACGGACGTTACAATATCCCATACTTTTAGAAATTTCGTCCCGAAATTTAAGTGGTAGTAGGTTTATCTTGAAAGAGATGAGGGTATTTTTTGCGCATTGAGTCTTCACGTTCCCAAGTAAACTCGGGTCCTCGTTTCGACTCCCAACGAACCCTAACTATCGGAAATCGACTTCGTCTTAAGCGTTTTTCACCGAAGTCCATGATTTCTATAGGTCGCTCTACAAAATTCATTGATTCGTCAATTTGAATATCTTCTAATGGTATATGAAGGTTTCGTCGGCAAGGCACTTTTTCAAGTTGGAGACACGAAACGTTGGATGAATCTTGCTGAGTTCTTCAGGTAAGTCAAGCTTGTAAACTACAGGACCAACCCTCTCGATTATTTTAAAAGGTCCAACATAGCGAGGTGCTAGCTTGCCTTTTTGTCCAAACTGAACAACTCCCTTCCATGGTGACACTTTCAAAAGCACTTGATCGCCAACATAAAACTCGAGCGACTTTCGTCGTTTGTCAGCGTAACTCTTTTGACGACTCTAAGCTGCTAGAAGATTGTTGCGGATTTGAAGAATCTTATCGATTGTTTCTTGGATTAATTCCGGTCCGGTGATCTGTGCTTCACCGATTTTGTGCCAACATACAGATGATCGGCACTTACGAGCATATAATGCTTCAAAAGGAGTCATACCGATGCTAGAGTAGTAGCTTTTATTGTATGAGAATTCGACCAATGGTAGATGTGTATCCCAATTACCCTTAAGTCGCTTACACATGATCGTAGCATGTCTTCAAGAGTTTGGATGGTGCGCTCAGATTGACCATCAGTTTGAGGATGAAAGGCGGTGCTGAGGTCTAAGCGAGTGCCTAACGCTGATTGCACAGCTTGCCATGTTCGTGAAGTAAAACGCCCATCTCGATCCGAGATGATGCTCAAAGGCACACCGTGTCAACTTACAATTTCGTCAATGTAAATACGAGCTAACTTCTCGTTTTTGTAATCTTCGTGGATCGGAATGAAATGAGAGGATTTAGTAAGGCGGTCGACAATAACCCAAATCATATCATGCCCACTTGAGGTGCGAGGTAACCTGATAATAAAATCCATGGTTATGTTTTCCCACATCCAAACGGGTATTTCGGGTTGAACAAGTAAGCCTGAGGGTCTTTGATGCTCGGCTTTAACTTTCGAGCAGGTGAGGCACTTGGAGACAAAGATGGCGATATCCTTTTTCATTCCAGGCCACCAGTAAGAGTATCGTAGATCTTGATACATCTTATCAGCACCGGATGTGTGGAGTATCGTGTTTTGTGGGCCTCATTCATGAGAAATATGTGAAGGTTGCCACGATCAGGTACCCAAATACGATTTAGATAATAAAGAATGCCATCGGATTTTGATTCTAACTTGGTTTCAGCTCCACAAGATAATTCGTCTCGCAAATCGTTTTCCGTGACAGAGGTATGTTGAGCTGCGCGAATGCGTCTTTGAAGATCAGTTACAATTTGAGAGCACAAAAGGTGGATGGAGTTAGCATATTCTCTCCAACTAAGAGCATCTGCTATGACAGTGGCTTTACCAGGATGATAACGGATTTCGCAATCATAATCATTCAGGAGTTCGACCCATCGTAGTTACCTCATGTTTAATTCTTTCTGATTGAAGATATGTTGAAGACTCTTATGGTCAGTGTAAATCTCACACTTTGTGCCATAGAGATAGTGTCTCCATATCTTTAGAGCGAACACGACTGCTACGAGTTCAAGGTCATGAGTGGTGTAATTCTTCTCTTGGACTTTGAGTTGCCTTGAGGCGTAGGCTATCACCTTACCTCTTTGCATTAAGACACACCCTAGCCCCTGTCCTGATGCATCACAATAGACCACAAAGTCATCACAACCGTCAGGGAGAGTAAGAATAGGTACATCACAAAGTCTTTGTTTCAAGGTTTGGAAAGCCTCCTCCTATTTGGCCCCCAATCGAAGGGCTTACCCTTATGAGTCAAGGTTGTGAGTGGTAAGGCAATGCGGGAGAAATTGGCGATAAAACGTCGATAATAATCGGCTAACCCGAGGAATGATCTAACTTCGGTAGGAGTGCGTGGAGCCTGCCATTCTTGCACTGCTTTGATCTTTGCATGGTCGACATGAATTCCTTTGTCATTGACGACGTGACCAAGGAATTGAACTTCTTTTAACCAGAATTCACATTTGAAAACTTAGCGTAAAGCTTTTCTGTTTTCAAAAGCGTTAGGATAAGTCCAAGATGTCGCTCATGATCTGACTTAGTCTTGGAATAAATGAGAATATCGTCAATAAATACAATGACGAAACGATCAAGGTAGGGTTTGCACACTCTGTTCATTAGATCCATGAAAACGGCGGGAGCATTGGTCAACCCAAAAGGCATGACCATGAATTCGTAGTGACCGTAGCAAGTTCAAAGGCAGTCTTTGGAATGTCTTCTTCACGTACTCTAAGCTGATGATAGCCAGAACGAAGATCGATTTTTGAGAAATAGGTGGCACCCTGAAATTGGTCTAAAAGGTCATCAATGCGAGGTAAAGGATAACGGTTCTTGATGGTCTGCTTGTTGAGCTCTCGATAGTCGATACACATTCGAAAAGTTCCATCTTTCTTCTTGACGAAAAGAACCGGCGCACCCCAAGGTGATGAGCTAGGGCGTATGAACCCTTTGTCAGTCAGCTCTTGCAGCTGACTAGCTAACTCTTGCATTTCGGATGGGGCTAACCGATATGGAGATTTTGCAACTGGGGTGGCACCAGGTACATGTTCGATTCAAAACTCGACTTCTTGCATAGGAGGAAGTCCTGAGACGTCGTCTGGAAAGACTTGAGGAAAATCTCTAACAATCGGAATATCTTCGAGTTTCTTCTCCTTGCCTTCTTTCTTGACAATGTGGGCTAAGAACGCTATGTAATCCTTGCGAAGATACTTTCGAGCTTGCAGACACACCATCAACTTAAGTCTCTTGGATGGGGTTTCACCAAAAATACGAAAGGTTTGGCCGCCGGCGAGTGGAATTCGAATAAATTTTTCATAACATACGACTTCGGCATGATGCTGACTGAGCCAGTACCTACCAATGATGACGTCAAAACTTCCCAATTTCATGGGAATAAGATCGATTGAAAAATCATAATCATTAAGAGTAAGAGTGCAGTCGCGAATGATAGAATCCAACGTAATAGGTTCACCGTCTACTACTTCCACTGTAAATGATTCGGCTAGGCTAACGCGGACACAAAACTCTATCCGCGCCCGTGTCAAAAAGAATAGATGCATAGCTATCATTAATTAGAAACGTACCGTTGACCACGTTGTTATCTGCTCTAGCCTGATTGGCGTTGATGTTAAAAGCTCTACCTCGTGCTTGCGGGTTGGCTTGATTGGCTTGGTTCACAGGATTAGCTTGGGCTTGCGTGTTGATGATGTTCACTAAACGCAGGCAGGTGTTGCAAAAATGTGTTGGATCACTGCAATAACGTGTGGCATCATGGAGTAGTTAGGTTGGTAGAAGGGTTGGGCTATGGGCTGCGCAGGTGGTAACATTGGTGGTTGTTGGTAAGGCATTTGCCGACCATTTGGTTGTTGGGTTGGGCTTGAGGTTGGTTGCGGGCTTTTCTTTGAAGTGAACGACATGTTTGGATGGTATGGCCTACTCGGCCACACCCTATGTAGTGGAGACATGAGTTCTCAAGAGGGTGATGGTATTGGCATCGATTTCACTTCGGGTGAGGTCCTGTGTATTGCTTCTTGAATGGAGCAGTAGGAGGAGTAACTTGGGTGATTGGAACGGCTGCAATGGGTTGATTGTATAGAGTTGGCTGATTGGTTTGGGTGGTAGCAAAATTCTTCCCGTTTCACTTTCTCTTGCCAGTGAATCGATAAGAGGATCCAACTTGAGTTGGGTTAGGGGTTTCGGTCGGTGTTTTATCTTTCTTCTTCTCATCTTTTAAATCCCCATTCCTGATGTGGTTTTCGGTGAGCTCAGTAGCTAGCTCCATTGCTGCTTCCAGAGTTGCAGGCACAGTACTCATCACAGAGTCCTGAATCTTTCAAGGAAGACCCCGAATGTAGTGTTCGATCAGACGGTAGAGAGGGGTGAACAAATTTGGAACCATTTGTTCAACTCGAGAAACCTTTTGTTGTAGGTTATATGATCTCCCTCTTTTTGCTTCAGAAAATAGAACTCATCCTCCAGCTTTTTAATTTCGCTTCTTGGGCAAAATGTCTTGTCATGAGTTCTCGAAGTTGTTCCCAAGTTAGGGCTACTGCGGCTTCGGCGCCTCTTCTGCCCTTTTCGGCATTCCACCAAGTGAGTGCTACCCCATATAGACGACCAGTGGCATAACGAACCTTATGGTCATTAGGGCAGTCATAATTGAGAAAAGTACTCTCCATTTCTTCAAACAATCGAAGGAGAGTAGTGACCCCTTCAGTTCCCTCATACTTTGGAAGGTCACATGAGTTGAAGTGCTTGTAAGTGCACTTAGTGGTGATTGTGGGAGGGTTGGCAGCATTTTGTCCCTCTTGGTTGATTGGATTGGCGAGAGCTTGTTGAACTTGGATTACAATATCGGGAATCACGGCGGCCATTTGTTGGACTATTTGAGCAGCCATGCGCTCGCCGGATTTTCCTTATCTCCTACCTCCACGAGAGTGCCTAGAAGAAATCTACAGGAAATATGTAACGAGATTATAAGTTTGGCGTATAGGTGTCATGTGTGTCGCATAGGGTTTAGAAATAAAATTAAACATCCACAAACTAAATGAGAAAATAAAATCCATTACATCCATAGGATGTCTTGGGCTTTGCTCATGTTTGGGCTCCATATGTCCCCCATACTTGGCCTAGGTAGTCATGTGGGCCCCCATGACTACTGGGCTTTGAAGGGTTCACGTTGGTTTTCGCCTGTTAACACTCGCACCACCCGAATGAAAATCGTAAAACATGATTGCGTTGTGTAAGGTCGGAAGGTGTCCTGGTGTAGATACAGTGACAACTCAAAGTGGGGTTAGTTCACACGATGTTTGGTGTGGCATGCTTTGGCCTAATAGGTCCTTCGTACTCTCATCGTTAGTCCCTAAGTAGGCAAACTGGTCTGTTACTTTGGATTTATACGAATGTCAATCCTAGACAGGACGTCTCGACTATTGGTACTTTTACCCTTCCAGTTACTACATGCCCATCGTAGAACTCACTTTGATGAGATTGAAAAATGAAAACATTACAAATAAAAGAAAAGAAAGAAAATGTTTAAATATTTGAGAATTGAGACGTGCGTTATGACGGTAACATATGCGTATATATAAGCATGTTATATTGACAAAATTTCTAACACATTGAATATCACACAGAATCAAATAGCAATTAAAGTGCTTGGGTGAGAGAAGTGTAAAACTAGTAAATGTCATAAGTTTGCATGTAACCAACTTAACACGTAAGAAATTAAATTCTAATTGATTATACTATAGGCTCTAAGGGTCTAATCACCTATCATGTATCCCTATAGTCACTAGCTCTTATACCAATCTATCACACCCTGACCCGAAGCGGATATGGTAGTTGGGGCATGATTGGGTTTTCATCAAAGCTCATGACATTTACTATTATAAAAGTTTCATATTTATTATTTCAAATTTAAGTAAAACATTCCAATCAACACATAATTCATACAAACACAATAATGTTCTAAACAAAGCTTTCAAATAATAGTTTATTTCCTCTAAGGCCCATGTCCTATGTGATCCGCACTTCAAACCTGTTCACATGTATCATGTGTAAAATAGAGTTTTGGGTCAACATAAGTTGGCGAGTGAATCTCATTTAATCGTTAAGAAAAATGATATGTTTATTATTTTAATAAAATGTGCATTAACCAAATATGAGAAAAATCATGAATGTAATCTAAACAAAAACCACATCTTCAACTAATAATGTACATGTTAGCACGATACACGATGTGCTGCGAGATCAAGGCTCAATCAAACGGAGCCAATCTAGTATATTAGGCAACGCGACGCTCCAACCGTAAGTAACGGGGAACAAATGGGCCTAATGTGAGAGATCGACTAAAATGAGAAATATAAACACAAAATGATAATGAACAACAATATCACATAGCATGTTAGATCACATAATGGTAATAGCGCGAGATTTATAATAACGAGATAATAAAAGCGACACATGATACACCCCAAAAACGTGAATAAAAAGGGGAATTGTAAGATTCACTCACAGTGGGTGCAATTACGATTCAAAGAAGATTGCGCACGATTGAGTGGTTGAGATACCAAGCGACGAGAAAGGCTAACCTAAATATTCACATAATAATTTAGATAAAAATATATTTCTTTTGGTTGAATTTAGTATTTCTAATTAGCTTTTTATTTGTTAGACAATTTAAATTGATTTTTACTATATTTTTAGTTACTAAGACTTTTGATTTGAAAATATCATTATTTGATTATAAAATAATATATTTTTTGGGGAAAAATAATTAAAGGTTTTATTAATTAAAAAATATGTTTTTTTCGAATTTAATCGGAAAACTGGTCGGATACGCAGCGTGTGGGATCGAACTTGTGACCTCTCGTTTACGTGCACACAGCCCGGGCAATTGGGTTGCGTGTCTAACCCGGAATGTATTGAGATTTAACTACATTTATACATATATTACAGCCTTTCATATTTTGATTTTATTAAAAAGGTTTGACTATTGAAGGGGCGTGTGTGTGACCAGTTTCGAACCCACGACCTTTGCTTCGTGTGCACACAACCCGACCAATTGGGTTGTGTGTCTAACCCGAAGGATATAAGATTTTAGTTAATCTTATATACTTACTGACTCGGTTCATGATTGGGTTATAAAAAGGTTTTGTATAATTTAGCGAATCGGAAATGTATACAGACTCGAACCCGGGACCTTGACTTCATGTGCACACAGTCCATCCAACTGGACTGTGTGTCTAACCCGGTTTAAACACCAATTTAATTTCTTTTAATTAGCAACTCTGGTTCGTCTTCTTCATTAAAGAATAACAGAACGATGCTTAACCGGAATGTGATCACAATTTCTGTTGAACTATGTGATGTTAAAAAAAACAAAAGGTAGTAGATGATTTGTATACCGAACGATGATGCTTTGGTGCTCCGGCGAAGTTCCGGTGTCTGCAGGTCCGTCCGGCGAGGTAAGCAGAGACTCGTAGGAGATTAGGGTGTGTGTGAGCGCATTCCAAAAGGTTTCAAAACCCTCTATTTATAGTAGAAGGTGGTCACACAGAATGAATTCGGTTTCGGAATCTTAGTTTTTAAATTGGGTATGTGCGAATGGTTAGCATAGCTAATTTGACGTGATTTGACTTGATTTGGGTCTAGAATTCACGGTTTAGAAACGGTTTCTGCAATCAAATTCGCAGAAAAGGAAACCCTTGGTAAATTCCGGTTGAGTGCGTTTCCTGGGCGGCGTTCTTTTGATTTCCGTTCAAAAAAAACAAGGATATAGTAAGTTACTTGATTCAGTTAATTCAGATGTGGTGTGGGTGTTGTAGTGGTTTGTGTATACCCATGCGACCCAGGTTCGAGTCCCGCGGTCAACACATATTTTTTTTATTTTCTATTTACTCTATCCTTTGAGTATTATTTATATACATTATTTATTTATTATTATTATTATTCCTTTATTATTATTTATATTATTGATATACCAAAGTCTATCAAAAACAAAAGATTATAATATATACTTGATTACAAAAAATGGTACGGGTTTTAGAACCAGTTTTTTGACGGACGTTACATGTGTTTTGTGTTTAATCTTCTTTATCACATGGTGTACGTTTTGTAAAATACTCATGTTCCGTGGGTTATGTTCTCTTAGGGTTAAATGTATGTTATGTGGCTCCATGTTTTGAAAATACTGCCTCTTCACCAAAAGTTCTTCATCCTGGTTCAACCTCCTAGCAAACGTGTGACCGTCCAGATGTTATGCCGGATCATGGTTACTTTCTCCATGCTGCACCACTAACGTCCAAGCACCGCTCACGAATAGTCTACCAGTTTAAAAGGACAACTAACTATGGCTTTACATTTGTGTTCGCCACCACGATCACACTGTAACCATATCTTCACAGGCCTTGCTGACGACCTTCGCCTTTTGTCTTCGTTCGTTTAGTCACAATGACGTAACCCTTATCAAGTGCTTTTCTGACAACCCAAGCCTTCAATTCATCAACAGATCCCAAAACCTAGAACAACGATACGTTAGAATATATATATATATATATATATATATATATATATATATATATAACACGTAAGTGATGGGAATGTCACACCAGATCGTTTTCAAACAAAACATCTGGGTTAAGTTCTTCCTCATTCTCGTAAGGATCTTCCTCGTACTCGTTAGGAACTTCCTCAAACTCGTTAGCACCTTCCTCATATTTGGAATGTCTTGTTCTTACACCTGCAAATGGTAAGTTCCATATACTTACTACGATTAGCTTTGTGCCACGTAAGATGGTTCAGCTTCTTCTGCGAACTCCTAAAACAACTTAATGGCAAGACTTTGGCAAAAAAGGCATGACATATTATATAGAATTTTACCTCATTCAAATCGGGCAGCACTCTCCTGTCATCACAACGAACCATAGATACAACTTCCTCACCTCGTTCAATGTCGGGTCTGAAAACGCTTTCTGAGACCCATGACTCATTTGAATGTTCGCCAAAAACATAGCTAACGTCCCAAGACAACATTGTGATACGAAGGGTATGATCGAATGAATATCTATGTGCAATTTTGTTTGATTCAACATTCATCTGATTGCAAGTCTTTAAAGGCAATTTCATGACCTATATGACGCGTATAACGCTATACGCATCATATAGGGTTTACTTTTACACCTACCACCCCTCATGATTCCTGGACAGTATACATCAATTAACCCCTATATGACACGTATAGTGTTATATGCGTTGTATAAGGTTTACCTTTGCGGCATGATTCCTTGATATCAGACACATCAATAAACTCCTATACAACATGTATAGCGCCATATATTTCAAATAGAGGGATCATTTAATGTAGTTGAAACCCTATTCAATGCGTATAGAGACACCCCCCCCCCCCCCAAAAAAAATTGCTTTGACACCCCCTTATATGATGCATATAACACTATAATAAATAGTACAAAAGCATAAAGTACACTTCTGCATATACCAAAGAAGTACAACTACCATCAAATGGTAAAATCGTAAAAGTGACCAGTAACTATGTATACAATGGACGGAAACCCTCAATGCACAAGATACAAACTAGAAACCCTAGACAAACCTATAACGGAGACGTGGGCTAAAGACATATATCTTTCTTATAATAAACTAGTGATACTATGTTGGATCAAATTTAGCTCATCATTATTGTCGACCCAAAGCTTTCATATATCCGGAATCATCTAAGTTCTAAGCTAGATCAGCCCACATCACCAATATTAACCGCTAAACGGTGTTAGTAGTTAAAGCAGTCATTGGTAGTTATAATTGTGTTACGAAGTCACCGTTAGTCAATTTAGTTCCCTATAAGTACCTAACTAATCATATTATAATTAACATTCAATCAATGTTTTAATCGAAATCCATTCTCTGCTCTTGTTCTTCAACACCGATTAACATATATAATGAAACGATGTTTTGATTGTTCTTGAATCAAATAATCGTATGATAAGATAACAAACCCTAATTATATTTAACACACATCCTGAAGTTGGAGCATAGTTGTAAATCATACCCAACTTTCTCATGCTGCATCTTGAACTAGGCCTGGAACTCGGATGAATAGGTAAACTAATATGATCCAGCCTATGCAAGAAACCCAACCATGTTGTGTTTTGCAAAGGATGCAAATTTGTTGATGATAAAAACTTTGAGGGAATAAAGTTAATATATCAATTACATGCAACCGAATTACAAGAGGGTTTACATACATGGCTAAATGATATGTCCCTACCTGTCACACCGATTAGAATGCATAATTGCCATATAATTGTGAAGCTAATCTGTATATAGATCATTGATTATATATCTATCTATTCTATATTAATATGTCACACAATAATAATAATAAATAATAATAATAATATAATTGTGAACCCAACCATGTTGGTTTTGCAAAGGATGCAAATTTGTTGATGATAAAAACTTTGAGGGAATAAAGTTAATATATCAATTACATACAACCGAATTACAAGAGGGTTTACAACATGGCTAAATGGTATGTCCCTACCTGTCACACCGATTAGAATGCATAATTGCCATATAATTGTGAAGCTAATCTGTATATAGATCATTGATTATATATCTATCTATTCTATATTAATATGTCACACAATATTAATAATAAAAATACATAATTAAGTTATATAATGCTAAACCTATTCATCCAACAATTACTCACCTAAGTTTAGCATTTCCATCTCCATCTCCGATCTTCACTTCATGAGTCTTGCTCGTTTCTTTGGAAATGAACATGCATCATCCCACATCTTCTTTTTTTTCCTTTTTGTAGTGTCACCACCTTTCCAATCTCCAGAATGAGTACTCGAATGAGTACTCGAATGAGTACTCTTCCCTAATACTTGAGATGGTACCCCTTGATCATCTCTAGATACCATTGGTAAACAATCTTGATCGTTTTCACAATATCATTATTCTTATTTAACTTGGGTAGTCCTAAACCATAGCCCATAAATAAGGTAACTTCAACCCATAAGTCATTGTTGTTCACAATATCAAACCCTACAAATTTGTTTATTGCTATGTATAGGTTCTTAAGCAAGGTCGTCCCCGACAAAAAAAAAATTGGGCCCCCTCCCTATAATATAAACTCATCAATCATATATCAAAAAACAACAATACGATACTATTTGTTTTAAAACAAACAAACAAAAGTAGTGTAGCAAAATGATCAAACCTACTTACTTAAGTGAAACGTGAGGCACTCCTAGCGTTTTTTGAAGCAAAGCTCTTGATCAAGTATTTATAGTCCATACCTTCTAATATTTCATTTTCAATAGCTACCATCGCCAATCCGTTAAGTCTTTCTTGAGCCATTGTCAATTGTACATAAGACTTCAACAACCTATTTTTTTAAAAACTTCTTTATGTCGATGCCACCATTACCGAAATTGTCAAAAGAACTTTATATGCATATGTAGCATTAGGAAAAAACTGACCTTCTTGATATTGTCTAAAACATCAAAAGGGATAACGATGTGACTTAGTAAGAATTTCTTAATCAACTTCAACTCCAAATATAGTTCATTAGCATCAATAACTAGTTCTTCTCTATATTTCAATGTATCTTGAAGACAATAACAACAAGACTTTAGATCTTTCTCGTCAAGTGTCTTCAACTGTGTAGGAAAAAAAACCAAATACTTTTTCAAATATTTGGTATTAATTGAATCTTGGTTTCGTTCGGTGTGGTACGACGTGGGCGAGTGTGAGTATATTTTTAGACTATTTTTTGTACTTTTTACTCTTTTTGCTTTAACTTTATAAAACACGGTATAACACTATCACTCTCGACAACACGTTAGGGCAAGTGCACCCATCGTTGGCGTAGTATGGTGATGGTAAGATACCGAGGTCGTCCAAGGACGCAAGAGCTTTTAATACCGGATCATCGTCAACGTCTAATCTAATCAAATTTATGGGAAAAGATTTTTAATAAGTGAAATAAAGAAAGAAAATAAAGTAAATAAAAGAAACAAATAGACAAGATAGAATCACTTGCTCCGACTTGTCGTTTATGTATCGTTTGATGTTATCTTGGCTATAGTGGCATGTCCCTTTTTTGCAGGCAACACTACCCTCAGCCATATTGGTCTGAGTCCGCAGGGATATAGTCCCGCAAGGCCGGAATATTGAAAGATAATTAAGTAAGTTATTAATGCAAAATATGGCATGTCCCTCTTTTGGAGGCAAGGCTACCCATGTCCATATTGGTCCGAGTCAGCAGGGATACAGTCCCGACAGGCCGGTTTAAAGTTTTAATAGTAGTTTATTTATAAGGGATTCAAGTCGTTCTTACTTCCCCCGATTTGATGCTATCTACCTCAAAGGAAGTTCTAATAAGCTTGAATTAAGTCCTCGTAGGATCTATACACTAAACAAGGCAATAACTTTACCCAAACCACCCTTCTAACCCCCTTCCAGGCAGTTAACGCGCTTTATATAGACCGTAAAGACACAAAACATGAAGGAATACTAGAATAAAGTTCACTTTCAATATAAAAACTAGATATTAAAGTCATTAATACAAACCCAATTAAAAAGTTTACCGAACTTGGAAATCAAAAGTAATACATAAATAACTCGTCTTCACCAAATGATGTAAGAGATTAGCCAAGCATGACAATTTGTTTGACAAAAAACTCTAACGATCAATCTTGGATCATGAGACTACTCCACACACTCTATAGACGGATGATGGATGAACATGGTGGATGATGGTGGTATTATGGTGGTGGAATGGTGGCAGGTGTGAGAGAAGTGGTTTGCCAAGGGATCGATTGAAATGGAACCAAGCACCCCTATTTATAGCTGGAAACAGACTGTTCACACAGCCCCGTGCTTGGTGGGCACGGTCATGTGTCCTCCTTCTCCTCTTTCTTCTTTAAATGAGCTTGTCGGTCCAGATGCTTGCACGGACCCGTGTGTCAACGGCATGGCCACATGGCCATTGTACTTGCTGTACAATCCAATATTTGCATATTTGGAAGTTGGCCACGGCCCATGTCCTATGGAACACGGCCCCGTGTCTCTTGTCTACTTCTGTTTGTCTTCTTTTTCTTGGAATCTTGAGTGGGGCATGGCCCCATGCCTAGCAGGCATGACCCGTGCTTGGCTTCTTATTCGTTGTTTTTGTTCTTTGGGTAAAGCTTGAGGGTTGGTATAGTGTATCATCTTTCCTTCTTTTGTGTTCATTTTGGTTTTTGCCATTAATGTGTTCCTTTTGTACATTTAGGCTCTTTTAATCCTTAAAATCAAAAGTATACAAAGAAACTATAAGACCCGTCTCACATATGACGACCAAATTATAAATTCTTGCATTTCTATATATAAATGCAATGATTATTAGTTACAAAATCCGAATTTATTAAAACTTCATTCATACCAAAGTGTATTCATAATACGGTAATTTCTTCAAAATGTTAAATCACTACATGATAACGATGTTCGGTTTGATAAACAAATAAACTAGATTGCGGAAGCTTGCTCTTATATTATGTTCGGTTCTTCGTTAATCTTGATCGTCATCCGGTGGTTCAATACCAATACCTATATTTCATAAATCATGAAATACGTCAGTTGTACGGGTTTTATAACGTATCTAAGTATACCCGGAAACCATAAAACAACAAAACAACAATTTATGAGAAGACCCGTCATAGGTTACGGCATGTGTGTCGTAACTTACGCCATGCCATTTCTAGTCAAACCAGATGCAACAGCCGTAAGTTACGGCTAAGAGCCGTAGCTTACGGCGCAACGCTGCTGCAGGTTTTTCAAGTTTGCTGTTGTTCGTAAGAACTCCGTAACTTCTTCATTTCTCTTTCGTTTTGTTTCAAACTTGTTTCTAATTGTCCGTAAAATGTTTGCCTATGTATTTAACCAGAATTCCTTAACCCGGATTCATAACTTTTATAAATTACATAACCAATTCCCAGTTTATGCGCAAAATTATTCGACCCGTTTCAAGATTTGAGCACTAAGCTCAAATCTCACCCATTCTTTTCGTACCTCTTAGTGCAACACTAAGGCTTCTACTTATCTTACACCACAACTTTAGTTGTGGTGGGTTGTTATAGAAAAATCATTATATTCCGAATTTACCCTCCGGTTTGTTAATTTGCGACAATACCTCGTTTGGAAGCATTAAGCCAAAAAGGCTTACGCCTCTCACTTTTATACTACCGGAGAGGTCTAACTTATTATAAAACTGATTAGTAATTTACCAATAAGGGTTGTTTACCCGATTCATCATCTGGGGTATTTTGGTTAATTTTAGTCCTTTAAACTTCGAAGGTCATTTAAAAGCCTGTTCTGGCCAAGTGAACTCCTTTAAGTTGTATTTCATTTAAAATTTATTTTGTTTCAAACTTGTTTCTAATTGTCCGTAAAATGTTTGCCTATGTATTTAACCAGAATTCCTTAACCCGGATTCATAACTTTTATAAATTACACAACCAATTCCCAGTTTATGCGCAAAATTATTCGACCCGTTTCAAGATTTGAGCACTAAGCTCAAATCTCACCCATTCTTTTCGTACCTCTTAGTGCAACACTAAGGCTTCTACTTATCTTACACCACAACTTTAGTTGTGGTGGGTTGTTATAGAAAAATCATTATATTCCGAATTTACTCTCCGGTTTGTTAATTTGCGACAATACCTCGTTTGGAAGCATTAAGCCAAAAAGGCTTACGCCTCTCACTTTTATACTACCGGAGAGGTCTAACTTATTATAAAACTCATTATTAATTTACCAATAAGGGTTGTTTACCCGATTCATCATCTGGGGGTATTTTGGTTAATTTTAGTCCTTTAAACTTCGAAGGTCATTTAAAAGCCTGTTCTGGCCAAGTGAACTCCTTTAAGTTGCATTTCATTTAAAATTTATTATTAAAGACATAAAAGTCTCCCGTCGTTTAATGTTATAAACTCTCTTAAATGCACTTTTCGCTATAAACATGTCTTCAGCTCTAATGGTCGTTTTAGCTAAACATTAGATATACCTCACTTGAGGTGATCTAGTATCCACCCTTAACTCGACTAACTTTAGTCGTACCGCAAACCCTCATTGACTTGTTTCTTGGCTCGCCTTTTTTACATATCGGCATAATCAAACTTTGTTTAGTAAAAAAGATATTTACTTACCATTTATTTCGTTTGACCCGCTATGGTCTGTACCATAGAGTTTCGTTTATAATTTTTATTATATTAATAACCGATGTATGATTATTCACCATTTTGCTCGTTTGACCCGTATTTGTTCGCATCAACAAATAATTACATCAAAAACTCATTTTTATTTGTTTGACCCGTTATAGTTCGCACCATAGGGTCCCGTTTCTAAAATTCATTATATTTATAACCGATATATGGTTATTCGTTATTTGTTACTTTAACCCGTTATGATTTACACCATGAGGTCCTGTTCCTAAAATTCTTTGTTTATTACTAATGTAACTAATTCTACCCATTTTGACCCGTTTCATGGCTTTCTCCATGGAGGTCTAATCTTAACATTTTTCCCTTGTCGCAAACATTAGCTCGTCATAACTTATCCATTTGACCCACGTCATGGTTTACACCATGGGTCTTATTTTGACGTTTTTAGCCGTTTAACCGCAGACATTTTTAATCATATGCTTCCTATTAGTTATGTAATTGTTCTATTCTAAGAGGTGTAAGTTTTACTTACCTCGCGTCCGATTATGTTTTTTCCCATGTCTTTGACCCGTTTCTTACCAAGCTTCCACCTAGCTTGTCAAGAGTCAAACTATAACAACATATTCATAAGATGGTTAGACTAGTCATAATATTCCATGACCATTCCCTTATGGACTTTTATAAGATTTATCTAATTTAATTCCAATATAGGTCAGTTTGACTCTTTAGAAGTCAAACTGTCATTTGACACTTATAAATGCCTTAAAAAAATTCAATATAACTTTTGGACATTTCATCATACACTTTGTGGGCATAAATTTTAATCCTTGCTCAATGTATCTAAATTCTAACAATTTACCTTGAATTCACACTTCATGTTATTTAACTACTTTCAATCATCAAGATTTTATATTATAAGTATAATATATACGAAATAGCCTAAGGAGTTTAATTTCTTAAAATTATGTATATGATTTCTTCATGTATGTCCATCCATGTCATAATTCTAAACCCAATTCACACATCAATTTCATCAAAACCCACATCTCTTCATACTTGAACAATCACCCAAGCATCTCATCTAGTAATCATCTCACAAAACATAATAAGGAGATACTCATGAGCATTCATACAACCTCAATACACATTATTATGGTGACCAAATCACTAAACCTTTCTATTCCATGGATTTCTTTACACTAGAAAATCCACCAAAAGCAAAGTTATAACATACCTTGGGTTTAGATGTTGTTAGAGACTTCAAATCTTCTAGATTGCAAGCCTATCACTCAATTCATACTTTGATTTCACTAGATTTTCTTCAATTTAGGGTTTTAAGTGTTTTCCCCTTTTCTCCTTCTCTTTGGTCGACCAGAACACACACTAGTGTGTGTTCTTTTTAGTTTTGCCCTTTAATATCTTTACTTCTAATTGTCCACAATTAGTCCCTGATGTTTTGGCTTTGTTATAAAAGACCATCATTTAATCAATTTACTAACACATGACATGCTTTTAACTAGGTTAATATTCCTAGTTTCCTACTTCCGGATAATTATCAACGAACATAATAATTCTATTTACTAAGTTCGGAGATGCTATAACCTGACTTAGATTATGTGCCGATAACCGAGACCTTTTATAAACCTTAATTTTATACAAACATTTACTCGCTTTTGTATAACATTAGGTTTATTTATTTAAATCCTACATTTTTATGGGATATCTTTTACCACTAACGGTATTTTACCCACTCATCTCCAATTAATTTGGTTTGATTACCAAGTCCGTTTTTGGGGTGGTACAGAAACGCACTTTTTCTAACAGTACTAAAAAGGGGTGATTTTATACCTTGTTTAATATAATTTTTATGTTGCATTTGGCGCATATCATGGTATGCTACATGTACTTGAAAAGAATAATAAATATTATGCCCAAGAGGTTTTTATAAGCGTAACTAAAATGTGATATATCAAAGTTGTAATATTACGTTATCACAAATAACATTCTTATATTTTACTTTAAAATCAGTAGCTAACAAGTCTTAGTCAATAATATGGTTTAAAATCATACTATGCGCCGAAACGGCGCTTATGTCGTAAAATGACGTTTTTAAGTGATGTTTACGAAAACTGACAATAAGGTTAGATTAAAATATTTAAAACATGTTATTTAATATAACATATCAGTAGGTAAATGATTTACCATGAAAAGATTTGATTAAAACCATTTTATAAGCCACAAGGGCTAAAACCATCATTTATCGACATAGTTTAAGGACTTGTTTGAAAACTCAGTTTATAACTTGGTTTAACATTCCAAATAATCCTACTTATAATATTACATCAGTAGGAAATTCATTTTCAAGTTTATTATCATTTAAAACCTTGTTTGTTCAAAAAGGACATTTTGGTCAAAGATGGCATAATTATGGAACTTGCGCATAAACTTGGATTATGATTATGATCATGTAAGATAACCTCAGAGGGTTATGCTACATTATATTACTATCATAATGCAACTTTAGATTTGTAAGTAACTAATCTAAATCGGGTCAGAATCGAAAGTCAAAGCAGAAGTCAAACTTCGCGACTTTCGGTTGCGAACCGACCCTATAACTGAAATGGACGAGCCGGACATGTTCTTACATGTTCTAATAATTATTACCAACTTGTTTAAGTGTCAAAACAGGTTTCATAACATATATAAGATCAATTTATGATTTTTCTGAAAAATGGCTTGTTTGACTTTTTAATATCATAACTTTGACCCGTCAATTGGTCTAGCAAACATGATCTTCAGGAGGTGCCCTTTATAGGGATTAGCACCTACCTTATTACGATCACTTAGCCATGTTCATTTCAAACAATGGCTGGACCATAATGGTCTTAACCGAAAGTCAAAGCGTTTGCCTTAAAACGCTTGACTTTTGCTATAAAATCCTATAAACGAAAATGCAAGAGCAAGGAACACTTACAAGAGGTTCCTACAATGCAAGAGAACTAAGTTGGATGCTCCTTTCAGCTAGGAACTTCCAGAGGAGGGAGAAGAGCTATGATTCAGAAAGGTGCAAGTTCAAATGGTGTTTAGGGGTGTAAAAAGAGGCTTACAAGTGTCCTAAAACGTGGCAGAGCAGTTTAGAGAAGCCATAATTTCGAATTAATGGTTTTGGAGTTTTGCTTGGAGACCAAACAAATTTTCTGCAGCAGAGGGCTTCTCGCGCCCCGCGAGAGACCCAGGCCTGGTCTCTCGCGGCCCGCGACCGCCCCCTGACAACTTTCAAAGTTTGGCACTTTTAACCCCTTAACTTATTAAAGCTTCTAAAAACCTTTTTAAACACATTTTTGGCACTTTTAGCCCTCCGTAGCCAATATTGACATATCAGTCACTCAGAGGCCAAATTTCAAGCATGTTGACATATCAATCACTCAGAGGCTAATATTTTTAGGAAGTTGACATATCAGTCATTCAGAGGCTGTTATTTATGCATGTTGACATCGGACCGTCACTCAGAGGCTCTGAAATCGAAGGACTTTTGTGTGTAAATCATTATTAAGTGACTTTTGGAAGTAAAATAAAAAGTATGGTGTTTTTTCATGATATTTGCCCGTATATCGATGTTACGAGATACCGATAAAAAATCATAAGTTTAAGTGTATTCGAATTCGGTTAGTAATGTATATTTTATGATGATTTGCACGTATAAGTCATAACTTAACACATGTAGTAATTAGTTATTTATGTATGTTACTTAACACATGTAGTAATTAGTTATTTATGTATGTTACCAGTAAGTTATGTGTTCAAAACTAACCTAGTAAATATTTTTCAACTAATGTAACTTTGTAACTGTTGATACTTATAATGGTTAATTGTCAACTGAATGGTTATGATGTTTTCATAGCTATAAAGGGAAGCTTTTGATTTGCTTTAATACACTAAGACCATGAAATTAGAACTTCGTTCTTTTCATTGAGAAATACATTATCGTTCTTATAAAATTTTTTGGTGTCTTACAAGAATACTGATTTCGTAACACGAAATGCGAATATTAGATACACAAGATTCAGAAAGCTATTTAGGTCGATTGAGTGACATGAAACCTACATATAGAAGCTCTTGTCGTTGTGGCGGCAACACCTCTTGTTAATGACTAAATACTACCGTTGGTATGTCCATACCTGATAGTTATATTTTTTCTGGATAGTTCCTTAATCGTGGTACCACTTTGCGATTGAAATATTTTAGCGTATTACTCGTAATCTGAATCAGATAATCAAGAAACTTAAGAACATGTATATGTTTTTCATGTTAAGTGGCTAACTCCATAATTGATTAACAATGCGGTTTTACAAGTAGCAAGCCATCAACACATTTGGTTAAAACGACATAAAGTTTCATGATGTGATGTACCATATTAGCAGGTAATTCAGTCGGTGTGAATTGATGCTTCACATGGTTTGGCTGTTGTTTCTTGTATGGGTTCAAATGAATTGTTTTTCGATGCGTGAGGAGAGGGTTGCCCCTTGACTCGACTGATCCGGAAATCAGATTTGTTTCGGATGGTTATGCACTTTGCACCTCATGACATGTAACAAAGATTATTCAAATTTTCTTTTGTAAAACACAAGTATCTAAATAAATGTGATGAGATGAAAATCATCAGCATGTGTTTAGGGGGAATGGGTGTAACCTCAAACCATCATCAATTCCATCAATCAAGTATCTGGACTACGTCCAAACACATTAATAGGTGGCAACACTACCTTAAACCATAGGCCCCATCTTTTTACACTACTCTCTCTTACACAGTACACACTACTATCTCTCTCTCTCTCTCCTACCCATACACTACTTTACTTGGTAACTACTACCCGAGAATGGTTCCCGAACCACCCTACCCGATCCACCAACGGCAATATTCCCGATCAAGTAGGGGTACCTGATCCACCTACCCGAGAACTTCCCGAATGCCCTTATAGAATACTGCAAGATATTAAAAATAAAATCAAGCGGTAAGAAAGGTATGCAATCGTAGTAGGTCATGGACCTAGCTATCTTGCTAGAATAGGGCCTGGTGGTAGTGAAATGACTAACAATATGGGACACACTTCACATATTAATTGAGTTTGAATTTTATATATGTAAACTAGGCTATCATCTAGGAACTTGTAGGGGCTAGGAAAATTTAATTTACAATAAACAAAAGTACATAAATAACACTATGAACCTATAAGTATCCTCTTTTCCTTCTCCACCACAAATTTTTAGTTCGGTTTTATAAGTATCCCAACTTTACCTCTATATGTATTCAAAGTTTTTATGTAAAACTAATTTTTTTAGCTCATAATGAGATCTTCTGTATAAAGAATGTTATATACAAATTCGCAGACAATTGAACACCACCGTGACCCATGATCTCACAAAGGTATCCATATTCAAGATTTAAGAATCCAGCTCCCAAATGGCTAGGAAATCCATTTCCAATGGAATCATCGTCTTTACCTTCAAAAAGAATTTCTCTTGCCCTTCCATTGCTATCAATCTACATACCAAGTAATAAATAATAATAATAATAATAATAATAATAATAATAATAATAATAATAATAATAATAATAATAATAATAATAATAATAATAATGTACATCACGTATACCCTAATCAACTGTAGCCACTAATGTTATCACGTATATACTTACATGTATAAAAACGATTCCGTAGGCCTTATTTTTTTCCAGTCTCTTCCTATTGTGGATGAATCGTCAAGATTGAGCAAAAAGATGCGCCTCATGTAGTTCTTGTCAAATTAAGAGGTTTATATGTAAAAACAGTTAAAGGGGTATGAAAGGTTTACATAATAAATGGATGGATACGTAAAATATAGTAAAGACACGCATGTCTAGTTTTAAATAAAGCATACTTGGCATGCCTCGACCTTTGGAGCGTTTATTAACTTTTTTACTCTATTGTGTTTAAATATTTTTCTTGACGTTCATTTATAAATTTTATAACTTTCTGGTACAATAAGTTATACGGAGTGTCAGTACCGGCCAAACGCAACATCGGTGGTACCAATACTGGTATTACCATTTTTGACCCTTTACACCACCTCTAGTTGGTATGTGTTTCACATAGTTTGTAGAATAGAAATAATACTTATCAAGGCCAGTTTCATTGTGGAAACTTATGTGGCTTGTTCAAAACTCTACAAAGTGTATATTTTTTTCCTTTACAAAACAACCATTCTGGTTATACGGACAGCGTTGGCGACGACTCAAGGCAGTGTCGGCGACGCCTCTTTCTTTTTGGCGTTGGGTAAAAATATGCATCGACAGTGTTTTAGGGCGTCGCTGGGTTTGACACCCAAGATGTTGCGTTGGCGACGGAACAAAAGTCGCGTCGGCGACGCCACTCCTAGCACAAAACGCTGCTATTTCATGTTTTTTTCCAGCCGTTCGACCCGTTTCGAGTCCCGTTCAGTCAAACCTGCCCCACGACTTCCAAAAACACCCTTTACTAATAACTTTTCTGTTTTCAAATTTTTTTGTACAACCATTCCCGTAACAAAACCCATTTAAACATGTAACTATTAAAATCATTGCATACTTACTTCCTTTTGCGTCTTGGAGCGAACACACCCATTGTGAGAGCTTTTGGTTTGAGTTCGAGCATTCCTATCCAAGCTCGAATCTCTTAAACCTCGGCTCTGATACCAACTTGTAACGCCCATTCATACACGAAGTCAAAGTTAACACATATTTCAACCATATGAACATTTAACAAAAGTTTTGCCATTCATTAACATGTAAAAACCCAATGTTTACAAGCGCAATATGATTACTTAAAAGTTTACTAGTAAATAACATACTAACATAAGTTTTAAACATAATTTACAAAATCATTTGACCATTTGAACATGAGGTGCGGAAACGTGATATGCGGATGATGTGTTCGTTCCAAGCTTGGCGTCACCTAACATGATGATCTTCCTACAACCATACCAACAAATTAGCTATATCATAATTAACTAACATGGAGTTCAAACTTCTATCGATCACAATAATAATCCGTTCATTAACATTCATTCAAATATACTTTCTAGCGGGTTTTGATGTCAATTTCCTTCAACTTCTAATTCCGGTTTGAACCCACTTCCCAATACATACATATGTCGTTCTTACTTATTCGACTCGTATGCACGAATCGAATTTCCATGTATTTTCATGTAACAAAAGCAAATTTATATTCTTTACATAAAAATGCAACATAAACATTATAACTACTAGTACTTGTAAGTAGAAGAACTTACCTTTGTCATGATTCGCTTGTGATCCGGAATGGCTCGCATCCTCCTTTACTCCTATAATTTAAAATCAACATGTTTTACTCTCATGTCTTCATTTCCATTCTTTTATTTACATAATCGAGCTAATAAACTACCATCCACTAATCTTAACCATTTAACACTACATTAATATGAGATCATCCTTATTGCATACCAATCTCGTTCAAGGCATTTCATCAAACACTTGGTGTGCGTACCACTAACAAAGCATAATGTACATGTGTTCTAAGCATATTCTACTAATTCACGTCATGGATCATCAAATCGACTAAATTCACACAACCTTCATTCTATATCAAATTTATCTAACAATTCCTAATATATACAAGTTCATACATCAATATTACACTAACCTTGAACCTACATGATCATCATATTTCATCATGTTGCTACAACAAGTGGGTTTCATTTCGAATCATCCAGATAACCAAATTCGAGCATAAATCATCTTCTACATAATGATTCTAACCAATATTCACGTTTAATTTCATACAATTTCACGGATTGATTACAATCCACTTCACCAAGATCATCAAATCATAAAATTTAACTTACCTTATGTTGAAGATACTTAGATGTGTAAAGAATCCAATACATGCATTCGGATTTGCCCTAAAAGCACTTTCAATTGGCTGGATTTTTAGTATGGTTGAAGGAGAAGGGTTTTCTCCTGCTCCCTCTTTCTCACAATCATATACACACACACACAGACTCTTGCTCTTTTATTATAATACCAAGTTTTACCCACTTTACATATCCAGCCCTTGTATTTTAAGACATATCAAATTAATGTTCCAAGCACTAACTTGGCCATTCTTTCTTTGCTTTAACTTATAATGTCACAATTCTTACACAACTAAGGTAACTTTAGTAGTTAAGTAAGTTAATTACCCCCACTAGCAATACTTTACGTAAACATTAAGACTTTAATGACCTTCTAAGTAAACAATTAAAAATCATCACATATATGCATTTTGGGGTGTTACAAATCTACCCCCTTAAAGAAGGTTTCGTCCCCGAAACCTAGATATATACCGAATAACTCTGGGTAGTGTTCATGCATTTCGTCCTTGGGTTCCCATGTAAGATTCGATCCCTTCCGGTGTTGCCATTGGACCAAAACTTGTCTAATGGACTTGTTGCGAAGGAGCTTTACTTTATAATCTTTTATCGCCACCGATTATGATTCTTTTACATACTAGTCTACATTTAACTATAGTTTACACATTAAATTACATCCCGTGCATACACATTCACTTAATTTCCTTTGAACATCCTACTATAATAGGCGTTATGGTCTCCTTTTTTTTAACGCATGTAACCATATACTAGTTTCATCACTTCACAAATCTATAGTGTGCTAATAAGTTTTACTTATTAAAAACATAGCCATGTCCATAAAGTAATCATATCAAAATGCATGCCACCTTTTCATACTTGCCTTCCTAAATTTTTGTTCTTGCATGTACCACACCTCCTCTACAGCTTAAACGCTGATTTTTTTTGTTATTTCTATTCACTAACCGTGTTTTCCGAAGGTTCTAATACGTGAAATAAATCATTTTTTCCAGTTCAAAATTCATTCCATACCTTACCCAATTCAATCCACATATTCTTCGGCTAAATCTTTCTACTAGATTTTTTTTGACCCGTTTGCCCCTACGTTGAGGTTTCACCTGAGTGACATCGACCGACCATTACAACCATTCTCATCCTAGCAATTCCCTTATTTGTACATCCTTACTTTATTTTCAATTAATCAAATATAGGTAACTTTATCTAAATAAAACAAGAAGCGAGATTGATAGTCACTTACATTAAGCGTCCATATCGTGATCGCTTCCTCACCTTCTTTTGACCCATTTGTTTTTCGTGCTTGTGTCATCTTGACATGATTCTTATCCTTACATGTCATCACATTCACATTCTCGTTAGCACACAAGATTTTATATATCACATATCATATCAAGTTCATATCTCGCATTTGACTTTCACTTATCATTTGTCACAAGCACATGGCATATATTCAACAATGCATCATTCAATCCTTCTGTTCTTACAATCATATTAGGATTTCTAATCATGCTATTCTCATACTCGTTGACTTTTTGAAAAGTCAACGATCAAGTATGCAAACTTCTAGCTTAGGAACATATGTTCATATCAATGTAGTCAGTTATGCTAATGACACCATAAACATTTCATACCCATTTAGTGAAATACATACAACCATGTAATCACCTAATTACATACACAAATATACATAATAATTTTTACACATGCTAATGTCTCCATTATCTTACATTTGACAACCACATACAAGGTTGGTCAATTAACATCATCATTCACTAGCAAATTCACATGTTTTACTTTTAGCGCACATTCACTTCTTAATCACAATTTTGAGTAAGTAGTATAACATATGGCGAGTATCACCCATTCAAGCACAATATACCAGCCCCTATAGCATAATCCTTTTTAATTCATATATTTTCAACCCGAATTTGTATACGAGTTCCATCTATAACACATTTTCAAGTTAGTTTACTACTAATTGTATCATTATAATATTTCATTCATATATGTCAAGTCTTTCCTACAATCTCACATCCTAACTTTACTTAGACATTTCATCTTAGATATAGTAATCATAGCACAACCATTATTTCCTTCTTAATCATTCGTACTTGTCTCGAGAGTTTAACATCGTCTTAGGTTGGTTACCGTTACATAGTACTAAGTACATTCCTAGGTTAAACTCCGTATTGTTTCATTCAGGTCACCAAGATTGTTTTTTTTTTTTTTTTTGCGTTACTTACTATACACGCCTACATAATGACATTGAGTTTGAACTAAGAATTTCGTTCTTTTCTTGACCTCTAATAGTCAAACCATCCAAATCACGTCATTCTTGTGTTGCCATTTGTTCATATGGAAATATTATTTCGTTATAACTTTCTATTTAACATTCGGAAGTCAAATACTTTACTAACCTTATTATTTACATAAACAACGGTCTGTGTCCCGGTTCGACCCGCCTCTTCATGAGCGCGTGTCAAAGACTAGACTGACCTTATCCGTCCATTTATGGGCTTCCGTATGTGTTCATCTTTTCTCCATCTCTGCTGGTTTTATCACACAAAGAGTTTGATCATACACATCTACAAATTAGGTGTTAGCACATTTCATTCCGTTTTCCCTTAACATGGTAGTTTTCAAATCATCTTATTTACATACTAGCCCTTACTAAATTCTTTTAAAACATTAATTCGTTTGACCTGTTCGTAACGAGTCAATATCTGACCGTTCCTTAACATGTCATTTTCATTCGTTTGACCCGTTTATGACGGGTCAATACGCAACCATTCTTTAACATACTACTTTCATTTAGATATTCATCGTATTCCGTGTTAACTTACCTGTATTTCTTTCACAAATTTCTTATTTATTTGGTATACTACGTTGCACACTTCGTTTCTTACGTACTTCTCTTGAAGTTCATCAATTATATGCCAATTTCTGCAGTTTGACTTTTCAAGGTCAATCTGCCACATATTTTACTTATTGTATGCATGTGTTGGATCATGTGTTGTACTTATTTTCAATTCAAACATACTGATAATACACCGCTTTACCGTTTTAGCAGTTCGTGGACAACTTTTCTTCCTCATCCATACTTATGCCATTCTCCGAGTCGTAACCCTTCATTCACCCCAACTTTCATGAGTTGACTTTTAACATATTCCTTACGAAATTTTGTTTATGTGAAATTTAGCTTCATCTCTCTTGCCATCATATTGTCATTGCACTTACTCATATAACCCATTTGACTCCAACAATGTCAAACCGTCAATACATATTTAGATAGGTTAATTTTATTCTCTTTTTTAAGACAAACCATCCCTCGCTTGCTCGTAAGTGCACCATATGTATATATGCATCATGTTATTCAAGTGACCTACCTGACTCGATAAGGCTATTGGCACCACTTACTTACAAGATTTATACCTACCTTAGTAGGAGGAAGAAACACATTCTCTCCCTCACTCTTGCCCATTCCCACTTGTTTATGCATTCCACCTTTTGTTCATACATGTTTGGTTCGCAGATACTTATGGATTCAAGTCTTTTCATTCTTAACTATGACTTTTATATGTTTGATCCATATTTGCTTAAAGATTTCACCTTTCATTATTATGTTCCATTCTTATAAGTTTAATCCGTACATCAACTACGGATTCAAAATTTTCATTCGTACCTTTCTTTCTTGTATGTTTGATCCGTACTTACCTACGGATTCAATTTTTTTTATTTTTTGTTTATTTTATTATTATTTTTCATTCGTACCTTTCTTTCTTATATGTTTGATCCGTACTTACTTACGGATTCAAACTTTTTCATTCGCATAGAATACTTCGCATTAAGAGTCTTACAACTCCTTTTATTCACACGTCAACCTACTTCCCAATTCTATCGGACACACTTGTGATGATTATCATGGTCTTACGAATGTCATATACTTTTTGCATACTGGGCCAGACGCGCAATCCACATACTAGCTTCATGCCTTTATGTAATCATCACCTTATGCTCGAAGAAGTGGGTTTTAGTTTGTGCAACATCTTTAAAACCTTATCAAGACAGTATCATTGTCTTTCGTTTAATATTGTGTACCTAGGGTCCATCTGTCTAATTACATGCTTGGTATTCATCCTAGACCGCATCCTCGGATCATCATTCTCAAACACTTAAACTTACCTTGCGTATACAATATAATTAGTTTATAAGAATTACACATACTCGTCTGACATCTACGACAACATTCTAGATCAATACCACTTCTTATTCATCCAATTTAAAATTTCATCCTTACGCATACTTTTATCATTCCTATTTTCAACATACTTAATTCATCCCAACATTCTGGATTTTGTGACTTTCCTTCGTTCGTCCTAAGTGTTAATAGTCTCTCACGACCACATACTTCATACTTTTTACCATATGGTCAATGAATCCGATGAAATTTCGCATTCGTGACTTTCTAATAGAACACAATTACATTTCAAGACACTTTGACATGACCAGATTAAATATTTTTACGGGTCCTAATAACCCTTACGGTGTGTTTCGGAAGTTTAACGGGGCTTTTGGATAGACTTTAGGGGGTGTGGAAGTTCAACAACGCAAAAGACAACAAAAACAGCCATTCTGGTTACATGGACAGCGTTGGCGACGACTCAAGGCAGCGTCAGCGACGCCTCTTTCTTTTTGGCGTCGGGTAAAAATTTGCGTCGACAGTGTTTTAGGGCGTCGCTGGGTTTGACACCATAGATGTTGCGTCGGCGAAGGAACAAAGCCGTGTCGGCGACGCCACTCCTAGCACAAAAACGCTGCTGTTTCATTTTTTTTCAGCCGTTCGACCCGTTTCAAGTCCCGTTCAGTCAAACCTGCCCCACGACTTCCAAAAACACCCTTTACTGATAACTTTTCTGTTTTCAATTTTTTTTACAACCATTCCCGTAACAAAACCCATTTAAACATGTAACTATTAAAATCATTGCATACTTACTTCCTTTTGCGTCTTGGAGCGAACACACCCATTGTGAGAGCTTTCGGTTTGAGTTCGAGCATTCCTATCCAAGCTCGAATCTCTCAAACCTCGGCTCTAATACCAACTTGTAACGCCCATTCATACACGAAGTCAAAGTTAACACATATTTCAACCATATGAAAATTTAACAAAAGTTTTGCTATTCATTAACATGTAAAAACCCAATGTTTACAAGCGAAATATGATTACTTAAAAGTTTACTAGTTAATAACATACTAACATAAGTTTTAAACATAATTTACAAAATCTTTTGACCCGTTTGAACATGAGGTGCGGAAACGTGATATGCGGATGATGTGTTCGTTCCAAGCTTGGCGTCACCTAACATGATGATCTTCCTACAACCATACCAACAAATTAGCTAACTAACATGGAGTTCAAACTTCTATCGATCACAATAATAATCCGTTCATTAACATTCATTCAAATATAATTTCTAGCCGGTTTTTATGTCAATTTCCTTCAAACTTCTAATTCCGGTTCGAACCCAATTCCCAATACATACATATGTCATTCTTACTTATTCGACTTCTATGCACGAATCGAACTTCCATGTATTTTCATGTAACAAAAGCAAATTTATATTCTTTACATAAAAATACAACATAAACATTATAACTACTAGTACTTGTAAGTAGAAGAACTTACCTTTGTCATGATTCGCTTGTGATCCGGAATGGCTCACATCCTCCTTACCTCCTATAATTTAAAATCAACATGTTTTACTCTCATGTCTTCATTTCCATTCTTTTATTTACATAATCGAGCTAATAAACTACCATCCACTAATCTTAACCATTTAACACTACATTAATATGAGATCATCCTTATTGCATACCAATATCATTCAAGGCATTTCATCAAACACTTGGTGTGCGTACCACTAACAAAGCATAATGTACATGTGTTCTAAGCATATTCTACTAATTCACGTCATGGATCATCAAATCGACTAAATTCACACAACCTTCATTCTATATCAAATTTATCTAACAATTCCTAATATATACAAGTTCATACATCAATATTACATTAACCTTGAACCTACATGATCATCATATTTCATCATGTTGCTACAACAAGTGGGTTTCATTTCGAATCATCCAGATAACCAAATTCGAGCATAAATCATCTTCTACATAATGATTCTAACCAATATTCACGTTTAATTTCATACAATTTCAAGGATTAATTACAATCCACTTCACCAAGATCATCAAATCATAAAATTTAACTTACCTTATGTTGAAGATACTTAGATGTGTAAAGAATCCAATACATGCATTCGGATTTGCCCTAAAAGCACTTTCAATTGGCTGGATTTTTAGTATGGTTGAAGGTGAAGGGTTTTATTCATGCTCCCTCTCTCTCACGATCGTATACACACACACACTCTTGCTCTTTTATTATAATACCAAGTTTTACCCACTTTACATATCCAGCCCTTGTATTTTGAGATATATCAAATTAATGTTCCAAGCACTAACTTGGCCATTCTTTCTTTGCTTTAACTTATAATGTCACAATTCTTACACAACTAAGGTAACTTTAGTAGTTAACTAAGTTAATTACCCCCACTAGCAATACTTTACGTAAACATTAAGACTTTAATGACCTTCTAAGTAAACAATTAAAATCATCACATATATGCATTTTGGGGTGTTACAAAGGCGCATAGGACCTGCCTGGGGCCAAGATGCAAGAAGCAAAAAAAGCGAGGGTCTGAGAAAATAAAAGCGCACAATGAAAAAAAATATATTATGTATTAGAAAAAAATAATATTCTACAAAATAAAATTAACAAAACTTATTATATAACATTTAATTTCATCTATTTAGTACCAAAAGTTCTAAAATATTAGTGTATTGGTGTAGAAAAGTAGTTTTCCATAGGTAAAAGTAGAAACTTGGCTGGAGTCTTGCCTGAATTTAGAAATTTTGGTCGGAAACTCCTAAGGAATCACGTCAAAATCTACGCACGAATCATCACTTGGAGAACTAAAGCGCAATTGCCTTGACTCAAGGCGCAATTGCCTCTCCTCACCAGAAAAATGGGCCTAGGTGCAAGAGGCGATGGCTTTTAACAGCTATGTTGCACATCACTACCAAACTCCATAAACTCCAAATACTCATATGAGATTGAGTGAAGTGCTGAACTTCTTATTTACCTCATCATCGAAAGATCATGGGAATGAAATTTTCTTCTGCCTAGATTCCTCTCTGTTCTTCAATCTGAAGCTCACATTCCTATAGAGATTATTAGTTTCTACCTATTATTCCCATAAATCAGTTAAATTATACTCTGGTGCTTAAAAATGATTTACTTAATGAGTTCTTAGGTTAAATAACTTACCAATCAGTTGAGTAGCACAATAATAGATGAATATATCTTCAGTCGAATTGACATGCCTCTTAATTCTCATTTAAAGCTGACAAAGCAGGTCATTTCCTCAATAAAAAACCATTGAATCTTATTGTAGTATACTCAAAATCATATGAACAAAACACATCATGAGTTGAAGATGCTTACCATATTACTTTCTCTACGTTCCCTATTGATGACGATGAATTTACACTACGGCTCCTCGCTTTAGTCCTTTTCAAGCCGGTTGTTTTTCCTTGAAAAACATCATGGTTTCGTCGGAATACAATTATTCATTCAACTCTTCATATATTAGCCATATTACCATAAATCACCAAGTTATTTTGTAGTATTTATTTTAAAGTTTTAGTCTATTTTAAATAAACATGGTTTCACATTTATCACGCTAGCGACCCACGAAATTATCTGATGTGGCGACTAAGACGCCGAAAAGGCATTGAGATAACAATTGACTACAAAATGGTCACCATTTTCACTGCAACCCAAAATATTCACAAGTCATAATAAAAGTTACGTAATCCAAGTTAAATGGTAGTTTAGACACTATCCAAATACTTTAAAACATATATGTGAGTGTGTGTAACTGGTCCACAAGCCTATTATTTGTTAAAATCGAAGGACACTTAAACGTGTGAGTAATAATCAGGAATTCTACCGAACTATTACATAATGGAAGGGTGCTGCAAACATTTTCCACATGAGTAAAAAATACATCTTTTTGCTGGCTTGATGACATAATTTATGCCTTACCTTGCAAAGTGCAATGCTGAATTTGTGATAAATAGCCACATAATCCCCGTCTCGTTGTACCGAACTGGGAAAAAAGGTAAAGTTTATTTCTATTTCATGCAGTTTACATGGTTAGAAGTTATTCATGATGTTAACCTCTGCAGCCAATTCAAAGATAAGAGCCAATGGTAAGTATGCCAGGCAAGCATCATTTGTCCCCCACTTCCTGAAATAACAGTCATAACAGCACCAACCAATAGTAAGTATCCCATGAGTCATTATCACCCCTTAGAAAGTCAACACAACACTATTAGCATTCAGTTGAAGCACACAAGTTATGCAATTAGGTCGGTTTCTGCGCACTGGCTATAACAAACAAAAGAGAAAACATGGAGCGTAAAAGGGATAGGATAGAAACTTGCATATCCAGGCGGTGAACATCAAATATGAAAGATATCCTTCATAGAATGAGTTATTAGCTAATAAACAGAATCCATATGCATCTTTAGCTGATTTGTGAGCCAATTTTTCTTGCAACAAAACACGTAACATACACATGTTGTTCTACAAAGATGCTAAACTAAATATCCCAATCCGACCAATTTGTGTATTAAAGAATTACGCGTGTTTGATACGTATAAAAATATACTTAAACAAAAACAGATCAACATATGCTATTTCAATACTGAAATAAAATAACTGTTGTAATCATATTTTTGTGACGTCCAACATTAACCATTCTTTTAGATAATCATTGAGGGAAGTATCGACATCCTCTATAAAGAAAACACATGAGTATGCTAACGTATTCAATAAAGTTGCAAGTAAATTAATAACCAAACTAAATGCAGTTTGCAGCGTGTGCATACCTCTCTCCGAGGCTACCTCTGCCAAAGCTGAAAGAATGTCTACTTTCTCCATCTGGTCAGTGTTTTCAGCAATTGCCCTTGCAACATCAAGCAATTTCCATGCTAAATCCGGGTGAGATTCAACCTCCTCACCATCACTTGCTTCAAGATCTTCTTCCAGATCTTCATCACCGCCATCAATTATCAAAACCAAGCACTTGATATCATCTCCTGATCCACATTATGAATTACTTGAGAGCAAAAAACAAAGTATAAGAATTGTCATCATCCAGCAGACCAAAATCCTTATCTCTGCTTACTATTGCATCGATACATGTTAACTTAGACCCTCTACACTGCATTAGAAATGCCACATACAACACACACACATTTGAAGTTTTTAACTATGCTACATTAAATTTTGGAAATGTATTCTATATAAATTCACAACTGATGTTACTAACCCCACCTCTTAAACTCCTTTGCAAATTTATCACCTACTTATATTAAGGTATGCTTCAAAAATTCGCAAGTTGGTGTCTTTTTTATTAGTATATTTGACTTTATATATATATGAAGGTAGAATTTAAATGTTGTCTATAATTTTTTTAAGCTAGCATTTGTTATCAAAATGTGAAAACATAAGTGTATGTTACAAATCTCATTTGAGAGCAAAAATCAAGGGAAATACTTGAAGACGCCTTATTATGTGTTGAATTCTCATCACGATTATGCTACAAATCCCATTAGAGAGAAAAAAATCAAGGGAAATACTCTATTCGTTAACGGGTTTGGTGTTTGCAATGGTGGGATGTACTTATGCTAAAGTTCCTATATGTAGACGGTTTGCCAAGCTATTCTCTATGGTGGTATTGTTCAACGCCTTGAGGTCATCTTTAAATGTTTGTTTTTGTTTTTTGGATTATTATAGATTATTTGGATAACTTATATTTTAGTTTTGTTTTTTCCATCTCTAAACAGTTGAAGAAAAGATTTGGGAAACTCTCAAGATGGAATTGTCACCAATAGGTATGTTCATACTTCTCTTTGTATATATCTTTCCAAAAAATGTTGGATTTTTTTTTCGTTTGACGCGTAAAGATTATTGTAGTAATAATGTCAATCACAAGTATCATGTTATTCTTATAATGAAAGTTGTCGATCACTCAACCAGCTCGACCCGCTCATTTTGTCACCATTAATACGTAACCGGTGTTTGATAATACCTTCTGCTAACTACAAATTTGTATGCATTGAAAGTGCAGGTGATTGCAGTGGGACTGAGCTCTCTGAATGAAGGAAACGGAAAAAGGGTGCCATGACATGGATGTTCTTTCCTCTTTACGCTTGCAGCAAAGTTCAAGAAAGACGAGAGTATTCATCTACCAAAAGACATGCAAGCTCTATAGCGTTTAACCGAGACCACCGAAAAAACTAACATGGAGCTTTCAACTTTGACACAAGCTAATATTAGGTAGACGAATCAGTTGGGAAATTCATGATTGGGCGCCACATTTTTTCAGTTTAATGTAATTTAATATTTAAATATATAATGGAATGTTTTTTCGCTTCAAAGTTTATATCAACATTGTTATATAATATAATTTACTTTAAATAACCCGTGTAACACACGGGTACTTAAACTAGTATGCAATATATATTAAACAAGGGTGAAAGTCTTCAAACCAGTGTCTTCGACAATTTCTTCATCTGCGTCTTAATTTCAAGAATAGGGCAAACCAAAAGTTATGGATGGTTAACAAAATTTTCACGCATCCTCTAAAGATCACATCTGTCCCCTTAGGGTTTACAACAATTGAAGTAGTAGTTTACTAGTACCGAGGATGAGTAATGAGTTCGCGAGTTTGAGCTAGGACCAAGCTATTTTCGAAGTTTTATTATTTGTGAGAAAGAATAAAGTAGTGAATGAAACCATTTAACATGTGCTTCTCTCTAGTTTTTTTAAAGTTGCACATTTATCTTGGTTTTTATTTGTGTGGTTTCATTTTTCATCTATTCAGAAAATGAATCCTTAAGTTCATTTTATACCATACAAGAGAAAAACCGACATGCATATTTAATCTTGAAATAAAAAAATGCATTAATATGGATTGATATGGTTAGCCAAAGCCGTTGTTTGACTGAGGGCCGCCCCAACGTTTTTCGGATGCCCTAAGCAAGCTACAAAGTCGGACCCTTTTGAATTGTTATAAAGAAAACATCGATTGCGAGCTTTGAATACTTGATAACTCTAAAAAGAATCAACTGGCAATAACAAATCGCAGAATCAAGTCATAACTCAAAAAAAATCAATTGGCAATAACAAATCGCAAAATCAAGTCGCAAAATCACAAACATCAAATCGCAAAACTGATATTTTTATGGTTGCTCAGTCGCAAATGGCAGTATATAGTAATTGTTGCTACCATCAACAGCAACAGAGATGAGATGTCGAAACTAACAATATAGCCAACAACAACATGCTTAGTAGCAATTGTGCTATAGGTAGGAAACTTCAACAACCATAACTGCAAAGTGCGGCTTTTAACCGTGTGAAGTGTAAACATGCATGTAAGGCTGTTTCGCATCCTTTTGGCCAACCAACTCTTAGCTTAAAAAGTATCAAGTAAAACTCCCACTTATATATCAATATAAGGTTTATTCACTCCTCTATGTGGGAGAAATTTTATTCAGTTTCTTTTATAAAGTTCTATATCAAACTCACTACTTTGAGCATCGATATCCCATTCATCTTACCTTTGTTTTGGACACTGTTTGGCTTGTAGTAAAACCTTCATCAAGGAAAACACAAACCCTTAATTTAGTATAATGTGTTCAAACTTACTAATTATTCCAACATATAACACAAATACGTTGAAAGAAATTTCTATTATTAAACGACACACGCATTGCAAGTTAATAAATCATTTCCACATTTTGTGCTTGCCAAACATCCCTCGACGCTTCCAGTGTATACCAAACTTTGCACGCTTGAACTTGTAGTGTTTAAACTTGCCATGGTGATGATGGTGGTGGTATCCATAGCCATGGTGAGGCGTGTGGTGAGCTCCGTATGCTGCCGCCACCGCTGCTGCACCTCCGGCAAGAAATGTTCCCACACCGTGTTTGTGACCTCCATGCATTAAACAGAACCTTTTGTGAGGACAATATCCTATACATATATTTCATTTTTTAAAAAAATTAAAATCAGGACGTAATACTACAACAAAGATGTAACATGGACAATAGGGAGCAGATGGAGGATAACCACCAGGCTGCGGATATCCACCGTGGGGATAGCCAGCGGGTGGGTAACCGCCTGCAGAAGGGTAAGGATACCCGTGATTAGGATATGGGTATGGCGGGTATGCTGCGTACGGAGGACAGTGTCCAGCACCGTTAGCAATATAATGTTTGTATCCACAGCCCATTCAGAGATCGAAAACCGCAACAAAAGCTGAGTTTGTTGAAGAAGTAACCTAATTGTGCAGGCTGCCTGAGGCTGGTTTATACTTTTATATATTGTGGTGATGCAAAGAGAAAGATATGATATGCATGAATTTGCTCTTTATTCCATTCATGCGTTGGCTTAACGCTAGTTGTAATATATTTTTATTGTAATAGAACATAATGCTAATGATGATATATTATTTTATCATTACTTTATTATTATATAAGGAAGTAAGAATAAATGATATTTTTTTCATATTATAAATTTGTGAAGCTCATTCTGAATAATATAAACATAGAAACACTAGAAAAAAGTCACACTGTCACAAGATTTGTGTCACACACACAGTAATTCACTAATTTGTTAATAAATCCTCTGAATAAAGACAGAAAAACTTCTGTTACTGAAATAGAAAGATGCCTTCTTTAGCAAGCTACCATAATCTATAACATCCTTTTACACTGCAGGTTATAAACGAACTGCGTTTCAGACGCCATTTTGATTTGATCCTTTAGCCTTTAGGAGTCGACATATCAGTTACACACTCGCACTTGATCTCTAACGGGTCAAATTGATCAGATATAATTTTCTAGCAAAAATAGAAACGGGTTGAAAAGCCCAAGCCCACCCATTTTGGCACCTCAGACTGTTGAATGAGACGAAAAGACTATGATAGTTTTTGGTACATTCTTCTATAAATCTTTGCACCCTCATATTCTGCATGTATCTCTCTTTCGGTTCTGATCCCCATTGGGTTACTCTTCAACCATCCTGCATCGTCACACACAAGGCGAGAGTCGATATTGTCTGCATGGACAAGCTTATCTGACTCAGCATCGAGATACTTCCGCATGTCGATAGCAACTTCGAGCACATCGGACTGTATAAACACCTGTTTGGAACATAATTCACATCATCGGGCTCCTTATTTGAAAATGAAAAACACAAAATAAATAAAATATTATTTAATTAAGAAAACCTGTCCTCTGGGCATCAAATCGTCAACAATCGCCTCCACGAGAGGCTTCTGCAAAACTCTTCTTTTATGGTGCCTTTTCTTAAAATGAGGATCTGGGCACTGAGTAGAGGTCAAAGACAATGTTAAGACTAAGAAACCGACGAACCAATTGGACGGGAATTAATATTTTAATTTGAATAATAAACTCACCAGTATTGAAACCAACATCAAAGGGCCAGGGTATGTTGAAATGAGCTGCTTGAAGGATATTGAGGCATTTGCAAACAGAAAATGTCTGCGTATACAGGCATCAAGTTATTGTTGATAGCATTGATAATCTCTCATTGTGTTTTTCATCTATGAAAACTAAATTTATTTATTATGAGCTGCATATTTCTGGGATTTTTTTTAACATATTTGCAAAAGAAGCAAGGAATTTGATGACAATTGTAGAGGTGTAGTTAATAATAAAAGTGCGTGCTCATATTAATATATGCAAATTTTGTACATATGAGGTAATATTCAATTAATTCTCTTATGGCAACTATATCACTCTGAACTACAAGAATTCAGACAATTAGACATCATATACAACTGAATTAAGTCGTATTAGAATCATAACATATTAAAAGCTAATCTCCATTCCTAAATGTGAAATAAACTAAGATAAATGATATATCCTCCTAAAAATCTTCCTTATTGACAGTTGGCCAAATCATTTATCGTTGAAACCGACTGAACCGCCCATGCCAAAATGAGGCCGGTTTGATTATATGGTTCAGTAAACGGTTTGAAAAAGAGGGGGTTCAAATGATGATTTGGAACTTGGAACCTGCCGTTTGACCTTTACAAATATTATTAGTTTTTCAGCTTTAGAACATGCAGTTATGTATATCAGTATATATATGTAATATTCGAGAATCATCTTTATCATTTATAAAAAATTAAGACAGTTACAAACTAATGATTTGGAAAGACAAAAGAATGAACTGTTTTGGCCGGCCTGGCTGACCCAACCAACCCAGCCGGTTTGGTTTGCCATTTTACGAAACCGTAGTTAGCGGTTTGGCCTATAATTTTGTCAGAACCGGCCAAACCAGACGGTGAACACCCCTAGCAGAAATCCATACACCTATGAATTATAGCAAAGTGCGTAGGAAGATTTTTAGAAGGGTATCTGAGTAGATATATCATTATGCAAATGACAATTGTCTATTTTTCTATCTTTAGGGATCTTAAGAAATTAATAGGGACTTACATATTACTAAGAGCCAGTTCCTTCACCCATTTTTCGGCACGTGTGACTAACTACACAGGTAAAGAATCCTAGTATTACAAATACTGATGCGGTGTATACGAAATACTAGGCAAACTACATAAGTTTAAACAAAAAAGTACAGAAAACAGTTGCATACCTTTTTCCGTATTTCAAGGCCCATATAGTTCTTGGAACCAGGATTTTTCTTAGCAAGCCACATGAGAAATCTACCACTACCTGAAGTTGATAAAATTGTTGAAATAATTAGAATTTATTTTCAAGACGAATCATTCAGAGCATGTCATACACATGGAATAGGTTCACAAAGTAATAAAGTGATGCCATATTTGTAGAATAAATCGATTAAAAAACAAATTTGCTTCACAATCACACTGCAAGCCAGATAACGTAAGCCATAATAATCATGGCATTCATCAGCCTGAGCATTAAAGGTAAGATATGCTTATTACCACTCCCTATGTCAACCACTAGAGGCAACTTTGGGTCTTCAATTACATCTTCCCAAATTGGCACTTCAGCAGGAATCTACCAAAAAAATAAAAAAAACAGATGAATTATAGTCTAATCAGTCATTCCCAGAGACAAAACACAAGATTATGTTCATGTCGCACAAGACATTGATTATTTTTACCAAAACTGAGGAAGAGAAACAACATACTGATAAAGAAGCGCCATGGGGGTTAACATGTTGCCTCACCCGAAGAGCACCCAACTCCTGAAAATCCATGAAAAGAAAAAAGAAACGTCTGAATCAACTAAAAAGAAATCACTAAAACAAATATAACAATGTTCCTTTGACTTCTGAGGTCAAATACACATTCATCAGATGCATAAGTAATATCTCACAAATTCAACGTTGACCTGTTTCCGGCCTTGGTTGATTTAGAAGTTCTAATGTGATTATCAAAAACCTTCTTTCCCGTGTTTAAGATCCCTAATCATAGTAGTCAAAGGCACCACAAGGCGCTCGCCTAGGAGCAGCCATACCGCCTTGCGGCCATCAAGACGCTCCAGCCAGATTCTGGCCAAATTCTGCAAATTCTGGTCAAAACATCCAAAATTGGCCTGTAACCAACCTAAACTAGCCTTAAACCAGCCTAAAACATATCTCAAACCCCGAAAAATGGTCTTTTATACTGTGCGCTTTGCTTAAAAAAAAAATCTCTCGCTTTTTAAACCCCTTGCGCCTACGCCCAAGGCTCACCCTTTGCACCTCGAGCATGTCAAGACCACCTAGGCCCTAAACAATTTGATGCTGTAAATTTGAAAAGCAGTCAACTTTCCTGTCTTTATTAAGGACTATATGCTCATCTAATAAAATTATCACCCATCAATTCCACTAATAATCCTCAAATGCAAACTCCATTAGGAATTTGCACCACACCCTATAGATGTTAAAAAGCAACAGTCTTGACATTCAATGTCGTATAAGATAACGTTCAGGAGTAATAACTCTTATCAGTTATAAAGTTAAACAAATAAAAAAGATGATAATATTATATTGAGTACCTCGCATACGATGTGGGGAATGGTAAGATCAGCATACTCCAATGCGACGAGTTGGGGACTCCTGATTTGGGGTTGTCGTTGAGAAACAGTTGCAGCTGACGAACAGTTACAGATATGGCGGCCATACCCATGAAGCGGTGAAGAATTGAAGGATGATTTTGAGCATTTCACAGCGGTTGAAGATAAAACTGGGATTTTGAGAACTGCTTTAGCCATTGCCCCAAGGGTTTCCGAGAGCAATAGGTGGTGATAACTTATAAATAACTTCATTTTAAAAAATGTTTAGATAACAATTTTAATATATTTTTATTTAGTGAAAGTAATTTTTTTCTCTCAATCTATTTCATTTAACATTAAAGATTTATTCAGTTTTGTAAGAAAATATGTTTTTATGAAAGTAGGATTATATTCGTAATAAAGTATTTTCTTTGGTACAATAGCTATAGCGAGTGTTGAAGAAACGTCAGTACACACAAGTGCCTAGACTGAGATTCCCACATGTTTGGAGTTCTCTGAATGCCTTGAGTTCATGGAAACTTATCATATCTGCAAAACTTACAACGTCGTTAGCCTTGTTACAGGAAGGAGGGTTTTCGTGTGACCACCCTAGCATGATAATAAGAATCAGATTGTATGAGTGTGATGTAACAAAGAGAGTGAGTTTGAGCCTTGGGAAGAAGATGATACCTATGGAGGATGCTCTTTCTATTTACAGCCATGGTGGTGAAGTGTCATTGGCAGAATGCCACCACAAGAATATCCTTGCGGTCCCCAGTTGGCAACCATTAGTGTGGTTGTGGTGGGTGTAACTTGGTGTGCCCGCTCTATCATGGGGATGTCTCTCCATGCACAACATTTCTGATTTGACACTGCGGTGCCCAGGTGTTATGCGTAGGTGGTGGCCCCCTAGTGATTTGTAGCCCAGATCCGCTTGAGATCTGGGTCATATCTCTTCAAGTCCCCCCCCCCCCACCCCCCCGTCTAGTGTTGCTCTCGTGTGCATGCGTTGAGTGGAGCGCTGGACCAGATAGGAGTGTCATGGTTGGCCCTTAGCGTCTAGTCGCGTGCCAGCAACATAATGTGTTTTTGACTCATTCCGCGAGATGAACCCTTAGTGGCTTTCCACTGGACGTTTAGTAGTTTTGTTGCTTTTAGCGAATCTGTTGATCTTGTGTTCCACCAAGTGTGTTGGTAGCTTTATTACCTTTGGCGATCTTGTTGATCCGCCCAACTAGTTTCGTCAGTGTATTGGTGGCTTTTTTACTTTTGGTGGACCTTTTGATCTGTGTAGTATGTGTTGGTGACCGAACTTTATAGACCTACATGCATTGAATTTCGAATTTTATGTGGGGAAGAATGTAGGTTTGTAGGTGATAAAACGCATGACACATGATAATGACATCGGGTTGGCTTTGGCAAGGATATGATGGGCCTCGCCACCCCAATTTTTGCCTTCACTTCAGTGCTACGTATGACATGGCGCACACTGATTGGTTTTAGGCCCATGTGATGGGGCATTTTTATCCGAAGGTATTACCTCGCATTAAATGTGAAGCCTATATAAGGACTTCCCTATCATCGGATCCTTCACTTGCTTTCTTTTCTTTCCATATTTTCTTTGAATAAACATAAAAATCTTTTGCAAATCTCTTCCGGTTGTTGATGGCTTCTTCCAATCCACCAAAAGGTAAGGACAAGGTTACCAAGGATGAGACTACGACCTCGTGGAAACTATTCCTATAAAGTGGAATAGAAATGACACCATCTTTGGTTTGAAAATGATGGGGGGTTAAGTTCCCGAAGTTAGGACGGATGGCGACGAAGATCGCCTTGTATACAGACTTTTTCCACTCTTGCAATTTTCGTCTCCCTGTCACCAGGTTGTTAGCCAACTTTCTTACATATTATTAATTACATAACCAACTTCGAGCTCAACTGTTGTTCGCAAGGCATTGACCCTTGTTGTGCCATGTTTAATGTCATTTACAAGATGGTCGGCTGGTTCTTGTTCGTGAAGAGAAGGAAGGTGAAGGCTTAGCTTGGTGAGGCCCTAACCACTTTCCACAACTGGCAAGAGAAGTGTTTCTTCATCAACAAGGAGGTGGTTTCCATGGTTATGAACATTCGTTCAGCCACCAATTTTGTGGTTCTGGAAACTTATGAGAAATACCATATGGTATGCCACGCTAACTCAAATTCCATTAACTTATGTGCCCCGCTTATAGCGGTGCGGATGAGCCACGTGTGGAGTGGAGTGGAGAGACATCTAGTCTGTCCCGCGAATGGCGAAAGTAAACCATCCCATTCCTCTTACTTTGAATGCGTGAGTTTATTTTTTTTTAATATTATGGGAACCTTTTCGATGATCCCAGTATTAAGATGTCTTGGTATGAGCTTAGCCTGCCATGCTGGAGAAGGTTGGGGAATCAGTGGAGAAGACGAGAATGTTGGATGTCCTGGCGGGAACGTCGGTGGAAGCTCCAGGAATATATCTTGGGTACAGGTATTCATTTTTTATTTTTTACAATTTCCGTATATCTATTAGAAATATCTCTTCTTTCAGTTGTTATACCGAATGCATGTCTTGTAACAAACAAATCAAGCCGATATCAATCCAAAGCCTGCTGCGAATAACAGAGAATTCCATTAACTACTTACTTATAAAATGGAACGAGAATCCCTTAGTTTAATTTATCTTTTTTTTTTTGAAATCTTTAATAACACCAACTCAATTTAAAAGTTCAAACTTATATAATAATTATTATAAAATTTTTCTCTTTCTTGCCAAACTACTGTTTAATTTTGTACAAACTTTTAATGCAACTTCTAATGCTTTGTACTGCCATTTATTGCACATAGTGTTTTAGCCACACCAATTCATTCTCATTCAGTAATCATTACCTTCCAATTTCATAACTCGTTCTTTCGTCACTAAATTTAGATCACTATATAATTATTCCATTAAATGAATCGCATTTCATTAAATGAATCGCAGAACACCAACTCATTACGAGATTCCAACATGACGAGTTATTTGTCATGACGACGACGAGTGTAGTGGTGCGTTGGTGTGTTTTCTTGGTGGTGATGAACGCAATTGGGGATTTTGATTTTAGTGTTTGCAGTTGGGTTGGTGTGACGGAGACCGGTGGTAGGAAGAAGTGAGTTGACCTGGCTGCTAAGTGGCGGCGATGGTTGTGCACAATATTTTGTACAAACTCGGATGTGGAGTATTGGTTTGAGTAAGAAAGGTACTAGGTAGTGGATTAGGTATCACAATATTATTGGATAATGGGTGTAAGTACATGTGGACCCACCTTTCAAACATAAGTAGTTAAAATAGTTTGAGTAGTTTTGAGGTGAGTTCAAGGGTGTGAGTATTTGATGTAAATGGGTAACATGGCATCTCCACTAGGGATGAGTGTGGTACCGGTACCATACCGAAATTCATCAAAACTGGGTACCGGTACCAAAATATTCGGTACGAGACCCGTACGGTACTGGTATTTGAATGTAAAATTTGATATTTTACCAGTACCATACCGAAACCGGTACTGAAAATATCAAGACCGAAAATGCTAAAAAGGGGCTGATACTAGAGATGGGCATAATCGGGTTTTATTATTACCCGGAACCGGTTCCAACCCGGACCCGGTTCTGCTTGGATGTCATTGGAACCGGGTATGATGTGGAACCGGGTCCAGTTCCTACCCGGGTTCACACCCAAGAATATGGAACCGTGTAGAACCGGGTATGGGTATTATGGAACCGGGTATGGTGCGGAACCGGTTTCTGATAGTGTTGGGAACCGGTTCCTGACAGTCAAAACCTGACTTTTACTGTTCAGAACCGGTTCCTGATAAAATGTTACCGTGGGAACCGGTTCCTGATTAAAAAATCGTTTTTTTTTTTTTTTTTGTATATAAACCCCTTTCTACTTACCGGTTCCTGATAAATGTTACCAACGGTAACATTTTAACGGCTATAACCGGTTCCAACGGTAACATTATAACGGGTATAACCGGTTCCAACGGTAACATTTTAACGGGTATAACCGGTTCCTTCTAGAACTGAATTTCCGGGTACTGGTAGGAACCGGGTACGGGTAGAAACCGGGTACGACCCGATTCAAATGGTAAAATTGTGGAACCGGGTTGGAACCAACGGGTGTTTTGAACCCGGACCGGTTCTACTTAATGTCGGGTAGGAACTGGACCCGGTTCCAGTTCGGTTCTACCGGTTCGGGTTCGGAACCGGTTTTTATGCCCATCTCTAGCTGATACCGAAAAAATTCGACAGAGGAAATTTGATACCGGGTACTAGCCTAATCTCCACCGTAAAGACATATTTAAGAGTAGCTGACAAGGCCCATGTCAGTTTGAAGTCTGGGTGTCCATCTTTGGTCCTCAGTTTCTGCCAGCCTCCTTATCCTCTTTCAACAAAATCTCATCTCTCTCTTTCGTCTTCTTCATTCACTCTTTATCAACACCGACTTTCTTTTTCGAAACTAAATAAATTGTTCTCAACTGTACACCTGAATCCAGTTTTCATGTTACAATTATCACATGAATGCATCCATTGCACAAAACATGTCCTGTTTGCTCCCTCAATTCAAGTGCTTGCCAGATTCTTTCTCCATCCAATTCAAAACCCACAATCATCATCATTCAAACCTCCGTAAGATCACATATCTTTTTTTCTTTATGTTCTTTTCTTTTGTGTATTGGATACCCACATCTGATTGATCAATCTGAGCCTGTTATCTGTTTGGAAGTTTTGTTTTTGATCCAGCATTCTTGTTTTCTTTCTGGATTGAATTTGTTAGGATTCAGTTATAGATAGGTTTTCACCCTCACTTTGAAAGAATGCCCAATTTCTTATTATGGAAACTACTACTTTTAAACATTATGGACATTTTAGTTTTACTACTTTGAAAATGTTGTGTTAAGAGTAAGGGACCTGTTATAATCCAAACACTTCTATTTACAGGAGACCTATTACGCTCATACAACTAGTAGATTCTTTACATGAATGAGACTTTAAAGTTGATTATTGTCATGGTTCCTTGTGGAGAATGACAAACTTTTATGAGATAAACTTTAACGGTTTTCACAATGCTAAGCTAGGATTACCCATCAATATATTAGGCTTATGACATTTTATCTTTAGGTTATTGCCATTAGTTTTAAGTTTACAGGAGCTTTTCTCATTTGGCCTGTCCGTTAGGTTTGCTACGAGTTATTATTAATAAATCATGCAATAGTTTATATTCATGAAAAGATATTTTAAATGTAGTGTCTCATTAGAGTTAATCAAAAGTTGCATTTTATGTTCTGAAAGATGCTCCAAAAAAATTAAAATGAGATTCATCGGTTTAAATGCAGCAAAATGCAGAGAGCCTACTATTTCCCCGACTCGGTGCATTTTATCAACTACAGCGCCACCTGTATCAACAGAATCCACAGTTCTTAGTTTAGAGAAGCTACATCTGTCATCTTTAGAACTTCATTCAAATTCAGGTGCTGCTGACAGACAGTGGTCGTCGTCCTCATCATCATCATCATCATCATCAACTGGAGTGCTTGATATTGAAAATTTCAAGCTACCATCTTTAGACTCTCATACAAATTCAATAACTGGGAGCAGACCGTGGGCCTATAAAGGAACAGCGTTGCCATCAGAATTTACCACAAAAGAATATTCTGATGCAGCCGCTGAAGCAGTTGCTTTAGCAAAGGCTGCAGTAAAAGTTGCCAAGAGTGCAGCAACAATGGCGATGAACATGAACCATCAACAGCCCAAACCGTTAGATATTAAAGAAGAACCTAAATTATCTGAACCAGATAATTCAATAAATGGGTTTGGGTCACAGATCTCAAAAGAAATGGAACCAACAATGGAAGAACTTAAGCTTCTAGAAGAACAACTATCGGCTAACATAGCTGTGAGATCAAAACGTCAAGTGGAACGGAAAGAAAGGAGAATTAGGGCAGCAGAATGGGCTGAAGCTGGTAGTCTGTCTCTGAAATCTGCAGACAGCAGAGGGCGGGGTACCGCTAGTACTGCGGCGGTAAAACCTGGAGCGAGTAGAAGACGCGGCGAGAAAAAAGACGTTTTGGCGTTTTTGGGAGGAATGACTAATGCCAAGCTTTTAACTGCTGCTGAGGAAGTAGAACTTTCTAAAGGGATACAGGTATGAGCTTCTCTTTTTTTACAGTGAAATGCCATTTCGTCCCTCCAGAGGTTTGGTCAGTTTTGCGACTTTCGTCCAAAGGTTTTTTTTTCGCATTTGGATACTAATCTTGCCATTTTCATTCAGCTCGTTAACTCCATCCACTTTTCTCCATTAAGTTGGGGGTATTTTCATCATTTTTGTTAACTTAAAGGGCAATTTGGTCTTTTGAATACTTGTACATTATACTAAATGCTTGTACATAAAGTGAAAAAGACTAAATTGCCCTTTAAGTTAACAAAAAGACGGAAATACCCCTGACTTAACGGAGAAAATTGATGGAGTTAATGAGCCGGATGAAAATGGCAAGATTTCAAACCTTTTGGATCCAAATGCAAAAAAACAAACCTTTGGACGAAAGTCGCAAAACTGGCCAAACCTCAAGGACGAAAATGACATTTTACTCTATTTTTTATTTATCTTAAGAGTTATGTGATTACTTAGGGGTGTTTGGATTTGCATAGTGAAGCCGATCTATGAATATTTAGGTGTCATATAATTAGAATATGATTGGTTTGCAGACATACATACACCAATTCTTTCTGCATTTGTGTTATAATATGTTAACATTTGAATGCTTTTAATAGAGCAATTTCTTTTTAGTATTTATTAGGTGTTGTCTTGCAGTATTTTTTGCAAATTTGTGAAGCGTTCTTCCTCTAAATTTCTTGTTGTATAACTCAGGACTTATTGAAATTGCAAGAAGTGCACAAAGAGCTGGAAACCTGTTTTGGGGTCCCACCCACTTTTGCAGAATGGGCTACTGCTGCAGGCATTGATCAGGTACAGTTAGGGAGACGTTTGCATCATGGTGAAGAATGCAGGGACAAAATGGTTAGAAGCAATATTCGACTCGTTATTTCTGTTGCAAGAAGTTATTATGGAACAAAGGTCCATCTTCAGGATATTGTTCAGGTACACGCATCATTATCATAATAAACTAATAATAATCTGGATCGTTGAATTAAACCACTTGACTTGTTTGGCCTGTTTGACCCGTTTCGTTTGTAGCTAAAAGTTTTGATTTGACCCGTATGGAATTAAACATAACCAACCGACCCGTTTCAGGAAGGAATTCGAGGCCTGGTGAAAAGTGCAGAGAAATTTGATGCTTCAAAGGGTTTCAAGTTTTCAACATACGCTCATTGGTGGATAAGGCAAGCTGTCCAAAGGTCACATGCTGAACAGAGCAGGATAATTCACGTCCCCGTAAGAAAAGCCAATGATCACATGTGATGGGCATATTTGTCTTTTCACACGCTTCCTCATAAAAATTTGTTGCAACTTTTTTTATGTTTTTTTTTTCTTTGATTGTACAGTATTATATGGTGGAGGTGCAATCTAAGGTGAATGAGGCCAGACATCGATTGTATAAGCAGCTTGGAAGAAAACCGACTCGGGCAGAAATTGCAGTTGAAACGGGCATCTCCATTAAAAGGATTCAATCTGCTGAACATGCCCCTAAACCAGCCCGATCTATTGATATTCCTGTTGGGTTCGATAACAAAACCAAACTCACGGTTTGTCCCATCTCATGTTTTTCATCATAATGGTCGGGCGGTTTGGTTAACGGGCTTGTACATGTCATTTTGTGCGGGTAAGGTTGGGTTGACCCGAGGCCAAAACACTTTACCTTTAAAATACTAGCATGTGATATATGCTTACAACCTAAGCAGTTAATGCGGTAAAAATCTGTCAAGGACCGATATTTGAGATATTGAAAATCGTGGTGGGATATCGGTAATCTTAATATCATTCAGAATTTATACATATAGCAATTTAACACAAACAATTCAGTATACTCCCCTACCATTAACAAATTAACCTTTTGCAACTTGCAAAACAACAATTATAGCAAGTTGGAACTGATTAAGACTAAAACACTAACAATTAATAATTAAGACTTAAAACACTAATAGCAGCCATAAGAAGAAAGACGAATAGTAGAACTAAGAAGAAAAGTACTGATATCAGGAAAATCGGTGATATGTCTGTCAATTTTGCCGATAATAGGGTACCCATATTCTAACCGATATCTAACCAGAGCACCGAGATCTCACCAGAGCACCGATATGTCGGTGATATATCGCGGTATTAACTACATAGAATTTACAACACATTATAACTATTTCGATAGTAATATAACATATTTGGTTTTTTAGGACCTTATTGACGATCCTGACCAAGAGACACCTGAGGAGGTATTGATAAAACAAACAATGTCCGAGGACTTAGAGAAGGTGTTGGGTACATTAAACGAAAAAGAGCAAAAAGTGATTAGGTGGCGATTCGGGTTAGAAAATGGCAATACCCGAACATTGCAAGAGATTGGCGATGTAATGGGTGTGAGCCGTGAACGGGTCAGACAAATTGAATTGTGTGCGTTTCGCAAGTTAAGAAACACAGATAGAACGGAGATTTTACGCCAATACCTGCCACAATAAGTCATGCTATCAGGAATCACTATGGGAATGGTAATGATAGCTGATGGAATGGGAATGGGTATGAAAGGTAGAATATGTATATGCAAATGTGTACAGGGAAATCTTATGCAGTGAAGGTAATCAGGTCGGATTAAGTGATGGTTTTCCCTTGACCCGAACCATGACCTTGTTGCGAGACGAGTAACTATACAGGCTATTGCAAGACTTTTTTTTTTCTTTTCTTATTATTTATCTTTTTTAGCCATGTCAATGTATCATAATTCATAACATAATCAGGATGTTTGGTTCTTTATTCGTGCATACAAGGGAAATGATTTAATTGAGTTGTCCAATTTAACATGATCGAATTCTATTTAAATTATTACAGGTTATTTATTATAATGATTTGCTTAGTGTAGCTTTCTATTTGTAAGTAAGTGGTTAGACCAACGACAACAATCAACGAATTCAACAACTGTAGGATTGTTTACAATCCCAAACGATGATGACGATGCGAGAAACAATGAAGAATTGTCTAATTCGAATGGCGATGCGAGAAACAAATCAAGAAGCTTATACCCTAGTGAAATTACAAGAAGCTACTCAAAAACTTAAGAAAACCAAAGTTGAACCCAAATCTGTAGTAAAATATTCCATTTGTGATCACAATAAAGGCATTCTTCCATTACCTACACCAGACATGCATGGGTCAAAGAAATGTTATTAAGCCTCAAACTGCTAAAAGAACCATAACCACAGTAGAATTGAAGACAGAAAGTCAAAGGATTATATTATTTTTATAATGACAAATATACCCCTGGGCATATTTGTAGAGGAAAAAGGTAACAAATGTACCATATTAAAATAGAATTAAGTGATGATGAGGAGGTGATTCCAATTGTTCCTACTATGGAAATTGCTCAAATCTTAATAAATGTCATAGAAGGAAGTAATCTTTATTAGGTAGTAACAGGCTATTATGGGAAACAAGACTTGCAAATTCTGATGGATACAGGAAGCTCCCACAATTTTATAGATGCAACCTTGGTTAAGAGATAAGGGTGCCACACAATGTCAAGAAATCCTATGTTAGTTAAAGTTGCTAATGGTAAACAAAGATATGTGACAAGATGATAACTAAATTTGAATGGAAAATGCAGGGCTTCATGTTTGAAACTGATATGTATGTGATGCCTTTGGGTGGATGTGATCTTGTTGTTTGAAACTGGATGTGTATGTGACACTACTACCCAGGGGTGCAAACTAGCAGAACAACTCGTTAGCTACTTGAGATCGACTCGAGAAAAAGCTCGAAATGAGCCGAGCTTGAGCCTAAAATAAAGCTCGTTTATTTATCGAGCCCGAGCTTGAGCCTGCCATGTGAAACTCGCCAGGCTCGTCGAACCTTGAGGTAATATTAGTTTTATTAATATTTAATAACATATACCTCTTATTTAAAAATCTCTAGTAAACGAGCCGAACCGAGCTTATTTAAACTTGTTTACAAGCCGAGAACCTAAAAATAAGCTTGTTTAGTAAACGAGCCTCAGCCTGAGCTTCACTTATTGAGCTCACTAACCTATACGAGTCTATTATTTATGTATTTTTATTTATATTTAATTAATAGATTTTAAATGAGCCGAGCCCAAGCTTGAGAAACAACCAACGAGCCGAGCTCGAGCTCTCATAAGTTAATCGAGCTCGAGCTTGGTCGAGCTCGGATGGTTTGCACCCCTACTACTACCTTAATCAGTTGTCCTGCACCTACCACTACAGAAGAGGATCCTGATTATTTGCAAAACTACAAAGAGATGTTTAGTGATTTGCAGCCTTTACCTCTAAGAGACGCATCTGACTATAGGATTCCTTTGAAGCCAGTATACCTTATCATCCCATGACTCTACAACACCCACTTACATAACATTCTTTGCCATATTCTATATGGCAGGCACACGATGTTTACATGGCATACTTGTTAAGTGCCATTTTCTACAAGAACAAGTTCTCTCATTATTGGTTTGTCCCTTCCCCCAATCAGCTGTTTGTTGAAAGATTCACACATGTTATTCAACAAGACATTAGTCTTGGCCCTCCCTGTTAAAACATACATTGAACAGTTAAACAACAGTTAAACAAGACAATGTTTAATAGAAATGAATCAAATAGAAACATGCATACCTATGAAATGTGATCTTGCCAGGGGAGATCCAGGGGTGTTTTGGGGGTTCCCAGGAACCCCCTCGGTTTGGGAAAAAAGTAGTGGAAACCTTGTATGATTTGGAAAAAAAATAGTGAGAATTAGCGAGAATTTACCAAAAGGAACCCGATGAAAAAATTCCTGGATCCGCCACTGGATCTTGCCCAGCTTTTTGGTGGAATTTGACTTAACCACTCATACAGATTCTTACCAACCCTTTTAATAGCTGCCAGTTTCCTGTTGAACTGTGGTACTTTAGTAGCACAAACAACCTCCCATAACATTTCCTTGAAGAAATTGCCACTCCATTTTGGTTTTATATTCTCATGGATGTGCCTCAAACACTACCTATGCTCAGCCAAAAGAAACACCTTTGATAGTACTGGTACTAGACCCTATAATGCATACATGTAAGAATTAATTGTATCATTAAGCATGTAAGTATTAATTCAACCATTAAGCATGCAACCTAAACAACTTACCTTTTGTCTATGAGATATAAATGTGAAGTAGGAGTCTAGAACAAGATCTATATCATCTGCAAGATTCTATAAGAACCATCCCCAAGAGCTTTTCTTTTCAGCTTCCACTATATAGTATGCAATAGGATATATTCCATTGTTTGCATCAATGCCCACAACCGTTAATACTTGCCCAGGGAAGAGACTCTTCATGAAACACCCATCTAACCCTAAAATGTTCCTCCCACAGAGCTTGAATCTTGCATTGAGTGCACCCAAACAAATGTATATTCTCTAGAATTGTCTTGTTGGACTTGAAGGATTGAACTCTCTTTCCACATCTAATTTAACTGTTGTATCATAATTGGATCTAAGTAGCTCTTCACAATACTCCCTTAACATAGAATACTAAGCTTTGAAATTACCTTCCAAAGTGTGTAAAGCCATAACCTTTGCCCTGAATGTCTTTTGCAAACTGATTTCAATTTGGTTTTTCTTCTGCAAATGGTCTTGAAGTGCCTACAGTGGAATTGAAGGGTTCCCCTCTAATATACTATCTACTTCTCTTGCAACAATGGCTACAGTGTATAAGTATAACCTGACGTTTCTTATTTGAGGAGAAGTGTGCTTATCCATAAAAGTTTTACACACCAAGGTTGAGAGCCTTTAGATCTTGAAACATGTAGGACCCATTCACTAGTGGGCTTTGGAAACCTAACTATATTGGAGTAGTTGGATTTATGTATTGCCTTGTCTATCTTTTGAAGGTTCCCCTACTTTTTGGGTGGCCTCACTAAAATCAGTAAAGTTCCTAAACTGCGTATGTGGTTGCATGCCTTGTAAATTAGGATTTATACTACGACAAACAACACAAAATCTATGGTTTTCATTCCTTCTTATAACCACCTACCTTCCACTCTCCAATGCATGCTCTTTAACCAACAACTTGATGTCCTTTTTGTTTTTAAACAACTACCCAACATAGAATGGTACATTCACACCCTTCAGCTCCATTCTCTTCTTTCTCAGTTTCTTCAGACCCTTCTTTAGTGGAGGGTCATTTCATCATCTTCTGCACTTTCAAAATCTTCAAGGTCTATCTCTGTGGCATCCTCTTTGTTTTGTTCTCCATCATCTTGGTCTACATCATCATGATCTTCTACAACTGAACTAAATGCCTCCGTATCTACTTCAAGTTCTTGAATCTCATTGCATTTATCAACATCGTAATCTAACTCATCACTATCATTATGACTCTTCCTCCTATAATTTTACCTTTAAGCACCATTTTCTCATCATCCTCATTAGTCTCAGGTGCCTCATGTTCCATTCTGTAATCTGGATCTTTAGAATCCTCCTCATCATCAATAAAATCATTTTTGGACTGCTCCGTTTCTTACTCATTATAAATAAACTGCTCATCATTTCCATTACCTAAGTCATTACCATTTACACCATTCACACCTAAATCATTACCAACACCTAAGTCATTGCCACCATCCCAGTCATTACCATTCACATCATTCACACCTAAGTCATTGCCATCACCTAAGTCATTCCTACCATCTAACTCATTATCTCTTAACTGATTACCACCTAGATCATTAACAACCTCATTTACAACATTTCCTACTTGATTAACATTACTAACACCAGCTGCATCACCTCCTAATTCCACATTATTGCCATTTTGGACACCATCATCCATCCACTGCAGTGCAAGTCTTCTAACACTAGAACAAGCTCTAGGACGAACATTCCCTACAAATGGGCCGCCTTCGTCAATCTCTTGAATTACAAAATTTGATGTAGCTTTAGGCGACACAAAATATGTGTCAATTTTTGTTACCAAATGCTCAACAACACCTCTATCTCGTAATCCTACCAACATATTAACATATATCTATCACATCCTGATAAGTCCCTAGAGATGTAATACCTTTATCCAAACTTTTAACAGGAATCTTAAAATGATAATACACAACTTCATCTTTTGGATGATGCAGCATCTTAAACATGGCATTAAACTCCGTAACTGAGAATTTCATCAGCATTTATGTAATCAATGTACTTCATTTTACCTTTTACATACTTCAACATAGGATTATCAATGAACCCCCCCACCATGGAGCAGATGAGTGCTGAACATTGTAGGCTCACCAACTGAAATAAATAAAAACAGAGGTGGAACTAGGTTACAATTTTCATGTTATTAGATAAAATCTAGGTTATCAGTTACTTACCATCCGCCTCCTCATAAGGATCAAAATGTTGAGCGGCACCACGAATACACCAAGTTGTGATGCCGATCATGATGGAAATCGTTGGATTGTAGGCTTGTTCGTTTAAAGAAGATCATCACACGGATGGTTTTTGTTAAATGTGTTAATTTGGGGGTTCAATCGAATGAGACGGTGTTAGGTCAAAAATAAATTAAATAGGGTATTTCTTTTAACGTAAATTTGGATCACTGACGGCTAGAGTATTATCGGGTCACCAGCGGGATCATCTGATCATATCCATCTTCACTAGGCATAATGCCTTACATTAATTCTGAAGGAAACTCAAAGCCATGGGCCATTAAATATGGTATTTAATAGGTTTTCGTCTTCACCCATCACTAGTGCTATGCTTCCCACAACTCCGATCCATCATATTATCGGAGTTTCTACTTAATCATCTTTCTCTAAATCATAAGGGGGTTCGACTTTTCAGATCTAAACCATCACAAAAAAATTTATCTCCATTTCCAGTGGTCAGTGGCGGGGTATCGATCGGTTTGAGGGTTGAGCAAACAGTGGGCGTATGATGTAGAGAGATGGAGAAAAAGAGAGGAGGGTTCGTGTTGCTGCTATCGACTCCGCTTGAGGGAAGATCGTGGTTGACGGAGGTTGGGTGGTGGTGGTTGTTGGCTGTTGGTGGCGGCGGAGAGAGTTGAGAGAGGGTTTATGTTTATATATTTTTTAATTTTAGAAAATTCTTGTTGTTTTATTTATTAAATATGTTTTAAATAAATGAGCAAAATTAAGTTACCCTCACGCGCAATGCATATGATCAGACTTAACTAGAAATTTTGACAGGGTTAGGGGTAAAGAACAAACGGTGTAAGGTTTAAAAACAGAAAGGACGATTCCTGACTTTTTTAAAGTTAAAGGACATCCACTGAAAACTAATGTAAACATAAAGGACGGAAAATGTAATTTACCATTTTCTATTTGTATTTGAGTTTGCTATACATAGGAATTTATTAAACTCTTCTTATCTTTTCTTCTAAATTTGTTACACATGTTGCTGCGGATTTCTTTATGACGAAACATTCATAGGAAATCCATAAGAAGATGTCTGCGTAGCAAATCTATAGCACAAGCGTTTGACTTAAAATTTCCTTGGCGAAAGTTTGTAGCTGGTAGGTGTTTTTGTAATTGTGGCTTCGGTATATGTTACCTTTGTAACCCAACCTTAAATTCTAGAGTTGATATTATTTTTATAATTATAGTTGCTTTAAGAGTTGTATTCACGAGTGCCTTCGAGGTGGAAGAAAAAAGATTGTAGCTTAACCTACTCTCCATTAAATTTGAAAGATGTTGCATATATCACAGTAGAGTACATAACTACACATATAAAATGAAACAGTTATATATATATATATATACATATATATATATATACATATATATATATATATATATATATATATATATATATGTATATGGAGTTGGTTAAAAAGGTCAAAATTTTAAAAAATGTAAAAATCATATAATGTCAATCATAAAACACACCAAAAACCTATAAATTACATAATAAAGATTACTAAAAACACTATATCTGTGAGTTTTGTTTTGTGTTTTGGATGATAAGGCTCTAATTATCCAATAACTAACATTATGTGTTTTGTGTTGATTATCATGTTTTGTATTATATTTATAGTTCTACGATTGTTTGTTTAGAGTTTTTATGGACTGCTAGGGTTTGATTATCGTGTTTTAGTAATTTTCACTTTGTTATTTATAGGTTCTGGTTGTATTTTAAGGTTGAAATTATTGTATTTTATAACTTTATACACTTTTTAGGTGATTTAGACTTTGTAGTCAAACCCCACATTATATATATATATATATATATATATATATATATATATATAACATGTAAGTACCGGGAAAAAACCCTTTTAATTGTGAAAACTTAAAAAACCTTTTTTTTTCTTGAAACCCTTAAAAACATTTATGTGTGATTTTTTTTAAATGTTAAAAGCTTAAAATTTCTTATATTTTCTCAATTAAAAAGTTACTTGTGTATCATTTCCCTATAGGCAACTTAATGGTGGAAAAATAATGTATTCTAACAAAACATATCATAATCTTTATTATTTCTTTTCCGTCATTGCTTTCTACTTCATCCACATGGTCTGCAAATCCAAATGTTCATCTTCCTCTATCAAGTAAATTATTTAATCAACTTCGTGGGTGTCATTCTATCAATCATGAGTATGATGCTCCATCTTCCTCAAACATAAAATTTTTGAATCCAACATCGAAACAAAATGGCTAAGTTTAATTTATTAGATTGCAATATAGACTATTTGTAAAAAAAATCCATCATTGATGGTTTATTTATTTTTTAAATCTATCAGTTTGATAGTTTACATTTGTTTAATATAAAGAAACCATATCAATAACGCATCGGTACATGGATTATTACTCGCAAAAGCTAGCCACTTTTGGGACACATAGACAGCTTGCAACATGTAGCATAACCGATTGGCGCAAAAGCTAGCTATAATCTGTGCCACTACTTGCATACACTTGGTAGTTGGTATAAATGAGGTGTATTGATCGGATTAAATCACTTGTAACGCTCAAATTAATACATTTAAGAAAAATGCATTGACTATTTAGGTATTATGGTAGTCAAAAATGGCTATTCACATGATTTTACCATATACAATTTATAGTGAAAACATACAAACAAAACAATAAAAAAAACTTGACTAATTGAGCATCTTAGATAGACCGATAAATGTATAATAGATAAATTGATATTTGTGAAGCTTTAAATCCTAATTGGTTTGTTTTAAAGAAAGTGAAAGTTGAAAGGGTGAATCGTAAAAGAGTCTAAATACAAGCGTTATTTAGTATGGTTATCGTTTATTTGGTATGTTTAAGACGTCTTGGTGAGTATGTTGGAATATTGGTATAAGCGGATGACTAGGGTTATTATATTTGATGTATTGAGTCTTTGTAAATTTATAATTTTAACAAAAATAGTGTCATGGTGTTCATAAATTATGGGCTTTCTTCTCTATTTTGTCAATCGTGTGTGTGTTTTGAACTTGGGCCAACAATTTGCACAAGAAATTTTAGTAAAACACAAATTTATAACATTATTGTTGTTCGCTCTAAAAGATAAAACATTTATAATATGATTTGAAAACATCATGAGAAACTATAAAAAGGAAACGATAGAAACACGAATAGTTTTCTAACGATAGATACACAAATAGTTTTCTAATTTGATTTGAAAAAAATCCCTTCAGAGAAAAAAAATACACGACAAGTTCTTATGATTCAATTATAAAGTCTCGTTCATAATCAAAATATGATCGAAGAATACATTCGCAGATTGCACAAGGTATTATGCATGGATATAATGGACGATGAATCATATTCTTTCTATAAAGTTATTTTGTTCTTGTTAGGGTTGTATATGTTGATGTTGTATAAAGACTTTCCGTTGGTGTTTTTGTTCTCTATTGTTTTATTGAAAAAGAAAAACTAGTATGTATGTTTAATTCTGTAACCAAACAAAATCAAAAGTGAGAAAGCCCTAGTCATAAAATGCAACATTCACGATCCAAAAAATGCCTCATATTCAATCAAATCGTATAGTTATGTCCCCATACGGTAATTAAGTTACGCTCAAGCATTTATAAATTTATCACCATTTAAGACAAGAATTATACCCTTTCGTTATTTAAAGTACATGTCGTCAAAAATAATCATGACAAACTAAAACAAAGAAGATGAGTGCGCAACAAAAGCAGGTGTAGTTATTGACGACAAGAAGGAACATGCAAAGCGTGTTGTTTATGTAAACCCTACAACCTATGTGTAAACATGCATTCATCGTCAAACGTCAAACGGGAAAGCAATAGGTTTTTGGTTTGATAGACATTGTCAAATCTAAAGGACATGTTTTATATATTGAGTACCGCGGGATTGTTTTAATACATCATGTTAAATTGTGATTAGGTATTATACCATATACATGTCTTAAGGTGCATTTAGCACCTTCCCACTTTTTTAGTGTCTACCTATTTCTAGATTTCATCTAAAATGTTGCACTAAAAATTGATTTAAAATAAAGATTAGTTTAATAAAACTTTAAATTAAAGAATGAATTATTTCTCCAAACTTAGTAATGAAAAATATTAGTTTAACAATCTTTTTATGATATTTTAGTATCATAGTCCGAGTCACATTATCATTTATTATTAATAGTTTTTTTTGTTTCTATTTACATATATTTAACATATTAATTTTTATATTAAACATGGATAACTTTCAAATTGCAATCCTTCAATGCAATTTGCTATAGTTGATAAATTAGGTTAATAAAATTGTGGCAAATTGGGAACTGAGCACAAAATTTGACAAAACCTAGCTCGAAAATCTAGGGTTCCGCAGAACTTACGAAAGCAAAATCACAGAGCAACCAACTCCAACAAACAATGAACGGAGTCTAGGTTGATGGATATGGTCGTCCTAAGTTAGCTGATGGATTCTACGGAGTCAAAGACACCATAAAAATGTTGAAAGGTCTATTATTGGTCCTTTAATTCATCGAGTAACTAAACAACATTAAAAGTTAGAAAGTCATACTCACTATGTAATGCAGAATTTAAGATCCAAGAAATACCTCATATTCAATTGAATCATACAATTCTCATCCGTATACACGGTAACTAAGTTATGCTTGAGCATTTATAAAGTTACCACCAATTAAGACAAAAATTATACCCCTTTTCATCTTTTAAAGTGCTTCTCGTCAAAGATAATCATGGCAAATTAAAATAACGAAGGTGAGTGAGCGGCAAAAGCATATGTAGTTATTGATGACAAGAAGAAGAATCATACAAGTTGCTCATATAAACCCTATGACCTATCTGTTAACATGCATTTATCGTCAAACGGGTAACATGTCTTAAATTTAATAGACATTGCCAAATCTAAAGGGTATGTTTTACATTGAGTAATGCTGGACGACTGTATTTATACAATGTATTAAATTACGATTAGGTTATCCATATACATATCTTTATTACCTTCATATTTACTTTAGAAAATAAAAAAAAATCATCCAATATTTTCTACCTATCTTTATTACCTTCAGATATAACTTTTATATGTATGCTTTCGGTCAAACAAACAAGACTTATTTAGAAAAAAAAAACTAGTAAAATAAATAAGTAAATTAAAGAATAAATACTTTGTCCAAAACTATTCCCGTTGCTATTTCTATTTCTATTTCTATTTTTATTTTCAAATTTTTAAATTTAAATTTAATTTAATTTAATTTAATTTAAATAATATTAAAAAAAGGACGATAAATAGTAGGTTTTATTATTCTTTTATTTTACATTCTTTTTAACAAGATGAACCAGGTTTTTAAGATCACGATTTTTTTTAAGATTTTGGGACTAAAATACGTGTGTAATTCGTATGTTAATACCCATTTATACAACTAGTGTGTTACACCAGCGCTCTGCGGCGGGGCGACCCAATTTTTAATGGAAACGTAGAAGCAATAGTAAAAATAACGTCAGTGACAAAAACTCGTTTGATTTTGGTTTGGTTCATTAAGATACCAACATTTACCGAAAGAGAAACAAAAAAAAAGTCATGATAAGACCAAAAAAATACCGAAATGTGTTCACATTGATCGAAACAATAAAAACGAATATCAATTCCGAACTTGTGTTGTTCGGTTAGTATTAGACTGTTCATTTTCTTACATATACTACATTAGGTTTGATTAAAACTTAAAAAAGAAAAACAAAAACAAAAAATAGACAAAAAAAGGAAAGATGAAAAGAAATTCATAAAAGTACAAAAATCACTGTAGCTAAGAAGTTTATAAATTATATATATAATAATAACCTTACTCTATAAATTTAATATCTTAATAAACCTAGTAGTAGGAGACTTGGGTTTTCTAACGGTGACTCAAGTTCAATTTCCGCTTATGTCATATTAGAGTGGATATAAGCAATGAAGGATTTGCACTAGGCCTTGTGTGAGCTCGTCAGTTCGATTCCCGAGCCCAACCGGGTTTTCGATCCACCGTGTGTTACGCCAGAGAGTTTTTCTCTTTTGGTGGCACAACGACTACCAAGTGGCAGCCGGCGGTATGGTTTCCCGGGGAACGCCCCAAAAAGCAAAACTTTGAAACCAACGTAGGCCTGGTTAAAATAACATAGCCGGCCAAATTGAGGCAATACGGGACTCTCCGATTCACATGAAGTTCACCGTTCAAAAATAATAATAAAACAAAATAAGTATATGAAAAACTTTCAAAGCGCAGGCCCTTCCATGCAATTTGCTAAAGTTGGTAAATTAGGGTTATAAAAAAATTGGGGCCAAATCGGGAACTGAGCACAAAATCCGACAAAACCTAGCTCGAAAATCTAGGGTTTGTGAGAACTTACGAAAGCGAAATCATCGCAGAATGAACGGAGTTCAAGAAGATGACAACAGTCGTCCCAAGTTAGCTGATGAATTCTACGAAGTTCAAGCGATCAGAAAGAAAAGATGTCACAAGGTCTATTATTGTTTCTTCTTCTTCAATTCGTGTGTTTGCTAATTATTATTTTTTTAAATCATCAGCTAGTTTAAATCTCTTGATCTTACTTGGTTATTTTGTGTGTATCTGACGATCTTTGCTTTTGGAAAAAAAGGGGAAAGTGCAGTACTTTGTGAAATGGTAAGTGCCCTAATTCACTTCTTTAGGGTTTTGATTTATTAACAATTTTAAATGGTAATTATAATTATCAAAAATAACTATGTCATGTTTCTGGATCCTTGTAATCGGAGAACTAGTTCAAGTAGTAACTAATTGATCTTACTAACATGAAATAATTGGTCTAAGATGTTTAGATTTGAGTAGTGAAGAATGGGATTGTCTACTGAATCAACTCTAGTTAATGTGATATATTGATCGAGGGTTTTTAATTCCGAATTCATGACTCGATTGCTATGTTAATTTGAAATCCTTTCATGGTAGTCTTGTATCGTTTTATATACGAGTTGGAATATTTGATTTGTTAGTAATTGGATCTTATATGCTTTTGTGTAGGCTTGGATGGCCTGAGAAAACCAACACTTGGGAACCGGTGGAGAATCTTCTAAGTTGTTCGGATCTCATTGACAAATTTGAAGAAAGGTTTTTATTTTCTTTCTTGTATTTTATGTTTATTTTTTCTTCTTTCTGGTCAGGGCTGGTTAATTTCAGGCATCACTCAAGTTAACACATGTTATGATTTAAGCATACCATTCATGACGACTAAATTATAGGAAATTTCTAATTATCTCACCCTCCACCATGTTTCAAAAGGTCTTATAATGGTCACATATGTATGGCCGTTAACACCCAAACGCTCGAAAGTTTGAGAGCAAACTGTCTCTCCTAGTTATGTACTCGAAAAGACACCCGATTGAAACCCTAGAGCTCAATACAATCAGTTCCGGCCTAAAATTAAACAACCCTCACCATATATATGTATTCGCTAAGAAGTTATATAATATAATCTCTATCATTGAAGTCTATCGTTGTCTTACCATGTATGCTTAACCTTGAAATCATGCATCAAACGAATTTTGACTATTAAATGGAAGAAAATTTATGTGACACTAATTGCGTTCTTATTGTTTGATTGAAAGAAAAATGAGGTCAGAAAGACCTACGAATAGACCAAGTCAAGCAAGCTTTTCATCAGCAAGTAGGAAGTTAACAAGGTTCTCCTCACATTACCTATATATAGCTGCTTGTCGGAATATAATGTTTTCCAGACGGAAATAAAGGTTTTTTAGTTTGGGGTTTGGGGGGGGGGGATGTATTGGTTAACGAGTCAATTTGGGTTATTATTTTATGCATGCGTGAAACACTTTTTGTTACAAAAGTACTCAAATTTATATTATAAACAGCTAGGGTGTGAGACATGAATTCGGAGGTTCTTTTATTTCAATAGTAGTTAACTTCACTTTCACAATATTGGTTGCTGATCATGTATTTGTCATTAAATGTGTGGTTTTAGGTGTACTTTGGTGACTGCTCCGGGGAAACCCTATACAAGACACCCATAAAGCTGAGTCCCATGGCTTTAGAGAATGAGTTGAGCTTATAAGTAGTAAGTACATCAAATGAGACACACCTAAGTACTATTGTTGCATATGATGTATAAAATTTTATTCTGCTTCAGATCTTGAATGCATTGCTCTCTCATTTAGTTTTAGATCTTGAATGCATTGCTCTCTCATTTAGTTTTGGCTGAATTTAGACGGATGATGCCTTTTGTAGTTTTATTTTTTTTTTCCTATAGAGGTTTCCTGTTAGGCCATATTTCGGATATAAAACAAAGTCATCGATATTAACTTTTGTTTTTTTTTTAAATAGCTAAATTTGCACACCATGAGGATTGAACCCCTGACCTCTCCTATCCTAGGCTATTCCTTAGTGGATATCAATATTAACTTAATTCATTTTCATTCATAGAATGTATTGTTGTGTTGATACCAATTCTTAGATTTTTACCTCAAACCTTAATTACTTTAACATGCAAATTATACACTACTTATTGCAATTAACGAATGCATTCATGGACCATATTTAACTAAACTTATATATTTTTGAAAGTGCTTATGCTATGTTACAATTTACAATGATTGGTCTTTTTTGGAGAAGTTACATATTTTATTAGGGGCTTACTATACACGTCACTGATAATCTAATCCTACACTGTTTACCGTGTGAGGTTCATTGAATGGTCATTTTAAGGTTAGGTTTTGCGTCATAACCCCCTACTTCTAGACATCTGTATGAGGACTCGTCGAACCACCGTTTAAAGGTTAAGGTTTGCATCATAAACCTAATTAAGTGGCCGTTCGAGTTTTTCATCCAACGACCATTTGGGTATAGCCAGGTGGTGTAGGACTAGTAGGGACCATTTTGATATGTCACACACTTGAGTGTTTAAAGATTATATGTCACAAGCATGAATATTTAAAAATCATATATTTTGATGTTACAAACTTGTCACTTTTTATTGTTAATTAGGACCTCTTTTTCGTTACAAATTTTCCATCGTAGGAAATGCGGATAAAATAGTGTATAGAGAGAAACAAACTTGAAGTTGTGTGCCTAATGATTTGTTTGAGGAAGGAGGCAACGGTAATACAAGTCTTGTTAAATGCAATTTAACCGATTGATGTTGGAGAAGATTTTAATAAGCGGCGAAGTCAGATTTTTAATATATCGTACATATAATGATTGATGTTATCACCAGTGGATATATAACTAGCTTAAGAAGAAAATTAGTAACCACCTTGATCTCATATTTTAGAAAATTACATCATTTATAAAAAATATATATTTCTTCTTGCTTGCCATGTGAGAAACATATTATCCATTTTAATGAATAAATAGAAAAATGATGTAAAATAAATGAGAATATCAGAATTCTATATATTCAACATATAATTTAAACTAATATATGAAATAAAGCAGGAGAGATAACAAAGATATATCCGCATTCATAACACTCACTCTCAGATATATATTTGTATTTATTATACACAGTTAACAACACACTTCAAGATGTTGTTAGATAGGTATTTCAGGACTTGAATTAATCGATCGATATTACTAGATTAGATATGTTGACTCATTAAAAACCTTACAAAGAAAACCTAGTTGGACAAAACTTAGTTAAGAGAAAAAGAGTACATTGTTATAATTCTCCCCCTAAATTCAACAAACATCTTTCAATCTGCGAAGACCGATCTAGCGTGATAGCTTCTCGAAACTGCTTCTTGGTAAAGGTTTCGTGAACAGCTCAGCTAGATTTTCTCTTTATTTGATCTGGCAAATATCAATTTCCTCTTCTTTCTACAAGTCATAAGTTGAGAAGAACTTTGGTGAGATGTGCTTTGTTCGATCACCCTTGATGAAACCTTCTCTAATTTGAGCTATGCAGCCAACATTGTCTTCATGAATAATCGTCTCCTTCTTGATCTGTTCTAATCCACATACTTCTTGTATGTGATTAATCATTGATCTCAACCACACGCATTCTCGACCGGCATCATATAATGTTATTAGTTTATCATGATTTGATGACGTTGCTATAAGTGCTATCTTAGTTGACTTCTAAGAAATCGTTGTGCCACCATATGTGAATACATAACATATTTGAGATTTTGTTTTGTATGGATTTGATAGATATCCAGCATCAGCATACCCAACAAGATGGGACTTTTTATCCTTTGGGTAGTAAAGACCTAAGTCATGTGTCCCATAAATATATCGAAATATATGTGTTAATCCATTCTGATGTCTACCTGTTGAGGTTAAAATATATCTTGCTAGTACAAGTACCGACAACACAATATCAGGTCTTGGGGTATTTGCACGATACATTAAAGCACCGATTGCACTTAAGTACGGTACTACTTCTAGACAAGTACTTCTTTGTCTTTTTCTTGATGGCAGATCCAGCGATCTTACAACCATGGATATGCTAAACGGATGAGTTTTTTCTTTGTTAAAACGTACTAACATCTTTTGGATGTAATTTGACTGAAGGACGGATGTACCATTACGCAAATGCTCGAATTGAAGGTCGAGACATAATTTTTTTGTACCAAAGTCTTTCGTAGCAAATTCTCTCTTTAATAAATTAGCTTTTTTTTCAATCTCTTTGGGAGCTTCGATGATGTTATATCATCAATATTGACTGCTATAATAGTGAAATTTGAGAGTAATCATTTTATAAAGACACATTGACTAATTACATCAGACTTGTATCTTTTTTTTTCATGATATTCACTGAGTCGCTTGTACAACATATGACCAGTCTTTGAGACCATGAAACACCTTCTTAGATTATAGCACACATATCTCTAAGGTATTAATTTTTTTAATGCTTTAGGCATTTTTAATCCTTTAGGAATTTTTATGTAGATGTCATTTTCAAGTGTCCCGTATAAGTATGCAGTGACAACATCCATAAGTCTCATTTGAAATCCTTCTGAGATTGTAAGGCCAATTAGAAATCTAAGGGTTACCTCAACCACCACAGGGGAATACGTTTCCACATAAACTAGTGTGCTACAAGGCGTGCCTTATATCGTACAATCTCACTCTTTTCATATTTCTATAGCAAACACCCATTTATAACCTATTGGTTTGACGTCTATGGGTGTCTAGACTACAGGTCCAAAAACATTTCGCTTTTCAACCAAACCTAATTCAGTGTCATACCCCAGCCGATGGCGAAAACATCAGGGCGGGACGAAATAGATTGCAAGAGACTTTATAACGACTAATTGTGAAAAGTATTTAAAAAGTAAATTCTCATTTCATTGCTAACAGTTCAAGTACAAGATTTGGAAACAAAAGTACAACGAGGTAACATAATGACTAAACTATGAAACATGAGTTAAAGTTTGGTGCGTGTCTACTCCTTCCTACAAGATTCTTTTCAATGCGTCACGATCACAATCCTGCAAGATATAGTGAAATAACATGTCAACACATAAAGTATTGGTGAGCATACATGTTTTTATGTACTAGCATAAGTATAAAAGAGTCTATCGAGATCCACATGGCAAAAACGTATACAAAGGCATAACATGACATATCTAGCATGCATCACCTACCTGTCAACCCAAAGATTCCCACTAGTGTAATCTTGTCGTTGCAATGACAAGACCATTTTATATGTATAAACTTAACATGACCTCAAGAATATGGGCGGCGTGTTACTCCTACAATGCTATACATGTTAAGGGAGGCTTGTACGAAGTTAATAACAAGTATTGTGCTAGTACAGTTTCTAGCATGCATGTATTTCTAAGCATAAACTTATAAAGTATGTATATCGTATTCGATTGTATGAATAATGTGTTTGTGTATAAGTGTTTATGTGAGTTTTTATATGATATACTCACAGTTTGCGTAGATTCTCACGAAAGTGAGTTTGATGAGTTCTTGAATTTGGAGCACCGAAGTTACTCTAAATGGAAAAATGAAGGTGTATAAGTATATGAGGTTCATAAAGAGTTGGATTCGGATTTAAGTATAAAAGTATACGTACACAAAAGTATATCTTGTCTAAATACTCGTTTGGACACTAAGTTTTCATGGGTCCTAACGTTCCCATTAGAATCATAAATGGGGAGTCTAGAACTAAGATAATCTATCCTAAGTCCTTGACATCTAATCATAACCTGATTAACATCAAGAATTCGGTTAATAAATATATATTATATATTTTATAGTATAAGTTATAGTTATGTTCATGTATTATCATGTAAGTCAAGCATGGAGGTAAGATGATTTCCATCCAATAAATCTCATTGTATGATTCACCAAAGCACAAAGTCACCAACTTAGTTGATGTTGATGACCCGGTTGGTCACGAATAAAATGAAAATACAACTAACTAGTCTTACTAAGTAGCCAAATAAGAATAACCTGAGCGTGTCATACCCAACATGGCAAATGTTGGAGGCAAGGGGGTTATCTTACTTTGGTTCGTGGAAGTTACTTAGGTATTCTTGCCACTAGCACAAGTGAGGTAGTGGAACAAGTTTGAAGAGCCAAAGCTTCCATGGTTCACACTTACACATACATAAGTCTTCCAACATTGAAGGTTGGAAGCTTGAATGGTTTCAACACTTAGAACATATTGGGCATAATTTTGAAGGGATTTTAAGCTTGTTTCTTGGTGGAAATCTACCACAACACAAACCCACAACTATGAGCCTAATTGGAAGCTTGGTGGGTACAAGATTACACCAAGTTTCAATCAAAATATACAAGAAATAAGAACTTGAATCAAAACATAATTTAAAACATTACTTTAGACCTCAAATATGGTGAGGTTCCACCTTAGTTTGCCATGACAAACTTGTGGAAGCCTTCCTAGATGTTATCCAAGTAGATTAGAAGAAGAAAGGAATAAGAAATGTAAAAAAAAGTGAGTGAGAACTCATTTAGAATGCTTGGAACTTTCTACCAAGAACTTGACGAATGGAGAAGATTTGATGTTTTGGAAGTGATTAAAGTGTTTGGAAAGTGTTTAGGAGGTGGTAAGGGGTTGTATTTATAGTTGGGATTAGGATTTGGGTGTTAAATAAGGTGGTTGGGGGTTGAAATGAGGGAGGAGCCAAAATTCGCGTGTTTTAAACATTTTGTCCGCCCAGGTTCGTATGCTACGGCTTGCAGGCCGAAGGCTACGAATTGGTCTGTTTAATTTTTTTTGGTATGTTAAGGGACATATAAATGTGTGAATATCATGAATGTATATGAGTATGATTTCGAATATAACTAAACATTAAGTATGATTTGGTTTCGTATATAAAGTACGTACTCGAGATTGATTAAGTATCATGTATTTATGCACAAACAAGTGTGAATAAAAATGTATTTCCATTATAATTAACACCTCGAATTGTGATATTGGAATTGAAATACGAATGTAAGGTTTCTAAAAATTTGATGCGAATACGAACTTTCTAAAAATAGGAATACGAAAATATGAGCCGTTACATTCAGCCTTCCGCTTGCCATTTTGGCCAATGAATTTTGTGCAAGCATTCTTCTAGAGTTTTAGGTACATAGTCGTTTTCATTGATTACATCCGTTGCTATAGCATATGCAAATATATCATCAACACGTGTTTCATTTCGGTTCCATATTGTACTATTTTGTCCATAATTAATTGGAATCTCATTTTCATTTGGTACCAGTGTGTCTTCTGGAATTTCATTTTTCTCTGTAATTACATTAGTCTCTTCTGGGACACTTACCTCTTCTGGTTTCCATTTACTAAGTTTTCACCAACTGATTTATTCTGCTTTTTTTGTTTACGTGGGCTCTTATCTTTGGAACCTGTTGGTCTCCCACGCTTTCTTTGTATGGTAATCGCTTCTGGGATTACTCCAATTCGAACATATGCATTTGATGCCGGTATATGTGTCTTTGTCACCCTATTTGTATATGTGAATGCATTTGGTAATTCTTTTGCGATTCTTTGCAAATGTATAATCTTTTGGACTTCAAATTCACATGAACCATTTCAGAGGTCGAGATTTGGTAACACTGATGCATTCTATGTTAACTCTTGTGTTACTAGTCTTTCTTTAATCTTATCTCTCCCCTTAAGACTGGGAATATTGTCCCACTAAATTGACAGTCAGCAAAGCGTGCTGTAAACAGATCACCGTTAATGGTTCTAAATATTTAATAATAGACGGGGAGTTAAAACCAATGTAAATGCCCAGTCTTCTCTATGGTCCCATTATGGTACGTTGTGGTGGTGATATTGGTACACACATTTCGGGTACCTAAAAAACTCACATGTGACCATCGCGATGTGGTGTCAATTAAGACTAAGAAATAGTAGAATAGACCACAAGGAGGATGTATAGGCCCACAAATATTCTCTTAGATTCTTTCTTAAAATGATAAAATGAGATGTTTTCTTAAGTCAACTTAGTTGGTAAAGATTTAGTAATAAGTTTGCATAGAGAACATACCCCATATAACAACACTTTCAAATTCTTAAGAGGGTAAGTTAGAATATCATAACTCTATTTTATTCATTCATTGATCTTCGTATATACACATACATCCATATATTGATCTTCGATATATACGCATTCGATAACATATAACTAGAACTAACAATATATGAGATAAAGTAGGAGACAATAAAGATATATTAGAACTCATAACAAAAAAGACTTTTAATAAAAAAGATTAAAAAATCATATAAACTAAATATTTATTTTCTTAAACTTTTGGCCCAGATATTATAGATTATTTATTTAAATAAATAATTTTTATTTCCCTATATTTTCTGTTAACCCTTTTTTTAAATATATTTTGAATTTGATACGATAAAAGGTTTATAATTTGTTTCTTAAATATTTATTGTTTTCCGTTTTGCCATAGATTTCGCTACAGTTTTATGTTCTACATAATATACCTTGGAATACCATAAGAAAATGTCTGTACATGTAGCAATAAGTCTGTGGCATACGTTTCTGAACGTATATTTTCTTAACAAAAATATTATAATAGTGGCTTGAACACTAATCATTTTTGTAACCCTACCTTAAACTTTAAATGATGTATGTGATATGCATATATCATAGTACATCTACTGCTAGACTCAATGAGTCAATTTGTCAAACCATCCTAAACAAGAGTGGTATGCTAGTGGTTGTAGATTATATATCCAAATGGGTTGAGGCTCAACAAACGATCCTATAGGATGGTCGATAAGCTTTTAATAAAATATTTTCTCGTTTTTGAACCTAAGATGTTGATCAGTGGTAGAGAAACTCATTTTTGTAATAACCAACTTAAAATGCTAGGGTGTTAATCATAGATACTCAAATCCTTACCGCTCACAAGCAAATAGGCAAGTAGATATCACTAATAGGGGTTTAAGACAAATCTTAGAAATAACGTGACCATATTGTTCAAATGCCAAAATGATTAGGGTTGTAAACGAACCAAATAAACACGAAAAAGGCCTTGTTCATGTTCGTTAAGGATATAATGTGTTCACGAATGGTTAATGAGCACTTACCAAACAAGATTTTATGTTTTTGTTCGTTCATTTAGGAAAAGAACGTGCTCACGAACACAAATGAACACATATAAAAGTCGGCGAAGACAATGGTGGCTAGAGGTGGATGGTGAGAGGTAGTGACGCTAAACAAAGGCCGATAGTATATTTGGATGTGAATAATGAGAAAGAAAGTGGAATAGTGCATAAATAAGTGGAGATAGAGTTTCCTATTATATTTGTTTAGGTAATGAGATAAATAAGAATTAAAGAATATAAAAGTTTAGATAAAATAAATAAATGCTAAAAAATCTTTAATGAAAAACACAAACAAAGGAACATGAACGAATTTTCACGAACACATTATCGAACGTTCACGAACATAATTTAACGAACATGAAATATGTTCGTGTTCGATCATTTAACTAACCGAACAAAATTTCTTGTTGATGTTTGTTTATTAACGGAACTGTCACACCCCGTATTTTCAACCAAACACCGGTGGGCCCGGGTGGGGAATATCGTGACGTAAGTTGATATCATCATACTCAATTAAACACAAAACAGCGGAAGTCTTGGAGTTTAAATTACTATTACAAACCAAATGTTCAAAGTACGAAAATAATATACAGACGGCTTGTAATGAAAGATCCACATGCGGATCGTAAAATGTACAAAAATATATAACAGACTTTAGGCAGATCTAAGGATTTGCAAGATCCTCTTATATCACTACCGAGCAGCTTCCAGCCTATTTCGTATTATACCTGCATCTTAGTCTTTTGAAAATAAGTTGGTTTTCGCTGGTAAATACACCCGAGTGACTCATTTGAAAACATTTTTAAAAATTAGATTTAAGTGCACAGGGACAAATCTTTTATAACTTGGGAAAGTCAGCGTTGTAACCTTGTTAACAGTTTTACATGTTTGCCAATACATATGGGGCCCAGTACAGAGACCGAGGCATGATTAATGTACACACCACTTATGAACCCACGAAGGAGTTATCCCTAATTTGTGGGTAAAAATAATTTAGCATTCACATCTGTCGGGTGTATGCCTACACCACGTGCTTTGGTCGTGGCCATTAACTAATGTAATGAGACAAGAATATCCAGGACACGGTCATTAACCCCCAATGTTTAAGTTATCAAACAAAACTGATCAAAACGGAATATGCGGATTTACTAGCCACAATCCGGCATTCGATTGATCCAATTTCCAACCAAGCGGTAATAATTTACCGTAACCTAAGCCGTATATGGAAAATAAGTCAAGAGTATTTACCTGAGTTAGTCTTGATTTAAATATGCAAGATTTAATATTTCAGCTGTATTCAAAATGAAATAAGTGAAGATAGCATTAACTGGAAGGCTCTAGTCTGGATTATGGCAAAAGCTAACCAATTAAAATGTTATCGGTCTTATTTAAGTCTTAGACTTAGACCGACTAGCCTAAGGATCAAAAACGGTACGATACGCTAGATTAAGCGATAACCGGATAGAATGTAGTTTAAACCTAACAAGTACTTAAGACTTGTAAAATATGGACAAACAATTAACATTCTGGAATTTGAGATTAAAATGATAAGGTTAAACCTGTTTCGGTTAATTTTCGTAACTAGTTACATATACTTAACCGTACGCATATAAGCGATATCGGGTAACCGGATGAGTCATTAACAAGTTCTAAATGTCATTATACTTTAAATAAGTTGTAATATCAGTAGGATATCAACTTACATGCCCGAAAAGGTTTTGAAACGAAATTATGCCTCATACGGGCGTTTTGGTAATTATATGTCATATAAAAGGAACTTGCATGTATTCTGATGTTATGATCATAAACATTCTGGAAAAATACTTAATTTGTGATATATTATCAGTAAGATAGCACACATAAGTGTGGTTTATTGTATAAGACCAAACTATGCACTAAAAGGCATTTTGGTCATTAAAAAGTTTAGTTTACGATATTATACTAAAATCAGTTTATGATCAGAATATTAACATCATAATTTGTTAATTACATTAACATATCAGTAGGTAATTCAGTTGCAAGTTCATTGTTGATTAAAACCTTGTTTTATGTAAAAAGGGCATTTTAGTCAAAATTTGACACTTTACGGACTTTTGCATAAACTCAGATTATGATTATGATCATGTAATATAACCTCGGAGGGTTATGCTACATTTTATTACGATCATAATGCAACTATAAGTTAGAAGTAAACTAATCTAAGTCGGGTCAGAATCGAAAGTCAAGGCAGAAGTCAAACTTTGCGACTTTCGATTGCGAACCGACTCTAGGACTGAAATTGACGGATCGAACATGTTCCTACATGTTCTAATAATTACTACCAACTTGTTTAAGTGTCAAAAACATGTTTATAACATATATAAATTCAGATTATAATATTTATGAAATCTGACCCGTTTGACTTTTTAAAACATAAACTTTGACCCGTCAATTGACCTAGTAAACGTGATCCTTAGGAGGTGCCCTTTTAAGGAATTAATACCTTCCTAATTACGATCACTTAGCCATGTTCATTTCGAACAATGGCTAGACCATAATGGTCTTAACCGAAAGTCAAGGCATTTGTCGAAAATGCTTGACTTTTGGCTATTAAAAGCCTATAAAAAGAAAAGAACAGAGATGGAACACTTACAAGTGATCCAAGGGAAACTTAGACTCAAGGGGAAGATCCTAAATTGTCAGGAACTTCCAAGAGTGTAATAGAGTGGAGAAAGAGTGAATGAGCAAGGAAATGAGGTGAACTAGTGGGCTATTTATAGTGCAAGAAGGTGTGTGAAGATGAAGCCAGGTGTTAGAGGTGTTGTAGGATCTTCACAAGTGTCTAGCAAGGTGTCAAGAGCTGCAAGAGTGTGGCATTTTGCAGGAGATGTGACATCTTGACAGAATTTTGGGGTTTTGTCACTTTTTGTCCCTCAAGAATAGTTTTGTGGATTGTCATGAATTGTCCCTTGACTTATATCCAATGACATAATGATACACTTGGTCTTTTCGTTCAATACGAGATGTATTGAAGAAGAATACGAGTAACCGAACATTAACAGGTGTCACACTAGGTGTTCTTACGACTTATAAGCTTTTACAAGCTTAAACATGAAAAATACGAATACCTATGTTTTCATGAGTTAAATCACCCAAGCTAGTAAGGTTTAAGGTTCGGTGAAGATGTGTGATACTCAAGAATGGTGAATCACAAGATAACACCTTAACCGGGAGTCGTTCGAGTTGAAAAATAACTTGGTTATGCAAGGAAAATGTAATAATAAAGTCTAGGGGCCTTAGGGTTATTAGTTGAAAGTTAAATGGTGAAAAACTAAGGTTTCAGGGCCTCGCCGTAGGCTACGGTCGCCGGACCGTAGCTTACGGTTAGTTATAAATTCTAATCAGAAAGCCTGGACCGTAGCGTATGGTCCGGACCATAAACTACGGTCAGGTTAAAAAAAATTAGATTTTTGGATTCGTTTAAGGAGTTGAATGGCTAACTCATTTGAGGTATTATTCCAGGGCATATACACGTGTCGGTTTATTACCGAACACGAATTTTTACGAGGTGTTACACAAACGAACTTCCCGCCAAAGGATTAGCAAATTGTTCACTGAACGTTCGGTTCGTTTACAACTCTAAAATGATATCAAAGAGAGTTTACTTAAGGACAAGCAAAAACTTAAGTGTGGAATATTTGATAAGTATTAAATTATACATATTTTAATATGAGACCTTAGACTCTTGCCTATATTTGTTTATAAATGTTGAAATTAGATATGCAGTATTGTTAGTGCAGTTTTGTAGCCGGTGCTGTGTAAATAGACTAAATTGTATTTTTGGCTGAATATATAGTAGTTAATGAATGGTCAAACGAATGTGTTTAGAGCCATTCGTTTGAAGTTGTCAAACGAAAGGGTTTTTCGTTTGACTTTGTGTGTTTGCAAGTAAGACAAGTATGGTTAAATAACATAGGGTTGTTGTTTGACTATCATGTAAACAAGTGAATCAAGCATGGTCAAACAATATTGGGTTGTTGTTTGATCATTTGAAACAACAATGGGATGTTGTTTAAAAGACAAGCATGGTCAAACAACAAGTTGCAAACAACAAGGGTATATTGTTTGGAATTTCCAAATGACTATATATACTTGTTCTTCTTCATTTGCAAACCAAGGTTTTAGAGTAGGGGAGAGACCACCACTTGGTCCCTCTCGGTTTCCACGACGTATACTCTTTCAGTCTGATAGGTTAGCTTTATTATTTGTCAGTTTGTAATGTTGTGTTGTCCGAATCAATACAAGAAAGTTGTTTATCTATCTCTAACCTTCCATTTATGAACTTAATCTCAGACTAATCATGGTTAACAGTCCAAACCCATACTTCTAATCTTTTTTACTTTCCAGACTTGTTCTTCCGAATACAATTAATCTGCTTTGAAAATTGGTAGTCCGGTTACCCTTTGGTTTTTGCCTGTTTGGAATTTTTTTAAGAATTTGCAAGGGATGATTTGGGTCCTACTGAGATTAAGAAACCAATTGGTAATTCGAATGTGGTGATGTCGAAACCCGGATCTTGCGATTTCAAGTTGGAGGTACCGGAATTGGTTGCTGACTTGTTACGTAGAAGGTGAGGGTGAGGTGGGGTGGGATGGGGGGACTTGAGTTAATTAATACTATAATAAGTTTTATATGTAAGTTTTTAATCTTTCTTTTAGTGAAGGGTAAACTAGACTTTTCAAAATCACAAAGATTATAGACAGATGTTAGGGTAGGGATCATCACAATTACAAAAATAAAAACGTCAAGGACCATTATTGTAAATTGGGGTCGTTGATGAAATCTGTGTAAACCTGAGGGACCATCCAAGTAATCAACTAAAGTGGGGTCATTAACTCAATTGGGGAAAAAAACTAAGCACAAAATTCGACAAACCCTAGCTCAGAAATCTACGGTTTGTAAGAACTTACGAAAGCTAAATCACAAAGGTACCAACTCAATCAAGCAATGAACGGAGTTAAGGGTTCGAAGCTAGCTGATGAGTTCCACGAAGTTGAAGCGATTAGAAAGAAACGGTGTCAAAAGGTCTATTATTGTTTTTTCTTAAATTCATGTGTTTACTAATTTTTTTTTATCATCGGTTAGTTTCAATGTCTCGATCTTGGTTATTATTTTTGTGTCTGGCGATCTTTGCTTGTGGAAATAAGCGGAAAGTACAATATTTGTGAAATGGTAAGTGCCCTTATTTAGTTCTCTAGGGTTTTGTTTTTATGAAGACTTTTAAATGTAATTATAACTTGCAAAACTTAATTGTTTCACGTTTCTGGATCATTGTAATGGGAGAGCTGGTTCAAGTAGTAATTAATCGCTTTAATTAAGATCAAATAGTTGATCTAAGATGTTTAGATTTGAGTAGTGAATAATGGGATTGTGTACTGAATCAACTCTAGTTAATGTGATTGAGGTTTTGATTCCAAATTCATGACTTGATTGCGCGCTATATTAATTTGAAATCCTTTTAAGGTAACGTTGTATCGTTTTTTATATGAATTGTGATATTCGATTTGTTGGTGACTAGATCTTAATTATATGCTTTTGTGTAGGGTTTAATGGCCAGAGGAAACCAACACTTGAGAACAGGTAGAGAGAATCTTTTAAGTTGTTCAGATCTCATTGAATTGGAAGAAATTTTTTTCTTTATAATTTATGTTTTATTTTTCTTGTTTTTGATCCTATAAAAAGCGATGGTTTTATGCATCACTCGAGTTAACACGTGTTATGAGTTAAGCATAATGAGTAAATCAGAGCAAAATTATAATATGTTTCACCATACACCATGTTTTAAAAGGTTTTATAATGGTGACATATGCATGGCTGCTAACAACCAAAGGACCAAACTACAAATAACCATTTGCGTTTGAGAACAAACTGTCTCTCCCGGTGATCTACTTGCAATGATACCCAATTGAAACTCTAGAATTCTATACAATAAATGCCGGCCTAAAAATTTAACAACCCTCACCATATATATGTATTTGCTAAGAATATTGAAATCTATCAATGCCGCACCATGTATGCTTAACCTTAAAGTTATGCATCCCAAAAGAATTTTTATATATATTATTGGAAGAAACTTTTTGTGATGCTAATATCTTTCTTGTGTTTGATTAAAAGATTAGCGAAGTCAGAAAAACCAACAAAAAAAAGCAAAGAAAGCAACTGGTGGCTCTGTCAGTTACAAAAACGACTCCAACAAGGTTCTCCTCTTAGCTTCTACTACCTAGGTTCTCAACCACTTCATACTCGTGACCCAATAGTCCCCTTACTTAGCACTTGTCATTACCAACGACTACTCGTTTAAATTCAGCTCGCTACTACACATAGGAAACACAAGTATAGTAAAACCAAGAACTCAAATCCATAACAATCACAATATATGACACTTACCCACCACATTCATCTAGCGCAAGCATGTAAACCACATAAGGTGGAAACCTAACACACAATATAGCCACGTCACTAAGATGTGATCGTGTCCTGTGACAACCTCGATGCCACCCCAGCTCAACTACCCATCACCACACCAAAGTAACGACTATAGGGACATGTTGACACCACAACTTGGATTGACGGTCCCAACTCGTTGACCCACCGCCACTCTGAAGGTAACAAACTCTTCAAAAAGTAACTCGCATCAAACACCTTTAAAATGCTATATCAGACACATACACAACGCCTCCATTATCATCGCACTATATTGTGGATTAACCATGCACCTCTTATATTTGTATTTCACTCACTCAATTATTTATTCGCACATGCGTCCCCATTAATGATGTGCTCCCAATACCCACTGCTCATTAATTACCCTAAGGTAATGATTAGGCACGTTTACCTATCTAACCTTTCTTCACTAAGGCATAAGATGCCATTAGGACTTTCAACAACTGAAGCTCTATAAAATCAACATAACCTATAACTGAACATTTCCCATTAGTGGTAACCTATACCACTGATTAAACCATTATTCCTCATATACAAGACTATACGCCTATGCAGATTTAACAAAGCCCAATTAACCAATATGTCGTAAAACCATTAACCGAGGGGAAAACATTAAAAAATACTTTAATCACAAAAACTCGTTGGTCAAATAAACTCATAACATGTAAAAAAAGTGTATGCCAACCCAGAACATATTTTAAAAAAGGGATAAGAACTCACTGATTGCAAAGCTTTCAACCCACAAAGAAACGGCCTCGCAGATACATCCCCAAACGCGAACCTGTCGTCCCATAAATCTTCCTAATCAGTCCCTATATCTCAAAATCATCAATCGATCAATTCTAGATCAGCGAGCTACAAGCTCGGATTAAACCGTCCTAAACCGTATAACCGACCCGTCCAATCGCGTACAAAAAACTCTAATTATTATTACCAGAAAAACGTTCCGAAAGCCATCCCCGAAAATTTTCCCACATCCCAAAATAGTCCCCAACAATGTATATAAAGTTCTATGGGGTCATATCTTTGCGTACGTGTTGTCATTTGCGCGCCAGATTAGAGCTCATGTAACAAATTAAGATGCGAATAAAATCTTGTTTCGGCCACAACTTGGCCATACGAACTCCATTTCGTGTGATCCACATATCCACGCGTTCGTCTCGATATGACGGATCTATAGAAAATGATTGGTGACAGCTGCCAATGTGGCTGCTACTACTAGAACACAAAACTTATTCTCTGTGCGTTCGGTTTTACACGTCAACATTCGAATAGACCAAATCCGAGCCAAACGAACTCGGATTTAGGCGAATAATATGTCCACGTGTTTGTGTCGATGAATCACATCATCTCCACCAGTCTTCGTCCCCGGAAATCGCTATTACAGACTAGAAAACAAAACAGTGTCCCAAAGTCACAGTTTTGCGTGTATGTCTTCACGTGGTTTGAAACGCTATCAAACAAACTCCGTTTCAGACTTATTACATATCAAAACAACCGTGTTGCCTCATATGTAGTAGCGACACCACTGGAATCCCAAAGTAGTCATTGGAGTTCATGAAACCTCATCAAGAATCTTGGTTTTTTGTATCAATTTCCACACCTAACATCTAAACAACCCCCAATCGATCACCCATACATCCAAATACCACACCAAACCCAATTGATCACCCATACACCCAAATACATTACTTACGATTAAAAACATAACATGGATTACCTGGGGTCCACCTGATCAAGCAGTACACCTGCTTTTCTTGGCCGCACATCCGCTAGGTCAATAATGACCTAGGGTTTCCCCTTTTAACTTGTTATTTACATTCAGGTCCCCGAAGTCTAGTTTTACGCATTTAAATCCCACAGTTACATTTAAAAAAAAAATACAATGGATCCCTTTGTTAGAATAATCCAAAGAATTACTTGGCGGGATGTTAAAAAAATGATATAGGTCAAAATTGTACATATCATGCATATTTTTAGATTCTTATGCATATTGATTCTTCAAGTATAAACAGGAAAGTCACCATAAAAGTAACTATTAAAATAAATGGAATGTTTATTAAGTTAAAAATGATATTTACGGTGTAGTATCTTACACACATAACCCCTGACCATAATTCATAGTGAGATTTTAAGCCTTAAGAGCATTTATCACTTTATATGCTCACATTCTTTTGGTTATGAGAGTGCCATACATTTTGAGATCATGAACTTACAAATTTACAAATTGCACTAATATTATAAAAGCATTAGGAAAACCTTTTTTAACTGTACTGAAACAACGATCATACATAATTAATATATTAAATGTTAATATAAATATGAATAACTTTCAAAGTGTAGACCCTTCAATGCAATTTTCTAGAGTTGAGCATAAATTCGACAAAACCTAACTCAGAAATCTAGTGTTTGGAAGAACTTACGAAAGCGAAATCACAGAGGCACCAACTCCAATAAACAACGAACGGAGTCCAGGATGATAGCTACGATTGTCCTATGTTGATGTATTCTACGAAGTTGAAGCGTCCAAAAAAAAGATGTCGAAAGGTCTATTATTGTTCCTCCTCTCATTCATCTAGTAACTAAACAGAATTAGAAGTGAGAATGTTGTACTCATAAAATGCAGCATTTACGATCCAAAAAAAATAATACCTCACATTCAATCAAATCATACAATTCTCGTCCCTATACGGTAACTAAGTTGTGCTTAAGTAATTATAAAATTACCACCAATTAAGACAAAAATTATACTCCCTTTCTTCTCTTATAGTGTCTGGACGTACGTCAAAAATGAAATATGACAAAATAAAACGATGAAGATGAGTGAGCAAAAATAGCAGGTTTAGCTATTGATGACAAGAAGGAACACGCAAGCGTTGCTCATGAAACCTTCATATTTACTTTAGAAAATAAAATAAAAAATCATCAAATATTGTCTAGCTATCTTCTAGATTTCATTGAGGATGTTTTTAAACGTATGTTTGCGGTAAAAAAATGACTTATTTTTAAAAGAAAAACACTAGTAAATAAACCAGTAAGTTAAAAGAAGTAATAGTTTGTCCAAAATATTTACTATTATTATCTATATTAATTAGAAGTGCTCATGGCTTATAGCCTAGTGTTATCTTAGGATGGGATAACGCTTTGACGGCAATAAGTTCTGGGTTCAATCATCACAATAAGGTTTTACCGTATTATTGGGTTTCTTTTGAATTGGTGTATAAGCATTATGCCTAGTAAAGATGGATATGATCGGGTAGCATTATGCCTAATGAAGATGGATCTGATCGGATGGTTCCGCTTATGACACGATAATACTTTACTAATCCGTTAGTGATCCAAATTTACCGTTCCAATAAAAAATTAATTAGAAGTCTCATAAACAGTAGTTTGTTATTCTTATATTTGTTATTAGTATGTTTGTGTTTTATACTATTAGTTTGTTATTCTTATATTTATTATTAGTATATTATTTTTTATCGTGTACTATATATATAGCGTATGCTTTTAACCCGTTAACTTTTTATAATTTGATTCTTCTTGGATCATTTGCGGTCTTTTGCTTAAAAAAACTAAACGATGTTGTGCTTGATTTTTTACTCGACGTTTCTATATAATTATATTAACAACGCGGCTGTGTTTGAAATATAGTCTTTTTGGTATCGTGGCTTATATGAAGTGTCGGTGTCATGGTGGTTCCATGATGAACGAAACCGACGCCGACCGAACCACGTCGATACCCGTATCAATATTAACGGAACCGGTATCTGTATATACTTACAATAATATACGCTTTTAACCAGTTTGTTTTTATTTAGTTTGATTTTCATCTGATATCTCGCGTCCAATATCTTTTTCATAAAGTATACAGTACAGAACTTTGTTTAAAAAATATCTCGCCACCAAAACCGTATCTGACATCGGTACTGTTATAGTTATTATTGGAACCGACACCAGTATTCGTTTTTTATGATTTTCAATGTAAAATGCATTCTTTTGGACATATAATGACTTCAACCGAGTGTCGGTACCATAATGATACCGTAACAAATCAAACCAAACTGACTGAATTCCGCCGCATCGCGTAAGCAAATTCACCTAGTTACTATAATTATGAATAGTAGGTTTTCTAATTCTTATATTTTACCTTTTTAGTAAGATGAATAGTAGGTTTTTTTTATTCTTTTGTTTTAGCTTTTTAATAATAATGTATTTTTACTTATCTTTAATAATTTGTGTTTATTTATTTACACGCATTTTAATTTAATTAATATCTTAATAAAAGTATGAATAACTTTCAAAGTGCAGACCCTTACATTCAATTTGCTAAAGTTAATAAATAGATTTATAAAGGCTCTAATTATTCACACACCCCTGTTGCTTATTTGGACACCCCGGAGCTCTAGACGGGTCGTCTAAGTCTAGACGCCCCGTATAACACTGATTTTGAGGATCAGCAAATACCTGGCAGGGCCCATAGATTTTAGTGTTTAGACAGGCCGTCTGGACCTAGACGACCCGTCTAGGATGTTGGGTTTTTTTGTTGGAAAAATTGTTGTTTTGGTCACTATTTTGGTGTTTAGACGGGCCGTCTGGACCTAGACTACCCGTCTAGGATGTTGTGTTTTATTTTGTTTTCTTATTTTAATAGCATATAGGGCTAGACTGGGCGTCTAGAATGGTCCAAAAGACCATTTAACCCCTGTTTTGCCCCCAGTCTAGCCCTAACTCAGGGGTATAATAGTCTTTAAACAACCCTAGACGCCCAGTCTAGCCCTGTACGCGGCGTATATATTTTTTTTGTTTTCTTATTTTAATATCAATAACATTAATATTAAAAAGAGAAAACAAAAAAAAAAAAATATACGTCGCACATAGGGCTAGACTGGGCGTCTAGAGTGGTCCAAAAGACCATTTTACCCTTGTTTGCCCCCAGTCTAGCCCTAACTCAGGGGTATAATAGTATTTTAAACAACCCTAGACGCCCAGTCTAGCCCTGTACGCGGCGTATTTTTTTTTCTTATTTTAATATCAATAACATTAATATTAAAAAGAGAACAAAAAAAATAAAAATATACGCCGCACATAGGGCTAGACTGGGCGTCTAGAGTGGTCCAAAAGACCATTTTACCCCTGTTTTGCCCCCATTCTAGCCTTAACTCAGGAGTATAATAGTATTTTAAACAACCCTAGACGCCCAGTCTAGCCCTGTACACGGCGTATTTTTATTTTTATTTGTTTTCTTATTTTAATATCAATAACATTAATACATTGATATTAAAAAGAGAAAAAAATAAAAATAAAAATATACGTCGCGTGCAGAGCTAGACAGAGCGTCTAGGGTTGTTTAAAATATTATTATACCCCTGAATTAGGGCTAGACTGAGGGCAAAACAGGGGTAAAATGGTCTTTTGGACCTCTCTAGACGCCCAGTCTAGCCCTATGTGTGGCGTATATTTTTATACGATGCCTATACGAGACTTAGGATACACTACTATATGATGCCTATCGCATCATATCGTATCGTATAGTGTAGTATACGTCTCGTATAGGCATCGTATGGGCCTACGGATGTAGTATCGTATCATATAGTGTAGTATAGGTCTCGTATAGGTCCCTACAGGTCTTGTCTAGGCCTATAGGCATATACGAGTGTTGTATCATATCCTATAATATCGTATTGTATCGTATCGTATCGTATAGTGTACAGTATAAGTTTCGTATAGGTCCCTTATAGGTCTTGTATATGCCTCTAGGCCTATACGGGACTTAAAACACACCTATAGTCATATACGAGACCTATATTACACCTACATGCCTATAAGAGTGTTGTATCTTATCCTATAATCTCATATCGTATTGTATCGTATCGTATCGTATATTGTAGTATAAGTCTCGTATAGGCATCGGATGGACCTACGGATGTAGTATCGTATCATATAGTGTAGTATAGGTCTCGTATAGGTCCCCTATAAGTCTTGTATAAGTCTATAGGCGTATACGGGTGTTGTATCATATCCTATAGTATTGTATCGTATAGTGTCGTATCGTATAGTGTATATCATAAGTCTCGTATAGGTCCCCTATAGGTCTTGTATATGCTTCTAGGCCTATCCGGGACCTAAACCACACATATAGTCCTATACGAGACCTATACTACACCTATAGGCCGATACGAGTATTATATCTTATCCTATAGTCTCGTACCGTATTGTATAGTATCGTATCGTATAGTGTAGTATGAGTTTCGTCTAGGTATCGGATGGGCCTACGGATTTAGTATCGTATCATATAGTGTAGTATAGGTCTCGTATAGGTCTCCTAAAAGTCTTGTATCTATCTATAGGCGTATACGAGTGTTGTATCATATCCTATAGTATCGTATAGTATAGTATAGTATAGTATAGTGTATAGTATAAGTCACGTATAGGTCCCCTATAGGTCTTGTATATGCCTCTAGGCCTATACGAGACCTAAATCACACCTATGGTGCTATACGAGACCTATACTACACATACAGCTCCTATACTTGTTGTATCTTATCCTATAGTCTTGTATCGTATAGTGGAGTATAAGTCTCGTATAGGCATCATATAATTAATATTAGTGTTATTATAATTAAAAGAGTTTTTTACAATTAATATTAGTGTTAATGATATTAATATAAGTTTTTTTATAATTAATATTAGTGTTACTAATATTAAAAAGAGAAAACAAAATAAAATAAAAATATCCGCCGCATATAGGACTAGACTAGACGTCTAGTGTGGTCCAAAAGACCATTCAGGGGTATAATAGTCTTTTAAACAACCCTAGACGCCCAGTCTAGCCATGTACATGACGTATATTTTTATTTTTTTTTTTGTTTCTCTTTTTAATATATGTGTTATTGATATTAAAAAGAGAAAACAAAAAAAAATAAAAATATACGCCGCACATTGGGCTAGAATGAGCGTCTAGAGTGGTCCAAAAGATCGATTTACCCCTGTTTTGCCCACAGTCTAGCCTTAACTCAGGGGTATAATAGTAATAACACCCTAGACGTCCAGTCTAGCCTGTATGCGACGCACTTTTTTAATATATGTGTTATTGATATTAAAAAGAGAAAACAAAAAAATATATATCTATATACGCCGCATATAGGGCTAGACTGGGCGTCTAGAATGGTACAAAAGACCATTTTAGCCCTGTTTTGCCCCTAGTCTAGCCCTAACTCAGGGGTATAATAGTCATTTAAACACCCTAGACGCCCAGTCTAGCACTGTATGCAGCATATTTTTTTTAATATGTGTTATTATAAATAAAAAATACCCCAAGCTTCTAGACGCCCAGTCTAGACCTATACACCCACTCAGAGCCGTCTTGATTTCAGTGTCTAGACGCCCCGTCTTTGTCTAGACGACCCGTCTAAAGGGTGTCTAAATAGGCAGATGGGTGTGTGAATACGTAGACCCTTTATAAAATTGGGCCAAATCAGAAACTGAGCACAAAATCCGACAAAACATAGCTAGGAAATCTAGGGTTTGTTAGAACTTACGAAAGGCAAATCACAGAGCTACTAACACCAGCAGAAAATGAACGGAGTTCAAGAAGATGGCAACGGTCGTCCCAAGTTAGCTGATGAATTCTACGAAGTTGAAGCGATCAGAAAGAAAAGATGTAAAAAGGTCTATTATTGATTTATTAATTAATGTTTCTTCTTCCATTCGTGTGTTTGCTAATTATTTTTTTTTAATCATCAGCTAGTTTAAATATCTTGATCTTACTTGGTTATTTTTTGTGTATCTGACGATCTTTGCTTGTGGAAAAAAAGGGGAAAGTGCAGTACCTTGTGAAATGGTAAGTGCCCTAATTTACCTCTTTAGGGTTTTGATTTATTAACAATTTTAAATGGTAATTATAATTAGCAAAATTACTTGTGTCATTTTTCTGGATCATTGTAATCGGAGAACTAGTTCAAGTAGTAATTAACTGATCTTATTAACATGAAATAATTGATCTAAGATGTTTAGATTTGAGTAGTGAAGAATGGGATTGTCTACTGAATCAACTCTAGTTAATGTGATATATTGATCGAGGGTTTTTAATTCCGAATTCATGACTCGATTGCTATGTTAATTTGAAATCCTTTCATGGTAATCTTGTATCGTTTTATATACGAGTTGGAATATTTGATTTGTTAGTAATTGGATCTTATGCTTTTGTGTAGGCTTGGATGGCCCGAGAAAACCAACACTTGGGAACCGGTGGAGAATCTTCTAAGTTGTTCGGATCTCATTGACGAATTCGAAGAAAAGTTTGTTTTCTTTCTTATATTTTATGTTTCTTTTTTTCTTGATTCTGATACTATAAAGGGATGGTTTTATGCATCGCTCAAGTTAACACATCTTATGAATTAAGCATACAATTCATAATGAGTAAATCAAAGTAAATTCTAATATTTTTCACCATCCACCATGTTTCAAAAGGTTTTATAATTGTGATAGATGCATGGTTGCTAACAACCAAACGCTCGAATTAGGAACAAATTACAAATTACCATTTGCGTTGAGAGCAAACTGTCTCTCCCAGTGATCTACATGCAATGACACCCGATTGAAACTCTAGAATTCAATACAATCAATGCTGGCCTAATATTTTAACAACCCTCACCATATATATGTATTCAGAAGAAGTTATTATTGAAATCTATCAATGCCTTAAAATGTATGCTTAACTTTAAAGTTATGCATCCCAAAAGAGTTATGAATATTTAATGGAAGAAACTTTTTTGTGATGCTAATTGCCTTTTTGTTGTTTGATTGAAAGATTAACGAAGTCAGAAAAACCAACGGAGAAAGCAACTGATGGTTCTTCGTCAGCCACAACGACACCAACAAGGTTCACCTCCTAGCTTCTAGTACCTATGTAAAGCTGCTCGCGCGTGTGAATATATATATAGTGTTTTCATAGGCAGAAAAATATAAGATTTTGTGGTTTGGGGTTAATGGGTCCATTAATTTGCGTCATGTTTTATGGCTGAGACACTTGGGTACAAAAATATATGAATTTTTATATTCTGAACGACAACTAGCGTGTGAGATATGAATTCCAAGATTACATAACCCATTTCCTTTTCACTAGCTTCACCATGTATGTTGCTCATGCATTCTAATCAAATGTTTGGTTTTAGGCCCTCATTGACAACTGCACAAGAGAGACCCTTTACAGAATATCTATAAGGCAGACCAAGAGAAGGTGTTGTACATCAAATGAAAAGCAAAAAAAAAAAAACAAACTGTTGTGTGCCTGCAAGTTTAGGAACCTGCCATTGATGTGCATATGATGTGTACATTTTCAACCTGTTTCAGATGTTGAGTACTTTTGGTTGAATTTAGTTTTTACTAATCATGACTTTTATCCTTCTTGTTGTTCTAAGAGGTGTTCTTTTATATATAGAGTTTTGTCTTTCTGTTAGGCTATGTTTGGGCACCTATTTGTGTGTAAAAGGGTGTTAACAAAGCCACACCCTTAAATCTTGTTTTCACACCCTCTATACGGGTCGTATAGGGTTATACAGCTCGTGTAGAATATTTGGACATGCCAAATATTTGGTCCTATAATGACATACGGCTCGTATAATGCTACGGTTTGTATAGATGGAGATCATATTGGGTCGTATAACATTTTAGACTAGTCGTATAAATTATACGAGGTTTGGGTCGTACAACATTATATGGGTCGTATAACATTCTATACAGCTCGTATAATGCTATACGGCTTATATAAATAGAGACAAAAACATTCTCCGACATTTTTTTGTGCAGCATTCTCCTATACGATCCGTATAACTCTATACGGGTTGTATAGGTGTAGGGGTTAGAAAATAAGATTTTTGGGTATGGGAATAGTGAGAGCCGTCTAAGATAATGATAACTCATTATCAGAAGGGATAGGTTGTAATTTGAATCTAAGTCATCAAAATTACATCAATATTAATTTGTACGATTTTCATTCATAGTGTATTGCTATAAGAAACCAAGATTTTCAACTTAAAAACTTCATTACTTCAAAATATGCAAACACTATATTCAATTTTGTAGTTAATTTGTACAAGCTTGAATTTATGCAGTTTGAAGTTTTTTTTAATCTACTTTAAGTTACGCAGTCTGAAGGTTTTTTAATCTAATTAAGTGTTTAACTTGAACCCAACAAATTCTCATGATATATTTTCACAAGGCAATAATACTCAATAAAAATATTTCCATACAAGAGTTTCAACATGTAGATTTCAAACTTTTAGCTATTAAGAAAATGCATTGAGAACTTAGCTTAATTTTTGTCGGGCCAAATTAACATGCTCACCACTTATCTCCAGCCTAATATTTTGATCTCCATCCTTTTTTTTCATCCACATTGTCTGCAAATCCAACATGTCCCCTTTCTTCTATCAAGTAACTTGTCTAATATACTTAGTTGTGTGGCATCTAATTATCCATGAGTAAAAGATGCTCCATCCTCCTGATCAAGACTTAAAAACAAATTTACCAAGCTTAATGTAATATGTCGCAAAACTAATGACTTTCGTTTACACTATGCAATCTACAGCGAATGTATACGCAAAAGGGAGCATCTTTACACAAATACCAATCAATTGTATGCTTAATAGTTGCATCTTCTTCCGAAAAAAAGAAGACCAATAAATGTACAATAGCATAAGCACTTTCACTATTTATAAGTTGAGTTGAAATATGATTCAAGAACGCGCGCTAATTGCAATTAATATTGTTTGCGTTTTTAAATTAATGAAGTTTATTAAGGTAAAAAAAAACTATGAATTGGTATTAATATAGCAATACATTCTAAGATGAAAATATATAAATTAATAATGACTTTGTTTTATATTACAACCTATGTCTTTTGACAATAATTAAGTTTCATTGTTTTAAAGAGACAAAGAGGTGACCAAATATAGCCTAACAGGAAGCCTTTTCTGAAAAAGAAGTATATAAGACATGGGTAGTCTAAATTAAACCAAAACTACAATAGAGAGCAATGTATTCAAGATCTGAAACAACATGAAAATTTAGATATCACATGCACGTTAAAGTCTGAAACAGCATGAAAATTTAGGCATCATATGCACATTAATGTCTACTTTAGACATCTGTCCTTGATGTACTCAACGAGTTCTAAAACTTATATGTAGCAAGTTTGATTAGTGGTTATGCCGGTTAACAAACACATGACGGGAGTTTGGAATAAAATTTTGTCAAGATTGAATCAAAAGTGGTTGTTTCCAGGGTTAAGTTTCATAATCTTTTAAGAGGGTTGTTGGAAACAGGAGGGACATTTGTTTTTGGTTGGACCTGTGGTTATGCAGTGAACCTTTGAAGGATGGTTTTTTTTTGTCCAGAATTGTTTAGCTTAGAAAAGGACAAGAAGTGCAAGGTGAAGAATCCTTATAATTGTGTGGACCAAAATTTCATGGAGTGTTGGAAATGGAAACGGACCCGGCTCCGTTTCAAGAGTTGGGTGAATGGAATCGGCTCATAAGTCTTCTCTATGGGATGAACGTTGGGGGCAAGGCGAACGAGTGGTTATGGTTGGGGGATAGGTCGGGTATTATTCAAGGTCAGATTGGTTAAAGCTCTTTTAGATAAACAGAAAAATTATGGTAATTGTTTGTTCTGAAGTGGTGTAAGCGGGTCCCGAATATATGTAACACGTTTGCTTGGAGGAGAGAGTTGGATTGTATTATGGCTCTTAGCAGAAGGAATGTGGCAATGGGAGACTAAAGGAGTGTCCTTTATGACCCGGAGGATGAAATAGTTGATCACATTTTTACTTCCTGTATAGTTGCTACAGTTTTGTGGCAACACGTTAGCCAGTGGTGTCAAACTGATCCTATATATGTTTTTTCGATGAAGGGCCTTTTGGAGATTCATCAATATATAGGTCTTAGGGAGCCAATCAAAAACCATTTTTATGGTTAGTTACAGTGATATGTTGGTGCATTTAAAAGGCTAGAAATAAAAAGTGTTTCTCTAACAAACCGATCAAGATTGAAGAAATCAAGTCACGCGGATTTTTGTGGTTCAATATTAGATCCAAATTTAAGTTCATTTCATGAGCCGATTGTTGTCAATTTGTTTTTTTTTACGTAGTTGATTCCTGGCGTATTCTTGGTTGCTCCTTGTTTTGTTGGGGTGGTAATATTTTAATGAAGTTTACCAAAAAGAAAAAAAGTGCAAGTTTGATAAGTTGATTAAATAAAGTAGTTCCTCAAAATTTTTAACAAAAGTCTGTAGACATTTTAACTTTTTTATTAATATTTCAAACATAAACTCTATGTGTTCTCATTACATAAAGTTGGCCAGATCATATTATTTAGTTTTTCAAAACTAGAAAATATTTTTAAGTGATATATATCTATATGGCAAGTAATAATTACATGAAATCATGAACACGTATCCTGGCTTATGTATGTTTTATATTGGAATTTAGAGACGTTATTGCTTGATAAAAGTTGATAATATATTACAAAAGAAAAAGTAAATAAATAGATGATACAGGAAATTGAATATGGCAATACAATGGTCGGAAATCCTCTGATCTTGAGCAACGGTCTATAATGAGCAATATGTTAGCTTGCAGAAATCTTCTTGAGAAAGGAAATGATGTAAATCTGATCCTAATATTTTTTTTTTCTAACACTCCCTCTCAAGTTGAGTAGTAGGATCTCCGATACTTAACTTGTGAAGACATTGATTAAAGATTCTTTCATTAACTTCTTTCGTTAGTATATCGGCCAATTAGTCTTCTATAGGCAATCAAGATTTGGCATGTGATCATTCTTTACGTTTATTATAAGGAAGTGTAACATTACACACAAACTACTGAAAATAAAGTAGCGAACACAACCATCATTTCTTGTAATTGTGACAACTCGGAAAAAATTATATCGAATAATATGGCAACACGTGTCCGATAACTCTCAAAATATTTCAGATATGTTGGACGAGAGGGACTAATTTAATAAAAATATGGAAGATGATAAGTGGAGGGGTCAAATATGAAGAAATGCCAAGCATTTGGCTTCCGACGGTCCCTTACGAACCGCAAGGCGTATGCGTTACGATCCATAGTGTTAGAGGTGATTCTTCAACATTTATCCTTACACCTTTCACATTTCTTTCTCTCTATCACTTGGAGGAGCTTCTGGATCAAGAGGCATCCTTCTTTAAAGTTCAATCTTTCCCTTGAACACTTATAACTATCTCAGTCTTGTTCCATTCCTAGGCTAGTTATTAGCCGAATCAAGTAAATTGACTTTTTCTTTGACTTTATATTCTGACCATTTCGGTCAAGCCAAAGTTCAAATCGAACCTGGCTGCGCGATCGTAATAATAAAGGTGTTAATCCCTTTTGATGGCACCCTCTGTAGATCATGTTAACTAGGCGAAATGACGAGTCAACATTTTATTAAATAAAAGTCAAAACACATATTTTTGTAAATACGCTAAATGAGTTTCTAAGTATCGAAACCTTGATTTTTGACATTACAACAATTTATATAACATACTAGAACATGTTCAAACATGTCCAACTCGTCATTTCCTGTTTAGAGCTAGTTTCGCAATCGAAAGTCAAACAGTTTGATTCCCGCTTTGACTTTCGATTCGGACCCGTTTGGTTAAGATTAGAACTTATATAAGGGTTGTTATATGATCATTTTATTGTAGGGAATAACCCTTAGAGGTTATACCTTCTGATCATATCATTTGTCGAGCTATTGAAAAGTCCACATGTTATGCCATATAAATGTCCAAAATACCCTTATGATACAAAAAAAAGATGGTTTTAAAACCAAATAAACATGTAATCTAATTACGAAACTGATGTTAGGATGATATGAAATATATTTTGGCATTATGGGCTTGTCTTATACCTATTCGACCATCCGATACCGCATATGCGTATACAGCTAGTTTAATAGCATAAACTATATAAACTAACCGAACCGGGTCACAAAAATTCCAATCAGTTCTAATCAGAATGCTTGGTTATTTGACCCATATGATATGAGTCCTTATATTGGAAGGGTATAAACCACATTCTATCCGGTCTCCGCTTAATCTAGCGAACCATGCGTATTTATTAAAGTCAACCGGTCAAAGTCAAGTGACTTATATAAGACCTAATAACATTCTAACGGATTATAGTTTCGTTCATTCCAGACTAGGAGCCTGCAGTAGATTGCGCCTGTTTTAGTTGTTTTGATTAACGGTTGTGCTTAACACCTTTAATTTGTAAAGATTAGCACAAGTAAATACTCTTAGCCTGTTTTCCTTTATAAGGGCTTGGGATACGGCATTAGCCGCTTGGTCAGGTATTAAATCATGGGTGAATGATGCTTAAAATTTAAATAACTGGTTTTAATCTGTTTTGCTTGATAACTTAAGCATTGGGGATTAATACGATCGTGTCCTGGATATCCCAACTCATTTAATTGCAAATGGTCACGACCAAAGCGTGGGGTGTAGGCATACATCTGACAGACGCTAATACTATATTTATTTGATATTAAAAATGCGGTGTGTGTCGATTAATCATGTATCGACATTTAGTTTGCGGTCCCCATAAGTATTGAAAAGCATGTAAAACTGGTAACAAGAAACATTACTTTATACCAAGTTATTTTAAAATGATATACCAAATGGTATCAAATACTTTTGAAAGGATTTTCAAAAGAGTTGGTTAGTTGTATTTACTAGTGAAAACTGACGTATTTTCAAAAGAATAAGCGCATGTTATATAGCAAGTACGGAATAGGCTGGAGTTGCTCAGTCTTTTATATATTGGAATTTGTGACTCCACGAAAGACCCTATCAGTCTCAAGCCTCATTTATTGTTATTCGACCCGCCTGTGGATCTTTTAGTACGGATAGTCTATATATTATTTTTGAACTTTGGATGTTACGTTTTTGTACTTTAATATTTACTTCCACTGTGCATTGTGATTACTGATATCAATCGTCACACATATACTTCAAGTCTGACTCCACCGAGAAATCAGGGTGTGACAGTTAAGCGTGACAACATATGTCATTAAATTCCAACACATTTATTAATACCAAATGACGTCAGATTATGTGTGGCACCCTGATTATGGTTGTTTAGGTTTTATAACCTACCAAAAACTCAATAAGTTAAATCTAAGTGGCTGTTTGGCAACTTCTGAATGGGTAAGTGTTGAACCAGTAAGAGATCTGAACCATTAAGTGATGAATAAGTAAGTGATCTGAACCATTAAGAGCCAGTATAATGTTTAACCATTCAGAGGCAAATGTCTGACATATTCAGATAAGAGGTTTTAACCATTCAGACTCAGTATAATGCTTAACCATTCAGAGGCAAATATATGAATCATTCAGACATCTGCTCGTGAAACAAACAGTCTGAACCATTAAATATTAAACCAGTATGAGATGAGATCTGAACCATTAAAAGACTTATTAAGAGCTAAATAAATAACCCCTAAGAAAGAAACGTAAGGATTGGAAATAACTTCCATTATGTTAGAAATGAGATAAATTTATTTCATCCGACTTTCAATATGTTGAAAAACCTTTTAAGATCTTTACTTTATCTTTTAAAGTCGACTCTAGTTCTTATACTTCAAAATTTCTTACTAGTAATCCTTCAACTTTATAACTTTTATTCTTCTCGTACTAATTTGGGTCTAGTCAATTTTGACCTTATAATTTGAATTGTTGCTTTTTTTTTGTCACTTAACAATATATAATTTCTTTTATAGTATTAAATAATAACCTTATCAAACACGACATTTTAGAGCGCATAAACTATAATTAATGTGATGAAAGTTCATACAAATGCAATGGTTTAGTGTTACAATGTATTTAGTTGATCATATCTTCTAAGTAAACAACGTGTAAATCAAAATAAATCACCTATATTTCACTACACCTATTATTTAAATCAGATGAAACAAATACGATAACTTAATAACATAAAACAATATAAGCATACTAAACATCATAATAATTAGGATTTTGATATCTACCTTGGTCTTCTCTTCATCAACATATGGAAAACCCTAACTCGTGTTAAGTGTAATATGTTTATTTAGTGTTGTTATAAACATCAAATAAATTAGGAGTTAACATCCATAAAGTAAATCACCATTTTTCATGGTAACCCCAATAATTGATAAAATTATGTAACATAGTAATTGGATTCCAACTCTTGAAAAAAATATCAATATCATAAAAAAACTAACATAGTTTTTTTTTCTTATAAAAGTCTTTTCACTTTTTTGCACATAAAAAGCTAACATATTTCTTTTTTGTCTCATAAAAATTCCTCTATTTTTTACACACACAAAAAAACTAACATACTTTCTTTTTTCTCTCTCGTAAAATTCCCTTAACAACTTTTTATACATAAAACACCAACATACTTTCTACTATTTTATCATACAATTTCCTTAAAATGTCAAATTTCAACACAAAAAAATCAATTAATTATAATCAGATGAAATGAAGAAAACATTGTTTGACAAATTATATTATATTTGTGAAAAAATTATATCTTTATAACTTTTTAACGATTTTAAATTTATACATACCATTTTATATGCTTTTTAATTTATTATATTTTGAGTTGTGTTATCAACGCTCGTGTATTTTTATTTTATTGTTTTCAGAATAATATTTATTGTTATCAATTTATTAAAACATTAGTTCATCTTAATTCTTTTATCACTTGCTATAAACAAGTTACAAAAACTATTCACAAATTTTGTTCAAATTTAACATTCGGATGGACTTTTATTTACAAAAGGTTGTTATACAACTTTTATAAGAAAAAAAACAAAATATATTCGTTTTTTATGGTATTTACCCTAAACAAAAATCAAGTGTCTATAATGAACATTTCACAAAAAAGAACTAAAATAAAAAAAGTTATGTCCTTGAATGCAATTTGCGAAACTTGTGTTTTGAACGACAAGGAACGACGCGTTAACCATCGTGACACCGGACGTTGTGGCCAAGGTTAACTACTCGACCGCCTCTCCTAGATACGCGAAAACCCGACCTCCACACGTCCGAAAGTACGGCGCTGAAATAAATCGGCAAAACCATGCGTTCCATCTAATATAAACCAACGCCATCCGTATTCGTTGTTTATCTTAATGACACAGAAAATAATAGGAAGATCGGGAGTTAAACCTGAAACACAAGATTTCCCCAACCAAAGCATTCACGTTTTTCTTTTTCAAAATTGGGGGCGAATCAAAAACCAAACCCAAAACTCCACAAGAACCTCTGAAATCAAGGGCTCAAAACACCTGACCAAACTGCAATTAAACACCTACATTTCCACCAATGAAGGGTGGCGCCAGGCGGAAGATCACCGCCTCCGATCGTCCACCACAACCACAACCTCCTAGGTCACGCAACGACGTCGTTCCCACCGGAAACGATGAACCAGAGTACTACAACCAGAACGCTGAACAACAACGGCAGCTGGTGGTTGTTAATGACGGTGAACAAGAACGGTATGAAGATGTTGATGAAGAGGATGAGTATGATGAAGATTATGAAGATCAGTCAGGTGATTTGGAGAATGAAATTGGTGAGGGTGAGGATGTTGATGAGCGTCCGAAATTGGCTGAGGGGTTTTATGAGATTGAATCTGTACGGAAGAAAAGAAGCAGAAAGGTTTGATTTTTATGATTTTTTTATGATTTTTGTTTGTCTGTTTATTGTTCTGACTTGGTATTTTTTGTGTTCTCTGCTTGTGGAATGAAGGGTAAAATTCAGTATCTCATCAAGTGGTAAGTGAACTGATTGCTTGAGTTTTTATTTACATATACTTGTGTTATGTTTTGGAATTGTTGTAAATTAGGATTTTATTTTTTTTTTAATTTGTTTGTTTAGATCTTTAGCAGCAATTGGTTTGAGTAAATAGAATGGTTATTAAAGCTAGTTTTGAACCCTAGGTTTCAGTTGCAGTTTCTTTTTCGCAACATTTTGTTAGATTTTTTTTGCAGAATCGAGTTTAGCCCTAAATAATGTAATTAGCCTCTTCTGAGTTGTGATTTATATAACAGTTAACTCTATAGAGTTAAATGCTATTTTCGTCCTTGTGGTTTGTTTAATTATGTCAGGCTAGACCAAATTTCAAATTTGTACCATTTTCGTCCCTAACATTCTTGAAACATGCCAATTCTGTCCAAAAAACTAAGATTGAATCGAATAATTGGACAAACCACAAGGACGAAAATAGCAGTTAAGTCATGTTTTTTCGGACGGAACTGGCATGTTTTAAGAATACCAGGGACGAAAATAATACAAAATTGAAATTTGGCCTGAACTGGCATAACTGGACAAACTACAGGGACGAAAATCACAGTTAACTCTATATACAATTTATTGCTTGCATACTTGTGTTATGTTTTGGAATTGTTGTAAGTTAGGAATTTAAATAAAATGTTTGTTTAGATCTTTAGCAGCAATTGGTTTGAGTAAATGGAATGGTTTATTAAGCTAGTTTTGAACCCTCTTATGCTTCGATTGCAATTCCAGCTCTCAGTTTATCACTATCCAGTTTCCACAACATTCAATTAGATTGTGTCGGGAATCAAGTCTAGCCCTAATTAATATCTTTGAGCCTCTTCTGAACTTGGATTTTGTTTCCAAGTTTATTACTCTTTGTACTCATTTAGAATGTTGAAGTCGCATAAAGTTCTTTTATCGTAATGTATCTTTTTCTTTGGATATGAATGGGGATATTTGACTTGTTAGTGAATAGTAACTTAATTTACGTTCATGTGCTTTTGTGAAGGCGCGGATGGCCAGAGGCGGCTAACACGTGGGAACCTGTGGAGAATCTCATGTCTTGCTCAGATTTCATCGATGCATTCGAAGAGAGGTATTTTTTACACTTCTTTTTGTGCGTATCTATCTGACTGTTTTATAATTTTAAATACATGCATGTAATGGGAAAATCTTCGTAATAACTTATGCTTTCTTATTGTTTGATAAAATTTGGAAGAATGCGGTCAGGAAAACAAAGATCCGGCAAGAAACATAAACGCAAGAATGCAGTCGCTCTTCAACCGCCAGCAAAGAAGAAGAAACAACAGCAACCGCCACAGCAACACCAGCCGCAACAACAAGGTTCCCCTGCCGCCACCTATGATGTTCCCTCTGTCAAGCTTAGAATTATCGAAGAACCTTCGCCAAATGTCTCCGGGAATGATCCAACTTGTAGTAAATGGGCAGAAAGCAACGGTAAAGGCACGAGAAACGTTAGAAAAGCGAAACACGTGAATGATAACGGATCTTTATTGGTCTCCCAACAACGTGGAGATATAAATGAGACAGACGAGTTGAATTTGAAGCTAAGTGAACTGAAAGGTGCATCTTTAACTGATAAAGAAAACATAAACGGGGTAGCGGTTAATATCCAAGAAGATCGATCTGGTGAAGGTGTGAGTCTGTCAAATGGGATTTCAGATGTTATTGGGCAAAATTCGGTTTGGGCTAACTGTAGCGGTGGATCTAAAAGAAGGAAATCTGGTACTGTGAAACGGTTTAAACAAACTTTGGATCCAACGGTCACTAAAGATGCACATGATCCAATGGAAAGATTAGCCGGTGGGAATGGTGTGGTAATTGAGCACAGGATTCAAAACTTTGAGCAAGTAGGAAATGGTTTTGGTTCGATGAATGTGGTGGATACTTCAAAAAGCATGTATGCTATTACTAAAATCATCAAGCCGATTGAATATTCTATATCTTCACTTAATGATATGCAGGATATATTGGTAACCTTTTTGGTCCTCAGGTTTGTGCGCCCCTCTATTTTTCTCTCTCACTCTCTTTTTTTCTTTTTTGTTTTTTATAAATGAATCCACACCTTCTAACGTAAATAATATAGTTTTGATGCATTTCACGGCATATGCATGATGATTGCGATTATTAGCTAAACCTTATTGGACCTTTGACCTTTCTTTATTGTTGTTACTAGGCATGGGATCGGTACAGTACCCGTACTCGTACCGGTACCAAAATTACCGGTATCGAATTTGAACAAAACTGGGTACCGAATATATTGGTACAGTTGGGTATCTCGTTACGGTACCCGCATTGGTACCACTTTGTGTTTTTTTGAGCACTCATATGGGTTCCAAATAGGTAACATCGGTACGAGTGCCAATACGATACGTGTACCAAATACGTAAAATTGATACGACTACCATAGATACCAAAATACGTAATAAAACATAATATAAAAAAAAACCTCTTAAAGTTCTATATAAAATTCGGTACCAGTATAATTTTTTACCCGTACCGAAATCAATAAATCTGGGTACCAATACATGTATACCTACAATTGGTACGGGTACCGGTACGGGTATATGGGAAAAAAAACTCATCTCTAGTTGTTACAGAAATATTGTAAATTATATTATGTTAGAAGATAAATGGTTAATACTTCATATATATTTTATAATGCTGGGAAAGGTTTGCTTATACAGATGCATGTTTGGAGCATGTTCAGCTGTCAACTAAATATAAATAAATGGTTGTGTTCTATTTTTAACATATTGTCAAGTGTTAGAAGATAAATGTTTAATACTTAATATAGATTTTAATGCTAGGAGAGCAAGAATAGTTGTGTTCGATTTTTAACATATTGTCAAATGTTATGATATTCAATCTAAATTTTTGATCCACTTTGGTACTCCTAAGTAGATAATTGGTAAGTTTAATAAGATTTAATAAGATACAGAACTTTATCCAAAGAATACCCTACATATTTGTATTTAGAAAACGTCTTCTTTATATCGGTGTAGCATGCTCATTTTATATTACTTCCATGTTTAGGGGTTTAAACTTGATTACACAGTTATTGTTTAGATAACTTTAATAACATTAACTTGGTTTAACAGGTCGGACGGAAAAGAAGTGATGGTGGATAATAGATACCTCAAGGCTCACTACCCTCTCCTGGTAACGTCTTCTGATGTTTCATGCATTGATAATTTCAATATGGACACCGTTTAACTCATAAGGCCCGTGTTTACAGAAATAACAAATGAATGCATTCTGTTTGCTTATCCATGTTTTCTTAATGATGGCAGTTGATTAACTTCTATGAGCAACATATCCAGTATAACGGTCTCTCGGAGTAAGGTTGCAGAGTTTGGATATAAGATGCAGGTAGTTGATGCAAGCAGTAAATAGATGTAATTTATATGAGTAATGGTTTTTTGGATGTATGGTTGGATGTAGAAGACTGTTATCTTCATTTAAGAGCTACCACGTTTGTATTAGATGCCACCTATCTAGATTGTGGCATGCATGTAATTTTTCGGTTATACATTGTGAACTCTAGTGCATTATAATCAAGACTTATGAAGCTTTGTATGCTATATCTGTTGCCATCCATGATTTGAAAATTGAAGTGATCATGCAAAACATGTGGGTTTTGCTAGTATGGTCAAGATCATGTGTGCAATCTAGCTTATATGGTGCAGATTAGATTGTGAGTTGGAATGGGGTGGTGTCAAACGTATCGTCAAAATCCTGGCATATGGTTGGTGCCGGGTTGTATCATTGAATCCATACACGACCCATTTATTTATTCATATAAGACCATATATTGAATTCCTTATTCCTATTCCTTTAATTATTCTAAAATCACTACTTTTTTTCTTTTAATTTCAATTAAATAATATTTTATACGTTTATCATTATCTTTTCTCTCTTCTTCACTCATAACCACTTTCAAAAATATTAAAAAATTTATAAGAGTAAAGTGTTTCACATATATTTACAGATGAACAGTAACATTTTCTCTTTCCTCCACTCATAACCATCCTTTATTAGAGTTTTGTATTTTAATAATCTTAAGTTTCACTTGTTGGCTGATAATCAATTTAAAAAATACTCTCCAACAATCCCAATTTGTAAGAATTCGACTCCCATTGATCCTTTTCAAATTGGGTTATAACCCAGTTAGTTTCTGCTAATGTGAACAATGACGTGGATATACGATGATGTGGATATGTCTCTCTTTCACTCTTTTCTCCCTCTACCTCCACCACCACCACCACCAATCCACTCTCTCTCTCTACAATCCCCACCATAACCATAACCACCATCTACCATCGCATAACCACCATCACCACCTCATCTTCATCTCCACCGCCCACCACCACTGCCATCATCGTTGCCATCTCCACGGGTGGGATTTACGTATGAACTTGATTGGAGCTTGTAGTGGATATGGAAGCGGTGATGGTAGTGGTGGTGGGCGGTGTAGATGGAGAGGAGGTGGTGGTGGTGGTGGTTATGCGATAGGAGAAGGGTGGTTGTGGCTGGGGTTGTAAATAGAGTGTGGGTTGGTGGTGGTGGTGGAGGTAGAGGGAGAAAAGGATGAGAGGGAGGCATATCAACATCATCCACATTATCGTATATCCACGTCATCATCGACATCAGCAAAAAACTAATTGGTTTATAACCCAGTTAGATATGTTTATTTATTTATTTATTTTTGAACGACCAACAGAATCAGTCCTAAGCACTCTCGGGACACCCACCGGACCAAACAGAGGAGTAACCTGAGTCCACCACCAATTCCAGGGAAAACCCGGTTTCCCACCCGCCCGTAGGCACAACAGTGAAATTACAGGTAAAACCTCTTTGGCTCATGGATCAAACCCAAATTTCTCTGAGTCTCCTATCATTGCCCACCAGTATTTCACTCTGCACCAAATGGAAGTTGAACCTGTCTTCCCAAAAAATACAGACCTTCTACCATTTGATCTAGAGATCATTGGAATAACCCAATTAGATACGAGAACTCAAAATTGAATTAGTTGGCTTTATATAAAAAGTTTTATTTAAAAAAAAACAAAGTTAGATGATATGGTGTTATTACAGCTCCAAAACAAAATTGTCCCTATGTTATTACAGCTCCAAAAACCGAGTTTACATACGTTTATAACAGAATAACACCATGAGTGAACTTTAGGTTTCATCTAAAGGGAGTCATACAATTTAAACAATATGCAGGCCTAGGACTGTCTTACCAATGATTTAACTATTTGATGTCCCTTATGCTCTAAAATTGAAAACCTTGAAACTGACTAAATGCAAAGATTTTTTCGCTGGTCCAATCTGTGCTTCAAGAGAATTCTTTCGGACTTTCATTTAACCTGATCTTAAACTGAGATACTATCATATAGTATAAAGTGAACTACGCCAAAAAGATAGGTACACAGGGTAACAAGCAAACCAACTGAATCATATTGCAGATGACTTAGGTAACAGAAGAAACTAAACTGCAATGATTAAAAACCATCATTCGAATCATAGATATCTAGTCAAAGCTTGGTTTAAAAATTTTTAATCATAAGTATTGGATTATGCAATGATCATATAAAATCCAATCATAAACATAGTCAGGTGTGCCTAATGCGCGAGGCGCGCCTCATGTAGTTCTTGTTCAAAATAAGGGTAAGTAGAAGGGTTATATGTAAAAGCAACATAACAAATACAAATATTATGAAATGTTTACTTGATAAACAAACGAAATATATGTAGTTTATGGTTGTCAATAAACAGCTTCACTTTTATCAGAACCCACCCCACAAGTATATACGCGACACACAAACACCAGAACAGTAGTACAATCAACACCATAATCAATAAAGAACACATACCAACATTCCAACGTTGCAGAACAATTTTGGGGTTGTTCCCATCTTCCTCATTCTCTCCTCGTAGTTCAAGACTATAGCCCATGCACTGATGACATCAATATGTACCGTGACACCCGGTATCATCGATTCAAATGGTGCCCTCATTACCGAAAGTTGACCATTATTGCTGAAAATTACATCCCTACAACACGAGAGACTTATTTTAAATAAATAATGTTAATGAATAATTATAATTCTATGATGGATACGTACCATGCGTTACGCACCCAAGAAATACACCGTGCAACGACTTCTTTTGACTTCTCTCCCCCAGCCCTCAACGAAACTACGCGGCTGACATACGGCGACCGTAGCGTAGGCGGAAAAATTATTGTCCTTTTGGGGCGTGGTGTTTTTTCGTGCATCGCAGATCTCCCCCCTCACCACTTTCATCATGAGCCCAAACACTGTCAAGCTTTTTTGACAGGTTCACGGCCTCAAGCCCTGACACATTGAACCGGGTTTGGGGTGTCTTTGTTGTATCCACCGCGTCTATCGTTGCCTCTACCTCTGCCACAAATGATGACGTCATTGGTGAAAAGGGAGATTTTTTTTGTGACATACTTTCATGATTTCTCGTATTTGGAGTAGTGTTATTACTGGTTAATGTTACACTACCTTCATGACGGTTGACATCTTGCGTGCTCGCCTCATCCGCTTGTAGATGTTTCAACTTCATTCTATTCCATGTTAATGCTTTTTCCTTCAATTTCTCACTATTTGGATACAATGTACACGATTCCGCAATTGTCTCATTGATGCTACGTACGCATCCTTCAAAATTACGGAACAACTTATCCAAAAGGTTGCATTTATCCTGTTTCAAAATCCGGTTAAACAACATATTTGGTAAAACAATATATATGGTATCAGTCTATCTACAACCTATTGTTACATCATATTCTCTTCCAGATGCGGATGGTGGCGATTGTGTGTCTCCGTACTGCGACACCATCGGCACACGAAACGCTCCATCTGGATCTACAAGCATGGCACACGTTTGAGTGTCAGTTTGTGTCAGAAAGTAGTCTGCACAATGCTTGTATATACCAAGGTGTGAGTCATCATCTTCAACTTCTATAGTACCTTTATTCACATTTTCTTTTCCTTTCCACTGATCTCCTCCGATCCACGTTTCCTTTTTTCTCCCTATCTTGCTGACTCAACATCCTCAGTTGATATCTTTTTACATTCCATCTCTGAAGCCAACTCCTCAAATAAGTCATCAGTTGCTAATGCAATTAGAGCCGAACTATGTGTTGAATGGATCTTTTTTTTCTCGATTGCATAGGCCATTTGTCAAGTTTCATGGAAAGAGGTTTATTACAGTTTCTACAAATCTTTAATGCATGAATTCTTTTTGTTTATGTTTTATTTAGTATGAACTTACCATCGGTAAAAGCATTGGGCCCCTGAAATGATCCTCGTCACCGTGCCATGATCTCTTCATGCGGTTGAGGCACGCAACCATGTAAGCACACCAATCAAAACTTGATATTTCAACTTCTGGCTTTATGCACGGAAGATACCGGACATTAACCGAGTTGTTGCTCGTCGTTTCTCCCAGAAATGAAAAGTATACAACTATGAAATTCAGAATGAACAACCGTTCGTAGTCGTCTATACTCAATATGTACATGATCAGCTGCAATGGAGACAGTCTTTTTCTTTATACATCTTTAAATTGATCCCAAAATTCCTTCATAACTTTATCCCTCCTCTTGCTTGCCTTCGTCTGTTCAACCAGCATATTTTCCCCACGAGGCAGCTTGAATATGCGGTATACAAGGTCTGCAGTAATGGGTATCAACCTGTCGTTTCCTACATTCAAGACGCACACATTTGGGTCGTAATTTGTGAACAACCAGTGTGCGATTGCGGTAGGGACACCAATAACCTGAAGGCTGAAAATTAAGCCAAAACCGATCTCGTAAACCTTCTCTCGTTGTTTCGCACTCAAACCATGTGTTAGATTCAACAAATTATCGATTGAAACTTTTGGCCTAATTTTTGTTCCAGTATAGGGCTTGTAAGGTTATTCGCCGTTTTGCATTAATCGGCGATCTTTTGGCTATCAACGATGGCTTTGAAATCCCCTGATCAGGCTTCTTTGTGGTTAACTTTGATTCTACATTAAACAAACATACTATTAGTAATCTCGCACAGTATAGACATTTAGTTCAATATAATTTTCAACGAAAAATGCATAGCGTTTATGTTAGTTCCTGCAACCAACCATCTTGCAGTTGATTTGAATTGCTTCCCTGGTGGGGGAACTACTGTTGTTGTTTTTGGTTGTGCTTGTGGCGGCACTTCCTTGTTTTGATTTGTAATATCACTAATACGCTCAGCTTTATGAGCATCCACATCTGGACCAACTAAAGTTAAGTCTTATCAGTTATTTTTTATGTTTCAATCGTTAAACAGGTGCGTGACATTTATTTGCAATGCAAGTACCTTGTTTCTCATATTCCTCTCCATCTGAATCCGAACAGATGACAGCAGTTTCTTTTGTGTTCTTATATTTGGAGCGGTACATTTTTGTACGGAGACGCTGGCTTTTCCTAACTATAGACTACACATGTGCAACAAATGTATTATAACCCTAGTTATTTCAACAAACGTATTATACCAAATACATATATATATATATATACATATATATATATATATATATATATAAACCAAGTTATTGAAACAAATGTGCTATAACACCAGGTATGAGACCAAATCAGAATTAAAAACAAAAATAAAAGAACTCATTGAAGACACCCCACCGCAGTGTTTGTTGAATGACTACAACTCATTAAATAACACCCTAACAGGTAAGCTATAACATGAACAGCCGCAGAAACCAAAAACCCACCCAAATAGACAAACACCAAGTACTGGAATGCAGTTTTGTTTGAATGAATACAAAAAGCAGCATAACTCATTGAAGACGCCCCACAAAAACCACAAACCATACTCACAGATAAACCCTAAGTTTTGGGATGCAGTTTGTTGTTTCAATGAATACAACTTATTTACGAACCCCATAGATGGTAAATAACACCAAAAAACAGAGTAACTGCTCGAAAACACTACATCAGTATTTGATGAATGCATACACCTCATTAAAAACTCCCTAACGATAATCTCTAACAGACAAACCCAAGTCTTAGAATGCAGCAAACTCATTGAAGACACCCCACAACAGTTTTGTTGAATACAACTCATTAAATAACACCCTAATAGATAAAAAAAACACCACAGTATACTTAAAACACTATAACAGTTTATGAAAAACCTCTACAGTATTTGTAAAACACCATAACAGACAATATTCTCAAATAAGTTGTAAACCATGAGTTTGAAGACTTCAGAAATAACACTATTGACTTTAAATAACACCCTAATATGTAAACCCTAACAGAAACCAAAAACCAAAAACCAAATTAACAATTTATAAAAACACCACAAACACTTAAAAACACCATAACATTTAATCCCTAAATCCTACAATGCAGTTTTGTTTTTTTATGAATATGACTTAAATCGAACTCCATTGATAAAAAACCAAAACCTTCATAAGTAATTGAAAAACACCATAATAGTTTCATTCGGTTGAAATTAAGCAACTTATCGAAAACCCTAATCATACCAACTAAAGGAATCAGCTATAACACAATAAAATGTTTAAATACGACAAAAAACACCCTAATTTCATCACATATTACACACCTGTCGATGTTTTGATTTTGATTGTTGGGGGAGAAGATACGGTTTCTGTTTTGAATTATGTTAAAATGTCTAAAACACCCCTGAATGCTCCAATCAGTTTTAATTGTTTGACACTTTATTTACAATAATGCCACTATGATCTCAACCATTAGATATTTAATCTAATGGTTGATATTTTTTCTTACCCTTCTCACACTTTTAAATTTTCTCACAATAACCTCACCTTATATATATATATATATATATATACATGGAGAGTTATCTTGAGAACGCTAAATATTGTGAGAACCGTGAGAACGAATGAGAAAACCAATCAAAATCGATTTTTTTAATACAAACCTCATTGTAATTAAAATACAACATCAAAAAAAGAATTTACAACATTATATAATTCATTTTATTCTCTCAAAATCACTCTTACTAGATTTTTTATGAATGTGTAAACATAACAAATTAACACATGTGTAAATGACAAACTTATACCTGTGTAAATTTTCTTTATTTCCGAATTCACGTAAATTTAAATGTGTAAATTAAATTTCTAGAATTGTATTCGAATAATAATGACAAGTGTTTGAAGAAATTTTGAATTTCACTTGTTTTTGACAAAGTTCCGGTGGTTTTTTCATTCGTTCTCACGGTTCTCGCGATATTTAGCGTTCTCATTTAAACTCTCCCATATATATATATATATATATATATATATATATATATATATATATATATATATATATATATATATAGGGAGAGGATCATCAGAAAACTACATTATTGAAACTATAAACCAACTAAAAGGCTAAAAACATGCCTATTTTTTTCACAATCCTTTTATAAAATTTCGCTATTATTTTAGTAAAATTTTTTAAAAAAAAACTTTACATTTGAGTTAGTTAGCTTTTAAGTTAGGTTTTTTAGAGGATTAGATTAGGTTTTGGTGTGGGGGAGGTGAGTTTTGAGGTTGTTTGCGGTGCGGATTGGTGTTAGGTTTTTTTTGGGGTTATGTTTACGGTTAGTTTCAGGTTTTTTGGGGTGGGGTTGGCTTTTGGTGGGAGTGTGGATTTAGGTTTTTTCGGGGGTGGGGATTGGGAGTTTAGGTTTTCGGGGGTGTTGGTGGGGTGAGTTAGGTGATTTAGGCTTTTCCGTATTATTGCACATGGGCAGTACAACTTTTGTTTTTGAAAAAAAGTTTTTTTATATAATATTTATAGCGACTTTAATCAAAAAAAATATTGGGTATGTTTTTTAGGCTTTTTTCGTTAGTTTTTTTATTTCTCATTTAAAATAGTTTTCTTATGATCCATCCTATATATATAGAGGAAGTTCATTTGAGAAGAAATTTAATGTGAGAAGAAATTTAATGTGAGAAGAAAAAGAAGAAAGGCATAATTGTAAAACATTATATAGTTTAAAATATCTCTCATTAATTATATTATCTCTCATTAATAAAACAAAAACATTTTATCCTACACATTTCAAAATTTATCCTACATATATCTTATACTTATCGAAATTTACTCTACACACATGTAAATTTACCCTACATATATTAAAATTTATCCTACACATATTAAAATTTATCCTACATATGTCGAAATTTGTCCTTTACCATAAATTATTTTATCTTGAAAAAGCATATTAAAAATGAGTTACAAGTTTAATTATTAGCTAGTTAATGACAATTATAGATTTATCTATATGCCATTTTTCATAAAATTAAATACACACATAAAATGAAGTAAATAGATAATTTCTATTGTTTAAATATTATTCTTGTATCCTAACAATATTTTTCTTCTCATTTAAACTCTCCATTATACATATATATATATATATATACATATCCAAATAATAACTTAATAACCTTTTATTGACTAGTTATAATCATCTTTCTTGTCTCAATAAGGCCTTCTTTAGATTAAAAAAATACGTGTGGGCGTGTGTGCATCAATCGTTCTTGAGAAAATTGAATTAGGGCTTCCTTTTTATTATGCATTAAAAAAGTTGCACACAAATAAAGGATCTAAAGTTCTAGACTTAAACCGCTTTGTCCCTTTGATTTCTTTTTTGAATGATCATCAACTAAAAAGCTATGGTTAAAAATGGACTATTGGTTTGATCATATAGAAACTAATTATAGTATAGAATAAAGAAGTAAATAAAGCGTTTTACTTGTGTCGTTATATATATAGAGAATATGATAGAACAAAAATATTGCATTTATTTCCAAAGGTTGTAATAATTGAAATAAACATATAGATTTCTAATATATTGGGGTGATTATAGTAGTTATTAGAATAGATCACCTAAAAATGTGAGGAAGAAGGTCAATCTATATATCCATGTTCAAGGACGACACTTACGAATTACGTTAACCTGAAAATGATGACGAAGAAAGGAGGACTAATATCACCTATTATCATTATTATGAGTTTGTTTATTCAGTAAGTTATCGGAGTATCGCGCCCCGGTCAAAAATAATATTTATATGCCCGAATTACCCTTAACAATGCGTTAGTAGTAGTAAGGGGTCGAACTACAAAGAGTTTGTGGTTTGCGAATGGATATGATTGATTTAAACTACGAATGTCACTTTTATGAAGCTTGCTATTTTGATTGTCAAATAATTGGTTTGTTTGATATGAATGTCGAATTGATCCGAAAAAATTGATTTGATTACTTAATCGCTAAATTAAACAATTGCACAAAACTAGATTACTTGGTTAAAACAATGATTTGAAACAAGGTTCACACCCGGTTCAACAAATGCAACACCTATAGTTACTAACAATTTTAACTTGATTCGATTGAATTTGTCATTAACGGTTTTGATATCACAAAGCTTAGATGCTAATTGCTATCACGTATATGACGGACCACAACACACTTTGTTACTTCGGACAAATAATCCCTTTCGAAAGATAAAGCATAAATACACAAACTTATTTCACAAAGTCAAATTTTATCATCATTCGACAATTCGCAAATATAGTTCAAATGTAAGAATATTATCAATCAATTCAAAACACAATTCAATTTGTCATAAAATCAACCAAAATCATAAAGTAACCCTAAATCTTACAAATGTCTACACCGGGGTGAAACCCTCGAAGATTAGCCGCTTATGACGAACGGGACTTGATCACCGGATGATTGGAGCTTGATCACGAACATATTGAAACCTTGAAAGTGAGGATGATGATGGTTATGGCTTGGGATGGAAGATGGAATTGGATGGAGGATGATGAAGGTGATGATTAGGTTAAGGTTATGATCAAAGATCAATCGGATGATTGGATGGATTGGAATTGGTTGTAAATGAATGGTGTCTTGTTCTTGGCTCCAAGATAGGTTTTCAAACTCTCCAAACTCGTAACTCCTTCTCCCTTGGGTCAAACAATTATAAAAACCCGTTCAAAATTGAAATTCAGCGACCACATAATCCAAGAGGCGTCGCCGACGGCCTCCAGAAATGTGAAATTTCTCCCGACGCCTTAATCCACTGTCTACGACCATTTTTCTCCGACGGATTATCTGAGGGGCGTCGCCGACGGGCCCAGTGGGACCGTCGGCGACGGCCTCTACAATATTTGATTTCCTGTTTTCCCATTTTGTGATCCCGGTTGACCCGTTTTCCGCCCCGATGCTCCAAAACGCTCCCGAATAGCTCCTTAAACTTCGTAAACCTGCAAAAACACAAATCTAATCAAAAGTAGGCTATTCGAAACTAAAAGTCACGTAGCATGTTAACTTAAACTCAATAGAAACATCGGTTTTCAACCGTATATCAATAAGGTGGTAATGTGGTGTATATACAAATTCAAGAGTCTGACAACTGTTTTAATGACGTAATAGAGGACTAATATCACCTATTACCTAGATACGTGGCACTGGTTGGTCCTTAATCTACGCACCTGATTTAACAACCTAGAAACATGATATTGCTTCTAACCTAACTATTATCATTGTACACAAATTATTATAATCATTCTAGAATACATGAAGTTTTAGCAACAACAAATTTATTTGTTAGAAATTCCTTGGTGAAAGCGAGTCTTGTTAGTAATGAATTTATCCATGGTTTACCAACGGATTTACTTAGTGATCATCGAAGATGGTGTCAACAACATATTACCAAAAACTACGCCAGTTGAGACACATTTTCTGTAAGACACTATGGACCTATTACCGATGACATTTTAGTGACGAATTACCAACAGCTACTATGGTCATTTGCTTATGGATATGCCATCTGGAATTTGTATGTAACATATTGAAGTTTATTGAAATGTATAATAGTAAATACATTCAAACTTCTTAAAAATCAAAATATATAATAAATTTTGGAAAAAAAAATCACAGTGCTTTATTTAAAACAAATACATAACAATGTTGCACTATAAAGCTTGAGAAGGGTCGGGGACAGAATGTAGCAATGCTTATGTTGGGCCCGATTTCAATGTATGTCACTAACAAACAGCCAAAAATTATGGGCGAAAATGGTATCAGAAATCATATCTTTAACATTAGCGACAAATTACCGAGGGACAATCCGTTGGAAATTGTTCCCAATCGACAAGCATTTACAAAGTCTTGTCAGGAATCATATTTGAAATCTAAATTTAAGTATTACCGACAGATATCCAAAGATAGCCTCTTTTTCGTGGTTTTGCAAAGGATTATCAACGAGTGTTTTTGTGATATTTTGTTGAAGTCAACTTGAGGAGGAACTTGCATTATTGTGATATTTTGTTGAAAATGTTCTTTCTAGAATTGTGAATTATATATATTTTTTTGTCACCATGCTTCATTCTTTGAAACATTAAAGATCAATGCAATTGATTTGTCATAATATATGGCTAAAAGTAAATTGCAATATGCCACTTGAACTTTAATTTATTGTATCAAAATTTAATCAATTTAGATCTTTACAAAGAATGGTTCTTCAATATATAACGAAGTTACGAAAATCATATCTTATAAACACAACATGATGATAAACCATAACTTACTTATATTTTAAAGATTTCAATAAACAAAAATCATACAAAGTTTAGATGTAAAAGTAAATAAGTAATAGGTTTTCAATAGCCAAAACTCACAAATCCATCGTTGCACATATAGGTAAATTATTCATCAGCGACACCCCTTCAAAAAGTCACTATTGCAACATGTGACACTCAACCATCACGTAACAATGTCACAACAATTATGAAGTGATATGATGGTCCGAATTGCTAAATAAACGTGACTAGATGTGTGTGTGTTTGAATAGTTGTGACTTGCAATGATATTTCCTTTAAAAAAAACTATCACTAGATGCAACTTTTCAAACCGTACGTCTCAAATACTATCTAATACGTCACTCTTTACAAGTACGACTCACCAAAGCTCGATCTTTCAGTCTTTTCCTAAGATTTTTTTTTTTAGTTTTTTTTAAACGTAGTATTATTATTTTAAATTCAGAAAACTTGTCAAGTTACATCAAAACAGAAGGTAGCCGGGCAACAAGCTGCGCCGCCAATCCTTTCTGAATTGCAAACCCTAACCTTCCAAATACAAACCCTTGCCCCCTTGGGGTTGAACAATTGCTGTAGACGACCCGTTGAACCCTCGTCAAGAAGTGGATAGCTTCTGGCGCTAGAGAGCCAAAAGTATCAAAGGCAAAAGGGACAAAGACATACTGGTTCTTTGCGCAAGCTTTAGCGTGCTTATCCACTTTCCGTGAGGTCTACACAAGCATGTTTCCCCCCAACCCAACCAAAGACGAGCAGATCCGCTGGTCGCAGAGTAGATCTCCCTTCTATAGGGTCCGTGAGGAATTCACAGGGGCCTCTTTCTTAGCCGAAATCTCAGCTCTTCTTAAGATGTCCCACAAAGCATCACGCACCCAGTCGTGCCGATATTTGAACCCATGGAGCTCTTTACAGTGAACTGCATGCTCCTCGTATTTATCCATACAAGCTTTACGACATATCGGGCAAGTTTCATCTTCCGGGTACATAGGGATCATCAACCGGTATTTGAGAATGGCTCTATATTCTACTGCAGACATACATTGTCCCAACCCCTCAATTGGTATAACGGTCAAAAATTCCTGAGCATGGGGACCTTTCAGGCACTCAAACACCGCCTTCTGGCGGGATGACAAATTAAAAGCTTCTCCCAGGCTTTGAGCGATTCTGCTAAACAGAGCATTCGCCAAAGTTTTTTGTGGCTTCGAGGGGGCGGTGTCCTTATTAGAAAAACCGCCAATATCCAAGTCTGGGAGAGAGACATTTAAGCGTTCAAGCGCCTGCTGATAGTCCGGGTCAAGCCCGACGACCTCACAGTTTCGAAAGATATGATCATGTAGTTCCCAAGACTGAGCTCTAGACGCCACAAAGGCATAAGCCCCAACATCTCGAGCTGAGAAGAGGCCCAAACCACCTAGACGCATTGGCAAAGATACCAGACGCCACTGGAGGTCACCAAAGAAGGGGCCGCCACCCACTGCTATGTCTTCTATAGCCTCTCTAAGGCCATCATCAAACCGAGACTTAACCCAAAATATTGTTACGTTTTATTTTATAACTTTAATTGATCGGTTTCATCTTTTAGGTTACTACATCTAATTATATAATGTCATATGCATAGAGTTAGGGTACTACCAAAAATGTAGGAACAAGAAAACTTTACTTTTCTATTATCACATGATGGATATAGAATTAAAATAAGTGCCACGCATGTAATAGTTATGTACATCATTCCCATCTCGTCATTTTGTGAAAACCATCTTTGTATCTTTTCGTACCAACCCGTCCACTAATACGGGCCCATTCCAAATTGTTATTCAGTTTCATTTTATATAACCAATAAATTAAAAATTAAGCAGGTCGCCGTGTTGGGCCTGTCAAACAGATAGATTTGGGACAAAACGAGATGCATTTTAGTATTATCAGATCGGGTTATGTTCATCTGTAAACACTTTCTTATCTATTTTTATAAATAATGAAGTGTTAAAACAATCATATTATTATTGCTGTTGTTGTTGCTGCTCTTATTATATAAACTTTTAGATAAAAGGCATAGTCTTAGGTGTAAAAGACATCAACCCTACATGAACACAATTAAAAATTTGTAACCCAAGCATGGTCAGTTTAACTCGTATACTTAAACGAGCCAACATGTTGGCGGATTGTAGTATATGATGTTAAAGTTAAACTAGTTGTAAATGGGTTGACAAGTTGATTTGCTTCATTAACGACATGTTTACCCAACATATTGAACATGTCAACCCGACTCAATGTGTTTATTAAACAAGATAGATATGACAACCTAAAAAGCTGATTATCTGATCCGTTTAACCTATGTATAACAAGCACATAATAAAATAAACCCATTCAAAAGTAAGGGAAAAAAGAAAGCCAAAACTTTTTGCCACCCTCCAATAAATTATTAAATGGTGAAAAGGAATCATACCATGTGTGATTATATATAAATGACATATCATGTGATATTATGGCCAAGTCCTATGGTGCATCACTTAGCTAGATCACTTCTGAGAAGAAGAAGAAGAATATGGAAACTAAAGGCCCATCACCACTTGTTCCTTTCATAATGCTTAATGTTTTTGCAATAATAATCTTCAGTGATGTGGTGGAAAACTTGATGGTCATTCCTTTCTTATTGATGCTTGTCATATATTTTATATATGTTTTCTTTCCCTTCCATCAAGATTCATCATCTTGGAGTTCAAATCCTTATGGAGGTGCTGCTGCTGCTGCTACTCAAGATGGAGAGTCAGGCTTTGGATTCGGGGCGTTTCTTTTGGTCATCATATGCCTTATTTTGTGCCAAATCATATGAACTCATGTTCGTAACGTATTGTTGGTTATCAGTGACTGTAAAATATGGTTTGATAACGTGCGTTCAACAAGTGTTTAGCCAGTTTAGTGCATGTTATTGTAATTAATGTCGACTTTCCGTGCTTGTAATCAAGTGTTTTGGCTAGATGTTGGCATTAGTTTGTGTAACAACAGTGACAGTTTTGATTCTACTTAATTATGAGTGTATGGCATGAAGACCTAATTTATGTTATTTAACATATAGTTACAGTATGCAACTTATAAAATAATAGATGTATTTAAACATATTAATACTAATTTTGGATAGGTGTGTTGGTTAGTGAACACAATCAAAAAATTAATAACTTTTTACACTTAAATACCACCTAACATTACACCTCTAAAGAGCAAACATCATTAGGTCATTGACTGTAAAAATTATTAATTAATTATTAGATTAATATACATATATGTTAATAAATACCTATTTGCCCTGCTTATGTTTCTCATTCACAACCTCGAAGTGAGTAGTCATTTGTGAAATCAACGAAGCATCGATTCACTGGAGGTAACTTTCGAAGCCAACTGAATGTAACTACTAACCAGGTTCATTGGATGTATCTATCAAAGGCGACTAACTGTCGACTGGTTATGACCTTTGAACCCGATTTACCAATGTAATTATCAACAAGTTATCGAATGCATGGATGTAACACCAATTTTCACAACTTGACCAGCTAGTCGAACTGGGGACTGCAGGTTGTGTTTGGTGCCAAAACCATCAACCTAAAAGAAAACGATTTACAAGCACCGAACCAAACTGACAATGTATGCAATTCCTAGTCCGATTGGTCTTTTTGTGAAAACCGAAGTTTATGTGAAAAATCTGGTGTTCCGGTCAAGTTATGCAAGAGTGCGATAGAGTGGACCAGTGAGATATTTACAAACTAGACTAGTCCATCGAGACCTTATATAGAAAATTCTAACATCTTATATACATTTTGATTGTATTCTACTCCCGTTATGAGAGGTCTGTCGTGAATGATTACATGGTTTGTAAGTGAACCAAACCGTCTGATAAACTCGAAATTGCCATTTTAAATACATGCGCGTAAAATTATGTAAATCCAACCAAAGCCACACGAGAAACAATATTCGAGATTTAAGAAATTCGTGGTTGACCATGCCACAGTTTTGTACTTGACCTATTCGGTTTCTTCACCTCTAGAAATTGACAGATCTTTGGATTTCATTATGTTGCCATGACTTGATTCCATTTATTGTATTATCACCATCTTCATTCTGTCTTTTGTCTCACCTCAGATACACACACATATATACATATATACACACATGGAGGGACTTACCCTATGATATCCACAAGCAACCACTGGTTCTAGTTCACACAAAGCAACTATATCAAAAAGAAAATGGATACCAAGAGTCAAACCATTGTTCTTTTTCTCATAATGAATGTTCTTGGTCTCCTGCTTTTGAGTCCTACTGAACAAAAACTAGTCATGATTCCTATACTATTGGTATTCTTCATATACATCTTTCCTACCAACAATTCATCCAGTGATTCATATCAGCACGGTTATGATGCTAATCACCAAGACCAATGGAATTTCGATTCAGAGATTTTCTACTCGTCATGATATCCGCCAAATAACATAAACTTCATGTATTATACAAGTTAATGGTTGTATTTTGATTCTTTTATGCTTGTTTTCTATCATAAGAATGCACCATTAGTGCAGAAATGAACCTCATATCCATGGCATGGCTACCTAAGTACATATGCATTGTAAACTTGATTTCGAGTATATGTGATATTAAAAAAACATATAAAATTATGTTGATTTTATTATTCCCACAACTCTATTCTTGTCCAATTTGGAAGATTTGTACGGGTGAATTATTCTTGATTCAAAGAGTAAGGTACACGGATGGTCCCTGTGGTTTACCAAAATTTGGATTTAGTCCCTAGCTTTTCAAAAGTACACGGATGGTCCTTGTGGTTTGCACTTTGTAACGAATTTAGTCCCCAGCCAACAAATCTAAAGGTTTCAACAGATCCAAGTTTGGGACTAAATGTGTTACAAAGTGCAAACCATAGGGACCAGCCGTGAACTTTCGAAAAAAGTTGGGGATTAAATGCATTACAATGCTCAAACTACATGGACCATCCTGTAATTTTTGAAAGCTAGGGACCAAATCCAAAATTTTGATAAACCATAGGGACCATCTGTGTACTTTACTCTTTTTCAAATATCCAGGAATATTAAAGGGCATCTACAATATCATGCTCCAATCACACAAGAACAAAAAACAATGATTAGTGTTCTCACAGCTTAGTTAAAAGAATAAAAGTACAATCCCTCTCTTCCTATGGGACAAAATTGTGCTTTAGGCAAATTCGCCAATAGACAAGTGAAATTGCATGTCTATGAAATACACTATATGTTATCATGGTGACAACTAACCATTATTAGCGTTTATCCAAAAGGAAATGAATGCAGGCACCTTTTAGATGTGTTGCATTGCGGTCGATGTAACACAAGATAGAAGAACAGTTTTTACTGGAGTTCTGTTACTCTGAGAGATCTTGTTGGTCATTGATAGGCTAAAAAAAGCAGCATAGAAGTTATTAAAAAGAAAACTTATAAATAAACGATTGGAGAATGTTTAAAGATGTACCTTGTTATCCAGTACAGCTCCATCAGGGATTACAATTTTCTCGCCTGGTCTTGCATTAATGCTAACTAACCCCTATGAAATTAATAGCAAAGAGTTGTATAAGATACCAAACAAGCAAGTATCAAGTAGAATGATATAATGGGGGAGCGTTTTTGGTACCTTGAGAATGACACCGCTTCCGAACCAAACGTCGCCTGAGACCTTCAAGATATCAAGATCAATGATGCTTGGAATCGACTTAAAACGACTTTCAAAGTCCGCTACCTAAGTTTAAAAGAACGTAACTGTAAAATTTAATTAAAAAGTATCCAATAAGGTGGATTAAAAAAACAAATTAATTATTTACTGGCTGCCAATGTCACCTTTTCAAACTCAGGACCTAGTTCTATGATAGGATTAGCAGGGTTTATTCTAGCCTCATTGCGTATAAGAATGCCTTTGTCACAGGTGTACAAATCAGACTGCAGCAAGATAAGATTGTATCAGATTAGTCAGATTTGAAATTATAATGGATAATAAAGTTTCCGAATGGGCGGCGAGGCAGTTAACGGTTAAAAACAGGTACTTTTAGCAGGTAAAACACGGCCTGAATCAACCATTCCTATGTAAATGGGTCGAAATTGCCACCTCAGTTAGTAATGTCACGATGATAACCTTAAAGATAAGTAAATCTGACGTATCCTCCACAAGAAGATTTTGAGATACAGGAATAGTTACAGCAATGGGAGGCCCAAATAACTGGAAAATAAAGAATAGAAAATTGTAAAGTCAGTATCTAATATTAAACAACTACACAACACAATATAAACATGTATACCTTTGTTTCCGGATGATTCGCGATAGTATAAATGTTTACCCACCTGCAAGAGTCAAGATTAATAATATTATAAAAATGTAAAAAGTTGCATCAGATAAAAAAGCATTAGATAAATTTAATACACACGTATTCATTGTAGTGGCAATCCTAAACCTCTCTTCTATCTCCATACAATACTTGATCTTATTCTTGATCACATGATTTAGAATATCTGACACATAACATAAGGATCCCAATATCGAATAATAATGATGGTTACTGATTAGGTTCATAAGTATATAACATATTAGTACATTGCAGCTCCATGAAATGGTAACTCATAAATTTTTTGAAAATTTAAAGTGACAAGGATACTTAGGTCCACAACTTCAGCTAAATTATCTGAGTTCAGCATCAGTATGAACTCTTTACCCTGAAAAAAAATCGATGTTGTCGTGTAGTCTTTAAAATATAAGAACTGACAAATAAAAAAAGATTTCAACAGAAATTACCTGCGATAATAAATCATCAAGTTTGCCAATCTTCTTTAAGGAAAGCAAAGCTTCCCTCTGGTCAAAAGCAACTTTGACATCATTCTCCTGATGTTGATCCTATCATATGCATAATTTCCTTGTGAGATACAAGATAAGAGAATAGCAAAAGAAGCTGCTGTAAAAGATCAAAAGATTTCAAAGAGAACACACCTTGACTAAACAGATTATGTTTTTGTTGGATTGTTTCTCCACAATCTATATTACAGAAAAAAAAACACAGCTTTATTAGACATGTATATGCAGAATAACAGAAACAAAAAAAAATTAAGTTACCTTCAAAGTCTCATCGTGTGTGCTATCATCATTCATCAGAAGCAGAGGAACATTGCATCCGTATTTTGAGTTCAGAGACTACAAACAATTCTAAATATAAATTTTGCATTGAACATAGATCTACTATAAAATCTTCAAAATTTCATGCAAAGTAGCAATTCAAAAAATTAACCTCAATATAATTAGCAAGTAAATCTAGACACGTCAATCCATTAGCAATCTCAACAGCAGACCTGCATGAAAAGAACACGAGAATATATCAATACAATTTAATACCAATAATATAAAAAATAAGAAAATGCAGGAACTGATGGTCATGAAAAAACCATACTTTGGCCCATCAAAACCCATCTTGGCTCCTTTATTATCATTGATCTTAACGACAACAAGTTTTTCCAAAAGCTCCTTGATTTCTGCGGGATCTGCATTCATAAATATATCCCACGTGCATATAAAGATAGTCATAACTCATAAATGATTATTGAGTGAAACAATTTAGACAATTACCATCAGAAGCGGGAGATAACCCTTCGTACGGTAGAACCGTCAATTCATCATTTACACCATCTATCTTAATCGTACCAGGCGGTAAAGCAGCCTCCCTTCGATCCAAAATTCATCCACAACAAAACTTATTACTCATCTAAACATGAAACTTATACATCAACATTATACACCTTCTTACCGAATTTTCGGCTCGACTTCCTTCACCAAGTTCCCTTTAGCCGCAGCAAGCTTCTTCTGCTCGTATTGAATCGTTTTCGTAATCAAATTACAAAACAAATACACAAACTGCACCGAATCATTCGCTGGAACAGGATACGTAATCTTCTTAAACATCTCCAACGGCATACTCGGATCCACCAGCCTACAATCAAACATTCAAATCCTTAACTCTACACTTATATTCAAGCATTCATCATCATTCATCATAATTCATAAATAACACAAATCAATTCATCATAACACTAACCCTACAATAGGAATCTGCAACCTAGTAGCTTCCAAAATCACAGAACTCTTCCTTTCAGTATCAAAAATCACCACACAATCCGGCCGATTAACCGAGGTCAAATTAAACTTCTGATTTCTGGACCGAAACCTCTTCGGACTAAACCGATTAGTCAGAAACCCTCCCAGGCGCCAGGAGGTATCATTTTTGCAGCCTGTGTTAATAATCATCTGCTGAATGATTTCATCTACTAATGGATTCGTGTTGACGAACAGAAACCTAGCGTTTTGTCTTGCAAGATGACCGATGAAATTGCAGGCGCTACGGAGGCAAACTAGGGTTTTATCCGAGTCGATAATGGTGAGTCCGTTTCGAGAGCCGTAAGTGTAGATTTTGAAGTGGTTTTCGGCGACTCGCCGGCCTAAGTGAGCGTTTGTGCGGAGGAGTTTTTGTATTACGGCGGAATGGATCGTCATTTTGGGTTGAATGTGTGGAGAATGTGAAGGATGATTGTGATTGGTTAAGTTGGTGGTTGTGGTGGAAGGAAGGTTGTTGGAGTTGTTGTGGTTTTGAGTATCTAGGGTTTTGTGGCGGAGCTCCGGTGAGTGGCGGATTACGGCGGAGGGTGAAGAAACCGTGATTGTAAATGCAGAGTTTTGGGTTAATGGTGGGAATATTTGCGGTTTCGTCCTTCAAGTTTGATATGTTTCAGTTGGACATCAAAATTTCTTTTTATAAAACGCATGACGTTAAGTATATGTTCGTGTTCGTTTGTTAAGAAATACATGTGTTCACAAACTGTTCATGAACACTTATCGAACAAGATTTTATGTTTGTGTCCGTTTGTAAGGAAATGAACTTTGTTCGTGTTTGTTTGTTAATTTTAGACAACGAACAAAAACGAACGTTGATAAACACAAATGAGCACAAACTAATGTTCGTTAACACAATTGGAAACAAACGAACACAAGCAAACGTTTATGAACAGAATATATAATAAAGACACTTATTTGTCTAAATTCTGAAGTATTTAAATAAAATATAAAAACGAAAAAAACACGAATGAACTATCAAACCCAAACGAACACGTTACCGAAAGTTCACGAATATAAATGAACGATCGCGGCCTCTGTTCATGTTCTTTCGTTTAAGTAAACGAACGAAATTTCTCATTTATGTTCGTTTGTTTAATAAACAAACGAACACAGACGAACTTTCCGTCGAACGGTTCACAAATTGTTCGCCAAATGTTTAGTTCGTTTGCAGCCTTATACGCTATGATTATGATGAAAACGAATTGCAAAAATATAGGTTGATTATGTTAGTTCATTTACCTTTGATCGAATAAACGAATGAAGGTGAACATATAAAGACATATACTCTTGTTCATACTTGTTCGTTAAAAAATACAGTGTGTTTGCGTTCATTTATGTCTGTGTTTCTTATTACAAATGAAGATAAATGAATGATGAAAATAAACATGCTTTTGTCTATACGTTCAATTCAATATCCAAGGTTTGGTTCTAAAGTTTGATTGATGGGTTGATGCATAACGCCATGATAGACCAATTGTTTCAAATTGTATCAGGGGGTTTTTTATATTGCTTGAAAATTGTGAAGTACAAAGAAAGGTATACATATTAAATAGATGGGTAGAGAGACCCATATATAAAAATATAATAAAATACATTGCTAGTATATCTATGATTAATTGAAGGAAAATGGTCAAATGCGAGATTAGGGATGCGCTAATGTGATGTTGTTATGCTTTATAGGGCATGAGATGTTATGTTGTTATGCTCTATAGAGTGTGACGTGTTATGCTCTATAGAGCATCTTATCTATTTGATCATTTTTTCTAACATCAATTAGTATTTCTTATATAGCTAATTTAAATAAATGTGTAAACAAACAAGTGTAAATTAACAAATATAAACTAACTAGTAAATTTACCCGCGCGTTGCAGCGACGTCAAAATCTAAAATAACTCGAATTTATACCGTATAATAAAAACATATTATGTGACAACCCGTAACTTTGAGGTAAAAACTCGTTGTTCACTTTTATAAATTAAATCATATACTTATTATATTTATATTTATCACGTCGAACCAACCGGATATGTTTGAATGTCTGGCTTGTCGATCCAACCCATTCGCATAGCTCGGAACTTACGAGGCCCGAACCGTAGCGCGAACATTATACCTTCATATTAATTTATTAGTATTAGTGTTTTAAATACTTTTATATAAATTGATTGGTATTTGTAAAAAAAAAAAAAAAAAAAAGATATGTAATGCAATTAACCTAGTCGCTACCTACCACCTCAAATTGTTAAAATTCTGCATTTTTGATGAACAGCCTTTAACGGCCCAAATCCCCAAAGCCTATAAACTTCTTTTATTTTTTTTTCTTGGTTACCAGCCCACCAAGGTAACCGTCCTCATCCACAAGTCTATTAGTTTTACCCAAGTGCATGAGCCTTGTAATTTCTCAAACCCTATACCATATCCACCCACCTGTGATCTTACAAATCTAGTGCTGCTATGGACGAATCAAGCCCAAGACTCCCAAGTGCTTGGATTCAAGGCTGTGTTACTTGACTCCTTTTAATCGCTAGGTGGGTATCTCTTAAGTTTTGATTATAGTCTTACGATTTACATAAGTTTTTGTTGTTAAATCCCTCGAATCGCTGCTGCGTTTTTATGATTCTTGTTGAGTGTTTATGTTCTTTGATGATATTAGTAGTATAGGATTGCTAGATATGATTGTTGTTGATGTTATACTCGATTAAGTGTTGGAAATATTAATAAGGAACATACAAGTTGGTATGTTTCCTTCATCACCATTGGTGGGGGAGGTGAAAGTTGAGTGCCTTATAAGGGATTACCCCTTATGGGCCTCCAAAGTGTTAAATGGGTTGAGAAGTGGGTCAAGCCCACACGCGCGCCGAGCCGAGCCGCGAGCTCGCGAATGGGCGCGTTTGAGGCGCACTTTGCACTTCGCACGTACGCATGCTGAGGAGCTTTTATTTTTAGCTGGGGTCCGGTTCAGTGCTGTGGATCAAGATCGAATGCGATAAAACTAGGATAGAGGATAGGGATTAATTCCAAACCAGTGGGGGTTATCTCTAGGAAATTCGAATTCGTATGGGATATACCCCAGAATTCGAATCTGTTTGTGATAATGGTTATCCCATTCCCTGTTTTTCTCATTCTCAGTTATGATCTCAACCTATAAATAAAGGCCTCCTGCTACCCATTCAAACACTCTAATTTTCGCAGCCTGTCATCTCTGTGCTTCTGTTTCTTCTCTAGCTTCTGCGTTTTCTGGTTTCCATTGCTGTTGGAATACCATATCAGTTCTGCATTAAATCCTGGGAGTTTACGCTGCAGCTCACATCAATACGAGCGCGTAAAATCCTTTAAGGACATGAATCATCCGTGCAGTTCAAGAATCTCGGTTTCTTAAATCGCCAGGTTGGTTTTAGTTTTTGCGTGTTATTTAGATTCGTCCGATAACGGGACAGTCTCCTTCTACTTTTCTTCAATCAGTTTGTTCAAGTTAGAATAAACTGGTTTGGCCAATAACTCGGTAACTAATAATAAAATAATCAATTTTCTGTTTGATTAAATTGTTTTCAACAATCTTAAAGGATTTTAGTTTTTGTGTTTAATCGCCATAAACAATGGACGGTGAACTACCAACAGCTAATCTGAGATTCATGAATCAATAGTTTGTCAAGTTGGACAGATTCGATGGCCAGAACTATACCCATTGGGCGGACAAGGTTAAGTTCATGCTCGTTGTGCTAAAACTCTACTATATCCTTGATCCAAGCTTGCCTGCAATCCCTGATGACCCTCCTCTTGAGGCTGGAGAGGTCCCGAATCAAGATTTGGCTAAGCAAAGACTTGTCCGTAAGGAAGCTGAAGATCTTTGCCTTGGCCACATCAAGAATTCTCTTTCAGATCGTCTCTATGACTTATACGCGCCGGAAACAAGTGCTAGAGAATTGTGGAAAGCTTTGGAAGATAAGTACAAGGCTCATGAAGAAGGTACTAACAAATACCTTATTTCCAAGTACTTAGACTTTCAAATGGTTGATGACAAGTCAATCCTGGAGCAAGTGCATGAACTCCAAGTTCTTGTTAACAAATTGACCGCGCTTTCTATTCCACAGCCAGAAATTTTTCAAGTAGGGGTCATTATTGCAAAACTTCCTCCTACTTGGAAAGATTTCTCAAAGAGAATGATGCACAAGTCTGAGGACTACTCTTTGGATGAACTGTTGAAGCACCTTCGAATTGAGGAGGAAACGCGCAACAGGGACAAAAGAGGTAAAGTCGGATCGAGTGTGAATCATATTGTTGGAGGATCTGGGGAAAAGGGACTTCAAAGAATAGAAAGTTTACAGCACCAAAGAAAAAGGAATTCAAAAAGTCACATCAAACGACCAATCATTAACCAAAGAGATCGGGTAAATGTCATGTTTGTGGAGAAACCGGGCATTATGCACGAGAGTGCTCTCAAAGGAAATCTGGATCTACGGTTGGTTCTACAAGTGCTGTTGATATTGAGAAAGTCACCAATCTAGTGGCTAATGTGGGTCTTGGAGATGTTAACATGCTTTCTCAATATACACGCGTTGTGGCATGTAGAGGATGGTTTTTGGATTCTGGAGCCACTGTTCATGTTTGTGGGAATCGTGGCTCGTTTCTTGCTTATAGTCTTGTTCCTCAAGGAACAGTGGTGGTATGTGCTGATGGACATCGAGTGGAAGTTCGTGGTAAAGGCACAGTACGACTAAACTTTAAAGATGGTCAAACGGTTACCCTTCAGGACGTGTTGCATGTTCCTGGTATCACCAAGGGTCTTGTTTCTGCTGATAAGTTTGATCGAAATGGGTACAAGCTGGTTCTCAAGAATCTTCGTGTGAAGTTTTCTCTAAATGACATCTATGTGGGTCAAGCAAAGAACACGGGTGGAATGTATCGCCTTGACCTAGCTGAAAATGGAATTGATGAAGAAGAAGACTCGGATGAAGGTGGCGTTTCAGTGATTGATGTGTTTGGGAATGAAAGTGATAGTGATAGTGACAGTGGTGATAGTGGTAGTGATAGTTTTTATCAATGTAATGCAATTGGTTTTGATTTGAATGAAATTATGTCTTCTGATTATATCGCTTGTTCAATTTCTTTATGACATAAACGTTTAGCTCATACAAATATTAAAAACATTGAGAAAATGCAAACTAAAGGTTTATTGAAATTAAAAGATAAACACTTTGAAAAATGCGAAACTTGTGTGAAATCAAAATTCACAAAGAAACATTTTTCCAAGTGTCCATAAACGTAATACATCACTACTAGAACTAATTCATTCAGATATTTGTGAACTGAATAGAGTCCTTACTCGTGGGGGTAAGAGATACTTTATCACTTTCTGCGATGACTTCAGCTGATACTTATATGTTTATTTATTGCATTGAAAAGACGAAGCTTTTGAGGCATTTAAAATATATAAGGCTGAGGTTGAAAAATAAAAGGAGAAACGCATTAAAATTCTTCGCTCGGACAGAGGCGGAGAATACTTTAACCGAAGATTTGATCCATTCTGCGAAGAAGAAGGCATCATACATGAGAGAACTGCACCATATACTCCCCAACAAAATGGTTTGGCTGAGAGAAAGAACCGAACCTTGGTAGAGATGGCTAACTGTATGTTAAATCAATCGGGTCTATCTCGTAATATGTGGGGGGAAGCTGTGTTAACCGCTTGTTATGTTCACTATAGGATCACTAGTCTGTGATACCTACGAGCCCATATGAGTTGTGGAAAGGAAGAAAACCAAACCTAGAGTATTTGAGGGTTTGGGGGTGTCTTGCCTATTATCGCGTACCTGATCCAAAGACACTCAAACTGGGAGAACGAGCTTACAAGAGTGTATTCATTGGATATGCTCCGCAAAGTAACTTTTACCGGTTGTTGGATGACGAATTAGGTACAGTTGTAGAATCCAGAGATGTGGAATTCTTTGAGAACAAGTTTTCTAGAGATGATGAAAACTCAAATTACACCCGATCTTCTAGTACTTCTGAAAAACGAGTTCAACCTTCACCAATAGTTGAAGAACTGAGGAAAAGTACTAGAGTTAGAAAAGAGAAAAGTTATGGAGATGATTTCTTTTCTTACCTGGTTGAGGGAACTCAAAATAAAGTGACGAGAGAGAGGTCATTTTCGCTGTTAATTTGGATGATGATCCTAAAACTTTCAGCGAAGCAATGTCATCAAGAGATGCTCCTTTGTGGATGGAAGCAGTCAATGATGAAATGGATTCCATTATGGGAAATGGAACTTGGGAGTTAGCTGATCTACCCAAGGGAAAGAAACCCATTGGATCCAAATGGATTTTCAAAAGGAAGTATCATCCAGATGGATCCATCTCTCCCTATAAAGCGAGATTAGTTGCTAAAGGGTATAGGCAGAGAGAAGGGAATTACTATTTTGATACCTATGCACCTGTGGCTAGAATTAGCTCTATTAGAACTCTAATAGCGGTGTCTGCTTTGAAAGGGCTGTACATCCATCAAATGGATGTAAAGACTGCGTTTTTAAATGGGTATTTAAATGAGGAGATTTATTTGGAGCAACCAGAAGGGTTAGTGATGCCTGGACAAGAGAACAAAGTATGTAGACTTATTAAATCTCTTTATGGTTTTGAGCAAGCTCCTAAACAGTGGCATGAGAGGTTTGACACCACTGTGACTGCTTTCGGGTTTCGACACAATAGTGCTGATAGGTGTATCTATACTAAATGCGAATCTGGTTATACAGTCGTGATTTGTCTCGATGTTGATGATATGTTGATCATTAGCACTCACCTTGAAGGTATTTCTGAAACTAAGAAATATTTGTCCTCGAACTTTAAGATGAAAGATCTAGGAGAAGTTGATACCATTCTTGGGATCAAGGGGAAAGAACTGAAAGTCAGATTTCTCTAAGTCAATCTCATTACACAGAGAAAATTCTGACTAAGTTTTAGCACTTGAACATTAAAGAGTTTAATACCCCATTTGATCCAAGTGTGAAACTTAATGTGAACTCAGGAGAGCAGTGGCTCAATTGGAGTATGCGAGTGCTATTGGAAGTATGATGTATGCAACACATTGCACTCGTCCTGATATTGCTTTTGCTGTAAGCAAACTGAGTCAGTATACTGTCAATCCAGGGACAGAACACTGGAAAGCAGCGGGTAGAGTACTTGGATACCTGAAAAAGGACCAGTAACTTAGAACTGACTTATTCTGATGCGAGCTGGATTGATCACACCAGTGATTCAAAATCTACAAGTGGGTGGATTTACACTCTAGCAGGAGGAGCAATTTCTTGGGCGAGCAAGAAACAGACGTGTATTACCCACTCAACTACGGAAGCTGAGTTCATAGCACTAGCTGCGGCTGGTAAGGAAGCAGAGTGGATTAGAGATCTACTTACGGACATCCGTTTGTGGAATGTTCCAATGCCGTATATTCCCATGTATTGTGATAGTGAGGCCACACTATCTAAAGTATACAACGCAGTGTACAATGGGAGGTCAAGACACATAGGTCTACGACACAATTATGTGAGACAACTTCTTGAAAGTGGTACCATCAAGGTTGTCTATGTCAAGACGAGTAAGAACTTGGCTGATCCGTTTACTAAACCTCTGACGAGAGATTTGGTAGTGAATACCGCGAGAGACATGGGTCTAAAACCACAATAGAATCGTTAGTGAGGGAAACCCAACTTGAACTTAGTGCTCCTATTTCTCAAGTTTAATGGGTAAAAACGAAGTCGCTTAACGTTAGAAGGTGCTATCAATTTCTGATAGATCCATGTGAGGTATGATAGTACGTCGTTGCCGAGAACAAGGGTGAGCTAATGCTCTTAACAAAGTTTTGGAGGCATCCAAGCAACGTGGATGATGTAAAACTTTGCCTATATGATCTAGGGGTGGTGCCGCCTCGAGTGAAGATAAGTGGTTTGTCTTCTAAAGGATCATGAAAATGGTTTATAGCGCACGGCCATATTCGCGCTCAGTGAGAACGCAAAGTCGGCCGGTGATGTGTGGGGGTAAACCGAATGGGGCTATCAGGTTAATGGTTTAATTCCATAGGACACCATCGAATCTGTCTCTTCTTGTTTATCAACATAAACTGGGTTTAATCTTCGTGATACCTAGTGACATCATCTGTCTAAGTGAGAGGAAACATTCCAACTTGGTGGGGGATTGTTGGAAATATTAATGAGGAACATACAAGTTGGTATGTTTCCTCCATCACACATTGGTGGGGGAGGTGAAAGTTGAGTGCCTTATAAGGGATTACCCCTTATGGGCCTCGAAAGTGTTAAATGGGTTGAGAAGTGGGTAAAGCCCACACGTGCGCCGAGCCGCGGGCTCGCGAATGGGAGCGAATGGGGGCGTTTGAGGCGCACTTTGCACTTCGCACGTACGCATCGTCGCTAGGAGCTGAGGAGCTTTTATTTTTAGCTGAGGTCCGGTTCAGTGCTGTGGATCAAGATCGAATGCGATAAAACTGGGATAGAGGGATAGAGATGAATTCGAAACCAGTGGGGGTTATCTCTAGGAAATTCGAATTCGTATGGGATATACCCAGGAATTCGAATCTGTTTATGATAATGGTTATCCCATTCCCCATTTTTCTCATTCTCAGTTATGATCTCAACCTATAAATAAAGGCCTCCTGCTACCCATTCAAACACTCTAATTTTCGCAGCCTGTCATCTCTGCGCTTCTGTTTCTTCTCCAGCTTCTGCGTTTTCTGGTTTCCATTGCTGTTGGAATACCAGATCAGTTCTGCATTAAATCCTGGGAGTTTACGCTGCAACTCACAACAATACGAGTGCATAAAATCCTTTAAGGACATGAATCATCCGTGCAGTTCAAGAATCTCGGTTTCTTAAATCGCCAGGTTGGTTTTAGTTTTTGCGTGTTATTTAAATTCGTCCGATAACGGGACAGTCTCCTTCTACCTTTCTTCAATCAGTTTGTTCAAGTTGGAATAAACTGGTTTGGCTAATAACTCGGTAACTAATAATAAAATAATTAATTTTCTGTTTGATTAAATTGTTTTCAACATTAATGGTTCCGTTAATCACTAAGGTTACGAGCATGGGATGAATTATAACTGGTTTTGGGTTAAAACTTACTGATTTAATGGCGTAGATGACGTAGGACAACTATAATCGGCTGTAATTAAACGTGATGGGTTGTTGGGTACGTTAGCTATTCGGTTGGGGAGTTCGGGTAACGAAAACAGATTCTGCCCGACAGTTACAGCCGACTTTAATCGGCTGTAACCGGGTCATGACTTAACAAAAATTTGATTTTCTTGAGTCTATTACGATGTATTTCGAAATACGCTTCTAATGGCGCTGGAATCATGATTTTTGGACGTCGTTTGCTATTTTAAATAAATTGATTCGTTTCAGCAACGAAGCTGCGTTTTTCTGCAGATTTTACGTGTTATGTTTTCAGTCGTAAATGGGTAAATATTTACTGTTAGACCATGAATTTATATTGTAGATGGCCATAGATGTCTGCGCGAACCTCCAACTGGAATTATGTCGATCGGATAACCGAGGATTTTTAAATGAATTTTTCCGTTAGCTGCCATCAGAAAGTGACGAATCTGATCACTGTTTGGCGCAAGATTTTTCACGGAAAATCCGTAAGGAGTTTGGTCACCAATTTTTTACACAATAGTTTATGCTCCGATTGACACGTCTTGTATTTTTTTGGGAATTTTCATGTACACGAACTATTCCGGATAACACTCCGAAAACTGTCCGAAAATGCACTATATTGCTGAATTTTTATTGAAGAGTATTTTAAATCTTTCGTGACACTTGTATGGTCGCTAAGTGATGTCGTGATAGATAATGCATGTTAAATAGTATTTTATGATAAAACGTGCAAAATGCTAGATTTCGTGTAGGAATATAAGTGTTGCATGAATTCACTCTAATGGAAGACATGATAACTATCTTAGGACGCGGTTGATCGTCTTTGCTATTATTTGCACTTTATTTCTTACCGAGCAAACAAATGTGAGTTCACACCTTTATTTAAAGTTGTATTCCCGGTGGTTGGGAACCTCACTTTCCCGAGTATGGGATTGCCTAGTATTCCTAGGGATGAAATACTGTTAAATGCTATTTATATTTCATGTCTTTAGCGGACTAAACAAACTCTATCTGTAAGTCCCCATACATTATACCAACTAATCGCTGGGGCCTGGCGAACGGGATATTAGTTGATAGTGCTATTAGGTTCGACAAACCTCACACCGTACCTGGGAGGACGGGCGTGAACTTTTATGCCCTGGCAACTGGTCAGTGACGATAGACATTGACTTGGGGCACAAACAACTTACACAGTCAAAGTTTCGGTATCACACAGTTTAGTAGCTTAAAGATGGGGTAGCTCCCCATGACGTGTTTTATAAATTAAGTAATTTAACAACCTAAGTTTTTGGAAAATAATACTGAAAAACCGTGAACTCGCTAACTTTATGTTGACATGCTATTACATGCTTTGCAGGTCGTTAGCTACAGCGCGAGAGTTTGCATTGGAGGAGTGTCGGGGCTGCGTTAACTATTTGAATTGGTTTAAACAATTATGGTTTTTAAACATTGTTTGGATATTTGTTTTTTTAAACTGTTTGCTTCCGCTGCTGGTTAAACTACATTTTTTTGGACATTTAAACTTTAGATCACTAATCGTGTTGATGGTGATACGTTTTGATATCTTTAATAGTGGTTCAACATTGATTAGTGGCTTGATCATGGTCGGTCGCACCCCTCGCTGTAAAACTCCGCACGTGGGAATTTGAGGGTGTGACATATTATGTTTGACCTGACTCATTTCTGAACAAAATTTACGTCAAAACATAAACCAACTAAAAACATACATAAAAATAAGCATGAAACGTAAAGCCCGGCTTAATTGCGAAAGAAACTTACGTTGAAACATGAACCAACTTAAATTTATGCCGACACGTACATAAAAATAAACACGTAAGAAAATCATGTTATTTATGTTAAATAATGGTGCGGCGCCTTGCGGCGGAGTTGAAACGTAAGTAATTCGAATTTAGACCGTATAATGAAAACGTATTAAAATTTGAACTGCCTCGTTTTCGAAAATAATTTGTTAGAAAATAACATAGACAACTGAAAACAAAAAATAAAAATAAACATGAAAATATATTATATTTAACCCGAATCATTTCTAAAAAAAAGTTACAGCAAAACATAAATCAACATAATTTATATCATAAGTATATAAAAAAAAGCATGTAAAACTCTATTACAAAGTATTTAAAATATTGAAGGGTTACAAGTGTTCATACTGAATTTTAGTAATAATAATAAAAAGAAAAAAGTTGAGTGATAATGATAATAATAAAAAAAAAAAGACAAAAAAAATACGCAAAAGAAAAAAAAACAAAGACATCAAAATAAAAAAAATAAAATAAAATAAAATTAGTGTACTTAAAAGAACAAAACTTGTTGTCTATGTCATTCTTTGTTACATATATAAAATAAATAAATTTTTGACGGAAGTGTTGATCCATTTTTTGTTCATTAACTGGCCTACATGTCGAGTAAAAGGTTGTAGTCATGCTTTTAGGCCTTGTATTATACCTCCCGCAGATGCCCAGGGTGCTAAGTTGGAGGGGCGGGGAAAAGATAAAACACTAATTAATTTATATTTCCACTATATATGCTCTAGAATTTTTACACCAAAACACATCACATTGAACTACATTTTATATCAACTTAAAGACGGCCACAAACAATCCGAATAACCAACATCGTAATATTTTCTCGACTCCATAACCGGCTCCACAAAGATGTACCTCGAAACATTTCAGATGTTGAACCGGAAAATGCACCGGTGATTGAACCAGACAACGCTCCATATGAGGTCTAGTATATGAAAACGAAATACCGGATATTGAATTACCCGATTTAGACAGTTTCATACAATAGCATAACAAGGCCGAAATAGACTGTTGATATTATAACAATTGGTAAAACAATAGCATAACAAGGCCGAAATAGACTGTTGATATTATAACAATTGGTACTATCCGCGCTTTGAATCATACGACGAGTGGTATGATACAAAGTTAAATTTGGTAGCAATCACATTGTGATTAGTTTGAAATTTGAATCAAGTGAACTGCAGTTCAAAAAGATGAAGATCAATTACATTAAAATGATAACAATTTATATGCTAATTGAACAAACTAAATTCATATATAACACCAAACCAGCTTGGATATTAAAAACAGATACAAATCTTTAATGTCATATACAAGAACAAAATCACTCCTTTATCTTGTAACAAACTTAGTTTACAATTTCCTCACACATCTTCAAAAAATATCAGATTTTGTATCCTTTACAAAATCACTTTCAAATCACACTACCAGTTTCACTCTGCAACAAATCAAAAAATTTCAACCGATAACCTGATCTTGGGTTGAACAAAGAATGAACAAAAATCAAATTTTTAGCACTCATTTTATCATACTGTAGCTCCCTTGGATTCAAAATGGGACCTGCAAGCATATAATTACACCAAACTTGTGTTTTTTTTTTCCGCTAGTTTCGCATATAATTGAAGATTTTTCAATCTATTTGCTGCAGCAGGAAATGGAAATCTGATCTCTGGCGGAGGAGGGGTGGTGGATCGATATCTGATAAATCGACGTCAAGGAAAGATTGAGATATTTCTTCCAAAGAGAATGGTATGCTGCATTATTATGTAAAAAAAAATTAATTATAATAAAGTTTGCCGGTTGGTTGTGTGTTAGCCTTTAAAGTAGCAACTATTGTTTTTTAGATTACCTTGAATCCACATCAAGCAAGAAAGAATTGTTGGGCATGCTAACTGAATCTTCTGCCATTAGCGCTCTCATCTTGCCGATTACCTTCCATAAAATGAACGGTTATCAGATTGATATAGATAAATATTCTGTTGATTATACACATTAGGTGTGGCCACAACAGACCAATATGTAATTTGCCCCTATTATATTTTATTTGTTCCTGAAAATGTATCGGTTAAGTCTGTTGCTCTAAAATTTAAGTTTTTAAAATAGAAACTATAAATTTGTTAGTTCCTAAGAAGTAACTGGTGAAATTATTAGATTCCTTACCTCTTGAGATAACCCTTGAGTTCCGTATTTGTCATCCCAAAACATAGTTCCAATACGATATATTTGTGGGACACTGAGTGCCTACATTAAAACGAAATAGAGAAAGAAATAAAAAGATTAGTATATGATAATCCTATATTATATGCTTTGGTGATTATATATAAAAATGCAAGTCTTGAAGTCCACTTCGATATGCACATAGAAAGATTGGAATAAAAAAATGTAAAAAGTGTGTTGAGCAATTTACCGGGCAGATTTCGTTTGTGATCTCCTCCATGGACTTTTGAGTTTTCTGGTGTGATACCTGCATAAACATTGCATTTAACAATAAATATATATATTATTGTTTAATTACTGAATTACTGCATTGATGGTGACAGTCCAGAAAAAAACATACCAGTAATGCAACAGCCTGTCTTATGTGTTGTAACTCATCCCATGATGATCCAGTAAACTGTATGATTACAAAATATAAAATTCAGCAAATTATTTTCCTGGCTCTTGGTTAACTAGAAACACTATTTATCCAAAACTTTTAACTTCTTATAAATAGTTAGTGCGTCAGATATGTTTACAAAAATCATATTTCTTAGATAATATATGGTTTGAATATAACGATTTAAGGTTTTATGCATCAAGAACAAACTTCTGGCAACTTTGGACTAGTTTGACCCGTTTCCTTTTAAGTTATTTTTATCTGACTATTCTGTCTCCCATTAGAGATAAGCGAAACCCTTATTCGACCCATTTATAAATTATGGGTCGATATGGAAGCGGGTTTGTCATGGAATAATTAATTAATAATTACCTGATCGGTTGCTTTCTTGCACCATTGTTCAAGTTCATGCAAACCAGACTTAACATATTCGCCATTACTAAACGAGCAGCATTCACGGCGAAGCAATAAGCTGCAAAATCACATTGTTTTTTTACTATTTTAACCCTAACTAGCATTAATAAATCATATTTTTGAAGTATTCAGTAAAAGTACATAGTACATTACCTATTGAAGAACTGGACATCTATGAATGAGAAAACCTGACTGAAAATTTTCCTTGTGATAATCGAGGGGACCTAAAGATGGATAAAACATTCAGCAGTAAAACTTAATTTAACAAGTTAAATTAACATAATTTATTAAGCTCACATAATTTTCAGACAAAATTCCCAAAGTGTTATCCAAACTGTTGACAATGCTTTGCCAGTGTATCATTGATGCCTGTTGTTTTGCCACAATGTTTGAAAGAATATTCCTTGATGCCCCTCTTGTTGGTCTCACTCGTGTTGATCTTGGTGCCTGTTAGTGCATTTGATGGTTTAGACGTTTTATCAAAAAACTTACAATGTATCTTTTTATATAAATATTTTACCTGAATACATGAATTTAGAAATGGACTTATTTCTTTCTTTAAGCTGTCACGTATCATTCCGTACAATTTTTCCACACAGGCTGTTAGATGTTGCTTGAACAAAAGTGCAGGATACTTGGCCTCTATTTTCGATTGTGTGTTTGGCTTTTCTTCCATTCCGCTATACCCGCTAGAGATGCCCATTCCCACAGGAGATGTACGGAACCCCTGATAATCGATAATTAAGATTCATAAATTTTAAAATGTCAAATAAGTATTCGGCGAAACACGCCAAGAAGTAAAAACATACTTGTGTCATTCGACCAAACAATGTACTGGGTGAAGCGCGGTTACGGTGTGGAGATTTATACGGTGAACCGCTTGCTTTTATTGTACTTTGTAGTAGGAACAAAAGAGTTGAAGTTGTCGATAACCAATACGCCAAATCTTTGATGTTATCCTGGGTCTTTAATGATAAAGAATGCTACATTAGTTTCGTTTGACGAAATAGACTTGAAATTTTGTTGATAAACAAATGAGTAAAATGTCATTTTCGTCTATGAGGTTTGGCCGGTTTTGCGACTTTCGGCCAAAGGTTTGTTTTTTCACTTCTGGATCCAAAAGGTTTGAAATCTTGTCATTTTCATCCGGCTCGTTAACTCCATCCCTTTTCTCTGTTAAGTCAGGGGTATTTGTGTCTTTTTTGTTAAATTAAAGGGCAATTTGGTCTTTTGAATATGTGTACATTATGCTAAATGCTTGTACGTAAAGTGAAAAAGACTGAATTGCCATTTAAGCTAACAAAAAAGATGAAAACACCCCTGACTTAAAGGAGAAAAATGAATTGAGTTAACGAGCAGGATGAAAATGGCAAGATGTCAAACTATTTGGATCCAGATGCGAAAAAAACAAACCTTTGAACGAAAGTCGCAAAACTGGCCAAACCTCAGGGACAAAAATGGCATTTTACTCTTTAACAAATACTACCTCTATAGAAGCCCGAATGGTGAGAATAATTCTATCAAATATAGGTGTTTTCTCTGCCTCAAAAGATCTCCACTGAACTAACGTTTTGTACACGATACATGCGGAAACGGGTCTGGTTTTGTCGAAACGCTTATCTTCCAGCAGACATTTGATCAAAACATCATGATTTTCCTATTGTGGCAAGAAGAAATAAACTTTGTTAGCCTTGTTTGCAGTTTAAAAACTGTATAACTGCTCTGCATTCTAAATTTTGAATTCTGAATCCATACCTGTTGTCTGTCAGTTAGTGATTTTTGTTTCGTTAGAGGTGACAACATACCGTTGTCCAACTCCTGCAAAAAAATAGTTTATTTAACATTATAATATTTCAATAAACAGTTATAAATCTCATTATTGTTCGTCGTTTGTGGTAATACCTTTATCTTTTCTTGCTCCACATATGGTGTTTGAAATTCATCCTTTGTTTCATGACCATTATCCAAACTCTGTAACGTCATATAAGATCAATATTTATCGTAATCGATCTATATGTAAGGAAAATAGGAAATCCACATGGTCAAATTTACCTGAAGTTGTGATAATAATATTTTTTCAGGTGTGCTCATTGGGGTGGTTATTTGCTCCACAACTACTTTTCGGTTGCGGAGTATTTCATTCTCTGACTCTAATTCTTTGATCTTGCTTTTGAGGCTGAAATAAAGTGAAATGTTAATGTTTTCTTAAATAGTTAGAAGTGTTAATTAGATATTATAATGTTATGTGTACTCTTACAGTTCGGTTTCTTCACTGAGTTCCTCGTTAGTTGAAGCAACCAATGCTTGTTGGCGCAAAACCTGATTTTCTGATTCCATGTTGGACAAGTTTGCATCTAACCTGAAACGTATGGGAAATATAAAGAGATTATATATACATTGCGCAGCGCATACGTGAAGCGGTACGCTTTGCGCCTCGCACTTTTTAGAACCAAGAGTTTAATAATTTAATGAATTATATGTGTGTATAGATATATAATTTAAAGGTCGTTTAGCTACCTTTCAATGGTCTCCTGAAGTCCCGAGATTTTAGCTTGTGATTCTTCCAATTCTCGAAGTCGATTTTTGCTCTCGTTTTCAACTTCATTGTACTTCTGCTCAAATTCCTCAACTCTCTTCTTCAGTTCTACAATTTCATCCTGCACATAGATGGATAGTATATTAGTATGTATGTATGTATGTATGTATATTGAAATCATTGATTCAGCCAGATAACCAGAATTATCGGAATAAATCGATAGGAACTTCATGTTTTTGGCAATACCTCCAATTCATGATTATGATTTTCCAATTCCTCCACTTTAGTATTATCAACAACCGGCACTTCTTTGATTACCGGTGGAGCTTGTTCAATAGCGATTTTCGCTGCTTCTTTCTCAAGAATAATTTGATTGTGCGCTTCTTCCAATTTTTCTTGCATTTCTTGCAAAGCATTCTGCAACTTTGTGATTTCTTGCCCCTTCGCTTCTTCAAGATCAACCTGCAAGTTGCGTAAAAATGTAAAATCTTTAAATATAACTTTATCCTGTTAGTATTATCATGTTATTCTCGGTTGGACATATTAAACGCGTACCCTCAAATGCTTTTCAAAGTCTAATCTCCATGTTAGCTCCTCAACGCGCTTCTCCAGCTTGTCCTTAGCTTCTCTAAGGGCCCCTGCATCTCGTGCAGCCTGCACTAAACGATTTAAACTTTAGATAAATTAAGAGTAGATTATATTATGATTATACTACGTTACATAAGTGAAAATGCACTCACCATCTTTAATATCCGTAATTCTTTCCTCGCTACCTTTGATCTCCACAGACATTGAAGTGTAAGAGTTGCTTTCTTCTTATTCTTATACTCCGAACAAGCATGATATCTCCTCCATTCAGTCTGCAAAACAACAAAACCAATATTATTTATCAAAATTAGCATAAAAATATGTTTTAATTAACATGATGGATAGTTAGATACAGTACCTGAAGTATAGTCGCAGCTTTGTTTCTTCTTCTTCGTCTGAACTCATCTCTTGCAGCCATTGCTCTAAGCCCAGTTTGAATAACTATCGCATATTTTTGTAAAAGTTTGTACGATGTTCTTGCCGCACCTCCACGTGTATGTTTCTGTATACGTATAGATGCAGCTTCCTTCCTTAAGTAATCATACAGCTTACGTGCAAGTCTTGCTGTTTGATGGTAAAGTTTTCATTTCATATTTTCGGTAAGATAATATATATAAAATTTGGCATAAAATAAAAGGTTACCTCTCCAGTTATTTTGCATATTGATTGTTGCCTTTCTAAGGATGATAAATTCTTTACGTGTGAGATACGTTCGGATTTGCCGTTGAATTCTTCTCGCAGCTGTTGCTAGAACCTCGGCTCTCCTTGCGTCTAACTCAGCCATCTGTCCCGCCCTAAGGAAAACCTTTGTTTTCCCTATCTGAAATGTACAGTATTATGTATTATAGCTTGTGTGATTAAATTCTTTTAACTTTTTAAAGTAAGTAAAAGTAATAATAGTTAAATTAATCTTTAGTACCTGATAACCCTTTAGTCCAAATCTATCGCAAATCGCTACACATGCTGACTTCTCATCAGACCTGCATATTAATCCTTGCTTATTAACGTTATTTCAATGACATTAAACTTGAGTCTGTTTCATATTAAACACAAAACATAATTACATATTTACCCATCTAGAACATCAGGAGCCAACATTCCAAACCGTTCGAGAAATTCATCGAAAGCTCGTTTTGTTGGATATCCGGCACAACTAATCCTAATTGCCTCTAGCACACCCTATCACAAACAGAAAAAAAGTTAAATATATCGTTACATCAGTGTAACTAATTATCAATAATGTTGGAGAAGCGAAACTTACTCCACATCGTAATTGATTCAAAACATTGTCATTTTCAAATATTCCCGGCTTCAAAACGGTATTAGGCTTTACGCATCTAATATAATGTGGCTCTGTTGTGCTTAAAGTTTCCATTAGAGATTGTAGTTGTTGCTGCATTTTCGATCTCGATGAAGGATAAAAGTTCATAACATTAACATTTGAATTAAAACAAGACATTTGAATTACCTTAAAGCGTGTACCGATGGATGAGAACTTTGACTGCTTAGATGAATCCTCCAGTGGCGGGAAAAGATTTGCTACAAACGAGCATTTTGAGTTGTTTAACAACGCTTGAAATTCTGCTACAACGTAATCCTTGTTCTTGTCCAAGAATTGGTCGGCTTGGTACGTAACCTGCATTACGGAAATATTGCATATTATAAACTGGAATTATGACATTATGTGCATGATAATTGATCGATAAGACGTAATATTTGGCTTACATCTCCTGCATAATGATTGATCGTGAAGTTCGTTCTAGAAAGTTTCGGCTTGCTAAACCGTTTGTGTGATTTATACGTCTGGTACATCTTCTGAGCGAATGTCTCGTGTGTTGACTTTGGAAACATACTGCAAATGAAGTAGAATTTTAACAATTACCCTTAGGATGCCAATAAATAACATGATTATGATATTTCAAATAGGATTTTAACGTACCATGCTTCATCAAGAAGAGCAATGATACCCCCGGGTTTCTGCATTAATCACAGTTGGTAAATATTATCCTCTGGAATACTTTGGTGCAAAACCGTGTGAAATGTAAGTCCGGTGATTATGAAGTTGCGTACCTTTTCAATTAGGTCTAAAACATCTTGATTATCTACAAATTCTACGTAGCTCCAGTTGATTTCCTCCTTGGTGTATTCTTCTTGCTCCATCTTGAACACATGCTGTAAATATGTTTTTTACAGTTTATTAAATTTGTATTCACAAAAGTGACAGTTAAAAACTGTGTGCAGTTTGGATCATTACCTGATTAAAATGTTGTTGTAGCTTTTCGTTTGTTAAGTTAATGCATAGCTGCTCAAAGCTATCATATGAAGGAAATTCATAACGTTATTTTTATGTTCACCGTTAAAAAGTCAATGAAACAAGTCAACGACCATTATGTACCTGTTAACCTTGAAGCTTTCGAATCCGTAGATATCAAGAACTCCAATTATGCTTTTCGCATCAGGATCTTGACCAATTGAGCTATTTATCTTGTCCACGATCCTGTCATAGTTCATGAAAACGGGTCAAGTAACGAATTTAGCTAGAAGGAATTAAGTCAAACGGATCAAACAAGTCAAAGTCAGCCAAAGATGCTTTTTATTTTCTTACCAATCAAAGAGTCTGGAATAAACTGTTTTTGCAAGGGCGTCACGACTCAAGGCAGCAGCTGCTGGATCTAGTGGTTTTGTAATATTTCCGTCTGGAGTTACGATAACACGCTCACATAATGATTGTTCAAGTGCTTTCGCATCACACCTGATAAGAAACATGTATAGCTGAGATTACTTTCATATTACGTGTCATTAACGACTAATCATATTGCATAAAATGACGGGTTGAGTTGATTAGATTCGGACATGAGTAGCTCGGCTGCTGTACGAAGATGATAGAGTGATTTTTCGTCTTTCACTTTGGAAGAGTCAAACTCCTTTCCCTTGATGAAGTCAACGTTTCCGAGATGAAGAATTGCAGCTACAACACGGAATATCGCATCCTTCAAAAGTGCAAACAAAAGATTATCTTTGAGACGTTGGTTATTTACGCAGATGGTAATTCAATACGTTTACTTTTGAGTGAGTTGACTTCCAAACTGGTCAACCCGTTTCATCATGTTTGTTACCTGCTCATCTTGGTTGATTCCCACAACATCCATAGCATTCCGTGTTTCCAAATACTCTCTTCCATCATCTATATTCGCTACTTCATAGCAGTTAGTCTGATTCAAATAATGAAACGTTCTCGGGTCTCCTAATTTGAACCTCTTGACATCCTGTAGAATAACAATTGTATCTATACGTAAAAACTAGAGTCCACTCGAGACAATAGTTAAAATAACCGAAAAAAATGAAGTCACCTCGGGGGGTGCTGCACAGAGCATGTAAAAACAATGGTAGTTCCTCTCAGGATCCGACACTTGGCAAACTCGTGATCTTTCTAGAAGGTAAGTTCTAACCGCAGCTCCGGATATCTTCCCTTGCTTGTCGAATTGGATCTCTACAAATTTACCAAAACGACTGGTACAAACACTCAGTCATGTGAACTTTCCTGTAAATTAACTTTTAATTTACTAAACAAATGTATCCAAATGTATTATTATGCGGACTTTTAACCTGGAATTGTTGTTCTTCACCGTTTTCGCATTCCCAAAGGCTTCCAGAACTGGATTTGACTGTTAAATAATGTCATTAGTATCTATAAATTTTACAAAATAACCATTAATATTTTTTATCACTCACCTCTAGAACTTGTTGTTCAACGGTTCTTCCTTCTGTACCTGATCGACCTCCCATGAACGCAAGATATCTCATAAGCATTTTCGTCGTCTCAGTTTTACCTGCTCCACTTTCTCCACTCACCAAGATTGACTGACTTCCATGTTCGTTAATCATCGCCCTGATACAACAAAGGTTTTCAAACCGGTCGGTCAGGTTGACCGTTGACTCAAACACTTCTGAAGTGTTTCTTTATAAGTACTCAGTTTTGCATAACGGTACCTGTAGCAGTCATCTGCAATGGCAAAAAGATGTGGGCTTAACTCACCAAAAGCGGCCCCTTTATATTGTTGCATCATGTGTACATCGTACAAATGTGGCAGCCTCCGGAAAGGGTTGACTGCTATTAGAATGTTCCCCGTGTAAGTCTGTTTATGTAATAAATAACGGTTTTATCAGTTTTTGTCTTCGTAATGTTGTACTTTTAATATTTTGGTTAATCGACTTACGTATATCTCATTGAGGGCAAATCGCGTAGCAAGGTTGTAAAGTACTCCTGGTTCATGAAGATATGCTAATTTAGTCATGTCATCAACTCCAGCTGCTGGTGCTTCCGTGTCTTTTGGATATATGTTTGCGATATCTGCTTTTATCTGAAAAAAAGTATTGGAATTTATGTTGTGTTTCTTGATAACCGTGAGAACCCGTTACCAGAATACTGATTATATCTTGTTTTTGACATAGGTTTCATATATTTCCTTAGTTTATCAAATACCCAAGTATATTACAACTTGTTATCCAATTATGATCACTAAAACTAACAATTCAATTATACATTAGTCTTGATTTATATCATCTTTATTTGAAAAATATATCAAAACAGGACAACTTTTAGTGAAAGTAGTTTAAACTTAAAGCATAAGTTACTATGCATAAATAGTCAGGATCCAATGAACACATAAGATATTATGAACATATACTACTTACAGTTTTTCCATTTGTGGTAACAATTGTGGCATCGTTGCCTTGATATCGATCACCTCCCCATCAATCCAAGCAAGTTCCGGATCCTCTGCCCAAACTTGTGATCCGACGATAATATTCACCGGAGTTCCCTGAAAACATCAACCACAAAAGATTAAAAAAAAAAACATCACAACATGTTGATCATATGATAACTTTTTTTAACAAAAGAGAACATGATCAAAATTCAAACTACACAATGATTATCATTAAAAACTTTACCATATCTCCAAGAATTCTATAGGGTCATCAAACACAAACAAGTATGCAGATATGAATTCAAGAGCAGAAATTGAGAGAACGAGAGTTTAAAAGAATGATGATGAGTTGGTAGAATGTAGAAATAATAATAATAATAATAACAATAATAATAATAATAATAAAAGTGGGAAAAGAAAGAATGTGAAAGAGAATGTTTGAAAGAAAATGGAAAGCACAAGGGGGATGATGGTGTGTGTTAATGGTGGTGGTGGTAGTAGTGATGGTAACTCAAAAGCAAAAGGAGAAGCCACCCCACCCTCCAACCTCCTGTCATTTCTTCTTTAAATATTTGAATACATTAATTTAATCATTTCATTCATGTTTTTTAATATCTTACAACAAATTAATCAAATCTTTGATGATAAGTGACAGCTTTCACTTGCACATAGGACTGGACCCAAATGGTATTTGTTTTTATATAAAATAATTTGTAATGTAGAGTATGTATGTATGTAGGTAGGTAGACTCTGGTTAAAATGGCTAATCCTATCTTTTTTTGTAATTAGTTAGAAATAAAATTAGCAAGGGGATAGGTAAAAATGGAGAATTCGTCCCTTTTATTAATTTTTTTAAACTAAATAACAGTTTCATTATTTTTAGCTTAAACAATTTTTACGTACACATCGTGGTTACCTGAATATACTGTATTCAGGTGTGTATCTAATGAATTTATATATTGTGGATGTGTGCTCGGGCGTGAAAAGGGTTTTGGTTACGCATTACCAAGGTGCGCCTATACTATTCTATACGGTGTTGTTATGTGTGCTATAAACTCGTGTACATAAATGAACGCAGATACATCTCACCATTAGGTATACGCATTCTCACCACATTGATTTTTAACGTAGGCGGAAAAACTGCTTTGTACTATAAGTGTAACCCTATATAGTTGTGTGTATTATACATATATATGGTACATGTATCTTGTTATATAGTTTTATTAAATTAAATCATAAGAATAATTAGAAATTAATATCCATATGTTAAAATAGTCATAGATGAGGCATTATTGTAAAAGTATGATTAAATTCGTATGTAAAGTAAAAAAGAACATATCGATTTTAATCGTACAATGGAAAGCAGTTTACTTTTTCAATTATTAAACCGGTGAATGTTTATTAGTATGTATTGATGAGTGTAGGACCCTTTACATGAAGATCATTATGGCATGCATAGGTGATAATCCCATGTGGTACTTACCTTGTACCATTGATCTCATTTGGCTACTGTTTTGAAAGTTTATGGCGTATCAAATTTACCAAAAAGCATATGTTCAGAACAAAGAAAAAAAACTTTTTTTAACGGGAAATAGCTTTATATAGCCAGCAAAAAACAAAACGGAAACTCCAAAACAAAGATTAACACTTAAATACAATCTGCTACATCAAAGGCCTTCCATTTTTCCCAGGTTAAGTTTTTGACTTTTGATCTTTGGCTCACCCAAACATAAGCGTCTTCTTTTATAAAATCGATTGTCTTCCGAGGCTGGATGAACTTCCCTTCAAAAACTTTTTTATTTCTTGCCTCCCATAATCTCCAAACGGTCACGAGCCGCTTCCATAAACCAGACCCAGGACTCTTATGCACCACTTCCAAAAGATCCTTGAGGTTGTTCACATCTTCAGGAAAAGGGATGCGAACCCATACAAACATTTCCCACCATATACTTCTTGTAAGCATACAATTCACGAAAATATGGTTTGCGTCTTCCCAGCCATACCTGCATCTGTCACAAGTGCCACTTAACAGGCTGATTCCACAAGCAATAAGTTTATCTTTGGCTGCAACCTTCCCCAACATGGCTTGCCATTGCAGCAAGTTACATTTAGGAGGAGCCCACGGGTTCCAACGCACTTTCTCCTCGATAACATTCTTAGTGATAATATCCAGCCTTATACTTTTTACTCAAAAGCGTCACCAAAGTTATTTTCCCATTTCCATTTATCTCTACCGCTACCCGCCTTAAACTTGTGTAGCAGCTGCATCAGCGTCCCCAATTGCAGCCATTCGTTAATCGCAGCTGGGCTTTCAGCCCAATCCCAGGCCCATTGTGTCGTTGCACCTATTATCTTCATACAAGCCTTTACACTTGCAAATTTATCTGTTGCCATATGAAAAAGATCTGGAAAAAGGTCTTTGTGAGGTTCCCCAGTGACCCAGCGGTCTAGCCAGAACCGCGTGTTCGCCCCGTCCCCAACTTCAACCTTAAGTTTATCGTGTATGCAAATACCACGTTTAAATAAGGTTCCCTCGACCGCACATATATCCTTCCACACCCCCGGGACCGTCTTCTTAACCGGAATTAACTTACAATTCTTTGTCGATTTGTGGTCGCCACAACCTTTGCCCAAAGTTGGGTCGGGTCATTCTTGAACCGCCACCACCATTTGGATAGCATGGCAATATTGAAGTCTTCGATTCCACCAATCTCAATCCCCCCATGAGTTTGGTTTTATCATATTTTCCCACCGAACCCACCTCATTTTGTTTCTCGTTCCCGATTTCCCCCACACAAAATCCCTTCTCAAACCTTCCAATTTTCTAATGATAACTTTCGGAGCTGAAAAAGAGATAAATAATAAGAAGGCAAGCTTCCGAGGACCGCTTTTACAAGCGTCACTCTACCCGAAAGGGACAAGTGTCTAGCCTTTAACCAGGATAAATTTTTATGAAACTTATCGACCACCGGCTGCTAGTGTTTCGCCCTTTTCATATTCGCCCCAATCGGAATACCGAGATATAGGAACGGGAACTCACCCGCCTTACACCCTAGAATTCTCGCCATCCGATTTACTTCCCCGTCTTCCATTCCTACTCCAAACAGTTGGCATTTCTTATGGTTCACTTGTAACCCGGATACTAAATTGAGACACCTTAAAAATTGGCATAAGCTGACCACATTGTGTTCCGACCATTCGCCTATAAAAAGGACATCATCCGCAAAACAGAGATGCGATAGAACCGGTCCTCCGTTTGGAATTTTGAACCCATGAAACATTCCCTAGTCCACGGCCTTTTTCATAAACATATTTATAACTTCCAACGCGATAACAAACATAAACGGCGAAAGGGGGTCTCCTTGACGGAGCCCTCTTTTAAATGGGAATTCCCCCGTGAGAGAGCCGTTTACCAATATCGAGCCCCTTCCTGATTTCAAACACCCTTGTATCCAAGAAACCCTTTTTTCGGGAAACCCATATTTTCCATGACCAACTTCCAGTTGAGAAAGTCATACGCTCTCTGAAAATCAACTTTAAAAATCAGAAGCTTGCGTTTACTTCTTTTTACCCAGGAGACCGTTTCGCTAATAATTAAAGGGCTACCTTCCGCTAACAAAGGCATATTGGTTTGCTGATATGAGGGGATCCATAACTTTTTTTAGACGGTTCATAAGTGTCTTTGACAATTTAGGCAACCCCAAGTCTTGGAACTGAGGACCTTGACGAATTGGTTCAGCAAAAAGCTTCTTAAACCACTTCCTAATCTCATCCTTAACAGTCTTTGGGTCAGTGGCCCACTTCCCACCCAATAGCAACCTGTTGATTCTGCTCTCGCCTTGTTCACATTTTTGATACCATGAAAGTAGGATGAATTTTCATCCCCATACTTAATCGAGTTAATGCACGCTTTCTGTTTTAAGTCTTTAGCCTTAGCCATTTCCAATTTTTTCAATCTAAGCTTCATGTTGACCCTAAGCTTTTTCACCGAATCATTCAGCGTAGCGTCCTCAGCCATCTTTTCCATGTTCTCAATCGCCTTCGAGAGCTCTTTTCGCTCTTTCTCTTCAGCTTCCTTAACAGAGACTCTCCACTCTTTAATCCTTTTTCTATGTTTTTAAGCAACTGGACCATTAATTTACCAGTTTTTCCTTCAAAGACATTGTTGCCCACGGTTCTCCGAACAATAGCGTCCAAATCTGGGGTGCCAATACAAGAGTTATAAATTTTGAATGGAGTAGGACCGAAGTCTATATCCACACAGGAAAGCAGCACAAGGCAATGGTCGGATAAGCCCTTTTTCAGCACTTCCAACTTTGCCGACGGTCACCTTCTCATAAATTCTTCACAAACAAAGATCCTATCAAGTTTGCTTAATTTGATATCTTTGTGCTCTGATATATAAGTATAGAGACCACCCAACATACGATACTCCAGCCACCTCGTTCTACATATGAAGTCATTGAACACCGTCGCTGCAGTGTGATCAAAGTAAGAGTTCATCCTTTCTTCTATGTTTCGGACGTCATTAAAATCACCCGCAGCAACGTATAACTCCTCCGTTTGATGCCTTTTTCCACAATAGACTCCCAAAGTTGTCTTCTCTTTTGGACGTCATTGGGCGCATAGACGTTCAGAATGTTCACTTTATCTTCAACTCCGTTGAGAAATCTCGACACCAATACAAAGAACCGTCCTTTTAAGATTGACTGAGTCTTAAAATGGCTAGGATCCTAGATGGAAACTATGCCCCCAGATTTAACCATTGCGTCAGCTGCGGCCGCCTCAAGAGGGGAGCTATCCCAGAAATGACTCAAGAAAGAGTCTGGTAACCTGGATTGATGCGTCTCCTGCAAGCACAGGAAAGAAAACTTCGTTTCCTTTTTATCCTTTGGACCAAGCCAGGTTTATCTGAACCTAAAACACCCCTAATGTTTAGAGAAACAATATTCATTGAGACTGCATATTTGCCCATTCCCCTTTTACCAATTTCTTGAATTAAAACGTCTGATTATTCAAAACAAAGAAAAAAATAACTATTTATTTTCGCAGCTAAATTGATATGCGTAAAAGAAAAGGGAAATTTCTAAATAACTTTGCTTATATATATAGTTGATGAATGTAAGGCTGGGTGGTGTGGCGCTCGGAGTGTCGCGCCCCGGTTAAAGATAATATTTATATGCCCTAATTACCCTTAACAATGCGTTAGTGGTAGTAAGGGGTTGAACCACGAAGAGTTTGTGGTTTGCACGCAGACAAGATTTATTTTAAATAATGTTGTCACTTTTACGAAGCTTGCTAAGAAATTGATTAATTTGTTGGTTTGAAAAGGAATGTCGGAGTAAATCGACAAGTTTGTTATAATTACTTAACTACTGAAAACTTGAATAGTTGCACGAAAACTTAATTAACGATTTTAAATAATAATTGAGAACAAGGTTCACACCCGGTTCAACAATTGTGAAGCCTAGGGTTGCTACATATTTTTAGATCGATTTAATTAAATCTGTCACTAACGGTTTTCTATGACGAATCTTAGGTGCCAATTGCTATCAACGCGTATAATGGACCGCAATGCACTTTGTTACCTCGGACAAGTAAAACCTTTTGAAAGATAAAGCATAAATACACAAACTTATTTCGCAAAGTCAAATTTTATGATCATCGACAATTCACAAATCTAGTTCAAATGTAGGACAATTATCAATCAATTCAAAATACAAGACAACTTGTCACAAATCAACTATGAAACATAAAGCAAACCCTAAACCTTACAAAAGTCTACACTGGGGTGAAACCCGCGAGAATTAGCCGCTCATGACGAACGGAACGTGATTAACGGATGACGAGAGCTTGAACTTTGACATCTTGAAGCTTTGATGAGCATTAGGGTTTATGGTGAGCGGTGATGGTGAATGGATTGAAGGTTAGATGATGATGATGGTGGTGTAGATTAGGGTTTAGGATCGGTGGTAATGATTATGATGATTGGATGGATTGGGACTGATTAGGGATGATGGTGGAAGTTGTCACACCCCAACCGATGGCGGAAACATCAGAGTGAGACGAAATAGATTGCTCATCACTCATAACACTATTTGCGACAATAATTTAAATAAACCAAATTTCATTTCCAAAACAAATTGTCAAATATAACAAGAAGCAAATATGACAACAACATTTCTTAATATTCTAAGTGAGTTTCTAAGCCATTCCTACCAAGTTCCATCATGATCAACATCTCTAACCTGCAACATGTTAAAAATAAAGTTCAATACAACAAGTATTGGCGAGTACACAAGTTTGTCATACATAGCATATGTATAAAAGAATTTACTCAAATCCACATGGCAATTGTATGTAAGGTAAGCTAGCATGCAATACTTAATTGTCAAACCCAAGTGTCCACAAGAATGTATGTGTCCCTCGTCACACTAAGTAACGAGACTAAAGTATGAATGTAACAAGAATGAATCAGCTTTAAGACTTAACAATACCCCGACGGGCGGTGTGCTACTCCTATAGCGCTATATATGTTAAGTTGGGGCTAGCTAAGTTAATGACAATAAGCATGTATGAATTTAGCATGAACCAAAGCATAACAACAAGCATGTATAAAGGATTGAGTGTATAAAGCATGTAGTGTGTATTTGTGTGTTTTTGTATGATAACATGTTGCAACCCAAAATGTGTAAAAGGAAAATGGGTCAAGTGTACTCACGGTTTTGCAAGCTTCCACTTGTTAGTCCCGTGAAGAGGTTGGAGGATGGAATGATCACCAAGTTATCCTACAAGAGGAAGAATGGTTTGGTAAGTTTTCGAAGGGTAATAGAGAATTTGGAATGGAGGACGATAAAGTAGTTTATATGGGAAAGTAATCATCTAGACTTAATACTCGTTTTTGACACTATAATACCCATTCGGGTTGATGTGTCTTCATGGGTGGTCTACCCATTAGAATCGTAACGAGAGATTAAGTACGTAGGTGATGTAACCTAGTACCATGACGGATAACCATGTGATTACCATCAAGAGTTCGGTTAGTATAAGTGTATACATATATACGTAATAAATAAATAATAAATGACATGTAGAATCATAGAAGTCATGCATGGAGGTAGGAGGATAACCTTCCTTTTAAAACCTCTCGTATAGTATACCAATGCACAAGTCGTCACAAGGACGACAAGGATGGTCATGAGTAACATAAAAGTAAAAGACAAAAGTAAACGAAAACATCAAGTGAGGTGGTGGATCGAAAGTAGGATAGCCAAGGCTTCCAAGAGATCACACACTACCAACTCAAGTCGAGCTTGGAATGATACAACACTTGTGGGTAAAACCCTAATAAAACCAAAATGGTTCTTACACTTGGGTTCCCAAATATGGTGATGTTCCAAGTTAGTCTTCCATGGAAGACGTATGGAGACATTTCAAGGTACTCCAAGTAATAAGAAAGAAAGAGAGAAAAGAAAGGGATAGGTGAGTTAGAACTCACCTGATTTAGAGAGAAGAGCTCTTTGAGCCTTTAGAGGAGAGAAGAGAGAAATGAGGTGTGAGTTGAAGTGAAATGGGATGGGGTATTTATAGGTAAAGTTTGGGAGGATGGTAGTTGAGGGTAATTAATGTAAGAAACACAAACTTGACCAATCAACAAGCTTTAAACGAGTTTTTCCGGATTGCACCTCTCTCGTGGGCCGCGAGAGAGTAGAAGGATCTCGGTCGCGGGCCGCGAGATGTCTGGCGGGCCGCGAGAGTGGAGGATTGGGTCGGTCGCGGGGCGCGAGGGAGGGTATTCCAGAATGTTCTTTGGTTTTTATCACTTTTAGCCCTTAAACTTAGTTTTATTACGGTTTTTGCATGTTTTAAAGCATATAATGAATATAATTTTCGAACGCATAAATCTTGCACGTATATAAGTAGTATGCATGAATTAAACGATTGAATGTATAAATAAGCATGTATCAAATATGACCTTTATTACGATTCAAGTCTCGGATTACAAGATTGGGAAAGGAAGTACGAATACAAGTTTCCAAAAATAGAAATACAACAATACTTTCTAAATAAGGAAAGTATGAAAAAGCGAGGCGTTACATAAGTATTCTTGGCTCCAAGATCAAGTTCAAAACTCACAAAACTCGTAACTCCTTTGCAAATGGCCAAAAAATGGATATAACCCGTCCCCAAACATCAAAATTGAAACTTTCACGTTTTGTATAAGGGAAGGGCGTTGCCGACGACCCCTAGTTTGCCAAATGGCTCCCGACGGCCTAAACTACTGCCTACGACAAAATCCACCCGACGGGGTTTTCTGGAGGGCGTCGCCGACTAGCAAGTAAGGCATCAATGACTACCTCTCTAAAACCTGTTTTTCTGATTTCTTTGTTTTGCATTCCCGATTGATCCCGTTCGCTCCCCGATGCTCTGTAAGCTCCGAATAGCTCCTTAAACTCCGTTAAACCTATAAAACACAATTCTAATCAAAGTAGGCCATTTAAAACTAAAAGGTATGTAAAAACATAAACTTAAACACAATAAGACACCCATTTTCGACCACGTATCACATCCACACACTTGTCTTTTGATTGTCCTCAAGAAAATCTGTTTTTCATTTTCATGTGGGTCGAATAAAAGACACACTTCCCATTCTCCAGACTTAAGCTACGGTTTAATGTCATACCCGGTTCATGATTCTTACAATTTTCGAAATATTTAGCGGTAAAGTGATTAATCACATAAAAATGGTTACCTAAGACTAACCCGCCCTTGAAACTAACATATAAAGCATATCCCTCACAATTTCTCTACACTCGGTTTAAAATTTAGCTAATAATGATGCATTTTCACTTTTCTAGTAATCACTTAAACCGATTAGAACACGTGTATTGTACGAGAATTCGATCAAAGGTAAGGGCATATCCCAGTTGCTACCAAAATCGATTACGCAAGAACGAAGCATATCCTCTAAGGTTTGGATAGTACGCTCGGTTTGTCCATCAGATTGAGGATGGAAAGCAATACTAAGATTGAGATGAGTACCAAGAGCTTTTTGAAAAGCTTGCCAAAGACGGGAGGTGAAACGACCATCACGGTCTAAGATGATGTCAATGGGGATACCATGACGACAAATGATTTCATCCGTATAGATACGAGCCAATTTCTCGACTTTGAAATCTTCACGTATATGGAGGAAGTGAGCGGATTTGGTCAAACGGTCAATAATGACCCAAATACTATCGTGACCAGACGATGTACGAGGAAGCTTGGTAATGAAGCACATGGCAATGCTCTCCTATTTCCAAACAGGAATTTCGGGTTGTTCGAGCAAGCCAGAGGGACGTTGATGCTCGGCTTTTACCTTAGAACAAGTAAGGCATTTTGAGGAGGCGATATCTTTCTTCATAGCAGGCCACCAATAGGACGTACAAAGGTCATGATACATCTTATCAGCGCCTGGGCGAATGGAATATCGAGATTTATGAGCTTCACTCATCAAAAGGGTGCGAAGGTTTCCACGGCTCGGGATCCAAATACGGTCAAGGAAGTACATAATGCCATCAGGTTTGGATACGAGTTGGGTTTCGACACCACACTTCAACTCATTATCGAGATTATTCTCATTAATGATTGAGTATTGTGCCTCACGAATTAGCTCTTAAAGCTTTCCCATGGTTTGGTAGCAACGGATACTTTTAACATGAGTTTTTCGACTTAACGCATCGGCTACAACATTCGCCTTACCAGGGTGGTAGCGAATATCACAATCGTAGTCGTTTAATAACTCCACCCAACGATGTTTGAGTTCTTTTTGATTGAGGATGTGTTGTAGGCTCTTATGGTCGGTGAAGACCGTACACTTTGTACCATAAAGGTAGTGCCGCCATATCTTCAATGTAAAAACCACTGCACCAAGTTCAAGGTCATGGGTAGTGTAGTTTTTCTCATGTATTTTGAGTTGTCTCGACGCGTAAGCGATAACTTTATCTCGTTGCATGAGGACGCAACCAAGACCTTGTTTCGAAGCATCGCAATACACGACAAAGTCGTCGTTACCATCGGGAAGAGCTAGAATGGGGGCATTACAAAGCATGCCTTTGAGGGTTTGGAAGGATTCCTCTTGTTCGGGACCCCAAACAAAAGGTTTATCTTTTTGGGTAAAAGAAGTGAGAGGGACGGCGATCTTGGAGAAAGTCGAGATGAAGCGACGATAGTAACCAGCTAGACCAAGAAACGAACGGATTTCGGATGGAGACTTAGGAGCTCTCCAATTCTTTACGGCTTTGATTTTCGCAGGGTCAACATGGATCCCAAGTTTATTGACAACGTAACCAAGAAATTGAACTTCCTTTAACCAAAATTCACACTTTGAGAATTTGGCGTAAAGTCGTTCGGTACGCAATAGCTGAAGGATAAGATGCAGGTGTCGCTCGTGCTCTTCTTGTGTCTTAGAATAGATGAGGATATCGTCGATGAAGACGATCACGAAACGATCGAGATTCGGCTTGCACACGCGATTCACTAAACCCATGAACACGGCAGGCGCGTTGGTCAAGCCAAAGGGCATGATCATGAACTTGTAGTGCCCATAGCGTGTACGAAAAACGGTTTTAGGTACATCTTCTTCGAGGACTCGAAGTTGATGGTAGCCCGAATGGAGATCGATCTTTGAGAAGCAAGGTGCGCCTTGCAATTGATCGAAGAGATCGTCAATGCGAGGAAGAGGATATCGGTTTTTGACCGTAAGCTTATTGAGCTCACGATAGTCGATACACATCCGAAATGATCCATCTTTCTTCTTGACGAATAGGACGGGAGCGCCCCAAGGAGAAGTACTAGGACGTATAAAGCCTTTATCAAGAAGTTCTTGAAGTTGGCTAGATACTTCTTGCATCTCCGAATGTGCTAAACGATAAGGGGATTTCGCAACAGGAGTTGCGCCAGGAATGAGATCGATTCGGAAGTCAACAGAACGAGGAGGAGGCGGACCAGGAAGATCCTCTGGAAAAACGTCAGGAAATTCGCAAGCAACAGGAAAATCACTTACGCTTGGACCCTTGTCCTTCTTTTCTACAATGTGAGCAAGAAATGCAAAGTAGTCTTTACGCAAGTATTTGTTTGCTTGGATACACGACATAAGTTTGAGACCTTTAGAAGGTTTCTCGTCATAGACGTGTAAGAAATCTTTATTTGGAAGAGGAAGACGAATGAATTTTTCCGAACAAATGACTTCAGCACGAACTCGACTGAGCCAGTTCATGCCTACTATGATATCAAAACTCCCCATTTGCATGGGTATGAGATCAATTGGGAATGCATGATTGCTAAGATTCAAAGAACAATCGGAAAGAATGGAATCGACGGTGATAGATTTTCCGTTAACGACTTCGACTTCGAACGATTTTGGCAGTTTAGAGCATTTACACTTAAGCATGGGTTCAAATTCAGTGGATACAAAACACTTATCCGCACCAGTATAAAAAAGACAAGAAGCATAGACGTTGTTAATGAGAAACGTACCGGTTATGACGTCATTAGCGTTTTGCGCTTGAGCGGCGGTGATCACGAATGCTCTACCTCGAGCTTGTTGAGGCTGACGCGGCTGTTATTGTTGCTGAATGATGGATTGGGGACATGTGTTGGCAAAATGGTTTGGATCGCCACATTTGAAGCATGCACGATTGGTAGTGGCTGGAGGTTGAGGTAGGTTTAGGGCAGGTTTGTATTGGTAGGTTGGTCTTGGGTAGGCTTTAGGTTTTGGCGACAACTGTAACACCCCTGCCCCTCGTTATCACCAATATTGTCCGTTTTGCCCGCTAAGAGCTCACGGATTTGTTTTTTGTTGCCCCGGTGGAGACTTCCCAGGAGGTCACCCATCCTGGTACTGCTCCCACCTGAGCACGCTTAACTGTGGAGTTCTCCTCTCATCCACTAGCATTAAGCCCAAAACGCGTTGGTGATTTTAGAGGTAGGGCATTACTTATGAACCAGGAATCTCTCCTGTCCACGGACGATGTTGGGAGGTATGCCATTAGGTGTTATAATCACCCCCCTAAGGGACTCATCGTCCTCGATGAGGTATACCAATCTTTCACACCCCGACCTGCAGCGGAATAAGAGTCGGGACATAATTGGGTTATCACCAAAGCTCATGATGTTTACTAAAATGTTTCATATTTATTAAATTCGAATACAACTTAAATATTCAAATCAAATCCATACAATTACAAGGAAAATGAAACTAAGTAATACAATCCAAAGCTTAAACTGATTTATTCTTCTAAGCCTTCCTATGTGTTTCTTGACTCAACTGGATCACCTGTATCATGTGTAAAACGAGGGATATTTTGGGTCAACAACAGTTGGCGAGTGAACCTTGAGAAAACATTGTTATTAATTTCTTGTTGTATTTAATATTGACAATTTGTGCAATAATCACATGTGAGCAAACATATATATATAGCATAAACGCGAACTACATTGGATGAGTAAATGACATGAATGATGATGTATGTGAGATCAAGGCTCAATCAAACGGAGCCTTTGAGCAAACATATATATATAGCATAAACGCGAACCACATTGGATGAGTAAATGACATGAATGATGATGTATGTGAGATCAAGGCTCAATCAAACGGAGCCGATCGAATGAGGCACCTGATACTCAACCCGTATCACACGGGGAGCTGATGGGCCTAATGAAATGCATGTACTGAAAATGATAACTTCAAACTAAACATAATTCACACAACAACTGATACATAATTGATACACATTTGATCACGGATATGATGGATGCACAAGTGTTTTAAATATAATAAGGAATTTAAACGACACATGATACACCCAAAAATGTGATTAAAACGGGGAATTTGTAGAGATTCACTCACATTGGGTGCGTTCTTTGATGATGTTGGATGCGCACGAGTTTTGGGATTTGATCGACGAGGAAAACTAACCTAAAATAATAACGAAATGGTTCGGTAAATAAATGGATTTAATTTGAGACTAATACTTTTATTTCATAACCTTAATAGGATTTTTAGGTTTATTTTTGTGAGTTTAAGGACATTTTCTAACTTTAAAAATACTATTTTTAAGTATTTTTAAATAATTTTCTGATTAAATAAAATAAAAAAATAAATAAGAAAAAATGTTGACTTTTTGACTCTGACCGTTGACCATTGACCGGTCGGATTGTTTGAAATTATGCGCTGAGTGAGATTCGAACTCGGGACCTCTCGTACGCGTGCGCGCAGCTCTACCAACTGAGCTACGTGTCTAACCCGAAATATTCTCTGTTTTAATTATATATATATACTGATTAATTTTTATCTAATTTAGTTTATTTCAAAAATGATTTAAAGTGGCCGACCCGCCTTCAGTGACCCGGAGTCGAACTCGAGACGTTCGGTTCGAGTACGCACAGCCCAACCAGTTGGGCTGTGTGTCATATCTGTTTAACTTATGGATTTAATTATACTTATTATCATTCGGTGACCTGATCCGATTCAGTTGTAAAAATGTTGGTTTTAATTCTTAAATTCGATAACGTATGCGATTCGAACCCGGGACGTGTGCATTGTTTGTGCGCACAGTCCACCGCTAGACTGTGTGTCTAACCCGGTTAAATATTCAGTTTTAATTATACTTATATTCATTCTCGACTTCATCTTCTTCGTTTACAAAAACTCAGATCAGTGAGATCCGACTGTTTTGTTTAATTCGATTATCAAAACTTATAATTGGTTGGAATGTAATAGTTAACGAGATTAAAGAACAGAATTGTACCAAACAGTGCGTTTACTTCAGATGTCCGGAAGGAGTCGTCGGCTCTGATTTGTGACTCTCGGCTGAGTGAAATGTTTGACAGTTTAGTTTCTTGTGTTATGAAATTAAGTTACTAAGTAAGAGATAACAAGAGTTTTTGATTATACCGATCGACAGTGAGACTTTGATGTTTCAGTGAAATTCCGGCGAGTGTGGAATTTCCCGGCAGCATAGTCTGGGACAGATTCTGGTTGAAGGATTGAAGTTAATATATGTCTATTAATGGATTACAACCAAAAGAGTCGAGAATTTTACCGATTTGAAGTAAGTCTCGGTTTTCCGGTGAAAGTCCGGCGACTGTAAAATATCTCCGGCGACGTGTTTTGAGATGAGTTAAGCTTCGGAAACGATCGTGGTTCTGAGCGAAAAGATTCTCAGAGTGCTCAAGAGGGTATTTATAGTGAAAACAGGCTGAATTGAGTCAAAGTCCGCGAATTAAGATTTCCGTCGGTTATGACGGAAATTGATTGCCGGCAACGGTTATAACCGACGTCGACATCAATTTGAGCGTTTTAGTCAAGACTGATTTGGCCAAAATCGCGGATTTCCGGATTTTCCGGTGATTGCGATTTCTGGGCGCGCGGTGATTCTCTGGTTTGAATCCAGGTTTACTTTAAGTTTTATTTATTTCTGTATTATTCCAAAGTGAAGCGTGTGGCGGAGTGGTATGTGGTGTGTTTGTTGGAGCGGCTGACCCGGGTTCGAAACCCGGCAGCCCTATTTATTTTTTATTCACTTATTTTTTTATTATTTATTAATTATGGTTTAACATTCTAACAATGTTTATTAGTTTTGTATCGTTTAAAATTAATATGAACATTAAATACGCAACGAAAATTACAACTGAAAATTCGATTAATAAACGAAGCGGGTTTTGGAAACCCGTTTTTCGACGGGTTGTGCACTTGCGACACGGGGTGTTGGCGGGATGGTGGTAGGAGCATTGGTTACACTTGGGCCATGATATGGTATAGCCCTTTCTTGGTGGTTTTAGGGTTGAGGTGGATTGTAAAGGTTTTGGGTTTTGCGGGGTGACGACCGCATAATTTTGGTTAGAAGCCTTCCGCTTCTTACCCTTGTTGTGGCTTCTAGGTGGCTTGGATGGGGTAGGTTCTTCGGTGGTTGCGGTGGTAGCTTGGTGTACGTTCTTCGGTGGGGGTTTGTTGGAGGCTTCACGAATGATGCGGTTATTATTGAACTTGGCGGCGAGGCGATAGGTATCCTCTAGGGTTTTGGGTGTGGCGGCTTCAACTAGGTCGGCGATGGTTGGAGGTAGGCATTCAATGTACTTTGCGATAGCCTTGTCGAGTGTGTCGACTTGACCAGGGCAAAGTGCACTTAGCTGTTTGAAGCGGGTAGTGAGGCCGGCATTGTCGTTCCCCACTTGCTTCAAATTCCAGAATTCATTCTCTAGTTTTCGAAGCTCGTGTGGAGGACAAAACTCGTCCCTCATCAGCTTTTTGAGATCATCCCAAGGGAGGGCGTGCGCGGCGTCGTTCCCACGAACGTTGCATTCGGAGGTCCACCAATCGAGAGCCCTCGATTGGAAAACGCCCGTGGCATTTAGCGTTCGTAAGTGGCCAGGACATCCACTTTGAAGGAATCTCACCTCAATGGCGTCAAACCATTGAAGCAACTGAGTGGCGTCCCCTTCGCCGGTGAATGGTAAAGGGTTACACGAGCAAAATTGCTTATGGGTAAACGTTGTCTTAGGTGACTCCACTTTCGAATCGACGGAGGTATGGGGCGATTCAGCGTTGGGCGGGGGTTGAACCTTGCTAACAATGTCGGGTATGATCTTAGCCATTTGTTTTGCCATAAATCTCATACAGTCTTTCTTTGACATTGAGTTGGAGTTAGCTCTTGACTTCAATCTTGCGCCAGAGTTTTGCGAAGACATCTAAGCGATAGGAAAGGATGAGACTTGATCGTGGGGTAAGGTAAAATATCACATCGGTCATGCAAATAACACATTTTATTTCACATAAGTATCACAAAATTTTGAACACATAGGATTGCATAAAGAGTATAAATTTTGATGGTTTGCGAGAATTATTATTGTTTTTGATTGCGATAAACGTGCGAATTCATCGGGATTGAAAAGATCGAGGTAACAATTATAAAAAATCACATAAAAATTGAGATAACATAAAAGATAGGCTTAGTAAAAACATTAGAGTGCCTTGGGTTGAGAGGCGTCGACTATTCCAAAGTAAATCGAAGATCCTTTCAAATTAGAGAAACGTGCTTTGGCCTATAGGTAAAATGCTCTCGTCGAGGAGCGATTAACGACATTTTTCGATCAGTTAGGGGTAAAATACACGTATCTAATTGATCGAAAAATCGAAACTTTGGCGAGATCGAAAATCGAGGAGTGGGACTAGTTGACAAGGTGCGGGTTTCACCCCTAACTTGACAACATCGTACCCTAAGTGTGGTTGGTACTTACCAAACGAGGAGCGAATTCCGACTCGTTGGTAAGGGTCCACTAGAGCATGAAATGGAAATTTTCCATCAAGGTATGGATATCACTCCTAACTTAATGGCGTAATTTCGTGAAAAAAATCGAATACGCGGATTGAGAGTGATCACCAAAGTGCGGGTTTCACCCCTATTTTGGTGAGATCGTCTCGTTTGTATGAGTGTCTTCAAGTCTTCAAGTGTGTATTGTGTGAAAATGATAACTTCAAACTAAACATAATTCACACAACAACTGATACATAATTGATACACATTTGATCACGGATATGATGGATGCACAAGTGTTTTAAATATAATAAGGAATTTAAACGACACATGATACACCCAAAAATGTGATTAAAACGGGGAATTTGTAGAGATTCACTCACATTGGGTGCGTTCTTTGATGATGTTGGATGCGCACGAGTTTTGGGATTTGATCGACGAGGAAAACTAACCTAAAATAATAACGAAATGGTTCGGTAAATAAATGGATTTAATTTGAGACTAATACTTTTATTTCATAACCTTAATAGGATTTTTAGGTTTATTTTTGTGAGTTTAAGGACATTTTCTAACTTTAAAAATACTATTTTTAAGTATTTTTAAATAATTTTCTGATTAAATAAAATAAAAAAATAAATAAGAAAAAATGTTGACTTTTTGACTCTGACCGTTGACCGTTGACCGGTCGGATTGTTTGAAATTATGCGCTGAGTGAGATTCGAACTCGGGACCTCTCGTACGCGTGCGCGCAGCTCTACCAACTGAGCTACGTGTCTAACCCGAAATATTCTCTGTTTTAATTATATATATATACTGATTAATTTTTATCTAATTTAGTTTATTTCAAAAATGATTTAAAGTGGCCGACCCGCCTTCAGTGACCCGGAGTCGAACTCGAGACGTTCGGTTCGAGTACGCACAGCCCAACCAGTTGGGCTGTGTGTCATATCTGTTTAACTTATGGATTTAATTATACTTATTATCATTCGGTGACCTGATCCGATTCAGTTGTAAAAATGTTGGTTTTAATTCTTAAATTCGATAACGTATGCGATTCGAACCCGGGACGTGTGCATTGTTTGTGCGCACAGTCCACCGCTAGACTGTGTGTCTAACCCGGTTAAATATTCAGTTTTAATTATACTTATATTCATTCTCGACTTCATCTTCTTCGTTTACAAAAACTCAGATCAGTGAGATCCGACTGTTTTGTTTAATTCGATTATCAAAACTTATAATTGGTTGGAATGTAATAGTTAACGAGATTAAAGAACAGAATTGTACCAAACAGTGCGTTTACTTCAGATGTCCGGAAGGAGTCGTCGGCTCTGATTTGTGACTCTCGGCTGAGTGAAATGTTTGACAGTTTAGTTTCTTGTGTTATGAAATTAAGTTACTAAGTAAGAGATAACAAGAGTTTTTGATTATACCGATCGACAGTGAGACTTTGATGTTTCAGTGAAATTCCGGCGAGTGTGGAATTTCCCGGCAGCGTAGTCTGGGACAGATTCTGGTTGAAGGATTGAAGTTAATATATGTCTATTAATGGATTACAACCAAAAGAGTCGAGAATTTTACCGATTTGAAGTAAGTCTCGGTTTTCCGGTGAAAGTCCGGCGACTGTAAAATATCTCCGGCGACGTGTTTTGAGATGAGTTAAGCTTCGGAAACGATCGTGGTTCTGAGCGAAAAGATTCTCAGAGTGCTCAAGAGGGTATTTATAGTGAAAACAGGCTGAATTGAGTCAAAGTCCGCGAATTAAGATTTCCGTCGGTTATGACGGAAATTGATTGCCGGCAACGGTTATAACCGACGTCGACATCAATTTGAGCGTTTTGGTCAAGACTGATTTGGCCAAAATCGCGGATTTCCGGATTTTCCGGTGATTGCGATTTCTGGGCGCGCGGTGATTCTCTGGTTTGAATCCAGGTTTACTTTAAGTTTTATTTATTTCTGTATTATTCCAAAGTGAAGCGTGTGGCGGAGTGGTATGTGGTGTGTTTGTTGGAGCGGCTGACCCGGGTTCGAAACCCGGCAGCCCTATTTATTTTTTATTCACTTATTTTTTTATTATTTATTAATTATGGTTTAACATTCTAACAATGTTTATTAGTTTTGTATCGTTTAAAATTAATATGAACATTAAATACGCAACGAAAATTACAACTGAAAATTCGATTAATAAACGAAGCGGGTTTTGGAAACCCGTTTTTCGACGGGTTGTGCACTTGCGACACGGGGTGTTGGCGGGATGGTGGTAGGAGCATTGGTTACACTTGGGCCATGATATGGTATAGCCCTTTCTTGGTGGTTTTAGGGTTGAGGTGGATTGTAAAGGTTTTGGGTTTTGCGGGGTGACGACCGCATAATTTTGGTTAGAAGCCTTCCGCTTCTTACCCTTGTTGTGGCTTCTAGGTGGCTTGGATGGGGTAGGTTCTTCGGTGGTTGCGGTGGTAGCTTGGTGTACGTTCTTCGGTGGGGGTTTGTTGGAGGCTTCACGAATGATGCGGTTATTATTGAACTTGGCGGCGAGGCGATAGGTATCCTCTAGGGTTTTGGGTGTGGCGGCTTCAACTAGGTCGGCGATGGTTGGAGGTAGGCATTCAATGTACTTTGCGATAGCCTTGTCGAGTGTGTCGACTTGACCAGGGCAAAGTGCACTTAGCTGTTTGAAGCGGGTAGTGAGGCCGGCATTGTCGTTCCCCACTTGCTTCAAATTCCAGAATTCATTCTCTAGTTTTCGAAGCTCGTGTGGAGGACAAAACTCGTCCCTCATCAGCTTTTTGAGATCATCCCAAGGGAGGGCGTGCGCGGCGTCGTTCCCACGAACGTTGCATTCGGAGGTCCACCAATCGAGAGCCCTCGATTGGAAAACGCCCGTGGCATTTAGCGTTCGTAAGTGGCCAGGACATCCACTTTGAAGGAATCTCACCTCAATGGCGTCAAACCATTGAAGCAACTGAGTGGCGTCCCCTTCGCCGGTGAATGGTAAAGGGTTACACGAGCAAAATTGCTTATGGGTAAACGTTGTCTTAGGTGACTCCACTTTCGAATCGACGGAGGTATGGGGCGATTCAGCGTTGGGCGGGGGTTGAACCTTGCTAACAATGTCGGGTATGATCTTAGCCATTTGTTTTGCCATAAATCTCATACAGTCTTTCTTTGACATTGAGTTGGAGTTAGCTCTTGACTTCAATCTTGCGCCAGAGTTTTGCGAAGACATCTAAGCGATAGGAAAGGATGAGACTTGATCGTGGGGTAAGGTAAAATATCACATCGGTCATGCAAATAACACATTTTATTTCACATAAGTATCACAAAATTTTGAACACATAGGATTGCATAAAGAGTATAAATTTTGATGGTTTGCGAGAATTATTATTGTTTTTGATTGCGATAAACGTGCGAATTCATCGGGATTGAAAAGATCGAGGTAACAATTATAAAAAATCACATAAAAATTGAGATAACATAAAAGATAGGCTTAGTAAAAACATTAGAGTGCCTTGGGTTGAGAGGCGTCGACTATTCCAAAGTAAATCGAAGATCCTTTCAAATTAGAGAAACGTGCTTTGGCCTATAGGTAAAATGCTCTCGTCGAGGAGCGATTAACGACATTTTTCGATCAGTTAGGGGTAAAATACACGTATCTAATTGATCGAAAAATCGAAACTTTGGCGAGATCGAAAATCGAGGAGTGGGACTAGTTGACAAGGTGCGGGTTTCACCCCTAACTTGACAACATCGTACCCTAAGTGTGGTTGGTACTTACCAAACGAGGAGCGAATTCCGACTCGTTGGTAAGGGTCCACTAGAGCATGAAATGGAAATTTTCCATCAAGGTATGGATATCACTCCTAACTTAATGGCGTAATTTCGTGAAAAAAATCGAATACGCGGATTGAGAGTGATCACCAAAGTGCGGGTTTCACCCCTATTTTGGTGAGATCGTCTCGTTTGTATGAGTGTCTTCAAGTCTTCAAGTGTGTATTGTGTAAAAATGCCTTAGGAAAGACATCATGTATATGTATTAAGACCAAAAGAATAAGAGGAGAAGCAAAGTAGGAAGCATAAAGTTTTAAGCATAAACAAGAATGGTCAAAATGGGTACTTAGAACTATAGACTAGGTCGAATATGGCAATTCTACCTAATTCCCTATAGTTATGGCTCTGATACCAATTTGTCACACCCCAACCGATGGCGGAAACATCAGAGTGAGACGAAATAGATTGCTCAACACTCATAACACTATTTGCGACAATAATTTAAATAAACCAAATTTCATTTCCAAAACAAATTGTCAAATACAATAAGAAGCAAATATGACAACAACATTTCTTAATATTCTAAGTGAGTTTCTAAGCCATTCCTACCAAGTTCCATCATGATCAACACCTCTAACCTGCAACATGTTAAAAATAAAGTTCAATACAACAAGTATTGGCGAGTACACAAGTTTGTCATACATAGCATTTGTATAAAAGAATTTAATCAAATCCACATGGCAATTGTATGTAAGGTAAGCTAGCATGCAATACTTAATTGTCAAACCCAAGTGTCCACAAGAATGTATGTGTCCCTCGTTAGACGAAGTAACGAGACTAAAGTATGAATGTAACAAGAATGAATCAGCTTTAAGACTTAACAATACCCCGACGGGCAGTGTGCTACTCCTATAGCGCTATATATGTTAAGTTGGGGCTAGCTAAGTTAATGACAATAAGCATGTATGAATTTAGCATGAGCCAAAGCATAACAACAAGCATGTATAAAGGATTGAGTGTATAAAGCATGTAGTGTGTATTTGTGTGTTTTTGTATGATAACATGTTGCAACCCAAAATGTGTAAAAGAAAAATGGGTCAAGTGTACTCACGGTTTTGCAAGCTTCCACTTGTTAGTCCCGTGAAGAGGTTGGAGGATGGAATGATCACCAAGTTATCCTACAAGAGGAAGAATGGTTTGGTAAGTTTTCGAAGGGTAATAGAGAATTTGGAATGGAAGGACGATAAAGTAGTTTATATGGGAAAGTAATCATCTAGACTTAATACTCGTTTTGACACTATAATACCCATTCGGGTTGATGTGTCTTCATGGGTGGTCTACCCATTAGAATCGTAACGAGAGATTAAGTACGTAGGTGATGTAACCTAGTACCATGACGGATAACCATGTGATTACCATCAAGAGTTCGGTTAGTATAAGTGTATACATATATACGTAATAAATAAATAATAAATGACATGTAGAATCATAGAAGTCATGCATGGAGGTAGGAGGATAACCTTCCTTTTAAAAACTCTCGTATAGTATACCAATGCACAAGTCGTCACAAGGACGACAAGGATGGTCATGAGTAACATAAAAGTAAAAGACAAAAGTAAACGAAAACATCAAGTGAGGTGGTGGATCGAAAGTAGGATAGCCAAGGCTTCCAAGAGATCACACACTACCAACTCAAGTCGAGCTTGGAATGATACAACACTTGTGGGTAAAACCCTAATAAAACCAAAATGGTTCTTACACTTGGGTTCCCAAATATGGTGATGTTCCAAGTTAGTCTTCCATGGAAGACTTATGGAGACATTTCAAGGTACTCCAAGTAATAAGAAAGAAAGAGAGAAAAGAGAGGGAGAGGTGAGTTAGAACTTACGTGATTTAGAGAGAAGAGCTCTTTGAGCCTTTAGAGGAGAAAAGAGAGAAATGAGGTGTGAGTTGAAGTGAAATGGGATGGGGTATTTATAGGTAAAGTTTGGGAGGATGGTAGTTGAGGGTAAAACACAAACTTGACCAATTAACAAGCTTTAAACGAGTTTTTCCGGATCGCGCATCTCTCGCGGGCCGCGAGAGAGTAGAAGGATCTCGGTCGCGGGGCGCGAGGGAGGGTATTCCAGAATGTTCTTTGGTTTTTATCACTTTTAGCCCTTAAACTTAGTTTTATAACGGTTTTTGCATGTTTTTAAGCATATAATGAATATAATTTTCGAACGCATGAATCTTGCACGTATATAAGTAGTAAGCATGAATTAAACGATTGAATGTATAAACAAGCATGTATCAAGTTTGACCTTTATTACGATTCAAGTCTCGGATTACAAGATTGGGAAAGGAAGTACGAATACAAGTTTCTAAAAATAGAAATACAGCAATACTTTCTAAATAAGGAAAGTATGAAAAAACGAGGCGTTACGGAAGTATTCTTGGCTCCAAGATCAAGTTCAAAATTCACAAAACTCGTAACTCCTTTGCAAATGGCCAAAAAATGGATATAACCCGTCCCCAAACATCAAAATTGAAAATTTCACGTTTTGTATCAGGGAAGGGCGTCGCCGACGACCCCTAGTTTGTCAAATGGCTCCCGACGGCCTAAAATACTGCCTACGACAAAATCCACCCTCTGATTTCTTTGTTTTGCATTCCCGATTGTTCCCGTTCGCTCCCCGATGCTCCGTAAGCTCCGAATAGCTCCTTAAACTCCGTTAAACCTATAAAACACAATTCTAATCAAAGTAGGCCATTTAAAACTAAAAGGTATGTAAAAACATAAACTTAAACACAATAAGACACCGGTTTTCAACCACGTATCACATCCCCACACTTGTCTTTTGATTGTCCTCAAGCAAATCTGTTTTTCATTTTCATGTGGGTCGAATAAAAGACACACTTCCCATTCTCCAGACTTAAGCTACGGTTTAATGTCATACCCGGTTCATGATTCTTACAATTTTCGAAATATTTAGCGGTAAAGTGATTAATCACATAAAAATGGTTACCTAAGACTAACCCGCCATTGAAACTAACATATAAAGCATATCCCTCACAATTTCTCTGCACTCGGTTTAAAATCTAGCTAATAATGATGCATTTTCACTTTTCTAGTAATCACTTAAACCGATTTGAACACGTACCCGCATAGGCTTGCAACTCAATCATTCTCCACCACTGAACACGAATACTAAGCAAAAGTCAAAAGGTCTTTAAGGTTGTAATGGGGCTAGGCTAAGGGTGTGGATTAGGATATTTTAAAAGTGGCTAAGGTGATGAAAATTCGATCTTTATTACATAAACAACTACACTAAACTAACTACGAACATCAAATTACGAGGCAATAATTTTCGCCTTTTATTCAACAAACTACAAACGCAGATTTTTTGTGCTTTTTCACCACAATTGTCTCTTATTTTTCATGTTCTAAATATTTAATTTTTTTTGAAATAAACTACAACTTTACAAACAAAGTAATCCTAAAATCGAATTTTCATCACAAGGGTTAAAAATAAAAGGCTCAACGGTCAAACGGCTTAATGGGCTAGTCAAAAGAAAGGTTGAGGCTCAAAGTTGGCAACTAAGGGATTGATTTTAGTTAAGGATAAGATAAATGGTGTAAAAAGAAAAGGTTTACCTAATGCCTAAATCATTCATGTGCTCGTATTCGGTCTATGGTCTCAAACGCATCAAAAGTTGCAAGTTTTACAATACGCGACTAATAGCACACTAAAACAAAGAAATATATAGCTATGATGTGTAGTAGTGGCCCAAAATCTCACATGAAGGGGTATTGTATGTGATATGCAAGACATATTAGTTTCTTAAGCGGATTATTCCCAAATAACCACCCGCTAAATAACCATCATGTTATTAATTCGAACTTGACCATGACAAAAGACCAAATGGGTTGTGCCATCCCTCATTGCCTTAGTTACTTATGCTTTTTAGATTGCTCAAACAAGGACATTTTTGAAAAAAAATTTGAAAATTTTCCCCCATCCTCACACTTGAGGTAAACTTTGTCCTTAATGTGTAGTGTTTAAATGAAGGGTCAAAATCACAACTTTTTCTCCCCATCCCCATACTTGAGGTCAACATTGTCCTCAATGTGTAGGAATAAGAGCTTCTAAAATGCACAAGGGATGTGACACGACCAAACTCCTAAATTTCACCCCGTTCAATAATATACAAAATACAATCCACTTATTTACTAACTAATAATCAAAGAAAAAAGAAACGTATACACCTGGCTTGTTCATTTTTCATTTGCTTCTCGATCTTCAATGCAAATGGTCATCCTCAACGAACATGAAATTACCTACAAGTCTCAACAATCGTGTAGAAGCAAGCTTCTCACAAAAATCAACACCCGTTAGCTAATCCATTTTTACCATTTTTATAAAAGATTTACCAAGTTATTTGTTATTTCGCTTTGACTTTGTGGAAAAGAAATTTACAACGACAATCAACCTACCTCACTTTTGTGGGAATCACGGTTACATTTAGCATACACAACAAGCCCTTTTAAACCTCCTGATAGCTCGGGAGGACGAGTATGTCTCGTGAGGGTTATATAGGGAACACACCCCAACGTTCATTTAACTACTAAACAAAATGTAGAAATGAAGAAAATAATATACAACAACAGATAACATACCACCTCATGGTGGTCGAACGGATTGCTTGTCGCCCACGAACTCTTCCACATCACCGATGGTGACTCATACCGTTTATTTCCAAACGGGTCAAATCTCCTCAATTTTTCCTCTGCCTTCTTCTCTTGAGGTGACTTCTTCACCTTCTTCTTGATCTGTTTCTTCTTTGATTCTCCAAACTTACCAACCATAGCACATATCTTTTTGTTCGGATTCATGTCCACCTAGGACACTTATCCTCACGAAGCATGTTAGTAAATTAGGGAAAAACGTTCAAATTTAGTTCCCGGTCCCCAAATTTCATGCTTACTGTTCCCGTTGCACAATTTATTATGGCATTAGCAATTTCCAGGAACAGTCTACCCAGTATGACTATCGGTTGTGTGTCCTCAACACACCCAACATAGTCAATTATCAAAAAGTCAACTAGGTAATAGCAATCTTCAACCTTCACTATCACATTTTCCACCATCCCTTTTGGATGCGTGGGAGTCTGATCAGCCAACACCACGAGGGTGTCAAACTTTTTCAAAGGACCAAAATCATCTTGGTTATACAAACTCCCAGGCAAGATGCTCACACAAGCTCCAAGATCGAGGAGTGCCCTCTTAATTTTAAACTTGCCAATTTGGATTGAAATAAGAGCATCTCCCGGATCTTGAGCTTTTTGGGGGAGGGCACTCGATAAAACGACACTAACATGAGATATCAAATCAACCGGTTCGGGTAGTTTGTTATGCCATTTTTCGGTGCTTAACTCCTTCAAACATTCGACATGAGAAGGAACCTTTATTATGGCATCAAGCAATGGCAAATTAATTTTTACTTGTTTAAATTTCCCATTTCTCATCCTTTGTTGGGGTTTGTTTTTTCATTGTTGATGCCTTAATTGGTTTTAATAGAGCCAACAGATATGGGACAGTATTAAACTCCACACCCATATCATTGACCCTAACATGTAATTTATTTAAACAACTTTCACATAAAAAAATTCGACTTATTTTTTTTCCATTTTGGGTTGTGAAATTGTTTCTTGCTCATGTACGCTTTCATCATTAAAATCTTCACTTCACTATCAACAAGTTGTGGTGGTGGAGTACTCTCAACACTACAAACCCCATCATTTGAAAGAAGACTTATCGCGTTAATGTGTACATTCCTTACATTTTTTAACTTTGATGCTTCAGATTCACCATAGTGTCGCTCGAGAGTCGTCCTCCACTTCCTTGCATGGGGGCCACCTCTTCCGCAAGTTGCCCAACTTGCTTCGCTAACACCTCGTGCGACTTGTCACGCACCTCATTTTCTTTTCTCATCTCCCTCATCATGTTCAACATAGCATCCATTTTTGCACTTAGGTCATCACCATTACCTTGGTTATTTGCCTACCCGCTACTATTACCCCCTTGGTTGTTATAACCCCTTTGATAATTGTTGTCACGGTTTTGGTACCCTTGGTTACCACCCCCTTGGTTGTAATTGCGTTGGTAAACCCCCTTGGTTACCACCTTGGCGAGGTTAGTATGATGAGCCACCTTGGTTCCCACTTTGATTTCCCGGTTGGAAATTCAGATTCATTTGGTTCGAGGCGTTACCATACCTAAGGTTAGGATGGTTCCTCAAACCCAGGTGATAAGTGTTGGAGTTCATATTATATTGTTTCTGTTCTCCATACACTTGGTTCACTTCTTCGTTAGCTTGTACCATGTTAACTTGGCACTCTTCGGTTCGATGACCAATGTCCCCACAATCTTCACACACCGCAAACTGAACCGCCCCCACATCTTTCTTCTTCATACGAGCCAACTCCTGCTCTAATGTGGCGATTCGATCCTTGGCACTCGAATCAAGATCGGGAAGAGATCGGGAAACAAGATGCTTTTTGGCTCGGTCCACCATAGCAACCGCTTTGGAGTTTTTGCTCATTCTTTCTATAAACTCCCAATCGTCTTCCAATGGTTGTTCAACAAAGTTCCGTTACTCGCGATTGCAAGTATCTATAATCTTCGGTGTCTAATCCCCGTATGAAACACTTCAACAACTCCCATCTAGGAATTTGATGGTGAGGACATTTTCAAACTAATTCTTTGAAACGAGTGAGGGCCTCATGTAACAACTCACCTAATAACTGACGAAACGACCGAATCTCATCTCGTGCATCATCAGTTTTTGCTATCGAATAGTATTCATCAGGGAACACTTGTTGCATCTCCGCCCAAGTGTGAATACTATTTGCCGGGAGGGTGAGAAACCACTGTTTCGCCTTGTCCTTCAATGAAAATTGGAATAACCATAGCTTCACCTCGTCTAACGCAAAATCATGACCCCCAATAATGCCATATATGGCAGAAAACTCCGCCAAATGAGTGTACGTGTAACATTCATGTAAAACGGATTCCAAAACTCGCTCCGTTTGAGAATCAAGTATTTATTTAAAAGTTCGTTACGCATTTATTAGTGTTATTAAAATTATGTTATTATTCATGATTAATAAATAAGTTACATAATTAAAATATAACAAATAAAAGAATAAGTAAATAAATTAAACCTTGAAATAATGTAAAAAATAAAATAAAATGAATAAAAGGGGTAGCCGGGAGTCGAACCCGGGTTCCCCCACAAATCTCACACACCAAAACACCACTAAACCACACACACCACATTTGTTTAACACTGAAATCATTAAATTTTATACGCATCTCAAACGATAACCTGCAAAGGTTGAAGTTCAAATCGGAAACTGGTAACCGATTCCATCAAGATCAATTAACAATTTTCGGTTATGAAATCATGTGTAACCGATTTTGTAAATCGGTTTCAACTGTAAAATCGAAACCAATTTTTGTAACCGATTCGAAATCAATGTCGGAGGTTATGATTAGAAATCAATGATTGGCTATAAATATTGAACCATTTCATTTCATTCAACTCGTTCAATCTTTCAAACCTTCACTCTAACATCGCTCTGATCGAATTTTTATCGCCGGAAATCGTCTGCACATGCCGGAAAACATCACTGGAAAAACCGAAACTTGGCTTCTAGTCGGTATAACTCTCTTAATCTTTTGATTTCTTCTGTATAATGTATTGTAATCTTATTACAGTTAATCACAACTGTTATCTGCGATTAACAGTTGGGAACGGATTCTGGGTATTCTAATTTCATAAAGAAGATGAAGTTATTTAGCATTTATGTATAATTAAATTTGTTGTTTTAAACGGGTTAGACGCATAGTCTAGGGGTGGATTGTGTGCAAACATAATACATACGTCCCGGGTTCGAATCGTGCAGTCTCCGACTTTCAGGATTAAAATTCCATTTTTTAACTTATTCGGATCACCTTACAACATGTATACAAATTTAATATAATTTCGGATTATACCGGGTTAGACACCCAACCTAGTTGGTAGGGCTGGGTGCAAAACAAAGCGATGGTCACGGGTTCGATGCGGGATATACGCATCGGTTCAACAGATTTTAAACCTTTTTAAAATAACTAATTTCTGAAATATTCTAGTTAGTATATAAAGATAATTAAAATCAGTTATCTTTCGGGTTAGACACGTAGCTCAGTTGGTAGAGCTGTGTGCACGTAAAGGGAGGTCACGAGTTCGAACCTCACACACGCTGCCAATATGCACCGGTCAGACTGTCAGGTCTGACAAGATCCCAATTTTTTTAATATATTTTATATTATTATTTTTCTTTGAAATGTTAATTAAAAATCAATTTAAAACACTAAAAAACAAGACTTTTTAAGTCTTAAAAACTCCATTAAATACTACAAAAATAACCTAAAAATTTAATAAAAAGCATTAATTAAAAATATTAATTTCTAATAGAATTTATTTATTTATCGAATTATTACGTTATTATTTTAGGTTAGTTTTCTCTCGTGGTTAAATCCCAAATTCGTGCGCGTTCGCTATCAATTCCAAGAAACACACCCACTTTGAGTGAATCCTCACAAATTCCCCTTTTTTATTCATGTTTTGGGGTGTATCATGTGTCATTTACATATTTCATTTATTCAAACATTTGTGCTATTACCATTATATGATCTTACGTGTTATGTAATGTTATATGTTGCATTGTGTGTTTACATTGTTGTCAGTTGTATGCAATCATTCACATTAGGCCTATCAGTTCCTCGTGGGATACGAGTTGAGCATCAGGTGCCTCATTAGATCGGCTCCGTTTGATTGAGCCTTGATCTCATTGTTCATCATTTGTTATGCTTGTGTGTGTATTGATTGACATTATGTGGTTTGTGGTTAGATTTACATATGCGTATACTCATATTTAGTTTATGCACAATTTTTATTTAAATAATCAATATAACTAATTCTTTCAAATGCTTAAATGAGATTCACTCGCCAACTTTTGTTGACCCCAAAACTTTATTTTTATACATGATACAGGTGGACAGGTTGAAGCAAGGATCACATAGGAAATTGCCTTAGAAGAAAAATAAAGAGTTCATGAATATTGTTGTGCTTGTATGATTGTTGTAATTTTTCCTTTAAATTGGAAATAAGAAATATGAAACTTTATTATAGTAAATGTCATCAGGTTTGATGAAAACTCAATCATGCCCCAACTACCATTTCCGCTGCGGGTCAGGGTGTGACAATACGACTCATCGTTCGTCCTACCATTGAAATGCGGTAGGATGTTAATGTAATTGGGCTTACAATTAAAAGCCCTTCTCCCGCGAGGCGTAGGAACGATGGGTGAGTCATTTTCAGTGACCACCGGTCTAAATCGACTATTTACTCCTTGTGGAACTTGTTGTTTCGGTGGACGTCTTGGACCATTAACTTCTTGATTCACCGGCCTATTATTACCCCTTCGATCACCACCTTGGTTACCACCACCCACGAATTATGGAATTCGGTTACAGTTGACATTGTTATTATTGTTGTAATTCTCATCGTCTCGGTTCCATTGGTTGTTGTTTTGTGGTTGACGGTTATTTCCGTATCCTTCATTTCGACCATAATCGTAACCATAACCTTCGTTGTTCCCCACGAAATTGGCGTTTTGATAACCCATGTCTTCGTACTCAAACCCTCGAGCATTATAGAAATTCCCCACATTGTTATCTCCCCATTTATCATCTTCAACCCGCTCATTGTAATTCCCGCCATCGTCCGAATATTCCGAATAAGTACTCATATGTTCCAGTGTCTGATAACTGGAACGCTAAACGGTGCATCATTGGGAATGTTGTTTCTCAACATGTCGAGATCAAAAAACTGAGCTTCATTCATAGGAATGCCATGATTTGGTTAACCCCACGGTTGGCGTTAACATTTCGATTGTTGAGATTGTGTGGTAATGGGTTTTGTCGATTTTGATGTTGAGATGGAGGTGTGGGTGTACGTTGGTTGTTATTTTGGTTTTGGTCATGGGTTTGGAAAGGTGGTGTTGGTGGTCCCGATTTATTACCACCCCCGGTTGGTTATTTTGTATGTTTTGGTTTTAGGAAGGGTAATTTAGGTATTGGTGTTGGGTTGGTTAGAATTTTGGGGATCCATTTGAAAGGGCTCAAAAGATGGTGTAGGTGGTGATTTGGTGTTGGGTGGATTAGAGATAAGGGTTGCCTCTAACCCTTTGGGTTAAATTTCTCCTTACGACCCGCTCGATCTCCGATTCGAACACTAATGGTGAAGTCCTCCCAGAGTTCTGTGTATGCATGCACTACCTGTAAAAGATTATCATGAAATCAGTTAATATCCAAACACAAAGCACACGACTCCCCAGCAACGGCGCCAAAATTTGATCGGAGTGTCGCGCCCCGATCAAAGATAATGTTTATATGCTTTAATTAACCTTAACAATGCGTTAGTGGTAGTAAGGGGTCGAATCACGAAGAGTTTGTGGTTTGCATGCAGACAAGATTAATTTTAAATAATGTTGTCACTTTTATGAAGCTTGCTAAGAAATTGATTAATTTGTTGGTTTGGAAAGGGATGTCGGATTAAACCAACAAGTTTTTTATAATTACTTAACTACTGAAAACTTGAATAGTTGCACGAAAACTTAATTGACAATTTTAAACAATAATTGAGAACAAGGTTTACACCCGGTTCAACAATTGTGAAGCCTAGGGTTGCTACACATTTTTAGATTGATTCAATTGGATTTGTCATTAACGGTTTTCTATCACGAAGCTTAGGTGCCAATTGCTATCAACGCGTATAACGGACCGCAATGCACTTCGTTACCTCGGATAAGTAAAACCTTTTGAAAGATAAAGCATAAATACACAAACTTATTTCGCAAAGTCAAATTTTGTAATCATTCGACAATTCATAAATCTAGTTCAAATGTAGGACAATTATCAATCAATTCAAAATACAGAACAACTTGTCACAAATCAATTATGAAACATAAAGCAAACCCTAAACCTTAGAAAATCTATACCGGAGTGAAACCCACGAGAATTAGCCGCTCATGATGAACAGAACGTGATTAACGGATGATGAGAGCTCGAACTTTGACATCTTGAAGCTTTGATCAGTATTAGGGTTTATGGTGAGTGGTGATGGTGAATGGATTGAAGGTTGGATGATGATGATGGTGGTGGTGGTGGTGGATTAGGGTTTAGGATCGGTGGTAATGATTCGGATGATTGGATGGATTGGGAATGATTAGGGATGATGGTGGAAGTATTCTTGGCTACAATATCAAGTTCAAAACTCACAAAACTCGTAACTCCTTTGCAAATGGCCAAAAAATGGATATAACCCGTCCCTAAATATCAAAATTGAAAATTCACGTTTTGTATCAGGGTAGGGCGTTGCCGACGACCCACTGGGGCATCGCCGACGACCCCTGGTTTGTCAAATTGCCCCCGACGGCCTAAACTACTGCCTACGACAAAATCCACTCGATGGGGTTTTCTGGAGGGCGTCGTCGACTAGCAAGTAGGGCGTCGCGACTACCTCTCTAAAACCTGTTTTTCTGATTTCTTTGTTTCGCGTTTCCGGTTGATCCCGTTCGCTTCCCAATGCTCAATAAAGCTCCCGAATAGCTCCTTAAACTCCGTTAGACCTATAAAACACAATTCTAATCAAAGTAGGCCATTCAAGACTAAAAGTTATGTAAAAACATAAACTTAAACACAATAAGAAACTGGTTTTTGACCACGTATCATGTGGTATAGAGCCCTTAGGACTTTATAACGTCACGTAAATGCCACATAGATTTTGGATAAAAATGGTGCCCCTTTAATAATGATAGTGTGGGATAAAGCCCTCACGGAGTTCTTAGCGCCTCCTAATTAAATATTAAGAAAAAGATAAGCAAAATCTGATTGGTCAAGAGACATGGGTCCTACCAGATGCAGCCCTTCACGCTCGTGATCTCTTTGGTGGAGGCAAAAAATAGTGCCCGCACCAGGAAATGGGGGGGGGGGGGGGGGAGCCAAAGATGATGAGGTGGCAAGGGCGCTGAACCACACACCCAGTCTAAGGGATGCGGATGTTTTATTCATAACATGTTTTTTAATTGGAATACTAAAGAACCGAAAACAATTCCAATATATTTAGCAACCATCTTTCTCATCTTCATTTGTAATGATTTAGAGCAGACATTGATTCACGATTTGGCTTATCTTTTCTATCACAATGACGAATTTAGAGGACCCGCCCTCATCGTCGGCTGGTGACTTAGTCACCGTCTCTGTTTGGAACAATTTGAAACGGACAATGATTTCCCTTTCTAAATAAACTCTAGAACAATCCGAATAGACTTGGTTTCCGGGAGTGGGGTAGGAAACTATAGTGTCCTACTTTTTTAATACATGAGTGAAGTTATTGTAAAAAACTCTTAAAAATTAGAAGTAGACCAAGACACAATATATCGCAAAATATAAGACAATGTCGAGAAAAAAAAAGATAATGACGCAAATATAGAAAAGACAGAATGATGTAAACAAAAATTCTAAAATCTACAAGCTAAACATTTAAAATCAAAAACCTAAAATCCCATATCGTAGAGATCGATGAGACGATTCCAATACCGTTTGAATGAGGTCAATCAAAATCCATTTGATACCCTTCTTACGACTTTTTATTCTTAAGAGATTTTATATTTGATAGTAACCATATAATACATAATCATAACAATGGTGTTATTCTAGTTTACCCTTTGGAAATAAATATATATCCTTCTACTAAAATTATTCAAATCGGCAGAAAAAAACCAAGAATCAAATTACATTTGGCTTTAAAAAATAAAAACATTTATAGTAAAGATTTGTAGAAGAAATAATGGAAGTAGAAGAGTGGGGTCCCACAAAGCGTAGAAGTATTCGCAGGGGCGGTGTGGAGTTTGCCTAAATCGCTAGAAGATTTGTCCCGCTCACATGTGTGGGCCCTATGCTTTCTTAATTCACACTTCTCATATATCCCCTATTTTTTTTCTCTCCAATGTTTTATTCATGGGATTATCAATTTATTATCATAACAAACCGACTCATCGGTTCAACCTTCACTTTTTAAAAACCCGTATAATCTAAGAAGCTTTGGCTCAACTAGTGGTGATTCAACTGATATTGATGAGGGTGTCCGGTTTCAATATTATTGATATTGGACTATAATCTTTGTCAATTTGACTTAAGTTTGTGTCACATCTTTATGTGTAACAAAGTTGGGTTTTTTTTTCATTTACTTGTTTTTTCATGTTTTCGTGTATATACTTCGCAAGCAAGCATATCAATGTACTTCTTGCATGTGTGCTGTTATATTCTTGTGTCCTTGTGTGTGTGTTTTGAGAACACTGCCTCAAGAAAATAAAAGACAAGTTGGTTGAAAACCCTTGCTACACCCTTACTGATGAAACACATAAAGTTTAATTATATGGTATATATAAAATAACATGTGGCCTAATGGTACAAAGATGTATGGAACTGCGTCTCTCCTCATGAGGTTGAGAGTTTATGTCATGTAGTTGATAAATGCATAGATTTATGGGTGGAATTAGATAACGTGCGACTAATCTGGTATAATATATATATATATATACACACGTAGTGGAGAGTTCAAATGAGAAAAAAATTTGTAAGAATAAAATGAATAACTTTTAAACCAATAGAAATTCTTCATTTACTTCATTTAATGTGTGTATTTAATATTATTAAAAATGACATATATATGTAAATCTATAATTGTCATTAATTAGCTAAGTAATTAAACTTGTAACTCATTTTTTATATACTCTTTCAAGATAAAATAATTTATGGTGTAGGACAATTTTCGACATGTATAGGATAAATTTTAGTATGTAGGATAAATTTTGAAATGTGTAGGGTAAATTTACATGTGTTTAGGGTAAATTCCGGTAAATGTAAGACATATGGAGGATAAATTTTGAAATCTGTAGGATAAAATGTTTTTTGCTTTATTAACGAGAGATAACATAATTAATCGGAGCAGTTATAAACTATTTAATATTTTACCATTATGTCATTTCTTCTTTTTCTTCTCACATTAAATTTCTTCTCAAATGAACATTCCTATATATATATATATATAATACTTATAAAATTTTAAATTAGGTTTAGTTTTAGATTTGTTTTCTAGAACAGCTTGCTAACACACATTGGCGAAGCTTTAAACCTCTGGCCCTTATTGATTTTTCGCTTGTAGTATTAATTTTACCAAAAATTTACGAACTTTTTTAGTGTAAAGATATTGGATTTTTAAGAGTACAGCCGTCCAATGATTTAGATTTTGAAAATCTGGCTCTTACTGAGTTTCCGTTTAAGCTTCGAAACTACTAACAGACACCTTCTAATGCTGCTTTTAATTTTAAACCAATGTTTACTTTGGACTCAAACTCTTAATAACTCAAGAGAGACACCCCTTTAGTAAAACTTAATACCACTATATATATGGTATAAACCCTTTCATAGGTGTCGGTCATTGGTATTGGTCAAATAAATATAAAAGAAGGATCCGTAAAGATGATGAATGGATGTTTTGAGTGCGAGAAAGGATAATTAGAAAGGGTGAAGTTCAAATATTTGAAAAGTATAGGGTCAAAGTACCTTTTTTCATGGAATTTTATATTTGATGTGCAAGTGGACACCGTTTAAATTTGGTGTTATTATTATTAAAGAGAATTCATAATAACATAACTGTTGCTTACAACATTTGTTATAATTTCGGTGGTAAAGAATTTAAGAAAATCAATGATAACTTATTAACCTTATTGTATAATATTTTACCTCTTAATCATAAGTCATAACCGTCATAACAATATTAAATCTTTTTTGTCTAAATTAATTGCTAAATTTTGTTACAATTTTAGGGTTGGTGCCTTTTTTTTCGAAATAATAACTTTATTCGCAAAGGCAACGACCAACACGAACAACAAAAGACACGACAAAGGACGCCGATTTTTACATTATTCGAAACTTACACCAATCCTTCCAACTAATACATCTAAACTTCGATCTATTCTTAAACCAATTATAACTTAAAGCCTTGACATTGCTTATAATGTTGTCGATTCTAACCTCTTTATTTGAAAACCGTCTTTCGTTTCTAGCAAGCCATAAGCCCCAACACACCACCATTACTATACCGCAGAAAGCCTCCTTCTCGCTATTGTTGCCACCTTGAAAGTCCACCATGCTTAACTGGTCCCTAACTGAGAAAGCATAAAACGGGCCAGTCTTGCTCCAAGAAACAACCTGCTGCCAAACAACAGAAGAGACAAAGCAGCCCGTAAGAAGGTGCTCTGCGGACTCCTCCCCGCTTTCACACAATTTTATTATCCACAACTATGTTACGTTTAAGCAAAGCATCTCTCGTTCTAAGGGCACACAATTTTATTCTCCACAGCTATGTTACGTTTAAGCAACGCATCTCTTGTTCTAAGGACACCTAAGGTTTGAAAGTCACAGGTTCAAGTCTAATAAATAACATAATTAATCTATATTTAGGTTTGAGAAATTAGTCGTTTAAATTTTATGTCAATAGTCCCAATTAATCATCTAACAACATCCCTATATTTGATTGGCTAAAGTAATTTTATGCTTTTATAAAATTGATTATGAGGGTAACTTTCTTTATTTTGGTTTAACAGTGGATATTTGATTAAATTAAATATAAAACCAAACAATTGTATTTCGCTATTTTCTTATGAACAAAAAGAGACTGAATCATATTTAATTAATCGAAGACAGTCATAAGAAAATTAATAATATTGTAATCTGGGGACATAGTTAGTTGGTCGCTCGAAAGCTGGAAGGCCACACAATGCTTTCCAAGTTGTATAGATCTAAAGATTCCGTCATTTGTGCTTTATGACACTTTAAATCGCCAACTAAGATACTGTATTGTATATATATTAAGTAACATGATTTAGAGAAAACATTTGTAAGTGTGAAAATGGTGAGCACGCACTTTATCTGTTGGATCAAAACAATTTATAGATTAGATTGGCGCAGTGGCGTTTTCATAAATAATATCAACTTTATTACGTGGACGTGTTTCATTAAGAGTAAAAAGGTCTTTGGTTTGCTCTAATACAAAACGCCAAACTCATAAATAAAACGCCATTAAAATTAAATATTTAAAATGGAAAATGTCTCATAAAAACATTATCGATTAGAACGTCATTAATTGAATAATAAACAATAGAAATAATTGATGTTACTTTCTTAATAAAACATATTAATGAAAATGCAATTATGAATAACGTCATTAGTTGAATAATAAACAATATGAAGAACTGATGTTACTATATTCCTAAAACATGTTAATGAAAACGTCATAAGTTGAATAATTACAAATTAACGCCAATATTCACAACTAATTAGATGTACGTAACCAGGTGTAAAACGTCATTGATCGTAAACAATAAGCATATATTAGATCCCAAACGACAATTAACATTAATAATGAAAGCGCCAAATATTGAATATAGAAAGAAAACTATTAAAACATAAACGTAATTTTCAAATATTATTTTGAAAAAAAAACACCATTGAAACAAGCATAGAACGAAACGCCATATCTGTTATATGATTTGCTGGAACACATATGAAAACACCATAAAAATTACTTTGTAGAACAAAATCCACGTTAGACGCCCTAGATCTCGGAAGCTTGGAGAGTAGATAACTGCTAATACGAAATTTTTGGAATTTTGTTTGAAACGGAATTATAACACCATTTATTGAGCGGAACATAGACAATGACAATCGTACCCTGCATATCATTTAGCACCCACTCCCATGTGTTCGACCAGGATCCTTTCTCACAGTTTTCACATTTCAATTGTTTTCTCTTGATTTCGTTTTTATATATTAAATAATATTATTCATTACCAATGGGGTTGATGGCCCAATGGTAAAAGCAAAGACAAAGTCATTAGAAGCATATAGGTTTGAAAGTATTGGATTCAAATTTTCTCGACAAAGAGGATTAAAAAAATTCAGCTCTAAAAAAGTAATTATTATTCGCTACTAAAAATGTATTTACTAGTGTTTCATACAATTGCGATCAAATTATAAGTTTATGGTGTTTTGTGAATTTATAGAAGTTAAAATATCATATTGTGATAGGATTGTAATTAATAGAAGTGAAACAAAGTTCTCAAATTTAACTTTTCATTTAATAATTAGTTTCCATATATACTTAAATTTTCAATATGTTTAATAGCACTTTATTATTTAAAATAAGATATAGGATGGATTGTTATTACAATGGTGTATTTAAACATGGTGTGGCTAATGCGTCTAACTACTATACTCATGTGTTTTAATATATTTGTTTATTGTAAAAAAAATCATAGCAAAAAGTTTATAATTATGATGAAATGTTTGATTAGAACGTATATGGTTCATATAAACATTTTATAATGGCACGCCTAAGCTCATTACAATATCATATCTAATGATTATTTTAATGCGTGTACAAGGGGTTTTTTTTTATATTTATTGGGTTTTCTACTGAATTGGTGTATAGGCATTATGCCTAGTGAAGATGGATATGATTAGGTGGTTCCGCTGATGACTCAATTAGCAAGGTCATCTCTAAAGTTCCAGCCAAAAGAGTTAAATGTGTCATAGGCTGATTATTTCAGAATTTCAATCGGCTAGGATCGTAATATAGTGGATGGGCCGCTTATCATGAAAGAATTAAAATCTTGGTTAAAAAAGAAGAAATCTAAGGGGGTGTTTGGTAATGGACGGGGTGAAATTCGAGTGATAATGATTATAATTTGCGTGTTTTAGTAGTTTTTGGGCCACTGTGTGCGGTGAATGAGATAACTACGAGAATTGGTTGTTTTGCAGGTTAACTGGTTAATTCGGACGTTTTAAGGAAGCCAGAGATAACACAGAAGACCCGAGATACAGTTACGCAGTAGAAAGTACCAATTGGGAGGGGCCAAGAATTAATGCGAAATTACGCGAATTGGGCAACGAGAAGTCGAGGGTCTATCGGTAACTCTGTGAAAGATACAATGAAGCTGACAATGGATGAGAACCTCACCGTAGCCTACGGTTAGCTAATCATAAGCTACGGTTAGGTTATACAATCAAGGAAAATACAGCAAGTCTTGATCGTAGGTTACGGTCAAGAGACCATAGCTTACGGTCTCCTTTACAACATTGGGCAGAACCACGTAAACGTAGGTTACGGTCTATGGACTGTAGCTTACGGTTGAGAGAGACAAAACTCAGAATCTGCTGACCGTAGTTTACGGTCAGATGGAAAAATTCCCGCATGATTTGTTACGGCAGCATAAGATGGTGGATTAGGTCAATTCTGGGGGCTATCAGAGAGTACGGACGAAAACTAAGATCGAGGGCTTCAAAGTTGGCGACTTTTTCACCTTGAATCATCATAATTCAACATCGAATCAACATCATGTTCAAGATTTTAGCATCTTACCCAATCTTTGAAGTATCCAAGCAACCGATGAGTGGCTAGTTCTGTGTTATGGTTCCTCCGAGTGGAGGAATGATGTAAGTTGGATATTTAGTATGTTCTGATAACTATTTGGATTCGGTGATCTAAGCATTTGATGCTTTTCACTACATGTTTGATTATTTCTATTGTAACCATTTACATTTTATTCAGTCTTGATTTGAAACCATTCAATTCCCGAGAGTTCTTGAAATTGGGATCTATTTGGCTAAGGATTAGGGTTGGTTAATTGTAAATGATGTTTATATGATAACCTTTCATTACTTGTTAATCAGAGTACTTAGTCACTTAACATCACAATGGGTAATTCAATCAACGCTCAGTTTCAATGGTTAGATAAAACATATTATCATAATCTGATTATCATTCCGTAGTTCGGGGGAATCGTCGTTCTCTTTATTTTTAAAATCCAATTTACTGTGTTTATTTTTATTGTCATAATCTCAAAGTTTAAGTTCAGTATTTATCACATTTATTATTTAGACATTGTAGTATAACACTTTCCACAAAACTCCCTTGGTTCGATTCCCGACTTATCCTATCTACGTAGTTTAGTTCGGTTTTTGATTGACACTAACGACAGTTTATCAAATGGCGCCGTTGCCGGGGAGGCGTGCGCAAAGTGTTTGATTAGTTATTTCATTTTTGTTTGTTTCGTTCAGAATTACGCGATATCTCTTTTGTTTGTGTAGTGCAGGTGATCAACTTTTGCATGCATCATACTCGACATTCCGGGCAGTCTTCACCACTAGTGTTTGATCCAGAGATAGAAAGAACAGCACGACATACTCGAGTATTGCATCGTGAAAACAGGATTACACAACCTACAACACCGAAAACACATCCAATGGAGAGTTCAAGTAACTTCGAGAATCAACCAGTCACTCCACCTCCGCAACATCACTTCTCACAAACAGCTACTCATCCTGCACCAAATACAACTATACCATCTCCACAACCATCACAGACTCAATCCACAACTACAAATGTCCCACCGATACCACCACCACCATTTTCTAATCTCGACAACCTCCCACCTTTTCCCAGTCAACCTTTCCCTCAATCTACCAATGTTCCACAATCCTCACCATATGTGAAGATTGTCACTGATGATACTGTGATTCCGCCTATGCAAACAGTGCCATCTAAATCTGTCCCTGTCCCGGAAACTCAGCCATTGGGTCAACAAACATATTACCCATCTTTGCAGCAACAACGACACCACTCCGCAAGAAATTCACCATTTGAACAACGAAATGGGGCAGCGGATTCGGGTGATGGTTTTGAAACATCTGATGAATATGGGGGAAATCAAATGATGGGATTGGGGATACAAGACAACTACGATACGGGATTTAGAGCAGGAGATGGGATGAATTATGGCAATTCGGGGTTTCCTACATCAGTGAATGCTCCCATGCCGGTTAATCAGCAACCAGTTAACAGTCGGCCAATTACTATGTCGATTCCACCAGCACCACAGCAAGGGCCGATTCCTACTGTACCGCAACAATTTCCAGCACAGCATGCTCAAGGTCCGCATAGAGTACCCCCCAGAAACATACCTCCACTGATTAACCAATTTGAAGGTATCCCAAGACGATTCGAGCGGGAACCTGTATGGGGCGTCGAAAGTCACTTCAAACCGGCCATCACCAATAACCTGTCACCAGTGGTTATTTCTCAATTGTGAGGTCGGTCATTTGAGGTCAGGGCACAATCAATTTTGAGCCTCCCAAAGTATCATGGAGTAATTACCGAAGAACCATATTCGCATATAGCAGCATGCAACACCACTGGCGGTCAAGGATTCACACCAGATGACGTGAAACTGGTACTCTTCCAGTTTACACTCGAAGATAAGGCACAACAATGGTTTCATTCGCTACCATCGGCTTCTATTTTTACATGGCATGATATGCAACAACTGTTCCTCGGTGAGTTCTATACACCGCTGCAGACAAACAACGCGCGAAAGGATATTCGGAACTTCCGACATCAACCAGGGGAATTATTCCACGAAGCATTTAATCGGTTTAAAATGATGTTAAAGAATTGTCCACATCATGGGATTCCATTGTAGGAGTTGTTGAACGCATTTCATGATGGTTTGTCGGATGAGGATGCACGGGATCTTAGCTCAACCTCAAATGGAACTTTTGGCACAAATTATGAGCAAGTTGATTGGGAGTACTTGGAAAGGAATGCGAGAACTTCGAAACGCAAAGCTCAATCTTCAAGAAGTGCTCGGCATTCTGTTGTAAGGGCAGTAGATAATGCACCGGAAGTTAGTGGTCAAATGCCATTCTGTGGGCATTGAGGGGATTTGGGGCACATTGCTGATCAGTGTCCGAGTATTGGTGCGGGTGTCACAGATGTTAACTATGTCCAAGGAAATGGAGGGGGCGGTAGAAATTTCAATATGAACTCGAATACATATCATCCAGGCCTTAGAAATCACCCGAATTTCAGTTATGGAATTGCTAATAATCAAGCAAATCCGGGATTTCAAGGTAACAACAATCAGTCTGGGGGCAGAGGAACTTTAATCAACCTCGATTTCAGCAAAATTTTCAAGGAGGATATCACCCGAACCAGGGTGGTACGACTGGATCTTCTAACCATAATACAGGTGCTGATGCGATGGAGATGTTAAAGTCCATTCAGCAAGATTTGCAGAAACACAATCAATTGGATGAAGTGCAGGCTCAGAAGGATGAGGTACGTGATAAAGCTATCCAATTGTTAACAAAGCAGATGGGCCAACTTGCGAAGAGCTGAAACAAAGTAATGGGCGGCTACCAAGCGATACAACAACAAATCCAACTCATCAGAAAAAGGGAAATCAAATCCATCAGGTGAGTACTCTTCGAAGTGGTAACGTTTATAACAAAGTTCCCACTCCACCACAATTTGTGGAAGGTGTGGTGGAGGATCTAGGTGAGGATGGGGTGAGTGATGACGAAACAGAACCGCAGGTTGTTAACATGAATGTAAAAGATAATTGTAATAATAACAACCAAATTCCAAATGCTGAACCGATCAAGGCTATAGAAGGGGAACAACTTTCACCTCCCTTTCCCGAAGCCTTGAGAAATCCGGGTAATAAAGGCATCATCAACAAAAGGGGACCGCAACCCGAAGAAATTTGGGAAGTTTTCAAGCAAGTAAAAATTAACCTACCTTTTGATGGATGCCATTAAACAGGTTCCAGCATATGCCAAATATTTAAAAGACATGTGCATACAAAAATGGCAACACAAAGTTCCTAAACAGGTTGATTTAACCTAAAATGGTGAGTGCCGTGTTGAATGGAGTGCTTCCACCTAAGCTGCAAGATCCTGGAACGCCATTAATTCCCATTTAGGTGGGCGATTTTAAAATGAATAGGGCGTTGCTGGATCGAGGAGCTAGCGTGAGCATTCTCCCGGGAAGTTTATATGACCAATATGATTTTGGTCCATTACATCGACCCGATACGACTGTTGTATTGGCAGATTTGACCCCTAAGCTTCCTTGGGGGATTGTTCGCGATGTCATTGTTAAGGTGGAAGAATTCTATTTTCCAGTAGACTTTTTGGTGCTCGATTATGTCTCCTCAGACCAAATTAATCAACCAAATGTCATTCTGGGGCGACCTTTCTTAGCCATGGCACATGCACTAATCGACTGTCGAACTGTCACTATCGATATGACGTTTGGCAATAGGAAGGTCCGATTAAATATGTTTTCTAACGTTTCTGACATGTTTCCTAGTGATGAATGTTTCATGGCAGATATCATTGATGGATGCTCTCTTCACTTAGAAGTGGAGATATCCGAGTTATGTTTGTTATGTGACAGGGCAGAACAAAATCATATGCTAGCTTTAGAAGAGGAGGTGCGGAATTTGGAGGTGGCAGCAATGCAAGAAAGAAGGCCTCCGCGGACTCATCAAGTGGAGAGCCTTCTAGCCGAGATTTCATCGGGACTGAAGCCATTCTTGATCAGTCCGCCCAAAGGTTGAGCTAAAAGAATTACCACAACATTTCAAATACGCCTTTCTGGGAGAGGATCAGACTCTTCCCGTCAAAATCGCCGCAAATTTAGCAAAAGAACAAGAGGAAGCATTGCTGAAGGTGCTTCAGACACATAAAGCGGCAATTGGCTGGACTCTCGCCGATCTCAAAGGTATAAGCCCTTCTATTGTAATGCATACGATTATAACTGATGCAGATGCAAAGCCCGCACGGGATACACAGCAACGTTTGAATCCTAACATGCGGGAGGTGGTGAAGAAGGAAGTTATTAAATGGTTAGATGCCGGCATCATCTATCCAATCTCCGACAGTGCGTGGGTAAGCCGACTCAGACGGTGCCCAAGAAAGCAGGGATCCAAATTGTTAAAGGCGAAAACAGTGAGCAGATACCCACTCGGCCGGTGACCGGTGGCGCGTGTGCATTGATTACAGAAAACTTAATGCCACCACATTAAAGGATCACTTCCCTTTACCTTTCATTGATCAAATTGTTGAAAAATTGTCAAGTCAGAAATTTTACTGTTTTTTAGATGGTTATTCAGGGTACAATCAAATGCCATACATCCCGATCACCAAGAAAAGACCACATTCACATGCCCGTAAGGTACCTTCGCATTTAGGCGAATGCCGTTTGGGCTGTGCAATGCCCCGGCCACCTTCCAAAGGTGCATGATGAGTATCTTCCTCAGATATGGTCGGGGATAGCTTGGAAATTTTTATGAATGATTTTTCTGTGTTCGATCCATCATTTGACACATGTTTAAACAAACTATCTAGGGTGTTGGAGCGATGTGTAAAAACCAATTGGTACTTAGTTGGGAGAAGAGCCATTTCATGGTTCAAGAGGGCATTGTTTTAGGACACGTAGTGTCGAGTAAAGGGATCGAAGTTGATAGGGCTAAAATCAAAGTGATATCTACATTACCACCGCCCACCAATTTCAAAGGCGTCCGTTCCTTTTTAGGACACGCCAGGTTTTACCGTAGGTTCATAAAAGGTTTCAGTGTCATCACCAAACCATTGTGTAATCTACTTTTAAAAGATGTTCCTTTTGAGTTCAATGATGATTGTGTTCAAGCGTTTAATATTTTAAAGGAACAACTGGTATAAGCCCCGATCTTGCAATCACCGGACTGGACAAAACCTTTTGAAGTAATGTGTGATACAAGTGATTATGCCATCGGGCCGTACTAGGACACCGGGTAGATAAGAAACCGGTTGTTATCTACTATGCGAGCAAAACTCTCTCCGATGCTCAACTTAATTACACTACAACAGAGAAAAAGTTGCTTGCCGTTGTCTATGCACTGGATAAGTTCCGGTCATATATCTGGGGAAGTAAAAAATCGTTTACTCTGATCATAGCGCAGTAAAATATTTAATGGAAAAGAAGGATGCGAAACCAAGGTTGATTCGGTGGCTCCTTCTATTACAAGAATTTGATCTAGTGATTCGAGACAAAAAGGGGTGTGAAAATGTTGTCGCGGATCATCTGTCACGATTACCGCAGGAGATGTCACACCTGAGATCAATGAGCAGTTCCCGGATGAGTTTATTATGTCTGTCAATGCTGAACCATGGTATGCTAATTTTGCTAATTATCTTGTTTCAGGTACGATGCCGAAAGCATGGAATAAGAGGAGGAAACAACAATTTTTGGCACAGGTGAAGAATTATATTTGGGATGAACCAGATTTATTCCGGATAGGTGCTGATCAGATCATCCGGAGGTGTATTCCGGAGACAGAATTTCAGGACGTGTTGCAACACGCCCATGCTTCAGCATGTGGTGGCCACTTTAGCGGACAAAAGGCGGGCCATAAAGTGCTAGAATGCGGTCTTTACTAGCCGACACTGTTTAAAGACGCATTTGCTTTCGCTAAACATTGTATCAATTATCAGAAAATGGGCGGGATCTCTAAATGGGATGAAATGCCAATGCAGCCAATTTTGGTTGTTGACATTTTTGAGTGTGGGGAATCGATTTTATGGGACCTTTCCCCAATTCAAATGGTCATTTATATATCTTGGTAGCAGTTGACTATGTTTCAAAATGGGTTGAAGTAATCGCCACCAGGACCAACGACCATACCGTGGTTTGTAAGTTTGTTCAGGCACATATTTTCTCACGATTTGGAGTACCACGAGTGATCATTAGTGATGGGGGGTCTCACTTTAAAATTTTCAATGTGGGCAAACTTCTGAAACGGTATGGCATTGACCATCGCATTACTACAACATATCATCCACAGACAAGTGGACAAGTGGAAGTGTCAAATAGGCAGATTAAGGAAATTTTACAGAAAACGATGCGCATTGACCGCAAGGATTGGTCATCTAAACTGGATGATGCCTTGTGGGCCTACCGCACCGCGTATAAAACCCCTATTGGCACTACCCCTTATCGATTGGTGTATGTGAAGGGTTGTCATTTACCCATGGAAATTGCTCATCGAGCATTATGGGCTGTTAAACAGGTCAACACTGATTATTCTGATGCAGGTGCCCACAGGTTGTTAAAGTTGAGTGAGCTTTAAGAGTTGCGAAACGAATCGTACGACACGGCTGCCGCTTATAAGGATAAGATGAAGGTCGTCCATGATGCGAAGTTGCGATGTCAAGTTTTCGCCGTGGGTCAAAAGGTATGGTTATTTAATTCACGTCTGAAATTGTTCCCAGGTAAATTGAAAAGCAAGTGGGCGGGCCCATTTGTGATCGTATGCGTTGGGAAGTTTGGAGATGTGGAAATCGAAGACCCAAAGGACCAACGCAGGCAAGTGGTAAATGGCCACCGACTGAAACCGTATTTGGAAGCGAATGACTTGAATGCATCACCGATAGATGAGGTGAACTTTCTCGTAGGTTCACCCGACTATACAACCTCTTAGGCATTTGCGATGTCTGGCTGAAGACGTAAACTTAGCGCTACCAGGAGGCAACCCAGATTGTGGTACATATTTCTTCTTTCTTTGCTTCATTTCTTTTCGTTAGTGTGTGCTGTGGAATGGTGAATAGGTTGTTCGTCTCTCCTCCTGGACATGGTGAAAGTGTGGGGACACATTAACTGCACAAGGCGGTGGAAGGCTTAATTGTGTGTCGCGGTCGACACTCTGTTTCTTAGGGGGTGGCATGGTTGGGAGTAACCATAACTTAACACCTAAACAACTTCTCAACTTTTCAACTCAAAAAAAAGTCTTAAACCTTACCGTAACCCTCATGTAACCGTAGCCTACGGTCCACATCCCAAACATTGGCCAGCATCTCCTTACCGTAACCTACAGTCATGCAACCGTAGGCTACGGTTAAGTGAGAAGTCAACAGAACTAGCTGACCGTAAGCTACGGACCGTAGCTTACGGTCAGGTGCAGATAGGCGATGCTGGGTCGGGTCGATAGGGTAACCGGATCGATTATGTTAAAAACCGAATGGGAACTTGAGATATATCCATGTTCTAACCCTAAATACCCTATTACCCCACCCAATTTCACCAAAAACTCTCTGGCACCACCTTCTTCTTCCCAATATTCTTCAACTTCCATGTCTCTTCCCCCACCTCAAATTCTCGTTACATGACCAAATCAGTGATTCAAGAGCCCAAATTACGTAGAATTTCAAGAGGAATATAATCCCTATCTCAGTTTCCTCCGAAGAACATCAGATCGTGGAGAATCAACTCGTCAACAACGAAACCTAAATTCTAATTTTGGGGCTTTTCATCTAAATCTTAAGTCAAGCAAATTCAGTATTATCTAAGCTTTCTAAGCTACAAAGGTATGGTTTTTATCCCCAGTTTTGTTCTTAATGGCCAGATTGAAAGTATGGATGTTACTCAGGGGAGATGTGTTCGCATCTAGTTAATTGTTAATTGAATGTGAGGTATCGGGGCACGGACTGGTAACCGTAGTGGGATTTATAATACATGGAAGCTTAGGTGAGTGTCGAGCAAGTGTGGGGAGGTTAAGGGGATAACACACTTGAAGTTAATTAATTGAATAACCTGAATTGACTTATTGGTTTTGGGTTGTTGTTGTTGGTAATTGTGTGTAGATGGTGCGGGAGAAAAGAGCGGGGAAAGAAAAAGCCGTCGATCCTTCAGCGACTGTCCCTGCAAGATCGAAGCGAAGAAGGGGAACATGCATAGAAATCAGAGAGGAAGACTCGACAGACGAGGAAGAGCTTTAATATGGTCATGGCGATGTACCTTACCCACGAAGGGCCTTCTTAATAAACAACACAAGGAGTACCAAGCAGATCTGCTTTATGCTAAAATGGGAGACGAGCATTCGATTAAAGACAACACGTGTTTTGAGAAAATGGTCTCCAAACCAGATTTAAGGGCATTGGGGCTCTATCAGAAATTGGCAGCACTTGGTTGGGAGGCGATCGCTGATTTTAAAGGTAATGAGAAGGGAGAGGTGTATATAAAGAGTGTCATGGCTTGGATGAGCACATTGGAAAGAGATGAGGGAAATAACCCACCGAGAACTGTTACACTGACTGGAGTAGTTAATGGGAAGCGGGCCACCATATTATTAGCTACACTGGGACAAGTGGCCAGATTGGATTCGAAAGCAGATGACTTTTACGACCTGGTGAACGAGAATGATTATTATAATGAGCAGAAGAATTTAGTCAGTGAGAGTTTGATTTATGTAGAGCTGTTCCTGTTGGATAAGGGTTTTGATCTGCGGCGGGATAATTTGAAACCGATCGTAAGGGTATTGTTGAGTTTTGTCATGACCAACGTGGCTCCTAAACTGGGGGACAGAATGGCAATACGAAAGTGGGAGCTACCAGTCCTTTATGCTATCATGACCGGTCAACCACACCTTTCATTTCGACAGCTGGTGATCATACACGTCTGGCAAAACAGGAATGCCAAGTTGAAAAAGTTAATACCTCATGCCAGACTTATTAGTACACTGCTAGGAAGACAGGGGGCATTGCTACCAACAGAATACCCACTCTCCAAACCGCATGCAATCTTCTCCATTGCAGATATGTGCAAGAGTGACCGCATTTCCTACATGAAAACAAAACTGTGGCACAAAATTCAATACGGGGATGGACCAAAACTTAAGGTACTGCAGTGGGGAAAACAGCTCCTAAACAGGGGAAGATGGATGATTTGGATTCCAGTGATGAGGAGATGATACGGCGGAGACGAGAGGCTGGTGTCAATGTAGGTGCAGGGTCGAGCAGACAGCCGGAAACACAGCGGCAGTCAACGCATTCATGGGGATCTTTGATGATGAGACACAAGTGTTTGTTCATAGCCGGCGACCATCCGATTATGGGCAGTGGGAGATGTCGCAGCAAGCCATCTACGATCAAGGATCCAGGCAAGATATCGAGCGAGAGCATGAGCATAAGGAGCTGATGGATTATATGGCACGAACAGAGCGGATGCGCCATCTTGAATAACAGACGGAACTGAATAGGCGGGCGTATGATGAGAACCAGACCCGAGATCATATGGACTATTATCAAGGAGTCCCGTATGTGGAAAATCCACCGTACGTTGATTATAGCCAGGAGCCAGCATATCAGCCTGGCATGACTCGACATCCGATGTCGCAAGTCCACTGGTCCATGTGGTTGCCGCGAGAGTATATGGAGCCGCATTTCCAAAGCTCATACCCATATCAGCCGCCGCCGTACGAGTACTCACAATCACAGCAGCAGCCGCAGTCATCACAACCGCAGCAAGATTGGCCGGAAGGAGGGTTAGCTGACATTTTCGACATGAGCGCTTTCTATGAACATCTGGGTGGTTATTATGGACACCCACCGGGTCCATCATATCAATGAGCATTCGCTGATCAGTTGCTTCGATCAGGTCCATGTGCTCGACTCTATCTATCTATTTGTTATTTCCTGTTTAAGACAATTTTATTTTGTGTTAATTAGTGGTGTGTTAATTTATTTGGGAAGGTTCGTAATTTTTTGACAAGGGTTAGTCGTTTCTTGGGATTATTGGTTGGTATTCTCGAGCTAATTTTAAAGTGCACCATACATTGGGGACAATGTATCCCAAGTGTGGGGATGTGAGAGACTCGAGAAGAGATAGTTGGGTAAACGTTGAAAAACTTGAAATGATGAAGTTAATAGGAAATTGGGAGTTCTTAAAATTTTTGTTTTAAAAATTTTCATCACCTTAAGTGCGCTAATTTGTTATGAAAGCTTACGATTTCAAACATTAATGGGTCTCTTATTGGTGGTAATTAGTACACTCTTGTCGTAATTGTTCCTTTATTTCATGAGAGTAGGCCTGACGGAGTTTTCTTTATATAAAAAGTAGAAAGATATGTGTGTATAAGGGTAACATGTTTTAGATTGCACATGCTATGTGTCGGCAACCATTTATCTTTTTCTTGGTGAGGTTTTGAGCCAGTAGATGTGATAGGATATCAAGACGAGTCAATTGTTGAGAGCGGTCTATATGGTATTTTGCATTAGAACTTGTGTAATTTGATACATGCTGAAACTGTGAGGTGACATGAGCATATGAACAATGAAGGCATTAGGAATCATATACATAGTAGCGGAAGTTGTGGCTGTATGACGAGTAGTTTTAAAGGCTCAAGTGAATCCACCCATCATTCATTGTTTCCCCATAAAAAAAAAATATTAGAAATAAAATATAAAAGAAAAAGGGGAACAATAATTAGAATGTGCGGGTAGAAACTCAAGTGTGTATATGCGAAGAAGCCATTAAGATTTGGTGGTCTAGTGTTAGATATGGGGAGAAAAGAAGAAAAGGGAAGAATGACAACGAGTTCTTACCGTTAGCTCAAAGCCTACGCTAAAAAGGCTATTGATATGTATCATGTCATTTGTGCAATGTAAGCGTGATTGTTATACAAGTTTATAATTGCAGAAGTCATAATTGGCCATGAGTGTATATACACTAGCACATCACATGCTAGTCAATTGTTGAAACCGAGTGGAGGGTACATTGTGAGGGGCAAGTAGCATGTGTTCAAATTATAAGCATGTTAGTTTTATATAGACAGGTCTTGTGTTTGAATTGTGTTAACCATGTCAGGCTGTAAATCTTGATTGTGTTAGTCTATGGAATGATTATGACTTGAGAAATGAATTGGATAAACCAAATAAGAGATTTGTTGTGTTATCATTATGGTGAGTAATATATAGTTGGTTTGCTTGGGGACTATCAAAGGTAAGTGTGGGAATGTGATGGATGGGGTGAAATTCGAGTGATAATGATTATAATTTGCGTGTTTTAGTAGTTTTTGGGCCGCTGTGTGCGTTGAATGAGATAACTATTAGAATTGGTTGTTTTGCAGGTTAACTGGTTAATTCGGGCGTTTTAAGGAAGCTAGAGATAACACAGAAGACCCGAGATACAGTTACGCAGTAGAAAGTACCAATTGGGAGTTGTTCGGGCCAAGAATTAATGCGGAATTACGCGGAATTAGGCAACGAGAAGTCAGGGGGTCTATCGGTAACGCCGTAGCCTATGGTTAGCTAACCATAAGCTACGATTAGGTTACACAATCAAGGAAAATACAGCAAGTCTTGACCGTAGATTACGGTCAAGAGGACCGTAGCTTACGGTCTCCTTTACAACATTGGGTAGAACCACGTAACCGTAGGTTACGGTCTATGGACCGTAGCTTACAGTTGAGAGGGAAAAAACTCAAAATCTGCTGACCGTAGCTTACGGTCAAGAGACCGTAGCTTACGGTCAAGAGACCGTAGCTTACGTTCAGATGGAAAAATTTCTGCATGATTTGTTACGGCAACATAAGAAGGTGGATTAGGTCAATTCTGGGGGCTATCAGAGAGTACGAACGAAAACTAAGATCGAGGGCTTCAAAGTTGGCAACTTTTTCACCTTGAATCATCATAATTCAACATCGAATCAACATCATATTCAAGATTTTAGCATCTTACCCAATCGTTGAAGTATCCAAGCAACCGATGAGTGGTTAGTTCTTTGTTATGGTTCCTCCGAGTGGAGGAATGATGTAAGTTGGATATTTAGTATGTTTTAATAACTATTTGGATTCAGTGATCTAAGCATTCGATGCTTTTCACTACATGTTTGATTATTTCTATTGTAACCATTTACATTTTATTCAATCTTGATTTGAAACCATTTAATTCCCGAGAGTTCTTGAAATTGGGATCTATTTGGCTAAGGATTAGGGTTGGTTTATTGTAAATGATGTTTATGTGATAACCTTTCATTACTTGTTAAATGGAGTACTTAGTCACTTAACATCACAATGGGTAATTCAATCAACGCTCAGTTTCAATGGTAGATAAAACATCTTATCATAATCTGATTATCATTCCAAAGTTCGGGGGAATCATCGTACTCTTTATTGATTTAAAATCCAATTTACTGTGTTTATTTTTATTGTCATAATCTCAAAGTTTAAGTTCAGTATTTATCGCATTTATTATTTAGACATTGTAGTATAACACTTTCCACAAAACTCCCTTGGTTCGATACCCGACTTATCCTATCTACGTAGTTTAATTCGGTTTTTGATTGACACTAACGACAGTCTATCATTTGGTTTGCATGAATTCAATGGAATTTAAGGGAATTGTAATTTGAATTCCATCTCTTAGTATGTTTGGTTCACAGAATTTGATAGAATTGGAATCTCAATTCCAATCTTTAATGTGTTTGGTTGACAATGGAATCGGAATTGGAATTTGGCATGATGTAACGCCCCAAAAACACAAATATTAAATTAAAGCACGATTTTATTTACACAATGTAATATAGAGGTAACTAAGTTAGTTAACTTGGTTATAAATACAAGCTAGATATTAGTAATAAAGTTTTGTGACTAAACAAATAATAATCAAAACTACAAGGGTTAAAAGGGGATAAGTTGGAAAATGTTTTAATAAAAACAAGATGGAAAAAAGGGAAGAGCCCATTTGGGCAGATGTGTATGTCGGCACATGTTTGTGTGTTCTTGAGAATCAATCTGAGAAGAGGAAGAGGGTGAATTCGAAAGCTTGCATGTGTAATCTATGGGTTTCAAAGTGTTTATCATCTTCAAATCATCATGTAAGTAACAAAATTTATCTCTTAAAATCTTCCTAGTTGAAATTCTAGTGGGTTTTGATGAATTACTCTTAATTGGATGAATTCGAAGAATGGAATGGTTGAATTTGGGTTTATATGCACTTAATATAGTGAAAATAATGAGTTAATCATCTCAATTAGGAGTTTTAATGAAAGAACTCATGTTCAAGAACTTGGGTTTTTGATGGTTTATGATCTAATATGAATGAATTGGATGAACTAAAGATTTTACTATGTTTATGTTTATGTAGGGATGATACTTGTCGATTAATAAGAAGACTTGATGAATTATGTGTGAATAAGGAAGATTAGGCATGAAATACTTGTACATTATGTTTAGAAAATAATACGCACACCAAGTGTTTGATGAAATGCATAGGTGAGATTATTAGATGAGATTAGTATGCAAATAATACATGAACACGTATAAAAAGTGATGACGATATACTTGACAATAAAACAACATTAGGAATATATTTGATAAGTATATGTGAAATGTAGTTGATGATGTGATTTGGTAAAAGAATGCTTTAGGAGCTAGTATCCTATGTTTGAATGGTAGTGCATACCATGAGTTGGATTAGTGGCTTAACGATAATGTAGAAACGGATCTATACGAAACGTATAGCTTGTGGACATACTAGTAACTATTGATGTTGAGATTATGTTAAATTGCTAGCTTTGAATGTGGTTGACAATTTTAGGATCATGAGAGCTTGAGTTTGTATTGATTTGGTTATACATGGCCATGACATAGCTAGACGATCATGTGGTTGTAAGTATATTACATCATGAGTATGAAATGTACATAGCGTCATTAATATAGCCTAATATGGTGACACGAATATATGAGGTTGTGTCGAAAGTTCATATGATAAACGTTGACTTTTGAAAGTCAACTGCGCATAAGAAGCATGGTTAGACTTGTTGTCACAATAAGATTATAGAAAGCCATACGGTATGTAGTATATTAGTATGTGTTATATGTGATGACATAATGAATTATATGAGTTTGAAAAGATGTGATTTTGGGTATATACCATATGCTTGTTAGGATTGACTTATGAAAGTCAAATGCCAGTTATGTATTGATATGATGGTTAATATGTACAATCGAGTATGCTAACAAGAATGTGATTGTGATGACATGAAAGTATAGGGATCATGTCAAGATGGATGGAAGCATGGAAGGCTAATGAGTCAAGAGGAGGCAAGGTCACAAGATGCTAAAACGAACGCTACGGTAAGTGATTTCCGGAATCACTCTTTAAATACTTAAAGGGGAATTGTTATATTTTAATTGTTAAAGAGGCTTGTGGGAACGTAAGAACATTAGAGGTACTAAGATGAGTTGAATGGTATTGGGTTGATAATGGTCAACTAAATTGGAAGTTGTATGATCTAAACTGAATGCGGCAAATCTAAGTAGTAAGTTATTGTTTAAATGACATAATTAAAGCACAATTGGGCTTATGCAAATGTAGAACTTATTGTTTAAGTGGGACAATGGTAGTGTAAAGAGAAACGGGAACTTGTTTGGGTGTTACATGTTTAATTTGAAGTGAATCGGAATAGGCATGAATAAACAGGATTCAAAACGGGTCAAATAAACTGCAGCCCCAAATCAGCAGCAGCTGACCATAAGCTACGGCAGCTGGCGTAGCTTACGGTAAGTGATTTAAGCTTTTTGCAGAACGTGGCTACCGTAAGCTACGACAGGCAGGCCGTAGCTTACGGCGGATTTTGTCAATTTTCTGATTATTGTAATTTCTTGCATCCGACTGATTATGTTTCCGTTCTAGTATTTCGTAAGATGTTTTTAAAAGTTCTTAAGTGATCTTAGAGTCGTAAAACTTAAGTATATATGAAAGTATCAGTTTTGAAATACGCATAATGATTGTGTTTCATATGTGGATGCTATATATCCAATTATGTAATCAAATGATCAAAACTCGGATTGAGCAAATGTGCTAAAGACAGGAAATGATTAACTTATTTGCAAGAGAGTGAGTGTACAATTTAAGTTCTGCAATTGAATGTGAACAAGTGAACGTGACTTGTATGTATGTATTTGGATATATATATATATGATTATTGGTAATAGTGAGTGTACAATTTAAGTTCTGTAATTGAATGTGAACAAGTGAACGTGACTTGTATGTATGTATTTGGATATATATATATATATATATATATATATATATATATATATGAAAACACTGGTTGTAACTTATTGAATGTAGATTTATGGCGAGTGCCTATGCAAAGATGTGGACCTTTAATACGTTGAGATTATGTCATGCTAAACGTTTTGTTGTTTAGAATGAAACAGAAGTGCATATATGTAAGTGTTTGGCTTTCGAAGATGTGAGGTTCGGTGTAAAGATCAAATTGGAAGGATATAACTAAGGAGTAGTAAACATAGTTAGAACACTATGTAGTTATTGATTAATTATATATTCATTTATTTGGGTAAGATGTCACCCTTTGCTAATGTGTTTCGTTATGTATGTGGTGACCACAGATTTGTTAGTTCATCATGATCATTATGGGAGATATGTGGAATGAAGATCTAGTTAAAGAGCAAGGATTGTACAGGAAGAGTGGTCTTATAGCTTGTATTATGTATTACAAATAGCAAGTTAATCAAGCTTTGAATGTAGTGAATCTTTTCAAGAAAGCGTCCAATAATTTATAAATGAATCTTTAAGTAAGTCAAATGGTCAATAAAGAAGGAATTTTTGAAGTCAATATTTCCGCTGTGTCGTTTTGGGTCAAAATGCGTTTAGGGTGTTACACATGAATTCCTTCAAATTCGTTTAACTAAATGAATTCAAAATCCTTCCTATATGTGGAGGAATTATAGTAGAATCATTGGAATCTTCGACCGTTTCGACCCGAACAGCTTCGACCTGCGCCGTTTCGACCCTTACCATTCCGACCCGAACTGTTTCGACCCGTACCATTTCGACGCGAACCGTTTCAACTCGAACCGTTTCGACACAAGCCATTTCGACGCTAACCATTCTGGCCCATACCGTTTCAACCCATACCTATTCGAATTGAATTGTTTAGACCCGAACCGTTTCGCCCCGTACTGTTTCTTCACAAACGGTTTCGACCTGTAGCGTTTCGACGCAAACCAATTCGACGTGAACCGTTTTGACCCGTACCGTTTCGACCCGTACTGTTTCGACCCCAACCGAGGGTTGTAGGTGACGAGGTGATGGATTGCAATTCATTTGACAACCAAACACAACAAAAATGGAATTGAGATTCCAATTCCAACAATTTCCAATCCAATTGTAATGTTTGAATTCCAAATCCCATTCCCTCAAATTCTAATTCCTATACAAATTTCAATTCCAATTCCAAAACATCCCGCAAACTAATCGCCCCCTAAAGCTTTTCTTTTTGAAATCGAATTTGAAAAAGCATTCGATCACATAAGTTGGAATTTCTTAGATTTTATCCAAGAACAAATGAACTTTCCTAGAAAATAGTGTCCATGGATTCAGTGCATGGTATCCTCAGCTAGGTTCTCTATTCTTATAAACGGATTCCCGACATTTGAATTTCAATACCAAAAGGGAGGGGGATTATTAGCATGGAAGCCATTACCTGTATGCTAAATTGTGCTTATGAAAAAGGTGTTCGCACTTTTAATGGTGGGCCTAATATCTCTCACCTTCTGTACATAGACGATGCTCTTATTGTAAGGGAGTCCTTATTGTAAGGGAGTGGACGGAGCTAAATGTTCTCAACATATCTCGTCTGTTGAGATGTTTCTTTTTAGTTTCAGGGCCTTAAATCAATCTTAACAAATTAGATTATATAGCATTGGAGTTGAGCAACATGTTGTGGATGATATCTCTTGCCTCCTAGGTTGTTCCTTTGGAAGTTTGTATGTAGGGGCCAAGATGAATCGAACTAAGAGTTAGGGTTCGTTTGGTTTGAGGTAATGGAATGGGCGAGGGAATGGAATGAACGAGGTAATGGAATGAACAAAGAAATGAAATGGATCATTTCATTTCTTGGTCTTGTTTGGTTACCACATGGGAATGGAATAAATCATTACATTGTAAAGTTTGGTAGGCTAGGAAAAGAAGGAATGAAATCGGCGACAGGTGGCGGTAATAGATGGCGTCAGTCTTCGGTGGCGGATGGTGGCGACGGCGGTGGCACGTGTGTTAATGGCGGAGGGTAGCGGTGGTCGACAGTAACGCTGATGTTCGGTGGCGGCAGCGGGTGGTGGATGTGGTGGGTTGTGGTGGCGGTGGTTGGTGGTGTTTGTTGGCGCTAGTGTTCGGTGGCGGAGGGGGATGGTGGCGCCGCTGTTCGGTGGCGGAGGGTGGTGGTGGCGGCGACGGGTGGTTAGCGGTGGTGGGAGGTGGTGGTGTTCGTTGGTGGCGACATTGTTTGGTGGTGGAGGATGGCGACGACGGTGGGTTTTGTTGGCGGTGGCGGCGGGTGGTGGTTGTGATGATAGTCGACAACTTAGGGTGGCGACGACGGTGGTCGACAACTTAGGGTGGCGGCGACGGGTGGTGGCGACGGTGGGTGGCTAGGGGTGGTAAATGTTGGTGATGAAGGTGGGAGATGGAATGGAATGAAAAAAACAAGGGTTGTGGATGGAATGAATTTGAGGGAATGGAATGTCTTATGTAATGGGTGATTCCATTACCTGGACCAACCAAACACATTTTTTTTCATTCCCTTGTAATAGCCCATCTGTAACACCCTGTAAAATCGTGTCCAATAGTATAGTGACACGTGTTGTATTTTAAATAAAGTCTGTTATAGACCAATAAGGACTAAAGGCGTCAACATGCTCAATCTGAACCTCTGAGTGACGATCCGATGTCAACATGCATAAATAACAGCCTCTGAGTGACTAATATGTCAACATGCTTAAATCATTGGCCTCTGAGTGACTGATATGTCAACATGCCTAGCCTCTGAGTGACATCGGAATCAACATGCTTGCAATAAGCCTCTGAGTGATCCTCTGTGAAGTCCTAACTCTCATACGTGCCATTTGTTGGACGAGAGGGTTAGATTTTGTAAATATGTGAAAGTTGGATAATGGAGGGATTAAAAGTGTCAACATGTTAATTTATACCTCTGAGTGACCTTTTAACGAACCGAGAGCTCGACAATGTCCGGGCATAATCTCGGGTATGCCAAGTATTGGCTACGGAGGGCTAAAAATGCCAAAAACGTGTTTAAAAAGGTTTTTATAAGCTTTTTAAAGTTAAGGGGCTAAAGTGTCAAAATTTGAAAGTAGTTATGGGGCGGTCGCGGGCCGCGAGAGACTTGGTCTGTGTCTCTCGCGGGGCGCGAGAGAGCCTCTGCTGCAAAAAGTTTTGTTTGGTCTCTAAGCAAAACTCCAAAACCATTGATTCGAAACTATGGCTTCTTTAAACTGCTATGCCACGTTTTGGGACACTTGTAAGCTTCTTCTTACACCCCTAAACACCTGGCTTCACCTCTTTTGAGTTCTCCAACTATAAATAGGTGATCAAGTTCACTATTTGAACTTGCACCTTTCTAAATCATAACTCTTCTCCCTCCTCTGGAAGTTCCTAGCTGAAAGGAGCATCCAACTTAGTTCTTTTGCATTCTAGGAACCTCTTGTAAGTGTTCCTTGCTCTTGCATTTTCGTTTATAGGCTTTTTATAGCCAAAAGTCAAGCGTTTTCGTAAAACGATTTGACTTTCGGTTAAGACCATTATGGTCCAGCCATTGTTCAAAATGAACATGGCTAAGTGATCGTAATAAGGTAGGTGTTAGTCCCTAATAAGGGCACCTCCTGAAGATCACGTTTGCTAGACCAATTGACGGGTCAAAGTTATGAAAATAAAAAGTCAAGCATGCCATTTTTCAAAAAAATCATAAATTGATTTTATGTATGTTATGAAACCTATTTTGACACTTAAACAAGTTGGTAATAATTACAGAACATGTAAGAACATGTTCGGCTCATCAATTTCAGTTCTAGGGTCGGTTCGCAACCGAAAGTCGTGAAGTTTGACTTCTGCTTTGACTTTCGATTCTGACCCGATTTAGATTAGTTACTTACTGATCTAAAGTTGCATTATGATCGTAATATAATGTAGCATAACCCTCTGAGGTTATATTACATGATCATAATCAGAATCCAAGTTTATGCGCAAGTTCCATAATTACGCTATCTTTGACCAAAATGCCTTTTTTACATAAAAAAAGGTTTTAAATGGTAATGAACTTGAAAATGAGTTTCCTACTGATGTAACATTATAAGTAGGATTATTTGGGATGTTAAACCAAGTTATAAACTGAGTTTTCAAACAAGTCCTTAAACTATGTCGATAAATGACGGTTTTAGCCCTTGTGGCTTATAAAATAGTTTAAATCAAATATTTTCAAGGTAAATCATTTATCTATTGATATGTTATATTAAATAACACATTTTAAAACATTTTAATATGACTCTAAGGTCAGTTTTCATTAAACATCGCATAAAACGCCATTTTACGACATAAGCGCCGTTTCAGCGCATAACATGGTTTTAAACCATATTAATGGACCAAGAATTGTTACATACTGATTTTAAAACTTATTTTAAACATATTTACAATAGGTACATGTTATAAACTCAGAATCCCAAATAATTTATAAACTATGCGTACCAAATTGCCCTTATGAGGCATAATTTCGTTTTAAAACCTTAACGGGCATATAAGTTGATATCCTACTGATATTTTAACTTATTTAAAATATAATGACATATGGAACTTGTCCATGACTTATCCGGTTACCCGATATCGCTATTATGCGCACAGTTACGTATATGTAACTATTTTACAGAATTTAACCGAAACGGGTTTAACCTTGTCATTTAAGTTTCAAAATCCAGAATGTTTATAGTTTACCCATATTATACAAGTCAAGTACTTATCGGGTTTAAACTATATTCTATCCGATCATCGTTTAATCAAGCGTTATACGTAATGATCATGTACACTATTCGGTTAATAAGACCGTTATTATTTAATTGGCTAGCTTATGCCATAATCCAGACTAGAGCCTTCTCGGTAAATGCTATCTGCACTTGGTACTTTTGTATATGGCTGAGTTATTTAAAAATAAAAGAAGAAGACTAGCTCAGGTAAATACTGTCGACTTATTTTCCCTATACGGGCTTGGGATACGGTAAATTATTACCGCTTGGTCCAAAATGGGGTCAATCGAATGCCCGCTTGTGGCTTGTAAACCCGCATATTTCGTTTTAATCAGTTTGTTTGATAACTTAAACATCAGGGGTTTAATTACCGTGTCCTGGATATCCTGGGCTCAATACATTAGTTATTGGCTACGACCTTAGCACGGGGTGTAGGCATACACCTTTTGATGCTCATATGCAATGTTCCCAAGACGTTGGGGATGACTCATTCGTGAGTCCTGAGTGGTGTGTATTTAATCATGTCTCGGTTTCCGTACTGGGCCCTGTATGTATTGACAAACATGTGAATCTGATACAAGGTTACAAGTTCAACTTTCCCAAGTTAATAAAAGATTTTGTGTTGTTTTGCACTTAAAACCATTTTAAAGTTTTTAAAATGAGTCAGTTGGGTGTATTTACCAGCATAAGCTGACGTATCGTCCAAATGCTAAATTGCTGGTACAATACGAAATAGGCCGGAAGCTGCTCGGTAGTGAATAAGAGGATCTTGCAAATCCTTAGATCTGCCCTAAAGTCTGTTTTATATTCTTTCTTGTAAATTTTATGATCCGCTTGTGGATCTTCTATTACGAGCCTGTATATTATTTTGTATTTTCGAACATTCGGTTTGTAATAGTAATTTTACTCCTAGACTTCCGTTGCGTCGTGTTTAATTGAATATGATGATTATCAACTGACGTCACGATACTCCCCACCCGGGCCTACTGGTGTATGAATTTCGGGTTGAAAATCCGGGGTGTGACACCATCCCATTCTGGCTCTAATTCATGCATACCAAACACTATCTTGGACTCTTATTCTTCAAAAGCTTGATGCAAGTTTGTTGTAGAAAATGTCTACTTTATCGGTAGGATAGCATCTTACCTTACGCAGGCCTAAGAGATAACTGATCTTTGTAAATTGAGAACTTGAGTATCTCACTCAAGTACCACTTGAACCTGACACAAAGCTAGTGAAGCTGAGTTGGCACAGTACGTAAATAAGCCGGATTCAAGATCAAATTTTCAACTTAATTTAAAATTTGATCCGAGCCAAGCTAGCTCGGTTGGACTTCGAGTCAACCCCAAGCTAGCCTTTTCTAGACTCAGTTCAGTTTGTGAACATCCCTATTGATTATTGAAAACAACTATAGTTGAACTAATGAAATTTGTTTTTATAGATACAAAATTCTATTTTAAAGACACATTTTTACTAGTCATACAAGGCATTTGAAATCTAAAGAACGACTTGGAAACTTTCCGGTCATTATCCTTAAAGGGTCAACTACTCAACGGAGTGGTAATATACATGAAATTGTTTAGCATATTATTTATAGTTCTATACTTTATCACTAGGATGTTTTCATAGTAAGAAAACAGTGATGAAAATTAACCGGAATACAGCATTGAAGATTAAGAGGTGGGTGCTATTACTTTTGAACTTTTGACAGGGAAATTAAATAAAGTTATGATTTTGTGGTATTATTTTATTATTGTTTTGTATGAAAGTGAAACTGGCTACAGTGTCGGTGATGCTCAAGTAACGAAACAATGAAGAGGATTTTGCACTTGTTATAGATATCTGATAGGGAGAGTTTTTTTTTTTTACAGTGGGTCTGCTGTGATATGCTACGGGAATATTCTAGTTTTTCTTTCATAAGTGTTATAACTTATATCAAAGTAGTATTTTGACCCGTTGCAGTGACGTCAAACTTAATATAATCAAAATTTATACTGTTAAATATTTTATCCGGCTCGTTTAGGACAAAATTTACGTTAAAACGTAGAACAACTGAAAATACACATAAAAATAAACACATAAACGTACTATATTTTACCAGACTCGTTAACGAGAAAAATTTACAACGAAATGTAAACAAACTTAGATTTATACAAAAATGCACATAAAAATAAGCACGTAAGAAAATAGTTTTTTTTAAGTTAAAGAATGGTATCGTGCATTCGGGGGCGTCGAAACGTAAAGTAACTTTGAAGAAGCACCGGTTGAACCTAGGGATATCCGGGGGTATATGAGTTACAACCAGGGTGAATCTGCATAGAAGGTTGTCCTTTCACTTCACTCTTTTGGATGCAAGCTCACTTCAGCTGATCTGCAAAACTAACAACGCCGTTAGTCTCGTCACAGGGAGATTGGTGGTTTTCTCCGTGACCACACTCCGGCGTGAGAATAAGTATTTGAGGTTGGTAAGTAAGGTAGCAAGAATTGGTGTAAGCGTAAGCTTGTGTGTGTTAAAGCGTATATTTTACCTGGAGATCCGATACTAATTTATAGCCGAAAAGGTATGTTCAGGAGATGGGGTGGTGGGCCTTGGCCGGACCCATACAACTAGAGACATCCGTTTTGTCCTCTGTGTCAGACATTAAATGTTCCCTGCAGGAGATATAATGTCCACTGTAAGGAGGTGTGTCTTGTCGGATGTTGAGTGGTGCCACGTGTAAAGGCAACGTCTCTGGTGTCAGGCCTGCTGCCAGCCGAAAGTGGAGAAGGTGTAACATTCACTGACAGAGATATGGTTGTTGTGCAGTCTGACGTCTGCATTACTGCTCATGCGACGCTGTCACACGCAACCTGCCAAGTAACCCTTGGTCACAGTTCTGCCACTTTGTACCGTTGAGTATGATCAACACCTCTTAGTACTTACCCCTTCTACGAGGCTGTCAGTGTTTTTCCTGCCAGCGCAGGGTGGCAGGGATATATCCTTGTCTCAAGACTATGAGGTGTTTCTCATGTGTGTCTTGTCCTTGCAAGGCTTTAGGATTCGCAACTTAGAGGGATGTTGTTTTGCGCAGGGTCTAATATCCTGCGCGCGCAAGTCTAACTTGCCGTTGTGCCAAGTACACAAGGCTTGTTGTGTGACTTCTATAATTTTAGCCTAACTTGTCGTTGTGCTGAGTGCGCAAGATTCGTTGTGTGACTTTATTGTATTGGTCTAATTCACCGTTGGGCTGAGTGCGTAAAGTTCATTGTACGACCTATTGGTGTTGGTCTAATTCACCGTTGCGCTGAGTGCGCAAGGTTCATTGTATGACCTATCGGTGTTGGTCTAATTCACCGTTGCGCTGAGTGTGCAAGGCTCATTGTATGACCTATGTTGTTGAAGGACACGCACCGTTGCATGTTGCATGCAAGGTTATCCTTGTAAAATGTAGTCAAGGGTATGGTCATTTGGGACCATACCTCCTCAAACTTGAATTTATACCGCCAAATAAAAATGAATTGTATTTGCCCTGACTCATTTTCGAACAAAATCGATGTCAAGATGTAGACCAACCGAAAATGTATATAAAAATAAGCACAAAAACATATTATATATATCCTACATACATAAAATATACACGTAAAAGTTCAGGGGTTCAAAATAACATTTTACTAAGTTTCTGGAAAGCCGCTAACGCCGAAAGTTGAGGGGTTGAGGTACACAAAAAGAAAAAAAAACTAAAAGACAACCCCTACCCCCTAAAAAAAAGGGGAGATAAAAGTAAGCAAATCGATACGGGACATTCTATGTGACGATAAAAAAACTATGTCATGGCGGTATATTAGGAAGTAAATGATAAATTATTGGCTTAGTTTATTAGAGTGTCGACATTTGTTATAACTTATAACCATAAAAACGAATAAGTGCAACCGGTTCCGAATGTAAAATAATAACTTGGGGGTTGTTTGTTTAGCTCTTAATAGGGCTCTTAATGGTTCATACATCTTACTGGTTCAGACTGTTTGTTTCGATAGCAGATGTCTGAATGATTTAGACATTTGCCTCTGAATGGTTAAGCATTATACTTAGTCTGAATGGTTAAGACCTCTAATATAAATTGGTCAGACATTTGGCTCTGAACGGTTTATCATTATACTGGTTCTTAATAGTTCAGATCTTTTACTGGTTCAACACTTAATGGTTCAGAGCTCTTACTGGTTCAGCACTTAACCATTCAAAAGTTGTCAAACAGCTCCTTACTTATACTTATGATTGTACATTACATATGGAATTTTGAAAAACATTATGTTGATAAAAAAAACTAAAAAAACGACAAAAGATAAGTTACAAGAAAAAAAAACTAAAATTTCGTGGCCTAAATATCAGTTACAAAAAGCGTAATGAAAAAAAAAACTAAAAGTTGGAGGTCTGAATAGTAATAATTATAATAAAGTGTAAGCGTAAATAATGAAAAAAAGGAAAAGAAAGAAAATCTTATTTGAGTGGCTAAACATGTCATTACCAAAGTTGAATGATTGTATGATAAGTTTATGGGAAATTTGATTTAAATAATCCTAACTTTCTCATTATAGCCAATAATAATCTCAACTTAGTTATTTGCCAATAATAGTCTGCACTAAAATAGCTTAACGGAATTAATTTTTTTTTCTGAATTACAAACCAATATTTTAGGGCTTTTAATTAAAATGAGGATATGAGTTGATTGATGTAAAATTTTCCTCGAAATACTACCCTAAACGACGAAACCGGTGCTTCAATTCGAGTGTTTAAATTTCCAATTAACATAAATCAGTCCGTTTGGAACAACGTTTCGAGCTAAGTTTTTACATAAATCGCCTCATATCATCGTTTTGATCAAAATCCCTAAAACAGCGGTTTCTAATTGAGAAAAAAACTTAACTCCATTAAGCTATTTTTAACGGCGAACTATCGGCCAAAAGTAGACCAATTCGGTTTATTATCCGGAGATAACTGAGTTGGGATTATTATCGGCTAAATTGAGAAGTTGGGATTATTTAAATGCAATTTGCCTAAGTTTATTATAAATCAAGAGTTGTAAATAAAAGTTATGCATTTTTTTTGAACAACCAACAAAAACGTTATTACTGAAACGTAAAAGTTAGCAAGAACTAGCTGAAAGATAAAAGTATGCGCTAATCCGAAAATAAACAGTACAAACAAGAGATTAGCTTAGACTATCAACATTGAATCTAGTCCACTCCTCCCAAGAGAACATTGCTCTTCTGGCCCGATTTTTAATCCATAAAGCCAAGCATCTTCACTTCGTCCACGACCTTTGAAACCGAAGGGGTTTTTGAAACAAAGACTGCCTCGTTTCTGCTCCACCAAAGGCTCCACATAACAATGTATACCAAGGCTTGAACACTTCTTTTCCTCGCCTTTGATTCGCCCAGGGCCTCATGCATCGTCACAAGGTCGCGAATATGGAACGCAAAGAAGTACGGTACCCGTCACCATTAGAAACCCATAATTATTTATATAATAGTAATAATAATAATAATAATAATAATAATAATAATAATAATAATAATAATAATAATAATAATAATAATAATAATAATACTTGATACTTATTATTCGAAAATAATTTGAATGTGCAATATAGTCTTATTCACAAACACATATTTGGGAAACTCAAAATCAGAAGTTGATATGATTTTTAAGAATAAAAAATAGAATCTAAGCTTACTTAAGGTTTAAGTTAGTCAAGTGATCTTCTGATCTTAATACCGGTCCCACAAATTTATCAACATGCCAATACCTATCCTAGTTGTGTAGCAATTCTATAACCCGACAAGGTTTAGAAATCCTATGTAGACTCGATACTAGTAGGATCGTTAGATTGTATTACCACACCACAAGGGTCATTATCTTAATAACATTGTTATTATAATCTTTGTATTTTTATGCTTTTGTTCTTATCGATATGCATATATTTATGTTCAATCATCATCGCCTACCAACTGTCACCATCTATTAAGGTCATACACAAACAACAAACTATTAATATTGATCAATTAACACATTCAATTAAATAAAGCGTAAACTGAAAAATAAAAGCAATAATTAAACTCGAAATCTAACCAACGTGGGGATGTAATCCATCCTTAATTTAAAGTTTACAAACTTGGAAGGGAGTATACAGAGGACAGAAAGGCGACATAGTCGAAGAGACAGAAACAGGATCACGGTGCATAGACGCTAGTGTTGTGTGATACCGTGTGTGGTCAACATGAGTGTGTGAGATTGCTAGATCTATGGTTGTGATCTTGTATTATCTTTTGGGTGTAACACTAACTTTTGATTAAGAAAAGTAATATTGGATTTTAATAATCCCAACTATTCGCCGTTAGCCGCCAACTATTTTAACTTCAAAAATAACCACTGACAGTCCCAACTATTAACATATTGGTCTTCAATGGACCCTAACTAACAGAACCCTAATGTTGCTAGTTCTTGTCGCCATAAAATTGTTTTTGCTAGAAAAATGTTCCTAAAGGACCGATCTAATGTTATAAAGAGGTTTGGGATGAGAATGTTAAGTTTTCCGGCCAAAAGTTGACTTTTCCGACAAAAAAGAAGTTTTTCGGCCTTCAATAATTGAGGCTTTTACTAGAAGAAGGATCCTAAAGGTCCGTACTAAGGCTGCAAGAAGGTTTAAACGAAAATGATGAATTTTCTGACGAAAAAGGAGTTTTCCTGCCAAAAACTTTTTCTCGACGACCAGAGACTAATGACATTAGGGTTATGTTTGTCCAGTTCCATTGGAGGCCAATATGTTAATAGTTGGGACTGCTAGTGATTATTTTTTAAGTTGAGACTGTTGACAGACAATGACAAATAGTTGAGATTATTAAAATCCAATATTCTTTTAAAAAATCAAATCTACTAAATTTGTGTAAAATGTTAGTTTTGTTCTTTTGACAAACCCAAACTATTAGACTCATTGTTGACATTGTTGCATTCGTATATGTCAAGACTCTTTATTTGTATATGTCAAGACTCTTTTCGCTCTCGACTACCCCATCTCTTGTTGCTTTCGGTCCCACCCGATATGCAAGTATCTCTTTTATTATTACTAAAACTACGTTATGAACCCACGTATTACACGGGTTGAATAAAAGAAATACCTCACGTAAGTAAAAAATGATAAATATGACATAATAATAACTTAAAACCACTCTAAATAAGCAAAATGCCAATTTACTTCTTTGAAATTTAAAGGAAAACACTACAATTTTGAAATAAATTTTAAATTTACACAATTCAAAGACCAATGTATCACAAATAATTATTGCTAATTAGGAATAAATACATAAGTCAACGTTTGCCATTTACACAAGTTGAATTATAGATAATTTGAAATGAAAAGCTACATATAAGGAATATGCTATATTGCTAAAGTTTAAACAATGGTTTGAGCATAGATTTGATTAATGGTTTTTTACTTTGATATCATATTTTGTTTTTTTTATGTACAAGGAATAGTAAAGTTTAAACACTTTATAGAATTACAATAAGATGTTTAACGAATTTATTTCTTTAATTTTTTTCTTTTGATTGCGACACCGAGTATTAGTACCGTAACAAACCAAACCGATATCAATCGAAACTGAATTCCGCCGTATCGTTCGGATGATTTTAGTAGTTATTACAATCACCACATTGAATAAATAATATTAAAAATAAAAACTTAACGGATTATTAAAGTAAATAACAAATAATTCATTCAATAAATAAAATTACGTATTAAATATTTTATTAAACAAACAAATAATTAAAAATTAAAAGGATCTATAATATTTTTTATTAAATAACAAAAGATAACGCAATATGTTTTTATATTATGTATTTGTATTTATTTGTTTATTGTGTTAAGAAATTGGATATTTAATAATAATAATAATAATAATAATAATAATAATAATAACATTGTTATTATAATCTTTGTATTTTTATGCTTTTGTTCTTATCGATATGCATATATTTATGTTCGTTTAAAAAAAAAGTTATGATTATACATAGGGTTATTGGATTTTATCTTTTATCACTCTCAACTAACCTCTTTTGACCGCTGCCACTCTCAATTTTCATTTTGGCTCTCACCACCCCAACTTAACACTTGGGTTTCTATGTCACCTTGTCGTTAACTAGACACTAGCTTGGTTAGTTCTTTTTACTGACGTGACCATTTTGTCCAACGTGGCATGATGACATGGTCTGTCTTTATAAGATAACATGATGATGTGTATTTTTTTATTTTCAAATGTGTGTTGTTATTTTTTTAATCTGATTCAAATTGAAAAAAACAAATAGATATAAATCAGCTCCTTCTGGAAGCCACTAAACAAAACAATTTCACCAAAACGATTATTAATCAAAAAACTACAAAGTCAAAATTGGTCAAATGTATAATCTGAATAATGAGCAGCGGCAAGAAATTTATGAATATAACTCTCACCACCGCCAACATCAACCTAGCCACCAACTTCGTTCGGGGTGGACCTACCTTAGGGGAAAGGGTAGCCCGCTACTTCTTGACGCTGCGAAGGTATTGTAAATTTTTGAAAAATTAACTTTTTTTTACGTTTTTACAATTTCATTACCATTTTTTATAAAACGTTACCATACGAAGATTTTCTAGATCCGTCACTACCTCCTTCCCCCTTTCTCCCCACCACCACAATCAACCCAGCCACCACCTCCTTCCCCTCTTTCCATCATCGCCACCATCAACTAAACCACCACCTCCTTCCTCCTTTCTCACCACTGCCACCACCACCTCCCCCCTCTGCGACGGTACCCCCGTTCCGCTTTTCCCCCAAAATCAAAACCCGACATTCAATCCTCGATCCACCAAATCCACATCAAAACCCTAATAGGCTTCCAGATTAAGCGGTTTTGACTCCATCGACGTTGGTTTTCGATATTATACGGAATAGGCTTCCAGATCCGGATGAACGGTGGATGGTGGTATGGGTTAGGTGGTCGCAGTGGGTTGTGGCCAATTGTTCTTGAACATGGGAGTATGGTCGTGGGGTGGGTGGCTGCGGAGGACGGTGGTGGGGTGGCTGGCTGGCTGCGGAGGACTGTGGGGGATGGATGGTGGTGTTAAGTGTGTGTGAGGGGGGGGGGGGATATAAACTGATTTTTATGTAATAAATATATATAGTTTTTTAATTACTTTTTGTTTATTTAATAAAATGTTTTAAACTAAATAGCTAAGAAGAATATACTCTAGAGTTAAGTAAGCTTGCCATGTTGGATAAATTAACAACGTAGGAAAATAAAATCAGTTAAGTTAGTGTCTGGTTAATGACGGGGTGACTCAACAACCCAATTGTTAAGTTGAAGGTGGTACGAGTCAAAGTGAAAGTTGAGAATGATAGCAGTCAAAAGAGTTAGTTGAGGATGATAAAGTCCAATAATCCATATATATATATATATACATATATATATATGTGTGTGTGTGTAGAGGTTCATGTGAGAAAATTTAAAAGTGTGAGAAAGATAAGAAAGATTATGGAGGTGACATGTGTCCCTTTTTAATTTGGCACTTTAAGGTTATAAGTGTAATTTAACTAATAAAATCTAATTATGGAATGAATATATGCAACCGATTTTTGACACTTATTGTAGTGATTTTCGAATTTGAAATAACACCCTAACTCATAATAACACCACAACATGTATATTGAAGACATACATCTTATAAAGAACAGAAATATAACTCATAAAAACACCCTAACTCATAAAAACACCACAACATGTATATTGAAGGCATACATCTTATAAAGAACACAAATATAACAAAAATAACACCATAACTCATAAAACACCACAACAGTTATATTGAAGGCGCACATCTCATAAAGAACACCCTAACATTGAATATAACAGAAATAACACCCTAATATAACACCAGTCAACACTTTAATCAGAATCAAAACAGAAATAACCCCTAAATATATAAAAACAGAAATAATTCTATATAAGTATATCAATATGGTACTCCTATTAAAGATAAAAAACACTCGTTATTATGGTATAATTTTTTTTTAAAAAAGAGTTACGTATAAAAAGTTATTGATGTTTAAAAAAGAAAGGGGGAACTTTACATGTTTATTAATGTTAATTTTTTAATTTAAAAATATTAAATTTACCTTTATACCCTTAATCTAGAAAATTGGTTAGTTTAATAGTCAACATTATTTACAGAATTGCCACTATAATCTCAATCATTAAATTAAATATCTAATGGTTTAGATTTTTTTCTTATCCTTATCACACTTTTAAATTTTCTCACAATAACCTCACCAATATATATATATATATATATATAACTTATTTACCAAAATGACCTAATACTTAATCTGGCCTTTATAGCTTTTATTTTCTGTAAAGAAGAGCATTCACTTCCATGTCACCATATTTTTACCTTATATTACAAAAAAAACCTTACATTTTCACTCTCATACGTTACACTAAAAAAACACTATATTTTCTATCTTATTTTCAATTAAATAATATTCTTTATATCTTTATCATTACCTTTTATTTCTCCACCACTCACAACACTTTCGAAATATATTAAAAAATTATAGAGGTGAACAGTGTCCCATTAAATATACAGATGAACAATAACATTTTTCACTCTAATTCACTCACAACCACTTCTTGTACTCTTTATATTATAAAAATTTCACTCACATATTTTGGTGTAATGGATGTGAATGCTCTAATACGCCATATGCCATAATAGTTATGTTAATTTGTTATACTTTTTATAAACAAAATGGATATATAAATAATATCTTACATGCATTTAATTATATCTAAGATTTTTCAACTCAAATTGGTTTGGACCTAACAACATTCTAAACCATTGAATTAACAAAATCATCTTTTTCAATAACTAAATTAAACAAACTGTCTAGGAACCAACTGACCCATGTTAAAACTTGAAATCGCTTGGTTATAAATTCGGTTGGGTTAGGTCAAACTGCAACATGAAAATTATCAAGTTTTTGGTTGTTATGTCTAGTACTTTTAATTATCAAGTCATATTCAAGTTGGCACTTTAACCTGGTTAGTTAAACATGTAAACCCTTCAACCCATTCAAAAATGGAATAGAAAATTATTTTCCTGTCAACATTTGACTCCTTTATTACAAAAACTAACACGTATATTATATGTTTAGCCCGTTTATAACTATGCTTCAAAATGTCAACCCCTTCACAACCGACCATTTGACTTGTATAGATAAATGAGTTAGGGTTCAAATTCTTTATACAAATAAATATATAGACAATATTCCGGTACATGAATTCAAACTTTTAATTTAAAACCCGTCATTTCATCAACCTAACATGATTGATGCCCTATTATGACGAGACACTATAGAAAAGCCTTTTAAGGAAAACAAACCCTTATATCTAAGTAACTAGTTGTAAAACCCGGTTTATGATGTGCATCTTTGGTTATTTTCTCGAGTCCCTTATATAAATTATAATAAATTGGCTTGTAGGAAGGGCATTATCTTCCTTAGTCTGTTGGACTTAAGGCATTAATGGGCTAAAAAGGGATGCTGGGTTCAATATCAACTTGCTAGTTGGGCCAGGGCCCACTTGTTTTGTTTGTGTTTGGTCCCAGAAATTTTCGTTCTTTTGTTTATCTTAATTTAACTATCTAAGTAACTAGTTGCTTTTAAACTAGAGGAATCTTGTTTTAGAATTTCACAGTTTTAATTCCAACCTCATATGCTAATTTATTTCTTATTTTAAAACTTAATTTTGATTCTCCGGATATACTTTACACACTTCTCATACTTTTCATATCCATATGTTTACTCTCACGTTGAGGTTTGGAAGGAGCTTTTCACACCTTTCATGAGACTAACGATGTGTTACTTGTGCAGATTATTAGACCGGATATGCTATCGCAATAGACTAGAGGGTAGTCAAGTGTAATATTAACCTCTATATATAAAAATCCTTGTAAACCCTAGTTAATTCAATTAAAATTTATCAATAGATACATGATTCATGTTCAGTTCAGAGTCTCAATCGGAGGTACTAAGCGAACTACAAAGTCGGTGCCCTTTTGAATTGTTATAAAGAAAAATCGGTTTTGCCTTTTGCCTTCCAAGTCTCAATCGGAAATTCGCAAGCACACCTCAATCACAAGCACAATATCAAAATTTAAAGATTCGAAGTATCAGTTAGTGATTTAGGGAAAACAATGATGTAGTTATAACCTGGATTATCCTTGAAAACACCATTAATTTCCCTTAATTTCGCCTTTAATTTCTCCCTATTCGTGACGCCATTGAGTGAAATGATCAAGCATGGCATTACAGTTAGCGAGAATGACGATGGCGGCGTAAATTAATAACGAATCACATATTGCTTGGAGTTGCAATTAGACATTTTTTTATTCTAAAATTGGTTCTTTAGTTGGTGCTTGCAATAAATATTTTTTTTAGCTTATTTGGGTCTCATACATTAAAACACATATTCTATATAAAGGTTTTAAAAAAAATATGGTGGCCCCTGATTCTAGTCATTCCAACTAGCTCCTATGGTCCTATATCTCTTTGTGTTCAAACTTAGACCGTGGGACTGGGGCAGCGGTTGACAAGCAACGTTGGCTAACCACACTGGGTTAGCGTTGGTCATGGTGTTGCCCCACTGGCGTGGGTATTGAGCCTAAGGTGGGGGGGAGGTGACATGGCTGGATTTAATTGGCTGGTGCGATATGACCGTTGGCTAGTTGTTGGCCAACGATTATTTAATAAAAAAAATCTTTTAATTATTTTCTGTATAAACCAAACATTTCTTACTCATTTTTACTATCCAAAAATTCAAAAACCACCACCAAACTCCAAAATATATATATAAAATGGATTCTTCAAGTTCAAGCGATTCGTATGATAAATTTGTTTCGTTATCCTCATCCGAGGACGAGGCAGAATTATTATTATCAACGTGGCGATGGTGGTGAAAGCTATTGTTGAAGATTCAGATGAAGGGACTTCCCAACCCCAACCCAAACGGGGGAAGTATAATGTTCATGACACAAAACCGCAAACGATTTGCTGGTAAACGATTATTTTTCACGCGAACCAACGTATGATGAAAGAATGTGTAGGCGTCATTTTCTTATGAGTAAAAAATTATTTTTAAGAATATCAAAGGATTTAGAGGATAATTATACTTTTTTCGACAAAGACCAGATACGCGTGGTAATTTAGGATTTACCACGTTGCAAAAGGTTACGGCAGCCCTAAGACAATTGGCTTACGACGATAGTTCCGACATAATGGACGACTATTTAAAAATGTCGGCACGAGTGGCTAGGAAAGTCTTCACAATTTTTGTGCGTATATAATTGAAGTATATATGAAAAGATACTTGAGAAAACCGCCGTTTAGTGATACAAAACAAATTTTGGAACATCATGCTGAATATCATGGTCTCCCCGAGATGATCCGTAGTTTAGATTGTATGAAATGGGAGTGAGAACTTTGTCCAACTGCATGGCAAGGTGCTCACACCAAGTGGATATCATGGAATGCCGGCTATGATACTTGAAGCGGTTGCATCACAAGATATTTGGATCTGGCATGCATTCTTTGGTATGCCTGGTTCACATAACGATATAAACATTATACACCACTTGCCCCTTTTGAATGATCTAACAAATGGTATTGGATCTAAAGGTAAATTTTTTTGTAAACAGGGTTGAACACAAGTGTGGGTACAATCTTGTTGATGGAATTTAACCCGAGTATGCTATTTTTGTGAAATCATTTTCAAGAGATGGAACCCTACATCCTAAAAGAATAAAGTTTAACAAAGTCCAGATGGCGGCATGCAAAAACATCGAGCGAGCATTTGGTGTTTTGCAGAAAAGGTGGCGCATTTTGAGCGTGCCTTGTCAATTGTATGAAAAAGATTAGATAAGAAACATGATGTACGCGTGCATCATTCTACGCAATATGATTTTAGAGGATAAATGCTTGCAATAATTGAATATTATGGCGAGAAGCCCGAATCAATTAACGAAGACATTAGTGACGAAGAGAGAACATAAAACCAATATCTAACCGAGTCATGACAAATAAATTCAAACATTCGAGCTGATTTGGTAGAACATTTTCCGACACTTCCTAGATTCGACTGCAATGAAAATGAAGATGATTGATTTTTTTTTGTGATTAATATATTTTTTATGGTAGTTATTTAATATAAATAAAATTTGTGTTTAAAATTAATTTACTAAATTCTATTACTAATATAAAAGAACGAAAAAAAAAATTAGATGCCACATGGCACCCCAACGCAGTTTAGCCACGCCTTTTTCATACCCTACTTTTTTAGGTATGGATTGATAGAACCCACACTTGACACGTGTAGAAGAATAGCTCCAGTCCAAACCTATTTACACCCATAGTCTTAAAACTAGAGGTGTGTAGTCATGCTTGAAGTGGCCCATAATGCCACACTCCAAACATCCCTAATCTTTCTTGGGTTTCACAACCCAAGTCCTATCCTTAAATAAATATTACGACATAAGAAAAGAGAATTTCACCCGAGTAAAATGACCGGGACGACATGTTGCAAGTTTTCTTTTTTAAAACCATTCACCACCAATAAGTATTAAGGATTTTAATATGCAAAAAGAAAATGAAGGGAGTTTTGTAAGAAAAAAATGAAGTATCTTGGTTTTTTTTTTCGTATTTGCACTTTGTTGTAAAATAACAGCCTAATAGCAACCAATATATGATTTATGTAGACAAGAATTATAGAGATTATATAGAGAGAAAGATAAAAAGAAGAATTGAAGAACTCATTCTTTTGATATGAAGTATGAACTACATATGCCTCTATTTATAGGCTTACAAAGATAGGAGTTAAGTATTTGGAGACTCACCACATTATGAAGACATGTGAGTTAACTACTTGGAGAGTTACCACATTATGAAGACATGTGGATAGTCACACATTAAAGATAATAATTCATAATACTCTCCCTTGACTATCCACGTGACAAAATAATATATTATTCTTATAATATGCTTGGTGATGCTGCCTCGTTAAAAACCTTGCCAGGAAAACCCAGTGGGATAAAACCATAGCTAAGGGAAAAAGAGTGCAGCGCGCATTATTCTCCCCCTGATGATTTAAGCTCCTTGAGTCGACGCATCCCGATCCCATGAACCAGTTTCTTGAATGTAGATGTCGGAAGTGATTTAGTAAACAAGTCTGCCAAATTGTCGCTAGAACGAATTTGTTGGACAGTAATATCTCCATTCTTTTACAAATCATGCGTGAAAAGGAACTTTGGTAAAATATGCTTCGTTTTGTCTCCTTTGATGTATCCTTCCTTAAGTTGAGCAATGCATGCTGCGTTGTCTTCATGTAAAATTGTTGGTCCCTCATCTCTCGTTGAAATCCCACAAGACCCACAAATGTGTTGGATTACATTCCTTAACCAAACACATTCTCGGCTGGCTTCATGAATCGCCAATATTTCTCCATGATTAGATGATGTGGCTGTGGTTGTTTGCTTTACAGAACGCCATGAAATAGCAGTACCTCCACTTATGAATAAATATCCAGTTTGAGATTTTCTAGTGTGAGGATCAGACAAATACCCTGCATCAGCAAAACCAACCAAACATGTTGTCGATTGATTAGTAAAATACAAACCTATATCGTTTGTACCTTGAAGGTATCGAAATGTTTGTTTTACCCCATTCCAATGCCTCTTTGTTGGGCATGAACTATATCTTGCCAATAAATTTACAGAAAATGATATATCTGGCCGTGTATGACTAGCAAGAAACATTAGTGCACCAATTGCACTTAAATATGGTACTTCTAGACCAAAAATTTCCTCTCCGTTATTCAGAGGTCGGAATGGGTCTTTCGCGACATCAAGAGATCTTACAACCATTGGAGTACTCAATGGATGTGATTTTTCCATGTATAACCTTTTGAGTAACTTTTGTATGTAGTTTTGTTGATGCACAAGGATTCCACCCTTAAGATGTTCGATTTGTAACCCGAGATAAAATTTTGTTTTGCCAAGGTCTTTCATTTCAAATTCTTTTTTCAAATATTCAACCGCCTTTTGGAGCTCCCTTGGAGGTCCAATTATATTCAAGTCATCAACGTATACAACAATTATAACGTATTCAGATTCTGACCTTTTTATAAAGATACATGGGCATATTGAATCATTTTTATAACCTTCTTTCAACAAATACTCACTAAGGCGATTATACCACATACGCCCAGATTGTTTTAGCCCATATAATGATTTGTTTAATTTAATTTAATTGAAAGATGTTCTCGAGAACTAGATGTACATGAGTTTGGCAATTTGAATCCTTCAGGGAGTTTCATGTAAATATTAGTATCAAGTGAGCCATAGAGGTAGGCTGTCACAACATCCATTAGACGCAAGTCAATCCCTTCTTGTATTACCAGACTAGCAAGATAACGAAAAGTTGTCACATCCATCACTGGAGAATATGTATCCTCATAATCAATCTTTGCGAAAATCCTTGTGCTACTAATCTTGCCTTGTATCATACGATCTCATTTTTCTCATTACATTTTCGCACAAAGACCCACTTATATCCGATAGGCTTTACACCTTCAGGTATAGGGACTACAGGTCCAAAAACTTCTCGTTTTTTGAGGGAATCTAATTCTGTCTTAATTGCGTCTTTCCACTTTGGCCAATCATTTCTTTTTTTTTTACATTCCTCAATAGATTTGGTTCTTGATCCTCATTATTTTCCATTACTTCTAGCGCTACGTTATATGAAAAACTGTCATCGACGTCGATTTCATTTCGGTTCCATACCTTTCTAGACATGATATAATTTATTGAGATCTCTTCGTTTTTAGGTACCTGATGTTCTTCTGGAACCATCATGTCTAGTATCTCTTCAGGAGACTCTTTTCTTGGCATTATCATTACCTCGAATTGACCATCTCCATTATTTGCTCCTTTTTTCTTTCGAGGATTTTTATCTTTAGAACCGATTGGTCACCACATTTGAGGCGTGCATTAGACTCATTTCCAACATGTGGTTGTCCTTCTGGGACACTTATTTTTACTGGAGCATTAGCAGCTGGTATGTGTGACTTAGTCACTCTCTTTAGGTCAGTGAATGCGTCTGGTAATTGATTTGCTAATCTTTGTAAATGAATTATCGTTTGAACTTCTAGTTCACACTGTTTAGTTCGAGGATCAAGATGAGATAATGATAATTCATTCCAACTTATATTATTATTTTTCAGCTGCTTTTCATCTACCCCTAATGTTGGGAATGTTGTTTCAACAAAATGACGATCACCAAATCGAGCCGTAAATAAATCACCTGTTGATGGCTCTAAATACTTAATGATCGATGGTGATTCATACCCAACATAAATTCCTAATCTCCTTTGAGGTCCCATCTTTGTGCGTTGTAGTGGAGCGATAGGAACATATACGGCATAACCGAAAATCCTTAGATGGGAAATATTTGGTTCCAGACCAAAAACCAACTTTAATGGGGAGGAAGTGTGGTAACTCGTTGGCCTGATGCGAATTAGTGTTGCTACATGTAAAATTGCATGCCCCCATGCAGATGCTGGTAGTTTTGATTTCATAATCATTGGTCTTGCAATCATTTGAAGTCGCTTGATAAGCGATTCAGCAAGTCCATTTTGTGTATGTACATGAGGTACAGGATGCTCTACACTTATGCCAATAGACATGCAGTAATCATTAAAAGTTTGGGATATAAATTCACCAGCATTGTCCAACCGAATTTTCTTTATGGGACAATCTGGAAAATGTGCTCTTAGCCTTATTAATTGAGCAAGTAGTCGTGCAAATGCCATATTGCGACTTGATAGTAAACTTACATGTGACCATCTAGTTGATGCATCAATTAAGACCATAAAGTATCTAAATGGTCCACTAGGAGGGTGTATAGGCCCACATATATCCCCATGTATTCTTTCTAAAAATCTCAAGGATTCTGTCCATACCTTAACTGGTGATGAGCGAGTGATTAACTTCCCTTGTGAGCATGCAACACATGTAATATCCTTAGATTGAAGAATCTTCTGGTTCTTCAAAGAATGACCACATGAATTTTCTATAATTTTTCGCATCATTATTGATCCGGGATGGCCTAACCGGTCATGCCAAATTATAAAATTTTCTCGATCCATAAACTTATTTATGATTGCATTTGATTCGACTGCACCAATTTTTGTAGAATACAAACCAGAGGAAAATGCGGGTAACTTTTCTAATATATGTTTTTACCCGAAATCATACTTGTGATTTGAAGGTACTCATCATGTCCCTCACTTGTAGTCTCAATATGATATCCATTTAGACGGATATCTTTAAAGCTTATTGGATTTCTTTGAGATAGTGGGGAAAATAATGCATTGTTAATTTTGAGCAAAGTTCCACTTTGTAGAACTACATAAGCTTCTCCAAAGCCTTCTATTAATTTTGTTTTACCGGATATAGTACCAACGCTTGCTTCTTTCATTATTAAACTAGAGAAATAATTTTTTTTCTTTAGAATCGTATGCGTAGTAGCACTGTCTATTAGACATACATCTTCACCATTAATAGGACATTTAGTTGAACATTCCATATGCTTCAAAACTGAACAAAATTTCATAAATATGGTTCAAACATAACAAATCCCATAAATGTCTCGATAAAACATTAAGGAAATAACATAATTTTAAATATAATCATTCACACGTAAGGAAAATTGTAAGCATCCAACTGGTTGGTATCAACCATGATATCACTAGAATCCAATTTTTCTTGCTCGATAAGGAAATCAGCATAATCCAGATTACTTGCATTAGTAAGGTCCTTTTCACCACTTGGGACATCGACATTTCCATATTCATATGTGAAATTTGTCTCTATTCCTTTTCCTTTTTCTTTTATAGATTGTTTGTAAAGCTCTACCAAGTGTCTGGCTGTACGACATGTACCAGCCCAGTGGTTGTTACTTCCACATCGATAGCATGCATTCGATGGGGATCCATTTTTCTTTTTACCTTTTTCCATTATTGGATTTCTTTTCATAATCATGCAACTTCTGGTGGGTTCCTTTGTTTTTAAATTAAACACCATGATAATTCCCCCGACCATATCCACGACCATGACCACAACCATGACCATGACTACGCCCACGTTGATAGCCACGACCACGTCCATGACTTCCACTTTGGTCATTATATGTTGTCACATTCACTTCAGGGAATGGAGTTGTACCAACCGGACGGGTTTCATGGTTTTTCATTAGTAGCTCATTATTTTGCTCAGCCACAAGCAAACATGATATTAAGTCACTGTATTTGGTGAAGCCCCTTTCACGATATTGTTGTTGCAAAACAATGTTTGAGGCGTGAAAGGTGGAGGATGTTTTTTCCAACATCTCCTTATCAGTAATATTTTCACCACATAAAATCAATTGTGACGTGATTCTAAACATTGCCGAGTTATACTCACTTATAGACTTAAAGTCTTGCAACCTTAAATTGAGCCATTCATAACGAGCTCTTGGTAATATTACTGTTTTTTGATGGTCATACATTTCTTTCAAATTGGTCCACAGGACGAGTGGATCTTTGATAGTGAGATATTCATTTTTCAAGGACTCATGAATATGGTGGCGTAAGAAAATCATTGCCTTTGCTTTATCTTGGGTATTTGTTTTATTTTCTGCTTTAATTGTTTCCCCAAGGTTATTGGCATTTATATGGATTTCAGCATCCAAAGCCCATGACAAATAACTTTTTCCAGTGACGTCCAAAGCCATAAACTCAAGCTTTGCAAGATTCGACATAGCGAACTATATTAAAGAAATACGCATGAATTAATGCATGTTATTATAATCAAATAAAATTTATTAATCATTATTGACTATAAAATAAAACAAGACTAACAAAAAATAATAATGTATTAAGTCATTACAAATTAAAGTTTATTTACATATATTTGTATATGATATATCCATGCATATAAAGATATTAGGTTAGTTAATAGATGGAAGAGGCCAATAATTTGAAATACATATATCTTTTACTTCGTCAAAATTCTCCATCTTAATTATTATTATGCTAAACAATGATATACTAATGTCGCATTGTGATAACATAATAAACTACATATAGTTTATAGATTAATAAAAATGTAACCAGTAATGAAATACTAAATTATACTACAAGTGTGTTTTGTTTTATTTATTTAATTATTTTTGTATATTTTACAAACTTAAATAAATCCAAACAAATAAATATGTTAATTACATGACTTAATATAATTAGTTCTATAAGCTTCACAGAACTCATCAAGTTATAAATCATCATTTATCATATCTTAATTTTATCTCATCATAATTGGCATAAAAGAAATTTTAACAAATATAATCAAGGAAATATAATAAAGGAAAATATGTGTTTTTAACTATATCTTTCTATAAAAACTCTTAGGATTCATTAAAAACAAAACTTTTGATTGTGAAAGATGGAATAAAGTTCTATGGCTTAACATTAAAAGAAAATAGAAAACTATTTTCACCCCCATTGTTTAGATTAAACAAAAATATATAACCAATAATATCATAATGGTCCTTTGAACAAAACATTGTATGAATTGCAATATACGTTTAAGAGAAAGAAGAACAATGAAAGTTAATATACCTTGTAATAATACGATCTAACTCCAAAAGCAAGTCGTGCTGATAACGTGTTGTAAAACAACGGCCTAATAGCAACCAATATATGATTTATGTAGACAAGAATTATAGAGATTATATAGAGAGAAAGATAGAAAGAAAACTGAAGAACTCATTCTTATTGATGTGAAGTATGAACTACATATGCCTCTATTTATAGGCTTACAAAGATATGAGTTAAGTAATTGGAGAGTCACCACATTATGAAGACATGTGAGTTAAGTACTTGGAGAGTCACCATATTATGAAGACATATGGATAGTCACACATTAAAGATAATAATTCATAATACACTTAATTTTTTAATGGTTAGTAGAACTTTGGCATTTTTACCTATTACAATCAAAGGTGTTTTATTGCATCATATAAACACATACATTGACATTTTTAACACAATCCTTTTTATTCTTTGGTATTGATCTCTTTTCATGTCTAGTGGTGTTTTTGATAGCAAATGGTGTAATAACTTAGCATGGCATTTAATAGGAAAATTATAAAAGACATCAAACCTTAATAATACAAGACAATAAACATTTAACACTAAAACATAATTGGAAAATTTAAAAACCAATATCTGATTAGTACATCACAGATATACCCATCACTTCCTTTTTCTTCTTCTTGTTTAGACCCATCATCTTCATCACCTTGTTGACGTTTAATTCCTTAGGCCTGTTCAGCCTCAATTGCATAATCTATTTAAGAAAAACCATTGTCTAATATCAGAGTGTTAGAAGCCCTAAAACTACACAATTGTTAAAGACAGTCAATGCTCTCTCTGTATAGGATGTGATGAATCATGAAATCTTCATCCAATTCGTTGCTCCACGAAACTGTCACTATATCCTCCTCCAAACTCCAACTTATTCCTGTTGCTTCCTGTAATTAATTATCACCAACCTTCCCAAACTTTCTTCTTAATCTTCGAATTAAGGTTTGTGTCTTTTAACACACATTGTCAAAACCCCGAGGGCGAGTATTTAATGTAAAAAACACCATCGTGTTTGAACCCAACCCTATCTATGATGTTTAATTGTAGAGTAAATTGCAAAAATCGTCATTTATGTTAACACTAGATTGCAAAGTGTGTCATTTGTCTTCAAAAAATACAAAAAACGTACTCGATGTTTGTGAACCCTTGCACATTATGTCCTTTAGCCATAATTTAATTAGTTTTCATGGTTAAATAAGGGTAGATTGATAATTTTACTCATTTATTTAAAATCTGTTAATAAATAAAACAAAAAAAAGAGTTTTGAAACATTAAAAATATATAAACAAATAAATCAGCTTCCCTTCTCTCTCTCAACTCTTGCTCTGGTTCTGTTCTCACCACCATAAACCACCCTCCCTTTCTCACCCATCTCTCTACCTGTTCTCCATAACCGCCAGCCGACCACCACCGCCCGGCTACCGTCACCGAGAACCACCAGTCGGCCACCGCTGTAAGTACCACCACCGCCTAAACAATCTATCATTCGGCCTTTTTCTTTTCTTCTTCGATTATGGCAATGGATGATGTTGATGGGGATGGACCAGATCTCTAAAATCGCAACTAGATCTTGGTCGGAGGTTGGGGTGTTGATAGTGGTCGCAACCCAAATCAGAGGTGCAGGTGGCGGATCTGTGGTGGAGAAGGAACTGATCTGTTTTTGCAATCTTTTCAATTTAATTCGATTCAATGAGTATGATTTGGATTTATGAAGTAGTTTTGAGTTAGTTTGTGAATTCAGGAAATGATTATGGTGTGATTATAGTTTGGTTCTAAAGTAGGTTGTAAGTGAGGGTTTTTTAAGAAGATAGGCAGAGATGAATGAATTGTTTACAAATTTCCAAATTTTGTTGGAAATTTGGTGAATAGATATTTAATATATTATAATTTAATGAAATTATAAATATTAATTAGAATCTTCATGTGTGAATAAAAGAGAAACTCTTGAGTAGAGCTTTTTATAACATGTAATTAGTTTTATTAGAGTTTTTAGGTCTCTAATTAAGTGACTAATTAAATGAAACCTTTCACTAATCCTTAACTCTTGTACAATTAGTAGGCTATGTGCTTATTTTTGTGTATATAAGAATATGGTATTGCTTGATACATGAAGGATACTAGAAGAGGATGAACTCTTGAAGACCAACTAGAGAGAGGAGTACTATCTACTTGTTTTCCACCACCATCACATCCTTATTTGTTCCATAAGTTCAAACACTACAATTACCCGGTGTAACCCCGGGCGCGTGAGCCATCTTCGGCAGTACATACTGCTTCGGCTGTTGACCCTGGGAAACAGTCGCGTCGTCTTTAGTAGAGGCGCGGAATTTGTTTTAAGGGAAGCATGTTGAACACGTGCCTCAACCAAAATCGTCAACGTTTTCATGCTCTTTGTTGCAGTCAAGGAGTATTTTCAAGACTCAAGATGATGAACACCCGAGTCTAGGATGCTATCAAGTGCGCGTGAAGGACTCACCAGAGATGCGGCTTGAATCAAGATTGGTATATGTAATTATATTTTATATTATTTTTAGTTTTATAACCGGTATTGTACTATGATATTTCCTACGAATAACAAGAGTCTTGTTATTATGTATTTTATAATTATATTATATAATAAAAAAATAAACCTAGTTCCTACAAACTTAAAACAGATTCCGTGAGATTGTTGCTACAGTCTTAAAACCTTATTTACAAGGATTTTGGGTTCATGAAAATATTTATAAATAAATAAATAACAAGAACATAATTCTTCTAGATTATGATCTTATAAATATTTTTTTTGGGAAATATGTACGTAGTACAACTTGTTATGTTTGGATTTCTTGAGAGATACAATCTTAAATCCTATACCGTGGTAAAAAACGAATAGTTTTGGTTCAACCGTTTGGTTTTTTGAAACGATTTTGGAATCGTTAATCTTTTATAACTTTTGTGTTAGATCGGGTTTATTAGTGTAAACCATACGTTTTTGTAAACGTCAAATTTTCTAACATGTGCGTTAGACCGGCTTTATTTTTATAAACAATACGTTTTTTGTAAACGTTTCATGTTCTAACATGCTTGTTAGAAATGATCATATTATTTATATAATATGGTTAAAAAAAACTTGAGTGTTAAAAAGAAGTCTATTTTATATAAACTAATAAGCCTTATAATGATTTTTGTAATCATTTATTTCTAACATGTGTGTTAGAAACGTTTATGAAAAGCGTTAGTTTGGAAGCAAGTTTTTTAATCGTTCATTTTCTAACGTGTGTATTGGGAAATGACTTATTTATTTGAACCATATATTTGTTTATAGCAAGTCGAATTAACATTTTGTGGAAATATTAATATTTATAAGATGCGCGTTAGAATTTTTTTTCATTTTAACATGATTGTTTAAAATGGTTAAAATACAAATGCTTTGAAATGTTTTATGTAAACATTTTATATAACTAATTTGTTATTACATCGATTTTAATGAATATAAACATTTATATTATGCTTTGTATGGTTTAGAAAGAAAGTTCATACATTGAAGTTGATGTTCGATTTACTTCAAGAATTAAATCACCATAAAGTGATGGTTTTGTTATTTATATAAATTTAATGATATTATAATTATTTACTAGACTCTTCATATTGAAAATAAACTCTTAAGTAGAGTTTTATGTCAATTTATTAGTTTTTATTAGAGTTTATGTCTCTAATAAAATCTCTAATTAAGTGAGACTCTTTTCACCCCATGTCTCTTGTATTAAAAGTAGGCTATGTGCCTAACTTGATGAGATTGAAAAATTACAAGAGTAAGAATACAAGAATTAAATCACCATAAAGTGATGTTTGTTGTGTGGGATTTATCACCAACTTTAATTTATGATTTCTAAATCCAAATGGTCATGTTTTATATATAAAAAAATGACTTAAATTTTCTAACATGTGTGTTAGAAAATGTGTATCACAAACACAATGTTAGAGATTGTACATTGTATAAGCCATAATGACTGAAAATATTTTACGTAAACATTTAATTGCCTATGTGTGCATTAAAACTGATGAAAAATTGTTTATTTTATAAACTTGATCCTTGGAAAACGTTTTATGTAAACGTTCGATTCTACAATGTGCCCGTTTATATATATATATATATAACATGCGTGTTAGAAAAGGTTTAGTACTTGCATAGTAAGACTAGACAATTTAAAACCGTTTAATAATTTGGGTTTTGATTTTTATTATCATAAACTCTAATTGATATTATGAATACTGTACATTGCAAAACTAATGAAATATTTTAAAATGATTTTCAAAACAAAGTTTGGCACTGTTTTGAGAATTCAATGGTTTGCTACTCTTGCTAAAAGTAGCACATGTTGAACAAAGTAACAATCTCGTGAATATTATTCGATGGAAAACAACTTGGTGTTATTGTGAACAAATTTAATTGTTCAAGTTTACTACTTAAATGTAGCCTTTGTAACAACTTGGTGTTATTTTGAGCAAAATTTTCCAAGTTTAAAGTTTCATGATGAAATGGGGAACTTGTACTTACAAGCGCATGGAGTCTTATTGAGGGAGTACCTCAAGACATGCCATGGGACGATATCTTTGAGAAGATTTCGGTTAATAATAAAGTGTTGAAGATATAAGCACTTTGATATTTGATGTCTACATATCGTCTATGCTTCCGTTTAAATTTCAAAAGTATTTGGCACTATGATTTGGTTTCCAATGTATTTTATTGTTTTGTGTTCAATATCTTCGGGTAACACATGCAATTTTTTACAAAGAAATAAATCACTAATGTTTGTGACGTATAAATTATTTTTGTGGAAAGTAACTATAACGTCAACTATACATTGTTTAAAAGAATATGGTTTAAACGGATATACATGAATATATTTGGACATAAACAACTTGAGGGTTGTTGCGTTGACTGAAAGTCAAAGACGAAACATCAAATGTATAACCACATCATGAGAGAATAATGAAAGAACGCACTCAGTGTATTGAGATGAAATACACAAACGAGATCCATGTCGACATACTTCGTTAGAAGTGATAGGAAAATTCACAAGTGTGAATTCTAACATATGAAAGAAAAAGTACTATATGTTATTGTACACCTTTGATAAATCTTGCGAGATTTGTTTCGAGTGATGTATACGTAGATACGTCTACCACTTGATTATTGTTAGAACTATATGGAAATTTTATATTCGTTTGGGAGAGCATCCTAAATATATATATATATATATATATATATATATATCACCTAATGAATAACAATAGATGTGTACAAATCACTTATGGCAAAATTATGAATGCCATGTTGTTGAGGGTCGATCTAGTTGACTATATTTCACACATAATAGTGATCGTAGACGAGGAACATTCATCTTGTCGGTGATGAATGTGCTCGCCAAGTGACTTGGATTAAGACTTATGTTTAACTCCTTATAAGTCAATGGTAAAGCGTTGGAGATCAAAGTTAAACAAGTTATGTTCCTAATTGAATAATAAAATTAGCTATATGCTATACGCAATTTTTTGAGAGACCTTCCTAAATATTGATGTTTTAGGATTATGAATAAGTCTCATTATTTTCTCTTAACAAGGGCTGAATGTTACAAAGTAATATTATGATATCCTTAGGGCTGTGAAGAATCAGAATGATACATCTTCTGTTCACATGCTAAAGTATTGTAGTCTAAAGCATGCTAGACTAGTACTTGGTTATTTATGGGTCTTGACGGAGACTATTAACTCTAAACATTCAAATGTATATGAATGCAAAAAGAATTTGTGTACAGACAAAGTTGAGGGAGAATTTTCATTCATTATAAGGAAAAGACATGTAACTTTTGAAGAGTTTGTTCAAAAAGCTAATGACAAGAACTCATTGTCTAGGCTTATTCTAGATGTTAAATTATTCTAAGTTGGTGACGAACTTATGATAATGGCAAGTGTTGATTTGGTCAGCTTGGAAGCTTATGTAAGCTAATGCAATATGAGTTGAATTCATTGATACAATGAGGTTGATCTTGTCCAATCATTGTGTATAAATGTCGTCATAAGTGAAGTTATGGAAATGTTGATCAAATGGCAAGAAATGTGGGGGAGGATCCATTTAGAAACAACCCTATAAGGGTATGTAGAAATGGTTTTCATTACCCCATTTGGACGATATCCTATAACACTTAAATGTGGGGTGTCTTGCATTTGTATCATAAAAGTTTGGCAATAAGGATTTTCTAATCCAATCTAACATTGCAAACAGACGACTAAGTGGAGGACACAAAGGTCGGAGTGCATAATGGAGATGTGTTTGCCTTAAATGATACGTTTATCTTAGAAAGGCATATATTATAACCAGATTCAGATGGCCACTGAGGTTATAGTATTAGAAGTTGACAATGGGCAAATTAACTTGCGAAGAACACATCATGACAACTGATCTCAAATAAGTAAAGTTATTTGTAGTGACTAGACAAAGTCAAAGATAACGTTATGGATCCAACAACCTGAGGGTTTATTAGAGATCAAGTTGTGGAATGAGACTAAAGCACATGAAAAAGGGTATGTGAAGGAAACCTAACTTAGTTGACTAGAGATCCCAAGATCTAAGTTCAATAGGACAACTAACTCATATACCTAAGGGTAGTCACTGTGTGGGCATAAATGATATGCATAAGCTAGTATATATGATTATACCTACCCCCAAAGTATAAAAAAGTGTTTAAATACGTCCTAGTCTAATCCTATTCAGTGACAAAGAGTGAGGCTAAGCATAATATGTGGTAAATGATTTGGATAAATCACGATAACCACAATGGTTTTAATGATCTAAGGGAATCACATATGTTAGAGAGAAGTAGGGTCGCTTCGAATGGAATTGAGGGCACAATTCCTAGAGCTCTCTCAGAACCAGGAAAGTGTTCCACGACCATTATTGGACACGATTATGAGGAGATGACACGGCTAAGGAGAGTCTTGTGTGAAGCGTATTGTCGTCTACACAAATGGCAGACGAGTTCAAAGACATCGATGTCTACTAAGAGCTAGTGGGCTAAGTGCATTTCATGAGCGAAGGTTCAAAGGGTAACACCTACCTATCGTATGCAAAACTAACTATCGAGATTCCATTGGAAATTTTATGTGTTTTGAGTGATCTCCATTCATGTGGGGGATTGTTGGAAATTTGGTGAATGGATATTTAATATATTTGTAATTTAATGAAATTATAAATTTTAATTAGAATCTTCATGTGGTGAATAAAAGAGAAACTCTTGAGTATGGCTTCTTATGACATTTAATTAGTTTTATTAGAGTTTTTAAGTCTTTAATTAAGTGACTAATTAAGTAAAACCTTTCACTAATCCTTAACTCTTGTACAATTAGTAGGCAATGTGCTTATTTTTGTGTATATAAGAATATGGTATTGCTTGATACATGAAGGATACTAGAAGATGGATGAACTCTTGAAGACCAACTAGAGAGAGGAGTACTAGCTACTTGTTTTCCACCACCATCACATCCTTATTTGTTCCATAAGTTCAAACACTACAATTACCCGGTGTAACCTCGGGCGCGTGAGCCATCTTCTGCAGTACATAATGCTTCGGCTGTTGTACCCTGGAAATAGTCGCGTCGTCGTTAGTAGAGGCGCATAATCTGTTTTAAGGGAAGCGTGTTGAACACGTGCCTCAACCAAAATCGTCAACGTTTCGTGCTCTTTATTGCAGTCAAGGAGTATTTTCAATACTCAAGATGATGAACACTCGAGTCTAGGATGCTATCAAGTGCGCGTGAAGGACTCACCAGATATGCGGCTTGAATCAAGATTGGTATATGTAATTATATTTTATATTATTTTTGGTTACTATAACCGGTATTGTACTATGATATTTCCTACGAATAATGAGAGTCTCGTTATTATGTATTTTATAATTATATTATATAATAAAAAAATGAACCTAGTTCCTACAAATTTGTCCATAAAATGTAAAGCCGCTGGTTTGGTGGAGAAGGAAGGGGTGATGTTAGGTAGGAGGAGACACCAGATTTGGGTGGTGGTGCTTCATCGGAGAAGAAGGCAAGATGGTGTGGGTGGTGGTTGGGTAGTTAAGAGGGAGGCAGAGATGGATTGCCTGTGTATATATATATTTTTCTTATAGATGTATAAAATATTATTTTAAACATAATTATTTTATTTAGGGTAAAATGACCAAAATACCCTAATATGGGGTCTACTTGGTTAGATTTAACCACGAAAATTAACTAAGATAGGGTTAAAGGACATAACATGCAAGGGTTTACAAACATTGAGTACGTCTTTTGTACTTTTTGAAGATAAATGACACACTTTGAAATTTAGTGTCAACATAAAGGACGATTTTTGTAATTTACTCTTAATTGTAACCATTCTTTGAAAAACCTTTAGCGTTTTTCTAATCTTTTAAAGATACGGGGTTTTTGTCCCATTACAACACCATGTTTTAAAACACCATTAAAAATCTTTGGCGTTTTTCAGCGTATCTCAAATGCCTAGGATTTTCGCGTTTTTCGCAGAAGGGGGATGTTAGTGGGAGAAGTTATAAGTTTTGCTTTCTTTGAATTGTTTTATAAGCGCACAATGGGTTTCCTGCTTAATTATTAGGCGAGTTAGGTTTGGAGCGTCAAAATCAATGGGTTTCCTGCTTGATCATTAGGTGAGTTGGGTCTTGAACCTGAATTGAAAATGATAAACAAGTTTAGTTAGTGCTATTGGAGCTGAGTTGCCTTGGTTTGTAAATGAATCGGACCCGAGCTTAAAATTTCAGCTCGTTTTAAATTTCGAGCTGAGCCAAGCTAGCTCAATAAGACCTTGAGCCAAGCCCAAGTTAGCATTGTCTCGACTCGGTTCAGCTTGTGAACATTCCTATTGAAAACAATTATTGTGAATACAAGTTTATATTTTAAAGACACATTTTTACTAGTCCTATATGTAATTGGAAATTCAAGGATTGGCTCGAAAATATTCCACAAAGTCAATGGAGTTGTAATTTACATGAGTTAGTAGATTATTTATAGTCCTATAGTTTACCACTAACATGTTTTCATAGTAAGAAAAATAGTGATAAAAACTCACTGGAATACAGGATTGCTCAGAAGATAAGAGGTGGATTTCATTACTTTTATAGAGAAATCAGATTAAATTTTAATTTTGTATTATTATTATTTTATTTTTATTTTTATTTTTATTTTTATTTTTTTGTGAAAGTGAAACTAGCTACCGTGTCGGTGATGGTGAAGTATTGAAACAACTAAGAGGATTTCGTTCAACTTGTTATTGATAGGGAGAGGGTTTTTTTTTATTATTTTTTTTGTGGGTTGTTTTGTTCCATGATATTCTACGGGAATATTCTAGTTTTTTTAGGTGTTATAATATATATGAAATGCTAATTTACGAGAATTTCATAAAAGATTTAGAATTCAAACATCTGGATTATGCAATATGATCTGTAGGTACAACCGTACGAACATATTTCTTTAGAAAGTCAAAATTAGAAGTTGATCTGATTTTAAAGAATGGAATTTATGTTTATTTACAATTTAAGATAGTCAAGCGATCTTCAAATCTTAACATCGGTCCCACGACTCTGTCAACGGGTCTATTCTATATAAATAGACTTGTATGATCGTTAGATTGTATTATCATACCACATGGGTCATGATCTTAATAACCTTGTTATTATATATATATATATATTGTATTTTTGTGCTTTTGTTCTTACCGATATGCATATATTTAAGTTCAATCATCATCGACTACCAACAATCACCATCTATCAAGGTCACACACACACAAACAAACTGTTGATAATTTAATATCAATTAATAACACATACAATTACACAAGGCGCAACATGAAAAAATAAAATCAATAATTAAGCTCAAAATTTAACCAACATGGGGATATAACTCATCCTTAGGTTGCAGGGTTTGGTTGAAGGTGGTAGGGCCTCTATTGTATCACGTATGCATCACGTCAACAAAGGGGATCTATTGTCTCTTCTCAATAGCTAGCATGGTATGGGTCTAGGGATGGATCCCCCTCTTTCCCATTCTCTACAATAAAGCTACCTCACACACACACAAGCTCACCATTGCCCGTTATTGTTTTGGCCGGCTATCAATACCCCCCTCCCCCCCAATAGCTAGCATGGTATGGGGGAGGAGTGCTATTGAGGGTAAAAAAGTTGAGGTGGCAAGGACAATGACGTCTGTAACCTTAATGCAAAGTTTACAACCTTGGAATGGAGCATAAAAACTGAGGAAATGTGACGGAGTCGTAGAGACCAGAAGGGGGCAATGGTGCATAGACACTAGTGTTGTGGTGATAGCGTGTGTGGTCCTCACTAGTGAGCGAGATTGCAAAATTTTATGGTTTTGATTTTGTAATTTTGTTTGGATTTAACACTAACTTTTGATAATAAGAAATCTATTAAATAAGTGTAAAATGTCATTTTTTTTTTGCTATTTTAACAAACCACAAACTATTAGACTATCCGTGTAATTTTCTTAAATATACAAAAACCCCAACCATGTCCTAATGTTTTTAGTCCCACCCGATATGCAAATCTCTTTTACTAGACTACGGTTGTGGAATAACTAAATCATAGTCAAATCACTATCACGTTACTGACATGTAGGAATCTGAGCGATAACCAAACATCTAATAACTATGTGTAGTGGATAACTAAACACGCAATACCACTAAAACAAAAATAAAAATAACCATATGATTGGTTGGAAAAGACATGCTCCCTACCTTTTCTCCTTTGGCGATGGTTAACCATATAGCGAGGAAGCGAATGGCGCCACCAATAACTAGGCGGCGTGATGTTTCACTAGTTATTGGGTGGTATGCTTGGTTATTTCATAACGGTAAACCTTATTATCAAAAATTTTTGTTTTATTTTATTATGCAAAATTTTCTTTTATCTGTTAATTAATTTATAAATTTAAGTTGTATGATTCGTATACCAGTAATTTAAAAGAATAATCAACATGTTGAATTTGTTAGGAAAGTTGAACCACTCATGGCAAACCACGTGACACCTCCAAACATCACCATCTTCTCCCTTACATAGACCAAAAGTCAAAAGAAACGAAGAAAAAAAAAGCCATTGTATTTTTGATAGAAAACTTTATATTTGGCTTTCTATGGTTGTGGGTGACTCCTTGATAGAAAACTTTATATTTGTCTTTCTAAGGTTGTGGGTTAAGGTTGCTCAGAAATAAACCAAATAAGTATATTGAAACTGAGAAGGAACCGAAATAAGTCAACAACTTAGGATACCCAGCGGCCAGCGTCTTTGCGGCAAGTCCACGTCTTGTTGCATTCATGTCGTCATTTGCTTCACTTGTCGTATTAGACGGTGTGTGTTTGCTTTGCTTGCGTGCACCTTGCTTTGCTTTGATGTCCCATTTTGTTTTTTTTTCTTTGTGTATCTCAGCAAATGAAGCATACCATCAAACCATCTTGCTTCACTTGCCAAATGCCACATGGAGACCGTATAGATGCCACCTAAGACCGATTTTGTTTATTGGACCCGCTTGTTGCGATATTGGTTTTACTTCATAGATACCCTCCACCCTTAGTGGTGCGGTTATGATTTTTTATAACCACTATAGTTTAGTTATGGTTATATTTGTATAAATAACTTAACTTATCAGACGGCCGAACTTACAGTTAATGCGACCTTTATAGCCTTTTATTTTCTATAAATAATATGTCATACGCTATAATCGTTACACCTTTTTTACACACAAAATATCAGTTGTCACTTCTTCTCTCTTCTCTCGTATAAATTAAAAGGATCGTCAATACTTTATTTGAATCAAAATATATCTGGAGTTTTTAATTAGAATTAGTTTAAATCCAACAACGTTCAAAACTAGTGATAGACTGAATTAACTGAACCATCTTTCTCAATAACTGCATTAACCGAACTGTCTAAAAACCAATTGACCCATATTAAAAACCTGAAACCAATTAGTTATAAGTTAGGTTTTACCCAAAATTGAACCTAATCGACCATGTGGGTTAGGTCAATATACAACATGAAAATAATCAAAATTTTGGTTGTGATATTTAACATGCTGAATTAAGCAATCTTATTTAAGTTGACACTTTAACCTGTTTAGTTAAACATGTCAACCCTTCAACCCTATTTAAAATTAGAGTAAAATTTTTTTTGTCAACATTTGACTCCTTTATTAAAAAACCAACATGTTTATAATTTATTTAACCCGTTTACAACTTGGCACATGTCGACCTTTTACAACCAGCCATTTGACTTGTATAGTAAATGATTTCTGGTTCATGTTTTTATACTAATAAATAAATATACAGACAATATTCAGATACATCATAAAAACGCTCATTCCACCGACATAGCATGATGGACACCCTAAAATTGGCAAGACGCTGTAAAAAGTATTTTAAGGGAAAAAAATCGTTTCTAATATTAAATATAGCATGTATACGTATCAAATTAAAATAAACTGGATTGCATGCAATAAGATTACAACATACAATTTTTCTTTACATCAACCAACTTACAGCCTTAAGGCTAAATCACACGAATTATCCCTACACTATGGGGATATCTTGGATTTCATCTTTACTTTTAATTTAATGCATTAAAAATTTATGTTTTATTATTTGGAAATAGAAGATAGATCAAACTATCAAAGGTTAACATATTATCTTCCTTTGTCTGTTGGGCTTATGGCATTAATGGGCTAGAAAGAGATGCTGGGTTTAATATCAACTTACTAATTGGGCCAGAGCCCACTTGTTTTGTTTGTGTTTAGACAAAAGACAAGCCTCGGTCACAAGCGAATATTAAATCTTGACATTATTTGTTTCTTTTCTTTTTTAATATCAGAATATTTCATTCTTTTGTTTATCTTATATCTCTCAAATCATTATCTTCGAGGCTATGTGGAATGGTTTTTGGCCAAGCCCCTTTAAAGAGTTCTATTGTTGCCCTAATGGGGATGCTAGGTCTAAGGAGATCCAAGGCTTATGACTGATATTAAATGTTATCATTTTGGTTTGGATGATAGAAGAGAGATTTTGAGATGTGCTATTGCTGAAGACCCCAATCTTTTTACCTCTGTTTGTGAAACCCTTAGGTTGTCTGAACAAAGGTTGTGTTGGGAGTGCATGTGCTTTCATTTTTTCCGGCGGGGGTGTCACCATAAAGATCGGGTTGTTCGGTTGTAAGACCCTATCTTACCTAGCTGAATTTCCATTAGAAATTTCGCATTTAAACATATAATTTCGAATTCGCGTAACTTAAATTTTCAAGTTTATTAAGACTTTTCAACATATTAAAACATTTTAACATGTTATCATTGATTTGTTTCGAAACAATAAAACCAGTTGCGGAAGCTTCGTCTTTGATCGTGTTCGGTTCTTCGTAATGCTTGGTCCTCCTACGGTGCTCATCTTCATCACGTATATTTCATAATTTATGAAATATGTTAGTTATAGATAAATTATAATACGATCGATTAAACCCAAGGGCTTAAAACAATAAAAACAAGATCTTGATTTCTGACCTCACCGTAAGCTACGGCTGGCCACCGTAGCTTACGGTCCAGCCTTACGGCCCAGACCTTCTGTCTTACGGTCCCAACCTTCTGAACCATTACAGCAGCTGCCTACCGTAAGCTACGGTAGACCATCGTAGCTTACGATGGCTTGCTGCAGATTCTCTCTTGTTTGCCGTTTAGTTACGGAAACTTTCGTAACTCATTCAATATTAATCCGTTTTACTTGAAACCTGTTTCTTAATTGCCTGTAAATTGTCTTCTTACATATTTAACCCGAAATCCTTGACCCGGATACTTATTCCCTATGACTTAAGCATTTATTTCCGGTTTATATTCTTATTTTCCCATTTTTGCCCAATTTGCCCTTTAACCCCTTTTTAAAGAAACTATACATTTACGCATCCTTTTCGGTATGCAATAACACTTTATTTTTACCCGTAGAGTTTCCTTAATCAACTAAACCTTTATTTATATATTATTTGACCCGTTTGATTGTTTTAACGTAATCCAACGCTTATTTCGACCAAACCTTATCTATCTTATTGTTTTCACACTAAGATATCTATCTACTTCCAATTGTCCAAAATTTGTTTATCTATGTGTTTAATCTGAAATCCTTATCTTGGTTTTTTTAATTCTTATGGACTACGCATTCATTCATGGTTTATGTGTATATTCATTTTGACCCGTTAAGAGATTTAAGCGTATAGACTTAAATCTCATTTCCTCTTACTTGTTTCTTGTTTTCATACAAAATATATATTTACATTCAATCACAACTATAAATTGTGGTGGATTGGGTATATAATGCTATATTTTCAATTCTACCATTCGATTTGACATTTTTACGAAAAGATCTAAAATGAGACATTAAGCCGAAACGGCTTATGCTTTTCACTTTTACATTACCAAGGGGGTCTATTGTATTATAAAACTCATTTTCAAACTAATATTAGAGTCATTTACTTAATTCATCATCCAAGGGCATTTTGGTCAACTTAGTCTCTTCTTTTACGATGAAGGACTTATCATAACATGTTTTGACCAAAATGAACATCTAACCATAATCTATGTAAAATCATTATGTTCCTAAGAACATAATGTTTACGGATTAGATTATTGGATTTACCTTATCTTAGGTAATCCATTATTCATATATGATTCATTTAACTCTCATCGGACCTTTAAGTCCTTGTTGAGAGTTTTAACCCGTTACACGTACCTGGTTCAGCTCATACATTGATCCGTTCAAATATCATGCTCTGTTCTTTCTAAGAACACAAAAATTCAACAAGCGATATTAGTCATCATCGTCAAATGGTGATACTATCACCATTTGACCCGTTTGGTCTAAATAACCACTTGTCATTATGAGTTGGCACTTAATTGTCATTTCATCTATTTAACCCATTTTGTTTTACACTATATGATCATATTACTTAAGAACTATCTCTTAATTCGCTTGACCCATTATGGCTTATGTCTTATGGTATCCTTTTCAAAACTTCTTATTTAGTCGTCATCACAAAACTAATTTACCGTTTTACCCTTTTTACCATAAATCATGGTTTAATACCATTTTCATTTATTCCAACCATATATGTCCGTATTAGAACTTTTATATTTCGGAATCTTGTTCCGAATACCCAAAACGCTTATTCCAACTACATAAGTAATTATACTATTTTATAGTTGTAAGCTTTACTTACCTTGAATTCCTATTTATGCCTTCTTCCGCGTACTTGTTCCGTTTGACGCGCTTCTTCCCAAGCCTCCACCTAGCTTGTCAAGCGTCAAACTATCATTTATCATTCGCAAGATTGTTAGGTTAGTCATCATCTAACACGACTATTCCACCTTACGGATTTATATCAAATTTATCAATCTTATACAAGAACTTGGGATTGTTTCATCACTATGAAACAACCCATTGCATCATATATATGGGACTTACCCAAACATTAAACTTAGCCAAATACTTTAAACATTCGCATTCACATGATGATTTAAGCATCTATTAATATGTGTTTAACATAAATCTCATCTTATCATCAAAACCCATTTCAAGTCATGTATGAACATCTATTCGAACCTCTAATTTGTTCGAATATCTTATACATACATACAAGTATGATGTTCCTAAACACTTATATATCATCAATTTCATCATATAATCAAACCTACTTTATAATCTACTTGTTAATCACTAACAAGTAATCTTACATCAACTAGTGCATAATTTCTTTATGTCTAACGAAATCAAGCATACACATACACTCAATTTCATCTTTGGATCATCATCCAACAATTTATTTGCAAGTAATCCACTTGTCTAAATTTATAACTTTCATCAATCCAAGTTTTTAGACATACCTCATGATCCCTAAATCAAGGTGATCGATAATACGCGTTCATGCATCGATTTGGTGTCCAATTCCCCTTTCAATTTGGTGATTCTTTGAAGAAACTAGGGTTTCCCCTTGTTTCTTCTCCTGCCCATCGACATATACACACACTAAGTGTGTGTATTAAGTGTTAATTTTTGTTTTAATAAAATAAGTTTTCTTTCTTGGCAGCTTTGGTCCCTTAAGTTTAGTTTTAATTATAAATGAGACTACAACTCATTGTCTTGTTATTTAGATACATGTTATTAACTAGGTTAATTTGTTCCTAGTTATTTTGTTTACGGGTTCACCTTTACCTCTAACGGTCTTTTACCCGCTCTTTAATATTAACGTGGTTTGATTACCAAACCCGTTTTTGGGGTGTTACATCGGTTTGTGCCAACGGAAGTCGGTTTTATTGCGGGAGTCCCTAAACCGTGTGTCGCAACGGAGGTTACCCCATCTGGAGAGGTATGTATTGATGTTGTTTTCCTTGATCGTGTTTTCTCTCTTCCTATTAAAACAGTCAAGAGCATCCCCTTTAGTTGTCGCATGGCGTTTGCCCAAACCTTAGCCATAGCTTTGGATAATGTGGTGGCTATGTCTGATTCGGTTGATGCATGGATTCGACTTCTTCTATTACCTCGGTGTACCTTGCGTGTATTTACGCTGGTCAGCCGCCAGGATAAGAGGTCGGGCAACAGGAAAATGGTCAATGTCTCAGTATACAACGGGCTTGGCGCGATGGGGTGACCGTGAGGGGTTTGGCATTCTCATTCAGTCTTTGTTTGCTCAACCTGTGAAGGAGGGTCCAGAGGGTTTTAAGAAAATGTCTGATAAAAACAGCGAGTATGCGAATTCTAATGTCAAGTAGTGTTTACGTAAGGTTGCCGATGGTCATTTACCGTTGCGGTTAAGGCCCTTTGTTTTTCTGGGGTTGCACCACTTGATAAGAAAACTATGAAGGCTCTTGTGGATAAACACCCGTGCATGCCACCCCCTACCATGCCCGCTTCCTTATCGTTAGAGCCTCACCTTGTAGCGGAGACCGACATTGTGCTCGGTGTATCAAATCCTTCCCTAAAGGGACGTCATGTGGAGAGATGGTTTGAGGGCTCAACACCTTTTGGACGCCCTCTGTGGGGAAGGGTCTGTGATTGCGGTTAGTTTGCTTAGGGCGCTTTCAGCTGCGGTTAACTTATGTTTACAGGGGGGTGGATGTCCAAGGAGTTTGGCGGAGTTTGTTGCATCTGCTCCCCTTACGCCCCTTCTCAAGCTCAATAATGGGATTAGGCATATTGCAGAGGGTTCGATATGGAGGAGAGTGGTCTCCAAGGTAGGATGAAGGAGGTGGGAAGGATATGGCCCAATATCTTGGTGATTTTCAGTTTGGGGTCGGGGTTCCAAATGGGGCTGAGGTGGTTCTTCATAGTGGGAACAGGTTCTTAAATGCGCACCACTGAGACGGGTTGTTGGCAATGTTTACCGTCGATTTCCCGAATACCTTTAACCTTGTGGATAGATCTGCCCTTTTAAATGAGGTAAGGAGTCCATCCATTTCTTCTTGGGTTGATTTTTTATACGGGCAACCAGCTAGGCTTTATGTGGTGAATGGTAATATTTGGTCTTCCATGGGGGTTCGGTAGGGGGATCCCTTAGGGCCTCTCCTTTTTGCCCTTGTTTTACACCCCCTTGTCCTCCGAATTAGAGATCGTTGCAAGCTTCTTTTTCATGCCTGGTACCTGAATGATGGGATTCTTATTGGAGATGCTACTCAGGTTGCCAAGGCATTAGACATCATCAGAGTGGAGGGCCCCTCTTTGGTCCACCTTCTGAACATAAAAAAACTGAAGTTTTTTGGCTACATGTGAAGGGGTGAAGACTCAAGAAGGTTTATTTCTGCGGGAGATTGGTAGGCTGGTACATGGTGTAAAACTTTTGAGGTGGTATTGTCAGTAGAGATGGGGAGTTTATTAGTGGTTTGGCCCTTAAAAGAGCCAAATGTGCGGTTGAGCTGATGGGATGCCTCAAACGTCTTCGGGACCATCATAGCGAACTCCTCATGCTTCGTTCGTGTATGGGGGTTGCTAAACTGCTGTTTGGGCTCAGAACGTGTCAGCCTTCTTATGTCGGGGGAGCCGTCTTTGTTTCTGATAAGGGGCTTTGGAATACGATTGAGGACATTGTTTTTTGTGGGGGTACCTTTTTCGGGGACCTCCAATGGAGGTTAGCTTCCCTCCTGACCCGTTTTGGGGGTCTTGGGATTTGCTCAACTGAGGATGCCTCTTCCTATGCTTTTGTGGCTTCAAAGGCCCAATCATGGGTTCTTCAAGACCATATCCTTCGTGAATGTGGTGGTGGGTTGTTGGACTCTGATTATAGGGGTGCATTGGACACTCTGCATAGTTCTCTTCCCGATCTTGATCTTGGAGGTTTCTACATTAAAGACATCGCCACCTTAAAGCCTAGAAAATTCTGGCGAATGCCTTATATGGTGAAATCGTCAAGATAGTCGAAGAGAAGTTTGCCTTGTCCCCGCGGTAGCGAGCCGTGTTTGCATGTTTGCGAGCCCCCCATGCTAAGGATTTCCTGTCTGTTATTCCCATTGAAGGTTTAGGGCAATGTATGTCGGCTATGGTAGACCGGGCTATTCTCAAGTACCGGCTGATAGTACCCCTTTTCTCGGTTGATGACCCGTGTCCCGTATGTCGGAAGGCTTGCTTGGATTCTTTTGGGGAGCATGCAGTCCATTGCATATAATTACCGGGTTTTAAATATCGACATGATTTAGTTTGAGATGTGCTTCTTCATGATGTCCTTAAGCGGGCAGGGATCTCGGCAATATAGGAAGCCCCGCTGAACTTTTTGACCTATCCATTAGAAGGGAGATCTACCCTGCGGCCCGCTGACATTCTTGTTTTTGGATGGGAAGGAGGGAACACACGTGCGTCGATTTAACAGGTGTGTCTCCCCTCGTTGGGCTAAGGGACCACAGGTTTGTGGCGGGCCAGGTGATAACCAAAACGGAGGCGGGAAAAGTAGCTAAGCACAAAAAAGCTTGTATCGAGAATCAACACGTGTTCGTCCCATTCGCTTTCGATACCTTTGGTGCTCTCGCCGCTGACGCGGTAAGGTTTCTCAAACGGGTTCAGTAGGTGGTAAGTAGTAATACCGCGCATGTTAAGAGGCAGAATTTTGTATTTAGCAAGGCAGGGTTTGCTATTCAGAAGGGGATAGCGGCGTAGCTTGTTGCCCGTCTACCTGTCATTAGTCTGTAATCACCTTTGTCTATATTATTGTTAACAAACAATCACAAACAAGTTTATTTTCATTTTTATTATATGCATATGAGTTTTCATCCCATTAATTTCTGATTTTAAATCTTAATTAGTTTTGATTCAAACATGCTTGTGTATATACTAATTCTCTCATTACAAGAAAATATACTTTACACACTTGTCGTACTCTTTATATCCATAGGTCTATTCTCATGTCGAGGTTTGGAAGAATCTTTTCTCACCTTTATGAGGCTAACAATGTGTTACCTGTACATATTATCAGACCAGTTATACTATTGTAATCGATTAGAGAATACTCAAGTGTAATATTAAGCTTTGTTTACATAGCTGTCGTGTAAACTTTAGTTGGTACAATCAACAATTATCAATAAATGAGGTTGAAACGGTAGGTAGTTGATTATAATATGAGGCTTCATTTAATTTAATTTCTGATTCTACAACTTTATTTTATAATCATTTTTTTTGTAAAATTTCTAATTAATGATCAATCCTATAGTAGTTTAATTTTTTACTTTGTTATTTAGTAACGGACTGTTTCGTAACTTTTGAATGGTTAAGTGCTGAATCAGTAAGAGGTCTGAACCATTAAGTGATGAATCAGTAAGATGTCTAAACCATTAAGAGCCAATATAATATTTAACCGTTCAGATGCAAATGTCTGACCAATTCAGATTAGAGGTCTTAACCATTCAGACTTAGTATAATGCTTAACCATTCAGAGACAAATGTATGAACCGTTCAAACATCTGCTTAAGAAACAAACAGTTTGAACCATTAAATATTGAATCATAAGAGTTTTGAACCATTAAGAACTTTATTAAAAGGTAAACAAACAGTCTCATCAGTTATTTTTCTAAATAACTAAAACTAAAAATTGACCCACAGTTTGGATCAGGTTAAAGTGGTGCACTTAAGTATTTTAATCTAAACGACAGCTTGGAAAACCACTTCGTGTCGGGTCTTATGTAAGGTCAAACTTTCCTTTCATAAATAATATATATTAATGCTTTTAGATATTATTTTTAAAACATTATGTAATGATTCAATTTATCATTCTTTAAAAGTTTAATCTAATCACACGACTTATTTATATTCAACATAAATATTCAGAGTAGTGGTCATTTCTTGTATTTACTTTATTACACTAAAATTTAAATAAAACTTTATATACTTGTTATCGATGTCATTTACCCTTTCCCTTGATGCCTATATTAAATAAATATCAACCATTTGGGCAATGAGTATTGGTGATTTTAGTAAACTTTCATAATAAAAGCTGGATGGTCTACAATCTGTATTGTCAATTATACCTCTTAGCTTGCAGTATTGAATGCTGACCATTTTATGTCAGTGTTAACGACATCATTTGCAGTAATAGTACCCAACATGTTCAACCCGTACATTCATTTTAATGCACATGCGCGACACCTATGTAAGTTCATGGAACAAAGGTAAATAAGTTAATGTGGAGTGACATTGGTGTGTAACGCATTAATTGAAATTTGTAATAAGTGTGTTTATGGTGTTTGTATTGTTGCCTTCATTTTCAGAACAAGGACAATCTTCAGTTAATATAGTTGGTCTTTCAATACCCATGTGGTTGCATGCTAGCTAGCTTCCAAGTTCTTGGCACAGTGCACACATGAAGGTCATAAATGTCGATAACACTGTTCATGAACATGAACCTTTTTCTAGGCATGTTAAACTTCATGTGTTGATTTATGTATTTAGATACTTTTAAATTATTTTAACATTTTTAGCTTGAATTATACAATTATGTTTTCTAGTAAAGTATCATGAATACGTACAAGAATAACAAAAGTTTTGTCTCATTTGATGTAATATTCTGGACTTATGGAAAATATGAGTTTCTACACATTATTCTTCATATGCATCTATCATTACTTATTGAGACGCAAATGGCGATTTTTAGAGATAGAAACACACACAAAGTTTATGTGTGGTGAGGATAACTACAAGATTTTAACTAATTGTGAGAAAAATAACAAACCTAAATTGTTTATTGTTTTTTTAATCAAATTGTTCATATATATATATATATATATATATATATATATATATATATATATATTATAATTTTTGTGTTTTTTTACATACACATGAGTATGTTACATACATAAAAAAAATTCATCAAATTAAATTGTTTATAAATGGTTTAATTTTGTACTATCTACCTACATATGCATATGGTACCTATAAACGAAAAACGAGCATCTTATAAAACAAATTGTATAAAAAAATTAAAACTTATGCTTATATCTGATTCGTTAAATACAAATCTATAAATGAAATAAAGAGAGAAATATACTTTGCTTGCTTCCACAATTCATGTGTTAAATAGGGATAGAAGGGCTTGAAGAGGTATCTGGATAGAATGACGTTTTTAAATGGTTGAATGTTATAGTCATAATGAACAAATATGTAGATTTAATAATATAGATTAGAACGTATATGTGAGTTAGACGTTCTAAAAAAATACGGGTCAGAAAAGGGCAAAAATGTAAATTAAGATTTTTCTGGGAAGTGTAAAATAATTCTATATTGTTTTTTTTTCTATATTGGGCTAAAACAATCTTCACTAAAGATAGACAGTTTATCATCTACTTATAATAATTTGGGGTGCAAATGAGTCGACTGGCTCGCGATCGCTCGAGTCGGCTCGAAACGAGCCGAATCTTATCGAGCCCAAGCTTAAAATAAAGCAGGCTTATTTATCGAGCCCGAGCTCGAACCTGACATTGTAAGCTCATCGAGTCTAAGTGTATATTAGATTGTACTAATATTTAATAACAATTACCCCTTATAAAGTTGTCTAGTAAACGATCCGAGCTTATTTAAACTTGTTTACGAGCTAAGCCCAAACCTAAAAATAAGCTTGTTTAGTAAATGAGTCTGAGCCCGAGCTTCACTTATCAAACTTGCAAGCCTAAACAAGTCTATTATTTAAACTATTATATTTAATATATTATTTAATAGATAATAGACGAGTTGGGCCTAAGTTTGAGAAGCTCTTAACAAGCCAAGCTTTGTTTTCAAAGCTTGAACCAGATCGAGCTCGAGCACTTAAAAGTTAATCGAGGCTTGGCTTGTTCCCCTCCTAGTTATAGTCAGTGGCTAGTGGCAAATGCACTGATATTTTATTACGAGGTCAAAAATTTTTGTCATGTTTTTATCGGGTTGGGTAATCAAAATCTTTTTATTAAATTATTTAAGAGTTATTAAAATATTTTAGGTTTCTATTGACATATTGTGTTTTTGTTTAATCTGGTTTGTAAATTAGTATGCATTTTTTAAGATGATTTCACATTCAACTTGAGTGTTATGTTATAAATTATTTTTTATTCAATTGATTCTGACGAAGGTAAAAAAAAATTTTTAGAAGAAAGTATTGTCTGTACATATTTAACTCGTTATTGACAAGTAGTTTAACTACAACTAACTAGTAGACCTGGATATATTGATATATGCTATGCTCCTGTTGAACCCTTTAAGGTTAGATAAGTGTTAACACAAGTCGAACTAACTAGTTTTAAAAATAACCATCTTCTTTTGTTACTTAGATATGAAGCGAACTAAATTATAAGGATTATCTCATATATAAATATTTACTTGTGTAAGCTTTTTGAAAGAAGTTTTGTGATTTGTTTTAGTTACATATTAATTTATAAAAAAAAATGGTTTTAGAATGGATTTCATGGGTTTGAGGATGCATATGATAAGATTGAGAAAATGGTGATGTAACGTTGATATAGCTTGAGACAACATATAAATTTGTAGTTGATGTTGTAGTCTACAGTAGAGGTCCTAAATTCAAAATTTGAGATTCACATTTTACAATAAGTTTACTCCAACTCGAAAAAAAAAATTCTTTTTAAAAATGCCATCTCACTTTATTATAAATCATAAGATTTCTTGTATCAAAAACTAAAAAACTATAGAATTTTTTAACCAGGTAAACCTAACCCAACTTGTAACTCCAAGTTGTCATAAAATCCGGTTAGACCGATCCAGCGGTTTACCAACCATAGGAGGATGACCCGAACATACTTACCGAACCGACGACGAGTCCAGTTCAGTCCTTGTCCGACTAGCCGGTCCTTTCGTTTTAAAAACTATTAAAGCAATATAGAAACTAAAAAAGAGAAATAATAAAATTCCTTTTCAATCATAACAAATTATAATAATCAGCTTTATCATCTCATGATTGACAACTTTAAATCAAATACCCATTCATTGATTTGGTGTCTCCCCAATCAAATCACAACCAAAATGGGTTCATCATTTTCAAATCACCAGATTTACTGCAACCGAAATGTCTGGTAAAAATAAAAATAAAAAAAATAAAAAAAAGTTAAAAAAACTCGCCCGAAAATATAGGTGAAATGTCAAAATCATTTAGGGGCTACACAGACCTCCACCATGAAATTATTCGTTGATCATTAGGTCCACACTTATTACTCGACAAACCAATATAGCTGTCTATCTGCATACTTCCATCTTCATTTTCCATTTTTATTCTCACCTTCATGTCTCTCTCAATCACGAGCTCAACAGAAGATAGTGTCACCAGTTTTTGTTTAGTTCACGTGAAACACTTTCACTTGGATAAACTTGTAGTTTACACATTTGTATAATTGTACCAGCACCAGATGTTTATGTTATCAGGATAACCATATTGTTTGTTGGTTATTTCACTCTTGTTTTGTTTGAAAGAATTCACGATGGCGGTGAATGTGTTTTCGCGGTTTGTGGTGGTGTTGTGTGTTGTTGTGGCAGCGCGTGTGGCGTGCGCTGCCAGAAATGAGTTTGAGATTGTGATGCATTTGAATCGGTTGAATAAACCTTCTATGAAATCTATCAAGGTGTGTTGTGTACTTTTTTTGTACTCGTTTGTTATTCTACTATCATGTTTTGTGAATTATAATTTGTTGAGTTTGCGAATGGATTTATTTTACAGAGTCCGGACGGTGATATAATAGACTGTGTTCATATTTCGCAACAAGCGGCTTTCGAACATCCTTCCCTTAAAAATCATAAAATTCAGGTATATAAGGTTTTGAAAAATATTGTATTCAAAAATCAAACTTGTGTTATTAAATGGGAAATTTATTTATTATTATTGGGTTTTTAAAATTTTTAATATTGTGAATACAGATGAGGCCGAGTTATCATCCGGAAGGGAATAAGTTTGAGAGCATGAAAGTGTCATCACAAAATCATGAAACAATTACTCAATTATGGCATTCAAATGGGAAATGTGAAAAAGGAACAATCCCGATTCGAAGGACGAAAAAAGAAGATATTCTTAGAGCAAGTTCTATCAAGAAATATGGCAAGAAAAGTAGTCTCCACACTGTTGCACAACCAAATTCTGCTGATCTTGATCTTATTAATCAAAGTGGCCATCAGGTGAGTTGGACAATACAATTTACAAACTAGTTGACTTTTGGAAATGACCCTTTTGCTTTTGCTGAATCTTGCTTGTATTACCTTTGATTTTTGGAGTTCATTTAGCATGCAATTGCATATGTGGAAGGAGAGTTTTATGGTGCAAAAGCAACTATGAATGTTTGGGACCCTCAGATTCAACAGTCTAATGAATTCAGTTTATCTCAAATTTGGTTATTAGGAGGCTCATTCGCTTCAGATCTCAATAGCATTGAAGCGGGTTGGCAGGTATATTCATAATTTTCCACATAATCATAGAGTTGTCGAATTTTTCAATCGTATTGATGTAATAAACATTGTTTCTGTATGATCTTGAACCAAAATCAGGTCAGCCCAGATCTTTATGGAGATAATAACACCCGATTCTTCACATATTGGACTGTAAGTTCACCTAGTTTCATGTATGATTGCTTCGAGTTAACTGTAAAGACGGTTCATAATAGTTCTCGTTATGCATTGTTCATTTGCATTTTCTTTAATAATGACATGGATGTTAAGAATGTACAATGCACAACGGGAACTACTATGACTCACTTTTCATAATGATTTTCTTTTTTTAACGTAGAACTTGCCGCGTGGTAATTCAACAGTTTACATCATAACCACTTGGATTAAGTGTTTGGCTGTTAGTTAAATGTCTCATAAGGGGTGTTTGAATGTGAGTTTGACAAAGACTACTTTAACTTGAAGTCGCAATAATTATAAAAACTATAGTTATCGTATTCTAATTCGTTACGGGTCAAAATAATGTAAAAAGTTATTATAAGAACTTATTAAACTTTAGTCAGCTGATTAGTTTTATTTAATGATTTCATATATTAAACTAATCATTCTGAAGTAACATGCAAACACCCTTTTAACACACCACTTAGGATGTAATTTTAGGTTCAAAAGATTTAAAAACTGTGTTTACTATTTTATTATTATTATTATTTTTTTTTTTTGATGTGGAATAAGCTTGCATAGGATTCCAGTGAAATTGTACAATTGTGGGTCCTGATTTATTTTTAATTTTTAAATATATGCAGAGTGATGCATATCAGGCCACAGGCTGTTACAACCTTCTGTGTTCAGGATTTGTTCAAATCAACAATGAGATAGCATTGGGGGCAAGCATTTCTCCTATTTCTAAATATCATGGTTCCCAATATGATATCAGTGTACTTATCTGGAAGGTATGCTCTTAAACTGATTTATATAATTAATAAATAATTAATATTATCTTATTTGTGTGCATTATATGGTCCTATATTTAAAGGGAGAATATAATTATTGCAATCCCTAAAACTCAAAAAGGATGTCGTTTTCTATAAAATTATAATAACATTATTCATCCATGAGGAAATAGAAGAAATATAATAATTTAATAGTGGGAGTTGGGGAATCTTTGACAATTGTCCTTCATGACAATAGTTTCTTTTTGTGTCCTGTGTGTAATTATATATATAGGTCCACAATTTAAATTTAATATGACATTTTCTATATTTTAATAATTGTTTTCATTATCTCTCTTGTATTATATGTATGTTGTGTAGTTAAGTCTTGTTGTAGTTTTATACAAAACACATGGAAACCCTATCAAAGTTGAAGAGGAAACTAGGAGTTGGCAAAGTGCAGGAAGTTATAAGAATAGAACTGGTTTCAGGTCAACGGTTCGGGTCATGTTGACCAATCAATATTTTTTTAGTTTCATAAATAACTAATACATTAAATACAATTTTAAGACTCTTTTTTAAATGAGCAAAACTTCACTTTTTAATAAAACAATTGTGAAGATTGTAAACACTTTAGTATGATTTATGTGACTAGAATAATTTTGGCCCGTTTCCTTCTAGCAAAAATATATGATTATTTTCAATATTAAACCTATTACCAATAAAACATAATACGAATTGACCCATTATCACATAAATAGGTTGAGTTGCCATTTGAAAATTATTCTTTTGACTCTTAAAAGTCTTAAATATGGGTTTGGCACATGGGTATGCTACTAAAACTAATATTCATAAGCCATAAAAAACCACCTAATCCTTAAATAAAGATGCCACTTCTAACAAAATGACAAAATTGCTCATAGTGAGATTTTAATGTGGCAATTTTGATCCATATACGGCCGATTTAGGTAAAGTTTAATTTCAAACGGGTTGAAAGTCACCTGATGCCTATTTTCATCTATACCAAGGACAAACCTTGCATGCGCTATGTCACTACTTGCGCATAAATGCTAAAACTATAATTTTAAACACACTTGATGGGCATTTTTTTAATTATTTTGGTGCAACTAATTAGGACCCCGAGCAAGGAAACTGGTGGATGCAATTCGGTAAAGGAAATGTGCTTGGATATTGGCCCGGCTCACTCTTTTCTTACTTAAGCGAAAGTGCATCAATGATTCAATGGGGCGGGGAGGTGGTGAACTCTGCCTCTGACGGGCAGCACACCACCACCCAAATGGGCAGCGGTCATTTCCCTGAAGAAGGCTTTGGTAAGTCTAGTTACTTCAGAAATGTTCAAATGGTAGACGGATCAAATAGTCTTAGAGCCCCAAAAGATATAGACACGTTCACTGAACAACCCAATTGCTACGATGTTCAAACGGGCAAGAATGATGGTTGGGGCAGCTACATTTACTATGGTGGACCGGGTAGAAACGCAAACTGCCCGTGAAATTTGATAGTCATGGAAGTTCATTAAATTAATGAACTGGTGTATTTGGTATATGTATTATTGTAGATTCTCAGTTTACTTCATACGAGTATGTTAGAAACAAGGATATGGTTATGGTTTGTTAGTTGGTTTGTTGGTTGTATTTGATTATGACGACTCTAGAAAACTGTGAAGTGTAAGTATTTGGGTTCGTCTGTGTGACATTTGTATTGTATTGAAGCGAGTCGGATTAATAATATGACATATTAAATTTCTTATTTCATGTCACATGTTTCCTGTTTTTTCTCTCGCCGTTGTGTTCATATTAGCCCGGAGTTGACTGGACCAGATTAGTGAAAAACCGGAACAAGTCACTTAAGCGAAGTGTAAACCCGATAAAGTATTTGTTTGGGTAATTTTAGAGTGAACTCGGGTGTAAGGGGTTTGGCCCATGGCGATGAAACTAGTCTAGGACTATGACACTTGGCTTAGCAGCCGATTGAAGGGTGAAATCGTAACCTTAACCGGCATGCTTAGACCATCCCAACTGACGTTCTTAGGGACGTCTATCTGTGGCCTGATGCCATGATGCTTAGGTGGAGGACAGAAGGCAAGAAACAGTGTTTTCTTGAGTCTGTCCACACGGACAAGGAGAGTATTTTTTATGGAGACGGAAAAGAGATGATCGTACTCAAGTGTGACGGACTACATAAATTTTAAATTAAAAAATATTATTCCATATGTGTTTCGCTAACCAGCCACTTTAAAATTAGTTGGCATGCAAGAGATAGGTAGTTCACCTAAGGACTTAACATGTACAAATGTAGAGAGATTAATGAAACAGAGAAGATAATCGTCTAGTGAGGTGTACTTACTCAAGTTTAACACCTAGAAAATATATACATTTCTTTGTATAAACCCTGTTTAAAATTGTTATAAGTCAATTTGGTTTCTGTAAAACATAATAAAAAAGGTTTAAGCTTTTACACATATGATAATATATGCATAATAAAAAAGTTTAAGCTTTTACACATATGATAATATATCCTTTATTTAAGAGTAAATTGCACAAAACATCCTTTATGTTTCCTCAAACTTGCAGGTTCCAGCCTTAATGTTTAAAAGTTGCTAAAAACAGCCTTTAAGTTTATTTTTGTTGCGGGTTCAATCCTTTACAGCTAACCACGTTATTTTCTTCAGTTAAGTTCCCTCACATGCATAACATGTGAGGGTATATTCTTCATTTTGGTTGATCTTCCACCCACGTCAATTATAAGAAAAAAGAATATTTAATGTTTAACCTATTTATATAAAACAATTAACTCTCTCACTCAAGACCTATCTCTCCATCTCTTTCAAGACTCAATCTCATTCCTTCAATTTTCTGTCTCTCTACAATCAGGAACCACCACCGCCGGCATAGCATCACTACCGTCACATAACCACCCACCTGCCACCACCACCACCTCCTCCCTCCCGAAATATCTCCCAAAAATTTCACACCCAAATCCAACACCAAATTCCTTTAATAAATCCACAAAATACGAAACCAAATTCATTGCATCTCATTTCAACTGATTGTGAATATGTAATCAAAATATTGATCTGCAATCGATGGGTGAAGAAGTGAGCAACGACGATGATGACGATCGAGTTTCAGTGTGGGAACAAGGGTTTCCTACCGTCGATGATATGATGCCATTGCACCATGCAACTGCCGTCTTCGAAACCCTAAATCAGATCTGCCTCTGCCGTTCCACAAATCCAGATCCAGATACCGTCATGCTTGGTACGGTGGTGGTCGATTGGTGGTGGTGACAGATTTAGGTGGTTGGTTTGATTGGAGGTGACAGTTGGTGTGTGGAGTGTAGAGGTGGTGGCTTGGGATTATTGGTCGCCGGAGGTTGGTGGTAGTGGTGACCGGAGATCTGTGGCCAGGAAGAGGATAGAGAGAGTGTAAGTGTATTTATGGAAGATGCGGTTTTGGGTAGGTTGGTGGTGGTGACAGATTTAGGTGGTTGGTTTGCTTGGTGGTGACAGGTGGAGTGTGGAGTGTGGAGTGTGGAGGTGGTGGCAGGTGGGTGCTGGCTTGGGATTCTTTGTCGTCAGAGCTTAGTGATAGTGGTGGTGATAGGAGATCTGTGGCCGGAGAGAGAATAGATAGAGTGTAAGTGTATCTGTGTTTGTGTTTAGAGAGAGAGAGGGAGAGAGAGAGGATGAAATGAGAGAGAGTTAAGAAAGAAAGGTTGATTTTTTATTGACGTGGGTGGAAGATCAACCAAAATGACGAATATACCCTCACATGTTATGCATGTGAGGGAACTTAACTGAAGAAAATAACGTGGTTAGCTGTAAAGGATTGAACCTACAACAAAAATAAACTTAAAGGCTGTTTTTAGCAACTTTTAAACATTAAGCCTGAAACCTTCAAGTTTGAGGATACATAAAGGATGTTTTGTGCAATTTACTCTTTATTTAAAGAAAGTGCTTAGACGGTCACTATGTTATGGCATATTCGTTTTTGAGAGAGATTTCAAAATATCGTCAAGATAATTTCATTTTCTCGTTGAGATATTGCATGGTAGGTTACTAAAATTTCAGTTTCTCGTCAAGATATTGCATGGTAGGTTACTGAATGTATTTATTAGAGCAACCTTTTAGTATAGTTACTTCTAGCCCAATGGTTACTCAATATAAGAAAGGCCGGTTTTAGGGCCCAAACTTTATAAGCTTGGATTGCTTTAGAACATCTTGGAGATGTCAATAACGGTCAAAAACACCATGTACCTACAACACATCGATCCGTCAATGGCACCGTACTTTTTAATTCTACTACTAAATTGTACATTTTTTTGTCCACCACTGGGAATAAACCATCGCCATTTAAAAATGTAAAAATCTAATCCAACACATTGGTACCGCTAAACTAAAGGCCCTTTGGTACATCGATCCATCATCTTACGTGCATGAATCATCCCAATAGAGCTATATTATAAATGCATAGTAGGTGTTGTTGGAAATTTCGAATTGATGACCAATCCTGTTATTTAGCAATCCTAGTTATAGTCTAATATGTTTTGTTTAGCAATATAAATGCCGTGTTTAGGGTATGATGATTGTAAGTCAAGTTTTGAGTTAAGTTTCTTGACATTAATAAACGATTTTGGGTGTTAGCCAATATCAATTGTCAACCGATTCAATTTCCATTTGATGTCGCTTTTGCTTGAGATCCGATAATTGACATTGCACGCTCTTGTGCATTAGTGACATCTGGGAAAATATTGGTCGGTTTGGGTCCAAAACTGTAATCATAACCAAAATGTTGGTTAATTAGACATTGATGATCAAAACGATTGGTTAAGTAGTTTTCGATTACTTTTTCTTAAATGTTGGGCATGGCGGTTATAGATTGGCTGACTATGAATTAGATTTGGTCATGAAATGTTTGGGCCTAACAAAAAAAAGTCCCAAGCAAAGCAATAAATAACTCATCTTTGATGGAATTTCCATTTTTATAAGCAATCTTCATTTCAGAGTTTCATCACCGAGGGATATCCGGACGTAAAAAGGGGGATCCTATCAACTTGTTCCGACCTGAGATAATAAGCTCATGAGCTTGGTCTTACTTCACTGTCGAGAAACGAAAGAAGACTTCCATCTCCAAGTTTAACTTAGACATAGCTCCCTTCTTTTTGGGTGTGAAGCAGTGTCAAACCAAAATACCCAACAAGCATTAGCTCTCCCTGAAAAGGAGGTGATCCAGCCGCACCTTCCAGTACGGCTACCTTGTTACGACTTCACTCCAGTCACTAGCCCTGCCTTCGGCATCCCCATCTTCCTTTTTATATTTGTTTCAATAGGAAATGTGGGACAACAAATAACGGACAATGAGTCAAGTTCTGATACAAATGGAATAAACATACTAAGCGTAAAAATTGAATAAAACGAACGATCTCATGGTGGCATTTTAGTACATTATTGAAACTTTTTTTTCTTATATTAAGAGTAATTATGTCGGCACAAGACATAAATTCTAACACACCTTGAGAAACTCTTTCTCAAAAATCAATTGGAAACTTCCTAAATCATCTACGCTCAATCAACAATCGAAGCCGATATTACAAAAAAATGGCGAATACATGTAATTTCTACTTGTTATGGTGTTGTATATTAGGTTTTTTTTATTCAAACGAACCAGATTCATTCAAAGCCAGTATTATCATACCTATTAAATGATTTAATATTTTATTTTTGGTTTCTACGAATCAAATGTTGCTACTTAATGAAGAACAAAAAGCGGAACAATTCAATTTCAACATCTAAACCAAGTATTTTTGATTGAGTAGAGTAATTTGTGAAACTAGACTATTCATTTGGTGTAGTGTAAATAATAATAATAATAATAATAATAATAATAATAATAATAATAATAATAATTACACTCATCAAGCATAACTAGAGTAATTATGCCTGAGGTCATGTTTTACAAAATTGCAGGGTAATTATTGGTTTTTACAAGGGATCCATGGTTGTCACGTGTGAGAAAAATGATGGTATTACAATAATTACTCTAGTGTTATAGGTAATTACTCTAGAATAAAATATAAAATGTTTTAACAGTGTTGAAGATGGTGCTTTTTTTTGAACGGCCAACACAAATATTTATTAATCAAAGGACTAACAACGCGTTAGCCCACACCAAAAGTTACAACACGACCAAACAGACATTCGCTAGAACTAAACACATCGAGACATCAAAATTACACCACTCCTCCCAAGTTATTTCTTTCAATCTTGAGCGTCTTCCAATCCATAAATAACCCATTTGCTTTATTTCGCTCGTTATCCGATCAAGGTTTATTTGTTGAAGGTGGTGCTACGAATGAAAAAGGAGATGGACAATGTTCAAAATGATAGTCCAATCACCGAGGATCATGGTTGTTTTGGTCAAAAATTATCAAAGCAATTAAGTGATCAAATTTAGTTTGTGAGGTAGTGTGCTATTGAGATTTGTAAAAATGTGTTAAGCTGATTAATAAAGAAAACAGTTTCAGGATACAGTTTCAGGATAATAAACTATATCAATTATCAAGCAATGAATAATAAAAGTAAAGATTGATGCGGGGTGTACGAGGAAAGTCCTTGATCTATCTAGATCGCCGACACAAAATCTCGGGAGCTGACAACCGCCAGCTGCCTGTATTCTTCTTATTGATTGAAATGTCAGGATACAACTTCGGGATGGTGCACGGATCAGCTCTAAGTGTAACAATGATTGTGAATTGTGAAATGCGAGTGTTCGACTGTGCAGGTAACAAGTGATCAGTGAGAGTACGAGATTGTGTATGTTTTTCTAGTGATCCGGCATCCCCTTATATACTTTCTAAACTCTAACAAAATATCCTATAATTCCGGGATACGGAGAATATCCTCTTGTGACCATTGTAGACCTATTCCTCCGCTATCAACGTCCACTTTCTAACCACCTTGAGCAAGTCTTTGGGTAGACTTGGTCTTTGTTACCGTTTGTCTCTTGCATCTGAAGCATACAAGCGAACCATTAGTAACGACCGAGATACTTTCGCAGGATGTTACCAATATCCTGGTTCGCTATCCTAGTAATAGATTAGAAACATAAAGTCATGATATATTATCGGGATCTAGGTCCAAATTTTCCACCCATAACAATAACATTTCAATACATTAAGTGTAAGGTCTTGGGTCAAGTCTCATAAAAAGAAAAAAATTGTCTTTAAATAATTGATATACTTAAATAAAGAAATATATAAATAAAGGCCATACACCTTTATATATTTGGCCTTTGTTTCTTCCAATAATAGGCCGGCATGATTGATAAATACACCATTTTTTTTCCTCAAATTTGTTTGCTTTCAAGTTTCAACATATTCATTTCTTGTTACATTCTAATTGATGGCGGAAACATCAAGGTGGGACGAACGAGATTGCTTTAGACTTCATTACGCTAATAAGTGACAAGTATTTAAATAACAAAATTTCATTTCATGGATTTGGATGGTGTTTCACCAAAAATACGAAGAGTTTGGCCGTCGGCGAGAGGAATTCGAATGAATTTTTCATAACAAACGACTTCAGCGTGATGCTGACTAAGTCAGTCCATTCCAATAATAACGTCGAAACTTCCCAATTTCATAGAAATAAGATCGATTGGAAAATCATGATCATTGAGAGTAAGAGTGCAATCGCGAATGATAGAATCTAACGTAATAGGTTCACTGTTTGCTACTTCCACTGTAAATGATTCGGCTAAACTATCGCGAAGTAAACCAAGAATATATTCAAACTCTAGGGACACGAAACTCTTATCCGCGCCAGTGTCGAAAAGGATAGATGCATAGATATCTTTAATGAGAAACGTACCGTTAACCACGTTGTTATCCGCTCTAGCCTGGTTGGCGTTGATGTTAAAAGCTCTACCTAGTGCTGGCAGATTGGCTTGATTGGATTGGTTCACAGGATTAGCTTGGGCTTATGCATTGATGATGTTCACCAAACGCGGACAGGTGTTGCGGAAATGGGTTGGATCACCGAAATTGAAACAAGCTCTGATGGGTAGCATCATATGGTAGTTAGGTTGGTAAAAGGTTGGGCTATGGACTGAGCAGGTGGTAGTAGTAGAGGTTGTTGGTATGGAGCTTGGCCCACCACTTGGTTGTTTGGTTGGGCTTGAGGTTGGTTGCGGGCTTGTCTTTGAAGAAAGCGACAGGTTTGGATTGTATGACCTGCAAGGCTACAACCTGTGCAGTGGAGACATGGGTTCTCAAGAGGGTGGTGGTATTGGCATCGATTGCATTTTGGGTGAGGTCATGTATACTGTTTCTTGAATGGAGCGGTAGGGGGAGCAACTTGGGTGACTGGAGCGGCGTCAATGGGTTGGTTGGTTTGGGTGACAGCAAAGTTCTTCCCATTTCGTTTTCTCTTGCCAACGAATCGAGAAGAGGATCCAGCTTGAGTTGGGTTTAGGGTTCCGGTTGGTGTTTTATCTTTCTTCTTCTCATCATTGAAATCGCCAGTCCTGATGTGGTTTTCGGTGAGCTCAGTAGCTAGCTCCATTGCTGCTTCCAGAGTTGCAGGAGTAGTACTCGTCATAGAGTCTTGAATCTTCGAAGGAAGATCCCGAATGTAGTGCTCGATTAAATGGTAGAGAAGAGTGAACAAATTGGGAACCATTTGATTCAACTCGAGAAACCTCTTGTTGTAGGTTATATGATCTCCCTCTTTCTGTTTCAAGAAATAGAACTCATCCTCTAGCTTCTTAATTTCGCTTCTTGGGCAGAAGTGTCTTGTCATAAGCTCTCGAAGTTGTTCCCAAGTTAGGGCTACCACAGCTTCGGCGCCTCGTCTGCCCTTTTCAGCATTCCACCACGTGAGTGCTACCCCATACAGACGACCAGTAGCATAACGAACCTTACGGTCGTTAGGACAATCACAATTGAGGAAGGTACTCTCCATCTCTTCAAACCATCGAAGGAGAGCAGTGACCCCTTCAGTCCCTTTGTACTTTGGAGGGTCACATGAGTTGAAGTGCTTGTAGGTGCACTTGGTGGTGTTTGTGGGTGTAACGCCTCGCTTTTTCGCATCCTTATTTTAGAAAATAAATATTTGTATCATAATTCGGGGCGTTAAAACATAATAAAAATATGTGTGTGTGTGTGTATATATATATATTTTTAATTGTTATTCATTATTCGTGTAACGCCTCGTATCTTCGTATTTCTAGTTTAAAGATGTCCGTATCCGTATTCTAATTTTAGAAACCTTACATTCGTATTTTAATTTCAATCTCACAACTCGAGGCATAAATCATAATAAAATTCATATTTTATACATATTTTTTTATTCACGCAACCGATCATTTAAATATGTATTTATACGCAACCCGACACAATTATACGTATAAATACTTATACGCACATCCTCAATACTTGAATTATAGTTTTATACTTTTTATATACTCAATTACATAATATATACTCAAGAAATACCAAGAAATATACCAATCATCTTTTCCACCTCATCAATCCTCTTCCACCTTTTTTAACCAATCATATTTCACCCTTTTCCACCTCCTTTCTCCACCAATCATCTTTTCAATCCTCTTCCACTTTTTTTAACCAATCATATTTCACCCTTTTCCACCTTCTCTACCTATAAATACATACCTCCTTCTACCATTTTCTTTACACCATTCTTCTCTCCATCTCTCTAATTCTCTCAATCTCTCTAAATCAAGAATTCTAAAAGGACACTAAGTGTTCCAACCATTATTCTCTCAACCTCTCTACTTCTCTCAAATCTTCCAAGCAAGGAAGAGAACTCTAAGAGTTCTAAAAGAAAACACTAAGTGTTTTAAAGGAAGCTTGAAGCTCCAACCTCCAACTCTTCACGGAATCACCAAAGGAAGCTTTGCAAAACTGTGAGCATACTCGACCCCCTTTTTACACTTTAATGCATTTTGGGGTGCAACATGTATAAATTACAAAACTTATTTTAAACAAAATTAAATGTGTTCACAATACCAAATGTGCCATCAGTTACGCTTATGTGAGTTATATGTGTTAGTTTAAACTCGTCTATACATGCTACTTGTTATGCTTAAGTTTGTTTATGCTTATTAGTTTTGACTTGTATTCTCATGATATCGTTATGCTTAGAATTCTATGCATGCTAGTTAAGGAATACGATTATATGCTATTGTTATGCGAAAGTGGTCTACATATTCGTGCGATTTCGACTTGAATATATACTTGTCACAATCAAAACCAACTTTTATACTTATAATTAATTTCAAACTTGTATGCTCACCAATACTTTTGTATTGATCTATGCTTTTAATACATGTTGCAGGAATTTTGATGACACATGGAATCTAGTAGGATTGCCTAGAAACGCATTTAAACTTTAAATACTTATTGTATTGTATTTGTTTCAAACATGTATTTCGTTTCAATATCTTGTATTAAATCGTTATCAATGAAATGAAATTATATTTGTTACGTGTCGGGATCTAAATTTTGTATTATTTGGTTTAAACTATGTAAAAAAGTAATTATTAAACACTTGACACAATTAGCATTATGAAGCCTCTTGCAATCTAGTTTTCGTCTCATCCCGATGTTTCCGCCATCGGTTGGGGTGTGACAGATTGGTATCAGAGCCATAACTATAGGGAATTAGGTAGAATTGTCATGTTCGACCTAGTCTGTAGTTTAAGTACCATACCATTGACCATTTGTGATACTTATCTAAAAAGTAATTCTTTCTATCATGCTTCTCCCCCTTTTGATCCTAAAACTTACAATATGTCTTTCCTAAGACATGAAACACAACACACGCTTTTGAGTATATTCTTGTTCCACAATCGAAATAACTCATCAATACAGGGGTGATTCCCGCTATTGGTGACGAGTTTCAATCCGCTATACATGTTATTTTGTGCGAAATTCACCATCAAGTCAGGAGTGATATCCATATCTTGATGGAAGTTTCATTTCATAATCTAGTGGATCCTTATTGACGATTCGAGATTATATCTTGATACGTTCAGTAAACCACAATTTGGGGACGAAATTGTCAAGCCAGGATTGACATCCACACCTTGATGACTGGTTCCGCTCCTCAATTTTCAATCTCGCCAAAGTTTCGTATTTTTCGATCAAATTAGGGACATGTACTAACTGGAAGGGTAAAGTACTGTTAATCGCTTGGCGACGAGAGTATTATACCTATTAGGTAAATATATATATTTCTTTTAGTTAAACTTATTATTTCTACCTTCATTAAACATTTTTGATGATTTTTATTGTATTTATTACTATTTTTAGGTGCTTAAAAATATTTATTTGATTATACTTTATTGTAGTTTTTGAGGAAAAATAAACAAAAGCTTAATTAAAATAAATATGTTTTTATTCGCTTTGAACCAGCCGGATATACGCTGCGTGTGAGGATCGAACTTGAGACCTCCCGTCTATGTGCATGCTGCTCTACCAACTGAGCTACGTGTCTAACCCGGAATATATCCGATTTTAATTATATATATACACATACTGAGATAAACCATAATCTTATTATATCAAAAAGGTTTGGTAATTTCAGAACCATGTAACCAACCGGACTCGAACGCGTGACCTTGGCTTCGTGTTGAACACAGCCCGACCAATTGGGCTGTGTGACTAACCCGAAGGATATATGTTTTTAATTAATTTTATATACTATCTGAATCGTGTTATATATAAGTTATAAAAAGGGTTTGTGATTATAGGAAAATCGGCAACGTATACGAGACTCGAACCGGCGACCATCTAGTTAATATGCACACAGTCCACCACTGAGCTGTGTGTCTAACCCAGTTTAAATACCGGTTTTAATTTTATTCATACACAGATTCAACTTCAATTTCTTCATTTCATATAAACTAATTAACAATCCGATGGAACATTATTGAATTATTAGTTATTTCTACTACTGAAGATAAATAACAAGAAAATGAAAAGGATTTAAGGGTGTTTATACCGAACATAGGTGGCCTTGAGTTCTCCGGTGAAGTTCCAGCGGATTTCGGTGTTTCTGACAAGGAAGCTTGACAAAAGAGGTTTGTAGAAAGAATTGCGAGTGGGTGCGAGTTCTTAATGGGTATAAGGATCACTATTTATAGAGTAAAACTGATTTTAATTTTTGGTTTCATCGGTTTCGTCAATCAATTGAATGTGGCAATGATTTTTGTAACCGATTTGACTCGATGATTGAGTCTAATATAGGGTTGGAAGAAATGGTTTTAACTGCTTAGTATTAAAGGGAAACGGATTTTCGGATGTTTGCTTGATTTGAGCCTTCGGTTGTTACTGAGCGGTTTTCCTTTTGAATATCAGATCAAGAGAAACGAGTATATAAAAGGTTATTGGTCTCGGTTTTAACAGATGTTGTGTGCGTAGTGTGGTGGTGTGTTGTTTGTTTGATTTGGGTGGATACCCGCGGTCCGCACCTTTTGTTATTTTTTCTGTTGTATTTATATTTTATTTATTAATAATATTATTATTTTAACTTTGTTATTATTACTATTATTGTAATTATTATTATTTATTATTCAATACTAATAATATAACGAATTTTAAACGCTTAACATAAATGCGTAACGAAACATCATAACGTATACTTGAATTACAAGACGGGGCGGGTTTTAGAACCCGTTTTACGACAAATGTTACAGCCTCGATCTCTGCCACCATGATCTGCTTCTCCAGAGCATTGACATCTTTCTCAAGTTGGGAAATCCCTTTGTCTTTGGCGGCGACGATGGCACGGAGATCAGCTACACTCTCTTTAGCATCGGCTAGGCGCTTGTCCTGGTTAGCCTGGATACGGACGAACTTCTGCAAATTGAAAGTCAGAAAAGTCAGGGCAGTGATCCTTAGCAAAAGACAAGATTAGTTACAAGAATTAAGGATCCTTACCTTAGTGACAAAATCGTGGAATTGTCGTTTTATCTGAAAGTTGTCTTCATCAGTATCACTTGGCTTCTTCCTCTTAGAACCAAGTGGTCATGACCTTGGGGTTTGGTTGATTTTGGCCTTTGGCCAGCTCTTTTTTGATTGACTGTGGGGAGAGTATGCTGTCGAGATCACCCAGACCAAACTTTGAGGCAGAATTGGATGAGGACTTAGCAGCTTCTTTTCAGACAATATAAAGATAAGTATTCGTGATCCTTTAATTTTATTTAATTTAACAAATATATTATTATACATGAATATTTACTTGACATTGTGAAGGAGCAGATATGGTATCTTCTAAATCCTTTGCTTTTGGCCTGAATGTTCTAACTATTGTATCCAGTGCCCAAAATGCAGCTATCCTTTCTGCGGTCCAAGAGTATCTTTGAGAGAAGCAAAGCTGGTCACTGCACACGCAAAACAAAATAGGATCAGTTATCCTCACCAATAAAGAAAAGAATTCTCTACACTCCGAACCTAAGGATCCTATATCCTACCCTTCAAGTTCCACTTTCTTGGAAGACTATTCCCTAAAGGAATAAAGTCTCTCCTCACAAAGAAGAACTAGTTCTTCCAAGAGGTGTCATTTTGGTGGTTTTGAGGAGTGGGAGCGGTTACTGAGGGTTGGCTTTAAACAAAACACGGTAGGATCCGTGAGTCACAAGGTTGTACAGGTGTGGAAGTTCAGAAAGGGTGAAACTTAAACCCTCATTGCTTATGATCTGCTCTAGGGTATAACACACCCTCAACAACATTGGCATCGCTTGGTTGTAGCACAGACCACTGCGGGTGAAAAAGCTCTGGGTGAATGCTGGGAAAGGGTAAGTGTATCCCATCTGAAATGGGACAGCAAGAAAACATACCCAAACAGAGGATTCAGAGTCACTCTTCAACGAAGAATCAAAAGGCCTGAAGATGGTTCCCTCCAGGAAACAGTTATGTAACTGATCAACTTCAGGATCAATGAATCTACACAACTCAGAGGAAGGGTTTTTTAGTAGGTTTTGGCTTTTGGGTGGACTTTTACAGTCATGATCCTTATTTGGAGAGGATCGGATCGCCATTTTCGTTATAGATTTCTAAATAAGGAGACAATTATAGAGATAAGGAAGAAGAGAAGAGAGAATACCTGTAAAAACTCTGATGTGGGTTTAAAATCGGAGAGCTGTGATCTTAAATGGGATTTTCGACCCTATCTCTTCCCCTATTTATCGCAATGATGGTTGCAGACCTATCCCATCGGTGACATTAGCAGCTGTAACGGCTAGTTACCACTTGCAACGGCTAGTTTGGTAGTAACGGAAATTTGGCAGATAAAGTTAATCTAATATCAGCCATATTTGGGGCAATTGTTAGGGGTTAATTTTTATTACTATGGATCACATATCCTTATATTGGCCTCGATCATCGATCCTTAATAGATGGTGCAGGAAGTCTAAGGATCACGAATCCTTATTATTATTATTTATATTAACTAACAATTGTATCCTCTGTATAAAACTTGTATTCGCAGGTACATGATGAATTAGACTCAGTCAAGCTTGAATCTCGGGGAATATGCTCTCTAATTCGCACGAGCTTGGAAGCATGTAGCCGTTATGGAGAACGTGGGATAATTGCACCATTTTCGGATTGTTTGTTATTTAGTTATTTTCAATTTTATAAGGGAACAATGAAGCTCATTTCAGGGACAATCACTAATACGAACACACTCTCTCTTTCGCAACACTCAAACTATTCCCTGCACTAACACTAGATTCCATTTTATTGAGCTCATTATGTTCCAAAGTTGTATTGAATTCTAGTTTTATTTTGTTTAATATAGTTGGTGGTCGGTAGTTTCCATCACCCGAGGTTTTTTATGTCGGAGATCTTCTAAAGATCAAGGGTTTTTTCCTCGTATAAATCATCGTGTTCATTGCTCTTCACATTTCACATTTGATCATTCAATTATTCAAGATATTAGCACTCTATCTTACAATCGTTTGGTTACATTATCCTTAATCAGATTTTTGACCAAAACACATACGATAATAATTTTTTATTTAAACTACAACGTATTAAAGAACATTTTATTCTCTTTAATTTGAGTAAGCTATCGCTATAGTTTTCCTAATGTTTAAAAATTTTATTTTACAATCTATACAATTAAATGATTTTGTAACGTTACATGATTATGTTCCAATACGTAATTATTGGGACATAATCGTTAAATACCTAAATTACGTAACAGATGTGCAAACAGTAACAAATTTTCAATGTAATACTACATCTATAATCATGTACCAAATGTTCAATGAATACCTAAATCACGTACCAGATACTTAATGCATACCTAAATCTAGAATCAGGTACCACATGTGCAAAAGCAGTAACAAATGCTCAATGTAACAATCACGTACCATGTGTATAAGCAATAACAAATGCTCAATGTAACACCACATCTATAATCACATAACGACTTATATTACAGATCTAATCACGTAGTAGCATAATTTTTTTTTATTATATTGAATGTATAATTACGTAATAAATATAACTTTAGTAAGAAAAACATTATAGAATCAAAAGCATATTATGTATCGACACATAATCACGTGACATTACACTTGTTACATATGGTTTGTGATTATAGATGTAGGGTCACAATGAACATTTGTTACTGTTTGCACATATGCTACGTAATTACGTACTGGAACATAATCACGTACACAATTACGTAACTTTATAGTTTGTAAATTTTTAATTAAGAAAATTATAGCAATAGTTTACTCAAATTAAAGAGAATAGAATATTCATTAATACGACACATATTTTTTTTAAATATAATTGTATGAAGAAGGTCATAAGAGTTTGAAAATTAAAGGTGAAGTAAGTTACATAAGAAAAGGTCATAACACCCTTCTCTTTTTAATTAATAGGTACAAATGTCATCTCTAAGATTATCTCCTACGTTTTGCATGGCAAGATTGTTTTGTAAGAGTAATTCTAAAAATAAAAGTTTATGCGTCATGGTATAGATATATTCTCAACTAATCATTGAACTTATCAAGTGTATATATCTTCATTTATTTTTATGTCATAAATCAAGCGTACGTGTTTTCATAGACATTTCACACTCATCAATCGTCATTATAATATTGAAACAGTTTTGCAATATTTAATTAGTAAATTAGTAAGGATAAAAATATAATAATTAATATGAAACTTGATATTAATATATGTTGTTATAATAGGATAAAAGATGGGGCGACCCTTTACAAGATGATACGATCCAAAACTATGACGTTCAGATAAGGTTCTATTTTAGCTTTTAGACACAAGATACAATGTTAACATATTGAGACGTTAGTGATAAGCTGTATTTGAAGCTACAACTTTAGTTCTTTTATAAAGTTGGTATTTTCTTTACTTCTTCTAGTGACTTCGAACAAAAGAAAAAAGATAGAAACAGATTGAGACTTGGCAAATAAATTGAAATCTGTAACATATTTTTTTATAAATAACTGAACAAAAATTCTATTTAAATAAATAACACAACTTATTTGATCATAATACGTATGAGACAAATGCCCGGATAATCTCTGTGATTTGCTCATAGGTTCACCTTTAATCCTTAACTTTTTAAAATTATACTTTTGTTCCCTGTGATTTGACAAGTTGCAACTCGGATCGTCCCGAGGTAGACGAGCGTTAGCTTTCTCAGTTAAGTGGATGTAAATGACTATACCACCCTTACTATTACAAATAATAATAATAATAATAATAATAATAATAATAATAATAATAATAATAATAATAATAATAATAATAATAATAATAAATAAATAAATAAATAAATAAAACATTTAATGATTCAAATTTAAGTGGACCCCTAGTTTTTTTTTTATCTAAATATAATAAAACTTAAACCCCACCCTAACCTCCCTTCTTCCACCGTACGAACTCCATCTACGTCCACCAGAGCAACTGTCAACTCCGACAAAGCAAATTCTTCAGAATCATCGTCGTAGTCCATCCCGATTCAGAATCGTGTGATTTCACAACTCCGAAAAAACCCCAAATAAGTTCACAACTCTATCGATCCTTGTGATTAAATTGATTTGTAACATCAAGTATCTCGTCTATAAGTGCATGAACACATCTCGCTCTAGAAACTAGAGGGGGACGATAGAGGAAATCACGATTGGTTAAGGAATGGGGTCAATGGTCAGTGCTTGATGCATGAGCCCGATTTTGATCCAATTAACTTTTTCGTTTTAACATGTTTGGTCACGTGTTTCTACACCTGTCTCTTTTTTACTGTTTTAACACCTGTTTTGCTACATATATACCTGAACTAGAATGTGGAGGAGTGGTAAGACGTGATTTCTCTGGTTAAAAAAAAAAAGAGAGAGAAATGTGGAGTGGTTGTCTGGTTGAGTTGTCATATATGGAAGGAAAGAAGGAAATCGATAGTTTTAATTGAAATTATATTATACTATTTATAATAATAAATAAAAGAATAATAGTATTATTTGTTGAAAACCCGACGAGATGTATGATAAAATAAGTTTTGATATTGTCATATTAAAGCTACATATCTTTTGCAAATTCTAAAAACCGCTTAAATTTTGTGTTGTTATGTGGCAATAAATTTTCTAACAGGTAAGATCGGCTATTAAATTAGTTGCCGTAAGTGAAAATGGTTTTCTTCCTTTGTATGTGGATAGGTTGAACTTTAAAACATTTTATCAATATTTTACAATTTAGTCTACTTTTTTGCGAATTAATATGTTGTAATGCGTATTTTTTTTTAAATTAATATGTCATAATGTGTGTGGTTCAACGATTTTTTTTGTTATGGCATTTTAGGTAATTAAGTTGGGCAATATATTGAATAAGTCAAGTAGGAGAGACCTGAAAGTGAAGAAACTCAATATGATGAGTTATATTCACTTAGGTTAGAGGAGAATATGATAAATTCTAATGGGCTTCATTGGTGTTACATAAACATTAATTTAGATCACAAGTGGATATACTCTGTATGATTGATTCATATGATACATATATATAACATTTTGTTAGCCAGAAGTGAATATAATCTAATATAAATTGCAATTCTTATTGCTTCGTATTATTTTTAACGCATTATTCTTTAAGAGAAGTAAATTTATAACAAGATCGTATGTATTTTATCATTTTATCTCACATGGCTTATAGATTGGACTAACACTCCTAAACTGTATGTCTTAAAGCATGATCGGTGGGTTTCGACCATGCCTTTTTCACTTGAATTTTGAATTAGTTTCGCACCTAAGATGGTTAACTAGAACACTTGGTAAATAACGATTGGTAGTGATTGGACACAAACCATTGTCTCAACATTCTTACATCCAACTATATTATAATAACATGAGCTGGTTTCCATTCTATATCTTAAATTATTTTGACGTAAAAAAATAAATAATAGTTAAATAATAAGAAATAATAAAATAAAAAACAAAAAACAAATTTACATCATCCAACTTTAAAGATTTAATACATTCGACATTCATCCAGTGGTAACTGACACATTGACCCCTAACTTTTGGTAATTGACAATTTTGAGCCCCATTTTCTACTTAAAAACTTTACACTTCGTCTTCTCTAACACTTTAATTCTTTTGTTTAAATTATTATTACGAATTTACACTATAACGTGCAAGACTTTCTACTTTTTTTATATATCTTTGACTAACCACAATAATGTCACGAACGTAACATGTGTAACAAAGTAAAAAATGTGTTAGGTCACACGCGGACACCACATGTTAATGTCATCATCGAACATGTGTAATGAAGTCACGCACGCGACATTGCCGCCGCAACACGCGACATGGATAAAATTCTAGTATAACATCTTAAATATAACAAAGCCTTTTGTGAAGTGTCAAATGCCTTCAAGAAAACATCCAACAACCCTCGTAATCAAATAAGGTATTTTCTAAAACTTATTATATTACAAATTACAATAATACTTATATTAATAGTAATAATGATAGTAATGTATGATAACTAGGTGAGACACCCGCGCTTCGCAGCGGGGTGTCTCGTAAGTAGGTGGTGAGCGCTTTTTTGTTCTAAACTATCACATTACAACATAAAACAAAGAAGTTACATAGTTTGTTTCGTTCCTAATGAAAAATCTTATAGCTTGAACATAATTCCGAGTTTAATAAAATTTATATGAGCATTGAGAAAAAAATTAACCGCGTATTTTTCTTTTATATAGAAAGATAACGTAAACGAACTTTCTAAAATTTCCATAATGCACTAAGTTGTAATTTGATTTTTTTTCTCATCGAATAATAATTTTGATACTATTTAAATAAGAACATGGCTAGAATAATACTAAATTCACGAATAACTGTTGTGTTGGATTATCGGTGCAAATGTCAATCGGTCGTAATCGATGAGGTATCATAGGGTATTGGCACGGTCCCACCACTCGACAAAATACTCTACTTTTAATACAACTCCATTGTCAATAAAATTTATACCGAACTAAACACAACTATGTATTATTTTTTAAGTTAACTAACACAACCTGTAAAAAGGAAAATCAAATTAAATGATTTAAAATGTATATTATTTATAACATAAAGAGTAAATAAAGTAATTAATAATATAAAAATTTGTTAAAACATAAATAACAAATATAAACATTTACTAAATATTTGAAAAGTGTAGAAATAAAACTACCAGAATTCTATTATACAAATTTACAAGGCGACACTAAAAATACTGTATAATAAAAAACGGATAAAAAGAAACTTTTGGAAATCGAAACCGGAATGTACGATTTGGGTTTTAGTGTATACGTGATAACCAATTGAGTTATTATATGTCTTTTAAATAATCTAGATTTACTGATATATGTACATAAACTTAATTAAAAAAAAGTTTAATGGAGTACATGTTAACAACCAATCAAAATGGGTTGCTGCTATACAACCCCTTCAAATTTGTAATGATTACTAGTAAAAACACTCGCGCTACGGAGCGGTGTTCAAGTCGAAATCGGTTTGGTTTCGTATCATATCAACACTCGTGTAGCAATCGAAGGAAATGTACTCAATGAGATATTAACACATATCTTAGATCAATAGAACTGGACGACATTGAAAAGAATATGTACGTTTTAAATGGAACCTAAGAATCATAATTTTCAAAAACTTATAGAGGAAGTTATTAGGAGAGAAAAAAACAATTCTATTTTTAGTATTAACTATAAACTTATAGGGCAAAGTTATTAAAATAAAAAGAGCAATGTTATTTTGAGTATTAGCAATTTCAAATAAGAAAATGTTTTGAATAAGTAACATAGAAAACTACAATTAAATTATGACTCTATGAGTAAAAATATAAGAGAGCTTGTAAAGTAGTTGGAAAAAAGAAAAAACGAAAAAGCAAAAACAAAGAAGTGGCCTACCATGAATCGAACTTGGGAATGGACGAAAATAATTAAGCACATGTATCATCTCAACACAAAGGACTTTTTTTCTACTCTTTGTTCAAATACTATATATATATAAGAAAACTTTGAAAAAAAATATAGTAAGTTGGTGGATGACATGTGGCACTCGCCTATTAGCTTTACAATAATCATTAATAACTACTATACAAGTCCTTGTTAGATGTAAGATATAAGATTTTTTATTTTTTTATAAGATATTTGGTAGTAACATGCAAAATTTTTTATATAGATAATAAAAGGTTGCTCGGGTTGTTATAAATAGTTATTTATTTAATATTGCTGAAAAAATAATATGAAAATACTCTTATTTTTCTTAAAACATAATTTAATATATTTCATTTTTTTTTTAATTTTGATATTTCTGGTTAAATTCTAGTATCTCTAATTAAATTCTATTTTTTTTTATCAAATTTGAACCATATCTGAATTTTCTGAACCCTTTGTGAAGTCTTCTAATGTCTCTTAACCATTTCTGAAGTCTTCTGAACCTTATCTGATGTCTATGTACCCTTTCTGAGGTCTTCTGAACGCCATCTAATGTCTCTAAACCAATTATGAAGTCTTTTGAACTTCGTCTGATGTATCTGAACCTCTTCTAAAGTCTTTGATTATTTTGACTTAAGTGGTAAAAGTGACTTTGACCTAAATTCAATAACTATTTTGGCATTTTACTCTTCTTTTAAACTTTGATGATTCGTTTTTCTTTAAATTTAATTAATTGTTTTGCAAGAGCTAAAATTTCAGAGATCTCTTTATTATTTGTTTTAAAGTATAAATTTATTTCTTTTAAGACTCCAATTTATTTATTTATATTAAGACTCTAATTAATTCCTTTATATAATATCAATTATCAACTTTTGTTCTCATCTACACCTTATAATAAATATTGCATTAGACATTTATAATAAAATGTCTAAGATTATTAACGTCATTGTCGATCTAATAATATAGGATATGACGCACTATCAACCGAAGGGATAAAAATATTGTTGGGCAACGTATAAGGTACATATTCTAAGACGACTTTATGTATATGATTTTAGGTTTACTCTACCTTGTAGTTGGAGATTTAGATTCGTTATTCTATGTCTTTTTGTCATTTTTTAGATTATATGCTATTTTGTTTACATATATTGTTTTAACAATTATTGATTATAACTCACTCAACTACTAAAAAACAGATTGTGAACTACTGAATGTGAGGCAATGAAGGTTTCTGAATATGTGTTATATATAGTTTGATGTATATATATATATATATATATATATATATATATTGTTAGGAAACTGTATATTATATCGTTGTTGTCCTGCTAAGTAAACCCCATACATTTTCATTTCTATGTACGTTAGGTTGCATCGGGAAGATTTGGATGGATGGCTCGAGGGATTAAAGACGCACAAGGATTTTTATAAATATAAAATGTTTTGTATAATATTTTTTACTAATTTGAAATAATGTAAAACTTTACAATTTATGAAACAATGTTCTAATTTCTGGTGTACTGTTCTGATCTCTGATGTATTATATAAGTGACATGTAATTCCTAGCCGGATTAAGATATTATAGCAAGAACATGCTGTCGCACCCCGACCCGCAGCGTAATAAAAGTCGGGGCATAATTGAGTTATCACCAAAGCTCATGACGTTTACTAAGATGTTTCATATTTATTAAATTCAAATTACAACTTAAATATCCAAAACAAAATTCATACAATTACAAGAAAAATGAAACTATATAATTATTCCAAAGCTTAAACTTGTTTATTCTTCTAGGCCTTCCTATGTGTTTCTTGTCTCAGCTGGATCACCTGTATCATGTGTAAAACGGAAGATATTTTGGGTCAACAAAAGTTGGCGAGTGAACCTTGATAAAACATTGTTACTAATTTCTTGTTTTATTTAATAAGGAAAATTTGTGCAATAATCACATGTGAGCAACATATATGGATAAACAATCACAAACCACTTTGGATGAGTATATGACATGAATGATGATGTATGTGAGATCAAGGCTCAATCAAACGGAGCCGATCTAATGAGGCTCCTGATGCTCAACCCGTCTCCCACGGGGAACTGATGGACCTAATGAAATGTGTGCACTGAAAATGATAAATCCAATCTACATATAATTCACACAACAATTGATACACATTTGATACATATTTGATCACGGATATGATGTATGCACAAGTGTTTAAATGAAATAAAAGGATTATACGACACATGATACACCCCAAAACATGATTAAAACAGGGAATTGGTAGAGATCCACTCACATTGGGTGCGTTCTTTGATGACGTTGGATGCGCACGAATTTAGGATTCAATCGACGAGGGAAAAACTAGCCTAGATAATAACAAAATGATTCGATAAATAAATAAATTTTATTTAAGATTAATATTTTTAATTAGTGCTCTTAATGGGATTTTTAGATTTTATTTTTGTGAGTTTAAGGAAATTTTCTAACTTTAAAAATCTTATTTTTAAGTATTTTTAAATGATTTTTCAATTAAATAAATAAATAAAAGAAATACAAAAAAAGTTGACTTTTTGACCGTTACCGGGTCTGACCGGTCAGACTGTGTTTTCTATGCGCTGAGTGAGGTTCGAACTCGGGACCTCTCGTATACGTGCACGCAGCTCTACCAACTGAGCTACGTGTCTAACCCGAAATATTCTATGTTTTAATTATATATATATACTAATTAACTTTAACCTTATTTAGTTTATATAAAAAATGATTTAATATGGCCGAACCGGCTTCAGAGACCCGGAGTCAAACTCGGGACGTTGGGTTCGAGTGCGCACAGCCCAACCAGTTGGGCTGTGTGTCTAATCTGCTTGACTACCGAATTATATTTCTCTTATAAACATTCTGTGACTTGATCTGATTAGGTTCTAAAAATGTTGGTTTTATTTCTGAAAGTCGGTAACATGTGCGATTCGAACTCGGGACATGCATATTGTATTTGCACACAGTCCACCGCTGGACTGTGTGTCTAACCCGTTTGAATATCCGGTTTTAATTATATTAATACATATATTCGACTTCATCTTCTTCGTTTACAAGAACACGGAACAGTGAAATTTGACTGTTCTGTTTAATCGATCAACAAAACTTATAATTGATTGAAATGAAATAGAAAAAGAAGATTACGGAAATAAGATGTACCAAAACAGAGTGTTTTCTTCAGATTTCCGGCAAGAGTCGTCGGCTCTGATTTGTGATTTCCGGCTGAGTGAACTGTTTAACAGTTTTGATTATTGTGTTGAGCAATTAGATCACTAAGTAAGAGATAGCAAGAAGGTTTAGATGATTATACCGATCGGCAGTGAGGCTTCGGTTCTCTAGTGATATTCCGGCGAGTGTGAGACTTTCCGGCGACGTTGTCTGAGACAGATTCTGGTTGAACGATTAAGGTTAATACATGCCGAATAATGGATTACAAAGTAAAGAGTTGAGTATTATACCGATTAGGGGTAAAGTCTCGGTTTTTCGGTGGAATTCCGGCGAATGCGAAAATCTCCGGCGACGTGTTTTGGAAGGAATAAAGCTTCGGAAACGAACGTGGTTCTGAGCGAAAGGACTTTCAGGAAGTTCAAGTGGGTATTTATAGTGGAAACAGGCTGAATTGGGTTTGAATTGAGGTCAAAGTTCGCGATTAAAGATTTCCGATGGTTATGACTGGAATTGAGTGTCGGCATCGGTTATAACTGATGTCGAAATCAGTTATATGCGTTTCGGTCAAGGAGGATAGCCAAAATCGCGGAAATGTCGGTTTTTCTGGTGAGTGCGAGTTTTGGGCGCGCTGATTCACAGATTGTTGACTTTCGGTTTTATTATTAATGTTATTTGTTTCAGTATTATACACAAACGAAGTGTGTGGCGGAGCGGTGTGTTGTGTGTTTGTGCTTGTGGGTGACCCGGTTCGAAACCCGGCGTCTCCATTTTATTTTTTATTCACTATTTATTATTATTTATAAATTATGGTTTCTAAATTCTAATATAATTATTAATTATGTATTGTTTAAAATAATCAGAACAATAAATACGCAACGAAAATTTATAACTGAATACTTGGTTATTAAACGAAGCGGGTTTGGAAAACCCATTTTTCGACGAATGTTACAGTATCCCCTACTTTTAGGAATTTCGTCCCGAAATTTAAGTAGTAGTGGTAACTGGAAAAAGATGCGGGTATTTTTCGCGCATTGAGTCTTCACGTTCCCAAGTAAACTCGGGTCCTCGTTTCGACTCCCAACGTACCCTGACAATTGGAATACGACTTCGTCTTAAACGCTTCTCTCCGAAGTCCATGATTTCTACTGGTCTTTCAATGAAGTGCATAGATTCATCGATTTGAATGTCTTCTAGAGGAATATGGAGGTTTTCATCGGCGAGGCACTTCTTCAAGTTTGATACGTGGAATGTGGGATGAATTCTGTTGAGCTCTTCTGGTAGGTCAAGCTTGTATGCTACAGGGCCTACTCTTTCGAGTATCTTGAAAGGTCCTACGTAGCGTGGTGCTAGCTTTCCCTTTTGGCCAAAACGAACCACTCCCTTCCACGGTGATACTTTTAAAAGCACTTGATCACCAATGTCAAACTCCAAGGGCTTTCGTCGTTTGTCTGCATAACTCTTTTGACGACTTTGAGCCGCTAGAAGATTGTTTCGAATTTGAATGACCTTGTCGGTTGTTTCTTGAATTAATTCTGGACCGGTGATTTGTGATTCCCCAATTTCGTGCCAACATACTGGAGATCGGCACTTACGACCATATAAAGCTTCGAAAGGAGCCATGCCGATGCTTGAATGATAGCTATTGTTGTACGAAAATTCAAGTAATGGTAGATGAGCGTCCCAGTTCCCTTTGAAATCTATGACACATGCTCGCAGGATGTCTTCAAGGGTTTGGATGGTGCGTTCAGATTGACCGTCAGTTTGAGGGTGAAAGGCGGTGCTAAGGTCTAATCGTGTACCCAAAGCGGTTTGTACGACTTGCCATGTTCGTGAAGTGAAACGACCATCACGGTTTGAAATGATGCTTAATGGTACACCATGACGGCTTACGATCTCGCTGATGTAGATACGAGCTAACTTCTCGTTCTTGAAGTCCTCGCGAATTGGGATGAAGTGAGATGACTTTGTAAGACGATCGATTATTACCCATATGGTGTCATACCCACTGGAGGTGCGAGGTAACCCGGTAATGAAATCCATGGTTATGCTTTCCCACTTCCATACAGGTATTTCGGGTTGAACTAGAAGTCCTGAAGGTCTTTGATGTTCAGCTTTTACTTTGGAACAGGTAAGGCACTTGGAAACAAAAACAACAATATCCTTTTTCATGCCAGGCTACCAGTAGGTGTATCGTAGGTCTTGATACATCTTGTCGGCTCCTGAGTGTACAGAGTATCGTGTTTTGTGCGCCTCATTCATGAGGAAATCACGAAGGTTATCGCAATCAGGAATCCATATGCGATTTAAATAGTATAGAATACCGTCGGATTTGGTTTCGATTTTTAGTTCAGCTCCACACGACAGCTCATCGCGTATGTCATTTTCTGTTATAGAAACATGTTGAGCTGCTCAGATTTGATCTTTGATGTCAGTTATGATTTGCGAACATAGAAGACGAATGGAGTTCGCATAACCTTTTCGACTGAGCGCATCAGCCACCACGTTTGCCTTGCCAGGATGATACCGAATTTCACAGTCGTAGTCATTGAGAAGTTCGACCCATCTTCGTTGCCTCATATTCAACTCCTTTTGGTTGAAGATATGTTGGAGACTTTTGTGGTCAGTGTATATTTCACACTTGGTACCATAGAGGTAATGTCTCCATATCTTGAGAGCGAACACAACGGCTCCAAGTTCCAGGTCATGGGTGGTGTAATTCTTCTCATGAACTTTGAGTTGCCTAGAAGCATGGGCTATCACTTTTCCTCTTTGCATCAATACACAGCCTAGCCCTTGCCCCGATGCGTCGCAATATACTACAAAGTCATCGCAACCTTCAGGGAGTGTAAGGATAGGTGTGTCACAAAGTTTTTGCTTTAGAGTTTGGAAGGCTTCCTCTTGTTTAGGTCCCCATATGAAGGGTTTTCCTTTATGAGTCAAAGCCGTGAGTGGTACAGCAATACGGGAAAAACTGGCAATGAAGCGTCGATAGTAACCAGCCAAACCAAGAAATGACCTTACTTCGGTAGGGGTACGTGGCGCTTGCCATTCCTGTACTGCCTTGATTTTTGAAGGATCGACATGAATTCCCATGTCATTGACGACATGTCCAAGGAATTGTACTTCTCCTAACCAGAATTCGCATTTGAGAACTTAGCGAAGAGCTTTTCGGTCCTTAAGAGTGTAAGGACGAGTCGAAGGTGTCGTTCATGATCGGATTTAGACTTGGAGTAGATAAGATATCGTCGATGAAGACTATGATGAAACGGTCGAGGTAGGGTTTGCATACCCTATTCATTAGATCCATGAAGACAGCGGGGGCGTTGGTTAAACCGAATGGCATGACCATGAATTCGTAATGACCATAACGAGTCCGGAAGGCGGTCTTTGGGATATCTTCTTCATGTACTCTGAGCTGATGATAACCAGAACGAAGGTCGATTTTTGAAAAGCAGGTGGCGCCTTGAAGTTGGTCTAGGAGGTCATCAATGCGAGGTAGTGGATAACGATTTTTAACCGTTAACATGTTGAGTTCTCTATAATCAATGCACATGCGAAACGTTCCATCTTTCTTCTTCACAAAGAGAACAGGTGCACCCCAAGGCGAGGAGCTAGGACGTATGAATCCTTTGTCAGTCAGCTCTTGCAGTTGACTGGCCAGCTCTTGCATTTCGGATGAGGCTAACCTATAAGGAGATTTTGCGACTGGTGTAGTGCCAGGTACAAGATCGATGCGGAATTCGACTTCCCTCACAGGAGGGAGTCCTGAAATGTCGTCGGGAAAGACTTGTGGGAATTCTTTCACAACTGGGATATCTTCGAGTTTCTTCTCCTTGTTTCCCTTTTTGACGACGTGAGTTAGGAATGCGACATAGTTCTTGCGGAGATATCTTCGGGCTTGAAGGCAGGACATTAATTTGAGTCCTTTCGAAGGGGTTTCCCCAAAAATACGTAGGGTCTGACCGTCTGCAAGAGGAATGCGAATGAACTTTTCGCGGCACACCACTTCAGCGTGATGCTGGCTGAGCCAGTCCATACCGATTATAACATCGAAACTTCCCAACTTCATAGGAATGAGGTCAACTGGAAAATCGTGATCGTTTAGAGTGAGGGTACAATTGCGTATAATAGAATTTAATGAAACGGGTTTTCCATCAGCAACTTCCACCGTTAGAGATTCCATGAGATGAACACGAGTTTGGTTGAGGCTAGGTTCAAATTCTAAGGACACAAAGCTCTTATCCGCACCAGTATCGAATAATATGGATGCATAACTACCATTGATGAGAAACGTACCGTTGACCACGTTGTTGTCAGCCCTGGCTTGGTTGGCATTGATGTTAAAAGCTCTTCCTCTGGCAGGTGGAGGAGCTTGGTTAGCTTGGTTTACCGGGTTTGCTTGAGCTTGGGCATGGATGATGTTCACCAAGCATGGACAAGTGTTCCTGAAGTGGTTTGGGTCCCCACAGTTGTAACAAGCTCGCATGGGTTGCATCATGGGGTAGTTGGGTTGGTAGTAAGCTTGGGCTGCGTGTGGTGCAGGTGGTAGAAGTAAGGGTTGTTGGGCTTGACCCACTATCTAATGGTGGGTTTGGGTTGGGGGTTGATTGCGGTTCATTCGTTGAAGAGTACGACACGTTTGGATGGTGTGACCCGCGCGACCATAGCTTGTGCAATGTTGGCAGGGATTTTCGGGAGGGTGATGGTACTGACAACGGTTGCGTTTTGGGTGTGGGCCGGTGTATGGATTTTTGAATGGTGCAGCTGAAGGAGCAATTTGGGTGATTGGTGCAGCAGTGATAGGAGGGTTGGTTTGAGTGACAGCAAAATTCTTGCCGTTACGTTTCCTCTTACCAGCAAACCTTGAGGATGAGACTGAGTGGTTTGTAGTTGAGGTCTCTATGGGTGCTTTCTTCTTTTCATCTTTGAATTTTCCGTTTCGAATACGATTTTCAGTGAGTTCTGTAGCTAACTCCATCGCGGCTTCAAGTGTTCAGGCGAAGTGCTTAAAACCGAGTCTTGGATTTTCGAGGGGAGACCTCGAATGTAATGTTTAACCAAACGGTACACGGGGGTGAACAAATTAGGGATCATCTGGTTCAGCTCGAGAAACCTCTTATTGTAGGAGGTGTGATCTCCTTCCTTTTGTTTCAGTGAGTGGAATTCGTCTTCCAGCTTTTTGATTTCGCTTCTTGGACAGAAGCGTCTTGTCATGAGTTCCCTTAACTCTTCCCATGTTAACGCCATGGCATCTTCGACTCCTCGCTTACCTTTTTCCGTGTTCCACCAGGTAAGGGCTACCCCAAACAGTCTTCCAGTTGCATAACGTACCTTACGATCCTCGGGACAATCGCAATTGAGGAAAGTGTTCTCCATTTCTTCAAACTAGTGAAGGAGGGCAGTAACACCTTCGGTCCCTTCATACTTTGGGGGATCGCAAGATTTGAAGTGTTTGTATGAGCACTTTTTGGAAGGAGGGTTGGCGACGCTCTGGTCTTCTTGATTGGAGGGTTGATGGGATTTGCGGTGAGAGCTTGTTGAACTTGAATCACGATGTCAGGAAGCACTGCGGCCATTTGTTTAGCAATTTGTGTGGCCAAGCGTTCATTTGATCTTCCTGAGTTTCTACCTACACGTAGTTGCCTAGCTGACATCTACAGGAACATACATAGGAAGATTGTGAGTTTAAGAATTTTCTAGGTGTCATGTGTTGTAAAAGAATGAAAAACAACATAATTGGCAATAATTTAACTACATCCATAGGATGTCTTGGGTTTGCTCATGTTTGGGCCTCCAATGTCCCCCATACCATTGCCTGTGTAGTCATGTGGGCCCCCATGACTATTGGGCTTGGTAGGATTCACATTGGTGTCGGCGGATTAACACGCGCATCACCCGAATGAAAATCGTAAAATATGATTGCGAGATGCATGGTAGGAGGGTGTCCAGGTGTAGACACAATGACAACTCAAAGTGGGGTTAGCTCATACGACGTTTGGTATAGCATGCTTTGGCCTAATAGGTCCTTTGTACTCTCATCGTTAGTCCCCAGGTAGGCAAACTGGTCCTTTATTTTGGATTTATACGAATGCCAAGCCTAGACAGTACGTTCCGACTACCGGTACTCGTACCCTTCCAGTTACTACATGCCCGTCATGAGAACTCACTTTGATGTGATTTGAAAAATACAAAAATCATTGCAAAAATCATGGAAATCGTGAGGTGTGTGCTCTCATGGATATGATATGTTATGAGGATATGATTCATGATGAGCATTGTATAATAACATGTATTTATGAGCGTGTTTGCATAACATTGAGTGTGAAAATAAACATGAAACATATAAACATCATGAATTTTGCATGTAACACATAAATAATTAAAATTTAATCGACTATAGTATAGGCTCTAAGGGTCTAATAACCTATCCGATATCCCTATATTCACAAGCTCTGATACCAATCTGTCACACCCCGACCCGCAGCGGAATAAAAGTCGGGGCATAATTGGGTTATCACCAAAGCTCATGACGTTTACTAAGATGTTTCATATTTATTAAATTCAAATTACAACTTAAATATCCAAAACAAAATTCATACAATTACAAGAAAAATGAAACTATATAATTATTCCAAAGCTTAAACTTGTTTATTCTTCTAGGCCTTCCTATGTGTTTCTTGTCTCAGCTGGATCACCTGTATCATGTGTAAAACGGGGGATATTTTGGGTCAACAAAAGTTGGCGAGTGAACCTTGATAAAACATTGTTACTAATTTCTTGTTTTATTTAATAAGGAAAATTTGTGCAATAATCACATGTGAGCAAACATATATGGATAAACAATCACAAACCACTTTGGATGAGTATATGACATGAATGATGATGTATGTGAGATCAAGGCTCAATCAAACGGAGCCGATCTAATGAGGCTCCTGATACTCAACCCGTCTCCCACGGGGAACGGATGGGCCTAATGAAATGCGTGCACTGAAAATGATAAATCCAATCCACATATAATTCACACAACAATTGATACACATTTGATCACGGATATGATGTATGCACAAGTGTTTAAATGAAATAAAAGGATTATACGACACATGATACACCCCAAAACATGATTAAAACGGGGAATTGGTAGATACTCAGATTGGGTGCGTTCTTTGATGACGTTGGATGCGCACGAATTTAGGATTCAATCGACGAGGGAAAAACTAGCCTAGATAATAACAAAATGATTCGATAAATAAATAAATTTTATTTGAGATTAATATTTTTAATTAGTGCCCTTAATGGGATTTTTAGATTTATTTTTGTGAGTTTAAGGAAATTTTCTAACTTTAAAAATCTTATTTTTAAGTATTTTTAAATGATTTTTCAATTAAATAAATAAATAAAAGAAATACAAAAAAGTTGACTTTTTGACCGTTGACCGGGTCTGACCGGTCAGACTGTGTTTTCTATGCGCTGAGTGAGGTTCGAACTCGGGACCTCTCGTATACGTGCACGCAGCTCTACCAACTGAGCTACGTGTCTAACCCGAAATATTCTCTATTTTAATTATATATATACTAATTAACTTTAACCTTATTTAGTTTATATAAAAAATGATTTAATATGGCCGAACCGGCTTCAGAGACCCGGAGTCAAACTCGGGACGTTCGGTTCGAGTGCGCACAGCCCAACCAGTTGGGCTGTGTGTCTAATCTGCTTGACTACCGAATTATATTTCTCTTATAAACATTCTGTGACTTGATCTGATTAGGTTCTAAAAATGTTGGTTTTATTTCTGAAAGTCGGTAACATGTGCGATTCGAACTCGGGACGTGCATATTGTATTTGCACACAGTCCACCGCTGGACTGTGTGTCTAACCCGTTTGAATATCCGGTTTTAATTATATTAATACATATATTCGACTTCATCTTCTTCGTTTACAAGAACACAGAACAGTGAAATTCGACTGTTCTGTTTAATCGATCAACAAAACTTATAATTGATTGAAATGAAATAGAAAAAGAAGATTACGGAAATAAGATGTACCAAAACATAGTGTTTTCTTCAGATTTCCGGCAAGAGTCGTCGGCTCTGATTTGTGATTTCCGGCTGAGTGAACTGTTTGACAGTTTTGATTATTGTGTTGAGCAATTAGATCACTAAGTAAGAGATAGCAAGAAGGTTTAGATGATTATACCGATCGGCAGTGAGGCTTCGGTTCTCTAGTGATATTCCGGCGAGTGTGAGACTTTCCGGCGACGTTGTCTGAGACAGATTCTGGTTGAACGATTAAGGTTAATACATGCCGAATAATGGATTACAAAGTAAAGAGTTGAGTATTATACCGATTAGGGGTAAAGTCTCGGTTTTTCGGTGGAAGTCCGGCGAATGCGAAAATCTCCGGCGACGTGTTTTGGAAGGAATAAAGCTTCGGAAACGAACGTGGTTCTGAGCGAAAGGATTTTCAGGAAGTTCAAGTGGGTATTTATAGTGGAAACAAGCTGAATTGGGTTTGAATTGAGGTCAAAGTTCGCGATTAAAGATTTCCGATGGTTATGACTGGAATTGAGTGTCGGCATCTGTTATAACTGATGTCGAAATCAATTATATGCGTTTCAATCAAGGAGGATAGCCAAAATCGCGGAAATGTCGGTTTTTCCGGTGAGTGCGAGTTTTGGGCGCGCTGATTCACAGGTTGTTGACTTTCGGTTTTATTATAAATGTTATTTGTTTCAGTATTATACACAAACGAAGTGTGTGGCGGAGCGGTGTGTTGTGTGTCTGTGCTTGCGGGTGACCCGGGTTCGAAACCCGGCGTCTCCATTTTATTTTTTATTCACTGTTTATTATTATTTATAAATTATGGTTTTTAAATTCTAATATATTTATTAATTATGTATTGTTTAAAATAATCAGAACAATAAATACGCAAGGAAAATTTATAACTGAATACTTGGTTATTAAACGAAGCGGATTTGGAAAACCCGTTTTTCGACAAATGTTAAACATGCCACGTAGGCGCTACATCATTCAATAGGCTTTGGCTTTTGTGTCATGAAAAGAGGAGAGGTAGTGAAATACAAAGAGGTGAAAATCAAATGGGTTAAATTTGAAAGAGCTCCCTAATCTCGTGAGATTCTTGTCTTTCGCTTTGGAAATAGTGATCAAACTTGTTTAAAATTAAGAGTTGGTGAGGAGTTGAGAGATAAAGTAATTATACTTGTGGAAATGAATAATTTAAAACTAAAGTATAAACTTATAAATGATGATAATTTTTATATAATGTCTTTTAAAATTTAAACGTTAACTTATTAAAGAAAACCGCTAGAACTGATTATCTGGTCAATTCGTTAATTTACTTTGTTACCTTAGGGTTGTTTGATAATCTTCTAATAATTTTATTAGATTATTAGACTCAAGTGCTATACGGGTTTAAGGATATAAAATTATAAATTATTTAATTTTATACCATATTCATAAATTTATATAAGTGATTTTTTTACCTATGTGATGCAACAATTGGTCATGGGTAAAAACTGATTGTTTTAGAATAAAACAAACTTTATATAGAAATTGTTCTATACTTTTATTTATCGTCATGATAAAACATACGGCGAGTGAAAACTGTCTTCTTTTCAATTTAAACGGAATCCTTTTATTTGGCGATATTAAACGAAATCTAGGGTAAACGTTCGAATGCCAGTATTACTTCCAGATAATATGAGTGCCTTAATAACCTGATCACCCAGTGATAGGACCTATAGTCGAGTTCCATTACATAAACAATTTTTTCGATCATTATTTCTTGATAACGTCACTGGAACACTGACCTTTGATAATTATTAATAGTTTAGCAAACCTAAAGATATAACTCTATTCAGGTCCAATGAGTATAGACTTGCAGCAAAATTATATTATGAAGATATTCTATTTTTTAAACCCGTGTATTACATGGATCTCATAACATTAAAAGTGTTTTCAAAGTATGAAAGTAAACCGGTTTTCAAATATCGAATTAACCTATTCTTTACCATATTTATTATTATAATATAAAATAATAATTTGTTTAATAGATTTTTTTTTACATATAGTAAAAAAAATCCTTTTAAAGAATAAGAAAGTTTTGTCACATTGACATTATTTGAAATTGTTTGTTATAAGTAGAATTGTTACTAAAATCTAATTATATATTACAGATAAGTCAAAAGTAAATCATCAACATATAAGTAAACAATAAAACATTTATTAGTATTAAGTTGTTAAGAATTTTTTTCATTGTTTTGTATCAACTAGTTAATAATAATAATAATAATAATAATAACATTAATAATAAAAAGGAGAGAAATCATGACATTAAGTAGACTTTTCTATTAACATTAGATTAAGAGATTAGCTATTAAATCACTTGGAAGTAAAGTGTATTTGGTTCACTAAAAATTATGGAACTGTTGTGAAACAACGGTCTATTAGCAACTAATATATGTATGTATATAAACATGAGAGATAGACTATAAAATCATGTAGAGAATAGAACATGGAGTATTCTTATTCATTATTCTAACATCATATACAAATGCCATTATATATAGGCACTCACATTAGTACAATAGTAAATAAGAGAAAATGGTTATACATGTGGAAAGTCACTACATAATGGATGGATTCATAGATAGGGTTATACATGTGGAAAGTCACTACATAATGGATACATTCATAACACTCCCCCTTGACTATCCACATGATGGAATACTATTCTTTAATACGCTTAATGATGTTGTCTCATTAAAAACCTTGCTAAGAAAACCCAAAGGGACAAAACCTCAGCTAAGGGAAAAAGAGTGCAACGCGTATTGTCTCCCCCTGATACTTCTGGATCAGGTACGTTGTCTAAAAAAACCTTACTAAGAAAATCCAATTGGATAAAACTTAGTGAAGGGTAAAGAGTGCAATTTATGTAAAACTCCCCCTCAATATAATATGTATCATTTCAAGTAACAAGTGCCTATCTTCTATAGAAGTTATTGAAAAACTTTTGTAGTGAGTGATTTGTCTCTTGATGTGCAATCTATTAATGAACTTGATGTATGATCTTCATGTAAAACTTAATTACCTCCTCTTGTAAGCAGGTACCATAAGATCTATGAATGTGTTTTGTTATAATCCCTACATTTACAAAACTAACCAAACTTGTTGATGGGTTAGTAAAATATGAACCCATACCTTTCGTACCTTAAGGGTATAGAAAATAAATGTTTTACTCATTTCACTATCTCCCCGTCGTACACGAGTTAAATCTTGCCAATGAATTTAATGGTATATGTTCATGTATAGCTAGCAAGATATATTAATACAGTTTGTATTGAATTATGGTACTTCATGACCAATGATCTTTGCTTCTTTGATAGAAGATGATAAAAGTCATTTTTATCTATATCAAATATTTGAACATCATTAAATGTAGTTACACCAAAAGCTTTGTCCATATGAAAATGTCCAACATTTTCTAGATGTATTATGATTGATGGATTATAATATAAGCGTATTGTCCTACGTATCGAGCCATAAATTTGCAATATTGTATTTCATTTGCAAATTCTTGCTTAAATATTTGAGCTCTTTTTTTCTCTTCGGGAGATTCAATGGCATCATCAACATATATTGCAATACTTGTAAACCTCATATCGTTCTTTTAATGAAAACAAATGGACCAACTTCACCATATGTATTTCTCGTTTTCGAGCTCACTGGTGAGTCAATTATATTGAGGTTTTGACATCAATGCTTCTAGCATTATCAATCCATGAGGGAATTCGTTCCATCTTATCCATATATGCATGTGCTTTCACTCTTCAGGAGTTTTGCTATATAAATTTGCCCATTTAACACATAGATATCTATATCATGTAAAAGTGTCATGAACACTTGCTTTTATCTCCAAAATCCATATTGTACCATGCGTGAAGGTATCACAATCACTGAGTACAAGTTTTCAATGTATGTTTATTGGTGCACAAGAATTACATCGTTAAGATGTTTTGATTCACCTTTAAAGAACTCAATTGCTTTAAGAAACTCATCAGGAGTTCAATCGTATTCAAAAATGAATCTGTATACAACGATCATATTGTTCTCGAGAACTTACTTTACATTAATTACATAATTTTTAAATCCTTCAAGAACTTGCATGTAAACTTTAGTATCTAAATGATATATAACATTTATAAGACGCATATCAATTCTCGCTTTCTATTACCAGTCTAATTAAATATTGGAAAGCTATTGCATCCACCACTGGAGAATACGTCCCGTCATAATTAATCACAGGTTTTTGCAAAATCCTTGTGCCATCATTGTTGATCCACATAAAAGACCTAATTATATTAAATATATTTTACAACTTTTTTTGTGGACTACTGGCCCGTAAGCTTTCCATTTCAATAGATAATTCAACTCTGCCTTATTTGCGTCGTTCCATTTTGGCCAATCATTTCTTTGTATTTATTCATAGGCAGATTTTAAATCTTGATCCTCATCATTTCATCTTTTCAAGCGCTATATATACAAAAGTATAACGATGTCGATTTTGTTTCAATTCCATACACTTCTAGACATGATATAATTTACTAAGAGCTCTTTATTTTCAGGTACCTGAGGTTCTTCCAGAACCATCATGACTATTGTCTCTTCAAGAAACCCTTTTTTTACTATAACCTCGACTTGACCATCTTCTTCATTACTTGCTCCAATTTTTCGAGAAATTTTTATTTTCTTGGAATCGACTAGTCTACCACGCTTCATGCGTGCAATAGACTCATTAATATATGGTTTTCTCTACTAGGACAATTAACTTAATTGAAGCATTAACAGTTGACTACATGACTTACTTAGTCATTGTATTTAGGTCAGTTAACATGTCTGGTGATTGATTATTTAATCTAGGTAACGAATTATCTTTTGAACTTCTTGTTCACACAATTTCGTTTGAGGATCAATGATAATTCATGCATACGCATTCCTTTTTCAACTGCCATTAATCTCCCCCTAATGTTGAAAATGTTAATTTACTTAAAGTAAGATTTAACGAACCATAAATAAATATCTCGTTAATTGCTCTAAGTATGTAATCATAAATAGTATTTTCACCCAACATATAATCCCAACATTATTTGAGTTTCAATGCGTTGTGGTGGATCAATTCCAATGTATACCGCACAATAAAAGGTTTGATCTGAAATATTTGGTTCCTGACCAATACCAACTATAATGGGGAGAAAGTATTACAACATGTTGGCTTGATGTGAAATAATGTTATCGCATGTAAAATCACATGTGCTCAAATATGAACTTTTGCTCTCTTGATTATTGGCTTTGCAATCAATTTGTAGACGTTTGATCATCGTCTTCAACAAAAGCAATTTGTGTCTAATGCATTTAGAAAGTTCAATACTTATTCCAATAATCATTAGTAACATGGATACTAAATTCAACGTTATAACCACCATAAATATGATAATATGAAATAATATGCTTGCTATCTCATTAGCTAAGCTACACACAACTTCAAGTTGTAAATTTGATGACCATTTAGACGATGCATCGATTTAAAAACACTAAATGGTATCATGTTTGGATATATACATCCTTCATTCATTTCATAATATTCTAGAGATTTATACCATTAATCGGCAAATAAATAATTTCCCTTAAGAGCAAACATAATATGTTATCAACTAGAAGAATCTTCAAGTTCTTCATTATATTTCACATCATTATTGACTCGGTGTGGTCTAACCGGTCATACCAATAAAGTAAATAATCATGATCCATAAACTTATGGTTTATGATATTGTATATGTGTTACTTGCACGTATGTAATACAAAACATAAGATATGAAAGAATGTATTATAACTTCAAAGTTCAAACCATCGTGCTATGTAATTACTAGTTTACCACTTTTAGTGGTCAATCTCATCATGACTATCACTATAATCTGATATTCGATCTCATTATTAGCTTGACTATCTTATAATTTCTGATAGTTTGATCTCTTATTAACATGATGAGTGTTGCACTTCTGATGGTCAATCTTATTATTAATATGATCATCATTACAATTTTCTCAATAATGCCCATAATTACAATGATGAATATATATTCACTTCATGAATCAGAGTAAAACCATACAATTTTTTACGGTTTTCCATTATTTTCTCAAACATATAGATATACAGTCGTTTCAAATCGTTTATACCCTTTAAATGATATTGCTACTTCAGGAGTATATTTGAGGTTTGACAAACAAATTTTTTATCCGATTTCCCTTATAATAAACTTCTCTTCGTATAACGTCAATTGAGAAGTAATTATATGTCCGAGTCATATAATATTTCTTTTATACTTGATAATGAGATACAAGGAGTATGACACTTTTGGTGTCAAATCGAAGCATATTTCTACTTTTCATGAGAATGACAATAAACCACAACTTTGGTTTAGTCGTTCTATTCAGTATTATCGATGCAAAGAAGTGATAGCATATAGAATACAAGGTATAGATAGCAACAAATCATATAATACATGGCCTTATAGCATGCCATCATATAAAAACAACTTATGATGGGCCTTTATATAATAAGAAACCTTTTTATCACTAATAAGCAAACGCATATAATTTATGTAATAACTTATTATGGTATAACCAAACATAATATCTTATATATTTTGAACACTTACTTTAAAACTTAAACATATATCTCTTTCAAGTTCTCGGATCATTTATTACTTGTATTTGAAAATTATAATAATGATGAATTACATAACATACTATTTTTTTTTCTTCTCAAATATTGATATTTAAACAATTGATGACATCATATAAGCAATCTATACATTTTACATATGAAGCAATAGCAATAGTCACTATTTTATACTAGCAATAGTAATAGTTAATATGCAAATAAATTGTTAAACATTATGACATGGCATAATGAATGCATTAGAGGTACCGACATCGCTAGAAAATGTTTCTCTAAAAACAACTAATGGTATCTAGTAATATTAATCTATTATATGAATTTCTTATATGAAAAATTTGTTATAGCATTAACCTTAGTATAAATACCAAACGATATTTGTATAATCATGTTATAACAATAATAATACATTGCATTATAAGTTGTATAGTTTATTTAAAACTAAATCAATTGATGTTTACTCACATAACTCATTTATATCTAATTATGTAAAAGTCTTTTGACATGCTATGTATTAACAATGACTAATGAAAACAATTAATTACAAAATTCATATCCATTTAAGTTATAAACTATGCAAAATGAAGATCTAGTACATACATCATGTATATATTACCACCAATACAAGCATATATACCTAATACAATCGCATTGTTTAGTTCATAAATATTGAGTTTCATACTTTTTAATATTGAATATTTAATTTAGTTGTTTTTCATGAATTCTAAAAACACATATAATATTCTCTAGATTTCAAATTAACTTCCTCAAATCAAAATAATTCAACAAAATTTTATTTACAACTTAACAAGGTTAATAAAGAAGCATAAATATATGATTATGGTGGCTGAAAGAATATGTAGATGAGCATCACTAGTTTGTAAGAGTCCAAACAACATATATTATAATTAAATTGACTAATTAAATGATAATCCAGCCAATTTAGAATAATAGAAGGGATCATTTGTAAAAGAGAAAAATAAAATAAATATTCGTAATATCGTCGTCGTCAACGAAAACTATAGTTATTCAATTAATAATGAGTATTAGAACAAGATGAATTAGTCAATTGTAATGTCATAATTTATGATGTAACATCTAAATCCTGATGAATACCAACATGCTAATATATATAATAACTTCTAAAAGCAAAGGAAAAAATATATAGATAAGAGTTCAATCATGAGACTACATCCTAAAATTTATAGTAATGATCAGTTTAAGTTTATATATGTATATTAATAAGTGTCACCAGTAAGATTGATATATCATCATCAAATATAATATGAATAATCATACGAAGAATCATACCTTTATTAGTAGAGATAGTTGCATAATTATTGAGTTGCTTTCTCAATGTACGAGATTGAGTTAGGTTGGAAAATAATGCACATCAAAAGCAAGGAAAAAGAGATTCCAATGGTGGAAAAACACATAGAGCACGTTCGTGCTGATAACGTGTTGTGAAACAACGGTCTATTAGCAACTAATATATATGTATATAAACATGAGAGCTAGACTATGAAATCATGTAGAGAATAGAACATGGAGAATTCTTATTCATTATTCTAACATCATATACAAATACCATTATATATAGGCACTAACATTATTACAATAGTAAATAAGAGAAAGGGGTTATACATATGAAAAATCACTACATAATAGATACATTCATAGATATAGATTATATATGTGAAAAGTCACTACATAATTGATACATTCATAACAGAAACCTTTTAATTGGTAAGTTGACCTAATTATTTCATATGAGTAGATAAATACATTTTTAACTTAATTTTAAATATACTTTATTTTTATTTTACTTAAAATATATCTGCATTGAATCCCATATCATTAGTCTATTCTTACGGATCACAAAAGTATGGTATATTCATTTTCGTTTAAATTATTATAAAAAAACCTACACATTTTACTTTTTAGCAAAAAGAGCCAATTTAAAAAATTAAAGTAATTTGCCACCCAAAAATCACAAAAGTAATTTGCGATCGACTTTGACTAACACAATCACTCCATCAAAAATTAGTTAGGGTGGAGGGGTAGTCTCCAAATAGAGAGTGATAAACTTTCTTTTTATTTAATAATATCATGCCATGTCAAGTCACCACTCCACTTCTCATTTTATACTCAATCACTAGAGGTGTTCAAACACTTAAGGTGTTTGATTTTTTTAATATATTTTTTTAAAAACATATTTTTTATACATACATTAAAAATAAATAAAACATACATTAAAAAAAGCAACGGTTGAATTCCCCACAAAAACCCCTTTACACAACACCCACTTCTCTGTTCTTCTCACCTGCTTCTCTGAAGCCATTCCCAAAGCTTTTATCTTCAAACAAGCTCTTTGAGCCCACCCCATCGTCTAGAATCATCCGCACTGTTGCTGTTTCTATTGGGTTGGAGGTCGATGAAGAGCTCTCTAGCGATAGTAATGATCAACAGGAACAGTGTAACATCCAACAAAAACGGATTTACCAAACCCGCTCCGTTTATTAACCGAACAATCAGTTAAAAATTCCGTTGCGAATTTAATGCCCAAAATAATTTTAAACGATACATAATTAATTATTATATGGGAATATATAATTAGTTTTTGAAAAACTGTTAAAAATAAGAAAATAAAAATAATATGGCCCTGCCGGGTTTCGAACCCGGGTCAGTCAGCCGGGTCAACACAACTTAACACTCAACCCTTTAACCACTGCGCCACTCATGCTTCTTGTTAATTAATGGAAACAAATAATACATATCATAATCCTCGAATTCAAAATCGGCGCGCCCAAATTGCAGTCGTCGGAAATACCGACTAACTCGCCAAGAATCGACGGTTACTTCAGTTATAACGTAAACCTTAAACACTACATCGGTTATAACCGATGTCTGAGTCCGCGACACAAGTTATAACCGCCGGAGAAATTCTAACCGACGAATCAAGTCGGAAATCGGACCAAATTCATCGACGACTTGCCTTATAAATACCCCGTCAAACCTCTGCAAGCTTTTTCGCTCAAAACCGCACCTTTACCCGACGTAATTCCACTCGCCGGAAAATTTCTGCACATCGCCGGAAAACCGAACCCTTCACTTCTGAGCCTTACTGAACCCCCTGAGCTTATACCGAAGTCACCCACATCCTTTTTAATCTTGCTGAAGACTCTCTGCTACAAGACACACGACGCCGGAATCTTTTGCTGTCGCCGGAGTTCTGCTGGAGAAAACAGAGGAGTCCAGTCGGTATACCTTACGCCTAATTTTTCTTTCTTTTTATTCATATCTCATCTGTAATTAACCTCAAAACACTAAAGAACACGATTAAAACATCGAACCAGTCGGACTTCCGATTCAGGTTAAAATAAACGCAGAAGACGAAGTTTCTGTAATGTTTAAGCATAATTAAAATCAAGTTATAACTCGTGTTAGACACACAGTCCAGCGGTGGACTATGTGCACAATAAACACGTAAATGTCTCGAGTTCGAATCTTGTCCCACGCATGCTGCCTTAATAAAAATGTCTTTTTTTTGTTAACCGAACCGGAGTCACGCTGTACATGTTAAGTTTAATAATAACCAGAATAATAACCAAGTTAGACACACAGTCCAGTGGTGGACTGTGTGTATGTTTAAATCACAGGACACGAGTTCGAGTCCGGGCTACCGCACCGGCCCGGATAATTATTAAACTTTTTATTTAAGACAGAAATGGAAATGTTCAGTTTGTATATAAGTATAATATAAATCGGATTATTTAACAAGTTAGACACACAGTCCAGCGGTGGACTGTGTGTTAACTCAACCCACAGGTCCCGGGTTCGAGACCTGTGGAGCGCACCGGTCCGATTCAGTAAAATCTTTTTAGAAATAAATTGATTTTCGGATTAATCTAATTAATATATAAATATAATTAAAAACAGAAATATTTCGGGTTAGACACGTAGCTCAGTTGGTAGAGCTGCGTGCACGCGTACGGGAGGTCTCGGGTTCGAGCCTCACTCAGCGCACACATACACGCATTCGAACCGGTCAAACGGTCAAAGGTCAAATGGTCAAACGGTCAACGGTCAAAAAAGTCAAATTTTTTATTTATTTATTTTAATTAAAAATCAATTAAAAATACTTAAAAATAACATTTTTAAGGTTAGAAAATAGCCTTAAACTCACAAAAATAAACCCAACAATCCTACTAAAATGGATTAATAAAATCCGTTTACTTACCGAACCATAATGCTATTTATCTAGGTTAATTTCACTCGTGGTTAAAACCACTTCGCGTGCATTCAACATCATCAACCGAACGCACCCACTGTGAGTGAATCTTACAACTCCCCCTTTTTAATTACACGTTTTGGGGTGTGTCATGTGTCACAAAATAATTAACTCGTTTATTTAAACTTGTGTCATACCATATCGTGATCTAAACTTTGATTGTTTATATTGTTGTGATTACGTATTTCATTTTGTCAACTTATATGAAATTCATTAAGCCCATCAGTTCCTCGTGGGAGACGAGTTGAGCAACGCGTGCCTCAAAACCAATCCATTATTGTTCGTGTGTGTATTATTGAGTTTATATTGTTTGTAGTTATGTCTTTCATATTATCATGTTTATGCAATTCATTCATTAGGCCCATCAGTTCCTCGTGAGAGACGAGTTGAGCAACGCGTGCCTCTAAACGATCCATTATTGTTCATGTGTGTATTGTTTAATATTAAATTGATTTATGAATAAGTTTACATCTATTTTTACTCATGTGTGGTTGTGCACTTTATTTCTTAATCAATTAAATAAACTTGTTCAAATGTTTTCCATAGGATTCACTCGCCAACTTTTTGTTGATCGAAAAACACTTTTACACATGATACAGGTGAACAGGATGAAGCAAGGAAAACATAGGAAATGCCTTAGAAGAAAACAAAGAAGCTTAGATTGATGTTTAGGTCATTGATGTAATTATGATTGTAAATTTCCATTAAATTGTATTAATGAATATGAAACGTTAAAATAAATGTCATGAGCTTTGATGATAACCCAATCATGCCCCGATCACCTTTTCCGCTGCGGGTCGGGGTATGACAAACAGAGCTTCTCCCCTGATCTCAAGATTTTTGTGGGGAATTTGTCGTTTAGTGTTGATAGTGCCGCGCTTGCTGGCTTGTTTGAGAGTGCTGTTGAGATGGTTGAGGTATTATTAAAAAAAAAGCAACGGTTGAATTTAGTGTGTAACGGTCAAAAATCAAATGGTAACTTCTCGGTGACTAGTCCACGAAATGGGGAGTCCCCTCGCGGCGAGGAGGTGGGGCGGCACAGTTGCCGTTCGGTGTATCGAGTCACCGAAAGGGTCACCGCATGGTGCCCCTTCCACCCTTATAAATCGATCGCTAGAAGTCATCTGTGACTGGCTTATTCATGCAAATATACTATATTATGAAAGTAATATTAAAACAAGATAAAAAAATGTTCCTTATTTCGGATGGTATATTCAAAAAAGGGCGAACTGGCTTTAATGTATTTTTAGAAATGATTTGCATAATTGCCTCACATGACAAGCTAATCAATATTTAATTTAATGAGTTTAATTATTTGAATTAAAATTTGAAAATTAAATCGTTTTGAAAATATTATGTTACCTTAAATAATAGTTTCCCACTCAACTTTTAAAAGCTTGATTGATTCGGTTATAAGTATGACAGATTTATAAACCAACAAAACACTTGCAAATCAATGTTTTAGCTAAGAAATAAGTTTGTTTATATTCCCTCGTTGAGCTAGAGCTCCCAGTCCTTTCTAAGGTAAGAAGTGGCTTAGTTGAACATACTGAAACTAAGGAGTGAAGCTACTTATAACTTGACTTAATTCTTTTAAACAGTAATTTTATCATACTTTTAAACCTGCCTTTAACGGCAAACCACTTTATATCTATGTATAAAGAGCCAACAAACTGGTGGGAAGCTTACAGAAAGAGGAAAACGACAAAAACACATTACAAAAGACCCGAAACATCAAAATCTAACAACTCTCCCACAAAATGTTCATGTGGATTCAAGAATTGGTCGAGCAAATCAAGGAAAACTCCTACTTGTGGGTAAAGCATCGTTCCAAACCCATACTCCTAAACTATATTCCTAACTTATGCATGGAACTGCTAGTGTGACAGTGGCGGATCTAGGTAATCCTCATAGAGATAACATTTCAGAGAAAAAGAGTAACAAAATCGAAAAACGTTAATTTTTTCTAAAATATACACTACCGTCGGAACGTTACCCGAGCATCAAGGGGCAACGAAAATTACCCCTAATAGTGTAGGTCCAACCCTAGGTTAAGGTTTTGTCTGTACCACACCATTGAGCCACCAATGACGTAAATTAATTAATACGCTTATACACACGAACTTATAAAATGAACGAATATAAAAAAGATAACAAGGTTCTATATGCAATAATTTTTTTTTCATATTTCAATTTTTATTAAGCGTTTCGATTTCTTGTAGTTTTTTTTATAAATGTTAAAAAAAGTAAACTGAGTCAATTGACACATATATAAAGCTTGGTTATTATTTAGTGATCAATTATTTTTAGTTTAACTTTAATTGAACAATCATGAAAGTTTGTTTTTATAAAGTAAGATTTTTTATTTTATTTTTTCAAAACTATTACTTTTGAAGAGATGATATTTATATAAAAAATACTGAAGATGACCGAAAGTAGTGGAACATTCGGTAACTTTAGATGTAGCTTCTCCATTTCAAAAAAGTTATATAATACCAAAATTATTAATATTCTAAACAATTTTTTACTTGATATGTTAAAATAAATAAATAATTAAATAAAAGGCCATACTCCTTTTATATTTTGCATTTGTTTCATTCAATAATAGGTATGTATGTATGATTGACAAAAGCATCATTTCTTGTTCACCAAATCTGCTTTCTTTCAAAACATGCACTCCTCCTCAATCAACACTATCCTCTTCTCTCTTTTCTTCTTCCTCTGCTTCAATGGATCAACAATGGCAGATTCACAAGACACCTTCCAACTTCCTTCTCCTCTACCCCAATGGCCTCCTGGTACCTCTCTCCCTCCTCTCTCTCTCTCTCTCTCTCTCTCTCTATACCTATATATATATATATATATATATATGTTAATATATATTATTATATGATCTGATTTTAATTACTTGGTATCATATGTGCATTTTTTTTTTATTTTAGGTGGAGGCTTTGCAAATGGAACCATAGATTTGGGAGGATTACAAGTGAAACAAGTAACAACATTCACCAAAATATGGGCAACAAATGGAGGAGGACCCGATAATCTCGGAGCTTCATTCTACGACCCGGATGCCATCCCACAAGGTTTCTCACGTTTAGGATCTTATGCACAACCAAATAATATCCCACTTTTTGGGCATGTTCTTGTTGCCAAAGATGTATCAAACAACCATTCAAACCCCACCCTCAAATCACCAATTGATTACACTCTTGTGTGGAGTAGTGAGTCTTTAGATATTGAAAAAGATGGTGAAGGATATGTTTGGCTTCCTGTTGCACCCGACGGCTATAAAGCCGTCGGTTACATATTTACTAACTCATCTGTCAAGCCAGCGCTTGACAAGGTTGGGTGTGTCCGTGAAGATTTCACGGACACACCAAACATAACGCTTGGTTTGGATGATAAAAGTGTCCTTGATATTAATGGGCTGAATGTTTATGATTCGGTTGGTGGTTTTCGGGTTCGAAATGAAAGTGTTGGAATTTTGAAGGGTAATTTATCGAATTCTATGCCGAATTTGAACCAAATTGAAGCATTGATTCAAGCTTATGCTCCGGTTATTTATTTTCATCCGGATGAAAAATATCTCCCCTCATCAGTTGATTGGTTTTTTAAAAATGGTGCATTGTTGTACCACAAAGGGAATGAGTCCAAACCGGACCTAATCGAAAGAAACGGTTCGAACCTTCCGCAAGGTGGCTCGAACGATGAGATATATTGGCTAGACCTTCCACTTGATGGTTCAAGCAAAGATAGAGTCAAGAAAGGGGATCTACAAAATGCTTGTGCTTATTTCCATGTTAAACCTGTCTCCGGAGGACTATTTACGGATATTGCCATTTGGGTTTTCTACCCTTTTAACGGGGGAGCAAGGGCAAAAGTGGAATTTATAAATATCTCTTTAGGAAAGTTGGGTGAACACGTTGGTGATTGGGAACATGTCACGTTAAGAATAAGTAATTTTAATGGGGAGTTAAACAGTGTCTTTTTTTGCCAACATGGTTGGGGTAAATGGGTCAGCGCATCGGGTCTCGAGTACCACACGGCTAATAAACCAGTGGTTTACGCGTCGTTACATGGGCATGCATCGTACCCAAAGCCTGGGCGTGTTTTGCTTGGCTCTGGAGGGGCGGATATTGGTGTTAAAGACGACACGGACAAGAGTGATAAGATGATGGATACGGGAGTTAGGGCGGTGGTGGTCGCGACGGAGTATTTGGCGCCCGCGGTGGTTGAACCACCGTGGTTGAATTATAAAAGAAAATGGGGTCCTAAGATTGATTATGATGTTGAAAAAGACATAAAAAAAATGAAGAAGGTGATGATAGGGAAATTAAAGAAAGCATTTGAGAGATTTGTGGAGAGTATTCCTAGTGAAATGTTGGGTGAAGATGGGCCAACAGGGCCAAAAGTTAAAGATAGTTGGAGTGGTGATGAGTGCGTGTGATACTTTGATTAGTTATATGTTTGAAAGTGGTTGATCAAACCTTAAAGGTGCATTCATTTTCAAGATTGTATGTTTTCTTAATAATATTATAATAGAAGTATAATTCTAGTGAATTTGTCGGCTCCTTTTTTATATTATGATTTTTGGGATTGTTTTTTAAACTAGCATATGATGAGGTAAATATGAAATTTATAAACTTGTGACTTGCTTAGTTAAATCGCAATTCATACTTTTGGTTTTTTAAAAACTATAGAATTTGTTTTTTCAAGTCTTATTTTTTAAACTTTTAACACTATGGTGTGTTAGCTTTAAGAATTAAATTGATTATTCTATCACTTTAAGGTCACAATTTCAGCCTTCAAAGTTAGTAATTATTTTCTTTTATGGTCCCATAAGAAGAATAATTTCTTTTTAACTTTAACTTTATTACTGTTTGTGTATATCTTGTAATTATTTACCTTTATGTTAGAGATTTTGCTTTAAAATTTTTTCTATTTATCGTATATATCGTGAATTTTATCAATAATTATATAAGTTTTCATTTTATTCGAGCTTTATCTCAAGTAGGGTCGTAGTAAGCTTGCGTTTCGCGGCGGGCATCGATTTTTCCGCACATACCCTTGTGATGTTGGTCAGTGTCGTTTTGGTTCATTATACAAACCAACTAAATCTGAATATAATATAAACTTAACTAATTACATAGAGACCCTTGTACTTAGGATGTGAAGGGATTAGATCTTCAATAATTCCATGCGTCAAAAGGATTATCCATGAAATTTGCATTGTATGTAGGGCTGTAAACGAACCGAACGTTCAACGAACAGTTAGTGAACCGTTTGGCGGGAAGTTCGTTTGGTAAACAAACGAACATGAAGAAAAAATTCGTTTCGATCAGTTAAATGAACGAACACATACAGAGGTCTCGTTCGTTCAATTATGTTCGTGAACGTTTGTTCATGTTCATGTTCATTTATTTATTTTGTTTATTAAACATTCCTGTACATTTTTTATTTTATCCAAACTTTTCATATTCTTTAATTCTTATTTATTTTACTATCCTAACAAATAGAATATGAAACCTCATTTTCACCATATTTATGCACCGTTCCCTTGTTCTTCTCATTATTCACATCGATGAATACTATCGACCCCTGTTCCACGATTAGGGATTCACCAATGTATAAAGGTCCAACACTTCTCCCCCGCCATCGACCTCTAGCCTTTGCCAATTTTGTTAGTGTTTGTTTGTATAACACCCTAAAAAGTTTTTTTATAACTTAATATATGTTCGTGAACATTAATAATCCCAACATAAACAAGTTAACAAAACATTTTATATGTTATAATACTGATAATACATAACCAGGCAAACTAAAACGGAAGCTTGAAAATTTTGACAAGTTCGGTACTTTATGTATGACTTGATCTTCATCAAAATATGGCTTGTGATCTCCTTATCAGCTGAAAATACATAACTTATTAGTTTCATGTGTAATTGAAATGAATATAACTTAAAACTTAAACAAATAATAAAATTTTTATTTTATTAATTAGTGAGTGGCGTCGGCGACGACAATATGCCGCGTCGGCGACGCCACATAAAAACGAGCGTCGGGTCCAAACCACCGTAGACAATGGTTTAGGGCGTCAGGTGTTTTACATTACGTCGGCGACGGCCATACATGGCGTCGTCGACGACGCTTACTGCAGAAATTTGGCTGCTGTTTGTTTATTCACCCGTTCGACCCGTTTCATGTACCGTGTATCAATTATAATCTTGGACTGACAAAGATTCGTTCGCAAAATGTTATTCTTTGATTTCGTTGATGTAGTGTCGTTTTCACGACTGTATTTGGCAATCAAACCATGTATGTATATATTTTCGTAAATTACGTAAGTTGGCATTTTAACAAATTTTGACCAACATACTTACTAAGTCTGTTCATTCATGTAGAACCACTGATTTTATTGTATTTTTATATTTGTAGTAAGGGCCTTTCGGGTTGCGTATGCATTACTTAGTTTTACGCATATTTATTTCCTTCTTACCAATTTTACCCTTTAACTATAATTCACCAATTATGGTTAATATATTCTTTATTTTTTATTCGCTTGGTTATTTTAGCGAATTCCATCGTTTATTCAGCCAAACCTTTGTCTACTTCTTTATTTTGACCCGTTTGGTTATTTTAGCGAAATCCCTCGCTTATTCCACCAAACCTTTATCTCTTCTTTATTTGACCCGTTTGGTTATTTTAGCGAAATCCATCGCTTATTCAACCAAACCTTTATCTACTTCTTTATTTGACCGTTTGGTTATTTTAGCGAAATCCATCGCTTATTCAACCAAACCTTTATCTATTTCTTTATTTTTGACCGTTTGGTTATTTTAGCGAAATCCATCGCTTATTCAACCAAACCTTTATCTATTTCTTTATTTTGACCCGTTTGGTTATTTTAGCGAAATCCATCGCTTATTCAGCCAAACCTTTATCTACTTCTTTATTTTGACCGTTTGGTTATTTTAGCGAAATCCATCGCTTATTCAACCAAACCTTTATCTACTTCTTTATTTTGACCCAGCGAAATCCATCGCTTATTTAACCAAACCTTTATCTACTTCTTTATTTTGACCGTTTGGTTATTTTAGCGAAATCCATCGCTTATTCAACCAAACCTTTATCTATTTCTTTATCTTGACCCGTTTGGTTATTTTAGCGAAATCCATTGCTTATTCAACCAAACCTTTATCTACTAACGGTTCCATCGTGGGAAGCCCCTCACGTATACATGAACCGAATTTTGTTAGGATTGCTCCATTATTTGATATACGTCACTACAAGGATCGTAATTTAAAATTTTACAAAGCAATAGACCACGTACCTTAAAGCTTTCCTTTTAAGCGTGTATCGGACTTGGTTTGACCTTCCTTAGTTCCACTCGAGTCGCCTAGATAGTGCAACCCAATTGTTATTAGGAACTCGTAATTCAAGTCTATGACATGTAAACTTGCCAATAATTAATCGCAAGTCCTCTTCATATATTTTCATACAATATAAATGTCAAATCTTTCATTAAAGCATTTTGTCAAGTGTCTCATGGGCATGAACGTAAAACTTTTCGTTTTCTTAAATTTATAACTTTATAAACCCAAATCTCATATTATTATGAATCTATCTTCATAGAATTTAGTCTCTAGTGTAATTTATCTATTTAGGGTTTCATATCAAACTAATGAAATTAACAATCTAGCTTCTTTCATGTTAAACATAAAAACCCACTTATTCACCCAATCATATATCAGCCCTAGCATATGAGTTATGCTAGCAGCTTCCCTGGTTTAGCAAACAATGTGAGTTTAAACACTTATTTGTCATGAATTCTATCATAAGATCTATAATTTATTCCAGAACTTAGATTCATGGTTCTTCTCTATCTATCATACTTCACCAAACTAAGAATTTCGACATACCTTATGATCTCCTTGATTAGATGATCACTAATTTCGACTCATGCACTGATTTAAGGCTTGATTTCTCTTCCTATTTGAAGGATTATGAATTTTAGGGTTGAAGGTGTTCTTCCTTCTTCTCTGCTTGTTCTGGTCGAGCTTCTAGACATACCCTTGTGTTCTTCCTTCGTCTCTTTTTCAGACTTATCTTATATTAATTAATTATATAATTAATTAATTTAAAATCTTATCCTACTTTAAATGTCGAATAAAATTCTTCTGTTTTTCTAATAAAATAATATCTCAAATTTAAATTATTAATGGGCGAAGGTTCAAAGGGTAACACCTACCTATCCTATGCAAAACTCAAATGCTGAAATCTAATTGGAATAATGTTGTTTGAGATCGACCTCCATTGATGTGGGGGATTGTTGGAAATTTGAGTATGTGTGAATGAAGTCTCGAACTTTGTCCCACATAGATGTGGGAACAAAGTGGAAGTTAGTTTATAAGGTATGTTTTACCTAACTAACATAACCTAGTGCCATGTTTTACCAAAACTCCTACGCAGGCGCGCAGGGGGGGTGCAAAAGTTGATTCGTTATTGATGATCATTAAGTCAATTTTCAATTCCGAAACAACCTTTTGAAGGTTATTATTATCAATCTAGAAACTGATAACTAATGACCATTATTTGGTCATTAAATCGGTGAAATGATGGCAAGAATTCGGTTATGGTTCTGCAAGTATAAATATAGACCAAGGCAAACCCGTTGAGACACACCAAAACACACAGTTCTCTTCTTCCTCTCTAATTTTCTCTACAACATCTCTGGTTATTTTTTCAGGCAAGTGTTCAAGTCCGGCAGCGCGCTGGTGCTGCTTCGGACCGGCGTACCCTGGGAACAGACGACGGATCTGTTTAAGGGAATTGTGTCAAACACAAACCTGGTTCACTGTTTCTTTTGTTTCTGTTTCAGATTTACTTTACTTTATTGGTAGTTTTACTAACAAACTTAAACATATTCATTTTACTAATTCTTACTGCTGTTGTCTTTTTTTAGAATGTAAACCCAACCTATGACTACTGGTGTTTCTACTGTCGTCTCTGCGATCATGACGTCCGTTGTTGCTGTCACAAGGGGTCTGGTTGCACCGTTGCCTCGCATGCCGAGAAACCTGAGAAATTCAACGGTGTGAATTTCAAACAGTGGCAGCAAAAGATGTTATTCTATTTGACCACGCTGAACCTTGCGAGGTTCTTGACTGAATCCAATCCTAATGTTGATGAAGGGGACATGGATGCTAAATCTGTGAGCATGATACATGCTTGGAATCATTCGGATTTCTTTTGTCGCAACTTCATTCTGAACGGTTTAGTGGATACACTATACAATGTGTATTGCAAAGCCAAGATTGCCAAAGAATTGTGGGAATCGTTGGATCGCAAATACAAAACAGAAGATGCGAGCACTAAGAAATTCGTGGTGGCTAAGTACTTGGACTTAAAATGATCGATGCTAAAACTGTCATGAGCCAAGTCCAAGAATTACAAGTTATTCTTCATGATATTCATGCGGAAGGAATGGTCTTTAGCGAGACATTCCAAGTTGCTGCAATGATTGAGAAGCTGCCACCAAGTTGGGTCGATTTCAAGAACTATCTCAAACATAAGCGAAATGAGATGACCATTGAAGATCTTGTTGTTCGTCTTCGCATCGAAGAAGATAACAAATTGGCTTTGAAAAGGAATGATGGTCCTGAAACTGTGAAAGCCAATCTTGTGAGCATGGCCAATCTTCAAAGTCGAAAAACAGTGGAAAGAAAGGTCATGGGAAACGCTCCAACCTTGGTCTAAAAGGAGGCGTTGGGAATAAGAAGTTCCAAGGAACTTGCTACAATTGTCAAAAACAAGGCCACAAGGCCAACGAATGCAGAAGGAAGGTGCTCGACAGGTGAACATGGTTCCTGAGGTTGATAACCTTGTTGCCATGGTCACGGACCTCTCAATTCTGGTCACCAAAGTTAATTCGGTTGGTCAAAACAACAAGGATTGGTGGGTTGATACGAGAGCTACCATCATGTACGCTCCGACAAAAGTATTTTTAGCACTTTCAAGGAGGTGACTAATGGCGAGAAGGTTTTTATGGGAAATTCAGCCACGGCCAAAATCAAAGGCGAGGGGAATGTGGTCTAGAAGATAACTTCTGGAAAGGAACTCACTTTGTCCAACGTGCTGTTTGTTCCAGAAATTCGAAAAAACCTTGTGTCGGGTGGCAGTTGAACAAGTTTGGGTTCAAAATGGTGATTGAGTCGGATAAGGTCGTGTTGACCAAGAATTGTATGTATGTTGGTAAGAGCTATGCCCTCAATGGAATGTTTAAACTAAATGTAATGGTTGTGAAAGCTATGAATGAAAACGCTACTACTTCTACTTACTTGATTGAGTCTTCTAATCCTTGTCATGGTAGACTAGGTCATATTAATTTTAATTCAATTCGTCGTTTAATTAAACTTAATTGCATACCAACATTCGATATTGACTCAAATAATAAATGTGAAACTTGCGTAGAAGCAAAACAAAAGAAATCGTCCTTCAAAAAGATCCAATGAATCACCGAACCCCTTGAGATGATACACACTGATGTGTGTGATCTAAAGGTAATTTCTACTCGTGGTGGGAACAAGTACTTCATCAGGTTCATTGATGATAATACATGATATTGCTATGTGTACTTACTTAAGAGTAAGGACGAGGCAATTGACAAGTTTATCTTGTTCAAAGCCGAAGTTGAAAATTAACTAAATCGTAAAATCAAAATTGTAAGGAGCGACCGAGGAGGTGAATATGTTTCCCCTTTTATTGATGTGTGTGCGAAAAATGGAATCATACATTAACTCACGACTCCTTACTCCCCTCAGCCAAACAGCGGAACGGAAAAATCGTACCTTGAAAGAAATGATGAATGCCATGATTATAAGTTCTGGTATAAACCAAAACATGTGGGGGGAAGCTATCTTATCGGAAAATTATGTGTTGAACATGATACCCAATAAGAAAAAGGATGTAACGCCATATGAATTGTGGACGGGAAAGAAACCACCATATAAGTACTTGAAAGTGTGGAAGTGTCAAGCTAAGGTGGTGGCCACATCACCAAAGTGCCTACTAATAGGACCCAAAACAGTAGATTGTGTATTTATTGGATACACCCGTCCTTATGGTCCTTATCGTTTTATTGTGCATGATTCTAAGAACCCTAGAATATGCAAAGGCACCATAATAGAATCCAAGGATGCATCATGGTTTGAACATATGTTCCCATACTTAAGTAGAAGTGAACCGAGTTCTTCTAGACCGGTCGAGGAAACTGTTCCTGAGGTTGAAAACAATGTACCTCGAGAACAATCTAAGACTGAGGAAGTTGAAATCAGGAAAAGTAAACGGCAAAGGATAGAAAAACCTTTGGGCCTGAGTTTCTTACCTACATGGTAGAACATGAACCTCAAACGTACAAACAAGCAGTACATTCCTCAGAAGGGCCTTAGTGGAAGGAGGCCATCAAAAGTGAGATAGACTCTATCTTACAAAATCACACTTGGGAGCTAGTGGATCTTCCTCAAGGATGTAAACCACTAGGATATCGATGGATATTCAAGAAGAAGATGAAACTGATGGAACCATCGATAAGTACAAAGCAAGGTTAGTGATCAAAGGATATAAACAACAAGAAGGTTTAGATTACTTTGATACATATTCGCCAGTCACGTGAATAACATCAATCAGGTTGGTACTTGCCATTGCCGCCATTAGAAATTTGGAAGTTCAGCAAATGGATGTGAAAACAGCTTTCCTGAATGGAACTATACAGGAAGAAATTTACATGGAGCAACCCGAAGGCTTCACAGCCATTGGGAAACTTGTAAAATATATGGATTGAAACATGCTCCAAAACAATGGCACCAAAAATTTGATTATGTTATGCTTGATGCTGGATTCAAAATCAATGAATGTGACAAGTGTGTATATGTGAAGGACACATCTGATGGATACGTCATTTTGTGTCTATATGTAGATGATATGCTCATTGCTCGAAGTGATGACAAAATTATAAAATCTACAAAGAACATGCTAAAAGCAAGATTTGACATGAAAGACATGGGTCTTGCGGATGTGATTATAGGAGTTAGAATCACACGAACCCAAAGTGGACTTTTTTAAATCAATCCCACTATGTGGACAAATTCTTGAGAAGTTCAATGCGAATGACTCCAACGTAGCTAGGTGTAACACCCTGTAAAATCGTGTCCAATAGTATAGTGACACGTGTTGTATTTTAAATAAAGTCTGTTAAAGACCAATAAGGACTAAATGCGACAACATGCTCAAACTGAGCCTCTGAGTGACTGTCCGATGTCAACATGCATAAATAAAAGCCTCTGAGTGACTGATATGTCAACATGCTTAAATCATTAGCCTCTGAGTGACTGATATGTCAACATGCTTGAAATTTGGCCTCTGAGTGACTGATATGTCAACATGCCCTGCCTCTGAGTGACATCGGAATCAACATGCTTATAATAAGCCTCTGAGTTATCCTTTGTGAAGTCCTAACTCTCATACGTGCCATTTGTTGGATGAGAGAGTTCAATTTTGTAAATATGTGAAATTTGGATGATGGAGGGATTAAAAGCGTCAACATGTTAATTTATACCTCTGGGTGACTTTTTAACGAACCGAGAGCTCGACAATGTCCGGGCATAATTCCGGGTATGCCAAGTATTGACTACGGAGGGCTAAAAGTGCAAAAAAGGTGTTTAAAAAGGTTTTTAGAAGTTTTAATAAGTTAAGGGGTTAAAAGTGTCAAACTTTGAAAGTGGCCAGGAAGCGATCGCGGCCGTGAGAGACCAGGCCTGGGTCTCTCGCGAGGCGCGAGAAGCCCTCTGCTGCAGAAAATTTGTTTGGTCTCCAAGCAAAACTCCAAAACCATTAATTCGAAACCATGGCTTCTCTAAACTGCTATGCCACGTTTTGGGACACTTGTAAGATTCTTCTTACACCCCTAAACACCTGGCTTCACCTCCTTTGAGTTCTCCAACTATAAATAGGTGATCAAGTTCACCATTTGAACTTGCACCTTTCTAAATTATAACTCTTCTCCCTCATCTGGAAGTTCCTAGCTGAAAGGAGCGTCCAACTTAGTTCTCTTGCTTTATAGAAACCTCTTGTAAGTATTCCTTGCTCTTGCATTTTCATTTATAGGCTTTTATAGCCAAAAGTCAAGCGTCTTTATAAAACGCTTTGACTTTGGTTAAGACCATTATGGTCCAGCCATTGTGTGAAATGAACATGGCTAAGTGATCATAATAATGTAGGTGTTATCCCTATAAAGGGCACCTCCTGAAGACCACGTTTGCTAGACTAATTGACGAGTCAAAGTTATGATATTAAAAAAGTCAAACATGCCATTTTTCGGAAAAATCATAAAATGATCTTATATATGTTATGAAACCTATTTTGACACTTAAACAAGTTAGTAATAATTATTATTATCGTGTCCTGGATATCCTCGGCTCAATACAATAGTTATTGGCCACGACCTTAGCACGGGGTGTAGGCATACACCCTTTGATGCTCATATGCAATATGCCCAAGACGTTGGGGATGACTCCTTCGTGAGTCCTGAGTGGTGTGTATTTAATCATGTCTCGGTTTCTATCCTGGGCCCTGTATGTATTGACACATATGTGAATCTGATACAAGGTTGCAAGGTCAACTTTCCCAAGTTAATAAAAGATTTTGTGCCGTTCTGCACTTAAAACCATTTTAAAGTTTTCAAAATGAGTCAGTTGGGTGTATTTGCCAGCGTAAGCTGACGTATCGTCCAAAGGCTAATCTGCAGGTACAATACGAAATAGGCCGGAAGCTGCTCGGTAGTGAATAAGAGGATCTTGCAAATCCTTAGATCTGCCTAAAGTCTGTTTTGTATTCTTTCCATGTACAATTTATGATCCGCCTGTGGATCTTCTATTACAAGCTTGTATATTATTTTAATTCGAGCATTTGGTTTGTAATAGTAATTTTACTCCAAGACTTCCGCTGTGCCGTGTTTAATTGACTATGATGATTATCCACTGACATCACGATACTCCCCACCCGGGCCCACCGGTGTATGGATTTTGGGTTGGAAATCTGGGGTGTGACAGGTTGGTATCAGAGCCAACTTTTGAGAGAATTAAACACTATTCTTCTTGTGTTTAATCTCAAACTTACACGTGCACATTCCTTAGACTTCTGAGTCTAGGCATTGACCTAGGATTTACTCATTTTATTAATAAGTTATTAGTATGTTTTTGAATTAATCTTTAACAGGAAAATGCCGCTGCGTGTGAGAGGACAAAGTGGAAGAGGAAAAGGTCCTATAAGGGGAGGACCATCAGGGCGCATACCCCCTCAACCTCATAATGCAGATGCTTACCAAGAATCAGGAGATTCGTCTCCTTGGCAACCAACGAGACATTCTGTCTCTAATAGACACTCGCCCTCACATCCCCAAAATTCTTACCACTCTCACCACTCCTATCATTCACACCATACCCATCATTCACATTCAAATTCTTACCGTGACGAATTTAACCATAACCATTATTTTAACACGCCTCCAGCCGATCAAAATCAGTTGGACCAGCCACATCCTATGGACGAGGACACTGACCCGGAGATGCCGCCGTCGGGATCAAATATGCATCCCATTGAAATTTCAAGTGATTCGAACTCGTATGCCGGATCGCCCTACCAAGGTCCTAATGAGTGGGACCAATACTGGAACCAATTCACCTTCGCCCATACTCCTTCTCACCACTCTCAACCACCTCCTGTTCAAGAAGATGTCCACATGGAACCAGTGGACTAACCTCAACAACCACCTGAACCACCAAGAAGGAAGCGTGGAGCACGTATGTCGGTACGTGCAGGACAAAGGTCGGGATCGCTGCCACCTTTGCCCAACTCCTACTGCACAGTTCAAGAGGACCCACAAATGGGTGGACCCTCTAATGTTTCACCTATAGTGGAACCAACACCAACACCTGCTGTTCAACCACCATCATCGGGTTATACTAACCCAATCCCCACATATCCAGACACGTCTGGATATGATCCTTTTAACCTGTCTACACCGGTAGACTATCAAGCATGGTCGCAAGACCCATACATGCAGGCTGTTATGCATAACACACTTTACCCATCTCCTTTCCCACCTACTTATCCACCAACTGGATATCCAACTTATTGGTACCAGTATCCGGTTATGCCACAACCACAACCACAACCTCCGCCACCATTTGAGGCTATTAATGAGGCCTTGGAAAGAATGAAAGAAATGCAGCAGCAGACGGAGAAAACGGAGAAGAAGACAAATAAATTCTTCAAGAAACTCTCCAAATTAGTTAAGAGAAAGAAGGATGAGTAAAGTCTATTCTAATAATATGTAGTCCCTGCGATGACATTGTTATTTCTTTAGTCCCTGCGTGGACATTTCTATTTTCTTTAAAGTCCTTGCATGGACAGTTTATTTCATTTTCAAGTATTGTAATTTCTATTGGAAAATTTACGAAGTATTTGGAATTATATATATATGTATTCATCCTCTTGAAAACGAGCGTCTCGATTTTACTTGAAATTTATGTTGTGCTATATAATTCCAAAAGATCTTAATGGATTGATTATGCCAAGTGGCGTAGACCACATGATTGGCCAAGAAATGATAGTTAAGTACGAAGGGGTCTTCTATTAGGATAGTTAAGGGAAGTTATCCTTCTATCCAGAGGTAAGGGACTAGGTCCAAACCTCCAAGGTCGTTAAGGTCGAAGGTGGCCGGGACCATTAATCAATCATTAAGGTACTCTTATGCAACATTAAGAAATGTTCATACTCTTGGTTGTGTGACTTGAGGAATCATACCAACCTTCAAGGTAAAGGACTATGTCCTAACCTTATAAATAGCCCTTGGGATCTGTTTTGATCCCGACTAATATCATCAGTGCCATGATAAATTAAACGTCCATTAGAGATGTATTTTATATAACCCTTGTGATCTATTTGATCCATGTTAAATAACCTTTGTGATCTGTTTAATCCCGGCTAAAAGCCCATGTGATCTATTTGATCACAGCGAATATCATCAATGCGATGATAAATAAAACATCCATTAGAAATGTATTTTATATAACCCATGTGATCTATTCGATCCCGGTTAAATAGCCCTTCTGATCTGTTTTGATCTGGGCTAATATCACCAGTGCGGTGATTAAACATCCATTAGAGATGTATTTTATATAACCCTTGTGATCTATTTGATCCCGGTTAAATAGCCCTTGTGATCTGTTTGATCCCGGCTAAAAGCCCATGTGATCTATTTGATCCCGGCTAATATCATCAGTGTGATGATAAATAAAACATCCATTAGAGATGTATTTTATATAACCCATATGATCTATTTGATCCCGGTTAAATAGCCCTTGTGATCTGTTTTAATCCCGGCTAATATCACCAGTGCGGTGATTAAACATCCATTAGAGATGTATTTTATATAACCCTTGTGATCTATTTGATCCCGGTTAAATAGCCCTTGTGATTTGTTTGATCCCGGCTAAAAGCCCATGTGATCTATTTGATCCCGGCTAATATCATCAGTGCGATGATAAATAAAACATCCATTAGAGATGTATTACCCTTTCGGGTTATGATCCATTCTATATAGCCTATGTGATCTATCCTGATCCCGGCTAATATCGCCAGTGCGATGATAAATAAGACATCCATTAGTGATGTAGTGTCTATGTGCCATACTTAAATGTCCTTTGTGACAAGCCTATGTGTTGTATATATGAAATTATCAAATATGACAATGACAGTTGTGACATTGTGGTCCCCTGTCTATAATATATGGACTATGTCCAGATTGTAATTTGCCTATGATGGTCCTATTAAGACCTAGGCCAAATATAGTTATATTAAGCCTAAGAGTTGTGATGTTATTTACACTAGTATAGGCAATGGATTTTTCATGTTCAAAAGCCGATATGGTTATTATACCATGGCTAAGAGAAATTTTTATTTGGTATATAGAACCAAAGCTTTGAAGAATGGCAAATTCTAATGAGGCACAAAGTAGCCATCGGAACGTCAAGGACGCCAAAAATCTAGCCATAGATAATAATGACTTCCAAGCACGCATTTATGCAGCTGTAGAAAAGGCCATGGGTAAGGCCATAGAGAAGTTAAGAGAGTCGAGTGCTACTCGCTCTAAGCCATTATCAATTCCACCATCCTCAGCTCATAAGGAGAGCTCTGTTCACTCATCAAATGCAAAGAGTGAACCTAAGATGATAGACTATGCTGATAGGTCCTATTCTTCTAAGGACGGATGCACCTACAAGTACTTTGTCTCCTGTAAACCCCAAGACTTTAATGGGGGAAAAGGAGCCGTAGAAGCCCTAAATTGGCTGGACGAAATGGAGACTATTGTAGACATCAGCAGCTATGCTGAAAGGGATGTGGTCAAGTATGTATCACAATCCTTCAAGGGCGATGCCGTAACATGGTGGAAGGCCATGATTCAATCAACAGGTAAAGTATACCTGTATAATCTGGGATGGTCCAAGTTTGTGGACCTTATTAAGGAAACCTACTGCCCACCACATGAGGTGGGGAAAATAGAGACAGACTTGTTGTCTCTTTCAATGAAAAACCTAGACTGTCGGAAGTATGTCTCCGATTTTAATTCTCTATCAAGGTTAGTTTCCTATCTAATTACCCCAGGCCCAAACGCATTGCGCGTTTTATTAATGAGTTAGCGCCCGGGATAAAGGGCATGGTAAAGGCTTCTCAGCCTAATACCCATAGGTCTGCTGTGGACCTATCTCTCTCTCTCACCCTTGATCTTGTAAGACAAAATCAATTAAGCCTAAAACCGATTGGAAAAAAGAAAGAGGGAAGATGACAACTCCTATAAGTTTAATAAGAAAAATAAAGGGAGATTCGGGTTCAAAGGGAACCAAGGCAAGTCGACTGTGATTCCATTTTGTAAGACTTGCAACCGCAAACAATGGGGACAGTGTAATCTTGATTCACAAGCTAGACCTTGTGGTATTTGTAAAAGAAGAGGGCATAAGACCCTAGATTGTAAAGATCTTAAGGATGTCATTTGCTACATCTGGAACGAAAAAGGGCATATAAAGACTAACTGCCCTAAGCTTCTTAAGAATAATAATCCAAAGCCTAGAGAGGCCAAGAAGGGGAATGCACGCGCTTTTCAAATAACTGCAAGAGAGGCTGTTAATGATGACAATGTCATAACAGGTACACTCCTCATTAACAATATCTATGCTAGCGTTCTTTTCGATTCGGGTGCGGATAAATCATTTGATAATCATAAGTTTAGTAAACTGTTAAATTTACCCATAAGAACTCTAGATAAAACTTATAAGATAGAATGCTCTATATCCATTAAGAATCATTCCATCCCTATCTCTCTTCTGCCAATGAAATTGGCGGGGTTCGATGTTGTCTTAGGTATGGATTGGTTATCTTATAACCAAGCCCGCATTGCCTGCGATAAAAAGCTCATCGAAATTAAGACCCCATCTGGTGAAATGATCACCATCCTTGGGGACTCACACTATGGACTGCCAGACAAAGTGTCGTTATATAAGGCATCCAAGTGTTTGAGAAGAGGTTGTGTCATCTATATGGCACAAGTTACCATAAATGAACCAAAGCCGAACCTTGAAGGTCAACCAGTTATCTCGGAGTATCCCGATGTTTTCCCTGAAGAATTACAAGGCCTACCTCCAGATAGGCAAGTGGAGTTTAGGACTGATATCCTACCAGGAGCAGCACCAGTGGCTAGAGCTCCATATCGGCTAGCACCAACGGAGATGAAGGAATTGAGGACGCAGCTAGACGAACTCTTGGAGAAAGGCTTTATACAGCCTAGTTCCTCACCTTGGGGAGCTCCTATCCTTTTCGTTAAAAAGAAAGACGGTTCAATGCGGATGTGCATGGACTACCGGGAGTTGAACAAGTTAACAATTAAGAATAGATATCCTCTGCCTAGGATCGATGATTTATTCGACCAACTTCAAGGGGCAAGTTACTTTTCTAATATTGATTTAAGATCAGGATATCATCAACTGAAGATTAAGAGTGAAGATGTTCCCAAAACATCCTTCAGGACCCGTTATGGTCATTTTGAGTTCTTAGTGATGCCTTTTGAGCTCACAAATGCGCCAACAACATTCATGGATCTCATGAATAGAGTCTGCAAACCGTATTCGGATAAGTTTTTCATTGTCTTCATAGACGACATACTTATCTATTCTCGTAATCAAGCTGATCACGAGAAACATCTTCGGTGCATCCTGGAACTATTAAGGCAAGAGAAGCTTTATGCTAAGTTCTCTAAATGCGAGTTTTGGCTTAGAGAAGTCCAACTCCTTGGACATGTTGTAAGTGAATGTGGTATCCAAGTGGATCCCGCCAAGATAGAAGCCATAATGAATTGGGAAGTGCCCAAGACCCCAACGGAGGTTCGTAGTTTCTTAGGATTGGCTGGATACTATAGGAGGTTCATTGAGAACTTTTCAAGAATAGCCACTCCTTTAACTTCCTTGATCCGTAAGAATATTAAGTATAATTAGTGTCCAAAGCAACAAGAATCTTTTGAGGTTCTTAAACACAAATTGAGCAACGCTCCTGTGTTATCTCTACCTGAGGGTATTTTGTTGTCTATTGTGATGCTTCGTACACTGGCATGGGCTGTGTGCTAATGCAAAATGGAAAGGTAATTGCCTACGGATAACGACAATTAAAGGTGCATGAAAAGAATTACACCACCCATGATTTGGAACTGGGTGCCGTTGTATTTGCACTAAAACTGTGGAGACATTACTTGTATGGCACGAAGTGTGGTATATACAAAGACCATAAAAGTCTCCTGCACCTGTTCAATCAGAAAGAATTGAACATGCGACAACGCTGATGGATGGAAACACTTAATGATTATGATTGCGAGATTCGCTACCATCCCGGCAAGGCAAATGTCGTTGCCGACGCCTTAAGTCGCAAGGAAAGAATTAAGCCCATTAGGATTAATGCAAAGAGCATTGAGCTCAAAAATAGCTTGAATAAAAAGTTATTAGATGCGTAAAAACAAGCCCTATTAGAGGCTAATATTCCTAATGAGGGATTAGGCGGAACTATTAATCAATTAACGCCTGGAAAGGATAGAATCCTAAGATTTAGTTATAGAATTTGGGTTCCAATCTTTGGAGGACTTAGAGATCTAATCCTCCAAGAAGCGCATAGTTCAAGATACCCAGTTCACCCAGGTGGTGAGATGTATCAAGATTTAAAGAAGAATTATTGGTGAATGGGTTTGAAGAAATCCATAGCCACTTATGTAGCTAAATGTCTGACGTGTTTGCAAGTTAAAGCCGAACATCAGAAACCGTCAGGACTTCTACAACAGCTAGAGATTCCCACATGGAAATGGGAAATGGTAACTATGGACTTAATTACCAAGTTACCAAAGACCAAAAGTGGTAATGACACTATTTGGGTCATTGTGGATAGACTGACTAAGTCAGCGCATTTCTTGCCAATTAAAGAGACTTGTAATTCTAACAAATTTGCTAAGTTGTACGTGGACAAGATTGTGTCCCTACACGGTGTGCCAGTATCTATTGTATCCGACAGAGATACTAGATACACATCTCACTTTTGGAAAAGTTTCCAACAATCATTAGGCACACGATTAAATTTTAGTACGGCTTACCATCCGCAGACTTATGGTCAAAGTGAGCGTACTATCCAAACTCTGGAAGATATGCTCAGGGCATGTGTGATTGATTTAGGTGGAAGTTAGGATGACCATTTACCCCTAATAGAATTCTCCTACAATAATTGTTATCATACGAGCATCAAGGCTGCTCCTTTTGAGGCCTTGTATGGGAGAAATTGCAGAACGCCAGTGTGCTGGGCAGAAGTTGCGGAAGCCCAACTGTCAGGACCAGAGATCGTCCTGGTGTCACACCCCGGATTTCCAACCCCGAAATCCAAACACCGATGGGCCCGGGTGGGGAGTATCGTGACAACAGTTGATAACGTCATAGTCAATTAAACGTGGCACAACGGAAGTCTTGGAGTAAAATTACTATTACAAACCAAATGTTCGAAAATACAAAATAATATACAAGCTTGTAATAGAAGATCCACAGGCGGACCATTAGAATGTACAAGAAAGAATACAAAACAGACTTTAGGCAGAACTAAGGATTTACAAGAATCCTCTTATTCTCTACCGAGCAGCTTCCGGCTTAATTTCGTGTTATACCTGCAGATTAGTCTTTGGAGGATACGTCAGCTTATGCTGGTAAATACACCCAACTGACTCATTTTGAAAATATTAAAAATGATTTCAAGTGCAAACGGCACAAAATCTTTTATTATCTTAGGAAGGTTAACCATGCAATGGACCATGCAGTAATAATTTACCATATCCCAAGCCCTTATAGGGTTGGGAGTATTTATCTGAGATTGCTTTCTTCTTTTATTTTTAAATAACTCAGTCGTATACAAAAGTACCGAGTGCAGATAGCTTTTCCCGAAAGGCTCTAGTCTGGATTATGGCATAAACTAGCCAATTAAATACTAACGGTTGTATTAACCGAATATTGTACATGATCATTACGTATAACGCTTGATTAAACGATGATCAGAAAGAATGTAGTTTAAACCCGACAAGTACTTGACTTGTATAATATGGGTAAACTATAAACATTCTGGATTTTGAACTTAAAATGATAAGGTTAAACCCGTTACGGTTGAATTCCGTAAAATAGTCACATATACGTAACTGTGCGCATAATAGCGATATCGGGTAACCGGATAAGTTATGGACAAGTTCTATATGCCATTATACTTTAAATAAGTGAAGATATTAGTAGGATATCAACTTGTATGCCCGTTGAGGTTTTAAAACGAAATTATGCCTTATAGGGGCATTTCGGTAATTTCGTATCGTATAAAAAGAACTTAAATAAAATTTAAGTTTATGATTATGAGTATTCTGGAAAAATAATTATTTATGATATAATATCAGTAGGATATCAAATATATGTGTATTTTACCTTTTATGACCAAACTATGCACCGAATGGGCATTTTGGTCATTTTACACATAGTTTATAAATTATTTAGGATTCTGAGTTTATAGTAAGCACCTACTATAAATATGTTTAAAATAAGTTTTAAATTCAGTAGGTAACAAGTCTTGGTCCACTAATATGGTTTAAAACCATACTATGTGCCGAAACGACGTTTATGTTGTAAAGTGACGTCTTTAAGCGATGTTTATGAAAACTGATGTTTGGATCAGATTAAAAAATGTTTAAAATATGTTAATTAATATAACATATTGGTAAGTAAGTGATTTATCTCGAAAAGATTTGATTAAAACTATTTTATAAGCCACAGAGGCTAAAACCGTCATTTATCGACATAGTTTAAAGACTTGTTTAAAAACTCAGTTTATAACTTGGTTTAATATCCCAAAAATCCTACTTATGATATTACATTAGTATAAATTCATTTCCAAGTTCATTACCATTTGAAACCTTGTTTTATGCAAAAAGGGCATTTTGGTCAAAGGTGGCATAATTATGGAACTTGCACATAAACTTGGATTCTAATTATGATCATGTAATATAACCTCAGAGGGTTATGCTATATTATATTATGATCATAATGCAACTTTAGATCAGTGGGTAACTAATCTAAATCAGGTCAGAATCGAAAGTCAAAGCAGTAGTCAAACCTTGCGACTTTCGGTTGCGAACCGACCCTAGAACTGAAATTGACGAGCCGAACATGTTCATACATGTTCTAATAATTATTACCAATTTAAGTGTCAAAACAGGTTTAATAACATATATAAGATCAATTTATGATTTTTCCAAAAAAATGGCATGTTTGACTTTTTAATATCATAACTTTTGACCCGTCAATTGGTCTAGCAAACATGATCTTCAGGAGGTGCCCTTTATAGGGACTAACATCTTTTACTATAGGTAACATCTTTTTTCGGAGCTTCTTTTACTATAGCCTTTACTATAGGTAACATCTTTTTTCGGAGCTTCTTAACCTGTCGATCCTCGATCGAAATTGGTTTCTCAATGAACCTCAGGTTTTCATCAATTTGCACCTCATTGTGCGACATTGCTAGCGACTCATCGGCTAGACATTTCTTAAGATTACATATGTGGAATACATCATGGATTCCACTAAGCTCCTCTAGCAATCTGAGCTTATAGGCTACTGCGCCGACGCATTCGACTATCTCGAATGGTCCAATTATCTTGGGCTTAACTTGCCCTTCTTTCTAAAACGCATCACACCTTTCCAGGGTGATACTTTTAGCATGACTTTGTCCCCTACTTGGAACTTAAGAGGTTTACGCCTCTTGTCAGCATAGCTCTTCTGCCTATCCCTGGCAGCTTTGAGACGATCACGGATTTGCACAATCTTTTCCGTGGTCTCCAGGACAATCTCAGGTCCTGACAGTTGGGCCTCCCCAACTTCTGCCCAACATACATGCGTTCTACATTTTCTCCCATACAAGGCCTCAAAAGGAGCAGCCTTAATGCTTGTATGATAGCTATTATTGTAGGAGAATTCTATTAGGGGTAAGTGGCCATCCCAACTTCCGCCTAAATCAATCACACATGCCCTGAGCATATCTTCCAGAGTTTGGATAGTACGCTCACTTTGACCATAAGTCTGCGGATGGTAAGCCGTACTAAAATTTAATTGTGTGCCTAATGATTGTTGGAAACTTTTCCAAAAGTGAGATGTGCATCTAGTATCTCTGTCGGATACAATAGATACTGGCACACCGTGTAGGGACACAATCTTGTCCACATACAACTTTTCCAATTTATCTGAATTATACGTCTCTTTAATTGGCAAGAAGTGAGCTGACTTAGTCAGCCTATCCACTATGACCCAAATAGTGTCTTTTCCACTTTTGGTCTTAGGTAACTTGGTAATCAAATCCATAGTTACCATTTCCCATTTCCAAGTGGGAATTTCAAGTTGTTGTAGAAGTCCTGACGGTTTCTGATGTTCAGCCTTAACTTGCGAACGTCAGACCCTTAGCTACATAAGTGGCTATGGACTTCTTCAAACCCATCCACCAATAATTCTTCTTCAAATCTTGATACATTTTGTCACCACCTGGGTGAAGAGAGTATCTTGAATTATGCGCTTCCTGGAGGATTAGATCTCTAAGTCCTCCAAAGATCGAAACCCAAATTCAATTATTAAATCTTAGGATTCCGTCATTTCCAGGCGTTAACTGATCCACAGTTCCGCCTAATCCCTCATTTGGGATATTAGCCTCTAACAAGCTTCTGCGCATCTAATAGCTTCTCACTTAAGCTATTTCTGAGCTCAATGCTCTTAGCGTTAATCCTTATAGGTTTCACCTTTTCCTTGCGACTTAAGGCATCGGCAACTACATTTGCCTTGCCTGGATGGTAGCGAATCTCCATCATAATCGTTAAGTGTTTCCATCAACCGACTTTGTTGCATGTTCAATTCTTTCTGATTGAATAGATGCTGTAGACTTTTATGGTCTGTGTATATAACACACTTTGTGCCATACAAGTAATGTCTCCAAAGTTTTAGTGCAAATACAACGGCACCCAATTCCAAATCGTGGGTGGTGTAATTCTTTTCATGCACCTTTAATTGTCGTGATGCATAGGCAATCACCTTGCCTTTTTGCATTAGCACACAGCCCATGCTAGTGTGCGATGCATCACAGTAGACTACAAATTCCTCAATACCCTCAGGTAGAGATAACACAGGAGCATTGCTCAACTTGTGTTTAAGAACCTCAAAAGACTCCTGTTGCTTTGGACCCCAATTATACTTAATATTCTTACGGGTCAAAGAAGTTAAAGGAGTGGCTATCCTTGAAAAGTTCTCAATGAACTTCCTATAGTAACCGGCCAGTACTAAGAAACTACGAACTTCTGTTGGGGTCTTGGGCACTTCCCAATTTATTATAGCCTCAATTTTGGCGGGATCCACTTGGATACCACGCTCACTTACCATGTGTCCAAGAAATTGGACTTCTCTAAGCCAAAATTCGCATTTAGAGAACTTCGCATAAAGTTTCTCCTGCCTTAATAACTCTAGGATGCACCAAAGATGTTTCTCATGATCATCTTGATTACGAGAATAGATAAGTATGTCGTCTATGAAGACAATGACAAACTTATCCAAATACAGTTTGCAGACTCTATTCATGAGATCCATGAATGCTGCTGGTGCATTTGTGAGCCCAAAAGGCATCACCAAAAATTCAAAATGACCATAGCGGGTCCTGAAGGCTGTTTTAGGAACATCTTCACTTCTAACCTTCAGTTGATGATTTCCTGATCTCAAATCTATTTTAGAAAAGTAACTAGCCCCTTGAAGTTGGTCGAATAAATCATCGATCCTGGGGAGAGGATATCTATTCTTAATGGTTAGCTTGTTTAGCTCCCGATAGTCGATGCACATTCGCATCAAACCGTCTTTCTTCTTTACAAACAGAATAGGAGCTCCCCAAGGTGAGGAACTAGGCTGAATAAAGCCTTTTTCTAAAAGTTCATCTAATTGCGTCCTCAATTCCTTCATCTCCGTTGGTGCTAGCCGATACGGAGCTCTAGCAACAGGTGCTGCTCCTGGTAGGATATCAATCCTAAACTCCTCTTGCCTATCTGGAGGTAGGCCTGGTAATTCTTCAGGGAAAACATCGGGATACTCCGAGATAACTAGTTGATCTTCAAGGTTCGGCTTTGGTTCATTTATGGTAACTTGTGCCATATAGATGACACAACCTCTTCTCAAACACTTGGATGCCTTAAATAACGACACTTTGTCTGGCAGTCCATAGTGTGAGTCTCCAAAGATGGTGATCATTTCACAAGATGTGGTCTTAATCTCGATGAGCTTTTTATCGCAGGCAATGCGGGCTTGGTTATGAGATAACCAACCCATGCCTAAGACAACATCAAACCCCGCCAATTTCATTGCCAAAAGAGATATAGGGATGGAATGATTCTTAATAGATATAGAGCATCCATCAAGAATGGAAGAAGCAGTTTCTAAGGTTCCATCGGCGAGTTCTATCTCATAAATTTTATCTAGAGTTCTTATGGGTAAATTTAATAGTTTACTAAACTTATGATCAACAAATGATTTATCTGCACCCGAATCAAATAGTACTCTAGCAAAAATATCATTAATGGGGAAAGTACCTGTTATGACGTTATTGTCATTAACAGCTTCCTTAGCAGTTAGCCGAAAGGCGCGTGCATTCCCCTTCTTGGCCTCTCCAGGCTTCGGATTATTATTCCTTGAATTCTTAGGGCAGCTACTTGTAATGTGCCCTTTTGCATGGCAGATATAGCATATAGCATCTTTAAGGTCTCTACAATCTTAGGTCTTATGCCCTCTTCTTTTACATATACCACAAAGTCTAGCTTGTGGGTCAGGATTATACTGTCCCTAGTGTCTTTGGTTGCAAGTCTTACAGAATGGCATCACAGCCGACTTGCTTTGGTTCCCTTTGAACCCGAATCTCCCTTTATTTTTCTTATTAAATCTATGGGAGTTGTCTTCCTCTCTCTTCCTTTTTCCAGTCAGTTTCAGGCTTGACTGACTTCTGCCTCACTATATCAAGGGTGAGGGAGAGAGATAGGTCAATAGCTGACCTATGAGCAGCCTTTACCATGCCCTTAATCTCGGGCGCTAATCCATTTATAAAACGCGCAATGCGTTTGGATTCAGGGGTGATAAGATAGGAAACTAACCTAGATAAGGAATTAAAATCGGAAACGTACTTCCAACAGTCTAGGTTTTTCATGGAAAGAGACAAGAAGTTTGTCTCTATTTTCTCCACCTCATGGGTTGGACAATAAGTTCCCTTTATTAATTCAACAAACTTGGACCATCCCAAGTTGTACAGGTGTACCTTACCTGTTGATTGAATCATGGCCTTCCACCATGTTAGGGCATCCCCCTTGAAGGATTGTGATACATACCTGACCACATCCTTTTCAGCACAATTGCTGATATCAACTATAGTCTCCATTTTGTCTAACCATTTAAGGGTTTCTACGACCCCTTTTTCCCCATTAAAGTCTCGGGGTTTACAGGAGACAAAATATTTACATTTGTTCTTGGAAGAACGGGATCTATTAGCATAGTCTATCCTCTTAGGTTCACTTCTTGCATTAGACGAGTGAACCGAGCTCTCTTTATAAGCTGAGGATGGTGGAATAGATATAGGTTTAGAGCGAGTGGCACTCGACTCTCTTAGTCTTTCTATGGCCTTACTCATGGCCCTTTCCACAGCCGCATCAATGCGTGCTTGAAAGTTTTCATCCTCTATATTTCTGTTTTCAGCTGTATTAGATTCAACATTTGTGTGGTTACTTTGAGCTTCATTTGAGTTAGCCATCTTTAAGTCTTGGTTTCTATATACCAATAAAATTTTGTCTTAGCCATGGTATACAAACCATATCGGCTTTTAATCATTGGATATAACAATCCTTTGCCTTAACTAGTGTGAATAATATCACCACTCTTAGGCTTAACATATCTATATTTGGCCTAGGTCTTAATAGGACCATCATAGGCAATTTACAATTTGGACAAAGTCCATATATTATTAGACATGGGATCGCAATGTCACAACTGTCATTTGTCATACAGACAATTATACATAGGTCATAAGCCTGTCCCTTAATGGACATATTAATTGGGCACATTGGCCGGTCACATTTGACATAATATCCGGCACTTAGGCCTGTCACTAATGGACATATAATAGGGCACATAGGCACAATATCGCTAATGGATAATTATCATCGCACTGATGATAGTAGTCGGGATCGAATAGATCACATGGGCTTTAAAGAATAGATTTTAACCCGAAAGGGTGATACATCACTAGTGGATGTTTGATCATCATCACACTGATGATACTAGCCGGGATCACAAGGATCACAAAGGCTTTTATGCCGGGATCACACAGATCACAAAGGCTATATAACCGGGATCAAATAGATCACAAAGATTATATTTTAATACATCTCTAATGGATGTTTTATCACGCATTGGTGATCCTAGCCGGGATCACATAGATCACAAAGGCTTTTAAGCCGGGACCACACAGGTCACAAAGGCTATATAACCGGGATCAAATAGATCACAAAGGTTATATTTTAATACATCTCTAATGGATGTTTTATCACCGCACTGGTGATACTAGCCGAGATCATACAGATCACAAAGGCTTTTAAGCCGGGACCACACATGTCACAAAGGCTATATAACCGGGATCAAATAGATCACAAAGGTTATATTTTAATACATCTCTAATGGATGTTTTATCACCGCACTGGTGATACTAGCCGGGATCACACAGATCACAAAGGCTTTTAAGCCGGGACCACACAGGTCACAAAGGCTATATAAGGTTAGGACATAGTCCATAACCTTAAGGCTAGCGTGATTCCTCAAGTCACACTACCAAGAGTATGCACATTACTTGAATGTTAACATAAGAGGACCTTAATGGTTGATTATAAGTCCCGGTCACATTGACCTTAATGACTTGGAGGCTTGAACTTAGTCTATCACCTCTAGATAGAAGGATAACTTCCCTTAACTATCTTATATATTTGGCCAAATATGTGGTTTGAGCCACTTGGCAAATCAAAACCATTAAAATCTTTTTGGAATTATAGCGCAGAGCATATATTTCGAATAAAATCGAGACGCTCGTTTTCAAGAGGATGAATACATATATATAATTCCAAAAGTACTTCATTAAATTTTCATACGAAATTACAATACTTGAAACAAATAAATGAAACTGATTGTCCATGCAAGGACTAAAAAGAAACAAAATGTCCATGCAGGGACTAAAGAAATAATGTCCACACAGGGACTACATATAATAGAAAAAGACTTCACTCGTCTTTCTTTCCTTTGACAAGTTTGGAGAGTTTCTTGAAGAACTTATTTGTCTTCTTCTCTGTTTTCTCCGCCTGCTGCTGCATTTCTTTCATTCTCTCTAAGGCCTCATTAATGGCCTCAAGGGTGGCGGAGGTTGGGGTTGTGGTTGTGGCATAACCGGATACTGGTACCCATAAGTTGGATATCCAGTCGGTCGGTAAGTAGGTGGGAAAGGAGACGGGAAAAGTGTGTTGTGCATAACCGCTTGCATGTATTGGTCTTGCGACCATGCTTGATAGTGTACCGGTGTAGGCGGGTTAAAAGGATCATATCCAGACGTGTCTGGATACGTGGGAATTGGGTTGGTATAACCCGATGGTGGTGGTTGTACAGCAGGTGTTGGTGTTGGTGTTGGTTCCACTATAGGTGGAATATTAGAGGGTCCACCCATTTGTGGGTCCTCTTGAACGGTGGGGTAAGAATTGGGCAAAGGTGGCAGCGATCCCGACCTTTGTCCGGCATGTACCGACATACGTGCTCCATGCTTTCTTCTTGGTGGTTCAGGTGGTGGTTGAGGTTGGTCCACGGGTTCCATGTGGACATCTTCTTGAACAGGTGGTGGTTGAGAATGGTGAGAAGGAGTGTGGGCAAAAGTAAATGGATTCCAATATTGGTCCCACTCATTAGGACCTTGGTAGGGCGATCTAGCGTACGAGTTTGAATCGCTCAAAATTTCGTTGGGATACACATTTGATCCCGACGGTGGCATCTCCTGGTCGGAGTCCTCATCCATTGGATGTGGTTCGTCCAACTGACTTTGATCGGCTGGAGGCGTGTTTAGGAAATGATTGGAGTTAAACTCTTAATGGTAGGAGTGATGAGAATGAGAATGGTGAGAATGATAAGAATGGTTTGAGTGGTAAGAATTTTGGGAATGTGAGGGCGAGTGATTTTTAGAGACAGAACGTCTCGCTGGTTGCCATGGAGATGAATCTCTTGATTCTTGATGATTATCTAAATTATGAGGTTGAGGGGGAATACGCCTTGATGGTCCTCCTCTCATTGGACCTTTTCCTCGTCCACTTTGTCCTCTCACACGTGGCGGCATTTTCCGGTTGAAAATTGATTCAAAAACATACCATAACTTAATAATGAAATGAGTAATCCTATGTCAAATGCCTAGACTCGAGAGTCTAAGGAATGTGCTCATGTAAGTTTGAGACTAAACACAAAAGGCTAGTATTTAATTCTCTCAAACGTTGGCTCTGATACCAACCCTGTCACACCTCGGATTTCCAACCCCGAAATCCAAACACCGGTGGGCCCGGGTGGGAGTATCGTGACAACAGTTGATAACTTCATAGTCAATTAAACGTGGCACAGCTGAAGTCTTGGAGTAAAATTACTATTACAAACCGAATATTTGACAATACAAAATAATATACAAGCTTGTAATAGAAGATCCACAGGCGGATCATAGAATGTACAAGAAAGAATACAAAATAGACTTTAGGCAGATCTAAGGATTTACACGAATCCTCTTATTCTCTAACGAGCAGCTTCCGGCTTAATTTCGTGTTGTACCTGCAGATTAGTCTTTGGAGGATACATCATCTTACGCTAGTAAATACACCCAACTGACTCATTTTGAAAATATTAAAAATGATTTCAAGTGCAAACGGCACAAAATCTTTTATTATCTTAGGAAGGTTAACCATGCAATGGACCATGCAGTAATAATTTACCATATCCCAAGCCCTTATAGGGGAATAAGTTGAGAGTATTTACCTGAGATTGCTTTCTTCTTTTATTTTTAAATAACTCAGCCGTATACAAAAGTACCGAGTGCAGATAGCTTTTCCAGAATGGCTCGACTCTGGATTATGGCATAAATTAGTCAATTAAATACTAACGGTTGTATAAACCAAATAGTGTACATAATCATTACGTATAACGCTTGATTAAACGATGATCAGATAGAATGTAGTTTAAACCCGACAAGTACTTGACTTGTATAATATGGGTAAACTATAAAAATTCTGGATTTTGAACTTAAAATGATAAGGTTAAATCCGTTATGGTTGAATTCCGTAAAATAGTCACATATACGTAACTGTGCGCATAATAGCGATATCGGGTAACTGGATAAGTTATGGACAAGTTCTATATGCCATTATACTTTAAATAAGTTAAGATATTAGTAGGATATCAACTTGTATGCCCGTTGAGGTTTTAAAATGAAATTATGCCTTATAGGGGCATTTCGGTAATTTTGTATCGTATAAAAAGAACTTAAATAAATTTAAGTTTATGATCATGAGTATTCTGGAAAAATAATTTATTTATGAAATAATATCAGTAGGATATCAAATATATGTGTATTTTACCTTTTATGACCAAACTATGCACTGAAGGGGTATTTTGGTCATTTTACACATAGTTTATAAATTATTTGGGATTCCGAGTTTATAGTAAGTTCCTACTGTAAATATGTTTAAAATAAGTTTCAAATTCAGTAGGTAACAAGTCTTGGTCCACTAATATGGTTTAAAACCATACTATGTGCCGAAACGGCGTTTATGTCGTAAAGTGACGTCTTTAAGCGATGTTTATGAAAACTGATGTTTGGATCAGATTAAAAATGTTTAAAATATGTTAATTAATATAACATATTGGTAAGTAAGTGATTTATCTCGAAAATATTTGATTAAAACTATTTTATAAGCCACAGGGGCTAAAACCGTCATTTATCGACATAGTTTAAGGACTTGTTTAAAAACTCAGTTTATAACTTGGTTTAATATCCCAAATAATTCTATTTATGATATTACATTAGTAGAAATTCATTTCCAAGTTCATTACCATTTGAAACCTTGTTTTATGCAAAAAGAACATTTTGGTCAAAGATGGCATAATTATGGAACTTGCACATAAACTTGGATTCTGATTATGATCATGTAATATAACCTCAGAGGGTTATGCTATATTATATTATGATCATAATGCAACTTTAGATCAGTGGGTAACTGAAGAAACCCTAGATCAACTAGACCGAAATCAAAGTAGATCTATGGAATGGGCTCTGCATAAAAGGGTTAACCCTCCATTTGGTTTCACGATGGATGCTGAATAGAACAATACTCCGGATGATCCTGCAAAACAGAACACCGTTAGCTCGCCACGGGGAGAAGGGGATTCTCTCCGTGACCACCCTCCGGCGTGAGAATAAATACAGGTAGTCGGAAGTAAGTATTATAAGTGAGAGAGTAGTTGAGTGTGAATACCTTTCCTTGAACTCCAAGTTACTTATTTATAGCCGGTGTTTGCGCCAAAAAGAGAGATTGTTAACGTTAACAGAATCTTTTGTTATTCCGTTAGCGTTTGTTGGCAATCTGTTAGTGCACACGGATCGTGAGCTCATCAGCGGTTAGGGAGGCGCCACGTGTCAACATGAGATCACTACATCTTATGAATGTGAGCATGCCATCACCGTGATCTTCCTCAGCCGTCTAGATGCTGCCATGTGTCAATTCGGTTATAACCGAAAAGATGCTTGCACGTTTGGGTGTTAATGGCTTCTAGAATGTTTCACAGCTATTATCCATCTATCATTCGCCACGTGTACATTCTGTTACAACAGAAAAGATTCTCCTTTCTTCTGCACCACATAAAGGATTTAGCTAAGAGAAAGTTTCAGGATTTACTGTTTCCTTGCGCAAGAAGCGCAAGTGAGTTAACTGATCTTCCTTCTTTTCCTTGTTGCTTGGCTTAACGTTTGGTGGATGCTTGATTTGATATAAATACATGCGCAAGGTTTGCGCATGGAGCATTATTAAGTAAGAATGTTCAAGGTTAACTTTGAACCTTGCGCGAGCCCGCGCAAGGTAGTTAAATGAAGCATTTATCGGACAAGAATGTTCAAGATTAACTTTGAACTTTGCGTGAGCCCGCGCAAGGTAGTTAAATGAAGCATTAATGTTCAAGATTAACTTTGAACCTTGCGCGAGCCCGCGCAAGGTAGTTAAATGAAGTATTTATCGGACAAGAATGTTCAAGATTAACTTTGAACCTTGCGCGAGCCCGCGCAAGGTAGTTAAATGAAGCATTATCAAACAAGAATGTTCAAGCTTAACTTTGAACCTTGCGCAAGCCCACGCAAGGTAGTTAAATGAAGCGTTTATCCAAAGAGGGTGTTCAAGGTTAACTTTGAACCTTGCGCGAGCCTGCGCAAGGTAGTTAAATGAAGCTTTCCTCTCTTGGATATTTGGCATAAAGTTCTAATAAATCTTATTTTGGCAAAGAAGTCTACGCACATTTTCTTTAGAAGTTATTAATGGGTATGGTTTCCTTGATTGGAGCAAGGTTTTTGGGACCATACCCCTTCAAGTCCCCCCAGTCCAGTGTTGCTCCTATGTAAGAATAAAAAGTAGGTGGAGCTGGACTTAAGATAAATGTGTTGCGCTAGGTAAGGACTAGTTTTTTGTTGCTTTATGCATCTTGTGTCGTAAGTAAATTTTGAAAAAGTATTTGAATTTCAAATATGCTTAGACACGTGTCACTTATCTGGGTGGTGTAGTTGGTGACGACGCATGTTCTTGAGACGTGGTGGTACTGTTGACAGACTCTCAACAGTACTTGTCTTACCGTATTTAATGGTTTTTAGCGGCACTCGCGCCCGTGGAGCAGTTACTGTTCCCCACTCGCCCCTGCGGTTACTTGGGGAAATGTGACGGCCGTAAAAGTGCTGCAGTCAAATCGTGCATTAATTGTGGTTAGTATATAAAGGGATCAATGATCCATTTGCTTCCTCACCCAATCTTGAGAGAAATTTGCGTTCAAAAATTCTGGCGACCCTCAAAGCTTTCTAAGTTTTCCTTAAAGTTCAAGTTATGGCTACCGGTGCAAGCTCTGCTGAGATGTCGTCTTCAAGTTTGCCACCGCTAAATTGGTCGAAAAAAGATTTTGATAATCTTGCCACCAACTTCCTTTTCGCTTCGTCCTGGAAAGCGTTTCTTCCGGAGGTGAATGCCACGGCGGCTGATGCACCGGCCGGCTTTATTACATTATTCTACGATTATTTTGCCGAAGGGAACTTCCGGCTGCCGGTGACCCATTTCTTGCTGGAAATTCTTGATTTTTACAAGATTCATATTTCTCAGTTGAGCCCGATGGGAATGGTGAGGCTCCGCATTTCAAGTTCGTCTGCCGATCGATGCAGATCTTGCTGTCGGTCGAGAAGTTTAGAGTTTTCTACCAGCTGCACTGCTCGTTGGGTTTTTATTCGTTCTAACAGCGTGTGCAAGCCAAGCGTTTGTTGCTGGTGCCGCCGAAGTCCTACCATGACTGGAAGCAGAAATTTTTCTTTATCAAGGCGGCGGTGATCCCGATGAAGATGACATTCCGGGGCAGTGATGAGATTGAGCTGGAGACCCTTCCCATACCTGCCGACGAGGTATGGTATCAAGATATTAAGGAGGTGCCCAATATTGTTTTACCGGAGAGGGCACTCATTGCTGCTCGGATGGGTATTTTTTTTGGAAGAAGGAACACCGAGAAAAACCGGTGTATACAGAAGATGGGGCGGGTATGTAACCTTTTAACTTCTTAGCAATATCTTTCAATGGGTGTGCACTGATGCAAAAATGTTTGCTATGTAGTTGCGCCTCTCTACTTGGTCTCTTTCAAGAGAGAGAATGGAAAAATGGCCGCCGTGCCTATTGCTAACGGTGAGGACACTTGGTTCTCACAAATCTTGGGGAACTTTGAGTTGCCCAAGCAGGAGGATCTGGAGGCGCAACCTTGTTCGGAGACTAGTAAATAAGTCTATACAAAGCCTAAGTTGATATTGCAATATAACTTAATGGCTCAACCTTTACTCAATATGATTGATTATGCAGGTGATTTGCTGAACTTGGGCGTAGGCCCTGATTCGAAGAAGAAGAAGAAGAAACCAACTGCTGCTGCAGCTGCTGCGCCTCCCCCTTCCAACCCAGAGAAAAAAACCAAGCCACCAGCTGGTGTGAAAGCTGAGGGCAAGAAAGGTACATTTCCCGTATCTGACTCTCGGTGCAATTATGTGGTGGTGTCGGAGTCACTAGAGGGTCTTGCGCCTATAGGTTTGAAGAAACCAAAGCCAGAACCCGTTGACACCTCATCTCTTCCTGCTGCGAACCCAGATGATCCTTTGTAAATACCTTCAAGCCCGGAAGAGGCGTTGAAGCGTACTAGGAAGAGGAAGGAGGTGGAAACTAAAATTCCTGCGCCAACCAAGGTTGCGCGCCCACGTATTGGTAAGAAGGGCAATCTGGATGCCTTTGTAAAGAAGTTCTCACCTGGTACGTCTAGTTTGTTGCGCATTTCTGTCATAAAAGTTGCGCAGAATCTGATACTTGTTATTTGTTGATATGTTTTGCAGAGAAAATGGTGAAGGCTGCGCCGGCCACCTCATCTGTTATATCATCGCTGCGAAGGCCTGAGAATGTTGAGGGAGATGCGGGGCAAGAAACTCCTGTTCCTGAAGCCGACCCCATCGTCCCGGAACACATTGAGAAGGTGGCTCCAGAAGAAGAGCCCAAAAATTTTGATACTGAGAATCCTGCTGGCGAGCAGGTTAAAGATACGGCTACAGATCAAGGTTGATTTCTAAGGAAGCCGGACCTTCAACACAAGGCGAAGGCTTTGTGTTTGTTGAGGATTCGGAGGAGGAATCGCCCATTCGCCCAGAGGCGACGCCTGAGGATTACTATTATCGCTCTTATTCTGAGAGGCGGGCCTCTGCGATTCATCAGCCTGTGTGGAAGGTTAAGCAGGGCGATGTTTTTACCGATTGGCACTCCTGTAGGGAGTGGTATAAGGGTATCTTCCCGCCGGCGGAGGTGAAGCGCCAGAAGGAAAAAGACCATGAAGTCACTTACGAGTCATATCTGCAAGAGTCTGCCCTTGCCTCGTCCACCATAAATAGAATTGTGCGCGAATGGCGCAGTATGAACAAGGAGGGGGACGAGGTTGAGCTTGAGAAAGTGAGGGCTAAGCTTGAGAAGGTGAAGACATTGAAGATGCTTGTTGATTTTGAGGCGGAAAAGGCCCAATTTGAGAAGGAGAAGAAGACTGAAGAATGGGTTGCGTTGTCTTGGAAGCGCAAGCGTGAGGCGTCTGCTGCGCAATATGCGGACGAGCGCAAGCGCTTTGTGGAGGCTTGCGAGCGTGATAATAAAGAAAAAATTTCTCTGCGCAACGAGATTGAGAAACTCAAAAAAGAGAAAGCTGATGCAATTGCGGCAGCAGAAGAAGCGCGCTCACACCGAGAAAGAAGCGAGCAAAATGAGGTATTAACCAAAATGACTCTCTTTCTTAAGAATAAAGAAATTGATGATCAAACTGCTATGCTTTTTGACCAAGAGCGGTTGCAAGCTGAGGTTGACAATTTGAAAAAAGATGTCAACCTGCACCGAACAGAGAAAGCCGAGTTGATCCGCCGTTTGACTGAAGGCGATCAAAAACTTAACGATACGGAGGTCGCTCGCGCTACTGCAGAAAGCTTGACCGAATCCCTCATGAACCAGCTTACCTGGTTGCGGGAGTATGGGATTGTGGAGGTAATATTCACTTTTCTTTATTCGTCTGGTTTGATTGTCGCAACATATACTAATTGTATTTATGTACAGATCGCAAATGCCATCCTTAACTCTACGGAGTTGGATGAGAGAGTGGCAGAATTAATGGTGGCGGCGCGCAATGATGGGCACGCCGAGGGCTATAGAGAATGTACTTTGCACGTGGCCCATGCGCTGAAGATGGAATGGGATACAAGCCGTGCTGCCACGCATGGGCTAAATACTGCCGCCATTTATTCTGCTGCCAAGGAAAAATATGATCAATTGCAAATTCCGATTATGGACCATGTGGACGCCGCGCTGCAGTAAGACGACTTTGTTGATAAGCTAAAGGAGATTTTTTCTTCAGCAGAGAAGCAGGCGGGAACCAAGTCCATAGAATAGGATATTTGTAATTTTTACTGTATGATAACTTGTAACGTTGCGCTTTTGCGCAAGTATCGTGAATATAATATATTTCAGTTTTACAATGTTTGCATGGAACCAATTACTTGTTTAGGATAGACAAATGAACAATTTATTTTCTCATGTGTGAGCGTAAATATTAAATTAGCTTGTCGCTCATGAGTTTGTGTTTTTGTTTATCCAAAGGAATTGCATGCATTTTGTAAATGAACATATATAAGACTGTAAATAGTGGCAAAGTATTTTATTCATACTGACAAAGCGCAAGGCTATGGTTGCCACTAAGATTACATAACAAAATAAAGTAAGCAGTCTCGTTAAGCAACTCTCAGAAGTTGCTTATGTAACATTTGTCAAAAACGGGTTTTCCAAACCCGCTTCGTTTGTAATCGAATATCAAGTTATAAATGTTTCGTTGCGTATTTACGTTTATTTTAATTTTAAACGATGCATAATTAATAAACAAATTAGTATTTAAAAACTATAATTAATAAAAAGTGAAAATAAAATAAATAAAAAAAAGAAAACCGGCTGCCGGGATTCGAACCCGGGTCAGCCGGGTGAGTCAAAGCTTTAACTCGCGTACATATAACCACTCCGCCACTTGATGTTTTTGTGAGTTCTAGGAAACAATTAAAACTTATGAACAACCATGAATCAACCTGTTGCGCCAAACTGAAACCGTAATCGGCTTCCAACCGTCCAAAACGTTTGAGTGATCGCGGATTCTAGATTATAACCGATGCACCGACGATCCTAATCAATTCAGTCTTGAATTAACTTGAATTCTGGTGATGTTCTGTTTTCATAACCGAAGATATTCATTTCCTGAATTACTCCAACAATAGCACCCTCTCGCGACTCAAACTCATCCGCAGAACCTCCAATTTCACTTTCGCTCTACTTTCAGTTCGTCGGAAAAGCTTTTTGAACTCGCCGGACTTTCGCCGGAAAACCGTGTCTTCCATCAAATCAGTAAGTTTCTCAATTCTTTCATCGTCTATCAGTTGTTAAGCTTTTGCTAACTCAAACCCTTCAATCAGAATCAGTTCCAGGCGACGATATCGGATAATCATCATTCGCCGGAAAATCTCTGAGAATTTCTAGAACTCGCTGTGAAACGGTATAAACCTTTAAACATTCTGATAACTCTTGTTCAGTACTTCAATTCCATATCTAGCTAATCAAAATTGTTAATTGGTCCGCTCAGACAAAGTCCATAAAACAGAGCCGACGACTTCGCCGGAATTCCGAGAAAGATCATTTCTCCGGTATGTTTACTTCCAAAATCTTTCCCGTCCATTTCGTTTTAATCACTTAAATGATTGTCAATCGAATTAAACAGAATCAGTAGGGTAATCGTTGTATGTGATATTGTAACGAAGAAGATGAAGTTAGTTTGTATATAAGTTTAATATAAATTGGATATTATCTCGGGTTAGACACACAGTCCAGCGGTGGACTGTGTGCGCACTATATATCACACGCCGCGAGTTCGATCCTTGACACAATTGTATGCTCTGTAATAAAGATGTTTTCCTTTTTAACTGAACCGGATTAACCCACTGAAGATGTTAAGTATATTAAAAATCAGTATATTAACCAGGTTAGACACACAGTCCAGCGGTGGACTGTGTGCAACACTAACCCACAGGTCCCGGGTTCGAGACCTGTTACACACGCCGGTTCGATGATTAAAATCCTTTTTGAAAATAAAAGAATTTTGAATAAACTAAAACAGTATATAAATATAATTAAAAACATAATTATTTCGGGTTAGACACGTAGCTCAGTTGGTAGAGCTGCGTGCACGCGTACGGGAGGTCTCGGGTTCGAGCCTTACCCGGCGCACACTTGCACACTAGCGAACCGGTCAAACAGTCAACAGTCCCGGTCAACGGTCAATGGTCAACGCAAAAGTCAACAATTTTTTTATTATTTTTATTTATTTATTTAATTTAAAGATCAATTTAAAACACTTAAAAATAATGTTTTTAAAGATAGAAAACAGCCTTAAACTCACAAAAATATATCTAAAAATCTTATTAAATTATTAATAAAATCCACTCATTTACCATACCTTTTCGTTATTATTTAGGTTAGTTAATTCCCGTTGATCAATCCTCTAAACTCGTGCGCATTTCATCATCTTCAACCGAACGCACCCAATGTGAGTGAATCTCTACAAATTCCCCGTTTTAATCACGTTTTTGGGGTGTATCATGTGTCTTATAATTTATTATATTTAAACCATTGTGCATCCATCATATCCATGAACAAATGTGTATTCAACATGTATCAACTGTTTTGTGTGGTTGTTGTTTAGATTAAATTATCATTTTCAGTACATACATTATCATAGGCCGCCGCTCCCCATTACATTATGAGCGTTGAGCTGTTCCCCATTACATTATGAGCGTGAACCAGGCGTTACCAACATACGATCGGCTCCGTTTGATTGAGCCTTGATCGCACAGACATTTATCATAGGCCGTCCGTTCCCCATTACATTATGAGCGTGAACGTGACGTTGCCAACATATACAGTTTCATTCATGTTATATATTCATGCAAGTTGGTTTGTTATTGTATGTTATTGTTTGTTGTTGTTATTGTTATTGTATGATTTAATTACGTTTGCTCACATATGAATATTGCACAATTTTTCATGATAAAGATAACAAGAGATCAATAATAAATGTTTTTCTAACAAGGTTCACTCGCCAACTTATGTTGACCCAAAAACCCCCATTTTACACATGATACAGGTGATCCAGCTGCAGCAAGAAACACATAGGATGGCTTAGAAGAATAAACTGGTTTAGACTTTGGATTGTTTAGTTGATTATCTTTCTTTGTATTTGTATGAACATGTTTGGAATATTGAGGATGTAATTTTGACTTTAATAAATATGAAACATATTAGTAAATATCATGAGCTTTGGTGATAACCCAATTATGCTCCAACTCTTATTCCGCTGCGGGTCGGGGTGTGACAGCTTAGAGGACTGAGATTACATATAACATCGGTGCAGCTGTTGGGCGTTCCAGGTTCGGGGAACGCTGGATCCGTCCATACACTTCAGAGTGTATGCGCCTTTTCCCAATACTTCATTTATCACGTATGGACCTTCCCATCGCGGGGCTAACTTCCCCGGTTTTTTCGGCATTCGATGCTTCATTATCGCGAAGAACAAAGTCACCAGGCAAAAAGGAACAGATGCGCACCCTTTTGTTGTAATACTTTTCAAGCTGGGATTTGTATTTAGCTTCGGGAATCGCTGCATTTTCTCGGCGCTCTTCCAATACGTCTAGGTCGATGCACCGTTGTTCTTCGTTATCTTGTTTTTCTAAATCTAGCATTCTTGGAGATGGTAACCCAATTTCGGCTGGAATCCCAGCTTCCATGCTGTATACAAGGCTAAAATGAGTTTCTCCAGTGCTAGTTTTGGGCATAGTTCGGTGTGCCCACAAGATGCTAGGAAATTCGTCAACCTACCCGCCGTGCCGTGCCAAGGCGGGCCTTGATACCGTTGACCAATTGTTTGTTTATGCTTTCAACTTGACCATTTGCTTGCGGGTGCGCAACAGAAGCGAAAACATGCTGGATTCCCATTTCGGTCATCCATGTTTGCAGCTCTTGAGCTGTTAAATTTGGACCGTTGTCTGTAATAATGCGCATGGGCAGACCAAAACGGCAAATATTATATTCCTAGATGAATTTGCGAATTACCATCGCTGTTGTTGAAGCTAAAGGTTTGGCTTCAACCCATTTAGTGAAGTAATCGACTGCAACGATGATAAACTTTACTGCGCCGGGCGCATCTGGAAATTGTCCTACTAAATCAATGGCCCATTGTTGAAATGGCCAAGCTGTTGTGACGGGTACCAAAGAATTCTTTGGGCGCAATGTTTTAGGGGCATGCCTTTGGCAGGATATGCACTTGCGCAAGATCTCTACCGCGTCAACGTACATTCCGGGCCAATAGTACCCTGCGCTTTTTACTTTGGCTACAACCATGCGCGGCCCAGAATGTATGCCACATAGTCCCTCATGAATCTCCCAGATCAGGTATTGCGCATCATGTTTGTCAACACAGCAGAGCGAAGGACCTATGTAAGAGCTTCGGTACAGGATACCGTCAATCATTTCATAATTGAGGGCTTTGCATCGTAACTTTCGTGCTTGCGCTCTATCTTCTGGTAAGGAACCATGCAACAGATACATCATTATTGGCGACATCCATGATGGATCTCCTACTTCAACCATTGTCACTTGCCTGAGAGGGACAGATGGATTCCTTAAAACCTCGATGCGAACTTCTTTTGCTAAATGCTTGAAGCTAGTTGCAGCAAGTTTACTTAGAGCGTCAGCATGTTTGTTTTCGCTTCGTTTGACGTGTGTGATTTTAAATTGTTGGAACTGTGCTATAAGAGCCTTGGCTTGCGCCAAGTATAGAGCCATGATATCTCCCTTTGCATCGTATGTTCCAACTACTTGCTCAGCAACTAATAATGAATCAACATGGGCTTCTAAATTTGTTGCGCCCATTTTGATAGCGAGGCGTAAGCCTGCTAGCAAAGCTTCATATTCGGCCTCGTTGTTGGTGCTTTTAAAATCCAACCGAATTGCATATGTGAATTCTGCTCCTTCTGGACTCATTAATCGAAGACTTGCTCCAGCCCCATCACTGTTTGATGCGCCATCTATAAACAATGTCCAGGCTCTGTTGTCGATGACTGGGACTGGGTTTTGGATTGCTTGGCATTCTTCAAGCTTATCAGTAGGAATTTCAGCGATGAAATCTGCCAAAACCTCGCCTTTGATAGCTGGTCTAGGTTTATAACAGATGTTATAACCTCTCAATTCTATCGCCCATTTCGCAAGTCGCCCAGAAACGATTGGCTTGGCCAGGATTTGGCCAACGTGAAAGTTTGTTAAAATTGTAATAACATGTCCAGAAAAGTATCTTCGCAGCCTGCGCGACACATGGACCAATGCTAAAACTAATTTTTCCATGATTGAATACCTTGTCTCTGGATCGTTCAACATCTTGCTGATATAATAAATTGGAGTTTGGACCCCTTCGCGTTCTACCAGCAAGACAGCACCTACTGCTACCTCAGATGCAGCAAGATATAAGACCATGGGTTCTTTTTTTCTTGAGGAGCAGTAAGTGTGGGAAGTTGAACTAAACAATCTTTCATCTGCTGGAAAGCTTGATTAGCTTCAGGAGTCCATGTGAACTCTTTGCTCTTTATACAATTGCGCAAGGTTCGAATGAATGGGTAAGACTTTGCAGCATGATTGGCAAGGAAGCGGTTTAGCGCAGCTAACCTTCCAGCCAAACATTGCATCTCTTTGATGGTAGTAGGAGAAGACATTTTTTGTATTGCATCGACCTTTTCGGGATTAACTTTGAAACCGTTTTTGGTGACGATGAAACCCAAAAATTTGCCCTCCTCCATGCCGAAGGAGCATTTGCTGGGATTAAGCTTTAGATTTACCTCGCGTAGAGAATCAAAAGTTCTTTGGATGTTGTCTAGCATAGTGTCTTCTGAATTACTCATAATGACCAAATCATCCATGTAGACTTCCACAGTTTTCCCAATGTCATCTCCAAACAGTGTATCCATCAATCTTTGATAAGTAGCTCCCGCATTGCGGAGACCAAAAGGCATCTTGGTATAACAAAAAAATGCCCTTCTCCGTGCGAAAAGCTGTTTTATCCTCGTCTTCTTTTTCATCAAGACTTGATGATAACCTTTGTAACAATCTAGGAAACATTTCCAGCGAAAGGAAGCTAATGAGTCAACCTTTTTGTCAATCTCAGGAAGAGAATAACTATCTTTCGGACATGCCTTATTTAGATCTTTAAAATCTACGCACATCCGCCATCCGCCATCCGCCATTATGTTTCTTTACCATGACTGGGTTTGCCACCCAGGTCTGGTATTTGACTTCGCGCAGAATACCAGCATTTAATAATTCGGTGACTTGTTCGTTCATTGCCGTTGTCTTTTCTGACCCGAGGCTGCGCTTTTTCTTCGCAACTGGTTCTGCTGATGGAAATACATTCAGGCAATGTTCCGCAACGTCGCGCGGGACACCAACCATGTCGGCAGGTGTCCAGGCAAAATGTCTTTGTTGCAAAACAATAGTAATTTAAGCTTTGCGCGGATTTCAGTACTGACTGCAGGTCCTAATAGGATTGTTTCCTCAGGGTACTTATTGTTGAGTACCCACTTTTCTGGTTTATTGCTTGGCAGTGTCTTGCTAGCCTTCATAACTGGTTCCTCAATTGACATAATTTCTTTCCGTGCATAAAGCATATCTACGACATTTGGTGTCAGAAAACCACAAGCAGCATGCGGAGCGGAAGTAATCATACTAAAATCACGTTGCGCACGGCGTCCCAATATTATATCGTGACGGGAATTTTCCGGCATCACCATGAAGTTGACGTTACTCGTTCGAGAGCATTTTCCATCAGAAAAAATGACAGGAAAGAGGATTTGTCCTAGAGGAAATACAGCGTCATTGCAGAACCCAGTTAATGGAAAATCAACTGGTTCCAAGCGTGCCTTATCCTCAGGATCTAGTTGCTTAAAACACTGCTCATACATGATATCCATGGAACTACCTGGATCTATAAACATATAGTCTGTTTGGTAATGCCCAAAGATACCAGTGATGACTACTGGTCGGTCTTCTTGAGGACCTCCTGGAACGATAGGAAAAATGACTTGCTCTTCACGCCAAGTGTTGTTTTGAAAATGTTGATGGCTACGCTTGTACGATGATCCACCTTGAATCATGGAAACGTGCAGTTTCATTTTCTTGTTGCTAGGTCCTTCGTTATCACGCGTAATCTGCTTAATCTCTTTGCGCACGTTCTAGACTAGATGTGTAAGCTTCCCACTCTTTAACGCTTTCTCAATCTCCATGCACAGACTGATGCAATTATCTGTTGTGTGGCCGGTGTCTCTATGATAGTCACATAACAAATTTGGGTCTTGTCCTTTTTTGTTTTTCATTGGTTGCGGCTGTTTAAACTGATAATTCTTAGTGTTGAGAACCTCAGCCGGAGATTTCGTTAAGGGAGTCCAATGACGTTCCCTATTCTCCTGTTTAATCGCTTTTTGAGTTGTTATCTTGTTGATTGTTGCTTGCGCATCAATTGGTGAATACAGAGAAAACGAATTCTGACTTGACTCTTTCCAGTTTCTCTTATAATTGCGACTACCTCTACTCAGGTCTTGCGGACGGTTCTGAGGTAGAGGTGGCCGGTTAGAATTTAAGTTGCGCTCAGTCTGGGCGTAAACCTTGGCTGCCACCATGAGTTTATCCCAGTTTTTTGGAAGGCCAGTTGTACCGGACAACACTTTAATCATTTCGTCGCACCTTACCGCATACTTGAACTGCGTGTGTATAAGGTCTTCATGGACATCTCCAATCTCCAACACCTCTTTATTGTAACGTGTTATAAAATCTTCGAGGCTTTCATCGTCCCTCCGCCAGATGTTCATTACATCTGAGGAGTCGCGCACGTATCGCCTTTGCTGACTAAAGTGTGTAAGAAATTTTTCTTTCAAGTCATTCCAAGAGGAAAGTTTACCTGTCGGCAAATTATCAAACCAAAGGCGCGCAGCGCTAGTGAGGGTTTATACAAATAAGTGACACCACATTGGCAGTGTCCAACACCCAAGTAACCCTGCGCCTGTAAAGAGGCGCATGTGATCATCGGGATCGGTCAAACCGTTAAACTTTACAACATTGGATGGTAATTTCGCTCGCTCCAACGGAGCCAGTGCTATTTCTCTGGTAACCTTTGATTGTTCAGCTGCTTCGGTTGGGCGATACACCAAATTGTAATTATGCTCAGCTTCCGGATTGTATACTGTGGGTACTTTTGGCTTGTAACTAGCATGATCTGCAGATATTCGATTAAAAATACTTGCACTATCCCCTTCCTCATATGTTCTATCAAGCTCGTCGTGTTGGGTGTCCCGTTTCTGTGAAGATCGCGGGCCCAAACGAGACTGGACAGATGCACGACGCTGAACGTTCTCTTCTTGCCTTCTATTACCAGAATGAACAAGATCATTCCTGGTTTTAGAATTTTTTTTAAGTTTCATCTTCAGGCATGCGTGAAGGGGAACGAGCATGACCTTGAGTATTATAACTCAAAACTCGAGGTGCCGGCGAAGCACGGACCTGAGGAGCGGTAACCGGAGCTTGAAAAGCTGGACTTCCGGTTTCGGCACATAACTGAGCATACATAGCGTTTAAAGTCGCTTAAGATTTGATTAACCATGATAGTGGAGTCTCTCCAGGTGGTAAAATCGACGTAACATCAACCTAAGGAGCCGCCGGCGTTACAGGAATACTCGCATGATTAGGATCACACTGAGCATTAGCTTCGCCGGAAGAATCCTCAACAATTTGTCCGTCGACCTAAGGTCCAACGACAACGCGTCGAATCCCTGATCGAGGACCTTGAAACGATGATCCGTCGGCCATGACGCTGCTGATCCAAGTGAAACGAAACGAAAGGTGAGAGAATCGAAATCGGTGGGCGCCAATGAAGAAACCCTATATAGACTAGACCGGAATCAAAGTAAATCTATGGAATGGGCTCTGCATAAAAGGGTTAACCCTCCGTTTGGTTTCACGATGGATGCTGAATATTACAATACTCCGGCTGATCCTGCAAAACAGAACACCGTTAGCTCGCCACGGGGAGAAGGGGGTTCTCTCCGTGACCACCCTCCGGCGTGAGAATAAGTACAGGTAGTCGGAAGTAAATATTGTAAGTGAGAGAGTAGTTGAGTGTGAATACCTTTCCTTGAACTCCAAGTTACTTATTTATAGCCGGTGTTTGGCACCAAAAAGAGATATTGTTAATGTTAACAGAATCTTTTGTTATTCCGTTAGCATTTGTTGGCAATCTGTTAGTGCACACGGATTGTGAGCTCATCAGCGGTTAGGGAGGCACCACGTGTCAACATGAGATCACTACATCTTATGAATGTGAGCATGCCATCACCGTGATCTTCCTCAGCCGTCCAGATGCTGCCATGTGGCAATTCGGTAATAACCGAAAAGATGCTTGCACGATTGGGTGTTAATGGCTTCTAGAAGGTTTCACAGCTGTTATCCATCTATCATTCGCCATGTGTACATTCTGTTACAACAAAAAAGATTCTCCTTGCTTCTGCACCAAGTTAAGGATTTCGCTAAGGGAAAGTTTCAGGATTTATTGTTTCCTTGCGCAAGAAGCGAAAGTTAGTTAACTGATCTTCCTTCTTTTCCTTACTGCTTGGCGCAACGTTTGGTGGATGCTTGCTTTGATATAAATATCTGCGCAAGGTTTGCGCATGGAGCATTATCAAGCAAGAATGTTCAAGGTTAACTTTGAACCTTGCGCGAGCCCGCGCAAGGTAGTTAAATGAAGCATTTATCGGACAAGAATGTTCAAGATTAACTTTGAACCTTGCGTGAGCCCGCGCAAGGTAGTTAAATGAAGCATTATTAGACAAGAATGTTCAAGATTAACTTTGAACCTTGCGCGAGCCCGCGCAAGGTAGTTAAATGAAGTATTTATCGGACAAGAATGTTCAAGATTAACTTTGAACCTTGCGCGAGCCCGCGCAAGGTAGTTAAATGAAGCATTATCAAACAAGAATGTTCAAGCTTAACTTTGAACCTTGCGCAAGCCCACGCAAGGTAGTTAAATGAAGCGTTTATCCAAAGAGGGTGTTCAAGGTTAACTTTGAACCTTGCGCGAGCCTGCGCAAGGTAGTTAAATGAAGCTTTCCTCTCTTGGATATTTGGCATAAAGTTCTAATAAATCTTATTTTGGCAAAGAAGTCTGCGCATAGTTTCTTTAGAAGTTATTAATGGGTATGGTTTCCTTGATTGGCACAAGGTTTTTGGGACCATACCCCATCAGTAACTAATCTAAATTGGGTCAGAATCGAAAGTCAAAGCAGTAGTCAAACCTTGCGACTTTCGGTTGCGAAACGACCCTAGAACTGAAATTGACGAGCCGAACATGTTCATACATGTTCTAATAATTATTACCAACTTGTTTAAGTGTCAAAACATGTTTTATAACATATATAAGATCAATTTATGATTTTTTCGAAAAATGGCCTGTTTGACTTTTTAATATCATAACTTTTGACCCGTCAATTGGTCTAGCAAACGTGATCTTCAGGAGGTGCCCTTTAGAGGGACTAACACCTTGCTTACTATGATAACTTATCCATGTTCATTTTGAATAATGGCTGGACCATAATGGTCTTAACCGAAAGTCAAAGCGTTTTACTTGACTTTAGGCTATAGAAGCCTATAAACGAAAATGCACAAGGAAGGAACACTTACCAGTGATTCCTAGATGCAAAAGAACTATGTTGGACTGCTCCTTTTGGTTAGGAACTTCCAGATGAGGGAGAAGAGTGAATAAGAAAGGTGCAAGTTGAAATGGTGAACTTAAGCACCTATTTATAGTTGGAGAGCTCAAAGGAGGTGAAGCCAGGTGTCTAGGGGTGTAAGAAGAAGCTTACAAGTGTCCTAAAATGTGGCATAGCTGATTAAGAAGTCCATGGTTTGGATTTAATGGTTTTGGAGCTTTTCTTGGGCTCGAAAACAAACTTTCTGCTGTAGGTCTGTTCTCGCGGGGGGCGAGAGCAAAGGCCGGATCTCTCGCGGCCCGCGACCGCCTCTATTTCAGTTTTAAAATTTGACACTTTGTCCCTAAACTATATAAAGCTTATAAAAAACGATTTTAAATGCTATTTTGGCAATTTTAGCCCTCCGTAGCCAATACCTGGCATACCCGGGATTATGCCCGGGCATTATTGAGCTCTTGGTTCGTTAAAAGGTCACTCAGAGGTATAAATGAACATGTTGACACTTTTAATCCCTCCAATATCCAACTTTCACATATTTACAGAATTGAACTCTCTCGTCCAACAAACGGTACGTATGAGAGTTAGGACTTCACAAAGGATCACTCAGAGACTTATCACAAGCATGTTGATTCCGATGTCACACAAAGGCTAGGCATGTTGACGTATTAGTCACTCAGAGGCCAAGTTTCAAGCATGTTGACATATCAGTCACTCAGAGGCTAATGATTTAAGCATGTTGACGTATCAGTCACTCAGAGGCTATTATTTATGCATGTTGACATCGGTTCGTCACTCAGAGGCTCAATCTTGAGCATGTTGATGCCTTTAGTCCTTATTGGTCTTTACCAGACAATTATATAAAATACAATACGTGTCACTATACTATTGGACACGATTTTACAGGGTGTTACACCTGGAGTCCACGGATAGGCAGAAGAGCTATGCTGACAAGAGGCGTAAACCTCCTAAGTTCCAAGTAGGGGACAAAGTCATGCTAAAAGTATCACCCTGGAAAGGTGTGATGCGTTTTGGAAAGAAGGGCAAGTTAAGCCCAAGATATATTGGACCATTCGAGATAGTCGAATGTGTCGGCATAGTAGCTTATAAGCTTAGGTTGGCTGAGGAGCTTAGTGGAATCCATGATGTATTCCACATATCTAATCTTAAGAAATGTCTAGCTGATGAGTCGCTAGCAATGTCACACAAGGATGTGCAAATTGATGAAAACCTGAGGTTCATTGAGAAACCAATTTCGATCGAGGATCAACAGGTTAAGAAGCTCCGAAGAAAAATGATACCTATAGTAAAGGTTATGTCACACCCCGGATTTCCAACCCGAAATCCATACACCGGTGGGCCCGGGTGGGGAGTATCATGACGTCAGTTGATAAACATCATAGTCAATTAAACACGGCACAACGGAAGTCTTGGAGTAAAATTACTATTACAAACCGAATGTTCGAAAATACAAAATAATATACAAGCTTGTAATAGAAGATCCACAGGCGGATCGTAAAATGTAAAGAAAGAATACAAAACAGACTTTAGGCAGATCTAAGGATTTACAAGATCCTCTTATTCTCTATCGAGCAGCTTCCGGCCTATTTCGTATAATACCTGCAGATTAGCCTTTGAAGATACGTTAGCTTACGCTGGTAAATACACCCAACTGACTCATTTTGTAAATGTTAAAAATGATTTTAAGTGCAAACGGCACAAAATCTTTTATTAACTTAGGAAGGTTAACCTTGCAATAGACCATGCAATAATAATTTACCGTATCCCAAGCCCTTATAGGGGAAATAAGTCGAGAGTATTTACCTGAGCTTGTCTTCTTCTTTTATTTTTAAATAATTCAGCCGTATACAAAAGTACCAAGTGCAGATAGCATTTACCGGCAAGGCTCTAGTCTGGATTATGGCAAGTTAGCCAATTAAATGCTAACGGTCTTATAAACCGAATAATGTACATGATCATTATGTATAACGCTTGACTAAACGATGGTCGGATAGAATGTAGTTTAATCCCAACAAGTACTTGACTTGTATAATATGGGTAAACTTTATACATTCTGGATTTTGAAACTTAAATGACAAGGTTGAGCCCGTTTCGATTAAATTCCGAAAAATAGTTACATATGCGTAACTGTGTGCAATTTAGCGATATCGGGTAACCGAATAAGTTATGGACAAGTTCTATATGCCATTATACTTTAAATAAGTTAAGATATCAGTAGGATATCAACTTGTCTGCCCGTTGAGGTTTTAAAACGAAATTATGCCTCATAAGGGCGTATTGGTAATTTCATATCATATAGAAGGAACTTGAATATAATTTAAGTTTATGATCATGAGTATTCTGGAAAAATAATTTATTTATGATATAATATTAGTAGGATATTAATTATATGTGCATTTTACCTTTTATGACCAAACTATGCACCGAAGGGGCATTTTGGTCATTTTACACATAGTTTATAAATTATTTGGGATTCTGAGTTTAAAATAAGTTTTAAAATCAGTAGGTAACACCTCTTGGTCCATTAATATGGTTTAAAACCATACTATGCGCCGAAACGGAGCTTATGTCGTAATATGACTTAAGCGATGTTTATGAAAACTGACATTTGGATCAGATTAAAATGTTTAAAATATGTTATTTGATATAACATATTAGTAGGTAAGTGATTTACCTTAAAAAGATTTGATTAAAACTATTTTATAAGCCACAGGGGCTAAAACCGTCATTTATCAACATAGTTTAAGGACTTGTTTAAAAACTCAGTTTATAACTTGGTTTAACATCTCAAATAATCCTACTTATAATATTACATCAGTAGAAATTCATTTTCAAGTTCATTACCATTTAAAACCTTGTTTTATGCAAAAAGGGCATTTTGGTCAAATATGGCATAATTATGGAACTTGCGCATAAACTTGGATTCTGATTATGATCATGTAATATAACCTCAGAGGGTTATGCTATATTATATTATGATCATAATGCAACTTTAGATCAGTAAGTAGCTAATCTAAATCAGGTCAGAATCAAAAGTCAAAGAAGAAGTCAAACTTTGCGACTTTCGGTTGCGAACCGACCCTAGAACTGAAATTGACGAGCCGAACATGTTTATACATATTCTAATAATTATTAACAAATTGTTTAAGTGTCAAAACAGGTTTCATAACATATATAAGATCAATTTATGATTTTTCCGAAAAATGGCATGTTTGACTTTTTAATATCATAACTTTGACCCGTCAATTGGTCTAGCAAACGTGATCTTCAGGAGGTGCCCTTTATAGGGACTAACACCTACCTTATTATGATCACTTAGCCATGTTCATTTCGAACAACGGCTGGACCATAATGGTCTTAACCGAAAGTCAAAGCGTTTGCCGTAAAACGCTTGACTTTTGGCTATAGAAGCCTAAAAACGAAAAAGCAAGAAGAAGGAACACTTACAAGAGGTTCCTACAATGCAAGAGAACTAAGTTGGATGCTCCTTCAGTGAGGAACTTCCAGAGGAGGGAGAAGAGTGATTTAATGAGAAAGGTGCAAGTTGGAATGAACACTTGAACACTTATTTGTAGTTAGAGAGCTCAAAGGGAGGTGAAGCCAGGTGTTTAGGGGTGTAAGAAGAAGCTTACAAGTGTCCCAAAATGTGGCATAGCAGTTTAGAGAAGCCATGGTTTCGGATTAAATGGTTTTGGAGTTTTGCTTGGAGACCAAATAAACTTTCTGCAGAAGAGCCTGTCTCGCGGGGCGCGAGAGACACCGGCCATGTCTCTCGCGGCCTGCGACCGCCCCTAATTCAGTTTCAAAATTTGACACTTTGATCCCTGAACTATATAAAGCTTATAAAAACCATTTTAAACACTTTTTTGGCACTTTTAGTCCCCCGTAGCCAAAACTTGGCATGCCCGGGATTATGCCCGGACATTGTCGAGCTCTCGGTTTGTTAAAAGGTCACTCAGAGGTATAAATTAACATGTTGACACTTTTAATCCCTCCATTATCCAACTTTCACATATTTACAGAATTGAACCCTCTCGTCCAATAAATGGCACGTATGAGAGTTAGGACTTCACAAAGGATCACTCAGAGGCTTATTGTAAGCATGTTGATTCCGATGTCACTCAGAGGCTCGGCATTGTGACAATTCAGTTACTCAAAGGCCAAGTTTCAAGCATGTTGACGTATCAGTCACTCAGAGGCTAATGATTTAAGTATGTTGATATATCAGTCACTCAGAGGCTATTATTTATGCATGTTGACATCGGTTCGTCACTCAGAGGCTCAACTTGAGCATGTTGACGCCTTTAGTCCTTATTGGTCTTTAATAGACTATATTAAAATACAACACGTGTCACTATACCATTGGACACGATTTTTTTTACAGGGTGTTACATCCTCACCCCCTTAAAAGAAATCTCGACCTCGAGATTTTATTCAAAAAAATGGGGTATTTTTATCGCATAGTGGACTCAACCTCCCATGTATACGCAGGACCTCTAAAAGCGTCCCACTTAACCTTTACTATAGGTATCATCTTTCTTCGGAGTTTCTTAACCTGTCATCCTCGATCGAAATTGTTTTCTCAATGAACCTCAGGTTTTCATCAATTTGCACCTCATTGTGTGACATTTGCTAGCGACTCACGGCTGGACATTTCTTAAGATTGGATATGTGGAATACATCATGGATTCCATTAAGCTCCTCTGGCAACCTGAGCTTATAAGCTACAGTGCCGACACATTCGATTATCTCGAAGGGTCCTATATATCTAGGGCTTAACTTGCCCTTCTTTCCAAAACGCATCACACCTTTCCAGGGTGATACTTTTAGCATGACCTTGTCCCCTACTTGGAATTTAAGAGGTTTTTACGCCTCTTGTCAGCATAGCTCTTCTGCCTATCCCTGGCAGCTTTAAGACGATCACGGGTTTGCATAATCTTTTCCGTGGTCTCCGGGACAATCTCAGGTCCTGACAGTTGGGCCTCCCCAACTTCTGCCCAACATACGGGCGTTCTACATCTTCTCCCATACAAGGCCTCAAAAGGAGCAGCCTTGATGCTTGTATGATAACTGTTATTGTAGGAGAATTCTATTAGGGGTAAGTGGTCATCCCAAATTCCACCTAAATCAATCACACATGCCCTAAGCATGTCTTCCAATGTTTGGATGGTACGCTCACTCTGACCATTAGTCTGCGGATGGTAAGCCGTACTAAAATTTAATCGTGTGCCTAACGATTGTTGGAAACTTTTCCAAAAGTGAGATGTGTATCTAGTATCTCTATCGGATACAATAGATACTGGCACACCGTGTAGGGACACTATTTTGTCCACATACAACTTAGCTAATTTATCTGAATTATACATCTCTTTAATTGGCAAGAAGTGAGCTGACTTAGTCAGCATATCCACTATGACCCAAATAGTGTCTTTACCACTTTTGGTCTTAGGTAACTTGGTAATCAAATCCATAGTTACCATTTCCCATTTCCAAGTGGGAATTTCAAGTCCTTAACTTGCGAACACGTCAGACACTTAGCTACATATGTGGCTATGGATTTCTTCAAACCCATCCACCAATAATTTTTCTTCAAATCTTGATACATCTTGTCACCACCCGGGTAAACAGAGTATCTTGAATTATCCGCTTCCTGGAGGATTAGATCTCTAAGTCCTCCAAAGATCAGAACCCAAATTCTATCATTAAATCTTAGGTTTCCGTCATTTCCAGGCGTTAACTGATCCACAGTTTCGCCTAATCCCTCATTAGGGATATTAGCCTCTAACAAGGCTTGCTTCTGCGCATCTAATAGCTTCTCGCTTAAGCTATTTCTGAGATCAATGCTCTTAGCGTTAATCCTTATAGGTTTCACCTTTTCCTTGCGACTTAAGGTATCGGCAACTACATTTGCCTTGCCTGGATGGTAGCGAATCTCACAATCATAATCGTTAAGTGTTTCCATCCACCGACGTTGTCGCATGTTCTATTATTTCTGATTAAACAGGTGTTGGAGACTTTTATGGTCTGTGTATAAACACACTTTGTGCCATACAAGTAATGTCTCCACATTTTTAGTGCAAATACAACAGCACCCAGTTCCAAATCATGGGTGGTGTAATTCCTTTCATGCACCTTTAGTTGTCGTGCTGCATAGGCAATTACCTTCCATTTTGCATTAGCACACAGCCCATACCAGTGTGCGAAGCATCACAATAGATAACAAAGTTCTCAATACCCTAGGGTAGAGATAGCACAGGAGCGTTGCTTAGCTTGTGTTTAAGAATCTCAAAAGATTCTTGTTGCTTTGGACCCCAATTATACTTAATATTCTTATGGGTCAAGGAAGTTAAATGAGTGGCTATTCTTGAAAAGTTCTCAATGAACCTCCTATAATAACCAGCAAATCCCAAGAAACTACGAACCTCCGTTGGGGTCTTGGGCACTTCCCAATTCATTATGGCCTCAATTTTGGCGGGATCCACTTGGATACCACGCTCACTTACCATGTGTCCAAGAAATTGGACTTTTCTAAGCCAAAATTCGCATTTAGAGAACGCTGCATAAAGTTTCTCCTGCCTAAATAATTTTAAGATGCACCGAAGATGTTTCTCATGATCAGCTTGATTACGAGAATATATAAGTATGTCGTCTATGAAGACAATGACCAACTTATCCAAATACGGTTTGCAGACTCTATTCATGAGATCCATGAACGCTGCTGGTGCATTTGTGAGCCCAAAAGGCATCACCAAAAATTCAAAATGACCATAGTGGGTCCTGACGGCTGTTTTAGGAACATCTTCACTTCTAACCTTCAGTTGATGATATCCTGATCTTAAATCTATCTTAGAAAAATACCTATCCCCTTGAAGTTGGTCGAATAAATCATCGATCCTGGGCAGAGGATATCTATTCTTAATGGTTAGCTTGTTCAGCTCCCGATAGTCGATGCATATTCGCATCGAACCGTCTTTCTTCTTCACAAAAAGGATAGGAGCTCCCCAAGGCGAGGAACTAGGCTGAATAAAGCCTTTCTCTAAGAGTTCGTCTAGTTGAACTCTTAGCTCATTCATTCAGTTGGAGCTAGCCTATATGGGGCTCTTGCTACGGGTGCTGCTCCTGGTATGATATCTATTCTGAACTCCACTTGCCTATCTGGGGGTAGGCCTAGTAATTCTTCAGAGAAAACATCGGGATACTCCGAGATAACTGGTAAGTCTTCAATGCTTGGTTTAGGCTCATTGATGGTTACTTGTGCCATGTAGACGACACAGCCTCTTCTCAAACACTTGGATGCCTTAAATAACGACACTTTGTCTGGCAGTCCATAGTGTGAGTCGCCAAAGATGGTGATCATTTCACCAAATGGGGTCTTAATCTCGATGAGCTTTTTATCGCAGGTAATGCGGGCTTGGTTATGAGATAACCCATCCATGACTAAGACAACATCAAACCCCGCCAATTTCATTGGCAAAAAGAGAGATAGGGATGTAATGATTCTTAATGGATATGGAACATCCATCAAGAATAGAAGAAGCAGTTTCTAAGGTTCCATCAGCAAGTTCTATATCATAAGTCTTATCTAGAGTTCTTACGGGCAGATTTAATAGTTTACTAAACTTATGATCAACAAATGATTTATCTGCACCCGAATCAAATAACACTCTAGCAAAAATATCATTAATGGGGAAAGTACCTGTTATGACGTTATTGTCATTAACAGCTTCCTTAGAAGTTAGCCGAAAGGCGCGTGCATTCCCTTTCTTGGCCTCTCCAGGCTTCGGATTATTATTCCTTGAATTCTTAGGGGAGCTAGTTACAATGTGCCCTTTTCCATTGCAAATATAACATATAGCATCCTTAAGATCCTTACAATCTAGGGTCTTATGCCCCCTTCTTTTACATATGCCACAAGGTCTAGCTTGTGGGTCAGGATTACACTGTCCCCAGTGTCTTTGGTTGCAAGTCTTAAAGAATGGCATCACAGCCGACTTTGGTTCCCTTTGAACCCGAACCTCCCTTTATTTTTCTTATTAAATCTATGGGAGTTGTCTTCCTCTCTCTTCCTTTTCCAGTCAGTTTCAGGCTTGACTGACTTCTGCCTCACTATATCAAGGGTGAGGGAGAGAGATAAGTCAACAGCAGAGCTATAGGTACTAGGCTGAGCAGCCTTTATCATGCCCTTAATCTTGGGTGCTAATCCATTTATAAAATGCGCAATGCGTTTGGATTCAGGGGTGATAAGATAGGAAACTAACCTAGATAAGGAATTAAAATTAGAAACGTACTTCCGACAGTCTAGGTTTTTCATGGAAAGAGACAAGAAGTCTGTCTCTATTTTCTCCACCTCATGGGTTGGGCAATAAGTTTCCTTTATTAATTCAACAAACTTGGACCATCCCAAGTTGTACAGGTGTACCTTACCTATTGATTGAATCATTGCCTTCCACCATGTTAGGGCATCGCCCTTGAAGGATTGTGATACATACTTGACCACATCCTTTTCAGCACAACTACTGATGTCAACGATAGCCTCCATTTCATCTAGCCACTTTAGAGCTTCTATGGCTCCTTTTTCCCCATTAAAGTCTTGGGGTTTACAGGAGACAAAGTATTTGCAGGTACATTCGTTCTTGGAAGAATGGGACCTATCAGCATAGTCTATCCTCTTAGGTTCACTCTTCGCATTTGATGAGTAAACAGAGCTCTCCTTATGAGCCGAGGATGGTGGAATTGATAGAGGTCTAGAGCGAGTGGCACTCGGCTCTCTTAGCTTTTCTATGGCCTTACCCATGGCCTTTTCCACAGTCGAATCAATGCGAGCTTGAAAGTCGTTATCATTTATGGCTATATTTTCGGCGTCTTTGACGTTCCGACAGCTACTTTGTGCCTCATTGGAATTAGCCATTCTTCAAAGCCTTGGTTCTATAAACCAAATAAAATTTCTCTTAGCCATGGTATAATAACCATATCGGCTTTTTAAACATTGGATATAAGAAAATCCATTGCCTATGCTAGTGTGAATAACATCACAACTCTTAGGCTTAATATAACTATATTTGGCCTAGGTCTTAATAGGACCATCATAGGCAAATTACAATTTGGACGGAGTCCATTTATTATTAGACAGAGGATCGCAGTGTCACAAGTGTCATAACAATTATATAGCACATAGGCTTGTCACCAAGGACATCTTAATGTATGGTACATAGGCCTGTCACTAATGGACATAGGATATGGCACTTAGGTCTATCACTAATGGACATATAATAGGGCACATAGGCACAAATATTGCTAATGGATGTTTAATTATCATCGCACTGATGATAGTAGTCGGGATCAAATAGATCACATGGGCTTTATAGAATAGATCATAACCCGAAAAGGTAATACATCACTAATGGATGTTTAATCACCGCACTGGTGATACTAGCCGGGATCACACAGATCACAAAGGCTATATAACCGGGATCAAATAGATCACAAGGGTTATATAAAATACATCTCTAATGGATGTTCAATCACCGCACTGGTGATACTAGCCGGGATCACACAAATCACAAGGGCTTTTTAGCCGGGATTAAATAGATCACAAAGGCTATATAACCAAGATCAAATAGATCACAAGGGTTATATAAAATACATCTCTAATGGATGTTCAATCACCGCACTGGTGATACTAGCCGGGATCACACAGATCACAAGGGCTTTTTAGCCGGGATCAAATAGATCACAAAGGCTATATAACCGGGATCAAATAGATCACAAGGGTTATATATAATACATCTCTAATGGATGTTCAATCACCGCACTGGTGATATTAGCCGGGATCACACAGATCACAAGGCCCTTTTAGCCGGGATCAATAGATTACAAAGGCTATATAACCGGGATCAAATAGATCACAATGGTTATATATAATACATCTCTAATGGATGTTCAATCACCGCACTTGTGATATTAGCTGCGATCACACAGATCACAAGGCCCTTTAGCCGGGATCAAATAGATCACAAAGACTATATAGCCGGGATCAAATAGATTACAAGGGTTATATATATAATACATCTCTAATGGATGTTCAATCACCGCACTGGTGATATTAGCCGGGATCACACAGATCACAAATGCTTTTTAGCCGGGATCAAATAGATCACAAAGGCTATATAACCAGGAACAAATAGATAACAAGGGTTATATATAATTCATCTCTAATGGATGTTCAATCACCGCACTGGTGATATTAGCCGGGATCACACAGATCACAAGGGCTTTTTAGCCGGGATCAAATAGATCACAAGGGCTATATAACCGGGATCAAATAGATCACAAGGGTTATATAAAATGCATCTCTAATGGATGTTCAATCACCGCATTGGTGATATTAGCCGGGATCACACAGATCACAAGGGTTTTTTAGCCGGGATCAAATAGATCACAAGGGCTATATAACCGGGATCAAATAGATCACAAGGTTATAAAAAATACATATCTAATGGATGTTCAATCACCGCACTGGTGATATTAGCCGGGATCACACAGATCACAAGGGCTTTATAAGGTTAGGACATAGTCCATTACCTTGAAGGCTAGCGTGATTCCTCAAGTCACACTACCAAGAGTATGCACATTACTTGAATCTTAACATAAGAGGATCTTAATGGTTGATTATAAGTCCCGGTCGCATTGACCTTTATGACTTGGAGGCTTGATCTTAGTCCACCACCTCTAGATAGAAGGATAACTTCCCTTAACTATCATATATTTGGCCAAATATGTGGTCTGTGCCACTTGGCAATAATCAAAACCATTAAGATCTTTTTGGAATTATATCGCAGAGCATAAATTTCGAATAAAATCGAGACGCTCGTTTTCAAGAGGATGAATACATATATATATAATTCCAAAGTACTTCATTAAATTTCCATAAGAAATTATAATACTTGAAACAAATAAATGAAACTGATTGTCCATGTAAGGACTAACAGAAACAAAATGTCCACGCAGGGACTACATATAATATAAAAGACTTCACTCGTCTTTCTTTCCCTCGACCAGTTTGGAGAGTTTCTTGAAGAACTTATTTGTCTTCTTCTCCGTTTTCTCCGCCTATTGCTGCATCTCTTTCATTCTTTCTAAGGCCTCATTAATGGCCTCAAGTTGTGGTTAGGGTTGTGGCATAACCGGATACTGGTACCCATAAGATGGATATCCAGTAGGTGGGAAAGGAGACGGGTAAAGTGCGTTGTGCATAACCACCTGCATGTATGGGTCTTGCGACCATGCTTGATAGTCTACCGGTGTAGACGAGTTAAAAGGATCATATCCAGACGTGTCTGGATATGTAAAGATTGGGTTAGTATAACCCGATGGTGGTGGTTGAACTGTAGGTATTGGTGTTGGTTCAACTATAGTTGGAACATTAGAGGGTCCACCCATTTGTGGGTCTTCTTGAATGGTGGGGTAAGAACTGGGCAAAGGTGGCAGCGATCCCGACCTTTGTCCGGCACGCACCGATATACGTATTCCGCGCTTCCTCCTTGGTGGTTCAGGTTATGGTTGAGGTTGGTCCACTGGTTCCACGTGGACATCTTCTTGAACCAGAGGTGGTTGAGAGTGGTGAGAAGGAGTATGGGTGAAAGTGAATTGGTTCCAGTATTGGTCCCACTCATTAGGACCTTGGTAGGGCGATCCGGCATACGAGTTTGAATCTCTCGAAATTTCAATGTGATGCACATTTGATCCCGACGGTGGCATCTCCGGGTCGGAGTCCTCGTCCATAGGATGTGGCTCGTCCAACTGATTTTGATCGCCTGGAGGCATGTTTAAGTAATGGTTGGGGTTAAACTCTTCATGGTAGGAGTGATGAGAATGGGAATGGTGAGAATGATAGGAATGGTGTGAGTGGTAAGAATTTTGGGAATGTGAGGACGAGTGTTTATTAGAGACGGAACGTCTCGCTGGTTGCCATGGAGACGAATCTCCTGATTCTTGATAATTATCTGAATTATGAGGTTGAGGGGAAATATGCCCTGATGGTCCTCCTCTCATTGGACCTTTTCCTCGTCCACTTTGTCCTCTCACACGTGGCGGCATTTTCCTATTAAAATCAATTCAAAAACATACTATAACCTAATGATGAAATGAGTAATCCTAGGTCAATGCCTAGACTCGAAAGTCTAAGGAATGTGCTTGTGTAAGTTTGAGACTAAACACAAAAGGCTAGTGTTTAATTCTCTCAAACCTTGGCTCTGATACCAACCCTGTCACACCCCGGATTTCCAACCCGAAATCCATACACCGGTGGGCCCGGGTGGGGAGTATCGTGACGTGAGTTGATAATCATCATAGTCAATTAAACACGGCACAGCGGAAGTCTTGGAGTAAAATTACTATTACAAACCGAATGTTCGAAAATACAAAATAATATACAAGCTTGTAATAGAAGATCCACAGGCGGATTGTATAATGTACAAGAAAGAATACAAAACAGACTTTAGGCAGATATGAGGATTTACAAGATCCTCTTATTCTCTACCGAGCAGCTTCCAGCCTATTTCGTATTATACCTACAGATTAGCCTTTGGAAGATACGTCAGCTTACGCTGGTAAATACACCCAACTGACTCATTTTGTAAATGTTAAAAATGATTTTAAGTGCAAACGGCACAAAATCTTTTATTAACTTAGGAAGGTTAACTTTGCAATGGACCATGCAAGAATAATTTACCGTATCCCAAGCCCTTATAGGGGAAATAAGTCGAGAGTATTTACCTGAGCTTGTCTTCTTCTTTTATTTTTAAATAATTCAGCCGTATACAAAATTACCAAGTGCAGATAACATTTACCGGCAAGGCTCTAGTCTGGATTATGGCATAAGCTAGCCAACTAAATACTAACGGTCTTATAAACCGAATAGTGTACATGATCATTATGTATAACGCTTGACTAAACGATGATCGGATAGAATGTAGTTTAATCCCGACAATACTTGACTTGTATAATATGGGTAAACTATATACATTCTGGATTTTGAAACTTAAATGACAAAGTTAAGCCTGTTTCGGTTAATTTCTGAAAAATAGTTACATATGCGTAACTGTGCATAATTTAGCGATATCTGGTAACCGAATAAGTTATGGAAAAGTTCTATATGCCATTATACTTTAAATAAGTTAAGATATCAGTAGCATATCAACTTGTCTGCCCGTTAAGGTTTTAAAACGAAATTATAGAAGGAACTTGAATATAATTTAAGTTTATGATCATAAGTATTCTGGAAAAATAATTTATTTATGATATAATATTATTAGGATATCAATTATATGTGCATTTTACCTTTTATGACCAAACTATGCACCGAAGGGGCATTTTGGTCATTTTACACATAGTTTATAAATTATTTGGGATTCTGAGTTTATAATAAGTACCTACTGTAAATATGTTTAAAATAAGTTTTAAAATCAGTAGGTAACAAGTCTTGGTCCATTAATATGGTTTAAAACCATACTATGCGCCGAAACGACGCTTATGTCGTAATATGGCGTCTTTAAGCGATGTTTATGAAAACTGACATTTGGATCAGATTAAAATGTTTAAAATATGTTATTTAATATAACATATCAGTAGGTAATTGATTTACCTTGAAAAGATTTGATTAAAACTATTTTATAAGCCATAGGGGCTAAAACCGTCATTTATCAACATAGTTTAAGGACTTGTTTAAAAACTCAGTTTATAACTTGGTTTAACATCCCAAATAATCCTACTTATAATATTACATCAGTAGAAATTCATTTTCAAGTTCATTACCATTTAAAACCTTGTTTTATGCAAAAATGGCATTTTGGTCAAAGATGGCATAATTATGGAACTTGCGCATAAACTTGGATTCTGATTATGATCATGTAATATAACCTCAGAGGGTTATGCTACATTATATTATGATCATAATGCAACTTTAGATCAGTAAGTAGCTAATCTAAATCGGGTCAGAATCAAAAGTCAAAGCAGAAGTCAAACTTTGCGACTTTCGGTTGCGAACCGACCCTAGAACTAAAATTGACGAGCCGAACATGTTTATACATGTTCTAATAATTATTACCAACTTGTTTAAGTTTCAAAACAGATTTCATAACATATATAAGATCAATTTATGATTTTTCCGAAAAATGGCATGTTTGACTTTTTAATATCATAACTTTGACCCGTCAATTGGTCTAGCAAACGTGATCTTCAGGAGGTGCCCTTTCTAGGGACTAACACCTACCTTATTATGATCACTAGTCATTTTCATTTCGAACAATGGCTGGACCATAATGGTCTTAACCGAAAGTCAAAGCGTTTGTCGTAAAACGCTTGACTTTGGCTATAGAAGCCTAAAAACGAAAAATCAAGAGCAAGGAACACTTACAAGAGGTTCCTACAATGCAAGAGAACTAAGTTGGATGCTCCTTTCAGTTAGGAACTTCCAGAGCAGGGAGAAGAGTGATTTAATGAGAAAGGTGCAAGTTGGAATGAACACTTGAACACTTATTTATAGTTGGAGAGCTCAAAGGAGGTGAAGCCAGGTGTTTAGGGGTGTAAGAAGAAGCTTACAGGTGTCCCAAAATGTGGCATAGCAGTTTAGTGAAGCCATGGTTTCGGATTAAATGGTTTTGGAGTTTTGCTTGGAGACCATATAAACTTTCTGCAGCAGAGCCTGTCTCGCGGGGCGCGAGAGACACAGGCCGGGTCTCTCGCGGCCTGCGACTGCCCCTAATTCAGTTTCAAAATTTGACACTTTGATCCCTGAATTATATAAAGCTTATAAAAACCATTTTAAACACCTTTTTGGCACTTTTAGTCCTCCGTAGCCAAAACTTGGTATACCCGGGATTATGCCCGGACATTGTCGAGCTCCCGTTTCGTTAAAAGGTCACTCAGAGGTATAAATTAACATGTTGACACTTTTAATCCCTCAATTATCCAACTTTCACATATTTACAAAATTGAACCCTCTCGTCCAACAAATGGCACGTATGAGAGTTAGGACTTCACAAAGGATCACTCAGAGGTTTATTGCAAGCATGTTGATTCCGATGTCACTCAGAGGCTGGGCATGTTGACATATCAGTCACTCAGAGGCCAAGTTTCAAGCATGTTGACGTATCAGTCACTCAGAGGCTAATGATTTAAGCATGTTGACATATTAGTCACTCAGAGGCTATTATTTATGCATGTTGACATTGGTTCGTCACTCAGAGGCTCAACTTGAGCATGTTGACGCCTTTAGTCCTTATTGGTCTTTAATAGACTATATTAAAATACAACACGTGTCACTATACTATTGGACACGATTTTTTTACAGGGTGTTACAGGTTAAGTGGGACGCTTTTAGAGGTCCTAAGTATACATGGGAGGTTGAGTCCACTATGCGACAAAAGTACCCCCATCTTTTTTATTAAAATCTTGAGGTCGAGATTTCTTTTACGGGGGCGAGGATGTAACACCCTGTAAAATCGTGTCCAATAGTATAGTGACACGTTTTGTATTTTAAATAAAGTCTGTTAAAGACTAATAAGGACTAAAGGCGTCAACATGCTCAAACTGAGCCTCTGAATGATTGTCCGATGTCAACATGCATAAATAACAGCCTATGAGCGACTGATATGTCAACATGCTTAAATCATTAGCCTCTGAGTGACTGATATGTCAACATGCTTGAAATTTGGCCTCTGAGTGACTGATATGTCAACATGCCCTGCCTCTAAGTGACATCGGAATCAACATGCTTATAATAAGCCTCTGAGTGATCCTTTGTGAAGTCCTAACTCTAATACGTGCCATTTGTTGGATGAGAGAGTTCAATTTTGTAAATATGTGAAATTTGGATGATGGAGGGATTAAAAGCGTCAACATGTTAATTTATACCTCTGAGTGACCTTTTAACGAACCGAGAGCTCGACAATGTCCAGGCATAATCCCGGGTATGCCAAGTATTAACTACGAAGGGCTAAAAGTGCCAAAAAGGTGTTTAAAAAGGTTTTTAGAAGCTTTAATAAGTTAAGGAGTTAAAAGTGTCAAACTTTAAAAGTGGCCAGGGGGCGGTCGCGGGCCGCGAGAGACCAGGCCTGGGTCTCTCGCAGGGCGCGAGAAGCCCTCTGCTGCAGAAAATTTGTTTGGTCTCCAAGCAAAACTCCAAAACCATTAATTCGAAACCATGGCTTCTCTAAACTGCAATGCCACGTTTTGGGACACTTGTAAGCTTCTTCTTACACCCCTAAACACCTGACTTCACCTCCTTTGAGTTCTCCAACTATAAATAGATGATCTAGTTCACTATTTGAACTTGCACTTTTCTAAATCATAACTCTTCTCCCTCCTCTGGAAGTTCCTAGCTGAAAGGAGCATCCAACTTAGTTCTCTTGCTTTATAGGAGCCTCTTGTAAGTGTTCCTTGCTCTTGCATTTTCGTTTATACGCTTTTATAGCCAAAAGTCAAGCATTTTCGCAAAACGCTTTGACTTTCGGTTAAGACCATTATGGTCCAGCCATTGTTCGAAATTAACATGTCTAAGTGATCGTAATAATGTAGGTGTTAATCCCTATAAAGGGCACCTCCTGAAGATCATGTTTACTAGACCAATTGACGGGTCAAAGTTATGATATTAAAAAAGTCAAACATGCCATTTTTCGAAAAATCATAAAATGATCTTATATATGTTATGAAACCTGTTTTGACACTTAAACAAGTTAGTAATAATTATTAAAACATGTAAGTACATGTTCGGCTCGTCAATTTCAGTTCTATGGTTGGTTCGCAACCGAAAGTCGCAAAGTTTGACTTCTGCTTTGACTTTCGATTCTGACCCGATTTAGATTAGTTACTACTGATCTAAAGTTCCATTATGATCATAATATAATGTAGCATAACCCTCTAAGGTTATATTACATGATCATAATCAGAATCCAAGTTTATGCGCAAGTTCCATAATTATGCCATCTTTGACCAAAATGCCTTTTTTTTGCATAAAACAAGGTTTTAAATGGTAATAAACTTGAAAATGAGCTTCTAATGATGTAATATTATAAGTAGGATTATTTGAGATGTTAAACCAAGTTATAAACTGAGTTTTCAAGCAGGTCCTTAAACTATGTCGATAATTGACGATTTTGGCCCCTGTGGCTTATAAAATAGTTTTAATCAAATTTTTCAAGGTAAATCAATTACCTACTGATATGTTATATTAAATAACATATTTTAAACATTTTAATCTGACTTTAACATCAGTTTTCATAAACCTCACTTAAAGACGTCATATTACGACATAAGTGTCGTTTCGGCGCATAGTATGGTTTTAAGCCATATTAATGGACCAAGACTTGTTACCTCCTGATTTTAAAACTTATTTTAAACATATTTACAGTAGGTACATGTTATAAACCGAGAATCTCAAATAATTTATAAACTATGTGTAAAATGATCAAAATGTCCCTTCGGTGCATAGTTTGGTCATAAAAGGTAGAATACACATATAATTGATATCCTACTGATATTATATCATAAATAAAGTATTTTTTTCAGAATACTTATAATCATAACATTAAATTATATCCAAGTTCCTTTTATATGATATGAAATTACCAAAACGCCCTTAAGAGGCATAATTTCGTTTTAAAACCTTAACGAGCATACAAGTTGATACCCTACTGATATCTTAACTTATTTAAAGTATAATGGCATATAGAACTTGTCCATAACTTATTCGGTTACCCGATATCGCTATTATGCGCACAGTTACGTACATGTAACTATTTACGGAAATTAACCGAAACGGGTTTAACCTTGTCATTTAAGTTTCAAAATCCAGAATGTTTATAGTTTACCCATATTACACAAGTCAAGTACTTGTCGGGTTTAAACTACATTCTATCCGATCATCGTTTAATCAAGCGTTATACGTAATGATCATGTACACTATTCGGTTTATAAGACCGTTAGTAATTAATTGGCTAGCTTATGCCGTAATCCAGACTAGAGCCTTGCCGGTAAATGCTATCTGCACTTGGTACTTTTGTATAGGCTGAGTTATTTAAAAAGAAAAGAAGAAGGCTAGCTCAGGTAAATACTCTCGACTTATTTTCCCTATACGGGCTTGGGATACGATAATTATTATCGCTTGGTCCAAAATGGGGTCAATCGAATGCTCGCTTGTGGCTAGTAAACCCGCATATTTCGTTTTAATCAGTTTTGTTTTATAACTTAAACATCAGGGGTTAAATTACCGTGTCCTGGATATCCTCGGCTTAATACAATAGTTATTGGCCACGACCTTAGCACGGGTGTAGGCATACACCCTTTGATGCTCATATGCAATATACCCAAGACGTTGGGAATGACTCCTTCGTGAGTCCTGAGTGGTGTGTATTTAATCATGTCTCGGTTTCTATCCCGGGCCCTGTATGTATTGACAAACATGTGAATCTGATACAAAGTTGCAAGGTCAACTTTCCCAACTTAATAGAAGATTTTGTGCTGTTCTGCACTTAAAACCATTTTAAAGTTTTCAAAATGAGTCAGTTGGGTGTATTTACTAGCGTAAGCTGGCGTATTGTCCAAAGGCTAATCTGCAGGTACAATACGAAATAGGCCGGAAGCTGGTCGGTAGTGAATAAGAGGATCTTGCAAATCCTTAGATCTGCCCAAAGTCTGTTTTGTATTCTTTCCATGTACAATTTATGATCCGCCTGTGGATCTTCTATTACAAGCTTGTATATTATTTTAATTCGAAAATTTGGTTTGTAATAGTAATTTTACTCCAAGACTTCCGCTGTGACGTGTTTAATTGACTATGATGATTATCAACTGACGTCACGATACTCCCCACCCGGGCCCACCGGTGTATGGATTTTGGGTTGGAAATCCGAGGTGTGACACTAGGACTCCACTTGACACGAGTCAACATCTAGCCAAAAATAGAGGTGAACCTGTAAACCAGTTGGAATACTTAAGAATTATTGGTAGCTTGATGTATCTTATGAGTTGTACTAGACCAGGCATAGCATATGTTGTGAGCAAGCTAAGTAGATACACGAGCAGTCCAAATTTAATGCATTGGAACGGTATTACTCGGTTGTTTCGATACTTAAGATACACTTGGGAATACGGGTTGCATTATAACAGATATCCAGCAGTTATAGAAGGACATTGCGATGCAAATTGGATATCTGACACAAATGATTCTAGAGCAACAAGTGGGTATGTATTCACACTTGGAGGTGCTGCTATATCGTAGAAATCGTCGAAACAAACGGTTATCGCTAGATCCATGATGGAATTAGTGTTCATCGCTTTAGATAAAGCAGGTAAAGAAGCAGAATGGCTATGTCAATTTGTTGAGGACATACCAAGATGGCCTAAGCCGGCAACGGCCATTTGTATACATTGTGATAGCCAATAGGCACTTGGCAGAGCTCGTAGCACAATGCATAATGGTAGAAACAGACATATCAGACGTAGACATAATACGATACGACAACTAATCTCTACAGGAATTATCACTGTTGACTACTTGAGGTCAAAGGATAATATCGCGGATCCGCTAACAAAAGGTCTAAGTAGAGAGTTAGTTCAGAATTTGTCCATGGGAATGGGACTGAAGCCCTTGAAAAATGAAGTTCATATGATGGAAACCTAACTTAATAGAATAGAGATCCCAAGAATTAAGTTCAATAGGAAAACCTAATTGTATGAACCTGTAATGTCACTGTGGGGGGATTAACCCTACACATGTAAAAGGAGTTTATTATAAAGCTTAATAAACCTCCTAGTCCATTCCTTAAAGTGATAGGTGAGAGGCTGAGCCTATGGCTTTTAATGATTCAACTAAGGTAACCATACCTAGTGAATTACCTATGTGAGAGAGAAGTGGGGTCGCTTCGAAGGGCATTGTTGGGGCACAATACTTAATTGCTCTCGCAGAACCAGGCATCATGTTCATGACCATAACGAACATAACTATGAGGACTTGACTTTGTCAGGGAGAATCTTGTATGAAATGTATTGTCGTCTACATAAATGGAAGACGAGTTCAAAGACATCAATGTCTACTCAGAGCTAGTGGGCTAAGTGCATTTCATGAGCGAAGGTTCAAAGGGTAACACCTACCTATCGTATGCAAAACTCAACTGCTGAAATCTAATTGGAATAATTTTGTTTGAGATCGACCTCCATTCATGTGGGGGATTGTTGGAAATTTGAGTATGTGTGAATAAAGTCTCGAACTTTGTCCCACATAGATGTGGGAACAAAGTGGAAGTTAGTTTATAAGCTAATGTTTTACCTAACTAACATAACCTTATGCCATGTTTTACCAAAACTCTTACGCAGGCGCGAAGGGGGGTGCAAAAGTTTAGCCGAATTTAGTTGAACTCATGTACGCCACACATCCTGCGGTTCCGAAAACCCGGGCCCGCGTGGGGCGGTGTCTGCACCCGTAACTGATTCTGTTGAATGAGTTTTGAAAACTGATTGATTCATTATTGATGATCATTAAGTCAGTTTTCAATTTCGAAACAGCCTTTTGAAGGTTATTATTATCAGTCTAGAAACTGATAACTAATAACCATTATTGGGTCATTAAATCGGTGCAATGATGGCCAGAATTCGGTTATGGTTCTGCAAGTATAAATACAGACCAAGGCAGACCAGTTGAGACACACCAAAACACACAGTTCTCTTCTTCCTCTCTAATTTTCTCTGCAACATCTCCGGTTGTCTTTTAAGGCAAGTGTTCAAGTCCGGCAGTGCGCTGTTGCTGCTTCGGACCGGCGTACCCTGGGAACAGACGACGAATCTGTTTAAGGGAATTGTGTCAAACACGAGCTCGGTTCACTGTTTCTTTTGTTTCTTTTTCAAATTTACTTTACTTTATTAGCAGTTTTACTAACACAAAATTCCTGAAACTATCATATTGTTTCAAATTTACCACTAACTCCTTCAATCTCAAGACTACACTCAATCGTCTGTCACATTGGTCTTTCAGCAATCTTGTAAAAACATTGTACAGTTGAGATGTTTGGTGGCAGATTCTATGGTAGTCATACACTAAATGGAACAACTGTGGATGATGCCTCCATTCTTCCATGCATTCACTTAAGACCGTGAAACCTTTGTGGTTGATTGCATGTAGACATGCCATTACTTTATGGATGTCATCCAGGGACTTCCTTTCTCCTGTGGGACGGGGCCTACATATTACTTTTATTATATCGCTGGTGTTGTCATGGATGATGGAATGACAGGAGGTGAGGCTTGAATCATCAGCTTCTTCTTCGCAAGCATGTATATACCATTGTAAATCAGTGAGGGTTAGAGGTAAAGTAGCTCGATACAGTATGGTCATCGCCTCACTTGCAGGATTTTCATATTGTCGTTCTTCATTGGCCGGCATAAACCTAACTCCAGTAACAGACAACTGTATATTACCATCTACAATCAATTGATCCAAAGTAATTCCTTCTTCCCTTATATAAAGGCTATATAGATCTTCAATGGTTACTGAGATGTCATCCTTCGTTTTCTGAAGTTTATTTATTACAATCATCATCTCCTCCTCATTCTGGAGAGTAAGAGAAGCAAATGAAGCCATCTTCATCTTCAATTCTTGTCGAGCATCTGCACTATCTAAAAAATCCCATATACGCAACTTCCTTCCAAAACTTCTCAAAAAGGAAACCATTCATCATTCTTGTTTACAAAACTATGGATCATATCCAACCACATAGAATATGAACTTGCACCTTTCATTCTTGCAATTGCTCGTCAATACAGATATATGTAGCCAGAATACTGAAAATGCATGCGATTGTTATACTTGATACTTTCTCCAATCTTATCACTGACTTGCACTTTTTGATGTCTTGGCTCTTTTCATGTAAGTGTGTTAAAAAACAACTGTTTGCATACAAATAGATGCAAATGACGTGATAAATTCATCACAAAATTTGATTCCTTCCAAAGCTTCAAGATCATTAACCTGTTCAAGCATCTCTTTATAACTGTAATCCTTGTCTGTTCTACGTTTTTCCACAATTAATGCCAAGTTTACACTCAACCAGCTGTCAAATGCATCTCTCAGCATCATTAAATAATCATTGTAAAGTTCAGAAGTTTGATGGATGATACGATAATAGTCATAAACCAAAGAAAACAACTCTGGATGCATCCATTCTTCTTTGCATTCGCTTACAACTTCTTGGTTGATTTCAATTAAGCGTTTAATGAGCTTATGCATGTCATCCAAGTTGAACTGTTGATTTTCGTAGTCACAAATGAATGTTATACTCCTGGTGAGGTCATGGTTGATAGAAGAGTGATGGGAATTGAGTAATGTAACAGGTTCAGTAGCACCCATATGCCTTAACAGCTCACAGTGTGGAGATAAAGTGTTCCTAATCATTGACTTCACCAACTTAGTTTTTGAACCATTAAGATTTTTTGGCCTCGTAATGTCTCTCTCTCAGATAAAACGAACTCCAAATTTAGTCACTTGTAAATTACAATCTGCAATAAATATATTCAGTCTTTTAGTATTATGCATCGTATGTATAGATATCATGTATTCCTTATCTATTAATTCTAATTTTCCTAACAAGGAACTTTTTATTACAAACACTGGCAATGGCCTAGTGGCAAAGGTGTACGCCCTCACCCAAAAGGTGTTTGGTTCGAGCCTCATTTGAAGCGTGGAGTCGAGTAGGATTAGATTAGGGCTGCTAAAAAGGAGCTTTTTGTTATGCTGCATATACTCAAAGAGAAAGGCCAACAGATCTTCTTTGTTGGTATTTGAAATACGAATTGGATGAACAAGATGAATGATAAGCTTGCAGAGATTTGATACTAAACTTGCTTGCATGAGATTTTGTTCATTCGGTTTATAACAATGTCGAAGGGTATGTAACCCTTCAAACGGCACGATGCTTCAATAAAACATCATAGTCCTAAACCAAATAACCGTTCATACAGTTTCTAACTTCACACACATACACTCTAGACCCTTGACTTTACATATATACATTCTAGGCACTAAATATACTTTATAACAATGACACCAATAGCCTATATTTGGTTTATACTTCAACACTCCCCCCCTAAACAAAGTATAGTTTAAAGGTCTACAACTTTCTTGACTTGCTTCCACAGTAGCAACATTGGTTCTTCTTGCAACACGAGATTAGCCTCTTGTTCCCTCTCTTTCTCCTTATCTTTTCTCTTTGACCATTTGTATGTGAAATGACCGAATTCACCACATTCATAACACTTGAACTCGCTCTTGTCTCTGTTTCCTCGATCCATACTTCTTCCACATCCTCTTCCTCCTTTGAAAGATCATCTTCCACGTCCTCTACCATGGCTTTGGTCACCACGTCTTTTTCCACGATGCCAAATTCTGGAATGCTTATTTGAACTTTGCCATTAATGGATTTCCTTAATTATTGTCCTCCGATTCGTCTTGCTTTTGAGGGGTTCTTCAAATGTTGTACTCCTTCCCACTCCTTCAAATGTCATTTTTTCCACTTCTAATACTTCTCGATGGATGCCACAAACGATAGGAACTTCTTGTGAACCAAGTTAAGTAACTTTCTCACATGCTAGACCCCAAGAAACTCAAAAGGTTGCACTAAGATCAAATTCTAAAAATACTTTGGATTCTATAGGAAGTGGGTACTCTATTTTAGATTAATTGAAGTCCTGTTAAATATATTTTTAGGGTGGAAGGGGCACTCCCAAATTTGGGAGCTGTAAAATTATTTTTTCGCCAATAAATCATGTCATGTTAACTCTCACTCCACTCCCCAGCACTCAAACACTAGGGGTGCTCAAACACATGGGGTGTTTATTTGTTTTTTATATATTTTTTATTTCTAGAAATTATGCATTAAAAATAAATAAAACGTATATCAAACAAAATAAAACCATAAAACCTACAATGCATGGCCAATTATTTTTTTGTGATATCTCGTTTCCGCGCTAGAATAAACGGCAACATCTCAGGTGAAGCATGGTCGTGTAGCTTAATAAACGTCTCTAAATCTCGATCATACATAAGTTGTTTCACTGTCTCGCGTTGTTTTGCCACTAACGCTATTGTGTCTTCCTCATGTTTCTTTTTCATATTCGACAACTCCATTGTGCGTGCTTGTTTTGCTTCTTTCATAAGGGTGTGTTGTGAGAGCTTCTCGGTCAAAGTCGTTTCCGCGCTATCGGATGGTGTTGTTGCGGCTTTCTTATCTTTCTTTCGTGATCTTGTTGGTGAGGGGTCTACGTTTATGTCAGGTATGTCGCTAGTGAACTTAGTTCCCGGTGTACCCGCATTATAGTTACTCGAATCCGACGACTTTCTTTTTTGGCCCGAACTACCACTTCCTTCACCCAACAATGGTACTGGGGCCCATTTGTCATGTTTACTAACAACTTCCCATGCCTCAACATGTTAAAAACCACCCGGATATTTTGATTGGTAATCTTTTAAAGCCCTATTCATGGCATCAACATCGCCACACCCACTACCACGAATACGATCCTACATACATAAGAAATATAAAGTAAAATATAAAAAATAAAACAATGTTATAGAAAATATATACAAATTTAAAAAATTACCGCTTGTTGCCAAATGCCGTTGAAGTAGTTTATCTTAGTCAACATAGGGAGCCATTTTGAACGTACTTGATGGTTGGTTCGTGTACTTCGCCGACCGTAGCGTTGCAATGCTCGAGAGCTTTTTTCCAAAAAACTATCCGATTTTTGTTGGTTGCCTTTTTTCTTGTTTACCGAACAATGAGCCCATGCCTTGGCTAAGGCCTCTTCTTGTTTTTTTTGTCCAACTTTGACGCTCTGCCTTGCCTCCCTTTTCTTTCGACTCACTAGCTTCATCGCTAACTACGGCTTCAATCACATATTCTTCTTCATCGACAATATTTCTTCCAAATCTTGTGTTTCGGGGACAACTTCTACATCTTGGTCTTCATTGTCATCCTAGATCGGAAGTGAGCGCTCGACATTCTCTCTTAGTGATTGAATTGGCGGGGTCGTAAATGCAAATGGATCAAATGAGTTTTGCGCTTCCATGGAGTATTCGTACATGCCGGGAGCGACCATCGTTGGACCATGTGGGTGTGAAAATATTTGTGGCGTAAAATTAGGTTGGGGTTGGGTGTTATAAAAAGTCGATTGTGAAGCTTGGGGGTAAAAATATTGAAGTTGAGAGTATGGGGTTTGAACCGGTGCACTTGGACCGCTAGAACCGCCTCGTCTCGTTTGCGACACGCGTCCACTTGAGTTTGAACTCGAGCCTCGGCTAGCGGGACCTTTTTTCTTGGGTTCACCTTTGTTTTGTTTATCCATGCTGTGGTGTATAGTAATTTTAGCGAGAGTGATGTGTGAGATGAGCGAAATGTATGGGTTTTTAAATAAAAAAAACATTTTTTTACCCAACGGTAACCCCCAACGTTCAAAAAATCAAACGGTCACATTCTTTGCTTCGGTGACTAGTCACCGATTGGGGGACTCACCGCACGCCGAATCCATGGAGGCGGCACCTTGCCGATCGGGGAAACGTGTTTACCGAAGGTGCCCCTTTCACCCTTATATGTCAAAAGCATGTGCGTGTGTTGCTAATGTTCATATTACGCCTAATTTGAGCCATAGATAATTAATTGTAACCAAAGGCCATTTGGTCCAAGTAGCCAAGTGGCTTTTCTTATGGGAGGTTGTGGGTTGAAGTCTCACCTGGAGCAATTTGCTCCGCGTTAAGTCTTTGGATTTTCTTAGTTGTGGGTTTTCTCCTGGCGGGCGGGCCGGGTCACCACGTTATATGATCTTCATAGGCAAAACGGTGATCAATTTGCCAGGGTGATCCTGGGTCATTGCTATTAAAAAAAGATGATTTAATTTTAACTAATATAGGTAGGTTGTTACTGACCTCGTGGCCCCAGGCTGAATGAAAACTTAAAGTTGTTCTTTTGACTTGAATCTACACCTCTTTGAAAGTCATATGCTCTCGTACAATAGAAAACCAATTGATTCTCCAGCCCAGCTGCCAAGAAGTTAGTGGAAGCCTGAATCCTCCAATGTCTTTCACCAACATGAACATGCGCTATTACCACATATTTAGTTTCCATGGAAGCATCAGTGTGCTGTAAAGCTACAACAGCACATATAGCAACTCCGAACCATGGGCCATAAAGGGTCAAACTTTCATCAGGGCTGAGCTACTTGAAACCTAACGGAATTTCACTTCCAGAACCAACTATCTCAAATACAGCTTCTGGTGTGAGCCAATATTTTTGTTCGTAACTGCAGAAAGTTCATAACACGAAAGGAGTAAACAAGTGGGGCCAAATGCTGATTCCACACTACATAGTACATACTGTTGTCACAAACACATGAGAGAGAGAGAGGACCTGAAGGTAAGTATTTAATATTCTTTCTGCCAGATGATTGCCGCTTTCATTCTTTGCTACTTTAGGGCAGTTCAAACAGAACACCATTGGACTAGTAGTGTTGTTTGTGGCATGGAATTTAGACACATCAACCTTTTTTCGGATACAATGTAATTGAATCTCATCTGAAGTCCATAGAGAGTGTCTTCATTTACTACTGAAAGTTTTGGTAGTGACTGAAGCCTCTTTCAATCATTTAAAACAAGCATTCTCAAATTTGAGAGGAGATTGATGTTTACAGGCAGAGAAGAAAATTCACTTCCAGATAGATCCAAATTTACTAACCGATGTAATAAACCAATACAATCTGGAACCACAGATAGATTGCAACAGCTTAGATTAAGTTCCTTTAAACCAAATAACACATTTACTTTTGAAAAAAGAAAGCATCTCTCTTGGGATGAAAGGTGACATCTATGGGCACGTAGAAGTCTTAATCTTTTCAGGTAATAAATGGACAAATGAATATCTTGTATAGAAGTTTCACTTGCATCAAGCTTCCTCAAATTACACAATTCCCCCAAGCTCTCTGGTAATTTCTTGATGTTAGTTCCATCTACATACAGATGCTCCAAGCACTTCATGTTGTGTCGAAACTCAGGAACATATTCAATATTTGAGCAGCCGGAAAGGATAAGTGTCACAAGAGCTTCCATTTCTATATTGTTTCTGCCAAGGCTCTGAAGATGTGTAAACCCACTAAGATTTATGTATTGTAGACTTTTGTGAGAAAGAACCGATTGGTGTAGCTCTTTCAGTTTTGGGCAGCCTTGAAGATTTAGTTTCTCTAGTTTCGGTGTTGATGTCAAGTCAGGGATTTTGGTCAGATCACTTGAGAAACTAAGATCAATAGATCTCAAATTAGGTAGATCCTGTAAAGTGAAAGGAAAACTTTCAGATTTCTGGCTTACAGTTACTTCAAATAACAACTATGTAGACAACATTTACAAGATTTTTTCCCAGAGCGTTTCAAGTTGGCTATAACGCATTTCAAGTTGAAAAATATGTTTAGGTTCAAACATTGAAGGAAGGGACTTTAATGGACAGCCGTACCACTCAAGAATTTGAAGATCATTGGAAAGATAATTAAGACCTTGAGGAAAGTGTAAATTACTAATTCTGAGAAATTTTAGTTTCCTCATCTTTGAAAAGCAGGATGGATCATAAATGCAATCATCCACTTCAACTTTATATGGGCCATGGTTGATGATTTCAACTGTTCTTGATTCTTGGTATGAACAAACACAACAATAGAATGAGTCATTTAATTCTTTCAAACTTTGTCCTGATATGTATGTTGTGGTAACTTATGGTTGTTAAATGACGTATCTACTTTGTCCATCAAGACAATATTACCATATTCTTGTGAATTCTATTTTCAATGGAGTTATCCACTATAAGTATTAAAACAAAATTACAGCATAAGCTCTAAAGAGCTAAAACCAAACACAGGGGCATTCCAACAATAAATTTGAAAAATAATATAGGCTTCACGTTGCAAAATCAGATTCCTCTAATTGTTCAAGGGGGGAGTATAAAACCATAGAGAATTCACTTTGAGCCTTAAAAGTTTTTTTTACAAGATGATAACAACTTCATGTATTTTTGTAGAGAACCAATAAGCAAACCTTTGATTTGGATGTGAGAATATCCAAAACATCATGATGATACTTGATTGCAATTTGTTTTCCATTGCATTCTTGTGACTCCCTACAAAGAATTTCCCAGCACATTTGTTGGAGGAGATCATGCATCCACACACAATCATCAAATTTAGTAGTAATGAGAAACTTGTTTATAAGATCAGTAATTCCACTCTCAGAATGCAAACCAATATTGGTTAGTATAGCTTTTACCAAATCTTTTGCTCTCCCTTTCAAGAAACATGCTATATACATGAAGGTAAGTTGCTGATGTCTATCTAATCTAACATAACCTACTTCAAGTCTTCCAACAACTTCTTTATGTTGATATTCTTGAACTTTCCTCAATATATCTTTCCAGTATTTTTCCTCTTTTCCACATAATAGAGAACCATAAATGGTAAGAGCTATTGGAAGACCGCCAGTGTACTTAACAATATCATCAGACAAGTTTTCATAACCATGTGTAGGATGCCCATCTACAAATGCTGACTGACAAAAGAGTCTAAGAGCTTCTTGATCTTTCAATTCTTCACACATAGATATTTCATTTACTCTGTATGCATTCAACAAGTCTGCATTTGTTGTTGTTACTATGATTCTGGTGCCGGGCCCAAACCATTCACGCCCACCAGCCAAATACATAAACTGGTCTGCATGGTTCAAATCATCCAAAAACTATTAATACCTTCATATCACGTAGCTTTGTCATCAACAGAGTTTGTCCATGTTTAACACTTCTTTAGGGTATGCTTTCATCCTTTAAAACATCATCAAGTAGTTTTTGTTGTGACTTGCACAAATCACTGTTATGATCTTTAGAGATGTCCTTGATGTTCTCAATAAAGCTACTTTCTTGGAATTTATGTTGAATGACATGAAAGACAACTTCAGCCAAAATAGTCTTCCCAATCCCACTCATCCCACAAATCCCTATGAAACGAACTTCATTAGACTCTATGTACAACTTATTAATCACCTCATTTACTCGAGATTCAATTCCCACTAGACCTTTGGTAAGATGACTAAGATTACTGATGACGTATCTTGCATGTCCTGCAAGATTCACCTCATGATTTCACTTATAATTTCTGATTCATCCCTGCAGGTAGTTGGGAGAATCATGTCGATTGCATTATGCATCTCAAATTAACCTTGGAACTATAATATATAAAAATAAAATGTTAATAAGACAACTTACTTGTCTGGTGTCACGTGCGTTCCTTTGATAGCCCCAACTTTTGCAAAGGCAGACCTCCATGTTGCTACCTTCTGCGGTGTAACTTCAGGATCTACTTCATGATTGACAAATCCTAGTTCGAAACAGTTGCTTTGATGGCGTACGTCAGAGGGAGACACATGGTAAAATACAGGAATAACAGTCAGCTTGCCACGTTCCATGCACTCAACAACCTTTGCAATTTCCTCCAAACACTATTTCGATGTTGCAAAATTGCTCGATAAAACCACTACAGCATATCTTGATGCTTCTACAGCCTCGAGGAGCGCAGGAGCAATGAAATTCCCAATCTCAAGTGACCTGTCATCTTTGTAGGTTCTGATGCATTTTCGAATTAAAGCCTCATATAAATGGCTGGTGAAACCGGTGCGAGTGTCCTCCCCTCGGAAGCTCAAGAATACATCACATCCCTGTGACACTCTTGTTATTGTTGTTGAGGATGATGTATATGACGTCATCTCCATAGCTCACTGTGATTAAGTGCTACGGATGAATTATTATACACAAATTACAGAATGACAGATAATTGTAGATTGTGTTCATCACATATGTGCAACGTGTGGTAGAAAATTTTGGTGCAACAGTGGGTTTTCTTTTCTCAAAACTTTTTATAGTCAAAAGATTAAATATAAATTAGTCTTTAACATAAAAAAAATATTCTTATCATGAGAAAAGAAAGGTTTTTTCCTTTTTTTTTTTTTTGCCATTTACTTAGATATAATATTTAATTACAAAATGTAGAATAAAAAACTCATGATTTTACACCACCTGCCTTATGAAAGACAAATTTTATTAAGAAACCAAAAGGAATATGCTGAACAGAAAAAACAAAATTACATACAATGGAGCGGTTGAGGCAAACATCTCCATACAAGACCAAGCGGATGCATTTGTGATATATGCACGGAGTATTCACCCAGCATCTCCTTGCAGAACCAGGTAACGGGAAGCCGGAAGTTGCAGAACTTAAAGAAATCGGAAAACAATGTAATTTTGCCGTCTAGAAGGAGAAAAACGGCGTCTTTCTCCGACAGCAGAATAGGATGCCATTCTGGCTTAATGTCGTAAGCTTTTATCAGGGAATCGAACGAGGTCCTATTCCAATTGCAGTACAGGGCATCGTCGCCTTGAGTTTGGTCGGAAGTTTTTGGAGCCATGGAAGTCTACAAAGAGGGGAAATGACGATTGGTTTTGGGGGAAAAAAGATTCTCCCCTCGTAGGGGTCTTCTCCTATTTATACCATCTAAACCCCTTTTTCGAAATTCAAATTTGGAGCTCAATGCACACGTATACACACGGGCACTCATTAGCGGGTTCTGTCACGTGACAACTAGCGCCGCCAGTTGATTTCCCCATTGTACTCGGCAATGATTATTATTATTCACATATTTTTGGTGGTTTTTTTCTTTTTCTTATTTAGTCCGACCCCATGCAAAGTTCCCATAGCATCGGACTGGGGGACATGTGGAGGAATGACCTGGATTGTTCATCTCGAGTCGGGTAAACCGTCAGTAAATGTGATACATTAATGAGAATATCATCAATATATTCCCATGCAAAGAGAAGATTTGTAATTCTCCTACAAAGTAGGAATCTTCGTAAAATCGACCTTCCAATTTAAGGAGAAACCCTAATTCACCAGAAAGTATAAATAGAAGATACATCTTGAGGTAAGATCATCGCAATTCCTCTCAATCTCTCTTTCTCTCTCTCTCTCTCTATCTCTCAAATATCTTCACTCCTATAAACAAATACTTATTTTCACGTCGGAGGAAGATTACAGGAATAACCCCATTTATGTAACGAGTCCTAACGGTGTTCTATTTTGCAGATCAGAGTTCAGACCATTCTTAGCCGGATCACCCAGCCTAGGGACGTATCTCAGGTGACGTTTCTACAGTGGGCAATTACAGGAGACTTGTGGAATCCTGTGTTCGATCGTTGGGCCAAACGGGTTTTGCCAGTAATTTCACCGTCATGCCTGTGGGCGGATGGATTACCGGTAGGGCTGTAAACGAACCGAACATTCAGCGAACAGTTCGTGAACCGTTCAGCGGGAAGTTCATTTACGTTCGTTCATTTAATTAATGAACGAACATGAACAAGAAAAGCGGGAAGTTCATTTACATTCGTTCATTTAATTAATGAACGAACATGAAAAAGAAATTCCGTTTGGTTAGTTAAATGAACGAACATGAACATGTGTCTCGTTTGTTCAATTACGTTTGTGAACGTTCAGTAATGTGTTCGTGAACATTCGTTCATGTTCGTTTGTTTATTTTGTTTGTTTACGTTATTCATTAAAGATTTTTGTAGCATTTATTTATTTTATCTAAACTTTTTATATTCTTTAGTTCTTATTTATTTCATCATCCAAATAAATAAAATACGAAACACTATCTCTTGCTTATGCACCATTCCACTATCCTTCTCATTATTCACACCTAAATATACTATTGACCTTCATTAAACAATTAGGGCTCCAAGGTCTAGCGCCATTCCCTCCGAACATCCACCTCTATCCACCTTCGTCTTCGCCAATTCTATTTGTGTTCGTGAACACGTTTCTTTCCTTAATGAACGAACATGAACATAAAATCCCATTTGCTAAGTGTTCATGAACATGTTATATCTCTAACGTACGAACATGAACAATGCCTTGTTCATATTCGTTCAGTTCGTTTACAGCCCTAGTTATTGGTTTTCCCAGAATGGTGTTAGGTGACTCGGGTTACTATTGGAGTACTCGATTTGTCTAGTGGGTGCCACGATTGATTTGTGGGCAAAAAATCAGTGATTACAGATCAAACGACAACCATTGAGACCGATCGATACTATCTATCTTTTACATATTTTTCAGCGATAAGAACCCATACATCGTTTATCAACTTCCATATTGCCCAACAAGAAATCAGGATAAGTGCGTTGATAGCTTGTTTCTTGATGGTCAACAAGATACGGACTCATGTGTTTTCAACAGATCTGATAAGTAGAACCCAAAAACAGGAGCGTGTCACACCAACCCGTGATATGTTGCCAAACAACTATAGATACATAACACCATGAGAGTAAGATATCAGTGGTTTCTTTCGCCGAACCAAATAACGGGCATACTGTATAGGATGCATAAATACATTTTTGGATAGGGCAACCCTTATGGGAATTCGATATAGAGTCGCCCACCATCCAAAAATGTTAACTTTCCTCGGTATCCAGTTTATTCCATTCGAATTTATATTCTTGGGTAGTTATCACATTGGAAGATATTAATGAGTGTAATGACTGCACTGAGAATATCCCATCCTTTATTACCATACACAAGAGTCATTGTTATCTAATTTCCCGGTTTGACTGATGAGAGCAAGCAATGCTTGTAGGTTATTCAGCTCCTCCGCTAATGATGGGGCATGACACCAGTTCCACTGAACCGATGCTACCTAACCGTCCCAACGCAATCTTTGCCCCCACCTTGTATCCTTTTAGTTTATCCAACTAGAAAAGGGCTGGAAATTTGGATTTTAAATTGAAGTCTCTGATCCAATTATCATGCAAGAATCGTATTTCCGCCCCATCCCCCAATTTGCATTTAATTAAATCAGTTACCCAGAGTCTGTTTTTCTCTAACTTAAATCTCCAAATCCATTTAGCTAACATACTTTTATTGAAATCATTCATATTCCCCAACCCAAGCCCCTCTCCCCAGCTTTCACCGGTGAAGCCATATCCTACCATTTCACCCATACCATTTTATTTTTCCCCATCGAGACTCCCTAAAAGATTTTTCTTTCTTATTATTTCTATTGCTTTAGTTACGTTATCGGGTGCCTTATACAATGAAAAATAATATGTTGGAAGGCTATCTAAGACCGGTTTGATTAACGTTACCCACCAATAGAAAGGTAGTTAAATGAAGCATTTATCCAAAGAGAGTGTTCAAGGTTAAATTTGAACCTTGCGCGAGCCCGCGCAAGGTAATTAAATGACGCTTTCCTCTCTTTGATATTTGGCGCAGAGTTCTAATAAATCTTATTTTGGCAAAGAAGTCTGCGCACAGTTTTCTTAGAAGTTATTAATGGGTATGGTTTCCTTGATTGGAGCAAGGTTTTTGGGACCATACCCCTTCAGATGGTTTCGATGATCGGTGCCTAATTTGATATACAATTCATATTAGCCCCTACTTTAATACCCCAAATATATAAAAGGTAGCACTCCTCTTTGGCACTTGAGAATGGAAGCCGGCTTATCCAATTCAGTGTCCGGCACCCTAACTCTATATAAGCATGACTTCTTATTGTTGATTTCAAGAAAAACATTTTATAAGCCGTGAGATATTCCTTACGTTATGAGCCGACCATTCTCCCAATATGAACATAACGTCTGAAAAACAAGGTGATATAAACAAGGCTCACCCTGCGGTAGGGAAATGCCATGAATAACACCAACTTGTACCGCACTTGCACAAAGGATGAGAAGGCTTACATTGCTAAAATAAAGAGAATATGGGACAAGGGATCTCCTTAAGTAATCCCACACTCTTAATGGAATTTCAATATCACAAAACCATTAATAAGGATGGAGGATTAAGATGAGGCAAGAAATACCTTGAACCCATTTCCACCAAAGATGCAGGAAATTCTTTGCTCCAAAACCCCATCCATAAAAACCAACAAATAGAGTCAAAAGCTTTACTAAGGTCTACTTTGGTGACTAAGTATGTCCAATTACACAAAATAGCTAGAAGACACTAAATTCACCAATACACCTCCCATATTTTAGTGGAATCCTTGTCTATTTAGAAGTTAGAACATATCATAGCAAAAACAAAATTATGCAAAAGATTGAATTGCTGTCTTACTGTATTACACAATACAAATATTCAAACATCAAGGTGTTTACTAGGATTGAACCATTGCTATTTGTTTGAGTACATGAATTGATAACATGCACATGAATTCAACATACTCAGTTGTTCTTACTTGACATTAATTGGACAAGCAGTATGTCCTTGTCCTTCAATGAGTACATAGAAACAAAGTCCCAAGCTCCTTTATGTAAGGCCCCACGCCCGATACCATACAGCCAAGCATCATCACATTGTATGGTCTAAACGAAAGACTATATTATCAAAATACGCATCAGAACAATAATTTAAAAACGTTTTGAAACCAATGTAAAAACCCATACAACTTCCAATTTTAGTTCGAAATACAAAAAAAATATGAATGTTATTGCCACAATCCATGTAACATCCGCTAAAAATGGATCTCAGGAAGAACCCGAGTTGTATTGTAACCGGACCTGAAGTGTTATCAATAATAATGCGAGATTCCATTTTCCGCATATGTTTTTAATATTTTGGTATTAATCTAATTAATATAAGTAATTAAGAATATAAAAATATCAATTTTATAAGTAACGTAAGTTAATATTGTTAAAATTATAAAGAATTTACTTAACTAAGTTAGGCTTGTTAATTAAATCGAGTTATAAGTGGAGGGGCTTGCTTGTCAAAATCCGAAACTTAAGTTCATGGGCCTATTTGACATAATTTAAAAGTTGGAGAATAATTGGAATGAAAAAGAGGCCATTTGCGCTAAATGGGACTCGAACCCAGGCACCCGGCGGGGTTAAACAACAACACGCACAACAACCAGTTGTTATAGATCCCAAATGATATTACTAATCAGCTCCCGGATTCACACAATAAGCACCCGAAACCGTTTACATCTTGATAAACACACACTTAAAACTCTAAACCCTAAAGTGATTTGGTTTCGGTTTCGGTCTCGGTTTAATAAAAATATGGAGACGGATGAATTCGAGCTATAAACATATAACAATAATAAACAAGAATGATAGATGAACAATGGATTGGAACAAAGAAAGTTTGATTGAAAGTGAATAAGAAAATATGTAACAACCCGAACAATCAGGTTAATGTTTGCTCACGACTTCCACGCTAGTTTTGTTACGCCGTATTTTTATACGTGTGCATGACGGGTTTAGTTTATAGATATAACGTTTAGTTTAATAAAAATAATAATAATAATAATAACAACAACAAAAAACTCAACCTATTACTCTCACTATTGCAGCCCATGATCCAGCCCAACACTTCTTGCTACTTGAAGATATATGTACGTATGCATGTGATCAAGGAAAAAAATTAATTAAAATAACAAACTACCAAATTGCCGCCCACTTATGCGGTCCATCTCCCCACTTCTCACATTATATGTGCATATATGTATGCATGGATGTTAGTTCATAACAGAAAAAATAAACCCTAAATACACACCACCACCGCAGCGGCAGTCGGCAGAAGGCCCCCCACCGGCGCGACACCCACACCTCGCCACTCTCTCGCTCTCTCTCGGCTCTCTCGCACTTTCTCTCGGTCTCCCACTTCGGTTCGGTTTTGATATCGGTTGGGTATATTATTTAATAAAGATTTGTTATGTATATATAATTGAAACTTATGATGGTTTTTGCGTATAACGGTTGAGGGTGATCTAGGGATCGGGGTAATACGTTAGTTATGAAGGGTAGGATCGTTAGTGATTACTTGATTTGGTTATGTGCTAGGTGTTACGTGTTCTTGTACGTAGATGAATAAGTATATTTTGATTGTTATGTGGTGAATAAATATATTTGGTTATGTGCGGTTATGTGTTCTTAACGGTTTCGTGATCATAGCATTTGGGGATTCGGGTTATTTGTCGGTTAGGCATATGGGGTATTAATACAGGTTTCGGTTACTAAAGTTCATGTTTTGATTGAAGATTAATTATTACGGGTAGGTATTATGGTAAATACGATCGCAGACTGTTAGAAACTTATGTGGATAGGTTGTGTGATCGCTAAATAGGCTAACGGAACCACTAGAACGTGCATGAAGAGGTTAAGCGCTAAAAACAGTAAGATGTTGGAGGTTTACAGCCGACTTCATTGAGCTGTAAACGGGTCAAAACATAACGAAAGTACGATATTCAAAAACCCAAAATGAACCTCTTCGAAGTAACGTTCAAACCGCGTTGGTTTTGTAATTTTTGGACTTTGTTTGGTCAGTGAAAACATTTAATTCATTTCAGTGGTCATAGCTGCGAAATTTCTGCAGAAATTGTGTTGTATGTTCTTTGTCATATCTGGGTGAATAGTTATAGTTAGCTTATGAGATTTATACAGTGGCAGGTTCTAAGTGTTTATATGAATCTCCAACTGGAATCGACTCGTTTTGATACTCTGGGATTTTTAAATAAAAAATTTAGTGGACAGGGGGCAGAATCATCAAAATTCAGAACACTGTCCATTGAATGATTTTTTATGCAAAATCTGTAAGGAATTAAGCTTTACAAATTTTATACAAGCACGTAGGACCTTTTAACACATTGTGTAAATTTTTGGTAATTTTAAGTGACCTGTAACTATTTTATAAAAATCCCTAAACACAGCTGAAAATCTAGGAAAAACTAGCTGATGTGTGTCAAAGATGAACTTGTGCATGAAATCAACTTAATTGTTCATGACTTTGTGAATGCTTGCTTGTTATGTGTTGCGACTTATCTAACATGTCATGAATATGTGCTTAACCGAGAAAATGTGCTAAGTGTTATTGTGTGCAATAAACGTGAGTCAACATTAAAACTATTCAAAAGGGTAATCGTTCTAGGAAGCGATTGACCGGACACAACACTTGCTTTCGAATTCTTACCAAGCAAACAAAGGTGAGTTCACGGCCCCTACTTTTAAATGGTTTTAAATACAGGGGGAGAAAACATGTGCCCACTATGGTATAGTAGCGCTAATTCAATAAACTTACGACAACGTGTTACGGTTTAGTAACATGCATATAAAATCTAAATTGATTTGAGTTATGTTATACGGTTTTGGTCACAAAGTAGCATATCACTTTAAGTCCCCTCTTAACTTTACGAGCCGTTAGTAATGGATCTTTAGCGAGGAAGTTTATGGTAGTACTACTGGGCCCAACAAGCCCCACCCGAGCTTGTCGCGCTAGCCAGACCGGTAAAGGTCTAATGGGTGTTGAATTTGCCTAACATAGTCATGGTTGGTGATAGCCTGACACTTTCATGGGCAACAACGTCAGCTTCGGTTCGGACACTTTGGTGACATAACCTAGGCTAGCTACCTACAAATATAACATGAACTTGAAAATCAATTTGGGGTTCTTGATACGGGTTTGGATCAAGGGTAACTTATACATTTCTGATTCGGGATAGAATCAGGGGAAAACATTTATTACACCCTGGTTCGGGTTTGAACCAGTGGCTCGTTTGGGAAATAACCAAAACAAACTAAAACCTGTGAACTCACTCATCAATTATGTTGACACTTGTTTCTTTGCATGTTTTCTTATGTGGCTAAGGATTCACGAGCACGAGTAGGCAGTCCCGCATGAACATTCTAAACTATTTTTAAAGTTTGCATCATTTACGATTCACTATGTTGGTTTTGCATTTGTGTTGGCGCTACAAAATATATTTTTAAACTTTGTTACGCTTCCACATTTCTACTTAATCCAGCGTCAAAACTCGGTTTTATTCATGTAGAGGTAAGTCTGTATGGTAATGTGTCGATGATCCTGGTTTGTCACGTGCCTCGCGGTAAAACCCCGCATATGGAATTTGAGGCTGTGACAAAATACAAGATAATCATCCATCCCGGATGAGCTTTTCCGGGTGGTAGCTCACAAATACACACCATACAAGTGAGATCTACTATTCTATTGAGCCTTGTCCTCCAAGCAAGCCGCCACTTGCTTGAAGAGCCACTAAAATCACTAAAACACACGACTAAAATAACTAAAATCACCACCCTATACAAAACAATAAAAGTCGCTAAATAACATCGATGTAATTGATAACATCATTCTTCAATTTGACCTAACAAAGGATCCATTTTTGTTCAAAAAATATCTAGTTGTGATAAATAGGTTGGAAGGGTGATGGGTCAACGTAGAGGTGTACAAAAAAAACCGGTTTTAAAACCGAAACCGGAAAAAAAACCAAAACCGGTAACCGGTTTTTCTATTACCGGTTTTTCTATAACCGGTTTTAAAACCGAACCGAACCGGCGGTTATAGACCGGTTAGGGATCTCGAGCTTCGAAACCGGTTTTAACACCGAAACCGGTTATAAAAAAACCGGTTTAACCAGTAAAAAACCTGTTTTTTTGGTATAAACCGGTTATAAACCTGTCCTAACCGGTTGGACCAGTTATTGTTTTGAGTTGAAAAAACCGGTTAGTAACCGGAACCGATTATAAAAAAAACTGGTTACTTTTTTGAAGAGAAAAACTGGTTCGATTAAAAATCGAAACCGGTTTTTGAAAAAAAAACGATTTGTACACCTCTAGGTCAACGTAATTTACAAAAATTAAACAAAAAACCCTAAATAAAAAGAGGACGCCGACAATTCAAATTTCTAGTTTTGATATTTAATTTGTAAATTCCAATTTAAAAACGTTTGGATGCAAAAAAAAAATGTAAGCCTGGTTGACTTTTTATGTTCGCATCAGTTAAGCAGACGGAAGCTTTACTCTAAACGTGATATCATGTCAAGTTGTCAACAATTACCAAAAAAATGTAGGTCATTTCTTTGTAACTATTTCATACTTTGAGAAACAATAGAAATTTCTTTTTTAACATCTCCACTCGACTGATCAGTGTTAGAAAATTAATTCAGCTCGTGATATATAACTCGGATTCAATAGAATAGAGACTTATTTTTTCAAGTTAAATGATTTGAAAATAATTATAAATGAATAATAACAGAGTGTAAGAACTATTGACCAAATTGTGTTACCATCAGGGGCGGACATACCTTACGCGCAGGGGTAGCTTCCGCTACTCCTTGGCGCTCCGGCGGTAGTGTATATTTTGGAAAAAAATTTGATCTTTTTTTTGACGTTTTTTCGATTTCGTTGTCCTTTTTTTATAAAACGTTACCCGTACGAATATTTTCTCTCTAATGAACTAAATTTTATTCCCCATTTGATAGACATGGGTATGGACATTTAAAATTTTAAATTAAAGAACAAAATGATTAGTTTAGAGAATATTTTTTAAACGGTTTATAAAATTTATTCTTGATGATATTTCTTGCAATAGAGCTAAAAGGGACACGAATGAATTTTTTTTTCTAGAATTTTGTACATAAAAAAATATATTTAATAACATGTTAAATATGATTATCAATTATAATCATATTACGATGATCATAATCTAACATTTTCGAAATTAGTGAATTATGATAATTACGTATTTCAATTTTTTTCGTGATTATATCCACACGATATGTTCTCCACCGTATGACATGCTCAACATTTTCAGTTTTGATTATTTTTTTAATTACATCATCGTGTTTTTGTTCTCCATCCATTATAAGTTGTTACGCAGAAATTTAAACACTAAAAGCACCTTTTTTAGAAGGAAAAACTTTACATTTTTTAACAATTCATATTTAAAAAAAATATCATTTGATGATCTTATATATCTAGATGATTTATATAACACTAATAAAAAAGATTGAAAAATGGTAAATAACATTAATAGGAGGCGGATCAAAAGCAAAGTGATTTTTTTCTAAAAAAATGTATTATTGTTTGTTTAAAAATAAGAAATTTGGACATTTTATCAAACAATTTTAATGGTTAAGATTAAATCAGTGAAAATTTTGTAATTGACCGGAAGTTAGTCACATATAGGAGGGGTAAAAGAGGCCACCAATGTTGAATCTGGGATATGACCAGAGAGATAAATACAAACGGGATTCACAAATCTACTTCTATTAATTTTTTGTGAATTAATAAAACTGCAAGACTCAAGTAATATAAATACAAAAAACAATCTAATTCTACTAGGACTACCATTCTTACTTATACTTATCTCTAAACAATTAGACACTAATTAAATCTAATACTTAGATAATTCAAATAATAATTAAATACATTTAGTTATTATTTTACTCGTTAAGTCCTTCGACTTTGGATCTTCTCCAGACCGCCCCTTGAGATCATCCGTACCTCCCTAGTTGATGTTGTAATTTCATCACTCCCTCTCAACATCAACTTCCACACGTCTCCCTCTCAATCTTGACTCATTCTATCTCGATCTACCGCACCATCTTCAGTAAACACATGACCTCCATTAACACCTTAGTAGACACACTACCATTATCGTTATTGGTTACAACATCATTACCGGTATTAACATTACTTCTTTCGATAGTCACAGCTGAAGAGCCTGAATGACACACGCTTTGCCTTTGGCAAAAACGCCTCTTCATCTGGATTCGATTGGTGGTCACGGACTGTATGACCCTTTTGATAGGACTTCAAGAGGCCCTCGAACGTGTTTGAAGTAGCACTCTAACTATCCTTCAAACCTACTTCAATCGAATCTTTGAAGTTGACCAAAAACCGAACTCGATCAACTGGAAGAAGGGAAACTTGTCAACTGCCTTCAACCAATTTAAATCAAAGGGTTCACCAAGATCTATTCGAGATCTTTTACCACTGCCTTTAAGCGAGTCTTCTTCTTTTGTTCAAGTTACTACCCCGACACACGAAGATTTAACCATCCAGACACACAGTAATGACAAACCGACTAATCTTAATAACCAAGAGAGACTTAACCAATAGAACTTTTAACCAAGAGGAAGGTAAACAATTCTTAGAGCCTTCAACTCAATGAACCGGAAACTAAGTTGACACACAACCTAGATGAAATCATTTGCTTTTCAACCACGAACTAATGCGACGACCACATGTCGATTCCTCTATCGGTCGCCAAACGAACTAATGCGACAACACATGTCGATTCACCTAGATCCTTCCTGCTCTTTCGTTTCTTCCACGACACGCTCATTGTTTTTCTAGTTCCAAAATCACCGGAATAAAAAACGTCGCTAAAATGATCATTGATCACAACCGTTGTCTCAAACGGTACTTCTCCGTAACATCAGTTGACCCGAACCACGGTTCACGATGGCCGCTTTCATTATCACAATCAAGTGAATCCCATGCACAAAATTTGAATAAACCCATGCAAATTGTATTCTAACACCGACCCATTATCTCAAAGTCATGCCACGTGACTTATGATAAAAACTCCAATTTATTGCATCAAATTATAAACTTCATATCTTTTGTCTTCCATGCTGCACAATCGTTAATCCACCAGCCATTGCTAAGCCTTTATTCAAATTAATGATTTTTCTCAGCAACCAATTAATTCTTTTTCTTTGAACCAATAGACTTGACTCATGAATCACAAAAGAAAACTCCAACACATGGTTTGTCTTCAACGGACTCTGTTTCTTTTCCTTTTGACTAACGAACTTAATATGGACGAATCATAACCTATGTAACGGACTCTTCCACCGAGTTACCATCCGATGTCTCTCGTCTATTTTTTTCTTCATTCAACTACCGTCGTTCACCACCATTACAGCCCCGCGAGGGGCTGCTTTCTTTCTCGAAAAACGACTCTCAAAATTGTGGCTCTGATACCACTTGTTGAATCTGGGATAGGATCTAAGAGATGAATACAATCGGGATTCACAAATCTACTTCTATTAATTTTTTGTGAATTAATAAAATTACAAGATTTAAGGGATATAAATACCAAAAACAATCTAATTCTACTAGGACTCTCATTCTTACTTATACTTATGTCTAAACAATTAGACACTAATCAAATCTAATACTAAGATAATTCAAATAACAATTAAATACATTTAGTTATTATTTTACTCGTTCAGTCCTTCGATTTTGGATCTTCTCCAGACCGTCCCTTGAGATCGTCCGTACCTCCCTAGTTGACGTTGTAATTTAATCACCCACCCTTTTAGTGACGTTTTCAATAATCCTAGTTTTGTCAAATCCTCAGCCATCAGGTTGATCGAGTCTGTCAAACTTGTTACCAAAATGATTTGTCCATGGTTTTATAGCGCCTAGTGGCATCTTAGGGGTGGGATAGGACTTTGGGTGGGACCAATAGATTCTGGATTCGATTCACACAAGATGGGTTTTTCTCATATTTATTGGGTTTCCTCTTGAATTGATGTATAGGCATTACGCCTAGTGGAGATAGATATGATCGGGTGGTTCCGCTATTAGCACGGCAATACTTTGTTCTGTCAGTGACCCAAATTTGTCATTCAAAAAAAGTTACCAAAACGATTTCGTTTTTATGACAACCAACAATTTACAGGTTTAATTAAGCGAATAACAAATGTTAAGAAGAACAGTGTTTTAAGACATAAATCAACTTAATTAGGCCTCTTGAATGCCTAGGAACGTCTAGTTGTATTGTACGTTACGCGATTGGTGATATCGGGAATTTTGCACGCATTTAAACGGTAACGAACTGACATCGGATGAAATACAGACAACGCCGACAAATACAAGTCTTATACATGTATTTTAAACACATGATTTGGTTTTGATGAATTATCTTGCTTTCGAACGTCACAAAATGTATACGTGAACGAAAAACGCGACTATAGGAACGCACCGACAACGAAACAGAAGCATCAGACTTATGGATTACCTTAAAAACTGAAATATTATGATAAATTTAGCTGTGTAATCGAATTGGATCGAAAAACGGACAAGAAACGACAACCGAACATTTTACGCAATTTTAACTCAACCAACGAACGTGCGCGTCAAACGCAAACTTCCGACATCATTATACATGTTTTTGAACATAAAAATATTATACAATGTTTCATGAAGTTCGGGTTTGAAAACGGACCTCGTAGACGCGATTGGGCCGCTCAAAACACTAGAAATGGGCTTATGGGCCTTGAGCCCAACCCACCAAAACCCTAGCTATATAAAGCCACTCACACACACTAACACCATTATTTACACACAACTCTCTTCTCTCTCTCTCTCTAAAACCCCAACTCTCTCTCTCACTTTCTCTCTCTAGAAGCCAGCAACCGGCAAGAACACAGCGGAGCCGGCTGGTGACCATAGTGGTGCGACGGTAGAGCCACCGCTGCTAGCGGCGGTCCGGTGATTCTCCGGCGACATTTTTCCGATCCAACACTCTACCACCACTGGCTCGCGAGCCGCTTGAGCACAGGAGCAACTCCGGTGGCATTCCAGTCAAACTCCGGCGAACCCGTTTTGGACTTTTCACTTCGTGCATGTTTATATCGGGTGGTTAGAGACTTTTTGGCAAGTTTTTGTGAAATTTTATTCTCCGGTGAGATTCTGACTTCTGGCATGGTTCTGGCGAGGTACCAAGCATCCGTTTTCAACAAAAAATATATTTTTGGGCTCCTAGTAAACCGTAGAGTCCATACGAAACACTTTCGTCTCAGGTGAAAATTAAAGTTCGGGACACTCTTGGGCTCAGTTCAACGTTGTCAACGGGTCAAAACTGGTCAAGGGAGGTTTTGGGTCATGTTCGGTGCCTCGGTTCAGTTTTGGGTTCGGGTCCAACCCGGTCATCACGGATCAACATAGTCAAAGCTAGTCAAACGTGGTCACCACGGGTCAAAACTAGTCAAAATTCGGTTTCAGATGACATTTGGTGTTTCGTCCGAGTCAAAGCTGGTCAAACTTAGCAAGCTTGGTCAACTGCTGGTCAACCGAATCAGAATCGTGGTACGAGTCACCTGGTCAACTGCTTGTCAACTCTCGGTTAACGTGGTCAAAGCAGTCAACTTAAGTCAACTGGTCAACGCAGTGAACGGTTCGGCACGAGACTTGGTGAAATAACTATGCGAATTTTGTTTAAGTTGTTTTATATAATTATTATTTAACGCAAAACAACCGAAACGATTAGTGAAACGGTATATATTTCGAGCGAACTAGTAAAGGTAGTGGAATTGTACATTTCATATTATTAAAAATTTGCTTATACCAAATTAAAAACCAAACCGACTTTGTTACACTATATATATATATATATGTATATATATATATAGGGTGAGGTTATTGTAAGAAAATATAAAAGTATGAGAAGGATAAAAAAGAATATAAACCATTAGATATTTAATCTAATGGTTGAGATATTGATGGCAATCTTGTAAATAGTGTTGGCTATTAAACAAATTAATTTTCTAGATTAAGGGTATAAAGGTAAATTTAACATTTTTAAATTAAGAAACTAACATTAATGCACATGCAAGCCCCCCCTTCTTTTTTAAATGTCAATAACTTTTTATACGTAACTCTTTTTTTAAAAAAATATTACATCATAATAACGAGTGTTTTTTTATATTTAATATGAGTACCATATTGATATATTTATGTAGAGAAAAAAATTACGTCTCGCTTGGATGTTTTAGTCCATGGTGTTTTTTCTATGTTCATACAATGGTGTTTTAATTGTAGGGTGTTATTTCTATTATATTTCTGTTCTTTGTAAGATGTATGTCTTCAATATACATGATGTGGTGTTTTTATGAGTTAGGGTGTTATTCCTGTTGTATTTAATGTGAGGACAAAAGGTCCTTGATTTATTAAGGTGTTATTTCTGTTATATTCAATGTTAGGGTGTTCTTTATAAGATGTGTGCCTTCAATATATATGTTGCGGTGTTTTTATGAGTTAGGGTGTTGTTTCTGTTATATTTCTGTTCTTTATAAGATGTATGCCTTCAATATACATGATGTGGTATTTTTATGAGTTATGGTGTTATTTCTTTATAAGATGTATGCCTTCAAATTCGAAAATCCCTACAATTTAACTGCCAAATATCGATTGCATATATTCATTCCATAATTAGATTCTATTAATTAAATTACACTTATACATTTAAACTACCAAAATAAAAGGGGACACGTGTCGTCTCCAAAATCTTTTTTATTCTTCTCACACTTTTATATTTTCTTACATGAACCTTACCTATATATATATATATATATATATATATATATATATATTGTAACATCCGTCAAAAACGGATTTACCAAACCCGCTCCGTTTATCAACCGAACAGTCAGTCAAAAATTTCGTTGCGAATTAAATGCCCAAAATAATTTTAAACGATACATAATCAATTATTATACGGGAATATATAATTAGTTTTCGAAAAACTGTCAAAAATAAGAAAATAAAAATATTTTGTTCCTGCCGGGTTTCGAACCCGGGTCTGTACCGGTTCAACATCAGTCTTAACACACAACACACAAACCACTGCGCCACTTGTTTTGTTTGTTATATATTGAAATCATTTAATTGATATCATGACGTTACGAATTCAAAACCGGCGCCCAATAGTTCAGTCGTCGGAAATCCCGGAAATCTCGAGTCTTAACGACAAACTTACGTTATAACGTAAACCATTACTAAGACATCGGTTATAACCGACGTCTGAGTCCGCGACCAAAGTTATAACCACCGGAGTTTTTATAATTTACGAATCCAGTCGGAAATCGGGCCAAATACATTGACGATTTGTTCTATAAATTCACCCACAACACACCGCAAACTTTTTCGCTCAAAACCACACCTTTACCGGACGTAATTCCACTCGCCGGAATTAATCTGTTCGTCGCCGGAAAACCGGTTTCTCCATTTCCGAGCCTTTTTGAACCTCCTAAGCTTATACCGAAGTCACCCACACCCTTTATAAGTTTTCTGAAGTTTCCCTGCTGCAAGATACCTGACGACGGAGTTAATTTCTGTCGCCGGAGTTCTGCCGGAAAACAGAGGAAGACGAGTCGGTATACCTCACGCTTATTTTCTTTTCTTTATACTCACATCTCACCTTAATGAACTGTAAGACGCTAAGAAACCGATTAAAACTTCGAACCAGTCTGTTACCGATTCTGGTTAAAACTCAACGAGGAAGACGATGTTTCGGAACGTATATGTATAATTAAAATCAGGATATTACTCGGGTTAGACACACAGTCCAACGGTGGACTGTGTGCACATTAAACATACAAACGTCTCGAGTTCGAATCCGGTTTCACACACGCTGCCTTAATAAAAATCATTTTTTTGTTAAACTGAACCGGAGTCGCCACAGGTATATGTTAAGTATATTAATAATCGGAATAATAACCAAGTTAGACACACAGTCCAGCGGTGGACTGTGTGTATGTTTAAGTCGCACGTCACGAGTTCGAGTCCGGTCTTCTGCATCGACCCGGACGATTATTAACCTTTTTAAATAAAGTCAGAAATGAAAACAAATAGTTTGTATTTAAGTATAATAAAAATTGGATTATATAACATGTTAAACACACAGTCCAGCGGTGGACTGTGTGTTAGTTTAAGCCACAGGTCCCGGGTTCGAGACCTGTGGAGTGCACGTCCGATTCGCTTAAACTGTTTTTAAAATAAAATGATTTTCGGTTTAAACTAATTAATGTATAAAGATAATTAAAATCAGATATATGACAGGTTAGACACGTAGCTCAGTTGGTAGAGCTGCGTGCACGCGTACGGGAGGTCTCGGGTTCGAGCCTCACCCAGCGCACTTATATTCCGCATTCGAACCGGTCAACGGTCAGTCAACAGTCAACGGTCAGGTCAACGGTCAGAAAAAAATCATTTTTTTTATTATTTTTATTTAATTATTTTAATTAAAAATCAATTAAAAATACTTAAAAATAACATTTTTAAGGTTAGAAAATAGCCTCAAACTCACAAAAATACACCCAACAATCCTACTAAAATAGATTAATAAAATCCGTTTACTTACCAAACCATAATGCGATTTATCTAGATTAAATCTCACTCGTGGTTAAAACCACTTCGCGTGCATTCAACGTCATCAACCGAACGCACCCACTGTGAGTGAATCTTACAACTCCCCCTTTTAAATTACACGTTTTGGGGTGTGTCATGTGTTATGAAAATAATTAACTTATTTATTTAAACTTGTGCCATACCACATCATGACCTAAACTTAGATTGTTTATATTGTGGTGATTACTTATTTCCTTTTGTCAAATTATATGAAACTCAATCATTAGGCCCCTCAGTTCCTCGTGAGAGACGAGTTGAGCATCGCGTGCCTCTAAATGTTCCATTTTTGTTCATGTGTGTATCATTGAGTTTATATTATTGTAGTTGTGTCATTCATATTATCATGTTTATGCAATTCATTCATTAGGCCCCTCAGTTCCTCGTGAGAGACGAGTTGAGCATCGCGTGCCTCTAATTGTTCCATTATTGTTCATGTGTGTTTCATTTAATACCTTATGATTGTTGATTAAGTTTACATCTATTTTTACTCATGTTTGGTTGTGCACATATTTCATAATCAATTTAAATAAATTTGTTCAAATGTTTTCCATAGGATTCACTCGCCAACATTATGTTGATCCAAAAACCCTTTTACACATGATACAGGTGAACAGGTTGAAGCAAGGAAAACATAGGATATGCCTTAGAAGAGAACAAAGAAGTTTAGATTGTTAGTTAGATCATGTTGTAACATTTATTGTAAATTTCCATTTAATTTGTATTAATGAATATGAAACGCTTAATAAATGTCATGAGCTTTGATGATAACCCAATCATGCCTCGATCACCTTTTTCCGCTGCGGGTCGGGGTGTGACATATATATATATATATAGGATTAGGATCATTTGTGAACAACTTCTTGAGAGTGAACTGAGTGAACTAATCTTGGTCTTTGATCATTTTTTAGATTAAAATAGTAAGATTGATATTAGTCAAGTACTTTTAATTAAAATCCCTTAATTTTCTTATCTCTTAACTCTCTCTTATTTTTAATTATTTCTCTATTATTTTAATTATAAAAGATTGAAGAGCTAATGTTTATTTTTAAATAAACTCTTATGTTCCTTTAAAATTAAATATTAAACCTAATTAAATTATGTTTTTTACATATGTGTATACAAGTCAGTATATACAAGACTTATACACTTTTGTATAATTACATCTTGTTCTCACATGTCGGTATAAACCAGATTTATATACATGTGTACTATTCAAGTACATGTGTGTATAAACTAATATTTGTGTCTTTTGTATAAATTGATAGTTAGCGAGACTGTACACATGTGTATAAACTAATATCTTTGTATCTTGTATAAACTAATACGATCGAGACTGTACACATGTGTATACACTAACAACTTTGTATCTTGTATATACGGAAACTATCAAGATTAAGGAATTTTAATTATATTGTTTAATAAATACAATTTGCAAAAGACGCAAATACCCTTCTGTCAATCTACTTAAATGGAAGTTACAGCATTATAATTATAATCTTGCCATTGTTTAAAGATCTCTAGATAATATAATCCAATGGCTCAGATTAGTTCACAAAGTTCACTCGCAACCTAGTGTTCACTCTAGAACCCTACCCTATATATATATATATATATATATATATATATATATATATATATATATAATGGGTAGTGTTCATTTGATAAGAAATATAATGTGAGAAGAAAAAGAAGAAAGGGCATAATGGTAAAACATTAAATAGTTTATAACTCCTCTCATTAATTATGTTATCTCTCGTTAATAAAGCAAAAACATTTATCCTACACATATCAAAATTTATCCTACATATGTCTTACATTTACCGTAATTTACCCTACACACATATAAATTTACCCTACACATTTCAAAATTTATCCTACACATACTAAAATTTATCCTACAAATTGTCTTACACCATAAATTATTTTATCTTGAAAGATTATATGAAAAAAAAATGAGTTACAAGTTTAATTAATTAGCTAATTAATGACAGTTATAGATTTACCTATATGCTCTTTTGCATAGTATTAAATGCACATATTAAATGAAGTAAATGAAGAATTTATATTGGTTTAAAAGTTATTCTTTTTACAAAATGTTTCTTCTCATTTGAACTCTCAACTATATATATATATATATATATATATATATATATATATAGTGTACATATATACTAAACTTGATCGCGACGAGTATCCGATGTTTTAAAGTTAAGCTAGAATTGTATACATATTATTATTACCTTATTTGTTGTGTTTTGAAATTTTATCGACAACTTGCATGTCGGGGTCGTTCAAAAACAGTGGAAACTCTATCCATTTTTCTTAAAAATGCATAATACGAAACGTCTTTATATTCTAAAAACGACACCTATCGGGATTCAAAATATTTTATAAAAATAAATATAAGTGTATATTTATTTTTGGCGACACTTTATAACTCACAAAAACACGTCTATAACGTTTCGACAAAAGCGGTTTACAAGATAACGGAATGCGGAAACTTATATTGTATAAACATAATTGCTTATACTTAATTCAAAACACTATGATTCAACGATTATTTAAAATAAATATAATTAGTTATATTTATCTTCTACATCTACAAGTCGATAAATTTTATTAAATAAATGTAATTATTTATATTTATTTTGAACGCCTAAACGGCATACGATAAATTACCGAACGATCTCAAACATGTATTATCAATCTAGTTATTTGATAATAAACCAACAAAGTCGATTCATAACAAGCTTATAACTATATAACTATTTTGATAATCATCCCCGAGACGCGAGAGTATTATTTCGGCTACACGACGTTATATACATAAATATTTACGTTTACATACATATATATACATATATATATATACACATCTTACGAAACACTACGAGTCGTATTATTTTCCGTCAATCTAATCGGAAACTATTCGGATAACGTGTTAATACATTATACGAGTTATAACGACTTATTTTCATATATATGTTCGTTACATAAAAGCACGACCATTCGGAACGACTAACACGATTCTATAAATATATTTATATTTTTATATAAATATATATACATTTTAAATCTCTCGAACACTAATTGCTTCCAAGACTTAGTGTTTACCACCGACTATAAATAAGATTAAACGAGTATAGTATTATCGTTTCCACCAAGTTAACATCTTCCCATTGAATCATTGATTGACGATTCGGTAGAGCTCGGTGACATGTAGTTTAGCTACGCTTTTAGTCGAGACTTATAAGCTTAATTCCTTGATAGGAATGTTATAGATTGCATGCTAGCTTTGCATTGGATCTCTAGGTGAGTTCATAACCCCCACTCTTTTACAGTTTTACATTTTTAAACTATTTTCGGAGGTGGAAAGACATGCAAGTTTTGCAAAAGTACACACAATTTCGATGAATGAAAATTCGTATTTCTAAACCATGTTGCAAAATGGATTTCAATAAACTCATATGGTTTTACGAAAGGTTTATGCTCAACATACCGGTTTTACAAAACATACGCATATTTTCAAGATATGCATGAGTTTCATGACTAGTGACGGGATTGTCCTAGTTACAACGGGACTGGGTTGTCCAGCAAACAAATAAAGGGATTGGCTTGTCCTGCTTACAGACTCAAGGACTTGTTTGTTCTACATACGAATAAGGGGACTGGTTGGTCCTGCTTACAGACTCAAGGACTGGTTTGTCATACATACAAATAAGGGGACTTGTTGGTCCTGCTTATAAACACAAGGACTGGATTGTCCACTACTCAACACTAAGGGTCGCTAAAAAGGTACAATGAAGTCCTCGCTACATATCGGAACTATACCGTCTGCTAGTCTACCGTCTTGAGTAAACGGTTTGGCGAGGCACTTCCTAGCTTGAGGTTGGTTATAGGCTCATGCGGACATGTTGTCTTTGTCGTACGCGGTTACCAAAAGATTTATTTTAAATTTTTTCAAACAAACTATGAACTCGCCAACTTTATGTTGATTTTTCGCATGTTTCTTTCTCAGATTACGTTTTCAAACTATGGCACGATTGGTATAGGTTATCACATGGGAATTCGAGTACTTAGCGGGCGTTCACTTTCTAAAAGTCTTAGCATTAAATACTTCCGCTGTAAAATGAAGATATCAGTCAGATCACACCAACTCTGATTTTGCAGGGTTTGACAATTTTGTTGGTTGGAACAGGTTATTTATTCTTCTAAAATTCGTTAATTTATATTAAAAGTTTAAAAAATTTGGTTCATAGATATAATTACATACAAATTTGCATTTTCAAAAGTAAAAAATTAATAATAAAGGCCAAGCCGTTAAACCAGCTAAACGGTAGATTTTCTTCGGTTTGATTGATTGGATCGGTTCTAAGAGTTTATAAACACCTAGATGAAAGGGTCACATCTATATCTATAATCTATAATCTATAATAGTATAATATTTGATCAACTATATCTATGTTTCGTCTTGATGAATAAAATACTTGTTCCAGAGCATGTAAACACCATACAGTATCGAAAACATTGAGAAACAACACAAAAATTTATCCAGTAATGATTTCAAGAAATGTGTAATATGATGATTAATTTAACACTCGCAAAAGTTACAGTATCTCGAACCTGGTCCATGAAATCAATCCTTGCAACGCAACGTTGTCTAGCGTTTGCGTTTGATAGGCAGCATATGGTTGTGGCTTATTAATTCCAAACGTATTCCTGCCTTGATTGTATCATCACTACATGTATCAGCATGCATACTCATTTCTTCAACAGTTGCTGACAATTTGTCCATTTTCTTCGTGGCAGTATCTATTAAAGACATCATATCCTCTTTACCAGCATAAAATCTCCCGCCTGTTTTGTACTTCACTGCACATAGAAAACAATCAATATCAATGTCCCAAAAATCGTTTATCACCATCTGTCTAATCTTCCTTATTGGACTGTTCCATGAAAAATTCCGGATTAAATGTAACCACACTTAAGTCAAAGTTTTCTCTTCCATCCCCTGGACGGTTATGGAACCAGCCATATAAGCAGCCATCAGACCGAAAATGCCTGCAATAAGTCCGCCTGATACTTTGGCCAATACCTTTATTGACTTCAACTCTTGGACCCTTTCACCAAAATGTCTTGTAAAAGCAACTGCTTGCTTACATATACATGCTAACGATTTCATAAAATCACCAGAAAGCGTAAATCTTTCATCATCATTAAGATGCAATATCATTTCTCCTTTATAATTCCAGTAAGCATCATCTTGTCTCAAGTTCACCACAGATTCCTTCAATGTCCTGATTACACTCAACCGGCCGGCACATTCGCCTTTCAGAAGCCTTACAAAATCTTTGTAAAGTTGAGATATTTGAAGGCAGATTTTATGGTAATCATTCACTAAATGAAACACGTGTGGATCATGCATCCATTCTTCCTTTCATTTACTTAAGACTGTAAAACCTTCTTGGTTGATTGAATGTAGACATGTAATTGCTTTATGGGTGTCATCCAAGGACTTTCTTCCTTCTGTGAATATTTTCATTATACTTCTGGTGTTGTCATGGATGATGGATTGACAAGAGATGAGGCTTAAATCATCAGCTTCTTCACAAGCCCATAAATACCTATTCAAATCAGTGTGAATTAGAAATAAAGTAGCTCGATACAAAATGGTCATCGCCTCATTCACAGGACTTTCATATTGTTGTTCTTCATTAAGCGGCATGAACCATACTCCAGTAACAGACAACTGTATATTACTATCCACAATTAATTGATTCAAAGTCATCCCTGCTTCCCTTATATCAAGGCTATATAGATGAGCATGTCTACGCATATCTTCGATGGTCTCTGAGATCTCATTCATTATTTTCTCAAGCTTATTTATTACAATCACCATCTCTTCCTTATTCTCAGGAGTAAAAGAAGCAAACCGAGCCATCTTCATCTTCAATCCTTGTACGACGACGGTATTAACTTCAAAATCACGGATACGTAACTCACTTCCACTTCTTATGGCAGCCAGCCATCCATACTCCTTGCACCTTTCCTCCAGCCTATCGATCAAATCCAACCACGTAGAACATGAACTTGCACCTTTCGTCTTTAGCAACTGCTCGTCAGTAAACATATAAGCAGCTAAAATACTTAAAATGTATGTGATTGTTGTAGTCGTTACATCCGCCAATGTTATCATTAACTTGCATATTTTGACGCCGTGGATCTTGTCGTATAAGTGTCTTGAAAACGAAACTATCCGCGTACAAATAATTGCAAATGATGTGAAAAAATCATCACAAAAGCGGATACCTTTAGCAGCTTCAAGATCATTAAGCTGTTCTAGCATCTCTTTATAACTGTAATCGTTTTCCATTCTACTTTTTGCCACAATTTGCTCCAATGCCAACTTTACAGCCAGCCAGCTATCGGATGCAGCTATAAGTAACCTTAAAAACTCATTGTAAAGTATGGAAGTTCCATGCACAATTCCATAGTAGCCATAAACCAAAGGAAATAAGTCTGCATGACTACATTCTTCTTTGCATTCACTTAAAACTTCTTGGTTGATTTCAATTAAGCGTTCAATGATTGTATGCATGCCAACCAAGGTGTGCTGTTTTTTTCCGTAGCCACAAATGAATGCCATACTCCTGGAGAGGTCATGGTTGGTAGAAGAGTGACAGAAACCGAGGAATTTAACACAAGCACCCATACTATTTTTAATCACAAACTGCACCAACTTAGCTGTAGAACCATTAAGGTTTGTCAACTGCATAACGTCTTTCTCTTGAATAAGACGCACTCCAAATTTAGTCACTTCTAATGTACAATCTGAGATAAATGATTCAGTTATTTTACCATTATGCATCTTAAGTTTACATATCATGTAATCCTTATTTAGTATTTAAATTTTTCCAGCAAGAAACTTTTTATTATGCATATATACACTCAAAGAGACCAAATGGCCGACTATTCTTCTTTTGTGTCAAAGCCTAAATTTCTGATAGTTATTTCATGGGCATTAATAAGTCGGATAGGTGTCTCGTTTGTGTGGATCAACCTAATTCCAAATGGGCTTAATTGTTTTTAGGGCTTGATAAGAAGTCTTATTGTGTGGCATCACGTGAATTTATGTTAAGATTATGTTTCTTTGTCACGTGTAAAAATAAATGAATAAACTCTTAAGATTCACATAAGACTATTGTGAATAAACCCAATATTGTAAATATATATTCACACGTGAACAAACCCAATATATACCCACAATACAAACTAAAAAAAATGAATCAAAAAACATAACTATATAGGCGTCAACAGTAAGAAAATAAATGGTCATTCAAGAAGTAAATAACATATAAGATATTTTGGATTTAATAAGAAGAGGATACTCAACTTGGGATTTAAACGAAGTTTTATTAAATATATACTCATGCTTAAAAACACGTGTATGTGCTGGTAATACGCATATTTATCCCTAATCTCACAAACAAATAAAAGGCCTTTATTTTCTTAAGGTTACATTAAATTTCCTAAATTTCCACAACCATTTTCAGCCTCAAATAGTTATTATGTGTGTAATTAAATTAAGCAGTTACTGACCTCGTGGCTCCACGCTAAATGAAAACTTAAAGGTGTTCCTTTGACTTGAATCAACAGTTCTTTGAAGGTCACCTTCTCTCGTCCAATAGAAAACCAATTGGTTCTCCAACCCTGTTGCCAACAAGTTTATGGGGACTGGAATCCTCCAATATTTTTCACCATCATGAATATGAGCTGTTACCACGTATTTTGTTTCCGTAGAAGCATCAATGTGGTGTAAAGCTACAACAGCATATATAACAACTCCGATCCATGGGCCTCTCAGTGTCAATCTTTTATCAGATCTTATCGTCCGGAAACATAATGGAATTTCACTTCCAGCACCAACTATCTCAAATACAGCTTCTGGTGTGATCCAACATCTTGTTCGTAACTGCAAAATTTAATAAAATGAAAAGAGCAAAGGAGATGTGAGCAAATGCTGATTCACACTACACTAAAGATGACACAACATCATATCTACCATATTGTTGTGACACACACATGCATGTGTGCGCGCGTGTGTGTGAGAGAGAGAGAGAGAGACCTGAAGGTAATTGTTTAATATTTTTTTCTGCCAGATGACTGCTGTTTTCGTTCTCTGCTACTTTGGGGCAGTTCAAACAGGAGACCATTGGACAAGTGTTGTTGCTTCTGGCATGAAACTTAGAAACATCTACCCTTTTTTTTGAGATAATGTAATTGAATCTCATCGGAAGTCCATAAAGAGTGTCTTCATTTACAATTGAAAGTTTTGGTAGTGAATGAAGCCTCTTGCAATTATTCAAACAAAGCATTCTCAGATTTGAGAGGAGACTGATGTTTGCGGGCAGAGAAGCAAAATCATTTCCAGATAGATCGAAATTTACTAATCGATGTAATAAACCGATACCATCAGGAACAATAGATAGATTGCAATAACTCAAATCAAGTTCCCTTAAACCAGATGATAACATTTCCATCTTTGTAAAAAGAAAACTTCTGCGTTGGGATGAAAGCTGAAATCGACAGACATGTAGGAGCCTTAATCTCTTCAGGGAATGAATGGACAAAGGAATCTCTTGTATAGAAGTTTCACTTGCATCAAGCTTCCTTAAGTTATATAAATCCCCCAAGCTCTCTGGTAAATTCTTGATGTTAGTTCCATCTACATACAGATACTCTACGCACCTCATGTAGTGTCCAAACTCAGGAACACATTCAAGATTTGAACAGCCAGAAAGAAGAAGTGTCACAAGAGCTTCCATTTCCATATGGCTTCTGCCAAGGCTCTGAAGATGTGTACACCCACTAAGATTTATGTATTGTAGACTTTTGTGAGAAAGAACAGATTGGTGTAGTTCTTTCAATTTTGTGCAGCCTTGAAGCTTTAGTTTCTCTAGTTTCGGTGTTGATGTCAAGTCAGGGATTTTGGTCAGATCACTTGAGAAACTAAGATCAATAGATCTCAAATTAGGCAGATCCTGTTAAATTAAAGGAATTTTTCAGCTTTCTAGCTTTAAGTTACTTCAAATCATAACTACGTAGACAATACTTACAAGTTTTTTTTCCCAGAGAGTTTCAAGCTGGCTATAACACATTTCAAGTAGATAAATATGTTTAGGTTCAAACACTGAAGGAAAGGACTTTAATGAACAACCATACCATTCCAGAATTCGAAGATCATTGGAAAGATAATTAAGACCTTGAGGAAAGTGTATATTGCTAATTCTGAGAAATTTTAATTTCCTCATCTTCGAAAAACAAGATGGATCATCAATACAATCATCCACTTCAACTTTATATGGCTCCTGGTTGATGATTTCAACTGTTCTTGATTCATGGGATTAACAAAAACAGCAACAGAATGAGTCATCTAATTCTAGTACTTTCGCACACCGTCCTGAAAGATATGTTTTGGTAACTTTAAGTATATTTAATGCTCTGGTGAATCCTGGTAACTTAAATTTTAATATTTAATGTTGTGTCAAATCCTGTCAAATGAGTTACTCACTATATTCATTAAAAAAAATACTACAGCATGAATATTTTAGAGTGAAAACCAAAAACAGAGCCATGCCAACTCTAAATTTGAAAAATACTATAGGCCTCAATTTGCAAGATCCAATACCCCCAACATTTTTAAAATGCGGCTATAAACTGTAGAGAATCCACTTTGAGATATAAAGTTTCTTACTGGAATGATAACAGTTTTATAGTTTTTTGTGGAAAGCCATTAAGCAAACCTTTGGTTTGGATGAGAGAATATCCAAAACATCATGACGATACTTGATTGCAATTTGTTTTCCATTGCATTGTTGTGATCCCTATGAAGAACTTCCCAGCACATTTGTTGGAGGAGATCATGCATCCACACACAATCATCAAATTTAATAGTAATGAGAAACTTGTTTATAAGATCAGTAATTCCAATCTCAGAATGCAAACCAATATCGGTTAGTATATCTTTTACCAAATCTTTGTCTCTCCCTTTCAAGAAACATGCGATATACATGAAGGTAAGTTGCTGATGTCTATCTAGTCTAACATAACCTACTTCAAGTCTTCCAAGAACTTCTTTATGTTGATATTCTTGAACTTTCTTCAACATGTCTTTCCAGTATTTTTCCTCTTTTCCACATAGTAGAGAACCATAAACAGTAAGAGCTATTGGAAGACCGCCAGTGTACTGCCAGTGTACTTCACAATATCATCAGACAAATTTTCATAACCATGTGTAGGATGCCCATCTACAAATGCTGACTGACAAAAGAGTCTAGAGCTTCTTCACCTTTCAATTCTTCACACATAAATATTTCATTTACTCCATATGCATTCAGCAGATCTCCATTTGTTGTTGTTACTATAATTCTGGTGCCGGCCCCAAACCATTCACACCCACCAGCCAGATACATAAACTGGTCTGTGTGATTCACATCATCAAAGACTATTAATACCTTCATATCACGTAGCTTTGTCATCAACAGAGTTTGTCCATGTTTTAACACTTCTTACAGATATGCTTTCACCCTTTAAAACATCATCAAGTAATTTTTGTTGTAACTTGCATAAATCACTATCAAGTTCCTTGGAGATGCCCTTGATGTTTCCAATAAAGCAACTTGCTTGGAATGTATTTCGAATGCTCTCAAAGACAACTTCAGCCAAAGTAGTCTTCCCAATCCCACTCATCCCACAAATCCCTATGAAACGAACTTCATTAGACTCTATGTACAACTTATTAATCACCTCATTTACTCGAGATTCAATTCCCACTAGACCTTTGGTAAGATGACTAATATTTACTGATGATGTATCTTGCATGTCCTGCAAGATTCTCCTTATGATTTCACTTACGATTTCTGATTCATTCCTGCAGGTAGTTGGAGGAATCATGTCAATTGCATTATGCATCTCAAAATAACCTTGGAACTATAATATATAAAAATAATATGTTAATAAGACAACTTACTTGTCTGGTGTCACGTGCGATCCTTTGATAGCCCCAACTTTTGCAAAGGCAGACCTCCATGTTTCTACCTTCTGTGGTGGAATTTCAGGATCTACTTCATGATTGGCAAAGCCTTGTTCGAAACAGTTGCTTTGATGACGTACATCAGAGGGAGACACATGGTAAAAAACAGGAATAACAATCAACTTGCCACACTCCATGCAATCCACAACCTTTGCAATTTCCTCCAAACACCATTTCGATGTTGCAAAATTGCTCGATAAAACTACTATGGCAAATCTTGACGCTTCCACGGCCTCTAGGAGTGTGGAAGCAATGAAATGCCCAATCTCAAGTGACCTATCATCTTTGTAGGTTCTGATGCGTTTCGGATTAAGGCTTCATATAAGTGGCTGGTGAAACCAGTGCGAGTGTCCTCCCCTCGAAAGCTCAAGAAAACATCATAACCTTGTGACACTCTTCTTGTTGTTGTTGAGGATGATGCATATGACATCATCTCCATAGCTCACTGTGATTAAGTGCTATAGATGAATTATTATATACAGATTACAGAATGACAGATAATAGTAGATTGTATATAACAGAATACAACAAGCATCCAGTCCTAATTGCACTAATCAGGCATTTTGCCTTCATAAAACCCTAGAATCAACCACTAAACTATCCATCTGTTGGTTTTGAAATACAGTATATGATATGAAATGCATCTATTTTAGCAATAGAATCGCCGTGTGTAATCCGACAAAGAAGGGTGCGAGGTATCGAACCATATATACTACTCCCATTTCGTAATCGGATAATGTGTGCAACGTGTGGTGGAAATTTTAGGTGTAAATGGTGGTTTATTTGGTCCTAGTTCCGGTTTTTCGGGTAAACAAGGAACCCAATCGGGTCCTATCCTAGATGAAAACCTTAAAAAATAAAATATGTGATGGAGTTTAGTTAGAGATTATTTGATAACTTTTAAATGGTTAAGTGATAACTTAAAAGTTAAAATATATGAGGGGTTTAGTTAGGGGTTATTTGGTAATTTTGAATTGTTAAGTGCTGAATTAGTAAGAGGTTTGAACTATTAACAGAAATATAATGCTTAAGTGTTTAAAGACAAATGTCTGACCAATTCAGATTAGATGTCTTAACCATTCAGACTCTTTATAATACTTAACCATTCAGAGGCAGAGACAAATGTCTGAACCATTTAGACATCTGCTCACGAAACAAACAATCTAAACCATTAAGTGTTAAACCAGTAAGAGGCCTGAACCATTAAGAGTCTCATTAAAAGGTAAACAGACAGCCCCTTATATTATAAGGATTGATGATTGTTAGTGTTTTTGAGTAGTTGTGAATAAAGAAAAGAGAAAATATATGGAAAGTTACTGTTTATCTGTAAATATATTAGAAAAAATCTAAATGAAGAAAACCTTATAAATTTTTAATATTTTTAAAAATGGTTGTGAGTGAAAGAGAGAAAAAAGGTTATGATAAATATATAAAAAATATTCTTTAATTGAAAATGAGAGAGAAAAAGTAGTTATTTTTAGTGGAAATATATGAATATATATAAAGAATTCATTGCGAATGCTCTTAGACCATATGGTGTGGTCATGGATTAATGGTGTTTATGTCTTTTCAAACCTCACACATCACACCATCGACGTGTGTTGTCCACGTCGTTTACGGAGGGGCTTGCAATTCTCCATCGGCGTTGGGAGTTAATGTGTGTCAATGTGGCGTGCTGTAAATAGGAGTGGCATATAGCCGTTGGACCCCAACGGTATTATTTAAAAAAACAGATTTTTCATTAAAAAATAATTTATATATAACTCAACACTTTTCACCATTTTCATCTAATTTCTCTTCTTCTCGGTCTTCATTTTTATAAAATCTCTCAACCTTTTATAAAAGATAATGCATCCACACAACGACAACTTGGATCCGAACAACCCTTATGGCGTGGGTGAAGTACTGAACACCACTTCCCCTCAAGGGTCTCAACCGGTCCGCAACTTCGATCCTAGCATAGTGGCGTACGTCTAACTTCTTGCGAACCTATCTTTTACGTTTCCACATCAATGCAAGCTCAAGGGTCTCAACCTTTTATGTCTCAACCGCTCACTCCTCTATCCCAAATGCCCCCTACACTCGAATCTGTTCCGAAACCTCAACCTACACCATCTGAATCCTCTACACAACAAAAAAACAACCATAAAAAATAAGGTCGAGAAGGTAAAAAAGGAAAAGAGGATCGTCGCATGTACCCATGGACAAACGAAGAAGAGTTAGTGTTGACGAAAGCTTGGCTTTCAATTTTGGAGAATTCAGTTATAGGTATATATGGGCTGTTACGCATCTAACTTAGAGGTGCAACCCATCAAAACTACGTCGTTTTGATTAAATCTAACAAAACAAAATTAAAATTATTCATATCCGTTTTGATTACTATTATTGTATTTTCATTAATTAGAAGGTGTAATTGTATTCTCTTAATGGAAACTTGTATTCGTATTGTATTCGTATTTCATTTCCAACCTTAGGATCCGAAACTTTGATCGTAATAAAATGCATACTAAATGCATACTTGTCTTACATGCATTCGATCATTAAATACACGTTTACATACAAGCCGATACTTGTTATGCGTACAAATACTCATACATACACTCTTGATACTCAAATTATACTTACATACATGTTATACACTTAAAAACATGTCAAACACCAAGTTTTAGCTTAAAATGAAGGGCAAAACAAATTAAGGGACCAAATTGCAAAATTTGCCTAAATTAGTCTCCGGCGGGGCGCGAGATACCTCAATCTGAAGAAAGTTGCTTCCAGCTCACAGGTTGGCCTATTTTCTCCACCTTTTTCACACCCAATCACCTCTAAACCTCATTTAACACCAAACCTAACTCACCCACTATATATACAACCTTCCTAACCCTCATTTGCACTTTCCAAACACTTCTAATCATCAAAACACTCTCATATTCTCTGGAATTTCAAGAACGATTTCTTTCAAGTGCAAAAGTGAGTTCAAACTCACTTTTCTTCATCTTTTCTTCATCAAATCTTTCTCTACAAAGCTTGGAACACCTCTAAGATTGTTTCCACGGGTTTTCCATGGAAAACCAAGGTAAAACATCACCATTTTGATGTCCCAACTCTAAAAATTCGCTCAAACGATCCCAACTTGTAAGAATTTGGCCCCCATTGATCGTTTTTCACATTGTAGGTGCACTTAAATCAATTAAGGAGACTGTAGGTGCACTTAAATCTAATAAGGATGCCAAATTCTTGTATGTTATTAAATGATCAATGGGGGGCAAATTCTTACAAGATGGGATCGTGGGAGGGATTTTTTTAAATTGAGATTATTATCGGCCAACAGGTGAAACTTTGGATTATTAATACCTAATAGCCCTTTTATCAATTTATTCCAACCGACAACATTTTATTTGTGCAAACAACAATTAGAAATGTAGATATGAAAATAAAAAAATGTAATATATTGTAAATAGATTACAAACTGTAGTATATAATAAATGGACTATAAACCTTGTAGTTTCGAAAAGCCCTTCTCCTTTAGATATTTTCAATTCCCATTTAGATCCACCAATCATCTTTATAATTATTGTGTAAACCAGCGAAAATTCTGATTTGTTAAGGTAGCCACTAAAAACTAAGAACAAATTGTTAGTAATATTAGAATGTAAATTGTTAAAATTTAATAAAAACAGTACAAAAAATATTAATACAATCGAGTCATTTACCAATGTATCGACTATAAACTTCAAAAACATGATACTTTAAATCATTAAGAAGCTCAATGAAGTTGTATGGATCATAGGTATCTTCAAGATCAATGGCATTTGAGGTTTATTTCCTCAATAATATTTCACAACGATCTTTATTAAAAATTGTAGTTTTAAAAAATGTATTATTTTGCATTTGGAAATTATAGAGTATCACCAGATGCCGACTTAAGTTCATACAATAAATTACTCTAGTCATATGTGAAACAAAAGTAATGCCACACTTATTTTCTTTTTTAAATTTGGTAATTTGGTATGATATAAATCTTTATTACTGTTTAAACACTTAGGTGGTGTTTGTTTTTTTTAAATCTATGCAAGTTTTTCTATGTGCGCCGCGCAGACCATGTGCAGACATTGTCATCTGCAGACGGTTTGTTTTTATTGAAAACGTTTCATTAAAAAACGTCTGCGCGAGCTCTTCTTGGTGCAGACTTGGCTCAGCCACTTCTAAGACCTTCTAAGGTCTACAGAGGGTTAAGCACCACTATCCCCCACCGTCCACCACCCACCATCGTCTATCACTACCACGTCCACCGTCCACCACCACCACCACCCGTCGTCCATGTCCACAACCCACCACCACCGTCCAGCACCATCACCACCACTGTCCGTACACCAGTACCAGTTTATTTTAGAAGTCTACACACGTTAAAAACAAACAACCTTTTTCTTAGAGACTGCAGATGTTTGGTCAACCACTTCTTCGACAAATGTGGTTCGCATACTGCACACATTTTACCTCTTGAAAACAAAAAAACACATTATTTTTTAAAAATTTATATAATTAATTATGAGATTACATATATGGAATCATTTATACTATAATTTATCAATTAATTTTTCATTAAAATGGGTAACGAAATTTATAAAAAAAGGCACCTCACAATAATTAATGACATAGAAACATCCCTTTAAAAAAGTACTTAAAAACATGTTATATAAACAAATAATTTGTTTTATTAAAAGAAAGTTATATATAGATACTAAAGATGATAAATGCCAAGAAATCATGTAAAAAATTAAAACAAAAAACTTAAATGGTTGCCTTAGTTATGAATTTTGAATACTTTTATTTTAAGTTAATGATTTGAAATTCAGATTGTTGAAAATTACTGTAGTTACCTTTTAGATTATATTTATTTTTGGAATGTAATTATCGCTTTATTATTTATATAATTTTCTTTAAAGGTGGTTATGGCTAGATTAGCTACCAAACAACTACATACATCATTTTAAAATTTATGAGTATAAGAATTTTAAAATATTTAAAAAAGTTTACGTAAACATATAATGAATATTGATTGAAGATAACGTTTAATTAAAAATTCAAATAATAAAGAAAGAACAATTTGATAATCATTTTAGAATATAATGGCATGTGATGCATGAGCGAATTTTAAAAAGCAATAATGTGCTTCAAGGATAATAGGATGGTATACGATACTAGTCAAATTTGTTGACCTTAAAATGTTTCCTACATAACATAAAAGTTTAATTACGTAATATACGAAGTATAAATTGTTAGAAAAGTAATGTATAATTTATGTAAACAAGTATGCTTACAACAACTTACTTGAGTTCCGGTTAACCAATTTTACACGTGACGCATATATAACAAACTTCTTTTCAATATTCAAGCTAGTAGATATGTATCCATATTTTTTTCATGGCATACAACTCAATTGCTATCACATATCCACAACAAAGTAAAGTTTAAGTAATACTATACGTAATAATTTAATATGATGAAAATGTATTAAAAATTGAATATATTATATAGACATATTGCTTAATTAGTGTGTAATCAATTGTACATGAATAAAGGAAAGTATAGTTATCAAACTTATTAAAAAAAATTCGGCCATAATCTAAATTTTAAAGATGCAAATGAGTTATACCATAAATAAAAAAAAATCATATAGGAAAAAAGTTGTAAACGAAAATTAAAAAAGGAAAGTATTGTAATTGTAAATGAAAATTACGAAAAAAATATTGTAAAAATTGGTGGCTTTTAAATTTTAAAATAAGTATTCAATTACTTCCTTAAAATAATGCCTCATTATTTTCATGTCAAAAAACCAAATGTAGAGGACCTAAAAACATGACACGTGTCCCACACTTATTTTAATTTATTATATATAATAATAATAATAATAGATAATAGATAATAGATTTATATAGATAAAAGGAATTAAAGTGTAACGAAGATGAGAAAATTAAAAGTAATTAGCGCACGGCTGGTGGGGTTTACACGGCACCCAAGTGAAATCAGGGTTTTTTTAGGAGCATTGCGTGTTGTGTTTCAGACAGGGCATCGTGAATTTCGATGGGTATTGAGATCCATATAAGATTACCATATTAAAATGGATATGGATGATGGGAGGTCAAAAAACTTTAAGGGATATGCGCCCAAATCTTTTTATATAATATCATATCTAGTCGACTAAAATAAATAATAGTTTTTTACTCATTTACATTACTCAAAATTTTTGGTATTTTTCAATTACTGATTATGTTTTCCTTTTTTTTATTTAAATTCTAATAAAGCATGCTAAATGAAATTATATTGTTCATGAACACAGTGTATAGGTTGTGGTGATATTTAGAAGAGAATTCTTTTGGTGATTCATTACGATATTGTAGTATGGGAGGTAATATTTTCTTTTTCTATATTTAGTTTTTTTAAATGTTTAAATTACATCAAATCCGCCTTCGATTTGCCTGTTTTGTTAGAACCATGTGGTACCGTTTCAATTGTTTTAGTGTCGTATCATAAAGTGAATGTTCTAATATTACATCACCGCACATAAAGTGAATGTTACATCAATTGACCATTTTTTATCACTGTAAGAAAAAAAATAATAAAAAAGACAATCATCTATCACTAAAAGAAAAATACTATTTTTTATTTTTGAAAAAGTTGGAAAAAGTTTTTAAAAAAGTCTTCAACTCCATCGATTTTTTTTTGCATCTCTCTTCATTTACCGGAAATGGAATCTTGTTGCGACGCCCTTCACTGGCCATTTGAAGGAGCCTTACTCGATAACACTTGGTCTAATATTATGTTCTATTGAGCTACTTGTTCGGATAGGTATAAAACTAGTTTCAACTAATCTAAGACCTAAAACCTTTAAATTTCTAGTTTATTTGCGGGTGTTCAATTCTTAAAAGAAATGACGTGAACCAAAAGTTTTGTGATGAGCCGAGTCGAGCCAAGCTGGCTCCATTCATCTTAATGAGCTAAATTGTAGCTAAACGAGCCGAGCCGGCTCATGAGCTACCTTTTTTGTTTTTTCTTTCAGTGTATAATTGGTGTATTCAGATGATACGTCAGAATTTTGATTTATTTAAGTAAATGTAAATTACGATTTTAGAAACAAATTGAAACGGAAGCGTGAGAGTTTTGAATTAATATAAAAGAGAAGCTTCTAGTATCACACCCGCTTCATCATCGTCCCGCCCAAAATTCGCGAAACAAGCTTCCAATCATGGTACATTTCACTCGATTATTTTGTTCACATTGATCTAGGTTACTTGAAATTCAACTGATGTTGATTGAATTTGAACATTTCACTTGATAATTTTGTTTACATTGATCTAGGTTTAATTTGTATTTGAAATTCAAGTGATGTCGATTGAATTTGAACATTTCACTTGATTGTTTTGTTTTCATTGATCTAGGTTTAATTCGAACTTGAAATTCAACTGATGTTGATTGAATTCGAACATTTCACTTGATACTTTTTTTTCATTAGCTTAATTAATACGTATTGTATTGTATCTAGGTGTAGCACGTCTTTTAATCTCCATGAAATCCAACTGATGTTGATTGAATTCAAACATTTGATTTGATAATTTTGTTTACTTTTTGCTTAATATCTAGGTTTACTACGTACGTATTGTATCTAGGTTTAACACTTATTATCATCTCCATGATTAAATTGTTGTCTTCGAACTATGCGCGATATTTTTGAGTTTGTTCTTCAACCGGTATCCGATTCCGATTTCAGAGTTGCGATTTGAATCACTTTAAGTCAGAAATTGATCGCGATTTCACGGTTTAGATTTTGAATTACTTCAAATCGCGATCAATTATCGAAGTGATTCTATATCGCAATTCTGAAACCGGAATCGGAAACCTATTGAAGATTAGAGATGTTGAATTTGTATGATACTGATTTCACAACATGTTGCATGTTTTGACAGGATAAGGCACTCCTTGAAACCAAGGCTGCTCTCGGGATTGAAACGAAGGTCAGGCTTCTTTGTGACGTCTCATACATTCGTTTTCTTGCTTCTATCGTTGAGGACGCACAAGATTTGTTGTACACACTTCCCGAGAAAAAAATGTGCACGGCAACGTCACCAAGATGTTTGGTGTAAATCACATTACGTTCGACACAACCCAGTAAGAAAAACAATCTGTATAGTTTTATCATTCGGATGTTTTAACTAAAATTTTATATGTTTTATGTAGATGCATTATGAAACATTTAAAAAAATCTGGATCTGCTGGTGGAAACGCGCATGTAGTAGAATGTGCGGAAATGATCAGATGCTTTGTCTGCCATCATTTTAACACAGCTATGGAACCAGAGAACTGCCTTCTAAATGTGATCCATATGGAACGTGCTGAGCCCTTTATCTTGGCGAGTATGGATGAAGCAATCTACAGGAGGTTGCAGTAGGTAAGAATATACCTTCTTCATTTCATTATTATATTTTTGATTAAAAAGGCTGACTCATTTTATTATTTGTATATTATAGAAGACAGGGGTCCCTGTCCTAACAGTGGTCGGTGGTAAGAAAACCATTCTTGTTCCAAGTTTACCTCAACTGGAGCGGATTAAACAGCAGCGTATTGAGGAGGTTGAGACTCAAAAAAAGGTGAAACTTGAAAAGAGGCTGGATTTTGAAGCATACCTGAAGGAAGAGGAACGGAAACAGGTGCAAGAATCGACAACGTTTTTTATGGCTTCCTTCTAAATAGACCAGCTGCATTAAATAGTTTGCTTTTTTGAAAGCAGAAAGAGGCAAAAGCAGCAGCAGGCAGGGGAAACAAGTTCAAAGAAAGGGAAAGCGAAAAACAAACAGGTCAAAAATTTCTTTCTGTTTTATTTACAAATAATTGTTTGAAACAGTTACATATTTAAAATTGTTTTTTGTTTGTGGCGCTGCAGTGAAACTGCCCATAACACACTGGAGTATGCTTTTGGAGGTAGGTGATATTTTCTGTTTTTTACAAATAAAGTCTTGAAACTTGGTTGCTACAGAATTCATTTTTTTTTGTTCACATTTGAGAAAATAGAAGAATATGTGTGGTGGTTATGCCAGAAGTTTATAAGGTTTTGGGCCAGTTGTGTGTAGTTATGTGTATTGTGCTGAACCTGGCGGTCCCGGCCTGCCCCAGCCTGAGGACCGTAATGACTCCAAACTTGGGATTTAGGACCGAACCACATGTATTTGAATGGGTCAGGTCGGTCCGGTCCCGTCATGGGTTGGGTTTTTTTGGTCTTCTTAAATTATGCTCACCAATTGGTTAAATGAGAACCGAAATAACTCCAAACATAAGACCGAGAACCGGACCACATGAATGTAAAATGAGCCAGGTTAGACTGGTCTAGAGCTTTTGGTTCGGGTTATTTTGGTTAGGCCTGAGTTATGCTTGCTCATAACTGTGTCGCAAATTTGTTTGATGTATGGTTTCTTTGTTGGAGTGAATGTTCTAACCAAGGTCTTCTTAAAATCTTACAATTTATGAATTTGTTTTGATCAAACTATCTTTGCATTAGACAGTGCATGTTATTATAATATTGATTACAATGACACTATAAATAAAAGGACAACTGCTTCTAAATTACACCCTTACTCTGGTTAGAACTCACGATCTTCAATATAAGAGGCTTGGACCTTCACCAGTTCCAACAATTTTTCAGTCGATCTAGTTAATTCTTCACTCTAAGATGCTTGCATACTTAACATAATTTATAAAAAAAAAAAATGAAACTGCCGAATGAGCAGATTAATCATACATATACTTCAAATATGTTATAACACGATACTAATTTTCTCATCGATGGCTTTAATTTACTTTAGAAACACAATCATTTTAAAAGGTTATTGAAAATGGTCATTTTAGTTTAAGTTGTGTTTAAACTTTAAATCGAGTAGATAGCATTTTTTTTCCTCTTTTATAATAACCCTTATTAGTCCTTATTAACCCTTTCAATTGAGTTACCTCACGTGTAAAGTACACGAAGGCGTTTTAGTCATGCTAAAAATTTGTCACGTGGTGTCATTACACTTTTATTAGTATTTTTCTATTTTATATTTGATGTACAAGTGGACACGTCTTAAAATTACCTTTTATTATTATCATAAAGAAATGACATTTACATAACTTTTCTTTAGTAACATCTATAACTTATCATTACTAGTGGGTTTTGCCACGTTGCAACGGCTTAATTTAGTCTGTCGGCTTCTCATCGAATGATAAGAACATTAAAATAGATAAAAAGAATCGATATTTATTTTAATTAGCTTCTCATCGGTCAGTTTAATATTTTTGCAAAACATTATAAGCATGTCAAAACAATGTTGAAATATAAGATAAAAACAAGCATGTGAAAACGGTGTATTAAATTTTTTGCGTAACGTTATATTTTATGTTTTAACATTAAAATTACCTTTTATTATTATCATAAAGAAATGACATTTACATAACTTTTGTTTAGGAACTTCTATAACTTATCATTACTACTAGTATATATATATATATATATATATATATATATATATATATATATATATATATATATATATATATATATATATATATTGCTGCGGAGTCAACAGTTTACAATGTTGTAGTCATTTCCCGTTGTCTATCAATTGTTTCGTTTTTTGTATGATTCTGAATTACACCGTAGTAAAAACCCCGTTAGTTGCGGCGAATCAAGCCACCCTGACCCGTTCAAGAGAGATTACCTATTTTTTTGTTAGGTTCTTCTGTGACAATGTTAAATAGAATTTACGCACTTAACCCGTTCAATAGAAGCCTACCTATTTGACCCGTTCAATAAGTATTACCGATCTGCCTTGTTAAAGAAAATCTTATAGTTAATGCTATGCATATGATTGGTTAACATATAGTTTTACTGTGCCAACATCATATTAACATAACCGCTTGGAAAATGGAAACAAGAATCTGAGCCTATCATGCATTAATCCAAAAAAGAGCAATCATTTTTCCATTTTCTTAGTAGAACTCAAAATAATAAATATGAAATACAGAAAATGAGTTTTTTAAATAATCCAAATGTTTGTGGGACATCGGGGCTGCTACTTGAAAAATGTGAAGAAATAAAAAACAATAAACGTATGCTATTATGTTTCCTATTTGCTGTTCCAATTAGTAATATTACTGCTACCAACAATGTAATCTTGTTATTATTGTTAGCACTATCACAACAAAAGAAACATACATATCACACAACAATACATAACATGCACAAGGCACATCACACAACACATACATGGGCATAACATGAGCATCACACATGACACAACACACACATTGGGATTGATTAGACTAACGTCAGACTCATGATTCAAAAGCAGCATGAAAAGTGAGAGATACGCCTAATTAGACCAGTGCAAGATAGCCTAACACAAAATTTGGGTCAAATGAGAACAAAAGTACTCCGCTACAAATGAAAGAAAGAAAAAGACGTCAGAACAGGTTCAACGGTTGATAACAATGTCATAACACATACAATCTATATGAAGCTTTTTATAGTTCCACAACAACAAATATAGCCTACCAGTTTAAAGAGACTTCCGTTTCCAACAGCCTTTAAAGAGTCGATGTTCATTTCAGCAACTTTCTTAGCCTTTTTTTCTTGACCTGAAAAAGTCAACAAATGCTGTTAGTTTTAGAACCAAAAGTTAATAATAAAGACAAATAAAATTAAAGTGGGCAGTTGGTACCTTCAAGAATTTGATTGTTTTGTCACTTGCAGACTAGAAAAGGGCACCATTGGCTGTTTGGCACCATATAATTTTGTTAATTTTCTCCACAAAATCTCTAAACTCTTCAAATCATCAAACTGGAAGCAAATGTGGAGATTCATCACACTATTACAATTGGCAAATTGGGCGAGGGAGGCAAGTAAGTCGGTACCTTTTTGTTAAGATCGAAACTGGTTGTTTGCCCAGTAACGCGTATTGTCCCAAGTTTTATAATAATAATAATAAATAATAATAATAAAATCAATAATATCATATTAACCCTTCGAAAACACTAAAATATCATATGTACACATCCTGAAAGTAATATAAGTCAGCATGTTTCACTGAATTAATAAACAAAACATTATAAGCTAAAGATGATTCACATTAACATCTTTAGTGGTTTGAAATGGTAAATATGATACTACAAAATAGAAAAAGGATATATATGAAACTTTAACTTTTAGAAGCGTGTGTATGAAATTATAGTAAATAAATAGTGTGTCAAATATAAAAAAATAGTGTGTCAACTATGATTACAATAGTTAAATAATGGGTCTATATATTCACACACCCAAGTGTCTATTTTCGCACCTTCAAGACGCGTCGTCTAGCTCTATACGGGACGTCTAGGTTTTTTTCTCCGACCACATTCCTAACCTCGTACCATGTCAAATCAGTCACATCAGACGTTGTGTCTAGGCCTAGACGTGGTCTATATACGACAAACCAAAGACGCGGCGTCTAGACCTAGACGGGGCGTCTTGCAGGTTGATTTGACTGTGGTGGTCTGCATGTGAGTAAAGTAGGTAAAGTAAAGGCGTCTAGGCCTAGACAAGGCATATATGTTGGAATTCAAATAGTTGAATAGGGACATACAGAGCATTCTTCATCGAACTTCTCTGCTTCTTCTTTGCCTTCTATTTGATATCATTCAAAGGTGCTGAAATGTCATCATACTGGGACGACAACTATTTCTTTGGGCTGTATTCTGGCGAGTCATGGGTGCCCAAAGCCATTCCGTTAACAATTATTAGCTTAAATTACTTGTTGTTTTAATTATTTACTCATGATGATACCATTTTTAGGGGAAGACTGGCGTTCCCGATTCTAATGAGCAGAAGGAGGTTGTGTCTAGTGTACAAGCAAATCAAAACAGACCGTTTATAGATTTGAACACGCATCCTCCTATTGATGAAACATCCCCTGTAGACGACTCATACCATTTTGATGAACCATGTTATCCGACGCAACAAGGGTTTCCGGATTATGGATACGGGTGTGAATATTCTTACGTGCAACAACACTATCCGGATGTATACGGAGGAGACGGTGGTTATCAGCAAGTCATTTCCCCGAGAAATCCTTATGAAAGTTACAGTGCATCACAGTCTTTGTACGGTCAACAAAACTATCCTGAGGTGGAGGTTATGGTGGTGAGGCACCCCCCAGCGCAGGCAATCTGTACCTCACAAAGATGGTATCAAACTTATTTATTTATTTAGACATATGAATAATTATAAAATCTAACAAAACGCTATCGATGTTACAGGTTTTCAACTCTCTAGATGAACTACAAAACTGGGCACGGGAAACGACAAAGGCGGATGGTATGACGCCCACCAACTATTCGTTTTGTATCGCGCATATCGTTATCTGCAAAGAATGTAGTGGTAACTTTGTATGGGTGCTTGAGAGGATCAGGTCAATGTTGGATAAATGTATGGAGGCATGTGTGATTGTAATGGATAGAGACCTGGCCCTAATTAACGCGTATGCTAAAGTATTTCCAAACGCCTCTCGGTATTTTTGCAGGTTTCACATACAAAAAAACATTTGTAAGCACTGCAAAAGCACCTTCACAGAAGAAGACTGGAAAAATTCTGTCATTTTGGGGGACATTGTGTGAGTCTCCATCAATACCCATATACAAGTACAACTTGCGCAACCTGCAAAAGCGACTTGTGGAGTGCAAACGTTCAAGTAAGTTCTTTTTTAATAACATATGACTCATCTATGTACATCTAATAAATTATTTTTACGTTTTAGGGGTCTTTACGTACGTGTATGACAACTGGCTGAAAGATTACAAGAAAATGTTCGTCTTTACGTGGACTGATCAGAGTCGCAACTTCGGTCAGCGTACCACAAACAGAGTTGAGAGTCAACACGCCAATTTAAAGAGATACGTCCAAGATAGGAGCTCGCTGGACCGTATAGTTGGTTGTGTCCAGGATATCGTTGAAACACAATACGGTGAAATAAGGAGGAGTTTTCGAGAAAACATCGAAAAAAGAATGAACCACCACAAAAACCCGTTGTTTGACCACCTACGTGGAAAAGTTTCTCATACAGCGCTTGACTTGTTGAATAGAGAGCTACTTAGGAAACTAGACGTGTTGCAGCGCTTTCATTCATCATGTGGTTGTCAGATGTGGTAAAACTGTGGGTTGTCATGTGCTTGTAGGCTGGAAAAGTATGTACGTGCAGGTAATATTTGTTAAACACGAAACGATGTGTGTTATATATGTCGTTTAATCATGTGACTTTAATAGTGCACTGTTTTAACCGTGCAGAGCGTCCGATTCAACTCGAAGACGTAGACATCTTCTGGCAGAAGCTTAAATTTCAACCATGTAAATTGATACCGAATAACGTTGACGTGTTAGAAGAGCTCAATATTGTTAGGCAACAGTTAGAGGCGCACCCCCCATGCTCAGGAAAAAAAACTTGTTGGCAAAAATTTAAGCGGTGTTGACTCCAACCAAATCTACCAAGAAACCACCGGTTGTCCAACAAAATACTCGTGGACGGCCAACAACAAAGCAACTACAACAACGGTTTGACGAGGCCGCCCGTAGAGACGAAGAATTAAGGAGAAGCACCTTTGGCTTCTTATTGCACAAAGGTACGGTATCGTGGTACACCTGTTAAGCATCGATGGGAGTTCCACCTTCTTCCCGATATTGAGTCCTCTGACTGATCGAGAACCACGAATGATAACGCTTGCACATGTTAACGATAACTTTTTCATACATGTTAAGCTGGAAGGCCAATATCCAATGCCGACAATAAACGGGCTATGGTTGACGCACCAAAGACCCGCTGCAAAACAATGACAATATATGTACACGCCCCGTTTAGAATGGTATATATCGATAATGAATCCCCCACCAAATCCAAACCCGAGTATTAATTCCATCGACAGTGAATCAGAAGAATGATTTTTGTATAATTAACATGATATTTGTATAATTAACATGATTTTTTATATAATTAATATGATTTTTGTATAATTAATATGATTTTTGTATAATTAATATGATTTTGTTTAATTAATATGATTTTTTGTATAAAAAAAAAGATAAAACAAATAATATAGTTGCCCCCCGTCTAGGTCTAATTCAGGGGTAAAATGGTAATTAACCATTTAACCAGAAAATGTCTCAAATGGTTAATTACCATTTTACCCCTGGGTTAGGCCTAGACGGGTGCAACTCAGGGGTAAAATGGTAATTAGCCGTTTCCTTAGACTGGTAGTCTAGTCCTAGACGCTTCATCTTATTGATTTACCATTTTACCACTGAGTTGTCCCCAGTTTAGACCTAATTTAGGGGTAAAATGGTAATTAACCATTTGAGATATTTTCTGCTCAAATGGTTAATTACCATTTTACCCATGAGTTAGGCCTAGACGGAGGCAACTCAGGGGTAAAATGGTAATTCTCCATTTCAGCTAGACGTGTTGTCTTGGTCTAGACGCTCCGTCCATGCATCGTATATGAGTGGATAAGCTAGACGACCAGCTGCATACGGCCCCAAACACACACACATACATATAAAAAAGCTTGATCAGGCGTATTTGGACCGTATTTTTTTTAATACAAGCATCTTAGGTACATATTCTAACCTATACTTAATTATTCTTGAGTGTATTATACATTTAGACCGTAGGTTGTTTGTGATTTGATGATTTTGAAGGTTTTGGGTGTTATGTATTGAAGATGGTGGGCGTCTACCCCTAGACGACCCTGTTTATTCTTTTTAGTTAATTGTTATTTTTTAGTTAATTGTTATTATTTGTCTAAATGTTACATAAACAAGTGTTAATTTTGCTGTTTAAATTGTTACATAAGCAAATCGCATTTATTCAAGAGGGGAAAGGAAGAGAAGAGACGCAGCCAACATGTGATGTGACGGATAGGGTTTGTAATGTAATATAATATTGAAGCGGACTTGGGCTTGGGATGCTTTTGGGCTGAGGCTTAACTAATAATACATAGAAGGCCGTAAAAATATTATATATATATATATATATATATATATATATATATTTACATGATAACCTAGCGTCGATCTGGATGTGGTTTGAGTAGAATGGCGGCAGAGGTTGCGTTTGATGTGGTTGAAGAGATACTGGTAAGATTGGATGTGAAAGATATAATCCGATGCAAAAGTGTGTGTAAGTCATGGCTATGTATTATATCCAGTCCTGGTTTTGTGAAAGCTCCCTTGAAGCATGCTGATGTACGCAGAAGGATCGGTTGTGAGAATATAGCTTTTTACTGTAACTATATGTATGTTGTTGGTTCTTATAATGGCCTGGTATGTGTCTCTCCTAGAGACGTTGAACTTGTAGTAACCAACCCTTGTACTAGAGAGACCAAGATACTGCAAACGCCTTTCTATCAGCCTGATGAAATCGTTGTAATGATCAGGCAAGTCGTATGCTGCGTGGGTTTTGGTTATGATTATTCTACAGATGATTACAAGGTTATTGTAGGGTTTAGGAATAGGGTTCTTGAAGAGCGAACACTTTTTCATGTGTTGACATTGAAATCAAATACCTGGAAAGTTATTGGAGAAGTTAAGTACAAGAATTATGCAAACAACTCTGGTATCTTATGCGGTGGGGCGCTTCACTGGTTTATGTGTGCTGCAAACAAAAAAGTGATCATGTCTCTAGACTTATCTACGGAGGAATGCAAAGAAATCCCTCAGCCTGCGGAAGTGGAACAATGTGTATACTTTTACGATCACAATCTCGGGGTTATAGAAGAATGTCTATGCATTTATTCATCCTATTCTCCTTCGCCTTTGTCTAGTAAGATATGGGTAATGAAAAACAACAAGTGGGAAGTATATGATAATAATAATAATAATAATGACATCATGTATGACGTTGCACACTCCTTGACCCGTCATCAGGTGGTGGATTCACAAAATAGGACTGGTTATGTCTACCTTCACGACGATGGTAGAGTTGTGCCCAGCGCTGGGGAGCATATTCATGCTAGTATGTTTGTCAAGAGCCTCGTATCTCCTCATCCCCAAGGACTAACAACCAAGGTTTGAGCTAAATGTCTTTTCTTTTGAGGCATTATATATACTAAATTGTTCTAATTTTTCTGTTTGTGTATACATGGGCAGCTTGAATAATAATAAAATGATTAACAAAGAGGAAGAGGTCATAAAAAAGGCTCTGGTGTTACATCCATATGAGTTGTATAACATTGGTCAAGTTTATATATTTAATTTACTAGCTGCTGCTGGTACATGGTATGTTTTATTTTCTTATCTAATTAAATTGGATGGACATATGTTTCATATATATTATTCACTCCCTTATTATGATTCTGGAATGTATAATACTACCACTTATATATGATAAGACCTCTCTTATCTCTATGAGAAAGAGTGGCAGTGTCATGGATTTGTTGTTTAACTTTTGTAATGGATTCATTTATGGAGCTTGATTAATTTAAAATCTGTTGGGTAAAATTTGACTGCCTTTAGGGGATTAACTTATGCTTAGCAAACACTCCCATTTCCTAGAATGATCTTGCTCTTTGAACAACTTGTGTAAACAAGAGAGTTCATTGAAGCAAAGCAATTATTAAATTAATGATTTAAAACTATAAACTTGCATTGCAAAGCATATAAGATAACCTTCTTCCAGAACCATTAGTAGTAGTAGTATGTGCTGCCAGCCCAATATACTTATCCTTCCTCTACAGTTTAGCCAACTACTTGGAGCAATATTTCAATTGTAATTATACTTGAAGCATCTGCAACTCTACATGATAGAAACATAGAACCACCAAATAATGTGGTAATATAACATATCCTATTTTTTTATTTGGGTGGCTGGAGTTATCAACTAAAAATTTACAAGTAAGCAAGAAAAAGGATTTACAGAAAAAAGACATAAAGCCAAAGGTACAACCACAATAATACATAGAAATCTTACTAATTAACATTATATAAATATTTACTTACAAGCTAAATTTTTTTTTTTGTGTTATTTTATTAGAATTACGCTTAACTAATCAAAATTCATATTTATCTATTAATAATGTGGTAAAAATGTCAATATGGAATTTGAGATACAGTTATACATGTTTATATTGAGTTTACCTGATCACTTATATCTTTGCAAGGAGGGATTGAAACAAGTATTGTATTCCGACCGGTTCAAGATCCAAGCTTGGTAGTATCTAAATTCTATTTTAAACTTGTTGTGAAGGCAATATTTTGGAGGATCAATACCCTTTGGAACTGAATTAATCCAAAACTTGGCCATATATACATGTTTATATATGGCTCTATCAATCCAAAATAATATAACATATCCTATTTTTTACTTGGGTGGCTGGAGTTATCAACTAAATATTTCCAAGTAAGCAAGAAAAGAGATTTACAGGAAAAAGACACAAAGCCAAAATTACAGCATAGAAATCTTATTAATTAACATTATATAAATATTTACTTACAGGCTAAATATTTTTTTGTGTTATTTTATTAGAATTACACTTAACTAATCAAAATTCATATTTATCTATTAATAAATATTAATTTTGAAACAATAGGTGTAAATGTGTAATCGGTTTGTTGTTAAAAAAAACTGTAATAAGTAAGTTAAATAGGGTAGAGGTGACAAAAAAACCTGGCTCAGAACCCGACCAACTAAGAAACCCTAAAGTGAGTAAGGTTAATGCCCAGGTGTAAAAAGAATATGCATGGGTCCATATCCTATCCAACCTTATGGGTTCACACTAGGTACGCGGAGCTTAAACAACACCCGACCCATAACTGGATACACAAAAAAAACTAGTTCAAAACTCTGGTATTTTGAAAATCCCGTACTATAGGGTTGAGGTTTTTTTTATAACCAATACCCATAGCCGAACTTTATCCTGAGTATTAAAAAAACCCGGATTTGTCATACCAAAATTCACATAAATACCCGGAACCGGGTTAAAGAAAAAACCTGATTTATGCACTAGAATTAACAAGGAACCTATTTACTTTTATTTGGGCTTTTAATAGCAAAATGAGCTTTATCTGAGATGTGAAACTATGAATAACTATTATCAAGATTCCATGTTGGTGTTGTGGTGGTGGCGTAAACTTTATAAAAAAACACGTACGTTGAATGTAAGAAAAATAAAACATTGTATTTAAAAACGAAATCATCACAGACTCGTACGTTATAAGTAGGTCATAATATTTGAAATTTAATATAAGAAAAGAAAATACGTCGTCCAAATCGGTTACTATTGTGTATAACATTTTCTCCCATAATACCAAATTATATCTCCATATGCCCAAGGGTAAAATTCCGGGATTCAAGACTTCTATCTCCTAACCCCAATCTCCTTTGGAGCGACATTATTTTTCAAGCTAACCAACATATATATTTTTTTCTCAATTATTTCAACCCATCATGCAATAATACGAAGTAAATGTAAGATAACCTATCTTTTAACAAGTACATAGTCAAGTAAGTTTACCCCTTCCTAAAGTAAAAAAGAAATGTTCTTGATTTTAATTATTATAATCAACCACTTCATTAATACATTGTTCTTGTTCGATATCCTATTTGGTTTTGTCTTGACAATTACCCACTAATGTTCAAACCCTTTGTCATCAAAGGATACACTATATGATACACTTGTTTTGCTTAAGAAGCTAGAACAAAGTGGTCGTTATTAGTTTTTAGTATCAATTTGAATTTGATGTCGACCACAACACATCTTATGTGATAATTTAATGTGCAAGGTGAAACCACCAGGTTTACATGGCGTCTAGTAAGCACTTATTTGGCACATTTTTTTATCACCATTCACCCCACCTCTAACACATAGCTTAAGATTTGCTTCCATCTCATTCTTTTTACACTATACTCTATGAGTGAGATTTTGTTAAATATGTTTATAATTTGTTTATATCGTGTTATTACATATTTCTTGAAAAATGCTCGCTCATTTAGAACCAATAAAGCACGTTAGATCATCAGTAATGGTTAATATCTCTTAAGGGTTATTAACCACATTAGCATTATAATGCTCCTTTAAAAAAATGTGCAATCGTTAACTCCCTAATGCCCTTTTAGTAATTACTTTGCAATTTTTTCTTCGCATTTGACATTATACTAGAAATGTCTCTATCTTTTTATGCCCCAATAAGGCGGTGTTGAGGGTGTTATTAAGCTCATTCACGCTCCTATGATACCCGTTACCCATAGTCTTTTTGGGACAAAGAAAACTGTCACCACTTCAACAATAAACAAATAAGCTAATCTTGAAAAATTCAAACTGCCCTTTAATTAAGCCAATAATTGTCTCCATTATTCTTTCTTTGGGATTATATAAACTGTTAGAAACACATCAAGCAAAAATAGAAGTGATCACAAAACATAAAAAGAAATAAAAAAGAAGCTTTTGTGGTTTTTAAGGTAACTAAAATTGGTCAAAAGCTGAATATATGTAATAAAACTATATCACGGGAATTCAGATAAAACTTCTCGGGGAGTCACCCACCTTGCCTTTGTTTTTCTATATGCTAGCTCCATTTCTGTTCCCTTTCCCATTTTTTGAGCTCCAAAACCATGTAAAATTACACAGATGCCCCTCTTTCTTTCTCTACTATGATCCGACTATACCGATTCGTTATCATTCGTTCTTCTCTTTCGTGATCAACATTAAGATGATCAAGTTTATCGTGTTCTTGAAATGACCCACATCTAGTTAGACCTTAGTTATATTCTTTCACATTTCAACACAAATTTGAGTTCAGGTAATCGTAAAAACCGATGATTCTATTGAATGCTTTTATAAAAGTTTATGATTTGTATATCCCAATAGTACAAAACCATAAAATATGATGTGTGTAAGGGAGGCCTGCATATATTATATTCATGCAAATTGTTTCGGTCTTTTATATATATATAGTATTAATATCGATAAAAGAAAGAAATTCTTGTTGTCTTTTGTCATTTAGTAGTGCAGGCCGGCCAAAGACAAAGATTTGGTCTGTTGTTTTATTATATTATAGATTTCTTTCAGTTGGTAGAAGTAGATAGTTAAAAAACATCTGTCTTTAGTGATGTTTGCCTAAAAAGAACTACTTTATGTTTGCCTGTTAGCTTGTCTTCCATTTACATTTTCCTTTGTAGAAAACTAATGGAGGACAAAGCTAGTAGCGGTGCCGGTGCTGGTGGTGGTGAAGTGAGGAAAATTCACATAGTTTATTTTCTTAGTCGTAAAGGACTTATCGAGCATCCACATCTCATTCGTGTGCATCATTTCTCACGAATCGGGGTTCGCCTTAGAGGTCAGTAGTTGTATAAATGTATAACCCAAAACTTTTTTTTATTTTTTTATTTTGCAATATATGATATATTTGGAATATGTGAATGATGAAGATGTTAAGAGATGGTTATCTGAACTAAGGGGGAAAGACATGCCTGAGAGTTTTGCTTGGTCATACAAGAGGTTTCTTCTCTCATTTTTCTTTAAATTCTACTATCGCATTATTAAGTTTATTTTTCTCATTAAGTATGGATCATGCATGCATGATGGAACGAATATAAGCTGTTATTTATAGTAGAGATTGATGAAAGTTGATGTTATTGTTACAGGAAATATAAGGCTGGATATGTATGGCAAGACCTACTAGATGAAGATCTTATCACCCCAATTTCTGATAATGAATATGTCCTTAAAGGTTCAGAAACTCCCTCCATCACCTTCACCAATGGTAATTTTCAGTTTCGTTTAGGGTGTTCAATTATTATTCCTAAAATAGATGTCAAAATAGTCAGGTTGAGTAAAGGATTAAAACAGGTTGAAGTCAAACGAGGGATGTTATTTTGTGACTGTGAGAACCTCTTAAGGTTAAACTCAGGACCCTCCAAATACCCTGCTAAAAATGAGATCAAGTAAAACACAGTATGTGCGAGACATGTGACCTTCAAGGGGGTTAAAAGTAGACATAAATAGAAATTGGTTGAAACTTCATGAGCCAATTATCCATACTAGAATTGCTTTCAATCCATCCAAGCTTTTATAGTATTCCAAGTTCTTGGAATTTTTATGCTTAATGTTCCAATGCAGATTTTAGTTCATATAGTGAGAAAGATGGCTCCAAAACAAAGTCAACCTCGCCCCCATTCAAGGTTGATGTCAAAGTTCCAAAAATTCACTTAGCAAAAGATCAATCTCGAGATAGTTCAATCAACTCATCAACGAAAACATCATTTGAGATCGAATCGCCTTCATTTGGCTCCGAGACCTCCACTAAAGACACAACAAAGCAACAAGAAGATTACCACTTTGTTGACACAACTAAACATGAAGAAGTACAAAGCCAAAAGAAAACTGAAGTTGATTCCTTATTGGAAACTTATTTGAACAAAATCAAGAATGATGATAACATCAAGAAATCTGGCAGCCAGAAAGAAACAAATAGTTCCAAGGCGTCCCGTGCTTCAAACTATCCGTTTGAGAAAAGCAGTAGTTACTCGGGCTCAGGAGCGACTCATATGTTTTTGAACTTGATCACTTGTGGGATTGTGGACACCAATGACTCGGCTATGACAGTAATCAAAAGAAAAGATGGTACTGCTTCTATGATGAATGTATCTTCAGCTAACCAAAAAAATATTGGTCAAGTTGTAAAAAAGGACATGCTTGGGGGATCTGGGAGGGTTTCAAGAGGTCAATGGACTACTTCAGAGGAACCAAAAGATAACAGGTAAAACCACATGAAAGTTGAATCATTCTTGTCTTCTTCTTTCTTTAACCTCTTTTTGGGTCTTTTGCAATCTTCTGAATTCGAATGATTTTGAAGCAAATGATCAGTTGTATACCTTCTTGCAGGAAGGAGGGATCCAAGACGAGTCATAACATTGGTGACACCAATAACAAAAAGACAATCCCAGCTGCTTATAAGTTTGTCAATGGCCCTTATTGCTCGTAAGTTTGATTCATAACTTTTAACAAACAAAGAACATCCCTAGTAATCATCTATGCTTTTCAAAATATCTTTGGACAATTTCTAAACATTTGATTTAAGGTAACCAACTTTTGAAAGGGTTGATACAATGTAATCTGACACGGTTAGGTGTTAGTTACCCGAAACTGCAATCATGTTAAGTTTGCTACTTTTTTCTATACAGTCACTGGATTTTCATAATTCTTGAACTTTTGTTTGGCATTAACATTATTAAACTTGTCATTTTATCGATGCAGGCAGTGTGGGAGGAAGTTCAATCCTGAGAAACTTCACACCCACATGAAATCATGTAGAAGATTGAAGGCTTTAACCAAGGCTGCCAAATCCATATCCGAAAGGGTGATCGTTTAAACCAAAACGACTGGTTTTCTTTTTAAACAATTAACATGACAAATAGATACATTTTGGTTTCTTTTTAGGAGTTAGAAATTAGATACCGTTTACTCTTGCAGATCATTCTGTATCTAGTTTTCTTTCTTAAAATCGCCAATCTCTTCAATGTAAAAGAAAAGTTGAAGTAATGCATAGCAGCAGTTAACTTAGGAAGTTGAGGTATGCATTATTCATCTAGAATTTGGGAAGGATCAACAACCTACAACTTATAATTCTTAGACGTCTACAAACTTCGATCTCTATAAATCAAAATGCAATGAATACAGAGGGTTTATGATCAGCCCGTCAATCAACTGGAGTGTGGGCTTGCGTAAAGACACCCGAAGATATATGTAAGTAGCAAGAAAAATGTAAAAAGCACTTAAATGAGTAATGTGTTTTCAGCTTGAATTCCAATTGTCTCCATATTTTCCTCTATTCATTGGTTAAATTGAAGTGTAGCTCTAGCAAACTGTTAATGACAAACAACCATATTCAAATAACATAACGGGGTAGAGGCGTTCCACTAGTGATGGAACTCCATCACTCATAAAATTCAATCACGTTCCGCCACATTATCGAGCTTTATTCCATCACTAGTGATGGAAATGCCCATCACTGGTGATACATAAACAAGATACATTAAAAGATTATATTTTTAAAAAAGATACATAAACAAAATGAATCCATAGAAAATTTCATTTTTAAAATTAGAAGATAGAGAGTAGAGATGTATTTTTGTGGGTTAAAAGATTGTATTTTTTATGAGTTGAAAGAATGTAGGGTGTGTGTATATATTGATGAGATGGTAATTTTTTTATATAAAAAGTCATGTTTCAAACGGTAACATAACGTTCAAATTTTAAATATTCACGCATGATAGTGGCCACATGTAGCCGGATTGAGTGGCGGCGGTGTATCACGGCCTTCCACGCGTTATCTTTCCTTCACAACCGAGCGCCCCGCCCCCTAATAAATAATAATACATGTGTACATAATAAGTTAATTAACATGTATACAATCCAAGGGTAAGCAAAGCCATCATCAAATGCCTTAAATTTTCCAAACACACCAAGTGTTATTCTTATGTTTCCTTCACTTTGATGTTGTATTCCCTTTGTTCCTTGTATTCTGTTATAGAGTTAATCTTGATTGATCTTCTTGTATCCGTGGACAGAGAGACTTTATTTATCAGTTTTCATAAACATCGTTACCGAATGATGTTCTAGTCTGTTTTTAACTGTGTGCTACCTTGCTTGTGGACTATGTGAGATATATACATGCAAACTATCATTTAACTAAAGTTGAATTTGTACCTTTTACTATCATTTAACTAAAGTTGAATTTGTACCTTTTAAATTCTTAATGCTATTAGCAAGAATTTACTAGAGCAAGAGAGTATTAATTATGTGACTCTTGTCACCATTGTATTTGATATTTTGAATCAAAACAATCATTATAACTGAAAATTTCATAAATATTTACAAAGTTTCTACTTATATTTTAAGAAATCATATCGTTCCACTTCACAAAGTTTGCACAACCATGTTAATGTTTTGTAAGTAAGTATATTGTTTTATTTAGGAAATTTAAAGTATGATGATTGTTTCCGTACACGGTATCAAATACTATGGTTACGAAATGAACAAGAAATTATATAAAGATAGTAGGTTATCGAATCATGAAACCGAACTAGAACCTGAAATCTCCTTGATAACGAGGTTTCTTGCTCGATTGATGGTCATGAAACACAAGTACAAATGCTCCTCTAACTCGTCAAGTTGTTCGCGAAAACTCGTATCATCTTTCTTCAGTTGTCGCCCGAATTCTTCGATACTTTGCACCCGTTTATGTCCTCTCTTGAGCCAAAACTTGGTTGATGTTTGCATATGCTCAAGCTCATCACTTAGCCGAGCCACTAATCGGCTCACCGTGTCTAGATCACGATTTAGTATATATGTTCCCTTAGCCGCGAGATCGAGCTGAGCATACAACTTAGCCAGCTTACCACTCGAACCGGACTCCATCGTTGCAACTATAATCCCGGGAGCAGCCACAAGAGCCGCGAGAGCGTGAGTCACGATGATCACGGTAACAGACACAGTTAAAGCCACCAGAGTAACGGCTGAGCCGTGTTTAATATTGTTGATCCTTTTGAGCTTGGCTTGAGCCTTGTCACGGCTCAGCTCGAGCCGTTTAAGTAAGTTAAAGCATTCAACTTGAACCGATTGAACTCCGCGAGGAGAAGATGTGGGGACCATAAACGGGTTAAACGCGTTAGAGAAGTCGGCTAACCGAGCTTCTATAATCGGACAACTTCCTACGAATGATACTTTCGTAGTTTCCATCGACTTTAAAGCGGTTTTTAAAGATCGGTATTTGGTTCGCAAACGGTCGATATCTTGTAAAAGTGACCCGCAAACAAGGAACGCATTGGCGGTTTCGGAGAAGTAATCGGACAAGAGGGAGTGGTTTTCGGTTTTGTGTTTAGCCAAGGTGAGGATTCGGGTGACCGTGGGTTGATCGGGGTCAAGTAGGTTTTCGGCAAATAGTCGATAGGACGGGAGCCGGGCTGCAGCAACTGAGCTAACGGTTTGGTTTATGGTTGAAGCACCATGGGTCAAGTCAAGGACTCGAGTCCAAAAGTCAATGTAGGATTGTGTTCTAAAGGCATTGGCATACTCTTCGCGAACATCTATTTCCAGTGAACTTGTTGGGCTGTGTTTGGCAGCTACAAAAGTGATAAGAAATAAATAACTGTTGGAAATAATAAGGAAATACTATAAGAACCATTGCAATTTATCTAAGATAAAAAAAAGGTACTGTATCATTCTTTCGTTATTTAGGTTTACACGATCTAAATATCCAAAAATATAATTAGACTAACTAGATAAAACAAGTGTGCAAGAAAATGTATTTAACGTATTCACAAGTCAAAATATACACATAAAGCCAGATTTTGACACTGACAATTTTTTAAATTTCATGATTATGATTATATATATATATATATATATATATAAAAGCATGTGAATCCAAGATTGCATTCAGACACATTTTTATTTAGTCAATTTACGGTACAATAATTGGATTTTTCCAATAAAAAGTATATGATATCCTCTTATACGACTAGGTAAATTCGCTACAACAAATATGCAATTTTCTAATTTCTAGTGCTATGACAGTTAGGGATAAGGAGTAACAATTAGTACTCGGTATCGATACACAGTGATATCGAATCATATTGTACTGATTGAATTTCGGTATTTATTCGGTATCTATTTTTGGTGTTTTTGGGACTGGTATTTTCGGTTCGGTACGGCATTTCACCAACTTTTGACCCTCGAAACGTACTGTATCGATTGAATTTCGGTACCATATTATTGGCGTTTGTCGGGGTCGGTACTTTTGGTACGGTACATTATTTTACCCACTTTTTACCTTCAAATACCGTGCCGTACCAAGCACTTTTGATACCGATACCCATTTTTTAGCGATTTTCAGGATCGTAACTTTTGGTACCGGTATGATAATGAGCTCATCCCTAATAACAATAATAAACTGCAGCTATAAATCTAGAGAAACGGTAAGAAAAAAAAACGTACTTTATCCTTTAATCTTACTTCAAAATTTACACATCTGTCTAATATGGGATTTGAACCCTTAGCAACAGAGGAAGAGAGATATATTTCCTACACAACTTGATACCTTAAGTAGAGTTGGCAATCGAGCTAGAATTCGATTGGCAAACCCGAAACCGAAAACATTCGGGATGGGTAATAGGACGGGTATCTGGTAAGGGTATGAGATTAGTTTTGAAAGAAACGGCGTGATACTCAACCCGATTATCTAGAAATAGATATTCATTTACTCGAATCATACACCCGATACATATACATGGTTTTTAAAAATTTTAGTTAGTAATGATTAATTCTAATAGTTTTACTACGTGAAAATGTTCTTTTTTATAAAATTGTCTATAATTTTTATATGAAGTATTAACTTATTTTTTGATACTTATATTATCATAAACTTTACATTTATTAAAGATTTCAACCTTTATAGCAAAAATGACTGGTGTGTAATCATATTATAATTTATTTTTGTTGTGAAGAATATAAGGTTATATAAAAATTAGAATGATAAGAGAAATGTATTTCATAAACCCAACTGAGTATTTCTAAAAATCTAACTGGTATACATAATATACACCAGGTAATTACCGAACATTTAACCTATGAGTATTGGGTCATGTATATAACATAATTTTATAACCAAGCATAAGACTAATATTATTAAAATTGGTCCTAAACCTGACGCATTGTAATCTGCGATCAAGACCACATAGCCTTAGGGAAGGCAGACTATTGGACCAGCTAACCAGTGTTGTCATCTAAGGCCTAAACTTTCAAAGAGGACAAAAGGTTTTTATAAACTTTTATATGAATATTAAATTATATATTTAGCATATGCATCTGATATTATATATAAAAATGTTGGTAGTAAAGTGAAAAAAACCATCTCAGGATAATAATGTAGATGTTTCAGGTTCAAGGCTTTCTCTAACACCAATTTTTTTTTTAATTTATCCTTTTAACCCTAATTTTGAGCCCAACTTTTTGTTTCCCTGAAGGCCTAAATTTTTAGAGTTCTCGACGAGACGACGGCTCTGGTCTTAATTATGTATAGAATTTTACTGTATATTCCTCTAAAATCTACAATATCAAATATACAAATGTTTTACTTGACAATTCTGTCATTCTATATTGATTATGGTTTAAAAGTTATTCAAACTTGTTATTATTTTTTGAGATTACTATAAAGATTCTGATCGTTAATGAAATACTAAATTATTTTAAATATTATTCTCTAAATTTTCTTCTTTTTATATCTACCCAATAGACTTTAAAACATCAACTAATTATTATATTATCATATTTACCCATCTGAATTTATTTCATTAACAACAGTTGACCCTATGATTAAATTACTCTTATTTTTTGTGAAGTTTTTAGTTTCTATGTACCGATTCATCAAAATATTAATATACTCGATAAATATGAAATTTTAATTCTCAGAAAATGATTTACTTGATTTTCAAAAGTTTAACTGATTATATATAAAATTACAAAGGTTTAGAGAGGGTAGTATCCCTTATCAAATTTAAAGTACCAACATATTTTCAATATATCAACTTAAGTTAGTAGTTGATGTTAAAAGTTGAATCGGAATTCAAATACAAAATTAGCAAGAAACCAAACTAAAAGGAGAATGAATGGTGATGTTACTTACCATTACAAAGCGTGAGCTTAAATTTCATTCTACTTGCACTCTGAAACCCGTATTCGAATGAAAAAAAAAAACTTTAGAAATATGTAGAAATAATGCTGAACTTTTTGAATCGATCGATCAAATAGGCGCGAATAAATTGGAAAATTAAACTCAAGACTTTTGTAATTGAAGAGGGAAGTTGTGGAGATAAGTTTGGGGTTTATAAGTTGAGGAGCCTTTGTTGTTTTGATTTGAACTTGCTTGAAAGCATTAAGTTGGGTTTTTTTCTCAAAAAGCTTATGGTGAAAGCGAAGAAGCCCGAAGCATTTACATTTCACATCATTCTATTTATGTGTTTACGTAAGATAAATATTAATTTAATAGCTAAAAAATAATTTAAAAAATCCGACACGTGATTTGAATACTTTTTTTAGAGTGGAAACTAAAACTTTTATTTGTGCTACTGTTTTTTTTCTAATAAAATAGACATAAATAAAACAAAAAAAGTAAATAATTATGAAATGAGAAATATATTACCAAACGTAATTCATTCATTAGCTTTATGTAAAGGCAGGTTTTCAACCGGAAAACGGACCCGAGTAAAACAACCCAAACTCAATTATTATGTTATGTGATTAACCCAAACTCAAATAAAATGGAATCTGAAACTCGAAAGTAGTATTCAGTTTGATGATTGGGTTAAAAAATGTTAATCGGTTAACCCGAATAACCCAAATTCATCTAAAAAAATGTGAATTATACGTATACATACATAATTAACACTTTAACATATAAGTCTAGTTTTCCACCCATATGTTTTGTTTTGTTGGTTGTTAAAACTGTTGGTTTGGTTGATACGATTTGATGTTTTCTTTTTAGTTTATAGAGTAAATTGTCATTTTGGTTCCTGAGGTTTGGTCACTTTTGTCATTTTAGTCCAAAACTCAAATCTTTTGCATATGTGTCCCTGTGGTTTCAGTTTTATTGTCCTTTTGGTCCAAAAGTGAAATTAAGTCATATTTGTCTTATAAAATCATGCTATTTTGTCCTTCTGCTCATAGGCAAAATAGTGATTTCTTTTTTATTTTATTTAAAGCTTTAATTAAAGGGTTTGTGTAACTAGGTTCAACTTTGTACCAAAATAAAAAATACATATGTTTTATAAATAAATACCAGACCTCTCAACCATCCATCTCTCTTTCTCTAAGTCTGCAACCAGTCACCACCATCACAACCATCAAGGCACCAACCCACCACTACCAACCTCTCCACTATTGTTGAAACCACCATTATCCAACCCCACCACATCCTCTTTTCACTCCGTCAAACAACAATGACGGACCAAAACCGAAGAACAAATAGTAACCATCACCGCCGGAGATGATTCCGGCACCGCCGTGCAACATGTCGTCATCAAACGCCTCATTCGAACCCTCATCGACGAGATCAGTAAGCGTCTGCTAGATTCGGTGAAGTGCAGATCTGTTACATCGAAGACTACGGCGGTGGCGGAGGATAAGGACACTCAAGTTGGTTATTATCATTCTATCTTATCCATAACATGATTATTAGGAAAAAAATTGTCGAATATCAAGTATTTGAATTTCACTACTGCTGAAACCACCACCGTCGGATTAGGGTTCATTTCAGTTTGTTGGCAGTGGTGGCTGATAGTTGTGCGGCGGTGGCTGGTAGTAGCGCTAGAGAGGAGGGTGGTAGTGGTCGAGTGCAGGTGATGGTGATGTTGGTGATGGTTAGGCGGGTGGTGGTGATGGTTGTGGTGAGGCGGTGGTGAGGCAGTAGTGGTGATGGTTGTGATCGTGAGGCTGTGGTGGATGGTAGTAGTGGTGATGAGGCTATGGTGGCAGTGGTGGTGATGGTGGTAGTGGTGGTGTTGGTGGTGGTGAGGCCATGGTGAAGATAAAGGGTGTTGCAGGTGTGTGTTTGATATATATATAATGACTATTTTACTCCTAAGGAAAAGGATAAAATAGTAGGATTTTATAAGACAAATATGACCTGATTTCACTTTTGGATCAAAATGACAATAAAACTGAAACCACAGGGACCCAGATGGAAAAGGTTTGAGTTTTGGACTAAAGTGGCAAAAGTGACCAAACATCGGGGACCAAAATGGTAGTTTACTCTAGTTTATATGATTGGTTGACATGGTTTGGCTTTGTGCTTATTTTATTGGACGCCTTTTTAGTTAATATATGTTATATTGCATGGTTTATACGAAATGTCATATTGTGAATGTTTTTACAACTTTCAATCATGGTCGCAAAAGTTGCTTGTTGCTCCCTAGTCGGAGTTGAGAGTACTCGGCCTTTAGCCTCGGCAGCCTACCTTGTTGCAATTACTTGGGGAGTACTCGGCCCCCAATACCTTGTTTTACAAAAGTGGTTTTAATTAATAAATATCATGTTGGACTAAATTGTAAAGTACGCATTACAACTTGTGCTTAGAATCTCATATACTGATTAACCTGATCCGAATAAACCTGAAAGGGAATAACCTGAATCTTATTTGGGTCCGATTATGGGTAGGATTTCTATACCAATAAACCCAAATAACCCGATACCGCTTAAAAAACCCGAACAACACCCTTAGCTTTCTGTTTGGAAGCTTTTTACAAGCTTTTCTTTAATAAAAGTTCTTTTTGAGGTAAGATCCCTCCACAGGTAAATTTACAAGATTCTGTCAATACTCAGATCATCAATAGAATCACATAAAACGCAGCTTGTTTTGGACACGTGATCCTCAAAGAAACTAAGAATAGAAAATCAATAAAAACTCCTAAAGATACTTAAGACCACCTTACTATACTTTAGACAATATTTTTTTAAAAATAATTGGCAAATGATTTAACAAACGAAAGTAATAAAATCAAAGTATATCTTTTTTTATACTTAAAAAAATATATATATATATATAGTGACAACTCCGATTACTTGAAAAAGAGGATGCAAAAAGTGAGATGGATAGGCAACTTGAAAGCAATGTATTCAATCCAATGACTTCATTACCAAGTATATCTTTTTTTGACAATCTATAAATATAATTAAATAGCAAATGATATTAATGAAAAAGACTTTGGTAACCGATCAGGCTCCGTCCTTTGTATTTGTAACCGATCTCATACGTAACAAGTAACTGCTACACGTTGGCTAATCTTGGTTTTGACCAGTTCAAAGCAACCATAGATGGGACCTGGTCTGGGTCCATACCGGTCTTGACCATCCATAACTTAACCTAGCCACTAGCAGGATTGCCTTGTTTGATCCAGGTCAAAATCAGTTATACATAAAAATCAAACACTGATAAATTGATCATTGATAAAAGCTGACAGGTTAAAAATTAAATTGTATTTCGAAAAAATAATCAAAATAAGAGACCAGAATTTACAGCCCCTTAGCCCATCCTACCAATGAAGAACTTTCGTCGATATTTGTTAGATCAAAACACCGATTCAACCACCGTCACGAGTAATACTCTAACTTCACAAGAAATAATCAGGTGTTCTTCTCGTGACATCAGGTTCGCCTCTTCTAGGAGCTGGGTCAAACTGCAGAGCATATAAAATTTTCATTAATAAAGTTTGACAGATTTTCAAAAAATAATTGTAACTTTCCAAACTATATGTCGAATAATATTTATGTCGATGTGCACATCGATAACAACATTTCATTTCAATGATAATATAATCTTTATGAAACCTGGATGAATGTGTGGCCATTGCAATCATCGACCTCCAGTATAGAAGCCATGTTCCCACATCGATAACAATAGTTTGGTGCACTAAAGATCGTCACAACTTTTTGGTCCTGAACATTAAAAAACAGTTCACACCAAAACAGACATAAACAATGATAACCTCAAAATCTAATAAAGTTTTAAACTTTTGTACTTACATGCCCCCAGTTGAATCCCTCCATTACCAGCTGATGAGCTCTAGCAATGAGCTTTAAGTTGTTTGTGTGGTTAAATTGCTCAGATATGTCCTGTTAACAAACATGACAATATTAATTAGACGTGACAGCTTCGACCAGTTCACAATTTAATGGGTCAATTTAGGTCATCTTTTTTCTAACAGGTCAGCCTATCAACCGGATCGAGTGGGTCAAACGAGTTGAGAGTGCTGGTGGGTCAGCCTGACATGACCCGCACTACAGATTACCCATGTTGACCCGAAAATGTTTTGACCCGTCAGCAGTCCGTGTTAAGCATAGTTATTAATAGCAAATCGCGGACGATAGCGACAGGCTACCTATATGCTACGTAGTGATAGCGACGAAATCGCGGGGGCTATTTTATGTTTAGCACTTTAGCAACACACTAGGAGAAAATTTTAGATATATTTTGTATGTGTATTAATATCCAAATAAGCAGTTTTATACGCTGTTTAATATGTATGCTTAACAAAAAATTACCTAAAATTCTGCTATTTTATACCTACAAAATCCCGTAATTTATATTAAAGCAGAAAAAAAAACCCTAAAATCTCGCTATTTGGCCGCTATGGAGGCGCCAAAATCAAATAGCAGACACATGAGTGCTATGCTATGCTATTCGCTATAGTGCTTGCTATGAGCGCTATTAATAACTATGGTGTTATGAATGGACCGCATGGTGAAAATAAGAAGACGTACCTGGCCAAAGGTGTAACCGGCTCCACGAGGTGAGATACCCCAACCGCAACGGTCATCTGGGTCAGACCATAAAAGATCACACATTGGACCCTCATGTGGAACCTCTTGAAGACGATCAAAACTTCTTATACTATCAAGTGTTTCAATGGACGGTGACAACCCACCATGAAGACAAAAAATTTCTGATTCAACCTAGAAATGAACGTTATGTGATTGATTGTTTAATTTGCTTTCCAAAATGCATAAATATTAGCAAAATGTTTACACAAAGATTCAAATTGACATCACAAAACAATTGCCATACAAATATATATCATCATCATACTCAGTAAATCCCACCAATAGCAAAGCTAAGGTAAGGTCTGAGAAGGGTAAGATGTAGATAGCCTTGCCTCTACCCGAGTTGGAATAGAGAGGCTGCTTCCAGTGAGACCCCCCGGCTCAATAGTAGTTTTGCATCAAGCCTTGGACATAAGGCACATAACACTTAGCAATCGGGACAAAGACCAATTGGTGCATGTACCCCGTTGTCTTTCGGCTATCAGCACCACTACATGATGCATGATTAATCGTCTGCCGCTTTTAACGTTATTTTCACGAAATTAGTAATATAACGTTAAAATTAGTGCAATTTCAATTTTCCCCTAAGCGCCCACACATATATACATTATATGTGCACACCGCAAGCAGGGCCTTGCCCTCCAGATATATGAAAACATGAAAGACAAAAGTGACATTTTTGTTAAATCTTTAAGTTACATAACCAAACTACCACTCTTTTTAAAAGAAAAACAATAAAACTTAGATTAATAAATGTTATTTTTGCCAAACCACAAGGACAAAAAAAGCGTATCTAACTCTAGATGATAAGAGCAAACTTACCAATGCAGTCAAAGGGAAATAATCAAAAAGATCTGTGAACATCTTCCAAACATTTGCAGTGCCATACCTGTAAATCAACGAATATCAACAACGCTATGTTATGGTCAATCTTCAATATAATCGTTGTAAATGAGCTAGTAAGGTGCGACACTCTAATGGTCAGCAGAGGAGCAACATTACCATTTTAAATTAAAAATGAAGTTATTGTTTTTTATAACTTAAAAGCTATATATTTGCTAGGTACCCATCCATGTTGCAAACAACTGCTTTTTAGATGTCTTGAAACTATTTTATCAAAAACTCCACAAGTAAATACATATGATTTCAGATATTAGAATGCAAGGAACTCACTTCCGGAGACATTCATCATAAAACCCATAGACTTGTGTGATCTGTGAGCAGATGTATTCAGATTATTAGTTAGTATGCATGTAGTCATGTCAATAGAATAATAACAAAAAGGATAACGAGCCAAACGAGTCACCCAAAGTGTACTTTTAATGCCTAGAACCTCCTTATACATATATAAAAATAATTATTAATGAAGAAAATATAGAGTTTCCATCATAAATGAGAGTAAGATTTTATAAACAATTTGAAACTTTAGACAAAAAGAGTTTAAGGCCAACATAACCTAACTTGATCCATTTCGACCTATACCAAAAATTACTCGATAGCCTACCCATTACTCCATATCTAATTAATATCGTTACAAAAACACTTGACTAGAAAATTTCACAACAGATGAAGCAGCGAGAGATACCTGTCGACTTTCATGATTTCCTCGTAAAATAGTGATTCTCTGAGGATATCTCAGCTTCAAAGCGACCAACAACTGAACAAAATAAACGACAGGTAAATAATGTTACCTCCAATCCCAATCCCAATCCCAAACAGATAAAAGGCTCACATTTCGCACAGTTCGTAAGTTAACAATGATATAGATGTGTAAAGGATGATAGATACATACGGAAAGCATGACTAATGTTATTGCTTACCGTGACAGTTTCAACAGAGTAATACCCTCGATCCACATAATCGCCCATGAACAAGTAATTTGTATCTGGACACTGCCAGCAAGCAAATAGCAAAATATTCATGAAGTTAATTAATAGTTGCATAATTAATAACAGAACCCATAATTACCGCAAAAACAGTTTATATAAAAAAATACCTTTCCTCCAATGCGAAAAAGTTCAGCAAGATCATGAAACTGCCCATGAATATCACCACAAATAGTCACAGGGCTCTTAACGGGCTGCAGAAGACACAAACATCCAAACACTTTATTAGTGAAATATCCCTGTGACGACCCGTTTGTCTTGCAATCAATTGTCACATAAGCCTTTTACAACCCAACGCTAACAACTGAAAGGTCAATCTTTCAACTATATGTGATAAAATCAGAAGTTGCAAACTTGCAGCTTATAATCTAGTGAAGATTATAAAGCATCCGAGCAACAAAACAATCGCTTAAAAACACCTATGATATTTAACTGAGCCAAAGAAAGAAATCTTGTGTGGTCATACCTGAACATTGCTTTCATTCATCAATATCTCTTTTGCCTTCTCACATAATGTCTTTACCTAAATCCACAAAAGAGCATGCATACAACAATGAGTATACGTCCACGATATCATCAACAATTTCTTATTATAAATAAAACGAAAGGGAAGGGCCTTTCCCTCTGGGGGTAGGAAAATCATGATCGGGATAGCGGACCAAAAGCTATGGAACTTGGGTGTGGGTTTTTTGTCGAAATGGAATGGCCTTTTTCTTTATTATTTATCGTAAATGAGTGAAATGAGTGAAGCATTACACATAGTATGCCCGTCCCCCATCAGCGTATTTTTTTGTTTTACGCGCCCGTAACTCTTCCTCAGCCAGGATGGGGCAGAATAGCAGAGCAAGTACAAGTATTAGTAGCATAACAAAAACATATAAACATAATAATAATTTAATGTCAATCCCTTTCTAGTCCTAATTTAGTGAAAAAAAATTAATATCATTTTTACCCAACTTCATTCTTCAAACTCTAAGTCATGCCAGTAGGGGTGAGCATAAAACAAAAATAACTGAAGCGTAACCGAAATAACCGAGAGAACGGAACCGAAATAAAAACCAGCGGTTTGGTTTTCGGATAACCATTTTCAATAACCGCAAAAAGAACCAAAGCAAATCGATAGGTTACAATAAGCCCATTTCAAATTTTATTATGTTTAACTAGCATGGCCCATCATATTTTATTATGTTTATGACTAACGTAATGCAACAATGTGTTATAAATATTGCATAAATTTGATGAAGTAAACACTTTTTCATTTGGATTTGGTTGTGAGTGAGCGAATTAGTGTTTTCCTGTTTGGGTACCCAAACTACAGTTTCTTTCTAGGTGAGACAACTGATGATATGTCATAACTAAAACAAAATAGTAACTTATAAAGGTGAACAAACGGTAGCTTACGAGTGTATTTTGGTATAAATTATTAAATTAAACAGAACAAAAAACACTAATTAGGTTTACCCAACAAGTGTATTTTGTTCAGACTTTCCCAACAACAAGACACACAACAGCAAAAACATAATGAAAAAACGTAACCAAACAATAGCCGAAATAACCAACAGTTCAGTTTTCGAATAATATAAAAACCGATTATATTGGTTTGGGTTTCGGCTCAAAACCGAACCGCACACCCCTACACACCAGAATAACATTCAAGTGAACTACATTCCAAATAACAAAGTTAAAACTCTATAAATAACTCCAGAAACCACATTTTCCACATAATAATAAACAAATTCAAGAAACTGCAAAACAAATCAAGAAAATATGATTAAATAATAACCCCTTCATAAAAGGCAATTAAAATTAGCCAAACACTAGTACCCAGAATAAGATTAATTTCAGATCTATCAAAAACACACAATCAAAGATGCAAAGTTTGAAACTTTAACATACATGTAATTAAAATTTAAACAGAAAACCCTAAAATTGCAAAATAAATAAAGTAAAATGAAATGAGAATGTGATGAAACCTCTGGCTCTGATAAGGGCTTGCACTGCATGAGCTGTGAAATTTGTTCGTCCAGGTTTCCATGGCTGTTCGAAGCTAGATCTACACTCATTTTGCTATGTGAATATATATATTTATATATAGATATAGATGGTGTGTGTAAATCTATCTACGGTTGAGTTTCTGAAAAGAAATGAATATTTGAATGAATCAAAAAATTTTAAAGAAAAATAGAATGAAAAGTGAAGAAATTAGAGGGGTGATGATGAGCGCCAAGAGGAAAGAAACCCTCCAAGATCGGTTTCTTGATTCTGGTGTTTTTCCTGTATTTAGTTACATGAATGTTCACTATAGTATGGTCATATTACTGTTTTAGTCCTTAAGAATTTAATTGTTAGATGTTTAGTTTAATAGTTTGTGATAACGAAACATGTTTAGTTAGACTCTTGAAATAAATGTAAGTTAACTTAAAAAAAAAAAAATGCTTCTCAACCTTAAAGAATTTAAGAACTAAAATCTTTGTGGGTCCCACATTTTTAGTAAAATGTTGATATATAATCTAGATGTATGTTTTTCTTTTTATAAAACATGTTTGTTAATTGTTATACCGTCAACACATATTAATCATTCGATTAAAATTTGTAGGTTGGTACCTTACTAGAAAAACCGGAAGCAGCGAGATGTAGAATGCCGAGGTACTAGCCAAACAGTGGACACATGAGGCAGAGGTGGAGGGGTTGCGGAAGGAAATGGAGTAGAACCGGAGAAAGGCGGAGGAGGACCAAATATGTTTTTCTTTTTATAAAACATGTTTGTTAATTGTTATACCGTCAACCATATTAATCATTCGATTAAAGTTTGTAGGTTGGTACCTTACTAGAAAAACCGGAAGCAGCGAGATGTAGAATGCCGAGGTACTAGCCAAACAGTGGACACATGAGGCAGAGGTGGAGGGGTTGCGGAAGGAAATGGAGTAGAACCGGAGAAAGGCGGAGGAGGACCAAATATTTTTTTCTTTTTATATAAACATGTTTGTTAATTGTTATACCGTCAACACATATTAATCATTCGATTAAAGTTTGTAGGTTGGTACCTTACTAGAAAAACCGGAAGCAGCGAGATGTAGAATGCCGAGGTACTAGCCAAACAGTGGACACAAGAGGCAGAGATGGAGGGGTTGCGGAAGGAAATGGAGTAGAACCGGAGAAAGGCGGAGGAGGACCAAAAAAATCGGGGGATGACACAAAAAGTTGACTCAACTCCAAGAAAGAATGGAAGATATGTTTAGACAACACTTAGGATTATGACACCCCCGCCAAACCCCTTCCCCCTACTTAGACGGACTTTATTTATATTTTGCATAACAATATATTGCATTTAATTTAATTGTAATTAATTATTTATTTGGTTTATGGTAAATTTAGTAAAAAATGTTCATATCTTATTTTTATTTTCCATTAATTTTGATAAATTGTATATTAGATCTTTCAAAATTAATTATTAATAGATGTATTACGAATTGTATTTTCGTCGATAATACTTAAATTAATTCACGAGTTAAGGGTATGCGGTATGTCATCGCTAATGTATATATTAGTAAATTGTCAGAAAAATCATTTTAGAGTATTATAAAAAGACTTGTGGTTATCTGTTTGTAAATTCATATAGTAATTTATCGTAACTAAGATAGAAAAACAAACTAAACTTAAATTTAATCATTATGAGCCTATAGAGAACTAAGAAGAATGTTTAATATGTATATTTACAGTCTATTATATGTTATCACAAAAGACCTTTGAGTTTTAAGATGCTAGCTTTCTACTCTTTATTTATTGTTTATATAAATCACTGAATTACGATAAAAAAAAATATAAGAATTTTAATATTCTCCCACCAAGTCCTCACAATGTGACTTTTTTTATCACAAAACAGTGACATTAACATATTAAATGTTTTTTTTCTCTCATCATCTTTTTTCTTTTAGTTGTACCACTTATATTGAATTTTTAGTCTGGACATGGTTGGTACTTGGTGGTAATATATATATAACACTTTTAGAACTATTCTAAACTAAATATGCATTTCCATTAATCCAGCAGTGATAATTTCTTAAACATGTTATTAAGCTTCTTGAAACGATTGAATTAGGCCAAATACCAGGAAAACCAGGTACAGATCATACTAGGATTTAACCAAAATGAATTATGATCAAAATAATTTTTGACCGTATTGGATGTCTTGACTTGAGTCGTTTTAGGGGATACCGAACATGATTTGCTTTTATGAACGGTTAATGACTACGAATGACGAGGAAGGTTGTGCCACTACTCACTAGTGGAGGGGGCCAAGGTGGAGGAAATGGTGGAAATTGTGTGGAGGTGACAGTGGTGGCCGGGGTGGGTGAGGTGGGTTGTGTCTAGTAGGTGGTGCCGACAGACAATGGTGGTTGGTGGTGCTAACCTATTTGAACGCATTATAAGTTAACAAGTTGTATAATATTGATCTAAACCGACTCATTGTATAATGTGAATAGAACCAAACTGACTTGTTATATAACTAACTTTAGAACCACATGAACCCATAGAATCAACTCATTTACCAAAGGCTCTCTTGCCTAGTGGTATAAAGGTGTTGGAAAATATATCCCTCCTCAAGTGGTGTGGGTTTAAGTCCCATGGTGAATAAAAGGTTTAGGTTTAAAGAGTATGTCTTGACCGTTTTCGAAAAATCAACTCATTTTTTGATGAGTCACTCTTTAATCGTCCATATATTTTTTCAGGTTATTAATAAAAAAATTTATTAAATAAATAATCAACTCAAAACTTTATATGAAATTCTTACTTTTCCTAAAGACATGGATCAAAGCCATGACCAAAACATGTGGATCCACATGAATCTACTTTGGCTGTGAAGCTAGCACTAAAAAAGCTAAAGTCCTAAAGTAGTGCCTTTGGTTGCACCTTTACCCTTGACAGTGACGAGCCTTAATCAAGGTTCAACCAGCCAAATTGTGTACACAACATAACTAAAAATCACTAGCAATTAATATTACTTTCATATATAGCTTATGCTTCCACCCACCATTAATAATCAAGTTTGTTGGATGTTAATGGATAAAATTCTATGAATAGATAACTCGAATCGAGTTTAAAACAATTTAACCAAAAATATATGTGGTTCAAGCTAGATAAGAGGTTAAGAACTTGTGCGTTGACCGACCCTATTCCAAAAGGGGTACCTTCAAAGGTCTTAACCGGGGTTTCTCGAGCTTCATGGTGCATGTCACAACCACTTCCGCAAGTGCACAAACCGCAGGCACAAGACCAAACCCATATCTTGAAACCGAAAAACATGAACACTTTGGGCTGCAATCCTTCAGGGCGGTAGAGGTATCTGCAAAACATCAAAAGAAGTGGATTGTTTTTCACTTTGTACACCAAACTAGTTGATTGTGTAATATTCAATAGTTAAAGCGTGACAAGGGATTACTTTGATATGACTCGAGTACCCATAAAGCAAGCCCGCACGACACCTTGTCGAGGAAGCTCAAGGATCCATACACAAACGCGCAGCCTTTGACATCATCGCCGACTAGATAGCTTTGCATGCTTACCCCAGTGACCTATATATATATTATATATATATATATATATATATATATATATATATATCATATTATATACTATTGCTAATGTTGAAAAGAGAACATGACGAATTAGTTGCATAATAAGTTAACGACTTTTGGTCCAATTTATATTTTAGGCTAGCATCCAACCAAAACAGAAATCGAACCAATGTTAGTTACCCTTGTAGGTGATTAATTCATACAATGTCAAGAAAGTGGTGTACCGATATGAGAGCATTAGCAATGCCGATGGCAAATGAAAGGAAGTACATGATATTCTTCAAGTTGCTTGGCATAAAAAAGATTGCTGAGCCACAAAGTATCCACAAAACACCTCCAACAGAAAAGAAAATTTTTAAACGTTGGCTGCTCCATGTGAGTTCCTAGACAACACAAAGCAGAACATTTTACATGTTTAAATCAAGAATCTTTTGACTCTCTAGAGTCAAATCCAGTACCTTCAAATGTAAAATATATATAAGAAAAAACATGTTTATGAGTTAACATAAAGATCCATTTAATAATGTCGTTTGTTAAGAATGTAATGTGTGTGAAGATTGTCTCTAAAACTAAATTTAGCAGCTCAAATTCAAATCTAAAACCAGATCGACTGTCGAAAGTCAACAGGCATAAGTAGCGATATCAGGAAATAAGTTTTGAAAGGGGACCTGTAGCACAATAGAGACGATAAAGCTGGAAATGTAGATCATGGCTGGAATCTAGCAAAAAGTTCACATATAACATAAAAATGACCCACAAATTGAACTTCAACAAAGCAAATCATGTTTCATGGTCAAAAAGGAAACGGAAAAGAAAAAAATTATTTATCTATGATCAGTTTCATATAACTGTATAAGTACGTACCAGTGCTTTAGAAGATTGGGCCATTCGTAGATCGTTGATGACATAGAACGCGAGAAATGACTACATTCCACAATAATAAATGAAAGTTACGCCTTTCGGCATTCTTGAAATGTTCATATGAACCTCAAACGCACATGGTTTTTGTATGAGTACGTTAAAGTTCATGTTTAATTGTTTACACGATCATGACACATGCATGAAAACAAGAGGCGAGACCAAACCTGAGACACGTTGGTAATTAGTCGCGTGAAAACGTAGACAAGCGCAACTTGATAGTAAAGAACTTTTTCAAACCAGTAAGTCCATGCTATCTTTTGATAAGCATGCCCTTTAGAGTCTTCCTTCAATCTACAAACAAGTTTAAGTATTTTGAACCTGAAAATCCGTATTGAGTTGAAGTTCAATTTTTGTCCCTTTAAAAGGCAAATACCTCGGCTCTTTTGTCCCAATGTGAAACACGGCCACAAAGCAACACCCAACGAATATCGACAAGTATGCAATCCATCGATATTGTTTATTTACAAAGAGTTAATACAATGAAAAGCAAACAAAAACACGAGTATGCACAACTCTTCATCTTAGTACCTACCTGGTTTTCAATATCTTTTGTCGTTTGTGAAGGGTTAACATGGAAGACCACAAAGGCAATGGCATATAAGCTGAGGTTGGCAACCTTCAAACATATTTCCACGAGATAAAAATAAAAGAAATCAATGGTCATTCTTGGACCTTTCTCAACTCCCTTCATCTAAACAGGTCTAAATCCGTAAGCGTGTTAGACCAGTCAGATGCAGGAAGCTAACAAGGGGTATCATATTAATGAAAAATCAATATGAAATTACTCAAGAATCATAAACTAGTTTTATAGCAAATGTTGTTATTTGTTAAAAGCTGCTTACCATCGAAAATGCATTCCGACAACTAGTCATAACCACCCTACTTGTTGAATGAAGGGTGATACAATTCACCATCGACCTACATTAATCAACCAACGTTAAAGATGGGAAATCAAGAGGGGGAGGGGGATGCTATAAACAAACGAAAACGGTTACATGTGTGAGACTTGTGTAGCCGCCCATCCCACATTGAAGACGGCTGCGAAAAAACTGTAGCCAATTGTTTGCAAGGTAGTCATTCGTTGCCGAAAATAAGACAAGGAACACAGCTTCCAAATACAGAAGAAAACGAAACGGCTACCAGTATCGACCCTCCTCCATGCCATATTTTAAAATGTCCGAATCTGTCTATCTACAACATGTCCACCAAACAACCAACACATGCTGATGTTAAATCTTTCACAAAATGAGACCATATAGCACTAAATACAACAGGTCAAGATATATCAATATCCAAGATTTTGAGCCTAAAACACACACAAGGCTTTTAATTTTTGGGAGTTTTAAACTTACTTCACCTATCTGTCATATTCAGATTTATATTTAAACCGACTATTTTGGCCGATTAGTGTACTTCTAAGTCATAAGGTAATTGTCACGAAACATTAATCGAGTTTCACCATTGTAACCATCATTTCACTTTTGTTTCAATGTTAGGATTTTCTTTTTCTTTTTATGAAAAATTATGTACTCGCGCGCAGCCTCTATTTATTACTGATAATTTTGTAATGTACTTGCGCAGCCTCTTTTTCTTTTTATAAAAGAAAACTGATGTACTCGCGCGCAGCCTCTATTTATTACTGATAATTTTGTAATGTACTCGCGCACAGCCTCCATATTCTTTTTCTTATTATGATGTATTCGCGCAGCCTCTATTGATTACTGAATATATATTGTAATGTAATGTACTCATCAACTACTTTACAGACAAACATCAATGCCATCAGTCCTATACATTTATGAACTTCGTACACAACTGACATATAGCTATTTTGGTGGGGATACCATGTTACAGTACGTTAGTTAACTCTTCGAAAACATTTACAACATTAACACAAATGTGAATCTTGAGTGAACACTTTTATAAAGCTAGATTGACTGAGGTGTGCAATGCTTAATTCTGTTTTCCACCGGTGTCGATTGATTAATTTCGGTGCTAGCTCAAATTCTGATCTGGGTCAGGTTGGTTATCTAAATAATGATAACTTGCCGTTGCAATTGACCGCTCAAATTTATAGCTACAATGAGGTATTTGAGATATTCATGACCACAAAAACTTAATGCACCGTCTGATAGCTATTTATAAAAAAATAACTTAATCCAATAGCTATTTATAAATAAATAATTGAAGTACTTAATCGAATTTAATACTCGCTTTTGTTTTTAATTCACTTTGATTTTCAAATGGAACATTTACAGATTAATCTTTCCTAAGTAAGTTTAAGAATTTTGGCGGTTGGCGTTCAAAAATCTTAGGGCCGGCCAAAATACCATAACATATGTGGGTTTGGTTGACATTAACCTTATATGCTAAGTCCATAGGTGTGAACTTAATTACCATTTAGTAACATTAACCTTAATTAATTACAACTATGATTTTTGAGAAGCAAGCATGAACCATCCCTAACAATATGTTGCAATTTTCAGCCTTTTTTAAGCATATTATGTTGGAAAGCAACCATTAAGTTGACTTTAAAATAAATGTAAAATTACATAAATATCCCTCACTTTTAGCATCCTTTACTAGTGCCATTGATTCTAGAACCAGGAAATCGTTGAGAACCCGAGAACCGCCTAATGTACTTGTATCTTTTGCTTTAAAGGGATGACAGTTAGGGCTATGTAACGGTTCAGAACCGGACCGAATCGAACCGGACCGGAACCGTTTAATGCTAAATATAAAAACCGGAACCGAACCGCATTCTAACGGTTCGGTTCGGTTCGGAACCGGGTTAAACGGTTCTCGTGTAAACGGTTCTTGCTAGAACCGGCTATCAATTAAATCCTAAAACTAACAAAAAAAAACAACTAAAACAATAAACTCTTTACAACATATAGGTGTTGCAATATCCAAAATTCAAACCCAATCAAAGTAAAAGTAGCAACAATAAAATGTTTAAACCACGAAATGAAAGTATACAATATAAAAACAAAAGTTAACTAAAAAGCTTTTAGTGAACTATAAAAAAAACTTCATTCAAACATTATGTCAACATTTTTTATATTCTTTAATACTAGAATCATTTTTTAAATATAATATTTGAAGTTTAAATAAATAAATTAATAGGGTTTTTGAATTAATTATTAAAGTTTAAACCCAAACCAGTTCTAGCAGTTCTTTAAATAGAACCGTCGGTGATAACCGAAACCGAACCCGAAATACAACAATACGGTTCGGATCCCCGGTTCTAGTGGTTCAGAACCGTAAATTGCTCAGCCCGGATGACAGTATGGGATCGGAAAAAACCATTGGGGATGACCAACTTGGGTTGGCACCGATAGGGATGGTGTTCCCGTCCATCCCGATCTTACCAACTGCGCTTCACAAAATGTCATCCCGTTCGGTAACACCATGCCGATCATCCCAATATCAAAAATTGCATTTGCCTACAAGGAACCTCATCCCGATTGCACTCCGAGCAGCATAAGTGATAAAAGAAACCGTCCCCGACATTAATTAACAATTTAAGGAGATGGGATTTTCTACATACCAATTCACCAGCAAAAATAGTTGTGAATCCATCAGCTATCTGCCCAGAAAGCATGACAGTAGCAGCATCCCTTAAAAAAACAATTAAAACAACATTACACTCTAAATCAATCAACTTTAACCTTAAACCTTAAAAAAACATAAATCTCAAAAACTTTGATCACAAACACACACACACACCTGGGGGATAATCCAATATCTGTCATGAACACCAAAAGATAAGTAAACCAGCAGGCAGCTGTTATGTCATTGAGCACATGTCCCACACCATAAAAGAACACAGACCCCTTCCCTAAAGCCACCTCATCATCAATATCATCCATGATGCTATCAAGATCCAACAAAAATCTTGTTTCAGTTCTTTAATCACCTCAAAAGTCAGTCTTATGAAACATCCTCAATGATCAAGATCCAAGTTTCAAGATTATTTAACCCAATATTGTGTGTGTGTGTGTGCAAGCAATGCTCGAATATGAAAAGTAAAGATAAAGCAACCCAGAAGAATATTATCAATAACTTGCGTGGTATTTAAGCAAGCATGGCGGATTTCAACGCATGAGGCTATCTTTGAACTTTGATCACCTTTTGGTCACCAGTGATGCTGCTGCTGTATCTGTATCAGTATCTGTACTCTGTGGTGGTGTGTCAGTGTGTGTGTGTGTGAGAGAGAGAGGAGAGAGAGAAAGGGGATTAGCGGTGGGAAGTTGTGGAAGTATGGTGGTCAAAAACACCGCCCATAAGCTCCAATGTAATCAGGTCATCCTATGACGTTTACGAATAAATGCAATATATATAACATGCGGTTACGTTAAAAGGAGATGAGTTGGAGTTGAGTGTTTCTATTTTGGGATATTTTTATATCTTGTCCCTCTAGTTTTTAGCTTTCACAATTTTGTGGATAACAAGATGTGTGTCTTTGTGGTTTAGTGTGATAGTTGTTACCATTGGGAGAGATTTTGTGGATAACAAGGTGTGTGACAATTTTGTTGGGAGGGGTGGATCTATGTAAAAGTTTATGGATTTATAATAACTCATTGAGTTTCATATTTTTAATAGATGTTATATCTAAAAATACCAGATGAACAGATAAATGAAGGAAATCCATATTAGGGTGGAAGGGGCATCATCGGTGACTCCCTCAGTGAGTGATGTTTGTCGCGCGGTAAGGTGTCGCCAGCATAATTTTGGTAAGTGATTGTGTTGCAAAACGGTGACTACTCACCGAGTGAGGAAGAGGAGAGAGATGGGTTAATGGTGGGTCTCAATATTTTTCAACCAATCACAATTTTTTATTTCTTTTTTAGAAAAAAAATGTTTACCACTCTTTATGTGTTTGAGCACCCCTAGTGATTGAGTGCAAAATAGGGAGTGGAATGATGAGTTGACATAACATGATATTATTGATTAAAATATAAGTTTACCGCTCCCTATTTGAGAAGTGTTCGTTCCACCCTTCTAAAGTAAGGAACTGTTGAAGTGGTCAATGTTTGGTTGTAAAGCTCATGTTGCTTGGTTCTAGAGGTCCGTGTTTGAGCCTCTTCCTTGCCTGTTTTTTCCAATGACTAGCGACACTCTGTTAGTATAGTTACAGTCTTATGGAGGAGAACTATGACCTAAGTAATTATGAATTAGTATGGCTTTTGGATGCCCACTCTCTAAAGCATTTCAAATCTAACTTTTTTATTATTTCTTACTTGTATATTTGTGCTTCGATATTAATCTTCTAACATCTTATTTAAATCTTATATCTATATTTATAGATATAAAATCTTAATATCCTTTTTTTTATACAAAAAAATATTCTTTTTAATGTTTATAAAAATAGAATTCTTTATATTTATAAAAAATGAAATTTACAATTGAAGGTAAATGTCTTAAACATACTTAACAGTGAACTACAATTTTTTTTTTGTTTTAATAAAAAAATGAAATTTTTACAATTTTAAAGTTAATTGAATAAGTACTATGTGGATATTTAAAAAAAGTTAAGAGCTTTATAACAGTAGACAAAAGTAATAATATTAATAAAGAAAAAAAAATAAAAAACTTAGCAACTTAACCAAAAAATAAACATACTTTACAACTATAACAACTTATCTTTTATTTTTTATCCTAGTATTATTTTTTATTAAAAAAACAAAACTTTACAGGTGTAAAACAAACAGTTTTTTATTTTATTTTTAAGATACACAAAACATTCTATTTTTTTTTTAAATAATATATTTTTATAAAAAAAGCTTGTAAAAGGCAACAAAAAAAACCATAAATTTTCAACCTTGACTAGACTTACCGGTTATGTTGCAATTTTAAAGGAGAATCAGTTCTGTCACACCCCGACCCGCAGCGGATAAGGTGATCGGGGCATGATTGGGTTATCATCAAAGCTCATGACATTTATTAAACGTTTCATATTCATTAATACAAATTAAATGGAAATTTACAATAATGTTACAACATGATCTAACTAACAATCTAACTTCTTTGTTCTCTTCTAAGGCATATCCTATGTTATCCTTGCTTCAACCTGTTCACCTGTATCATGTGTAAAAAGGTTTTTGGATCAACATAATGTTGGCGAGTGAATCCTATGGAAAACATTTGAACAATTTATTTAAATTGATTATGAAATATGTGCACAACCAAACATGAGTAAAAATAGATGTAACTTAATCGGCAATCATAAGATGTTAAATGAAACACTCATGAATAATAATGGAACAATTAAAGGCACGCGATGCTCAACTCGTCTCTCACGAGGAACTGAGGGGCCTGATGAATGAATTGCATAAATATGATAATATGAATAACACAACTACAAACAATATAAACTCAATGATACACACATGAACAATAATGAAATTGATATGAAGTACGCGATGTTCTACTCGTCTCCCACGAGGAACTGATGGGCTTAATGTATGAGTTTCATATGACTTGACAAATGGCAATAAGTAAATCACAACAATAAAAACAATCTAAGTTTAAGTCATGATGTGGTATGGCACAAGTTTAAATAAATAAATTAATTAATTTCATAACACATGACACCCCAAAACGTGTAATTAAAAGGGGGAATTGTAAGATTCACTCACAGTGGGTGCGTTCGGTTGATGACGTTGAATGCACGCGAAGTGGTTTTAACCACGAGTGAGGTTTAACCTAGATAAATTGCATTATGGTTTGGTAAGTAAACGGATTTTATTAAACTATTTTAGTAGGATGGTTAGGTGCATTTTTGTGAGTTTGAGGCTATTTTCTAATCTTAAAAATGTTATTTTTAAGTATTTATAATTGATTTTTAATTAAAATAATTAAATAAAAATAATAAAAATATTTTATTTTTTTCTGACCGTTGACTGACCCTTTGACCGTTGACCTGACCGTTGACCGGTTCAATGGCAGATTATTGTGCGCTGAGTGAGGCTCGAACCCGAGACCTCTCGTACGCGTGCACGCAGCTCTACCAACTGAGCTACGTGTCTAACCCGTTATATATCCGATTTTAATTTCATATATACATTAATTAGAATTTACAGAAAATCATTTTTATTCTAAAAACAGTTTAAACGAACCGGCCTTGCACTCCACAGGTCTCGAACCCGGGACCTGTGGGTTAATCTAACACACAGTCCACCGCTGGACTGTGTGTTCAACATGTTATATAACTTGATTTTTATTATACTTAAGTACTAATTATTTATTTCCTTTTCTGCCTTAATTAAAAAGAAAAGATAATGGTCCGAGTCGGTGCTGAAGACCGGACTCGAACTCGTGACCAGCGATATAAACAAACACACAGTCCACCGCTGGACTGTGTGTCTAACTTGGTTATTATTCCGGTTATCAATATACTTAACATACACTAGTGACGACTCCGGTTCGGTTAAACAAAAAATTGGTTTTTATTAAAGGCAGCGTGTGTGAGACGGGAATCGAACTCGAGACCTTTGCTTGATTAACGTTTTATGTGCACACAGTCCACCGCTGGACTGTGTGTCTAACCCGATTAATATCATGATTTTAATTAAACTTATAAGATACGAAAGTGCATCGTCTTCTTCACTGAAAAATAACCAGAGATGAAGTCTGACTGGTTCGAGATTTTTATCAGTTTAATAGTGTGTTACAGTCGATTAAGGTAATATAAAAGTGAAACGGAAAAGAAACTGGGCGGAGAAAGTATACCGACAGGACTCTCTGTTTTCCGGCAGAACTCCGGCGACAGAATTCACCTCCGGCGACGTGTTCCGTATAGCAGCTAGTCTCCGGAAAGCTTGGAAAAGGTAAGGGTGACTTCGGTAAAGGTTTAGGGGGTTCAGTAAAGCTCAGGGATTAAAACTCGGTTTTCCGGCGAAAAACAGGTTTATTCCGGCGAGTGGAATTTCGCCGAGAAAAGGTGTGATTTTTGAGCGAAAGTGCTTGTCGTCGGTTGTGGGTCAATTTATAGGAGAAAGCGAGATGTATTTGGTCTGATTTTGGACTGCATTCGTTTATTTAAAATTTCCGGCGGTTTTGAAAAATGCCGCGGACTTCAAACATCGGTTATAACCGATATCTGTTTAATGGTTTACGTTATAACGTAAATTGGTGTTAAAACTCGCGAGAATTCCGGGATTCCGACGACTGAACCGTTTGGGCGCCGGTTTTGAATTTATAACGTTACTTTATCAATTAAATGATTCTATTAATTAACAAACGGAACATGTGGCGCAGTGGTTTGTGTGTGCGGTGATAAATCGTTGAACTGACTCGGTACAGACCCGGGTTCGAAACCCGGCAGAATCATTTCATTTTTATTTTGCGATTTTCAACAGTTTTTCAAAAACTAAATATATATTCGCGTATAATAATTGATTACGGATCGTTTAAAAATGTTTTGGACATTTAATTCGCAACGAAAATTTTGACTGACTGTTCGGTTGATAAACGGAGCGGGTTTAGTAAATCCGTTTTTGACGGATGTTACAGTATCCCCTGCTTTTTAGAAATTTCGTCCCGAAATTTAAATAATGATATATTTTGACTAAAAGGATGGTGATGTTTTGTTTGACAGTTGTATGCTTAGCAAAATAAGGGCTTAAGTTTTTGCTCGAGGCGGTAACGTTCCTTGTAAGGGTTAAGTACCCTATTCAGGAATCGCTTTTTGTTGCCTACTGTATGAGTATTGATAAACAGGAATGATTTGCTAAAAAAATGATATCATGCATAAGAGTTTAGATACGTTTGGGAAAATATGGTTATATCCTAAGGCAAAACTTCTAACACTACAATCTACATGGAACATAAAAACACAACAGCTGATGTTTGAACATAGGTAAGCACAACAGCTAATATTCAAACATGAATGAACACATCAGCAAATATTTGAACATGAATAAACACAACAGCAAATATTCGAACATGAATAGACACATCAGCGAATATTTTGAACATGAATAAACACAACAGCAAATATTTGAATCCACATTCTGATAGCATATATGTTTGAACGATGGACGTTCCTCTCTCGTTTATTATGATGGAGAGGTTAGTTTATGTAGAAATGGAACACAATTCAATCTCTTTAAATAACATGATGATATAATTGTAACACAAATTCCAACCAAGGCAATACTAAATCCTACATGGAGCTTCTCATAACCGCCTGATAATGCCTCTGATCCTTTGGCAAGAATACTTATATATAGGAAGTACCAGCGGCGTATCCACCATATTCTTGCCAAATTTTCATTAGTTTTATCCACAAGTTATGATTGGTTACCAAGAAACTAATAAATCCTACATAGAACTTCTCATAACCGTCCGATAATGCCTCTGATCCTTTGACAAGAATACTTATATATAGGAAGTACCAGCGGCGTATCCACCATATTCTTGTCAAATTTTCATTGGTTTTATCAGTAAATTATGATTAGTCCTATAACTCTACAATCAATACAACAAACATAAAATACTGAAATGAAATATATCTGTGCGATCAAGGCTCAATCGAACGGAGCCGATCGTATTGCATGTACTGAAAATGAAATGGATGTGCGCTCAAGGCTCAATCAAACGGAGCCGAACGTATTGAATGTACTGAAATTGAAATTGTGTGCTCAAGGCTCAATCAAACGGAGCCGAGCGTATTGCATGTACTGAATATGAATAACTTAACCACACAAACAGCCTATGCATGGAACCTCTCATAACCACCTGATAATGCCTCCGATCATTTGACAAGAATACTTATATATAGGAAGTACTATCGGCGTATCCACCATATCCTTGTCAAATTTTCATTGACTTTATCCGTAAGTTATGGTTAGTTCGATGCGACTCTACTACAAACACTACAACCACAAGATACTGATAATGAAATTGTCTGTGCGCTCAAGGCTCAATCAAACGGAGCCGAACGTATTGAATGAAATTGTATGTGCGCTCAAGGCTCAATCAAACGGAGCCGAACGTATTGAATGTACTGAAATTGAACAACTTAATCTAAACAACCATCACACAATCAGCCTATGCATGGAACCTCTCATAACCGCCTGATAATGCCTCCGATCATTTGACAAGAATACTTATATATAGGAAGTACCATCGGCGTATCCACCATATCCTTGTCAAATTTTCGTTGACTTTATCCGCAAGTTATGGTTAGTTCGATGCGACTCTACTACAAACACCACAACCACAAGATATTGATAATGAAATTGTCTGTGCGCTCAAGGCTCAATCAAACGGAGCCGAACGTATTGCATGAACTGGAAATGTAAATTGAAATGTGCGCTCAAGGCTCAATCAAACGGAGCCGAGCGTATTGCATGAACTGGAAATGTAAATTGAAATGTGCGCTCAAGGCTCAATCAAACGGAGCCGAGCGTATTGCATGTATTGAAATGTAAAATGAAATAACCGATCAAGGCTCAAACAAACGGAGCCGATCGTGCGGGCACGCCCTGATCAACCCATAATAAAATGGGGATCAAACTCAACCTCGATGGATGGGGAGCTACGGCCTCGGCAAAAGCATATACTGAAAACAATATATAATATATAATATCCAATAATTTCTCTAACAGTCTACACATGTGAATAAGAAAGACATAAGACTAAACAATAGGAGTTGAATCTGGATCTTCGGCGAAGAGGACTAGCTGAGTATCTTCGTTTGGGCCGTCATTATCTTCGACAGGATTGGCGTTGACATTGAAGACTCTTCCTCTTGCTGGTGGCATAGTGGTTGGGTTTTCTTGGTTTACTTGGTTAACTGGGTTTGATTGGGCTTGAGTGTTGATAACGTTAACCAATTGAGGGCATGTGTTTCTAAGGTGGGTAGGGTCGCCACAATTGAAACAGGCTCGCGCATATGGGAACATGGGGTATTGGGGTTGGTGATAAGTTTGGGCCATGTTTTGAGTAGGGGAAAAGGTTTGGTCTTGAAAGGTGCGTCAAACATTGCTCAAATGACCATAGCGTCCACAAGTTGTACATAGCCGGCAAGGTAAAGTAAGGGGATGGTGATAAAAACAGTTGTTGCATCGAGGGTGAGGTCCAAGATATGGTTTCTTATTTGGGTAAACTGAGTCGGGTGCCACTTGGGTGATTGGGATAGCTCGGATGGGTATGGCATGAAAAACGGGTTGATTTCGTTGAGTAGCAGCGAAAAGTCGCCCGACTCTTCTTCTCTTAGGATTGGGTTGAGAAGGGGATTCAGTTTGAGTGGAGTCGGAGGTTTCAGTCGATTCTTTATCCTTCTTCTTCTCCTCCTTGAAGTCTTTGTTTCGGATTCGGTTCTCGGTGAGCTCTGTTGCTAGCTCCATTGCTGCTTCCAAAGTTGCAGGCTTGATACTTATCACAGGGTCTTGAATCTTTGACGGAAGACCACGAATGTAGTGCTCGATCAAACGGTAGAGGGGAGTAAACATGTTGGGAACCATTTGATGTAATTCGAGGAACCTTTTGTTGTAGGTGATGTGGTCTCCTTCCATTTGCTTCAATGAATAAAATTCATCTTCAAGCTTCTTGATTTCGCTCCTTGGGCAAAATCGTCTGGTCATGATTTCCTTCAATTCGTTCCAAGTTAGGGTCATAGCATCTTCAACACCTCGCTTTGCCTTCTCTGTATCCACCAAGTAAGTGCTATCCCATATAGTCGACCGGTAGCATAACGCACTTTGCGATCATCAGGGCAATCGCAATTTAGAAAAGTATTCTCCATTTCTTCAAACCAATGGAGGAGTGCGGTGACACCTTCAGTCCCTTTGTATTTCGGAGGGTCGCATGATTTGAAATGCTTGTAGGTGCATTTAGTGGTATTTGGGGGAGAGTTGAAAATGTTTTGGTTTGCTTGATTGACAGGATTAACGGTAAGTGCTTGTTGAACTTGGATTACAATGTTGGGTATTACGGCAGCCATTTGTTGAGCGATTAAGGTAGCCATGCGTTCGCGGGCTTTTCTTGCTCTCGTCTTCCTACGGGCGAGGTTAGAAGACATCTACAATGAATACATGACAAGAGTATGAGTTGGATGCTTTTGGGATCATGGGTCGCATTCAAGAATGATCATTTATAAAATAATTATACAAAAATACTACATCCATAGGATGTCTTGGGCTTTGCTCGCTGTTAGGCCCGTCATGCCGCCATACTTTACCTGTGTAATCATGTGGGCCCCCATGAATACCGGTTTTTCATATGGTTCGCACGGTTTCTGCCTGGTTGCGTACACAAAAACCCGGAGAAAATCGAGAAATATGTATACAACGTGTGATGTTCGGAATGTGTCCAGGTGTAGACACGGTGACACCTCAAAGTAGGGTTAGTTCGAACGACGTTTGGTGTGGCATGCTTTGGCCTAATAGGTCCTTCGTACTCTCATCGTTGGTCCCCAGGTAGGCAAACTGGTCCGTTATATTGGATTTATACGAATGCCAGCCTAGACAGGACGTTCCGACTACCGGTACTCGTACCCTTCCAGTTACTACATGCCCGTCGCAGAACTTACTTTGATGAGATTTGAAAATTGCACAAAATCTTTGGATAATGAGAATATGAAAATAAATTGAATTCATGAACATCGATATATGTATAATGAATATGTATATATGTATAACGAATATGTATATGAGCATGTATGTTTGACTGAAATGAAAACAAATATGAAACAAATAAATATCACAAGTTTGTATGTAACCACCTAATCAATTTAAAATTTAGGCAGACTATAGTATAGGCTCTAAGGGTCTAATAACCTATCCTATATCCCTATAGTCATGGCTCTGATACCAATCTGTCACACCCCGACCCGCAGCGGATAAGGTGATCGGGGCATGATTGGGTTATCATCAAAGCTCATGACATTTATTAAACGTTTCATATTCATTAATACAAATTAAATGGAAATTTACAATAATGTTACAACATGATCTAACTAACAATCTAACTTCTTTGTTCTCTTCTAAGGCATATCCTATGTTATCCTTGCTTCAACCTGTTCACCTGTATCATGTGTAAAAAGGTTTTTGGATCAACATAATGTTGGCGAGTGAATCCTATGGAAAACATTTGAACAATTTATTTAAATTGATTATGAAATATGTGCACAACCAAACATGAGTAAAAATAGATGTAACTTAATCGGCAATCATAAGATGTTAAATGAAACACTCATGAATAATAATGGAACAATTAAAGGCACGCGATGCTCAACTCGTCTCTCACGAGGAACTGAGGGGCCTGATGAATGAATTGCATAAATATGATAATATGAATAACACAACTACAAACAATATAAACTCAATGATACACACATGAACAATAATGAAATTGATATGAAGTACGCGATGTTCTACTCGTCTCCCACGAGGAACTGATGGGCTTAATGTATGAATTTCATATGACTTGACAAATGGCAATAAGTAAATCACAACAATAAAAACAATCTAAGTTTAAGTCATGATGTGGTATGGCACAAGTTTAAATAAATAAATTAATTAATTTCATAACACATGACACACCCCAAAACGTGTAATTAAAAGGGGGAATTGTAAGATTCACTCACAGTGGGTGCGTTCGGTTGATGACGTTGAATGCACGCGAAGTGGTTTTAACCACGAGTGAGGTTTAACCTAGATAAATTGCATTATGGTTTGGTAAGTAAACGGATTTTATTAAACTATTTTAGTAGGATGGTTAGGTGCATTTTTGTGAGTTTGAGGCTATTTTCTAATCTTAAAAATGTTATTTTTAAGTATTTATAATTGATTTTTAATTAAAATAATTAAATAAAAATAATAAAAATATTTTATTTTTTTCTGACCGTTGACTGACCCTTTGACCGTTGACCTGACCGTTGACCGGTTCAATGGCAGATTATTGTGCGCTGAGTGAGGCTCGAACCCGAGACCTCTCGTACGCGTGCACGCAGCTCTACCAACTGAGCTACGTGTCTAACCCGTTATATATCCGATTTTAATTTCATATATACATTAATTAGAATTTACAGAAAATCATTTTTATTCTAAAAACAGTTTAAACGAACCGGCCTTGCACTCCACAGGTCTCGAACCCGGGACCTGTGGGTTAATCTAACACACAGTCCACCGCTGGACTGTGTGTTCAACATGTTATATAACTTGATTTTTATTATACTTAAGTACTAATTATTTATTTCCTTTTCTGCCTTAATTAAAAAGAAAAGATAATGGTCCGAGTCGGTGCTGAAGACCGGACTCGAACTCGTGACCAGCGATATAAACAAACACACAGTCCACCGCTGGACTGTGTGTCTAACTTGGTTATTATTCCGGTTATCAATATACTTAACATACACTAGTGACGACTCCGGTTCGGTTAAACAAAAAATTGGTTTTTATTAAAGGCAGCGTGTGTGAGACGGGAATCGAACTCGAGACCTTTGCTTGATTAACGTTTTATGTGCACACAGTCCACCGCTGGACTGTGTGTCTAACCCGATTAATATCATGATTTTAATTAAACTTATAAGATACGAAAGTGCATCGTCTTCTTCACTGAAAAATAACCAGAGATGAAGTCTGACTGGTTCGAGATTTTTATCAGTTTAATAGTGTGTTACAGTCGATTAAGGTAATATAAAAGTGAAACGGAAAAGAAACTGGGCGGAGAAAGTATACCGACAGGACTCTCTGTTTTCCGGCAGAACTCCGGCGACAGAATTCACCTCCGGCGACGTGTTCCGTATAGCAGCTAGTCTCCGGAAAGCTTGGAAAAGGTAAGGGTGACTTCGGTAAAGGTTTAGGGGGTTCAGTAAAGCTCAGGGATTAAAACTCGGTTTTCCGGCGAAAAACAGGTTTATTCCGGCGAGTGGAATTTCGCCGAGAAAAGGTGTGATTTTTGAGCGAAAGTGCTTGTCGTCGGTTGTGGGTCAATTTATAGGAGAAAGCGAGATGTATTTGGTCTGATTTTGGACTGCATTCGTTTATTTAAAATTTCCGGCGGTTTTGAAAAATGTCGCGGACTTCAAACATCGGTTATAACCGATATCTGTTTAATGGTTTACGTTATAACGTAAATTGGTGTTAAAACTCGCGAGAATTCCGGGATTCCGACGACTGAACCGTTTGGGCGCCGGTTTTGAATTTATAACGTTACTTTATCAATTAAATGATTCTATTAATTAACAAACGGAACATGTGGCGCAGTGGTTTGTGTGTGCGGTGATAAATCGTTGAACTGACTCGGTACAGACCCGGGTTCGAAACCCGGCAGAATCATTTCATTTTTATTTTGCGATTTTCAACAGTTTTTCAAAAACTAAATATATATTCGCGTATAATAATTGATTACGGATCGTTTAAAAATGTTTTGGACATTTAATTCGCAACGAAAATTTTGACTGACTGTTCGGTTGATAAACGGAGCGGGTTTGGTAAATCCGTTTTTGACGGTTGTTACAAGTTCAAACTATATATACTCTTAGTCTCTTATAGATAAGTAAGAGATAATAAATTCAAACTTTACTCTGATAGTTCAGAATAGTTAGTTGCAAAAAAGTTTTTTACTTGACTAGATATATACTAGATTGTGTTGCATTTTTTAGGGATTATAAGTTCAAAAATACTCTTATAGATAATATTAGTTAGTTAAAAAAAACTACAGATTATTCAATTCGTTGCTTTAAAAGTTCTATAGATATAGTATAGTTATTCATTAGTTTTTTTAACTTCAAAAAATTTCTTGTTCTTTAGAATTCTTGGTTTGCAGGTACTTAAATTTTCTGTTATGTATAACTTTGATTTATTCTTCTATGCTTACACTTGACTATGATTTTATATGCTTTTGGTGGTTTACGCAATTACATTGTAAATATAGTTACATGATATAATTATTTTACACACTTTGGTCTATTTTACTCATTTATTTACTTTTCTCTTACAAATTGGTTAATAATTTGTTATGTATAAGACAGAGAGCAAAATGAAAGATGTGTCAGGCATCTACCTTTCTATCTTATATTATATCTAAGGATAACATGATAAATTATGTAATTAAAATACTCAACTTTTTTTTAGTTTCCCAAACTGCTCTGATCAATTAAAGAGGAGAACAGAAAAGAAACTAATCCTCCAAAGGATATAACAATCAAACAGGAAGAGATACAAGAAATTCCGAAGGAAATTGATCTCGATGATGACAAATGGTGGTGTAACAATATAGATGACATCCCTGGGATGCTTAAGATGAATGATTAGTAAATTGATCTTATTATGATGCAAAGTACTTAACACTTGAGCTTTTAGTTTACAACTTTTATGTTTAAGACTTATTTTCTTATTCGTGTGCTATTTTATATAACTTTTATTTATGTTTAAGACTTATTTTTTCTTATTTGTGTGTTACTTTATTGCATCAATGATTTCTTGAAGTACTTGATAATTTAAATTCTAAATCCAATAATTACTAGACATCAACCACCACTCTCAACCACAAAAGCACAAGCATTAACCACCAAATACGTTCTAGTTACCCCATCATTTACACTCCCCGGATCTGAAAACCGGCGACGAGTTAAGTCTGCATTCTTTTGTAGATCTAGCGTGCTGGTGGCAGATCTGAAACATTCGGCAGGTCAGGTGAACAAGAAAAGTTAAGCAACGAAGAAGGTAATTTCTTCTAGATTTTGGTTCAGCTCTTGTATTTTATGGTGCTATCACAGTGGGGTTCATCGATGTAGAAAGACATAGATGTTGCTATTGTACATTGTTCTTGTATATTAGAGATAGAGAGGGATAAGAAAAGGCAGTGGTGGGTGCAACTGATAATTAGGGTTTGTGTTTAGGAATACTAAGAACAAAATTTTGGGGGGAGTTTGGGATTGGGAGCGAGATTGGGCTGGGAGGGAAATTTTGGGGTGAAAATGTTTGGATAAAATGTTCCGGCGAGGTGGTGCCGGTAGTGATGGTTATGGTGGTGGTTGAGTTCTATTAATGTGGATTCCAGTGGGGTGGTGATCAATGGTGGTGAGGTTGTGGGTGATGGTGGTTGGTGACGGAGAATGGAGAGAGAGGAGAGAGTGTGTGTATGACAGTCATATCTGTGTATATATCATGTAAATATCTTTATAACTAAATACCAAAATGGTTTTATTTTTATTATTAAAATTACTAAAATGCCTTACTAGTTAAGAGTCATTATGGAAGGAGTTAAAGCCATGAAGCAAAATGGGAAAAACACTGTAAACTAATGACCAAACTAAAGGGACCAAAACTAAAGTTTACTCTTATTTTTATAAACTTTTACATTATTCCTTTAAATATATACTTATATAAATAGGAAATACTTTTCATCATGCAATTATATCGTTTAGTAAAGGTGTTTTATAAACTTTTCGAGTCTCTTCCTTCCCTGTTTTTTAATTTCTAGTGACAATCTATTAGTATAGTTAGTCTCTCGGAGGAAACCTATGACTTAGGTAATTATTGTAACACTCTATCTTGTTATTATCGAATATCTTACATATCCGGACGATTTGGTTCCAGATTTTTATTATATTATATATAAAACGAATAACTAACGAGATTAGGTTAACTGATAACCCAGACGAACTGACATAACGGATTAGTACACTTAATTTACAGTTCAGAGATATTAAAGTTTTAAACTCAAAAACTTTGTCGTGCATGATCATGCTTCAACCTTCCCGTGGACGTCTCCAAAGAGATAACTGTTTAATAGTATTCAGTTCTTCGCATGCTTGGTCGTCTGTTCGTTCCTCGCCTTTTGTAAAGGCCTAACATAAACACTAAAAACAATTAGTGTTTGATGTCACACCCCGACCCGCAGCTTCAGCACCTCGCTTGCCCTTCTCTGTGTTCCACCATGTGAGTGCTACCTCGTACAAACGACCGGTAGCATATCGCACCTTGCGATCATCGGGACAATTGCAATTGAGAAAAGTGCTTTCCATCTCCTCAAACCAACGGAGAAAGGCGGTGACACCTTCAGTCCCCTTGTATTTTGGAGGGTCGCAGGATTTGAAATGCTTGTAGGTGCATTTGGTGGTGTTAGGGAGAGGGTTTGCGATATTTTGACCTTCTTGGTTGGTGGTGTTGATGGGATTGCGGCGAGAGCTTGTTGAACTTGTACAACGATGTAAGGAAGTACGGCAGCCATCTGTTGAGCAATTTGAGTGGCCATGCGCTCGCTAGATCTTCCTGAGCTTCTACCACCTCGAGAGTGGCTAGCAGATATCTACAGGAAATATGTAGCGAGATTATGAATTGAATGTTTTTAGGTGTCATGTGTCGTTAGTGAAAACAATATTCAAAATAAATGGAAACAAAAAAAAATTAACTACATCCATAGGATGCCTTGGGCTTGCTCATGTTTGGGCCTCCAAATGTCTCCCATACTTCAGCCTAGGTAGTCACGTAGGCCCCCATGACTACCGGGCTTTGTAGGGTTCACATTGGTGTTGGCCTGTTAATGCTTGCATCACCCGAATGAAAATCGTGAAACATGATTGAAAGGTTTTAGGTCAGAGGGTATCCAGGTGTAGACACAATGACAACTCAAAGTGGGGTTAGTTCACACGACGTTTGGTGCGACATGCTTTGGCCTAATAGGTCCTTCGTACTCTCATCGTTAGTCCCCAGATAGGCAAACTGGTCCATTATATTGGATTTATACGAATGCCAATCCTAGACAGGACGTTCCGACTACCGGTACTCGTACCCTTTCAGTTACTACATGCCCGTCGTAGAACTCACTTTGATGAGATTGAAAACATGATAACACATTATAAAATCTTTGAGAAAAAAAATCGTGATAATTGTGAATTTGTGATGTGTGTGCCTGCGTAGGCATGATATGTTAACAATATATAAACTATAATGAACATCACACCTTAACATGTAGTAATGAAGGTTCTTGCATGCATTTGTGTGTGAAATAAACATGAAACATATAAACATCATGAGTTTTGCATGTAACACATAAACAATTAATATCTAATCAACTATAGTATAGGCTCTAAGGGTCTAATAACCTATCCTATATCCCTATAGTCAAAAGCTCTGATACCAATCTGTCACACCCCGACCCGCATCGGAAATGAAAGTCGGGGCATAATTGGGTTATCATCAAAGCTCATGACATTTACCAATAATAGGTTTCATATTTATTAAATTGAAATTTAAGATCAAATATCTCAACACAAGGAAACATATACGCACAAGAAAAACATTGTTCTAAACAAGCTGTATTTTTATTTATCTTCTAAGGCCATTCCTATGTGTTCCTCTCCTCAGCCTGTCCACCTGTATCATGTGTAAAACAAAAGTTTGGGTTAACAAAAGTTGACGAGTGAATCTAAGTTAAACATTTAAACAGTTTGTTATATTAGTTAGTTCAACAAATTGTGCATGGACCACACGTGAGCATATGTATATGTATAAATATCACAAACTACACAATACCAACAATGAACAATATGAACATGATGAATGATGAACTTGAGATCAAGGCTCAATCAAACGGAGCCGATCTAATGAGGCACCTGATGCTCAACTCGTATCTCACGAGAAACTGATGGGCCTTAAATGAATGATTGCACCGAAATGATAAAATGTAACCACACATAACCACACAAACAAATATACACTTTAGATCACATAATGGTGTAAGCACAAATGTTTAAATAAATAATATACGTACGACAAATGATACACCCCAAACATGATTAAAAGGGAAATTTGTAAGGATTCACTCACAGTGGGTGCGTTTCCTTGATTGATGAAAAATGCGCACGAATTGAGGATTTAAACGACGAAGGAGACTAACCTAAATAATAATGTAATAATTCAAAAAAATATATAAAAGTTAATATTTTGAGTTAATACTTTTTATTAGATTTTAGGTTATTTTTGTGGTATTTATAGGAGTTTTTAAACTTAAAAGGTCTTGGTTTGACGTTTTAGGTGTCATGTGTCATATTTAGGTGTCATGTGTCATATTTAGAAATGAACATTCACAGGGAATACGTATCGAGAGTATGAGTTTGACGTTTTAGGTGTCATGTATCGTATTTAGAAATGAACATTCACAAAACAAATGAAGAAAATTAATTTGCTACATCCATAGGATGTCTTGGGCTTTGCTCATGTTTGGGCTCCCATATGTCCCCGTACTTGGCATTGGTAGTCATGTGGGCCCCCATGACTACTGGGCTCTGGTAGGGTTCACATTGGTGTTGGCCTGTTAACACTTGCGCCACCCGAATGAAAATCGTAAAACATGACTGCAAAGTATAGGGTCGGAGGGTGTCCTGGTATAGACACAGTGACGACTCAAAGTGGGGTTAGTTCATGCGACGTTTGGTGTGGCATGCTTTGGCCTAATAGGTCCTTCGTACTCTCATCGTTGGTCCCCAGGTAGGCAAACTAGTCCGTTATATTGGGTTTATACGATTGCCAACCTAGACAGGACGTTTCGACTACCGGTATTCGTACCCTTCCAGTTACTACATGCCCGCCATAGAACTTACTTTGAGGAGATTGAAAAACGAAAATACCACAAAATCTTGAATAAAGAAAATATGAGGATGATTTGAACATGTGAACATTGCAATATGCGTGATGAATGTATATGTAAGCATGTTATGTTTGACAACAAGTATAACTCGTTAAGTATCACGCAAAATGATAGTGGAAGTGTTTGCATGCATTTGTGTGTGTAATAAATACGAAACAAATAACCATCATGAGTTTGCATGTAACCACTTAAACAATTAAAATCTAATCAACTATAGTATAGGCTCTAAGGGTCTAATAACCTATCCTATATCCCTATAGTCAAAAACTCTGATACCAATCTGTCACACCCTGACCCGCAGCAGAAATGGTAGTCGGGGCATGATTGGGTTTTTACCAAAGCTCATGACATTTACTATAAGGTTTCATATTTATTATTTCTATTAAAAAAAAGAAATTACAATAAACATACAAGCACAACATGTTCAAATACATTTTTCATGACTTCTTTATTTTTCTTCTAAGGCAATTTCCTATGTGTTCCTTGCTTCAACCTGTTCACCTGTATCATGTGTAAAAATAGGGTTTTGGGTCAACAAAAGTTGGCGAGTGAATCTTATTTAAATGTTTGAAAGAATTAGTTATATTAGTTATTTGAATAAAAATGTGCATAACCAAATATGAGTATACGTATATGTAAATTAAACCACAAAACACATAATATCAATAAATGCACACACACACATACCAAATGATGAACAATGAGATCAAGGCTCAATCGAACGGAGCCGATCTAACGAGGCACCTGATGCTCAACTAGTCTCCAACGAGGAACTGATGGGCCTAATGAATGATTTGCACGCAACTTGACAAAAATATAAACTTGCAATACAACAAACAATATTCACATCACACGATAGTTCATATTATGGTAATAGCACAAGGGTTTGAGTAAACGAAATGTATAAATGACACATGATACACCCCAAAACATGAATAAAAAAGCGAATTTGTAAGAATTCACTCACAGTGGGTGCGTTTTTCTTGATTGATGAAGAGTGCGCCGAATTGAGGATATAACCGACGAAGAAGACTAACCTAGATAATAACGCAATAATTCGATAAAAATTAATATTTTGATTTAATATTTTGTTAGATTTTAGGTTATTTTTGTGGTATTTATTGAGATTTTTAAACCTAAATAATCTTGTTCTTAAGTGTTTTTAATTGATTTATAACTAAAAAAATAAATACAAAAATATTAAATAAAATAAATAAAAAATTTTAAAAACCTTGTCAGACCTGACAGCAGGTCTGACCGGTTCGTTGACATGTTTGACTGCGTGTGGTGAGACTCGAACTTGTGACCTCCCGTTCACGTGCACGCAGCTCTTCCAACTGAGCTACGTGTCTAACCCATAAGGAATCAATTTTTAATTATTCTTATATACTTGTTAGAATTTATCAGAAATTATTTAATTTAAAAAGGATTTAAATGAGCGAACCAGTGTGAAGGATCTGACTCGAACCCGCGATCTCTATGTTGTTTTGCACCCAGCCCAACCAACTGGGCTGGGTGTCTAACCCGATTGAAACAGAATTTTTAATATACTTAACAACTATCTGAGTGTTAGCGTATTTGAATTAAAAAGAAACCGGTTTTATTTCAACAACACGGACTGACCAGGACTCGAACTCGGGATGTGAATATTATGTTTGCACACAGTCCACCACTGGACGGTGTGTCTAACCCGGTTAAAAACCCGATTCTTATACTTTTAATCACCTGCTGAAACTCATCTTCTTCATGAATTTCAACCGGAACTTGACTGTTATAAGTTTTAACTGTTCTGGTTTAACTGATGTAATCTAAACGAATTAAACAAGAAATATAGAAGAGTTTTGGGATTCATACCAACTGGAAAACAGAACCCCGGTTTTCCGGTGACCAACCCCGGCGAGTTGCAGCTGATTCCGGCGCCGAGAGGTTTGATCAGCGAGTTAAAAGTAGAATTTCAAAGGAAAATGAGCGAGGTATAAAGGTGTGGATTACTGATATTTATAGTGAGGTGGTCCACAAGATTTCAGTTTCAATTTCAAACTTTTAAGATCCATGATTAGATTTCGGTTGAAAACGGAAATTATGCAAAACGGCCTGATTTATTGATGATGATTGTTGGTTATGATTGTTAAATCGCGGCATCATAAACGGTTATGAGAGATTTTTGAAACAGGGGCGGTTACCGGTTCTGTGTTTTGAATCTTGCAGATGACTCGCACATTCACTATAAACATTATTTGATTACAATTTTTCACATCAAGTGTGTGTATCACAGTGGTGTTTGGTGTGTGTGTGAGCGCGAGAGACTTGGGTTCGAACCCCGGCTTCCTCCATTTTTTTTTGTTTTAATTTTTTTTAAGTTTATTTTAATTCACTTATTGTTATTATTATTTATAAATTTTTAATTCTACCTCTTTTATTAACATAATTGATGCTAAAAAAATTACACGAGTTTAAAAAAAATCAAATACTTGATAAAAAGAAAAACGGTGCGGGTTTTTGAAACCCGTTATACGCAAATGTTACAATAGGTTATTATGTTTTTCTTTTCTTTCAATTTTTTTGAAAGGTGTGAATTATTCGCGAATGTCGAAGGTCTAGCATATGTTGTTTTAACCGGGTCCGCGCTAGAGAGCCCTCGCACAGTAGATCCCCAATTTAAACCCCTCAACGAGAACTCCTGTTATCCAGATTCGAACTTGAGACCTGTAGAGAAAAACTCATCAGGGCCCACCATAAATGGTCTTAAATACTCGTGGCCACTGCTAGAACACTAGTCATGATTGCATTCCTTTTTGACAATGCTCATCCGCAATAGCTTCCTCTTTAACGGAATTAAAGATCCGGCACTAAATATAGGTTATTATGTTCTTCTTTTCTTTCAATTATTTCGTTGTACTATGGTCGTTTGGTTTTTATGGTCACGCGTGGTTGATGGGATTAAACGTGTCTTCAAAAGCTATTTTGTCATCCCATTCCTATATCATTGGCCGCCCACCATTAAAACCAATAATGATACGTAGTGACTTGTCGAGATATTATCCAATCATCTCCACTCCCCTCTTGGAGCGCTCAATACAGGATGAGGGAAAACGGAAAATTATTTTTATCAACTAAAAAAATATTTTTTAGGTTCCTAACTCATAGAAATAAAACATAGATTATCTGCTTACAAAGCTTTAAGAAATACAAATTATTTTTTTTAGCAGGATAACATTTTGGGACCAATAGGTCCTGTATTTAATTCCTACAAGAAGGTTTTCCCACATTTATTGTGTTTTCTTCTGAATTGGTGTATTGGTATTAGCTTAGAGAAGATGGATATAATCGGGTGATTCTGCTGATGGCACGATAATACTCCAATAGTCCGTCAGTGATCCAAATTTACCGTTCAAAAAAAGATGTGAAATTCCATCTTCCTCCATTTCCTATAAGAGCCCTAGTTTTTATTTTATTTTTATAGCCTGATAAACACGATTTTAATTTTTCTATATCGAATATTGCCTTTTATAATTGCATGGTGAAAGACACAATCATGTACTTTTTGCTATATATCTTGATGTTATTTGCTTTTAAAACTTCACAATCACACGATATATGTTCTTCTTTGAAAGTCAATTGGCTAAAAGATTAATTTTCTGAGTTGAAGTAGCATGTAATTTAGTTTGTTAACATCATGTCATTAAGATAAAATGTCCCTTAAATTATCACTTAAGAATGATGAGCAAACCTTAAGAGCCACCATGGTCCCAACTACTTCTTCGTGTTGAAATTCAAAAAATAACCGATATGTTTTTCTCTTTTATTTGGACGTGTATGTATCCTTATGATTTACAAAATTGCTTAAAGTCATCTACTTCTAAAAATAACCATCTTTTTGGTGGCTTAATCTTAAACCTTATTAGTGTTTACAGTTTCATCTCTTTACCCATGTTTAACTTGTTAAAAATGTGGTTATCATAAAATGAATTTAATAATAAAAGATGGAATATTAACTCGTACTAGATAGTAGAAAGGTGAGAGAGTCTAAGCATGGGGTTATAAGAACTAATCCAACATGAATGGAGTTTTATAAGTGAGAATATTAAAAGTTCAAAGTAATAAGATACTAATATACTCGTAATGGTTTAAGTTACCTTTATACATGGTTTTGCATTGAGGTGTACAAATAATATGATTATAGCAATCCATTATGTGATGAGTAGGGGGGTTACATTTACATGATTCTAAAGGCACATAAATGGCTAGACCATATTCATATAATTTTTTATGAACTCTTTTTCCTATATTTTGGTTAGTGGTTTTGTCATCAACTTTTATCATTTTTTGTGATTTGAAATCTATATATGTTGTTATTACCACTATAAGGGTGGGATGGGCGCCATTCGGTGACTCCTTCGGTGATTATGTTTGCAGAGTGGGGAGGCGTCCTACCATATTTTCGGTGAATGGTGAATGGTGAATGCTTATTTCGGTGAACACTCATCTAGTGGGGAAGAGGAGAGATAGGAGGTTAATAGTGGCCCTACCTTCTTTTAACCAATCACAAATTTATCTTCTTTTTTTTTTAATTTGTTTAGCGCTCTCCATGTGTTTGAGCACCCCTAGTGTTTGAGTGCAAATTGGGGAGTGGAATGATGAGTTGACATGACATGATATTATTGGTTAAAAAAAGTTTACCACTCCCCATTTGGGATTGCCCCTTCCACCCTTATAATGACAACCATCGCCCTCGCCATCATCGTCATTGTCATCATCATTACTATTAGAAACTGCAAGACTCATAAACAAATCAAACACATGGTTGGCATTTCCCTCGTTTTAACCAATCTTCAAATTCTTCCTCACTAGTGTCGTCATCAACGATTGTCACCACTCCAACGCGCTATCGCCCTCCATAACCTCGTCTCCACGCTCAAACATTGTTGTGTAAGGCTCATTGATTGTGGTTTTCAACATGTGTATGCATTTGTGGTTTGTAATTTCGTGTGGGATATATTCAGTATCCTTTAAGATATTAATATGTTGGAATCTTGTAAAGGCTAATATGTATAAGTTATGATTATATGTCTTTGCCTTCTAGTAAAAACTTAACATCATATAAGGTGTTGACTTCCACTTAAATTGGTGAGAATTATGGGTTGAGGTGTTGAACAAAATAGAGTTATTCTTTTGCTGGGTTAGTATGAGCAGAACAAAATAGAGTCAAACTTTCGATTTACCCACTTTTGCACAAACTTATCTTCAAACTCACTTTTACCCCAATGGATTAGGATCAAATATAAAAATATAAAAAGAAAATAAATAAAAAGAGTAAGAAAGATTTTGGTTCATTGATCTAATATTTGAAGGGTTGAGATTAGTTTTAAACAAAAGAAGATAATGAAAAGATATAAAAAGAATCCTATATTTATTTATATTCTCTCTCCACATGCAAGACACATGTTAATTCACCAAATCAATTTAAAATGTCCATAACTTTTTTATACGATATTTAATTTTTTTTACCATAATAACAAGCGATTTTTTATCTTTAATACGAGTATGATATTACTATATATAAAAATAAACTAAAAGATTTCATTTTTATTGGGTTTTCTTTGCGTAGTGTTAAATGTTCAGATCATTGTGTCTTTTAAATGGATTTTGGTCATTACGTTTTTAGTAGGGCTTCTATACATTGTGTTATTATCAAAACTTATAATATAATGTTAATTTGGGTTCTGTCCACTGTGTATTTATCAAAACTTATAACACAATTTATGACACAATAAATGTGGCGTTATATTTGAGTTTTCTATATTTATTGGTTATGATTTTCTTTTAATTGTTATCTATTATGTTTTTGTTTTGTTGTTCGTTATGTTTTAATTTGTTGTTCATTGTGTTTTATTATGTTGTTCATTCTGTTTTTAGTCTGATGTTTATTGTGTTGTAGTCTGTTATTTATTGTGTTTTTTGGTTGTTGTCCATTGTGTTTTAGTCTAATGTCCATTGTATCTTATATCTGATGTCCATTGTGTCTTTTGTCTGCTATTATCAATTGTGTTTTTAGTCTACTTTCCATTGCTTTTTTAGTTGGATACTCATTGTGTTTTACGTTATGTCCATTGTGTTTTAGTTTGTTGTCCATTGTGTCTTTTATCTGTTGTCATCAATTGTGTTTTTGGTTTACTTTCCGTTGTGTTTTTAGTTTAATACTTATTGTGTTTTACGTTATGTCCATTGTGTAATATGTAGCTAGGTTTTCAAAAAAATAAAAATAAAAAATAAAATAAAAACTATAACAATATGGAACTTATATTAAAGATAAAAGAGTGTCACACCCTCAAAAATCCATATGCGGAGTTTTACCGCGAGCCGTGTGCCTGATTTGGATTAAGCCACTAATCATGTTGGACAAATACTAAAGTTATTAAAAATCATCACAATCAACACGATTAGTGATTAAGTTTTGAATGTCCAAAACACAGTTTAAATCAACAGCGGAAGCAAAACGTAAAAATCCAGAAAATAGTTAAAAACCACAATGTTTAATTAAATAAAAACCAACAGTTTATTTCAGCCACGATACTCCAAATGCTGCAATTTCCCGTGCTGTACCTAAAGTTCTGCAAAGCATGCACAAGTGTATCAACAAAGGTTAGCGAGTTCACAGTTTCACTTTTAAAGTAGAGTAGGTGTTAAATACATTAGTTTATTAAAACATGTCATGGGTAGGTAACTCACGGTTAAGCTACTAAACTGTGTAGTACCGAATACCTGACTGTAGTATGTTATTGTGCCCCATGTCAATGTCTATCGTCATTGATATAAAGTCAAGATCAAAAGTTCACGCTCGACTCCTAATAGGGTGTGAGGTTTGTCAAACCTAATAGCTCTTTTAACTAGTACCCTGTTTGCCAAACCCGACAACTAATCGGTATAATGTGTGGGAACTTCTTAGATAGAATTTCATTTAGTCACTAAAGACATGAAATGTAAACTACGGTATTTAATTGGCAATATTCCAACCCAGGAATATAAAGTAGTCCCAAATCCAGGGATAATGTAGTTCCCAAACCCGAGAATGCATACTTTTAGTAAATGTATGAACTCACATTTGCTTAGCTCGGTTAGACTTAGATAGAGAAATAGTGAAGATGGTCAAGCACGTCCTAGAATGGTTACTATTTAATTCATACGGGTGTGTTCATGCAATTCATAAATTCCTACACGTATCTAGCAATTAGCATGCTAACAAGCTGTCACATAATATTTCATCGTGTGGTTTTCATTCACATGTTACTAATATAACCTACAACATGTCATATATCATTTATACAATCATTAAGTAAGTGCGAACACTAAAAGTTGCAAGTTTGATGCTTATAAACTTATAAATCATGCATAGCAAAATTCACTGAAATCAGGCTGTTTTAGGAAGCTTGTTTACCATACTTACGAAGTTGCAAAAATTATGATCTTTTTATGGGATGTGCCTCTTGAAAGGGTTGGTTGTGTAGAATTTTCAAGGTCTAATGTCACACCCCGACCCGCAGCGGAACAAGAGTCGAGGCATAATTGGGTTATCACCAAAGCTCATGATGTTTACTAAAATGTTTCATATTTATTAAATTCAAATTACAACTTAAATATTCAAATCAAATCCATACAATTACAAGGAAATGAAACTAAGTAAAACAATCCCAAGCTTAGACTGATTTATTCTTCTAGGCCTTCCTATGTGTTTCTTGCCTCAACTGGATCACCTGTATCATGTGTAAAACGGGGGATATTTTGGGTCAACAAAAGTTGGCGAGTGAACCTTGAGAAAACATTGTTATTAATTTCTTGTTGTATTTAATATTGAAAATTTGTGCAATAATCACATATGAGCAAACATATAAATGACATGAATGATGATGTATATGAGATCAAGGCTCAATCAAACGGAGCCGATCGAATGAGGCACCTGATACTCAACCCGTATCCCACGGGGAGCTGATGGGCCTAATGAAATGCATGCACTGAAAATGATAACTTCAATCTAAACTTAATTCACACAACAATTGATACACATTTGATCACGGATATGATGGATGCACAAGTGTTTAAATATAATAAGGAATTAAACGACACATGATACACCCCAAAATGTGATTAAAACGGAGAATTGGTAGAGATTCACTCACATTGGGTGCGTTCTTTGATGACGTTGGATGCGCACGAATTTTAGGATTTGATCGACGAGGAAAACTAACCTAAAATAATAACGAAATGATTCGGTAAATTAGTACTTTTAATTTATACTCTTAATGTGATTTTTAGATTTATTTTTGTGAGTTTAAGGAGGTTTTCTAACTTTAAAATCTTATTTTAAGTATTTTAAATAATTTTATGATTAAATAAATAAATAAAAATAAATAAAAAAAATTTGACTTTTTGACCGTTGACCGTTGACCGGTCGGATTGTGTTTAATTATGCACTGGGTGAGGTTCGAACTCGGGACCTCTCGTTTACGTGCACGCAGCTCTACCAACTGAGCTACGTGTCTAACCCGAAATATTCTCTGTTTTAATTATATTTATATACTAATTAATTTTAAACTTATTTGGTTTTATTTAAAAATGGTTTATATTGCCGAACCGGTTGCAGGGACCCGGAGTCGAACTCGGGTCCTTCGGTTCGAGTGCGCACAGCCCAACCAGTTGGGCTGTGTGTCATATCTGTTTAACTTATGGATTAAATTATTCTTATTAACATTCGGTGACCTGGTCCGATTCAGTTGTAAAAATGTTGGTTTTAATTCTGAAATTCGGTAACGTGTGCGATTCGAACCCGGAACGTGTGTATTGTCTGTGCACACAGTCCACCGCTGGACTGTGTGTCTAACCCGTTCGAATATCTGATTATACTTATACCTATTTGCGACTTCATCTTCTTCGTTTAAGAACACAGAACAGTGAATTTCGACTGTTCTTGTTTAGTCGTTCACGATTTAAACTTGATTGAAATGAACAGAGAAATTAAAGGATATGGTGTACCAGAACAACGGGTTTACTTCGGTTTTCCGGCAAGTGTCGTTGGCTCCGATTTGCGATGTCCGGCTGTATGAACTGTTTAGCAGTTTTGATTATTGATTTAAACGATTAAAGTATGAATTAAGAGATAGCAAAGAAGTTTTAGATAGATATACCGGTCGAGGAATGAATACGGTTTTCTGATCAAGGATTTCCGGCGATGTTCCGGCGAAATTGAAAATCTCCGGCGACGAGCTTCTGAGAAATTTCAACTACGAAAAAGTGTGCGGTTCTGAGCGAAAGGATTTCCGGAAGATTGAGTGGGTATTTATAGGGTAGAACTGGATGAATTTTGTCCGAGTTTGAGTCTTGATTCGCGGTCAAAGTTTCTCCGGCGGTTATGACCGCAATTAACTGTTAGACGTCGGTTATAACCGATGTCGAAGTCGGTTATAGTGTTTTAGTCAAAAGGAAAATGGCTAAACTCGCGGATTGCCGGATTTTCCGGTGATTGCGAGTTCTGGCGCGCTGAGGTCCGGATTTTGATTTTCAAGTTTTAGTATATATGTTATTTGTTTCCATGTTTATCACAAAATCAGTGTGTGGCGGAGCGGTGTGTGGTGTGTTTTGTCTTGTGAGTGATCCGGGTTCGAAACCCGGCGTCTGCATTTATTTTTTTATTCATTATTTATTAGTAATTTTAAATTATGGTTTTTAAATTCTAATATATTTATTAATTATGTATCGTTTAAAATTAATAACAACTATAAATACGCAACGAAAATTATAACTGGATATTTGATTGATAAACGAAGCGGGTTTTGAAAACCCGTTTTTCGACGGATGTTACAGTATCCCCTACTTTTAGAAATTTCGTCTCGAAATTTAAGTAGTAGTGGTAACAGGAAAAAGATGCAGGTATTTCTCGCGCATTGAGTCTTCACATTCCCAAGTAAACTCAGGTCCTCGTTTCGACTCCCAACGTACCCTGACAATTGGAATACGACTTCGTCTTAAACGCTTCTCTCCGAAGTCCATGATTTCTACTGGTCTTTCAATGAAGTGCATAGATTCATCGATCTGAATGTCTTCTAGCGAAATATGGAGGTTTTCATCGGCGAGGCACTTCTTCAAGTTTGATACGTGGAATGTGGGATGAATTCTGTTGAGCTCTTCTGGTAGGTCAAGCTTGTATGCTACAGGACCTACCCTTTCGAGTATCTTGAAAGGTCCTACGTAGCATGGTGCTAGCTTGCCCTTCTGGCCAAAACGAACCACTCCCTTCCACGGTGATACTTTTAAAAGTACTTGATCCCCAATGTCAAACTCCAAGGGCTTTCGTCGTTTGTCTGCATAACTCTTTTGACGACTTTGAGCCGCTAGGAGATTGTTTCAAATTTGAATGACCTTGTCGGTTGTTTTTTGAATTAATTCTGGACCGGTGATTTGTGATTCCCCAATTTTGTGCCAACATACTGGAGATCGGCACTTACGACCATATAACGCTTCGAAAGGAGCCATGCCGATACTTGAATGATAACTACTGTTGTACGAAAATTCAACTAATGGTAGATGAGAGTCCCAATTCCCTTTGAAGTCTATGACACATGCTCGAAGCATGTCTTCAAGAGTTTGGATGGTGCGTTCAGATTGTCCATCAGTTTGAGGATGAAAAGCGGTACTGAGGTCTAATCGTGTACCCAAGGCGGTTTGTACGGCTCGCCATGTTCGTGAAGTGAAACGACCATCACGGTCTGAAATGGTGCTTAAAGGTACACCATGACGGCTTACGATCTCTCTGATGTAGATACGAGCTAACTTCTCATTTTTGAAGTCCTCGCGGATTGGAATGAAGTGAGCTGACTTTGTAAGGCGATCGATTATTACCCATATGGTGTCATACCCACTGGAGGTGCGAGGTAACCCGGTAATGAAATCCATGGTTATGTTTTCCCACTTCCATACAGGTATTTCGGGTTGGACTAGAAGTCCTGAGAGTCTTTGATGTTCAGCTTTTACTTTGGAACAGGTAAGGTACTTGGAAACAAAAACAGCAATTTCCTTTTTCATGCCAGGCCACCAGTAGGTGTATCGTAGGTCTTGATACATCTTGTCGGCCCCTGGGTGTACAGAGTATCGTGTTTTGTGCGCCTCATTCATGAGGAAATCACGAAGGTTATCGCGATCAGGAATCCATATGCGGTTTAAATAGTATAGGATACCGTCGGATTTGGTTTCGATTTTGAGTTCAGCCCCACATGACAGCTCATCGCGTACGTCATTTTCTGTTACAGAAACATGTTGAGCTGCTCGGATTCGATCTTTCATGTCGGTTATGATTTGTGAACATAGAAGACGAATGGAGTTCGCATAACCTTTTCGACTGAGTGCATCAGCCACTACGTTTGCCTTGCCAGGATGATACCGAATTTCACAGTCGTAGTCGTTAAGAAGTTCGACCCATCTTCGTTGCCTCATATTCAACTCCTTTTGGTTGAAGATATGTTGGAGACTTTTGTGGTCAGTGTATATTTCACACTTGGTACCCTAGAGGTAATGTCTCCATATCTTGAGAGCAAACACAACGGCTCCAAGTTCCAGGTCGTGGGTGGTGTAATTCTTCTCATGAACTTTGAGTTGCCTAGAAGCATAGGCTATCACTTTTCCTCTTTGCATTAATACACAGCCTAGCCCTTGCCCTGATGCGTCGCAATATACTACAAAGTCATCGCAACCTTCAGGAAGTGTGAGGATAGGTGCGTCACAAAGTTTTTGCTTTAGAGTTTGGAAGGCCTCTTCTTGCTTAGGTCCCCATATGAAGGGTTTTCCTTTATGAGTCAAGGCCGTGAGTGGTACAGCAATACGGGAAAAATTGGCAATGAAGCGGCGATAGTAACCAGCCAAACCAAGAAATGACCTTACTTCGGTAGGGGTACGTGGCGCTTGCCATTCCTGTACTGCCTTGATTTTCGAAGGATCGACATGTATTCCCTTGTCATTAACGACATGTCCAAGGAATTGTACTTCTCTTAACCAGAATTCGCATTTTGAGAACTTAGCGTAGAGCTTTTCAGTCCTTAAGAGTGTAAGAATGAGTCGAAGGTGTCGTTCATGATCGGATTTAGACTTGGAGTAGATGAGGATGTCGTCGATGAATACTATGACAAAGCGGTCGAGGTAGGGTTTGCATACCCTATTCATTAGATCCATGAAGACAACTGGGGCGTTGGTTAAACCGAATGGCATGACCATGAATTCGTAATGACCATAACGAGTCCAGAAGGCGGTCTTTGGGACGTCTTCTTCATGTACTCTGAGTTGATGATAACCAGAACGAAGGTCGATTTTTGAAAAGCAGGTGGCGCCTTGAAGTTGGTCTAGGAGGTCATCGATGCGAGGTAGTGGGTAGCGATTCTTAATCGTTAACTTGTTGAGTTCTCTGTAGTCGATATACATGCGAAACGTTCCATCTTTCTTCTTCACAAAAAGAACAGGTGCACCCCAAGGCGAGGAGCTAGGACGTATGAATCCTTTGTCAGTCAACTCTTGCAGTTGACTGGCCAGCTCTTGCATTTCGGATGGGCCTAACCTATAAGGAGATTTTGCGACTGGTGTAGCGCCAGGTACAAGATCGATGCGGAATTCGACTTCTCTCACAGGAGGGAGTCCTGAGATGTCGTCGGGAAAGACTTGTGGGAATTCCTTCACCACTGGTATATCTTCGAGTTTCTTCTCTTTGTTTCCCTTTTGACGACGTGAGTTAGGAATGCGACATAGTTCTTGAGGAGATATTTTCGGGCTTGAAGGCAGGACATTAATTTGAGTCCTTTCGAAGGGGTTTCTCCAAAGATACGTAGGGTCTGACCGTCTGCAAGAGGAATGCGAATGAATTTTTCGCGGCATATTACTTCAGCGTGATGCTGGCTGAGCCAGTCCATACCGATTATAATATCGAAACTTCCCAACTTCATAGGAATGAGGTCAACTGGAAAATCGTGATCGTTTAGAGTGATGGTACAATTTCGTATAATAGAATTTAATGAAACGGGCTTTCCTTCAGCAACTTCCACCGTTAGAGATTCCATGAGATTATCACGAGTTTGGTTGAGGATAGGTTCAAATTCTAAGGACACAAAACTCTTATCCGCGCCAGTATCGAATAACATGGATGCATAACTACCATTGATGAGAAACACCGTTAAACACGTTCTTGTCAGCCCTAGCTTGGTTGGCATTGATGTTGAAAGCTCTTCCTCTAGCAGGTGGAGGAGCTTGGTTAGCTTGGTTTACCGGATTTGCTTGAGCTTGGGCATGGATGATGTTCACCAAGCGTGGACATGTGTTCCTGAAGTGGTTTGGGTCTCCACAGTTGTAACATGCTCGCATGGGTTGCATCATGGGGTAGTTGGGTTGGTAGTAGGATTGGGCTATATGTTGTGCAGGTGGTAGAAGTAAAGGTTGTTGGGCTTGACCCACTATCTGATGGTGGGTTTGGGTTGAGGGTTGATTGCGGTTCATTCCTTGAAGCGTGCGGCAAGTTTGAATAGTGTGACCCGCACGGCCATAGCTGGTGCAATGTTGGCAAGGAGTTTCGGGGAGGTGATGGTATTGACAACGGTTGCATTTTGGGTATGGGCCGGTGTATGGCATTTTAAATGATGTAGCTGAGGGAGCAATTTGGGTAATTGGTGCGGCAGTGATAGGAGGGTTTGTTTGTGTGACGGCAAAATTTCTGCTGTTTCGTTTCCTCTTACCAACAAACTTTGAAGAGGAGATGGAATGGTTTGGAGTTTGGGCCTCAATGGGGGCTTTCTTTTTCTCATCCTTGAATTTGCCGTTTCGGATGCGATTCTCGGTAAGTTCGGTAGCTAGTTCCATTGCGGCTTCAAGTGTTGCAGGCGAAGTGCTTAGAACCGAGTCTTGAATTTTCGAGGGGAGGCCTCGAATGTAGTGTTCAACCAAGCGGTACACGGGGGTGAACAGATTAGGGATCATTTGGTTCAGTTCGAGAAATCTTTTGTTGTAGGAAGTGTGATCTCCTTCCTTTTGTTTCAACGAGTGGAATTCATCTTCCAACTTTTTGATTTCGCTTCTTGGACAGAAGCGCCTTGTCATGAGTTCCCTTAACTCTTCCCATGATAAGGCCATGGCATCCTCGACTCCTCGCTTACCCTTTTCTGTGTTCCACCAGGTAAGGGCTACTCCAAACAGTCTCCCTGATGCATAACGTACCTTGCGATCCTCGGGACAATCGCAATTGAGGAAGGTGTTCTCCATTTCTTCAAACCAGTGGAGGAGGGCAGTAACACCTTCGGTCCCTTCATACTTTGGGGGATCGCAAGATTTGAAGTGTTTGTAGGAGCACTTTTTGGAGTGAGGGTTGGCGACGCTCTGGTCTTCTTGATTGGGAGGGTTGATAGGATTTGCGGTGAGAGCTTGTTGAACTTGAATCACGATGTCAGGAAGTAACGCGGCCATTTGTTTAGCAATTTGAGTGGCCAAGCGTTCATTGGATCTTCCCGACTTTCTACCTCCACGTAGTTGCCTAGCCGACATCTACAGAACATACATAGGAAGATTGTGAGTTTAAGAAGTTTTTAGGTGTCATGTGTCGTTAAAAGAATAAAAATAACATAACTATCAATAATGCAACTACATCCATAGGATGTCTTGGGTTTGCTCATGTTTGGGCCTCCAATGTTCCCCATACCATCGCCTGTATAGTCATGTGGGCCCCCATGACTATTGGCTTAGTAGGATTCACATTGGTGTTGGCGGTTTAACACTCGCATCACCCGAATGAAAACCATGAAATATGATTGCGAGATGTATGGTAGGAGGGTCCAGGTGTAGACACAATGACAACTCAAAGTGGGGTTAGCTCACACGACGTTTGGTATAGCATGCTTTGGCCTAATAGGTCCTTCGTACTCTCATCGTTAGTCCCCAGGTAGGCAAACTGGTCCTCTATTTTGGATTTATACGAATGCCAAGCCTAGACAGGACGTTCCGACTACCGGTACTCGTACTCTTCCAGTTACTACATGCCCGTCATGAGAACTCACTTTGATGTGATTTGAAAAATACAAAAATCGTTGCAAAAATCATGGAAATTGTGAGGTGTGTGCTCTCATGGATATGATATGTTATGAGGATATGATTCATGATGAGCATTGTATAATAATATGTACTTATGAACATGCTTGCATAACATTGAATGTAATAATAAACATAAAGCATATAAACATCATGAATTTTGTATGTAACGCATAAACAATTTAAAATTTTAAACAACTATAGTATAGGCTCTAAGGGTCTAATAACCTATCCTATATCCCTATAGTCATGGCTCTGATACCAATCTGTCACACCCCGACCCGCAGCGGAATAAGAGTCGGGGCATAATTGGGTTATCACCAAAGCTCAAGATGTTTACTAAAATGTTTCATATTTATTAAATTCAAATTACAACTTAAATATTCAAATCAAATCCATACAATTACAAGGAAATGAAACTAAGTAAAACAATCCCAAGCTTAGACTGATTTATTCTTCTAGGCCTTCCTATGTGTTTCTTGCCTCAACTGGATCACCTGTATCATGTGTAAAACGGGGGATATTTTGGGTCAACAAAAGTTGGTGAGTGAACCTTGAGAAAACATTGTTATTAATTTCTTGTTGTATTTAATATTGAAAATTTGTGCAATAATACATGTGAGCAAACATATATATATATAACAAAACACAAACCACACTGGATGAGTAAATGACATGAATGATGATGTGTATGAGATCAAGGCTCAATCAAACAGAGCCGATCGAGTGACATGAATGATGATGTATGTGAGATCAAGGCTCAATCAAACGGAGCCGATCGAATGAGGCACCTGATACTCAACCCGTATCCCACGGGGAGCTGATGGGCCTAATGAAATGCATGCACTGAAAATGATAACTTCAATCTAAACATAATTCACACAACAATTGATACACATTTGATACACATTTGATCACGGATATGATGGATGCACAAGTGTTTAAATATAATAAGGAATTAAATGACACATGATACACCCCAAAATGTGATTAAAACGGGGAATTGGTAGAGATTCACTCACATTGGGTGCGTTCTTTGATGACGTTGGATGCGCACGAATTTTAGGATTTGATCGACGAGGAAAACTAACCTAAAATAATAACGAAATGATTCGGTAAATTAGTACCTTTAATTTATACTCTTAATGTGATTTTTAGATTTATTTTTGTGAGTTTAAGGAGGTTTTCTAACTTTAAAATCTTATTTTTAAGTATTTTAAATGATTTTCTGATTAAATAAATTAATAAAAATAAATAAAAAATTTGACTTTTTGCCCGTTGACCGTTGACCGGTCGGATTGTGTTTAATTATGCGCTGGGTGAGGTTCGAACTCGGGACCTCTCGTTTACGTGCATGCAGCTCTACCAACTGAGCTACGTGTCTAACCCGAAATATTCTCTGTTTTAATTATATTTATATACTAATTAATTTTAAACTTATTTGGTTTTATTTAAAAATGGTTTATATTGCCGAACCGGTTGCAGGGACCCGGAGTCGAACTCGGGTCCTTCGGTTCGAGTGCGCACAACCCAACCAGTTGGGCTGTGTGTCATATCTGTTTAACTTATGGATTAAATTATTCTTATTAACATTCGGTGACCTAATCCGATTCAGTTGTAAAAATGTTGGTTTTAATTCTGAAATTCGGTAACGTGTGCGATTCGAACCCGGAACGTGTGTATTGTTTGTGCACACAGTCCACCGCTGGACTGTGTGTCTAACCCGTTCGAATATCTGATTTTAATTATACTTATACCTATTTGCGACTTTATCTTCTTCGTTTAAGAACACAGAACAGTGAATTTCGACTGTTCTTGTTTAGTCGTTCACGATTTAAACTTGATTGAAATGAACAGAGAAATTAAAGGATATGGTGTACCAGAACAGCGGGTTTGCTTCGGTTTTCCGGCAAGTGTCGTCGGCTCCGATTTGCGATGTCCGGCTGTATGAACTGTTTAGCAGTTTTGATTATTGATTTGAACGATTAAAGTATGAATTAAGAGATAGCAGATAAGTTTTAGATAGATATACCGGTCGAGGAATGAATACGGTTTTCTGATCAAGGATTTCCGGCGATGTTCTGGCGAAATTGAAAATCTCCGGCGACGAGCTTCTGAGAAATTTCAACTACGAAAAAGTGTGCGGTTCTGAGCGAAAGGATTTCCGGAAGATTGAGTGGGTATTTATAGGGTAGAACTAGATGAATTTTGTCCGAGTTTGAGTCTTGATTCGCGGTCAAAGTTTCTCCGGCGGTTATGACCGCAATTGACTGTTAGACATCGGTTATAACTGATATCGAAGTCGGTTATAGTGTTTTAGTCAAAAGGAAAATGGCTAAACTCGTGGATTGCCGGATTTTCCGGTGATTGCGAGTTCTGGCGCGCTGAGGTCCGGATTTTTTATTTTCTAGTTTTAGTATATATGTTATTTGTTTCCATGTTTATCACAAAATCAGTGTGTGGCGGAGCGGTGTGTGGTGTGTTTTGTCTTATGAGTGACCCGGGTTCGAAACTCGGCGTCTGCATTTATTTTTTTATTCATTATTTATCAGTAATTTTAAATTATGGTTTTTAAATTATAATATATTTATTAATTATGTATCGTTTAAAATTAATAACAACTATAAATACGCAACGAAAATTATAACTGGATATTTGATTGATAAAAGAAGCGGGTTTTGAAAACCCGTTTTTCGACGGATGTTACATCTAACTCTTTAATAAAAATTTATAGAAAATCATTTACTAAGTTGCAACCAGATTCGTCACTTTCTGACTGTAGCTCACAGAAAAATTCATTTAAAAATCCTCGTTTACCCGATTCCACTTGGAGATTCGTACAGACACTTAAGACCATCTACTGTATCAATTTCATGACCAAACTCCAAGTATTCACCAAGATATAACGTAAACACAATACACAAAATCTGCAGAAAAATGCAGCTTTGACCACTGAAACGAAATAATTCGTTTAAAATATCAAATGACATCGAAAAATTCTGATTACAGCGCCATTAGAAGCATATTTTGAAATACCACGTTTTGGACTCAGAAAGTCCAGTTTTCGTTATGTTATGACCCGATTACAACCGATTAAAGTCGGCTGTAACTGTTGGACAGATTCTGTTTTCATAACTCGATCCCCAAACGCGGTTACGCAACACTCCAAGCAACCTAAATACATAAACTACAACAGTTTATCATTGTTATACGCCACCTATATTATTGAAACTAGCAACATTCAACCAAAACATGCAACCATCAAAACCTTAGTTCATATCTAAACGATAAAACAAGATACCATACGTAGTTTTCATGCCTCCTACACTACAAGTTATCCTTATAATCATCATGATCATCAAAGACAGACAAAACACAGCCATACATATAGGGATTTGAAACCGAAACAAAAAAGACTACAGCTAACGTTGTAGAGATGGATTAGAGAGAGCTGGAGTGAAAGAGAGAGGGTAGCGAGGGAGACAGAAGTAGCGACTGGGGGGGGGGGCTTCCTGCTGCCAAACGCCGCGAGGGAGAGGAGAGGAGGGCAGGTACGATGTTTGTAGGTTAGGGTTTAGTGAGAGTTTTTTTTTGTGAATATGCATGTTTACGTAACATCTAAAAGGGTTAGATGTTGGGGGCGGTTTGGGATACGTTGGGCCGCAAGCATAGGGGTTTGGGCTGGGTGGTTTGGGATGTGAACAAGTGCTGCAAGGGATGGAGTGTGAGCTGCAAGGTTGAGGATAAGGTGGCAGTCTTGGGTTCCATCGATTTTGTTGTTTATTATTATTTTTTTTATATATACATGTCCAACGAAGATAAAACAATAAGATTAATGTACTAGGTGGTTCGAAGCCTCATGAGTTTTGAGTTACGCGAGTGGGTTGGGTCGACAAGCGAGGCATGGGCTTCGGTTTTGGATAACATATACGTGATACTCGTTCAAATACGGTACGATGTGATAACTAGAACGTATAAGAAACGTAACTAAACTAATCGAAAAGAATGAACGGTTTTTACCTGGCAACTACGAGTTGTCACATCATCCTCAAGTTGAAAGAAATTTTGTCCCGAAATTTGGCAAGCAGTCATTGAAGAAGCTAATGCGCTGGAGCGTTTTCGTGGGTGTCACAAAAAGACGATCGATTTTATGGTATAACTTTTTTTAAAACAAATGATGTATAAAAAAGTTATAGACGTTTAAAAGTGAGGGGGAAATAGCATGTAACTTGTATGTGCATATTCTTTTTGTTCTCTTAGACAAAATTACCTTCTTACTTGATTCCTCTTTGGACACTTGTCACTCTCTGGTGACTTTTTACTTTTCTTATTTTTAAATCCTTTGTATTATAACTCAATCCTTACTCTAACAATTAATCAAGTCGCTAACTCCGATCATTATTATTTCAGCCTGTTGACTTCTTAGAATTTTGACCTCCATAAGACAAGTTTCAGCCAAATGCAATCTTATGTAATAGTTGATTTCAAAAGGGGATTAAACATTAGACTTGTGAGCTTTAGTCACTATCATACAGGCAATGGTATCTCTAAACCTACCATCACCAAAAGTTTTGACTTTCACAATAAATGTCTTAGTCAAATGTAGAAGAAATAGAGATGTATACTAGCTAATAATTATCATCACACATTTAAGAGTAGGTTAACTAAAAAGATGATTATAATACTTGTAACACGTCAATAATTTTCAGTAAACTAACGCTAATAACAGTAATATTGACTATTATAAGAAACATATACAATATTGTTTGACTACATTTGAAGTAAGAAACATATACAATAGCGTTGTTCAAAAAGTTTATGGCTCGTAACTCGGCTTGTAGCTCGCTCGAAAAAAGTAAACTACCTGAGTCGAATGGGCTTATTTTGTAATTGAGCTAAGCTCGGCTCGTTCTTAGTCTCGTTTAACTTCAAGCTAGTGCTCGAGCCAAGCCGAGTTGCCTCGTTTACAGCCCTGATATACAATATGGTCTGACCACATTTAAATAAGAAACATGAGGAAAAAATAAGCCGACGCCTGAGAGATTCGAACTCTCCGGGGAAACCCCATGTACTTAGCAGGCACACGCCTTAACCACTCGGCCAAAGCGTCGTCGTGTAATTTACTTCGCTTTTAAAGTTAAATATTATGAATATCTGCAAGGGCAAATGATACTTCATTCATTCATTACAACACTCACCAAACTGAAACATATCAACAAAATCGTATTATTGCTTTTCAACACCACCGGTTACCACCGCAACCACCACCATCATGGACCACCTAATCCACCAGTGTAATTCATGTAACACCGATCTCCCCCCAAACACCACACACCTATGTCCCAACTGCACCCCTAACCCCAACCATCTCGATCAAACTCCGTCGAATCCCACTGTCACAACTTCCGACGACAACTTCCTCCTCGACAGCCCCTACCTCCACCGTCTCCTCCACCATCTCACCCACTCAAACAACCCCACCACAACCACCACACCACGCTACCACTCCCCTACATCCAAATCCGCCATTAACTCCATCCCTACAGTCACCATCACTCCCCCACTCCTCCACACCGACCCAATCATTCTCTGTCCTATCTGCAAAGACCAGTTTGTAATTAACGATGTTCCAAAGCAGTTGCCGTGTAAACATATGTACCATTCTGATTGTATAATTCCGTGGCTAATTAATAACAATTCGTGTCCGGTGTGTCGGTTTCAGATGCCGAAAGAGGCAGTTGATGTGAAGGTTAGGAGGAGGACCAGGTCTAGGGTTTTTAGATTGGAGGATTTTGATGATGAGAGTATGAGTATGGATACGTTTAGTGCGATCACGCAGACGGTTGAGGTTGATGTGTTGCCTGATTCGGATAGAACGGGTGGGCGTGGGAATGTGTCGGGTTGGCGGAATTGGCTGGTGAGTGGGCGAGCGGTTGATGGTGCGAATGATGCTGATGTTGGGATGCCTTGAACTGTGTATATTTGGGTATGGTTTGATCCAACTTTAGCTTTAATTGATAATGATATGTTACATTGTTGTTAACTAAGCAGTTAATGCGGTTAAAGTCGGATATCGGCAAACGCACTAGGATATTGGTGGGATATCGATAATTTGTATATCATGCTGAATTTATATATATAGTTGTTTAACACTAACAATTCAGTATACTTTCCTACCATTAAAAAATTAACCTTTTGCAACTTGCTAACTGCTAACAATTGAGCAACTAAGACTTAAAACACCAACATTTAACACTAACAATTAAGACTTAAAACACTAATGGAGTAGGTTAAGTTTCAAGTTAAAAGCTTTCTGTTTGACCACCAGCATTCTCATGAAGTTCGTAGGTTATATGAGGTTGGTCCATGCATGTAGCAGCGCTCTAGACAGGTCCTACATTGGTTGTGTGTTGGAGGGATGTTGGGCTCGTATGGAATGCGCTCCCTCAAATGTCACCGACATGTTTTGTATGCATTTGTTGTGGATAAAACGCATAAGAGATAACCACAGTTTGACGGGCTCGGGTGCAGTAAAAAAATGATGGGTAAACCCACAAACAAATTTGTGAGCTTTAGTGGCAAAATGGACAATAGTGGTTGATACGAGGGGTCGGATGTTACAACTTACAAGTACATTTCATTCATATTCTTCAGCAGTTTAATGTTTCATTCAATGTTGAAATTATGTCTGAAGTTGATCTGTGGCAAGTTAAATCTGTTACAACTATGAATTTTGTGCCTGCACAAGACCTATTAAGTATTGACACATTATGGATCGATAATGCCTGATTTAACCATTTTTTTGTAGGTTATTAAAGCACCTCATCATCATCATCTACCCATTGGTGAAATGGATCTGCTACGATGGCTGGGCTTCTTTGCAGCACCAAGCTATGTAATTCCGTGATCTATTCTAAAGATGATGCCATGGTGGTGAGCGAGTGATTGCTATATTGTTACTTCCTGTGAACATGTTTGGCATAGGTTTTTGTTGATAAAGAATACCATTGTAAGATATATAGTTTATTGTTATCTTTCTTGATTATGTTGTCTCCGCTATCCGAGTCTGTGTTAGCTGTGTAGCTTTAATTGAGAAGGCAATGAAACCATGACGACCGGAAGTTTGATTTGAAACTAATGAACTAAAAGCATGGAAACCAGTTTACATAAAACCCGTTTTTTAACCACAATTATTTTGCTTACAAGAACTGTTTAGGAACCGCACAACGAGAACATAATCAAGAAAGATAACACTATGCGGTTCCTAAATAGTTCTTGTAATTCATATCAGCAACAAATCAACGGAGCGATTCACAGCAGCAGCAACAGTTCTTTGGAGCAATTAGGGAGGGATGTTTTACAGCAACGGCTATCAACAAGCAATAGGCGATTAACACGCAACAGAACTAATGGCGATGAATTGCTCTTGTTGCTGTCAAAAATCAGAGAAGAACACTGGAATCCACTTTTGTTGACTCGATAGACACCGAATTATGATCATCCACCGAGTATGACATATGGAGGGGGCACCCATGTCTGAACCCAATTCAACCCACTTCGGCCAATAGGATTCTGCTATCTCAATTAACTCGATTCAATCTAAATTGGAATTAATTATTATTAATTAATATTAATAATTAATAATTATTAATTATTTTTAATTAATAATTAATAAATATTATTATTATTAATAGGACATTATTATTATTATTATTATTATTAATAGGACAATGGAAATGAATAGTGACAGACCTCTGTCTGACAGCTATTCATTGCCTGATTTTGACGGTGATAGATTCATCACCAAATGTGACGCGCTCTTGTTTGCCACTCCCACAACACCCACTAAAACCCTAACGCCCATGTTTAACTTCATCCTTCTCGCCTTCTCATCCTGAGTCATCATCTGGTTTTGATTGCAAGTATACTCTCTAGAGAGATAAATATGAGATAAAGGAGACAACGATACTCTTGGAAAGCCTTGATGATGACGGAGACGGTTGACCCACGCCACCGAAGGGTCACCACAACAACCGTTGCAGTGGTGTTATGTTTCTTTTGGGGGGTTTTAACCCTAGAAGAGAGAGAACGACAAGCGAGAGAAAGGGAGAAGGGAGAGAGAAGAGCGTGCGGCATGGTCGGAGGGTCACCACCACCATCGTAGTGGTGTTGTTTTTTGGGGTTTTTATTTTAGACCTAGGGTTCGATGGCAAGAAGAGGGACGAATACATATAATAGTTAATAAAATTAAAAAAACCTAACTAAACTTGATTTATTTTTTTTGCCGGGAGAGGAGAGACAATCTTTCATGAGAGAGGGACGAGCGAGTGAGAGATTGGAAAAAAAGAGGTAGGCCGTCATTTAGGGGCCTTGTTAGCAAGCCATCCTTCTTCCCTAAGCTGCCAAAGTGTTTTGCCGATGCGGGTTTTTTGTGTTATGACCCCTTCATCTAAATCTTTTAAAAATGTATAGATATATGTAGGAGACTAGAATAGAGATTAGAAAAGAGTGATTTAAATGAGGTAAAAATTGTGATATGTATAGTCTTAAAAATAGCTTTTTTTGTTTGTTTTTTAAATGGGGTAACGACATTGCAGCCGTTTGGCGCAATGGCTAGCTCATGGCTTCTTCTCGTGAGTTCACTAACCCGGATACCATACTCGCAGGCTCAAACCGGTAGATTGCGGCTATGTATCTGCCTACCCAAGACCTAATTACTTCGACTCAGGAATATATGGGTAAGGCGCCCCTTACACCCTTATAGGAATGAATTAAACTTACAGGAAAAACAATTTTCTGCACCAAGAACCAAGAAAGTGGAATTAGAGCTTCTTTAAAAAATTGGAAGTAATGGTCAACAAATTAGATTCCTATTCTTCTAAACAGGGCCAGCCCTATAGTAGAATGAGGTGAGCCTTAGGCCCAGGCCCTCATTTTTCAATTTTTTTATTGTATATTAAAGGGCTTAGGTTTGTAAAACGTCCACACACATTAAAAGAAGAAAATGTGTGAAAGACATAAGAAAAACATATAATAATTCGTGTAAATAAATAAAATAAAATAATAATAATAATAAAAAATTGAAGTTTTGAAAGATGTAATTTCGGAGGAACAGTGTAATTTAGTGTGCCATTTTTATGGCGTAGTGGTCACCACCTAACCGGGCAAAGTTGAAATCTTCTAGTTCTGGATTAATGAGTTTTTTCCTAAACTAGTATTATGGAAAACTTATTTATCAAAATGAGTGATTTGAAAAGTATTTGTTAAAATGAATGTTTTTATGAAAACTTTGTTAATCTCACTCCTAATCTTATTATTGGACAAATATTATTTCTAGTTAAAAATGTTTTTATAGAAAAGGTTAAGGAAAAAATATCTAATAAAATTTAGAAAATATATTGTTGAATTATGATATCGTATAAAAAGTTTTTATTTGGTGTGAGCTTTATTTAACTTTTCATAAACATTATTGGCTTTCATAAATATTTTTGTAATCATCTTACGTATATCTTTATAAATATATTTCCTTTTAATTTCTCAAGAAAAGTATTTATATCTTTTTTTTCAAAATTATTTTGACCGATTCAGTTTTACTACATAAAAAAGTATAGATGAAAATATAAGATTTCTCTTTTTAAATAAAATTAATTTTTAATAGAACCTAGTTAAAAGAACCATTTTTTTTCTTTCAAATTCAGTAAACATATGTATATTTTTTCCACATTTAATACATTATTATATATAGTTAAATCTCAAGAAAGGTATTTTATTACCACCTGTAGAGTTAATATTGGGTTAATTTTTTTTTATAAATAAGTAGAAAATATTTATCAGTAGAGTTAAATACTGGGTTGAAAAAAAACTTTACAAATAAGTATTTATAAAATCAGTAAAAAATATTTATCAAAGACTAAACATGTTTCTATTTTAAAAGAGTTAAAACAAAATTTTCATAACAGAATTAAAGAAACACTATTTTTTTTTTCAAACTATCATGATCCAACAAAAAAAAATTTGTTATTTATTGTAAAACTCTTTTCTTATGTTTTTGAAAAGAATATTTTCTACAATCAAATATAGTTTTTATTCAATAAGATTAATAAGAGTGAGAAAAACATGAGGTTTTTAAAAAACATCTATTTTAGTAAATAGTTTTCAAATCACCCATTTTAATAAGTAATTTTTTCACCTACGCTAGTTTAGGAAAAAACTCTGGATTAATATTGAATGTTAAGCCCTACTTGTTAGACTTCAGTGATGGAATGTGTTGACAAGATTGATATTTAATTCATTTAAGGGCTTTTGAAAATATTATCTTAACTTATATCACCGGAATCTTAAAAGGATTTATCTTTTATAATAAAACAATTACTTGTTATTCGAAACAACAATTTACATATAGAGGTGTAATTTAAAAGAAGGTTAAAATTTGTAAGATGGATAGAACGAGCTTAAATATCTATAGCTATCCTTACTATTCTTAACAATTTCTAACTTTAATCAACTAATAAGTTTGTTATCTAAATATTACAATTTTATTGAACCGCAAAGCATATTTTACTAATATCGATCTATCAAAGATGCTAGAAAGGAAAAAAAAACACATTACCAAGTAACTTCATAATTACACTAACTTTATTAATCTAAACTGCCGAATTTCTCCATCTACCTTTTGCCATTGCTGAACACCCTATCATTTCTTACTTTCCAAAGTGCTAATAACGTAACCAATACAATGCTTTATTAATACTTTATTCAAAATGACGCCTCTCTTATACCGAAACACCTTTAACCACTGCCAACCCACACCATTCTTGCACCTCCTTCCAAACCATCTCTGCTACCGAACACGAGATGACGATACCAAACCATCACATACCGTAGATGACGATACATATATTTCCTTTAGCGAGTGCCAGTTTGCCATCATGGATGGAACTTTATCAAGGCCGGCTCTTCATCGAAATAAGTTTACTTTCTTTGCAAACCATTTAGACCAGCCAAATAAACAATTATCCATGTGGAAATGATTGTTTCTCAATAAGCTTTTTAAAAAAGCTATAAACAATGGTGGACCCAAGTTTTTTTTATTTTATTAGAAATGAGGGTTTAACTAAACTTTTGTGTGAGGCCATTGGGATTTTGACGTATAAATTAATAAACTGTTTTTTTTATTAGGGGCGGTTGCCCCTAATGGTTTCTACATGGGTCCGCCAATGACTATAAATAATTTCCTTATTTTCAAACACAAGTGTTTTTAAGAGTACATTACTATTTTGGCCTCTATGGTTTAAGTTGTTTAACTTTTTCACTCTCAAAATGAATATTTCAACATATTAGACCCTAAGATTGTATTTTATAACGGTTTTGGCCTATAACACTAACTATGTTACTTTTTTCCAGTTAAGCGTAAGGGTATTACGATCCTTGTATATATTAGGGGCTGTTTATGTAAGTTATATAGTTCTTTTAATATTTTTATTTGTGTATGTCACACCCCAACCGATGACGGAAATATCGGGATGAGACGAGCAAATTGTTCAAAAGCATCATAACACTATTGTGACAATATAATTAAATTCAATTTCATAAATACTAAGAATTCAAATACAAAGTTTCGAATAAAGTAAACAAGTATAACAAAATGTTTATTTAAGGTGCGTTTCTAAAGCTTGTCCTAACTGATTTCTTGCATCATCAGCTTATCTGCAACATGTATTAAAAGCGTAGATCAATACAAAAGTATTGGCGAGCATACAAGTTTAAAAATAAAATCTAAGTGTAAGAGTTTATTTCAATCATGACAGGAGTATAATAAAGCTGAATCGCATATATATGTAGACGACTCAATCATAATAATATATAATTGAATTCTTTAACTAGCATGCATAGTATCATAATCATAACAATGTCGTGAGAATACAAATTAAAACTGATAAGCATAAACAACTCAAACGTAACAAGTAGCATGTATAAACGAGTTTAATCTAACACATATAATTCACATAAGCGTAATTGATAACCCGTTTGGTATTGGGAACACATTTAATCTTGTTAAAAATAAATTTCGTAATTTATACATGTTGCACCCCAAAGTGCGTTAAAGTGTAAAAAGGGGGTCGAGTATGCTCACCGTTTCACAACGCATTCCATGTCTCGTGGAGAGTTGAAGAGTTGAAGGATGGGACACCGAGGTAACCCTTCAGTTCTTGAAGAACACGAGTCTCGTTCTCGCATAAGTAAAGAATTAGAGCGTTGGAAGTTATAAAAGTGTCAACATAAAATAATATATTCGTTTGTATTTACTTTACAAACTTCATTCGAGTTTCCATACGTTTTTATTGGTGGTTCGGCTATAAAATATATATATGTATTTATATGTATTTTCACGAAAATCTGATAGAGTTTCCTCTATTTGTGGAGATCCCGACAACACAAGTTGTCACTTATATTTGTCAAAACGCAACAATAATCGACGCAATATCAAAATATATATAAAATTTTCATCGATGTGTCAAAACATAATTAATCAATAAGTGTATCGTATCGAACTCAGTTTTAAACTAGATGACATAAATATAAACAATATACGTATAAATATAAAATTCACGTGTTAAAAGTTACCGAGTTCGCGTTGACTGAATTTGACCTCAGTTGACTGGAGTTGACCGGGCAGCAAGTTTGACCCGAAGTTTGACCGTTTGACCAGATTTGACCCGACACCAAAGTTGGCCCGAGTTCACCCGCAACAAACCAAAACTGAAACAACTCGAACCGACGCTCGAACTAGACTGAAACTCGCAACTGAACTGACGTGCATCTTGAGCCGAACTCGTTGACTGCTTGACTGAACTCGATCCGAGATGCAACGTGACCCGAACCGAACCAAAACCCCCAACCCAAACCGAAACAAAGCTGAATGAAAACCAACTGAAACTCGAACCAGACCACCGTTGACTGCCATTGAACGAAACAAACTGATGTTGACCGGAACCACCACTGTCGGCGCCACCACTGCCGACAACACCACTGTCACAGCCAGCTTATACACCTTCGTTGTTGTCGACGTTGACGGAGGCCGGCGCTCCTCTGCCCGATTCTCTCTCTCTCTCCCGTCACTTCTCTATCTAGTCTCTCTCTTGCTATCTCACTCTCTCTCTCACGGTTGCCGCCGTGTGCCGCCACCACTGTAGTGGTCGGTCGTTCAACGACCAGTGATGAGGGGAGGGGAGGTTTACAGGTGTGAGATTGAAAGAGGGGGAGGAGGGGGTTGATCGGGTGTGGGTTCGCCGAAAGTGGCCCTGCCGGAGGTCTGCCGGAAATGCGGCTCTGGTCGCCGGGTCTAGGGTAGCAGAGTGTGAGGGCGGCTGGACTGCTGTGTGGTGTGTGTGCTAGTTAGTTTATATATTAGGGTTTAGTTAGGTAGGGTTTTGGTGTTGGGCCCGAGGCCCGTTAGCTAGTTACGAGGGTTTTGAGCGGCCCGGACGTACCGACGAGATCTGATTTCAAGTACAAGTTTCATAAAACGATGAATTTATTTTGTTTATTATTATTATTATTATTATTATTGTTGTTGTTGTTGTCGTTTTTATTATTATTATTGCTATTATTATCTATAAAATAATAACTAAATAATAATAATAATAATAATGATAATAAATTAGACGAATAAATAATTCAGTGGTACGACATGTATTTCCTAAAATAAATTTTACGGAAACGCGATGCGTTACAATGTAAATACTTAGTTTTGTTTTTCTTTATTTCACGATTTTTGTTTAATAAAATACGTTTTAAATATACATATAAATTATGAAAAATATAAGGTTTTAAAAAACGAATAATTTTAGTAAACAATATATTTAAAAAATGAACGAATTACAAACAAACAAACAAACTGTCCCAAAAATGGAGAATTTTAAAAAGGATAAACGATCCAAATACCATTTTAGATATAAAAGTAACGATTTACAAAAACGATTCTAAAAGGATTGCTTTTAAAAATAAACGATTTTAAAAATGAAGGACTTTGAAAACACATGGTTTAAAAAGAATGTAAAAAATGAATTGTTTAATTTAAAAAAAATTGAGGACTTAAAAAAGAATGATTTTAAAAAACAAATAATTGAAAAAGAAACAACTTTTAAAATGATGGATGGTTTTAAAAAGGTTAAAAAAACAAATGTTTTTAAAACAACATTTACAAAAAAACATATTGATAAAGAAATATGTATTTATTTTTATATTTAAAACATATTTTCTTAAATAATAATTGTGAAACAAAAAAGTATAAAATTTTAAGTAATTACACAAATAAAAATATTAAAAGAACTTTCTAACTTATAAAGTTAATTACACCATTAGTCCCTATGACTTATGAAAAATAACAAGGTCAAACACTAATAGTTTAGAATCACATTCTAAGGTTCTAACTTTTTATTTTGTAACAACCTAGGGTATTAATAATAACTTTTGTTAATTTTTTTGTTAAGTTAGAATAAAATTACTAAAATATTCTTTTTAAGTATTAAGGCCATTTATGTAATTATTGTATTTTAATCTAGGGACCATTTGTGTAATTTTATGAACATCAAGAACAAATTTATACATCCTCCATGCTTTCCCAGCCACAACATCCATAAACTTCTTCCTATCTGGAGCAAGGTTCACTGCAACCAGTGAATCCAGTTTGGGATAATAATCCAATGAGGCTACAAGGGTTTGATGCTTAAACCTCGCCCTAGCATCCTCATAATCCTATTTCATCTTTTTACTCATCAGATCTCAATTTCCCGAAAGGGTTTGAAAGAAAAAAAAAAACAATAATAGAAAAGATGAGATGCTATTATCAAAGACTTTAAATGAATACAGATGAACTAGTGTGACAGTGTTAAGAAGGTTCCTGTTTTTTCTTGTGTTATTTGTGATGAAAAGTTGAAATTGTGAGCCAAGAAGAAATTTTATATTTTGATTGATTTGTTTCCAAGATTTTGTTTTTTGAAATTCTACATAAATCTTGTTTCAGTTGAGCCATTGATTATGAACCTATGAATTTGTTTTTTGAAATTCTGCATAAACTTAGTGTGTATCTCTCATCTATTTTAGAGTAAAATTGTAGAGTAATTACACAAATGGTCTCTGAATTAAAATAAAGTTAATTATATAAATAGTCTTGTATTTGAAGAGGGTATTTTAGTAATTTTACTCTAACTTAACAGAATAGTTAAACAAAAGTTAGTGTTAATACTTTAGGCTGTTAAAAAATGAAAAGTTAGAACCTTAGAATGTGATTTTAAACTATTAGTATTGTTACTTTCCATAAACCACAGGAACTAACGATGTAATTAACTCTAACTTATATAAACAACTCCTGAGCTATAAAAGACTATAATACCCTTAGGTTTAATTAGAAAAAAATAACATGGTTAATGTTAGGAGTCAAAACCGCTATAAAATGTAATTTTAGGATCTGATACGTCAAAAGATTCATTTTAAAACTGAAAGAGGTTAAACTGGTTAAAACACATAGGTGAACTTTTCTTAAGAAACAGTTACAAGCAAAGGCATTAAACATTAACCAATGTGTATTATTATAATATATATTAAATTCCAAACTATACTTTGAGTCTGTAGTTTAGTGTAGCTAATTCTTGCTACGTGTTGTATGTTCTGGTAAAGCAGTGGACCACTAATTGCTACATCAACAACACGTGTCTATCTCTCTTTCTCTGTTCACAATGAAATATACAAGAGAGGCAAGAAGGTTTGACAGAACGAGAGAAAGGTAACCCGTAGAAGAGAGAGAGTGGCGGAAGAGATAGAACGACGTAAGGCGGAAGAGATAGAACATCGGTAGGTAGAAGAGATAGAACGGTGGTAAGCGGGCTTCGGCAGCAGTAGCATTCTCCGGTGACCTACATGGTCGTGTCCAGTGACGCTAAGTAGCAACTGGTGGGTCAAAGGAGGACGAAAATGGATTCGAAGGACGTGATAAAGCTGATGGAGAAGTGAAGACCTAGCCGCCGCTTACGCCGGTGGCGAAAAGGGTTCTGGACTTCCAGTGAAGCTCCGATTTCATGTCTCATTTTCACTTGGTTCAGCGGCTGCAAGTTCTCCAGAAAGGCGGCGGCCATAAAGTTTCATTACATGGTTATGATCAGGTAGCCGTTTAAAATTGGAGATCGAGAGGACTGATATATAAAATGGTTGGAGCGGGTCAGATCAGTAGCGCATGTCCTACATGTAGTCCATGTATAGATCCAGTCAGGTGGGTCGCGATAGATCGGGAGCGAGAGAGATCGATGGGGTTGGTGATTGTTGGATGGAAAACTCGAAGAACCGGTGGAGGCCATGGGGTTATCAGAGAGAGATAAGATGGTGTGGATGTTATTAAATGTTTTTTTTTGTTATGATATGACAATACACATTGCAGGTTTGGTCCAACTGTCATGGGAAATTTGTTTTCTAAACACAAATTTATGTTTCTCTCTCACCTACATACATTTGTGTGTGTGATGAATTATCTGATCAAAGATGACAAGTACTTGATGATAAAATATATAAGAATGAACTAAAGTATTGAATGAGTAGTGTTTGAATTTGTGGCTAAAATAAATTATAGGTTGGATGACATGATATAAGAAAGAAATTCAACTGTAGGTTTTAGTAAAATTTATATCTAGACGATCTCACCATCATACTTGACATTTTATAAAACATTGAATAACACCCTTGCGGCTATCCGACACGTCGCGCCAGCACTTTGTGTTCTCAACGTTTTATGGGTAGCATTCAAAGTGACAATGTTAACTCTAGCTGACACGTCGCGCCCACACTTTTGTGTTCTCAGTGTTCTCTATGTCTACCGTTAGCCGACACGCCTCCGAAACGCCACGCCGAGTGTGTGTTCTCAGTGTTCTCTATGTCTACCGTTAGCCGACACGCATCCGAAGCGCCACATCCGCAGCAAAGCGCGGGGTATAATTACTATTTCTTGTCAAACACGAAGAAAACAAACAGTTGATACATTATATTATAGTAAACAACAATATTAATGCAACAAAATTCCGCCTTCAGTCCATCCCATTATTATGATGCCTTCTTTCTACTTTTACTTTGAGAGGGAGATAGGGACAATCTGTAATGGATGTATAGGCAGTGTAAATATCCCAGTAATTTCTCTCATATCAATATCATGAGGTTTCATTCCATCAGGAAGCTTCCAGTCATAATGCAGCAACAAATTAGCAACAAAATATTCAACCGTACCCATCCCAAAGTTCATACCCGGGCATATTCTCCTACCAGCACCAAACGGAATGAACTCGAAGTCAGCACCCGAATAACCAATCGAATTGTTTTCAAAGCGCTCGGGTATGAAGCTATCAGGATCTTCCCAACTGTTGGGGTCTGTTGCGCATGCCCACGCGTTTACAAGTATCCTAGTCTTGGCTGGAATGTCATATCCACCTACTACACAATCCTCTTGGTTTTCTCTAGGAACCAAAATAGGCACACCATGCAACCTCAGTGTTTCCTTTATTACCATCTTTGTGTAATCCAAATGTTGTATGTCGGCCTCCGTGACTCTATCTCCCTTCACCACTGATCTCACTTCCGTTTGCGCTTTCTTCAATATCTTCGGGTTCCTCATCATTTCAGTAAACGCCCATTCAATTGACATTGAAGACGAACTTGTCCCGGCAGTCAACATTTCCTGGATTAATACAAAATAATTGTAAAGCTAGAATATAAATTCTCACCATCCAAGGGCGGATCCAAGGGGTCAAGAGCGTCTGCTACCCTGTTCAACAGAAGATATGATACTTTTTTATAATAAAAACATGAGTTGGAACTCGTAGTTGTAACCAGCAAAGAAGAGAACCCAACTTAAATGTTGTACTCTACCACTAGTACCACCCCTGATCTTAATAAAACTAAAATGCAAGGTCGTCTCTGAGAATTCGGATGTCCTGTGCGACTAAAAAATGGGCCGATAATGGATGATATACAAACTTATAATCCATGACCATTATATATAAGCGTGTAATATATATATATATATATATATATATATATATATATATATATATATATATATATATATATATAAAAGTCAATAATAGAACGATAAACAAAATTGTTGTAGAAAATGATGTATTTTAATTAGGTTTAAAATATTAAGTTTGTAATTGGGTTAAATCAATGAGTATATAGGTTTGTTTTTTTTTTTTGTTTTAGGTAAGTTTATATCCGGCCCTACTAAAATGTACTTACAAGAATGATTGCTTTGATATTGTCATCAGTAATGGCCATATCTAGGTCACCGGTCTCTTTGATCCTTATTAAGCCCAACAAGATCTTCATGATCATTTTTGCCACGTGGTCTACTTCTGTGTTCCCTCAAGATTTTTTCCAAGATTACATCAACTTCCTTGTGCATCTTCAACCACTCAGCTTGCTTCCCAGAAATGACATTGAAAAAACTCAAACTAGGATAATAATTGAACAAGTTAAAAGAGTTGAATGACTTCAACATAGCATACGTAGAATCGATAATAAACTGTCGGTCTTCGCTAACATCGCCCAACGTAGCCCTGCTAACCACATTATTAACCATCTCTTGGATTGTATCCCTAAGAACGATAGGTGTACCAGCAGAAAAATCAAGAAACTTATAAGTACGAGTAAGCTCCTCCTCGCAAATATAGAAAAACGATCGGCTTTTTTTGGCACTGAGGAGTTCTAAAGTACAAATCTTCTTCATCTGTCTCCAATAATTCCCATAACGCGCCCATGCAATGTTTGAAGCTTTGCAAAAAAATATTTGAGATGTTGGTGGTTGTGGGTCTGTCCGCAAAGCTGAGATCTTGGGTCTTCATGATCTCGTGGGTTAACCCTGGTGAGGATATGACCACGGTAGACACTTGCCCGAATCGTAAATGCATGATGGGACCATATTTCCTCGCCAAGTTTCTAAGGTTTCGGTGGGGCGCTATTTTATCGGGTAGATGTATGTTTCCGATAATCGGGAGCTTTGGTGGACCGGGTGGCAGGTTTTTTGGAACCCTGGAGGTTATGAGTGCCCAGAAAGTGAAGAGAATTAGGGAAGATACAACAATGGAGAAGATTGTGAAAAGCTCCATTGCTTGAGGTTTTAGTGGTTGTATGCTTACTGTTGTTCATGTGCACCTATTTATAGCAGGTTCTCAATATGTTGTGACAAGTTATATATGCTTTCACACATTAAAAAAATGAAAATTTTATTTTTGTAGTACCCGCCGCTTACTGGGCAAAGTTGAAAGTCGTAGTATGGTGGATGGCAAAACCCAACATGCCAACGTCTTCAATAATAGATGAGGAAAAGATGCATATTTTGACAAACAAAACAAAATAATAATAACTAGTTTTGGAGCCCGCGTTTTACGGCGGGGTCGTACGAGTATGCAGGTGAAAATGTATCTGTTACATTATATATCGATGAATTATTAAATACTATGCAAGTTTTAATCTCAACGACGGTAAAAATAAACAATCAACTTGGTTAAGTAAATATGTCTAGAGTTAAAAGTTGGATTTAACTATAATACGCAAAATAAAATAATAATTAAATTTGCTACCTTTTATATTAAAGTGTTAATATAGACAATATATGCTTTAATATGGTAAATATAAGCAATCTAATAAGTTAAATAAAAAACATATTAAACTTGTAAAAAGATAAAATAACAATTATTTGTTATCAATATCGAAAGTTAACTTTATTTCCAAGGCCCGTATGATAACTCTATTAAAGTTTGGAGGTTAAACTTTAAATTGTTTATAAAAAAATTATTATTAAACTTACGTATAATAAATCTATTAAAGTTTAATATCATAAAATATCTATAAAAAAATTATTAGATTTCAACGGTGATATGATAATTCTATTTAAATTGAAAATGCAAATTAATATAAGGAAAAAAAGAACACAATAATACTCCAACCCTATTATAAATCGAGTAAGATAAAACAATCAAAATTAGGAACTGTTCAGAAATGGAATTGTTACAACAAGAGAAACATGTGACGAATGTTTAATTTGTTGAAACATGTTTGTTATAATAACCTATTATTCTAGAAAGTAACCTGTCAGTGTCTCTACTTTATAGACTTGATTGTTTAGGGAGATGTGTGTCATATTTGCGAGGTGCGTCATTAGAATCTCGATTATTTATAATTTCAGGGACGAAGTTAATTTGACGGGGTAGCGTAACGCATAAATAAAACTTATAATAAAACTATTATAAGTTTCCGTGGATTGCAAATTGGAATTCAATTCTAGTCCAATCCCTCTTCACTAAAAGAATATCTCTACTAACTTGATATTTTGGTATTTTTTTAGCTTCATCCCCACGTCCTTTTAACCGTTGGAAACTTAAAAAAATCACGAACACTTCTTTTAATCAGTTTCATATTCATTCCCTTGTTCACTCATCCATCCTTTCGTATCAAACGATTTTCTGGCCGCTACTGTGAGGAACCCATAGAGGCATTATTCTGATCCAGAACACTCTGATTCTTTGAGGTAAACAACCATCCTTGTTTCTTCTATGTATCTCAATACATTTTAATTGATAATGTGTTAAGGAAGAAGATGGGTAAAAAACAGAAAATAATAACTAAACATAGTGATTTTATTTAGTAATATGGGGATATTCTAAATGATCCAATCGTTTTGTTTCTGTAGCATTTGTTCTTGTTTTTTTTGTTTCGACTTCACACTCACAATGCTTTTCCTTTTGACCAAGCAGACCTACCTTAGGCGAAGGGGTAGCCTCCGCTACCCTTTGGCGCTCCGGCGGTAGTGTAAATTTTGGAAAAATTTGACATTTTTTTGACGTTTTTTCGATTTCGTTACCCTTTTTATAAAGCGTTACCCATACGAACATTTTCTAGATCTGCCATTGCAAATAAGAGTTTAGTTCTCAAAGTTGCGTTACTAAATGTGTTCGGATTATTTAATGCTAGCTAACCAGTTGAAATTTTTTTAGCAAATGTGTCAAGGATTTAAATAAACAAATAAACCTAGTTGAGTCAGTGTTTTGTTTCTACCTCATAACCTTCTGTGCTGGTTCAAAATCAGGATGCTGAGTTAAAATAAATTCTCTTGGTTAAGATTTTTGTCATGTCCTTCTGGTTCAATTTATGAGCATTGGTTCCTGTTGTTTTTATTATATTCCAAGCCACTCAACATAATAATAATAATAATAATAATAATAATAATAATAATAATAATAATAATAATAATATACCAACACAATACGGTTAATACTTATCAATGGGTTGGGAATTTTAGAAAAACAAAATAAGGGAGAGTAGGACGAATACGTAATGATCTTAATATAGAGTTGAACTACTCGTTGTAGACTTGGTTGAGCATGTCACGGTACCTTTGACTTTAGACTTTAGAAGTTCTAGACACTCGTTCAGGTACAGATGTTCTACAATAACTTATTTATGTGCGAAATGCTGTGCTATTTTTATAAAACTCGATCCGCTGATCTATGACTCACTTGTATGATCCGCTTCATGCCTTTGAGCTAAACTGTTGTGTTCTATTGAAGCTTTTTGAGAAAAACATCTTTTACAATATGCGTTGGAAACTTTATAAAATCAATTGTGTGCCATTAAATGAATTCATTTATTTTAGAATCTCTATGCATGGTGAATATATTTTGGGCGTGGGGTGGATTATATGTTTATGCATGCGTCCATAGAACCTTAGATTCGTAGACAGGAGATAGGGATACCGAGTCAACTATCTATGGAGGTACCATAGGCATGTTGTTGTGGCGCCAATAGCATGACACCTCCCGTGACGGTGTGATCACTTCACGACGTCTCTATTTTGCTATGTGAAATATGTTTGTGGATTAATTATGCTCGTGGGAGAGCCTTTGGTTTATTTGGGAGGCGTATGGATGCATCCTAGGATTTGATATGAGATATGATTATTTTGCAGTCGAGTGGTGTAGTGCCGTACACACCTTCCGATTTTGGGTGCACTGGATTCGGGACAAGTGTACCATTATGATATGTGATGAGATATGAGTTATGATATGTTTGGCACAGTGGGAGTGCATTTTGAATATTTGTTTCATAGGGTACTCGGTGTCAATAACCCTAACCCTTGTTGTTCAGCCTGATATCTTTCTGTATATTCTGGTGTAGGTGGAGTTATTCGACGGGGAAATTTTTAACTAAAAAAATGATTTCTTTCAATTTGCTTGCTTTATTATTGGAAATATTATATTGTCTATTGTATTCTGCATCCGCGCACTGGGCTATGAGCTCAGCCGCATTTTTCTTTTCGCGACAGGTAATCAAGGTTGATCGGGGTTGTGTGAAGAAAGCGACTAGGCTTTGGATCTATGAGTTGAAGACTTTATTTATTTTTATGTCATGAACTTTTAGACTTTTGAATTAGTACCTCTTTCTTTTCGCTTGGTTTAGAACTTTGTGAGTTAGACGGTTTTTTTTTTCTTTTTTCGTACTTTGGTAATCAAGTGTTTCTTTTGGATTTAAGATGTTCTGTTGGCATTTGAGGTGACCTCCTGTTCCATACTTGGACGGGGGTGTGTTACATTTCTAGAGGATAATCTCATAATTTTTATACACATAAGATAAGGTAATATACTAATCTACATAAAACTCAGTAAGTTCTGACAAAAAAGTTGGTTAAAAGAGGCCAAATTATTAACAGATACATAAAACAAGTTTAATGATTTACATGAATTAATAATGATCATGCTCCATTGTATATAGAGAAATTAATGCGAGAAGAGTGAGAAGAAGATAGATAATTGATATATTTCACTCTACAAAAATATAAAAAAAAATAAGAAAATCGTTGAGAAACAATGTGTATTCATGATCAATTTTGAAATTACAAATTAAAATATGAATAAATTTCATTTATTTATAGAATCTACCTACAATTGTGTAAATTCTCAAAATGAATATTACCTATAAGTAATCTAACACATGTGTAAAAATATCTAAGTTTAAATTTTAACATTTTTTATCTCTAAAATTTAGATACGAGCTTTTGTAAAAACCCTAAATGGGTTATCACTATTTAATGGGTTATGTTCGAGTTAAGTCATTTATTAAACGAGTTATGTTTAGGAGGTACACGTGTTCACAAATCCGGGGCGGAATTAGAGGGTGCCAAGGGGGTGTCCGTGCTATCTCTCAAGTTTGTCTTTAAGTGCATTTTTCCCGTTTTATGCGTAAAATACAATGAGCAAATACGAGGATAACCCTAAGGAATAGAAATGATACTTAATTTAATAATAATAAGCCCAAATTTATATCAAACTAAAAAACTCACATTAAATTTAAAGCCATTCATCATATTCATTCTACACTTTAACTAAACCTAAAGCCCAATAATCATTTAACATTTTAAATAAAGCTAAAGCCTAATTAAATATTGATTAAAATAGCCTATTAGCCTAAGTCTCAGACTATAACCAACTAAATAAACCTATTCAGTTCATAGATTTGAAATAAATCGGTTTCCTTTGAATTTAATTATGAATGCAATGAACTTGATTTAGTTCACAGAGTTGAAATAAAATGGTTCCAAGTTAAAATGGTTTTGAATGGACTAAATGGAGGAATATGACAAAGTGTAGTGGTGATGAGGTGGTGGCTGGAGTTCTAAAGGGTGCTTGGCCCGCGATAGTGGCGGTGACGGTGGAAGGGTTGAAGACGATGATGGGTATAGGTTGAAGAAGATGAAGATGGTAGGTAGGTCCTATATAATTTTTATTGTTGTTTATCGATTTTGTTAATATAAAGGGGTATTTTAGTAATTTTGTATACACTTAACTGGAAAACTTAACGACCATTCACTCTAGGATTATCCGAGTAACAACTGAGGAAACAACATGGAAAACACATGACGTTTATAGAAAGTTTGGAACTAAAGGTGAAATATAAGCAAATCACATAAACTATCCAAGAATTTTTTTTCTTTCGGTATTTGATTGAATGTGTGCTTTAATTATTTTTCTTTTGTATACCCTATTTTTAGGGCTAGATCTCTCACTATCACAAATTGTTATAATATCATAAACACTTTTTTATTATTTTTTTCCTAAAGAAGAAGAAAGAGAGATTGGATTAAGAACGTATTCCCTCACCGTGCAAAATTGAAAGTACCAGTGATACATCGTTGACAGTGATGAGTAAGATCACTTGTAATAATAATATATATTATTACATGCATGTTTCAATAAATAGAAATGTTATTATTGTTTATTATGTATGAAGACGATAAAAAAAAGTTATAGAAAGCTACATATAGGTCACTATCAATAAAAAGTACATTTTTTTAAGTTTTTACGACTTTTTTACGACAACTTTCTTAATTTTAGTATGTGTTATCAGTAAAACTTGAACACAAAACTTTTCTCTTTCAAACCTATGTATTTAAAGGTTTCGACTTTATCAATTGATCACCATCCCATATTTTATAATTAACTATATGCAATACTCATGTTTAGTAAAATTTTTCATAAGAATAATTAATTAGGAATCGAATCACGTACATGAGGCTTTTTCAATAACGAAGTTTACGTGACAATCAATGCCTGATGCGTGTCTTTTTCAATTTAAGAAGGAAATGTTCTTGGTCTTCTGGTCTTTTCTCCCTTTAACTAGTCCAAGTCAAACCGCTGTGATTTTTTCATATGATAATATTTATTTAAAAAAAATTATTAACTAACGAGAATTTCATTCTCTTTAATTTTAGTAGGCTATTGCTATAGTTTGCTTAATTTTTATAAAAATTATTTTACAAGTAATAAAGTTACGTGATTGTGTAACGTAAATGATTATATTCCAATACATAATTACGTATTATATGTGCAAGCAGTTTCAAATGCATAATGTGACCCTACTAATCCACCACTTGTGACCTAGTGGTAGAGAGGTTTGGGTTCTCTAATATAGACTCAAGTTCAATCCTCACTTGTGTCAGATTGATGGATTATATACTGATAGATAGAGCCTAGCCTCCTTGCAGAGGTGTGGCTCCATCTTGAGACCACTCGAGTTTCGTCCCACCGTGTGGTATGTCAGAGAGTTTTGCTCTTGTGATGGCACAACGACTGTCAAGTGGCAGCTGACGGTATGGTTTCCCAGGGGAACGCCTAAGCCAAACTCCCAAGTCAGCGTGGGCCCGGTTAAGACAACATAGTCTGGCCGCAGTGGGGCAATGGGGCTCTCCAATTTGGGAAGTGCGGTAGCCAAATACAAGAAAGTCGTTGTTCCAAGAAAAAAATGTGACCCTACATCTATAATCACTTACTATATGTAACAAGTGTAATGTCACGTGATCATGTATTAGTATGTTATTACAGTTTTTTTGTTGTATAATGTCTTTTTTTCTAAAGTTATGCTTATTACGTGATTATAAATTCAATATAATGAGAACTTAATTTTTTTATGCTATTACGTGATTAGATCTGTAATATAAGTAGATAGGTGATTATGGATGTAGTTTTACATTAAACATTTGAATACTGCTTTGCACACATGATTATTACATTAAGTATTTGTAATTGCTTTTCACCAATGGTACATGAGTTTATATTTAGGTATGCATTTGAGTATCTGGTACCTGATTTAGGTATTTATTGATCATTTTGGTACGTAATTCTAAATGTAGTGTTTCATTGAGAATTTGTTATTGCTTCCATATGTGGTTCATGATCTAGGTATTCAATGATTATGTTCAAGTACGTAATTATGTACTTGAAGGTAATCACGTAATGTTACACAATCATGTAACTTTACAGTTTGTAATTTTTTTAATTAAGAAGCCTAAAGAAATAACGTACTCAAATTAAAGAGAATAAAATGTTCGTTAATACGGTGTACTTTTCTTAAAAAATATTATCGAATGAAAAATTTATAGCCGTTTGAAAATCAGAAATAGGAGAGGGTAGTTCAAGGAGAAAAAACCATAATACTCATTTTCTCTTTGTTTTTAAAATTGTAAAATCCTATTATTTACAAAACTGTCACCGTGTCATTGAGAATCGTTGATCTTAGAAATAAATGATTGTGATTCTATCCTACACTTCGTAAATAAAATGTGTCTTGTATGGGAGACGATTAACTTCTAATTAATTATTTCAATATTTTATAATATGTTAGATATTTTAGTATAATCGGGATAACTTGGTGACCAAAGAGAATTATGATACACATCTAACAAGTTAGGAGGTGCGGGAGTGCACATTTGTTCGAGTTGTTATAATTCCAAGTATTCGAGCTGAGCCCTGAAAAGGGGGTTCCAATGGGGCAACGTGTCACACCCTCAAAAATCCACTTGCGAGGTTTTACCACGAGGCGCGTGATAAACCAGGATCCAAGACACTAGTCACAAAGAATTACTCTATATGCAAAAATACGTTTAAACAAATTCAACCATACAGTTAAAGAAATGTGGAAGCGTAAGTAAACAAAAATAAAGTGTGCGTCAAAACAAACGCCTAAACCAAAGAACTTAAAAGTAAAGATGCAAGATGTTTAAATGAAATAGTTTTCATGCTTGTGGTGTGCTCCTACTCTTGAAAACATGTAAAAATCAAGTGTCAACAATTAATGAAGAGTGAGTTCACAGGTTGTAGTTCACTATTTAAAAAAAAAAAATAAGTTGTTCCCACTGGTTCAGCCACGAACCAGTGTGTTATAAAGTTTCACTGATCCCACCCGAATCAGATTATTGTAGGTTTCCCGATTCAATTCCCGAATCACGTCGTTATGTTGTTAAGCAGTATATGTTATATGTTTAGGTAGCTAGCCTAGGTCATGTCAACAAAGTGTCCGATCCGAAGCTGACGTTACTGCCCCTGTTGTGCTAGGTTTATCACCAACCATGGCTAAGTGTTAGGCAAATTCTACACCCGTGACCTTCGACGTTCCGTCTAACTTGCGCGACTAGCACGAGTGGGGCTTGTCGGCCCAGTAGTACTACTAAAAGCTCCCTTGCTATAATCCAATACTAACGGCATCGTAAGTTTTAAGGGGACTGACATGTGATATAATGCTTCCTTGTGACCAGAACCATATAACATAACCCCTCCCAATATAGTTCGTTAATACGTAAGAGTAAAAGCGTTACATTACCGTAATGGTAAAACCGTATAAAAATGTAGGGGCTGTGAACTCACTTTTGTATTGCTCGGTAAGATTAGACTAAGTTTATGAAATCTAGAGCGATCAACCACGCCCTATAATAGTTAGCAAGGTTTATTAGATTTTGCTTATGAATAGCACATAAGTCCTACACTTGTCTAGTAACTAGCACACGAACAAGTAATCACAATCCACTTCTATTATATGGTACCATAACTGTGTTCACAACCTCCCTACAATATGATATATGCTATTTATACAATTAACAAACAATCGTGGATATTAAAAATAGAAAGTTCGGTTCTTATACGTTCATGTTTCCTGCCTAGCAAAAATCACTGAAACTAGGCTTTTTTGAGAGACTCGTTTAACCTATTTACAGGGCTGAAAAATTATGATTTTTTATGTGAGGCCCCCCCTCGGAGGGTTGGTCTTGTATAAAAATTTCAAGGTCTAACTCTTTACCAATAATTCCTTAAAAATCATTTACTAAGTAGCTATCAGATTCGTTACTTTCTGACTGCAGTTTATGAAAAAAATATTTAAAAATCCTCGTTTATCCGATTAATGTAATTCTAATTGGAGATTTGCACTGACACCTACGACCGTCTACTGTATAACTTTCATGACTTAACTCCAAGTATTCCCCAAGTTATAATGTAAAACATAATGTACAAATTCTGCAAAAAAACACAGTTTTGACTACTGAAACGAAATAATTCTTTCAAAATAGCAAACGACATCCAAAAATTTTGATTCTAGCGCCATTAGAAGTGTATTTCAAAACTCTACTTTTTGGACTCAAGAAAACCCAGATTTCGTTATAGTACGACCCGGTTACAACCATCTGAAGTTGGTTGTAACTCCTGGACAGCTTCTAATTTCGACTCTAATCGTAACCAGTAATTCAGTTTATGTTAACCCTACTACAGATTTTATCATTCAATATTCTGATCATACACAAACCCTAGCCATTACTTACGTGTTCAAACATGTAGAAACAACCCTCCACATAATGACAAGTTACAAGCATCCTAGCAACCCTAACATACATGTTAAGTTCGACCACTACACATGTTTGTATAAGTTCAAAATCAACATAAAAGTCATAAATCAAGCTAGTTTGTGCGTATACCTAATCTTCGGATTGAGCAAGAGATCAAGAGAGAGACAGGCCACGATTGAGAGGGTGAGAAGGAGTATGTGAGAGATGCGACGAAGAGGGGGGGGGGCTTGCTTGTTGCCGTCGACCAAGGAAGAAGAAGGAGAGGCAATTAGGGTTTTGTGTTTTTTTATAAACTTCTCCATGCAAATATATATAATATAATCAAGCCTTGGGCACCAAGAGTGGGGTGGGGGGGGGGGGGTTTGGGGACTTGGGCCGCAAGGGTGGGGGCATTTTGGGTCGAGAGGTGGGGAGACGTGTTGGGTTTAATTCGGTTCCGATCGTTTTTTTATTATTAAATCTTATTAAATCCCGCCGTGTAGGTGAATATTGTTATCAGTAAAGTAGTGTCGTAAATATAAAATGTAAGACGTATCGTCGTAACTGAAAATATAAAACAAGGCGCTAACCTCAAATGTTCGGGTTGCTACACAATGTCCCCTTGGCAGGGGTCCGGGGGCAGCGCCCCTAGGAGCAGGGTCCAAGGGGCAGAGCCCCTCGCTAGGGTTTAGCTGACCTGGAAATCATCCCCCAAAATTCGTTTTTCTGTGTTTTTTTGGTCATACGCTGGTTCAGAGTAATTCCTGATACACACATACTATTGTTCTAATTCTTGAAACCAGAGTTGTATCCAATTGAATTATTCGGTAGAACTACTGAAATAATTTGATTTGAGAGTGAATACACACCTCTCTGATCACCCGGTTTCTGAAATTCCCCAACAAAGATCAAATTATTTTCTGTGAAGACGGCAAACGGATGGATGAAGGATATGACAAGCAAGTTTGACAAACTGGAGAAGTTCGAAGGGCAGGATTTCCGAAGATGGCAGAAGAAGATGCACTTTCTTCTCACAACCCTGAAAGTGGTGTACGTGTTGACAACTCTAATCCCAAAGGTACTAGAGGAAGGCTATCTGGAACAAATCAGGAAGCGGTCAAAGTGTGAAAATGACAATTACATCTGTCTTGGCCACATCCTAAATGGTATGTCTGATTCCCTGTTTGATGTGTATCAAAATGTTGAAACTGCAAAGTTTTGGAAGCCAAATACATGGCAGGAGATTTTCTAGTAAGAAGTTGTTAGTAATTTCAATAATTACAATATGGTTGATTCGAGGCCTGTCATGGAACAGTATAATGAACTGTTGCGAATTCTGGGGCAGTATGCCCACCATGACATGAAGATGGATGAATCCATCTCGGTTTCAAGCATCATTGACAAGTTACCCCTTGCTGGAGAGATGTTAAACATACTCTGAAACACCAGAAAGGAGAGTTAACTTTGGTTGAACTTGGAAGCCACTTCAGAATTGAAGAAGGCTTGAGAGCACAAGAAAAGGTGTTGGTTAATGATGAAAAGAAATAGGTTGGAACGTCCGTGAACATGGTTGAGACGGGTGAATCATCCAAAGGAAACAGTAAGTTCAAAGGTAAACAAAAGTTTCAAGGGAACAACAATTCGGGTCCAAACAAGAAGCCGAATTTCCCTTGCTGGAAATGTGGTAAAGTTCGTCACTTTAAATGAGACTGTAAATTGATGAAGAATGCCAAAAAATTTGGTTAACTCAACAAGAATGAGGCTGGTCCTAGTGGGTCCAAGGACCCGGGAAAGCAAGGTCAGAATTTATTACAATTTATTAATTCGGTTCAGAATTATGTATCACTAATTTTTAAAGCATTTTATGTGCAGGATGATGATATTGCTTGGTGGGTTGATTCAGGTGCAAGAAGCCATGTATGCAAGGATCTTCGTTGGTTCAAAGACTTTCAACCAATTGAAGACGGATTTTTATCAAGATGGGGAATGTTGCAACTGAACCAATCAAAGGAATAGGAATCGTGCATCTTGTTTTTACTTCTGGAAAATCTTTACTTTTAGACAATGTTTTGTATGCGCCCAGAATTCGAAAGAATCTGTTAAGTGGCATTGTGTTGAATAATTGTGGTTACCAACAAGTGTTAGAAAGTGACAAGTATATCATGTCCAGACATGGTTCCTTTGTAGGTTTTGGTTATCTTTGTAATGGCATGTTTATGTTGAATGTTATGCTTCCTTTATGAATGAATCTATTTGTGTTGCTTCAACTAGTAATGTTAATTACATAGCTTCAACTAGTAATGCATAGCTTCATGTAACACCTCGTAAAATCATGTCCAATAGTATAGTGACACGTGTTGTATTTTATTTTAGTATATTAAAGACTAATAAGGACCAAAGGTGTCAACATGCTCAAACTGAACCTCTGAGTGACTTTCTGATGTCAACATGCATAAACATTAGCCTCTAAGTGACTGATATGTCAACATGCTTAAACATTAGCCTTTGAGTGACTGATATGTCAACATGCTTAACTTAGCCTTTGAGTGACTGATATGTCAACATGCTTAAACTTGGCCTCTGAGTGACTGATATGTCAACGTGCCCAACCTCTGAGTGACATCGGAGTCAACATGCTTATAGTGAGCCTCTGAGTGATCCTTTACGAGGTCCCAACTCTCATATGTCCCATTTGTTGGACGAGAGGGATTAAAATCCGTAAATATGTGAAAGTTGGATAATGGAGGGGTTAAAAGTGTCAACATGTTAATTTATACCTCTGAGTGACCTTTTAACGAACCGAGAGCTCGACAATGTCTGGGCATACTCCCGGATACGCCAAATATTGGTTACAGAGGGCTAAATATGCTAAGAAGGTGTTTTAGAAGGTTTTATAAGTTAAGGGGCTAAATATGTCAAAATTTGAAAGTGGCCTTGGGGCGCTAGTGGGGCGCGAGAGGCCAGGCCTGTGCCTCTTGCAGCCCACCAGAAGGCTGTATCTACAGAATTTTGTCTTGGCCTCCACACATGTTGCCAAAAACCAATGTTTCGAAACCATGGTCTTCCAAACAGCTATGCCACGTTTTAGGACACTTGTTGGCTTCCTCTAACACCCTTTAACACCTGGCATCACCTTCTTCAAGCTCTCCAACTATAAATAGGTGCCAAGGTTCACCATTTGAACTTGCACCTTTCTCATTTCACATTCTATCTCCCTCCTCTGGAAGTTCCTAACTGAAAAGAGCATCCAACTTAGTTCTATTGCATCCTAGGAATCACTTATAAGTGTTCCTTCCTCTTGCATTTTCGTTTATAGGCTTTTATAGCCAAATTCAAGCGTTTTACAGAAAACGCCTTGACTTTCGGTTAAGACCATTATGGTCCAGCTATTGTTCATAATGAACATGGCTAAGTGATCGTAATAAGGTAGGTGTTAGTCCCTATTAAGGGCACCTCCTGAAGATCACGTTTGCTAAACCAATTGACGGGTCAAAGTTATTATATTAAAAAGTCAAACATGCCCTTTTTCGGAAATAATATAATATGAGCATATATATGTTATTAAACATCTTTTGACACTTAAAAAAGTTGGTAATAATTATTAGAACATGTAAGAACATGTTCGGCTAGTCAATTTCAGTTCTAGGGTCGGTTCGCAACTGAAAGTCGCGAAGTTTGACTTCTGCTTTGACTTTCGATTCTGACCCGATTTAGATTAGTTAGCTACTGATCTAAGGTTGCATTATGATCGTAATATAATGTAGCATAACCCTCTGAGGTTATATTACATGATCATAATCAGAATCTGAGTTTGTGCACAAATTCCGTAATTATGCCATTTTGACTAAAATGCCCTTTTTGCATAAAAAGATGTTTAATTGACAATGAACTTGAAAATGAGTTTTCTACTGATATAATATTATAAGTAGGATTATTCGGGATGTCAAACCAGATTATACACTGAGTTTATGAACAAGTCCTTGTATTATGTCGATAAATGACGATAAGGCCCTTGTGGCTTATAAAACGGTTTTATTCACATCTTTTCAAAGTAAATCTTTTACCTACTAATATGTTATAATAAATAAGATATCTAAGATATGTTAACCTGACCTTAACATCAGTTTTCATTAATCATCACATAAATCGTTATTTGACGACATAAGCGCCGTTTCGGCACATAATATGGTTTTAAACCATATTTACCAACTAAGACTTGTTACCTACTGATTTTAAAACTTATTTAAATATTTTTATAGTAGGTACAAGTTATAAACTCAGAATCCCAAATAATTTATAAGCTATGTGTAAAATAACCAAAATGCCCCTTCGGTGCATAGTTTTGTCATAAAAGATAAATTACACATATAATTAATATCCTACTGATATTATATCATAAATAAGTTATTTTTCCGGAATACTTATCATCATAACATTAAATTATATTCGAGTTCCTTTTATACGGTATGAAACTAGCGAAACACCCTTATAAGGCATAGTTTCACTTTAAAACCGTAACGGGCATATAAGTTGATATCCTACTGATATTACAACATATTTAAAGTGCAATGGCATATAGAACTTGTCCATGACTTATCCGGTTACCCGATATCGCTGACATGCGTACGGTTAAGTATATGTAACTAGTTTACGGAAATTAACCGAAACGGGTCTAACCTTGTCATTTAAGTCTCAAGTCCAGAATGTTTATAGTTTATCCATATTACACAAGTCAAATTATTGGGATTAAATTACACTCTATCTGATCATCGTTTAATCTAGCGTTATACGTTTTGATCCTGTACGCTACTCGGTCTAAGTCTACGACTTAAACAAGATCGTTAGTATTTAATTGTTAGCTTATGCTATAATCCAGACTAGAGACTTGCCGGTAAATGCTTCTACACTCAGTAATTTTGTGTAAGGATGAGTTAATAAATCTTGTGTTTAAACGAAGACTAGCTTAGGTGTAAATAAGCTCGACTTATTTCCCCTGTATGGGCTTGGGTTACGGTAAATTATTACCGCTTGGTCGGAAATGGGATCAATCGAATGCCGGATTGTGGCTAGTAAATCCGCATATTCCGTTTTAATCGGTTTTGTTTGATAACTTAAACTCGGGGTTAACTACTGTGTCCTGGATATCCTCGGCTCATTACAATAGAAAATGGCCATGACCTTAGCGCGGTGTAGGCATACACCCGATAGATGCTCAAAATGCATTACCCACAAGGTTGGGAAGAAATAACTCCTACGTGAGTTCAAATTGGTGTGTACGTTAATCATGTCTCGGTCTCCGTACCTGGCCCTGTATGTATGAATAAACATGTGAATCTGTTAACAAGGTTGGACGGTCAACTTTTGCAAGTTACAAAAGATTTTGTGCTGATATGCACTTAAAAACATTTTTAAATGTTTTCAAAATGAGTCAGTTGGGTGTAGTTACAAGCGAAAGCTGACGTATTTTTAAAAGACTAAGCTTGCAGGTACAATATGAAAATAGGCTGGAAGTGCTCGGTAGTGATAAGAGGATCTTGCAAATCCTAGATCTGCCCAAAGTCAGTTTTACATTCTTTCTTTTGTACAATTTATGATCCGCCTGTGGATCTTCTATTACGAGCCGTCTGTATATTATTTTGGTATTTTGAACATTTGGTTTGTAATAGTTTTTAAATCCAAGACTTCCGCTGTGTTGTGTTTAATTGTCTGTGATGTTATCAACTTACGTTACGATATTCCTCACCCGGGTCCACCGGTGTCTGGATTGACTGTGGAAAGCCAGGGTGTGATAGAATGTAGTTTAACCCAACAAGTACCTTGACTTGTACAATATGGGCAAACTATAAACATTCTAGATTTTGAGACTTAAATGATAAGACATGACCCGTTTTGGTTAATTTCGTAAACTAGTTGCATATGCTTAACCATATTTTATTTTAAGTCTATTAAAGTCTATTAAAGATTAATAGGGACTAAAAGCGTCAACATGCTCAAACTAATTCTCTGAGTGATCTTCTGATGTCATCATGCATAAAACACAGCCTTTGAGTGACCATTAGTGTCAACACGCTTATGGCCTCTAAGTGACCGTTGTGTCAACATGCCCAGCCTCTGAGTGACATTGGAGTCAACATGCTTATAACGAGCCTCTAAGTGATCTTTTACGAAGTTCTAACTCTCATATGTTCCATTTGTTGGACGAGAGGGATTAAATCCGTGATTATATAAAAGTTGGATAATGGAGGGATTAAAAGTGTCAACATGTTAATTTATACCTCTGAGTGACCTTTTAATGAACCGAGAGCTCGACAATGTCCGGGCATAATCCCAGGTGCGCCAAGTATTGGCTACGGAGGGCTAAAAGTGCTAAAAAGGTGTTTTAGAAGGTTTAAAGGGGGTTTAAGGGGCTAAATGTGGCAAATTTTGAAATCTGACATGGGGCGCTCGCGGGGCGCGAGAGGCTAAGGCCTGGCCTCTCGCGGCGCGTGAGGGGCATGTGTCTGCAGAAAGTTTGCTTGGCCTCCACACAAATTGCCAAAAACCATTTTCTCGAAACCATGGCTTCCCAAACAGCTATGCCACGTTTTGGGACACGTGTAAGCTCCCTCTTACACCCCTTAACACCTGGTATCACCCCATTCAAGCTCTCCAACTATAAATAGGTGCCAAGGTTCACCATTTGAACTTGCACCTTTCTCAATTTCAACTCTTCTCCCTCCTTTGGAAGTTCCTAATTGAAAGGATCATCCAAATTAGTTCTCTTGCATTCTAGGAACCTCTTGTAAGTGTTCCTTGCTCTTGCATTTTCGTTTATAGGCTTTTATAGCCAAAAGTCAAGCGTTTTATAGAAAACGCTTTGACTTTCGGTTAAGACCATTATGGTCCAGCCATTGTTCGTAATGAACATGGCTAAGTGATCGTAATAAATTATGTGTTAGTCCCTATAAAGGGCACCTTCTGAAGATCACGTTTGCTAGACCAATTGACGGGTCAAAGTTAAGTTATTAAAAAGTCACACAGGCCATTTTTCGGAAAAATCATAAATTGATCTTATATATGTTACGAAACCTGTTTTGACACTTAAACAATTTGGTAATAATTATTAGAGTATGTAAGAACATGTTCGGCTCATAATTTCAGTTCTAGGGTCGGTTCGCAACTGAAAGTCGCGAAGTTTGACTTCTGCTTTGACTTTTGACTCTGACCCGATTTAGATTAGTTACCTACTGATCTAAAGTTGCATTATGATCTTAATATAATGTAGCATAACCTTCTGATGTTATATTACATGATCATAATCAGAATCTGGGTTTCTGCGCAAGTTCCGTAATTATGCCATTTTTGACTAAAATGCCCTTTTTGCATAAAACAAGGTTTTAATGATCATGAACTTGAAAATAAGTTTCCTACTGATGTAATATTATAAGTATGATTATTTGACATGTTAAATCAGATTATAAACTGAGTTTACAAGCAGGTCCTTGAATTATGTCAATAAATGACGATTTAGCCCTTATGGCTCATAAAATGGTTTTAACCAAATCTTTTCAAGGTAAATCCTTTACCTACTGATATGTTATATTAAATAACATATCTAAGACATTTTAATATGACTATCAGTTTTCATTAAACATCGCATAAAACGTCATTTTACGACATAAGCGCCGTTTCGACGCATAGTATGGTTTCAACCATATTAATTGACCAAGACTTAAAACCTACTGATTTTAAAACTTATTTTAAACATATTTACAGTAGGTACATGTTATAGACTCAGAATCCCAAATAATTTATAAACTATGTGTAAAATGACCAAAATGCCCATTCGGTGCATAGTTTGGTCATAAAATTACACATATAATTGATATCCTACTGATATTCTTTCATAAAACAAATATTTTTTCATAATATTTATAATTTTGACATTTAATTATATTCAAGTTCCTTTTATACGGTATGAAATTACCAAAATGCCCTTATGAGGCATAGTTTCATTTTAAAACCTTAACTGGCATATAAGTTGATATCCTACTGTTATTACAACTTAATTAAAGTATAATGGCATATAGAACTTGTCCATTACTTATCTAGTTACCCATTATCGCTTATAAGCGTACGGTTAATTATACGTAACTAGTTTTCGGAATTTAACCAAAACGGGTTTAACCTTATCATTTAAGCTCAAAATCCAGAATGTTAATAGTTTACCCACGTTATACAAGTCAAAATACTTGTTTGGTTTAAACTACATTCTATCCGGTCATCGCTTAATCTAGCGTACCGCTTTTGATCCATTACGCTAGTCGGTCTAAGTCTATGACTTAAATAAGACCGTTAGTATTTAATTGGTTAGCTTATGCCATAATCCAGACTAGAGCCTTCCGGTAAATGCTATCTGCACAAAATTCATTTTGGATACGGCTGAGATATTAATTCTTGCATTTTAAATCAAGACTAGCTCCGGTAAATACTCTTGACTTATTTCCCTATACGGGCTTGGGATACGGTAAATTATTACCGCTTGGTCGGAAATGGGATCAATCGAATGCCGATTATGGCTAGTAAATCCGGATATTCTATTTTAATCAGTTTTGTTTGATAACTTAAACATCGGGGGTTAAATTACCATGTCCTGGATATCCTCGGCTCATTACATTAGATAATGGCCATGACCTTAGCGCGTGGTGTAGGCATACACCTGACAGATGCTCAAATGCAAATTACCCAAGACGTTGGGGATAACTCCTCTGTGAGTTCTAAGTGGTGTGTATTTAATCATGTCTCGGTCTCTGTACTGGGCCCTGTATGTATAGACAAACATGTGAATCTGTTAACAAGGTTACAAAGTAACTTTCCCAAGTTATAAAAGATTTGTGCCATGTGAACTTAAATCTAATTTCTAAAATATTTTCAAAATGAGTCAGTCGGGTGTATTTACCAGCGAAAGCAGACGTATTTTCAAAAAAGATTAAGCTTGCAGGTGCAATACGAAATAGGCCGGAAGCTGCTCGGTAGTGAATAAGATGATCTTGCAAATCCTCAGATTTGCCCTAAAGTCTGTTTTATATTCTTTCTTTGTACATTTATGATCCGCCTGTGGATCTTCTATTACGAGCCTGTATATTATTTTGTATTTCAAACATTGGTTTGTAATAGTAATTTTACTCCAAGATTTCTGCTGTGCCGTGTTTAGTTGACTATGATGTTATTAACTGACGTCACGATACTCCCCACCCAGGTCCACCGGTGTATGGATTTGGGTTGGAAATCCGGGGTGTGACAGGTTGGTAGTAGAGCCAAGGTTTGAGAGAATTGAACACTATCTTTCTTGTGATTAATCTCAAACTTACACAAGCACATTCCTTAGACTTCCGAGTCTAGGCATTGACCTGGGTTTACTCATTTCATTATTAAGTTATTAGTATTGTTTTTAAATTGATTTTGGCAGGAAAATGCCGCCAAGAGTGAGAGGACGAGGAAAAGGACCCATGAGGGGAGGACCATCGGGACACATCCCTCCACGTCCCCATCACCCAAACCCCTATGAGGACTCGGGAGATTCATGGCCATTTGACCAACAATCGCCTACCCACACTCAAAGTTCTTACCATTCATACCATTCGCACCACTCTCACCACTCCCATCACTCTCATCATTCTTACCATGATGAGTTTAATCCAAACCGATATCTAAATACACCTCCAGCCGATCAAAATCAGTTGGACCAACCAAACCCCATGGACGAGGATTCCGACCCGGAGATGCAGCCGTTGGGATCGCATACGCATCCCATAGAAATCTCTAGCGATTCAAACTCTTACGCCGGATCGCCATACCAAGGTCCTAATGAATGTGACCAATATTGGAGCCAATTTACCTTCGCCAACACTCCTTCCCATCACTCTCAATAACCTTCTATACAAGAAGACGTTCACATGCAACCAGTGGACCAACCTCAACCATCCTAAACCACCAAGGAGGAAACGTGGAGCACGTATGTCGGTACGTGCAGGACAAAGGTCGGGATCACCTCCACCTTTACCCAACCCTTACCGTATAATTCAAAAGGACCCACAAATGGATAGACCCTCTAACACCTCTCCTGTGGTGGAGCCAACACCAACACCTAAAGTTCAACCACCACCATCGAATTATAGTAACCCTATCCCAACATATCCAGATAATACTGGATATGATCCTTTTAACCCGTCTACAATAATTAATTACCAAGTACGGTCGCATGACCCATACATGCAAGCGGTGATGCATAATGCACTTTACCCGTCTCCTTTCCCACCTGCTTATCCACCTACTGGATATCCAAGTTGTAGGTATCAATACCCTAGTATACCACAACCACAACCTCAACATCCACCGCCACGAGGCCATTAATGAGGCCTTGGAACGGATGAAATAAATGCAGCAGCAAGCAGAGAAAACGGAGAAGAAGACAAACAAGTTCTTCAAGAAACTCTCCAAGTTGGTCAAGCGAAAGAAGGACGAGTAAAGTCCCTTCTAAATAAACTTATACTAGTCACTGCGAGGACATTGTTATTTTCTTAGTCCCTGCATGGACATTTTATTTCCTTAGTCCTTGCATGGACAATTTATTTCGTTGTTTCTAGTATTGTAATTTCTATTTGAAATTTAATGAAGTATTTTTGGAATTATATATATGTATTCTGTAACATTCGTCGAAAAAACGGGTTCCAAAACCCGCTCTGTTTAAAAATTTTAGAATTTATTTAAGTTTCGTTACGCATTTTTTTTTCATTTATAAAAATGTAATTTTCATGATTTATAAATAAATAATTAATATATTGATTAAATAAAAGAATAAAAATAATAGCAATATTTAAAATTTTAAAATATCCAATAAAGTGTAGACCGCGGGTTTCGAACCCGGGTCTCCACTCAAACCAAACACACAACACACCACTACACTGAACACACATAGCTGATATAGACCAGAATTAAATAGATTTTATAATGAACCAACTTCTTAAAACCCATTTCAAATAATCGATGGTAACGGCTGTACCCACTCAATCTCATCATCAATCATCATCATTCCTACAAAATTGAACTTAGAAACGTTTTAAAATACGTGATTAAGCATAATCATCGGGTCAAGATCGGTTACAAATCAACCGGTCATAATCTCTTTTGACCGAAACCGAAAGAAGCATGAAATCAACTTAAATAACCTTCAACTATAAATAGAGATCTCTACACCTCTGTAGAACTCGCTCACCCTCACAAAAGCATCATACAAATTCTCTGTTTCGAAATTATACATCGCCGGAATTTGGTGCACTCGCCGGAGATTAGCACCGGAAAACCGAAGAATCCATTCCATTATTGCCTTACTCTATAAATAGGACTTCTAGAGCTCAGACAAAAATCACCCATCAAGCTACTTCTTTAACGCTGTTCACCAAGTCTCTGTTTCGCCGGAAAAGAATCCACAAATCGCCGGAGTTCATTTCTGTTCGTCGGAATCTGTCATCGAAACCTCTCGGTAATTCTTGAAATTTTGTTCTAAAATTAGTTTTATTCTGCTTTGATTCAAAATATAGCAATGTCAATGGTTATTTTAAAATGGGATCGACAAATCAGAACCTGGGTTATTTCGATGAAGAAGATGAAGATTAAACAGTTTATATGTATTATTAAAATCGGATAAAATACCGGGTTAGACACACAGTCCAGTGGTGGAATATGTGCACTTGAAACATATGGTCCCGGGTTCGAGTCTTAAACACATTCCGATTTCCCTACACATCGCAAACATTTTTGTAACATATATATAAAACAACTCAGTTAGTATATAAGATTAATTAAAATCTTGTATTCTTCGGATTAGACACACAGCCCAATTGGTCAGGCTGTGTGCAACATGAAGCGTGAGGCGCGGGTTCGAGACCGGTTCGTTACACCGTCTGTACAAAGTACAAAACCTTTTTAACTAATCAAAAAATAAGGTTATCTCAGTAAGTATATATAGATAAATAAATTCCAATATATTACAGGTTAGACACGCAGCTCAGTTGGTAGAGCTGCGTGCACGTAAACGAGAGGTCACGAGTTTGAACCTCACACGCTGCCAATAATTCTAGAAGTCAAACAGGTTCGACCCGGTCAAACCTGTAAAGGTATATTTTTTTATAACTATTTTCTTTATTTATTTCAATTAAAAATCCTTTAAAGTACCTAAAAAGTAAGACTTTTTGTTTTGATTCGAAATAAATACAATAAAAACAAATCTAAAAATCTAATAAAAGACATTAATTAGAAATAATAATCTCAAATAGAATATATATATTTATCGCATTATTACGTGATTATTTAGGTTAGTTTTCCCTCGTCGATTGAATCAAAAAAATTCGTGCGCATTCATCATTATCCAGGAACGCAACCACAGTGAGTGAATTCTTACAAATTTCCCCTTTTATTCATGTTTTGGGGTGTATCATGTGTCGCTTTATTTAATTTCGTTTATTCAAACTTGTGCTATTGCCATTATATGATCTAAGCATGTGATGTAAATATTGTTTGTTGTGATGTGTTTACATTTTGTCAAGTTGAGTGCAAATCATTCATTAGGCCCATCAGTTCCTCGTGGGAGACGAGTTGAACATCGTGTGCCTCATTAGATCGGCTCCGTTTGATTGAGCCTTGATCTCATTGTTCATCATTTGGTGTGTGCGTGTGCATTAATTGATATTATGTGTATTGTGATTAAATTTACATTTACGTTTACTCATATGTGGTTATGCACTTTTTTTATAACCAATAAAATAAATTCGTTCAAATGTTTTCATAAGATTCACTCGCCAACTTTTGTTGACCCAAAACCCTATTTTTACACATGATACAGGTGATCCAGTTGAGGAAAGAAACACTTAGGATGGCCTAGAAGAATAAACAAGTTAATGCTTTGGAATGAGCGTTTAGTTTTGTTTTCCTTTGTAATTGTATGAATTTTGTTTATTGGATATTTTGTAATTTGAATGAAAAATGTATTTGAACATGTTGGACTTGTATGTTTATTGTAATTTCTACTTTAAATTGGAAATAATAAATATGAAACTTTATAGTAAATGTCATGAGCTTTGATGAAAACCCAATCATGCCACGACTACCATTTTCCGCTGCGGGTCAGGGTGTGACAGATTGGTATCAGAGCTTTTGACTATAGGGATAGAGGTTAGGTTATTAGACCCTTAGAGCCTATACTATAGTTGATTAGATTTTAATTGTTTATGTGGTTATATGCAAACTCATGATGTTTATTTGTTTCGTATTTATTACACACACAAATGCATGCAAACACTTCCACTATCATTTTGTGTGATACTTAATGAGTTATACTTGTTGTCAAACATAACATGCTTACATATACATTCATCACGCATATTTCAATGATCACATATTCAAATCATCCACCTATTTCCTTTATTCAAGATTTTGTGGCATTTCTTGTTTTTCAATCTCATCAAAGTGAGTTCTACGACGTGCATGTATTAACTGGAAGGGTACAAGTACCGGTAGTCGAAATGTCCTGTCTAGGTTGGCATTCATATAAATCCAATATATCGGACCAGTTTGCCTACCTGGGGACTAACGATGAGAGTACAAAGGACCTATTAGGCCAAAGCATGCACACCAAACGTCGTTCGAACTAACCCTACTTTGAGTTATCATTGTGTCCATACCAGGACACCCTCCGACCTTATACTTTACTGTCATGTTTTACGATTTTCATTCGGGTGGCGCAAGTGTTAACAGGCCAACACCAATATGAACCCTACCAAAGCCCAGTAGTTATGGGGGCCCACATGACTACCAAGACCAAGTAAGGGGACATATGGGAGCCCAAACATGAGCAAACCCCAAGACATCCTATGGATGTAGCAAATTTATTTTCTTCATTTGTTTTGTGAATGTTCATTTCTAAATACGATGCATGACACCTAAAACGTCAAACTCATACTCTCGATACATATTCCTTGTAGATGTCTTCTAGTCTCTCTCATAGAAGTATGAGATCAGGAAAATCCCGCGAGCGCATGGCTGCCCAAATCGCTCAACAAATGGCCGCCGTAATACCCAACATTGTAGTTCAAGTCCAACAAGCCCTTGTCGCCATGCCTCTCACCCCAACCAATCTAGAAGGACAAAATGTCGCCAACCCTCCTCTCAACACCACTAATGCACCTTCAAGCATTTTAAATCCTGCGATCCTCCAAAATACGAAGGGACTGAAGGTGTCACCGCTCTCCTCCATTGGTTTGAGGAAATGGAAAACACTTTTCTCAATTGCGACTGCCCCGATGATCGCAAGGTGCGATATGTCACCGGTCGTTTGTTCGGAGTAGCACTTACATGGTGGAATACAGAGAAGGCCTAGCGAGGTGCTGAGGGGGCTATGACTTTGACATGGGAAGAGTTGAGAGAAATCATGACAAGACGTTTCTGTCCAAGAAGCGAAATCAAGAAATTAGAAGATGAGTTCTAATCTTTGAAACAAAAGGAGGGCGACCACACCACATACAACAAGAGATTCCTTGAGTTGAATCAGATGATTCCCAACTTGTTCACTCCCCTCTACCGTTTGATCGAACACTACATTCGAGGTCTTCCTTTAAAAATTCAAGACCCTGTAATAAGTACCACACCTGCAACTTTGGAAGCAGCAATGGAGTTGGCTACAGAGCTCACCGAAAATCGTATACGGAATAAAGAATTCAAGGAGGAGAAGAAGAAGGATAAAGCATCATCCGAAACCTCAAACTCAACCCAGACCGAATCCCCTTCTCAAACCACTCGTAAGAGAAAACGAGATGGGCAAAATTTCGCTATCACCCAAGGCAATCAACCAGCTTCACAAGCCGTACCCCTCCAAGCTATCCCAATCACCCAAGTAGCACCCAACTCTACATACCCAAATAAGAAACCTTACATTGGACCTCACCCTCAATGCAACACCTATTTGTATCACCATCCATCTACCGTACCATGTCGACTGTGTGCAAATTGTGAGCGTTATGGTCATTTGAGCAAAACTTGTCGAGCCCCTCAAAACCAAGCTTTACCCCTACCCAAACCATGATCCAATCATATCAACAACCTCAATACCCCATAGTTCCATATGTTCGAGCTTGTTTTAATTGTGGCGACCCTACCCATTTTAGAAACACGTGCCCTCGATTGGTTAACATCATAAATGCCCAAGCTCAAGCAAACCCAGTTAACCAAGCAAATCAAGCAAACCCAGCTCCACCACCAGCAAGAGGAAGAGCTTACAACATTAACGCCAATCCTATTGAAGATAATAACGGCCCAGATGAACCACCCAACTAGCCTTCCTCACCAAGAATCAAGACTCAACTCCAATCGTCTAGTTTTAATGTTTTCCTTATGTTATCTCAATCTTTACGTATTCCAGTTATAAATTGGGAATTTGTGTATCCAAAAATTTTAATGCGAATTGATATTACAGTTTTGTTTTATGTCTTTATTCATTGATTTAACTCTCATATCATCATACATCTCGACGTATCTCAATCTCATCATTTAAAGAAGTTGGGTTGTGTCTCACTTTTACGTAGACTGACCCCTTCATCATAACAACCGAGAGAGGTACTGTCGTCACTCAGTCATGTATTCTTTCAGACTTGAGAATCAAGTTTTGGTTGTTGTAGAGTCACATAGAACTAATCATAATTTACTGATAAAGCCAATGAAAATTTGACAAGAATATGGTGGATATGCCGCTGGTACTTCCTATATATAAGTATTCTTGGCAAAGGATCAAAAGCATTATCAGGAGGTTATGAGAAGTCCCGTGTAGGTTTTAATATCGTCACGGTTGAAGTTTTGTTTTATGATATAACCTTATCTTTCCAAACGTATCAATTCTCTCAAAACTCTTATGCATGAGATCATACCCAGTCAACCAACTCTGTTTATCCATGTTCCGCATTCTTATACTTTAGGCATCAAAAAGCGATTTCTGTAACAGGGTATTCAACCCTTACTAGGAACGTTACCGCCTCAAATAAAATTTAAACTTTCACCCTCTTCTGATTATGTAATTGTCAAATTAAAACACCCTCCTTTCGAGTCAAATATACCACTACTTAAATTTCGGGACGATATTTCTAAAAGTAGGGGGTACTGTAACATTCGTCAAAAAACGGGTTCCAAAACCCGCCCTGTTTAAAAAGTTTAGAATTTATTTTAGTTTCGTTACGCATTTTTTTTCATTTTATAAAAATGTAATTTTCATGATTTATAAATAAATAATTAATATATTGATTAAATAAAAGAATAAAAATAATAGCAATATTTAAAATTTTAAAATATCCAATAAAGTGTAGACCGCGGGTTTCGAACCCCGGTCTCCACTCAAACCAAACACACAACACACCACTACACTGAACACACATAGCTGATATAGACCAGAATTAACTAGATTTTATATTGAACCAACTTCTTAAAACCCATTTCAAATAATCGATGGTAACGGCTGTACCCACTCAATCTCATCATCAATCATCATCATTCCTACAAAATTGAACTTAGAAACGTTTTAAAATACGTGATTAAGCATAATCATCGGGTCAAGATCGGTTACAAATCACCCGGTCATAATCTCCTTTGACCGAAACCGAAAGAAGCATGAAATCAACTTAAATAACCTTCAACTATAAATAGAGATCTCTACACCTCTGTAGAACTCGCTCACCCTCACAAAAGCATCATACAAATTCTCTGTTTCGAAATTATACATCGCCGGAATTTGGTGCACTCGCCGGAGATTAGCACCGGAAAACCGAAGAATCCATTCCATTATTGCCTTACTCTATAAATAGGACTTCTAGAGCTCAGACAGAAATCACCCATCAAGCTACTTCTTTACGCTGTTCACCAAGTCTCTGTTTTGCCGGAAAAGAATCCACAAATCACCGGAGTTCATTTCTGTTCGTCGGAATCTGTCATCGAAACCTCTCAGTCACCGGTAATTCTTGAAATTTTGTTCTAAAATTAGTTTTATTCTGCTTTGATTCAACATATAGCAATGTCAATGGTTATTTTAAAATAGGATCGACAAATCAGAACCTGGGTTATTTCGATGAAGAAGATGAAGATTAAACAGTTTATATGTATAACTAAAATCGGATAAAATACCGGGTTAGACACACAGTCCAGTGGTGGACTGTATGCACTTGAAACATATGGTCCCGGGTTCGAGTCTTAAACACATTCCGATTTCCCTACACATCGCAAACATTTTTATAACATATATATAAAACAACTCAGTTAGTATATAAGGTTAATTAAAATCTTGTATTCTTCGGGTTAGACACATAGCCCAATTGGTCAGGTTGTGTGCAACACGAAGCGTGAGGCGCGGGTTCGAGACCGGTTCGTTACACCGTCTGTACAAAGTACAAAACCTTTTTAACTAATCAAAAAATAAGGTTATCTCAGTAAGTATATATAAATAATTAAATTCCAATGTATTACAGGTTAGACACGTAGCTCGGTTGGTAGAGCTGCGTGCACGTAAACGAGAGGTCACGAGTTCGAACCTCACACGCTGCCAATAATTCTAGAAGTCAAACCGGTTCGACCCGGTCAAACCTGTTAAAGGTATATTTTTTTATAACTATTTTCTGTATTTATTTCAATTAAAAATCCTTTAAAATACCTAAAAAGTAAGACTTTTTGTTTTAATTCGAAATAAATACATTAAAAACAAATCTAAAAATCTAATAAAAGACATTAATTAGAAATAATAATCTCAAATAGAATATATATATTTATCGAATCATTACGTGATTATTTAGGTTAGTTTTCCCTCGTCGGTTGAATCAAAAAAATTCGTGCGCATTCATCATTATCCAGGAACGCAACCACAATGAGTGAATTCTTACAAATTTCCCCTTTATTCATGTTTTGGGGTGTATCATGTGTCGCTTTATTTAATTTCGTTTATTCAAACTTGTGCTATTACCATTATATGATCTAAGCATGTGATGTAAATATTGTTTGTTGTGATGTGTTTACATTTTGTCAAGTTGAGTGCAAATCATTCATTAGGCCCATCAGTTCCTCGTGGGAGACGAGTTGAACATCGCGTGCCTCATTAGATCGGCTCCGTTTGATTGAGCCTTGATCTCATTGTTCATCATTTGGTGTGTGCGTGTGCATTAATTGATATTATGTGTATTGTGATTAAATTTACATTTACGTTTACTCATATGTGGTTATGCACTTTTTTTTTATAACCAATAAAATAAATTCGTTCAAATGTTTTCATAATATTCACTCGCCAACTTTTGTTGACCCAAAACCCTATTTTTACACATGATACAGGTGATCGAGTTGAGGAAAGAAACACTTAGGATGGCCTAGAAGAATAAACAAGTTAATGCTTTGGAATGAGCGTTTAGTTTTGTTTTCCTTTGTAATTGTATGAATTTTGTTTATTGGATATTTTGTAATTTGAATGAAAAATGTATTTGAACATGTTGGACTTGTATGTTTATTGTAATTTCTCCTTTAAATTGGAAATAAATAATTATGAAACTTTATAGTAAATGTCATGAGCTTTGATGAAAACCCAATCATGCCCCGACTACCATTTTCCGCTGCGGGTCAGGGTGTGACATATTCATCCTCTTCAAACGAGCGTCTCAATTTTACTCGAAATTTATGCTCTGTGATATAATTCCTAGAAGACCTTAATGGTTTTGATTAGCCAAGTGGCACAGACCACATAATTTGCCAACATTATATATGATAGTTAAGGACGAAAGGGCCTTCTATCATGATAGTTAAGGGAAGTTATCCTTCCATCCAGAGGTGGTGGACTTAAGTTCAAGCCTCCAAGTCGTTAAGGTAAATGCGATCGGGACTATTAATCAACCATTAAGGTACTCTTATGTTAACATTCAGAAATGTTCATACTCCTGGTAGGGTAACTTGAGGAACCACACTAGCCTTCAAGGTAATTGACTATGTCCTAACCTTATATAGCCTATGTGATCAAATTTGATCCCAGCTAATATCATCAGTGCGATGATTAAACATCCATTAGTGATGTATTGCCCTTGGGGCTATGATTAAACATCCATTAGTGATGTATTGCCCTTGGTGCTATGATTAAACATCGATTAGTGATGTACTGCCCTTGGGGCTACGATTAAACATCCATTAATGATGTATTGCCCTTGGGGCTATGATTAAACATCCATTAGTGATGTATTACCCTTGGGGCTATGATTAAACATCCATTAGTGATGTATTGCCCTTGGGGCTATGATTAAACATCCATTAGTGATGTATGCCCTTGGGGCTATGATTAAACATCCATTAGTGATGTACTGCCCTTGGGGCTATGATTAAACATCCATTAGTGATGTACTGCCCTTGGGGCTATGATTAAACATCCATTAGTGATGTAGTGCCCTCGAGGCTATGATTAAACATCCATTAGTGATGTACTGCCCTTGGGGCTATGATTAAACATCCATTAGTGATGTACTGCCCTCGGGGCTATGATTTAACATCCATTAGTGATGTAATACCTTGGAGCAATATAATATTGTCAAAATGACAACGACAGCTGTGGTTAATATAACCCCCTGTCCATATTTTATGTCCATTAGTGACAGGCCTATTTGCCATATTTATGTCCATTAGTGACAGTCCAATGTGCCATATTTTATGTCCATTAGTGACAAGCCTATGTGCCATAAATTTTATGTCCTTCGTGACAAGCTTATGAGCTAAATGTACTTGTCGAATACGACAATGACAGTTGTGACATTACGATACACTGTCTAGTAATATATGGACTATGTCCAAATTTTATTTTGCCTTTGATGGTCCTATTAAGACCTATGCCAAATATAGATATGTTAAGCCTAAGAGTTGTGATGTTATTCACACTAGAATAGGCAATGGGTTGTTATATCCAATGTTTGAAGCCAATGTGGTTATTAATACCATGGCTATGGAAAGTTTTATTGGTGTATAGAACCAAAGCTCAAGGAATGGCTAACTCGGATGAGGCGCAAAGTAGTCACCAGGATGTTAACTCTAATAACACAGAGAATATAGCCATTAATAATGACAACTTCCAAGCTCGCATTGATGCAACTATTGAAAAGGCCATGGGAAAGGCCACAGAAAACCTTAAAGAGTCGAGTGCTACTCGCTCTAGACCATTATCGGTAACGCCATCCTCAGCTCATAAGGAGAGCTCTGTTCACTCTTCGAATGCAAAGAGTGAACCAAAGAAAATAGACTCTGCTGAAAGGTCCCGTTCCTTTAAAGACGGACGTACCTATAAGTATTTCGTCTCCTGCAAGCCCCGAGACTTTAATGGGGAGAAAGGAGCTGTGGAATCCTTAAAATGGCTAGATGAGATGGAGACAATTGTAGATATCAGCGGCTGTGCTGATAAGGATGTGGTCAAATATGTATCACAGTCCTTTAAGGGCGATGCCCTAATCTGGTGGAAAGCCATGATCCAGTTTACAGGTAAAGTACACCTGTATAATTTGGGATGGTCCAAGTTTGTGGACCTTGTTAAGGAAACTTACTGCCCACCTCATGAGGTGGAGAAATTAGAGACAGACGTTTTGTCCCTTTCCATGAAAAACTTAGATTGTCGGAAGTATGTTTCCGATTTCAACTCCCTATCTAGGTTAGTTTCCTGTCTGACCACCCCTGAAACCAAACGCATTGCGCGTTTTATCAATGGGTTAGCACCTGAAATTAAGGGTATGGTAAAGGCTGCTTAGCCTAGTACCTATAGGTCCGCTGTTGACCTATCTCTCTCCCTTACCCTTGATCTAGTAAGGCAAAAGTCAGTTAAGTCTGAAACTAACGGGAAAAGAAAGAGAGAAGATGACAACTCCCCAAGATTTAATAAGAAGAATAAAGGGAGATTTGGGTTCAAAAGGAACCAAGACAAGTCGGCTGTGATGCCAACATGCAAGACTTGCAACCGCAGACACTGGGGACAGTGTAATTATGTTCCACAAGCCAAACCCTATGGTATTTGTAAGAGAAAGGGATATAAAACCCTAGAATGCAAGGATCTTAAAGATGTCGTTTGCTACGTCTACATAGAAAAATGGCATATTAAGACTAACTACCCTAAGAATCTTAAGAGTAAGGATACGAAGCCTGGAAAGGCCAAGAAGGGGAATGCTCGTGCCTTTCAGTTAACTGCAAGAGAGGCTGTTAATGACAATAATGTTATAACAGGTACATTCCTCATTAACAATATTTATGCTAGAGTCCTTTTCGATTCGGGTGCAGATAAATCTTTTGTTGATCATAAGTTTAGTAAACTATTAAACTTACCCATAAGAACTCTAGATAAAACTTATGAGATAGAACTTGCTGATGGAAGTTTAGAAACAGCATCTTCCATTCTTGATGGAGGTTTTATATCATTAAGAATCATTCCATTCCTATCTCTCTTTTGCCAATGGTTGGCGGGGTTTGATGTAGTTTTAGGCATGGATTGGTTATCTCATAACCAAGCCCGAATTGCCTGCGATAAGAAATTCATCGAAATTAAAACCCCATCTGGTGAAATGATCACCATCCCTGGAGACTCACACTACGGATTGCCAGACAAGGTGTCGTTATTTAAGGCATCCAAGTGTTGGAGGAAAGGTTGTGTCATTTACATGGCACAAGTTACTATCAATAGCCTAAGCCGAATATTCAAGACCTTCCAGTTATTTCGGAATATTCCGATGTCTTTCCCGAAGAACTACCAGGCCTACCTCCTGACAGGCAAGTAGAATTTAGAATTTATATCCTGCTAGGATCGGCACCTGTCGCCAGAGCTCCATATAGGCTAGCACCAACGAAAATGAAGGAATTGAGGACACAATTAGATGAACTCTTAGAGAAAGGCTTTATACAGCCTAGTTCCTCCCCTTGGGAGCTCCTATCCTCTTCGTTAAGAAGAAAGACGGTTCAATGCGGATGTGCATTGATTACCGTGAGCTGAACAAGATAACAATCAAGAACTGATATCCATTGCCCCGGATCGACGATTTATTTGACCAACTTCAAGGGGCGAGTTATTTTTCCAAGATTGATTTAGGATCTGGATACCATCAGCTAAAGGTTAGAAGTGAAGATGTTCCTAAAACTGCCTTCAGGACCCGATATGATCATTTTGAATTCTTGGTCATGCCTTTTGGGCTCACAAATGCACCCGCAACATTCATGGATCTTATGAATAGAGTCTGCAAACCATATTTGGATAAGTTTGTCATTGTCTTCATAGACGACATACTTATCTACTCTCGTAATCAAGCTGACCACAAGAAACATCTTCGGTGCATCCTAGAACTGCTAAGGCAAGAGAAGCTTTATGCAAAGTTCTCTAAGTGTGACTTTTGGCTTAGAGAAGTCCAATTTCTTGGACATGTCGTAAGTGAGCGTGGTATCCAAGTGGATCCCGCCAAAATAGAAGCCATAATGAATTGAGAAGTACCCAAAACCCCGTCAGAAATACGTAGCTTCTTAGGATTGGCTGGTTACAATAGAAGGTTCATTGAGAACTTTTCAAGGATCGCCACTCCTTTAACTACCCTGACCTGTAAAAATGTTAAATTTGTTTGGGGTCCAAAGCAACAAGAATCCTTTGAGATTCTTAAACACAAGTTGAGCAATGCTCCAGTGTTATCTCTACCTGAGGGTATTGAAGAATTTGTAGTCTATTGTGGTGCCTCGCACACTGGCATCGGCTGTGTGCTAATGCAAAAAGGCAAGGTAATTGCTTATGCATCACGATAGTTAAAAGTGCACGAAAGGAATTACACCATCCACGATTTGGAATTGGGTGTTGTTGTATTTGCACTAAAGCTGTGGTGACATTACTTATATGGCACAAAGTGTATTATATACATAGACCATAAGAGTCTCCAACACCTGTTTAATCAAAAGGCATTGAACATGCGACAACGTCGATGGATGGAAATGCTTAATGATTATGATTGCGAGATTCGCTACCATCGAGGCAAGGCAAATGTAGTTGCTGATGCCTTAAGTCGCAGGGAATGGGTTAAACTTATAAGGATTAACGCCACGAGTATTGAGCTCAGAAATAGCTTAAATGAGAAGCTATTAGATGCACAAAAGCAAGCTCTATTAGAAGCTGATGCTCCTAATGAAGATTAGGCGGAACTGTTGATCAGTTAGAGCCTGGGAAAGATGGAATCTTTAGATTTAATGAAAGGGTCTGGGTTCCAGTCTTTAGGGGACTTAGAGATCTAATCCTCCAAGAAGCGCACAGTTCGAGATACTCAGTTCACCCGGGAGGTGACAAGATATATCAAGATCTGAAAAAGAATTATTGGTGGATGTGTTTGAAGAAATCCATAGCCACCTATGTAGCCAAATGTCTGACGTGTTCACAAGTTAAGGCCGAACATCAGAAGCCGTCAGGACTTCTACAGCAATTGGAAATTCCCACATGAAAATAAGAAATGGTAACTATGGACTTGATTACCAAGTTACCTAAAACCAAAAGTGGAAATGACACTTTTTGGGTCATTGTGGATAGGCTGACTAAGTCAGCACATTTCTTGCCAAAAAAGGAACGTATAATTCAGACAAATTGGATAAGTTATATGTGGACAAGATTGTGTCCTTACACGGTGTGCCCATACCTATTGTATCTGATAGAGATACTAGATATACCTCTCATTTTTGGAAAAGTTTCCAACAATCTTTAGGCACACGATTAAACTTTAGTACGGCTTACCATCCGCAAACTGATGGTCAAAGTGAGCGTACTATCCAGACATTGGAAGACATGCTTAGGGCATGTGTAATTGATTTAGGTGAAAGTTGGGATGACCACTTACCCCTGATAGAATTCTCCTATAATAATAGTTATCATATGAGTATCAAGGCTGCTTCTTTGAGGCCTTGTATGTGAGAAAGTGCCGAACACCCGTGTGCTGGGTAGAAGTTGGGGAAGCCCAACTATCAGGACCGGAGATTGTCCTGGAGACCACGGAAAAGATTGTACAAATCCGTGATCATCTCAAAGCTGCCCGAGATAGGCAGAAGAGCTATCCTGACAAGAGGCGAAAACCTCTTAAGTTCCAAGTAGGGGACAAAGTCATGCTGAAGGCATCACCCTGGAAAGGTGTGATGCGCTTCGGAAAGAACGATAAGTTAAGCCCAAGATATGTTGGACCATTCGAGTAACCGAATATGTCGGTTCTATAGCTTATAAGCTTAAGCTACCAGAGGAGCTTAGTGGAATTCATGATGTGTTCCACATTAGTAACCTTAAGAAATATCTAGCCGATGAGTCGCTAGCAATGTCGCACAAGGATGTGCAAATTGATGAAAACCTGAGGTTTATTGAGAAACCAATTTTCATCGAGGATCGACAAGTTAAGAAGCTCCGAAGGAAATTTATACCTATAGTAAAGGTTAAATGGGACGTCTTTAGAGGACCCGAGTATACATGGGAAGTTGAGTCCACTATGCGACAAAAATACCCCCATCTTTTTGAATAAAATCTCAAGGTCGAGATTTCTTTTAAGGGGGTGAGGATGTAACAGCCTGTAAAATTGTGTCCAATAATATAACGACACGTATCATATTTTATTTTAAGTCTATTAAAGACTAATAGGGACTAAAAGCGTCAACATACTCAAACTAAGTCTCTGAGTAATCTTCTGATTTCAACATACATAAAACACAGCCTCTGAGTGACCATTAGCATCAACATGCTTAAAACTTGGCCTATGAGTGAGCGTTGTGTTAACATGCCCAGCCTCTGAGTGACATCGGAGTCAACATGCTTATAACGAGCCTCTGAGTGATCTTTTACGAAGTCCTAACTCTCATATGTTCCATTTGTTGGACGAGAGGGATTAAATCCATGATTATATAAAAGTTGCATAATGGAAGGATTAAAAGTGTCAACATGTTAATTTATACCTCTGAGTGACCTTTTAACGAACCGAGAGCTCGACAATGTCCGGCATAATCCCAGGTACGCCAAGTATTGGCTTCGGAGGGCTAAAAGTGCTAAAAATGTGTTTTAGAAGGTTTAAAGGGGGTTTAATAAGTTGAGGGGCTAAATGGGGCAAAATTTGAAATCTGACATGGGTCGCTCACGGGGCGCGAGAGGCTAAGGCCTGTGTCTGCAGAAAGTTTGCTTGGCCTCCACACATATTGCCAAAAACCATTTTCTCGAAACCATGGCTTCCCAAACAGCTATGCCACGTTTTGGAACACTTGTAAGCTCCCTCTTAAACCCCTTAGCACCTGGCATCACCTCCAGCAAGCTCTCCAACTATAAATAGGTGCAAAGGTTCAACCTTTGACCTAGCACCATTCTCATTTTCAACTCTATCTCCATCCTCTGGAAGTTCCTAACTGAAAGGAGCATCCAAATTAGTTCTCTTGCACTCTAGGAACCTTTTTTAAGTGTTCATTTCTCTTGCATTTTCGTTTATAGGCTTTTATAGCCAAAAGTCAAGCGTTTTACGGAAAACGCCTTGACTTTCGGTTAACGCCATTATGGTCCAGCCATTGTTCGAAACGAAGTTCGAAACGAACATGGCTAAGTGATCGTAATAAGGTAGGTGTTAGTGCCTATAAAGGGCACCTCCTGAAGATAACGTTTGCTAGACCAATTGACAGGTCAAAGTTATGATATTAAAAGGTCAAACAGGCCAATTTTCGGAAAAATCATAAATTGATCTTATATATGTTATGAAACCTGTTTTGACACTTAGACAAGTTGATAATACTTAATAGAACATGTAACAATATGTTCGGCTCGTCAATTTCAGTTCTAGGGTCGGTTCGCAACCGAAAGTCGTGAAGTTTGACTTCTGATTTGACTTTCGATTCTGACCCGATTTAGATTAGTTACCTTCTGATCTAAAGTTGCATTATGATCTTAATATAATGTATCATAACCTTCTGATGTTATATTACATGATCATAATCAGAATCTGGGTTTCTGCGCAAGTTCCGTAATTATGCTATTTTTGACTAAAATACCCTTTTGCATAAAACAAGGTTTTAATGATAATGAACTTGAAAATAAGTTTCCTACTGATGTAATATTATAAGTATGATTATTTGACATGTTAAATCAGATTATAAACTGAGTTTACAAGCAGGTCCTTGAATTATGTCAATAAATGACGATTTAGCCCTTATGGCTCATAAAATGGTTTTAACCAAATCTTTTCAAGGTAAATCCTTTACCTACTGATATGTTATATTAAATAACATATCTAAGACATTTTAATATGACCTTAATATCAGTTTTCATTAAACATCGCATAAAACGTCATTTTACGACATAAGCGCCGTTTCGACGCATAGTATGGTTTCAACCATATTAATTGACCAAGACTTAAAACCTACTGATTTTAAAACTTATTTTAAACATATTTACAGTAGGTACATGTTATAGACTCAGAATCCCAAATAATTTATAAACTATGTGTAAAATGACCAAAATACCCCTTCGGTGCATAGTTTGGTCATAAAATTACACATATAATTGATATCCTACTGATATTCTTTCATAAAACAAATATTTTTTCATAATATTTATAATTTTGACATTTAATTATATTCAAGTTCCTTTTATACGGTATGAAATTACCAAAATGCCCTTATGAGGCATAGTTTCATTTTAAAACCTTAACTGGCATATAAGTTGATATCCTACTGTTATTACAACTTAATTAAAGTATAATGGCATATAGAACTTGTCCATTACTTATCCAATTACCCATTATCGCTTATAAGCGTACGGTTAATTATACGTAACTAGTTTTTGGAATTTAACCAAAACGGGTTTAACCTTATCATTTAAGCTCAAAATCCAGAATGTTAATAGTTTACCCACGTTATACAAGTCAAAATACTTGTTTGGTTTAAACTACATTCTATCCGGGCATCGCATAATCTAGCGTACCGCTTTTGATCCATTACGCTAGTCTGTCTAAGTCTATGGCTTAAATAAGACCGTTAGTATTTAATTGGTTAGCTTATGCCATAATCCAGACTAGAGCCTTCCGGTAAATGCTATCTGCACAAAATTCATTTGGATACGGCTGAGATATTAAATCTTGCATTTTAAATCAAGACTAGCTCCGGTAAGTACTCTTGACTTATTTCCCTATACGGGCTTGGGATACGGTAAATTATTACCGCTTGGTCGGAAATGGGATCAATCGAATGCCGATTGTGGCTAGTAAATCCGCATATTCCGTTTTAATCAGTTTTGTTTGATAACTTAAACATCGGGGGTTAAATTACCATGTCCTGGATATCCTCGGCTCATTACCTTGGATAATGGCCACGACCTTAGCGCGGGGTGTAGGCATACACCTCACAGGCGCTTAAATGCAAATTACCCATGACGTTGGGGAACTCCTCTGTGTGTTCTAAGTGGTGTGTATTTAATCATGTCTCGGTCTCTGTACTGGGCCCTGTATGTATGGACAAACATGTGAATCTGTTAACAAGGTTACAAAGTAACTTTCCCAAGTTATAAAAGATTTGTGCCCTGTGCACTTAAATCTAATTTCTAAAATGTTTTCAAAATGAGTCAGTCGGGTGTATTTACCAGCGAAAGCTGACGTATTTTCAAAAAAGATTAAGCTTGCAGGTACAATACGAAATAGGCCGAAAGCTGCTCGATAGTGAATAAGAGGATCTTGCAAATCCTTAGATCTGCCTAAAGTCTGTTTTATATTCTTTCTTTGTACATTTATGATCCGCCTGTGGATCTTCTATTACGATCCTGTATATTATTTTGTATTTCAAACATTGGTTTGTAATAGTAATTTTACTCCAAGACTTCCGCTGTGCCGTGTTTAATTGACTATGATGTTATCAACTGACGTCACGATACTCCCCACCTCGGCCCACCGGTGCATGGATTTGGGTTGGAAATCCGGGGTGTGACAAATATCAGTAGGATATCAACTTATTTGCCCGTTTATGTTTTAAAATGAAACTACGCCTCATATGGGCATTTTAGTAATTTCATACCTTATAAAAGGAACTTGAATATAACTTAATGTTATAACCCAAGTATTCTGTAAAAATAACTTATTTATGATATAATATCAGTAGGATATTTATTATATGTGTAATTTATCTTTCATGACCAAACTATGCACCGAATGGGCATTTTGGTTATTTTACACATAGTTTATAAATTATTTGGGATTCTGAGTGTATATCATGTACCTATTGTAAAATATTTATAATAAGTTTTAAAATCAGTAGGTAACAAGTCTTGGTTTGTAAATATGGATTAAAACCATACTATGCGCCGAAACGACGCTTACGTCGTAAAATGACGATTTGTGTGATGTTTAAAGAAAAATGATGTTAAGGGCATGTTAATATGCCTTAGATATGTTATTTAATATAAACATATCAGTAGGTAAAATAAATACTTTGAAAAGATGTGATTAAAACTGTTTTATAAACCACAAGGGCTTTATCGTCATTTATCGACATAATACAAGTACTTGTTCATAAACTCAGCTTATAATCTTATTTGACATCCCAAACAATCCTACTTATAATATCACTGTCACACCCCGACCCGCAGCGGAATAAGAGTCGGGGCATAATTGGGTTATCACCAAAGCTCATGATGTTTACTAATATGTTTCATATTTATTAAATTCCAATTACATCTCAATTGTTCAAGTCAAATTCATACAATACAGGGAAAGGAAAATTTAAATAAAACAATCCAAAGTCTAAACTGGTTTATTCTTCTAGGCCGTCCTATATGTTTCTTGCTTCAACTTGATCACCTGTATCATGTGTAAAAATGGGGGATTTTGGGTCAATAAAAGTTGGCGAGTGAACCTTGTTAGAAAATATTTATTATTGATTTCTTGTTATATTTAATATGGAAAAATTGTGCACTAATCATATGTAAGCAAATGTAGATAAACATACAATAACAAAAACAATAACAATAACAATCCAACTTGCATGAGTATATAACATGAATGATAATGTATATGTTGGCAACGTCACGTTCACGCTCATAGGTAATGGGGAACGGGCGGCCTATGATGATTTATGTGCGATCAAGGCTCAATCAAACGGAGCCGATCGTATGTTGGCAACGCCTCTGTGACATCCCGGTTTTTCGGATAACTTAAACGCACTACTTCACGGTTATTAATTCGGAGACTTGAATTTGCACCCTCGAAATAGTTACGATAATTTAGCGAACTTGTCATATTAATTACGTGCTATGTGTATAAACGTTTGCGAGTTGGTGAATAGGTGATGTTCGGTTACGTGATTTGTTTTAGTTACGAAATATATATATAATAAATATATAAATGAATCGAGCCGAACCGCGACACGAGCCGGCCTCTTTTCTTGCGATTCAAGGAACCAAACTTGGGGATCAAGTCTTAAACCCAAACCAACCCACCCAAACCCTTCGGCCGCGAGCACATACCCAACCGCAACCCTTCCCTTTTCCCTTGCATCCCTTGCGCCTATATATACAAACACACATGCATGCTTTCTTCACAAAACAAAAACACAAAAACCCTAGTGAGAAATCAGCCGACGGCAGCCTTTTCCTTCATCATCTCGATCGCGATCAGCCCCTACATCTCTTCTCGGTCGCAAACAAGCCTCCCTTCTCGGTCGCGATCTACCTTCAAGCCGAATCCATTCCCATCCAAGTCTCGGCTCATTAATCTTGTTATTAAAGGTTAGGATTTATCATTATTACAAGATCATATTCGGATACATGTGTTTGAATGTAGTGATTGTGTTGTTTTCGGATTGATTATGCTAGTTTGAAAGCTTGGTGTTTTCGGAAACCATGTAACATAGGCTGCGTTTTGATCGATAAAAACTAGAGATTATGATTAGGGTTTGCATGGATATGATATATATAATGATATATGATTGGAAAAATCTGTTCTTGATCGCATACGTTCAATATATAAACGGTTTAAGCGAGTCAGTTGTGATAAAGTGCTGAATCAGGCTGCTGAATGATGGTTACAGCCGACTTCAACTGGCTGTAACTTGGTCATTAGTTGTCGAAAAACGGATTTTCTGAAGTCTAAAACGTAAAGTTTGAAATAACGAATCTAATGGCACTGGATTCATATTTTTCTGAAATCGTTTGATATTTTTAAGTGGCCAATTAAGTCCAGTAACTAAAGCTGTGAAAATCCTGAAATTTTGTTAGTTGTTTATCGAGTTGGATTTAATAATTTGTAGGGAGTCGAATCATGAAATTTGTACAGAAACTAGGTATGGAAATTTCCTGGCAACTCCCACTGGAATTTTGTTAATTGGACGAACAGTGATTTTTAAATAAATTCTTCTGTGGACTGCAGTTAGAAAGTGACGAATCTGACTGTAGCCTAGTATATTAATATTTATGGATAATTGGTAAAGTATTAGGACTTGAAAAACTTATATAAATTTATACAGTGTAGTTGTCACTTGCCGTAAAATAATTGGAATTTTTGGAACGTTGGAACTATTATATAAAAATCCTAGAAAACAGCCGAATTATGAGTATGTAAGCTGAAACTTGATAACTTGTGAATGTGTGCACCAAAGTGTTGCATGGATTGGATTATGTTCATGATAAATTGTTTTGATTACTATGTTCACATGAGGATATTTGCATGCATGTTTGAATGTTAGGAATTTTGATTGTGTGTATCACTTTGTGCGTAAATTATGTGTAGAATTTGTATTGGTGTGTTCACACACTAACTTGAAATCAATTGGTTTATTAGGACGCAATTAGCGGTCCCATCAATTGCAACTTCTGTGTTACACTAACCGAGCAACTAAAGGTGAGTTCACGGCCCCTAATTTTATCCGGTTTTAAACAACAGGGGGAGAAACATGTATACACTCTTCAACTCAATCTCTTTACGTTATACGAAATCAACGTCACATAACTATTCGGTAACTAAGTTAATGTTAATGTAACGTTATGGTCACTAAGCAGCTATATCACATAAGTCCTCGACAATCTCTCGGATCGTTAGTATTGGGTTTAAATAGCGGGGAAATTATAAGTAGTACTACTGGGCCCGACAAGCCCCATCCGAGCTAGTCGCGTTAGCCGACCAGGTATGGTCAACGGGTGAATAATTTGGCCTAACTTCGCCATGGTCAGTGATAGGCCTGGCAACACGGAGGCACAACAGTCAGCTTCGATCGACAATGTTTACGTGACATAACTTTAGGCTAGCTACCTATATATGTTAACATTGAACTTAATTACGAATCAACAATATTATTCCGGGTTAGGAATAATGGAACCATCAACAATATTATTCCGGGTTAGGAATAATGGAACCATCAGCAATATTATCCCAGGTTAGGGATAATGGAACCAACAACGTTATTATTCCGGGTTAGGAATAATGGAACTATCGGTATTATTCCGGGTAAGGAATAATGGAACTATCAGTATTATTCCGGGTTGGGAATAATGGAACTAAATCGTTATCCCGGGTTAGGGATAACGGGGGAAACTAACTCATAACCGAACAAACGAATTTATGAAAACCTGTGAACTCACTCATCTTTAATGTTGACACTTGTTTCTTTACATGTTTCTCAGGACGCTAGGAGCTCTAGGTGCACTCACTTGCATTGATCAAGACATCTTTTATCGAGTCTCATTTACAAACATTGTTTTGGGTTTTTCTTTGGTTTTGGCGTTTATTTTGGCGTCCGTTCCGTTACTTTACTTTATGCTTCCGCTCAACTTTAAAAACTAATGCTTCCGCTAAACATTGGTAACTAACTAAGACAATATAAAATCTACGACGAATGGTTAAACAAATGATTTTTGGAAAACGTATTATCAAACCATATAGAGTCGTTCGACGTACTAGTGCTTCAGATTCTGGTTTGTTCACACGCCTCGCGGTAAAACTCCGCAAGTGGAAATTGAGGGTGTGACAGCCTCGTTCACGCTCATAGGTAATGGGGAACGGCTCACGCTCATAGGTAATGGGGAGCGGCGGCCTATGATGATGTATGTACTGAAAATGATAAATTTAATCTAAACATTAACCACACAAACAGTTGATACATATTGAATACACATTTGATCATGGATACAATGGATGCACAAGCGTTTAAATGTAATAAATAATAAGACACATGATACACCCCAAAAAGTGATTAAAACAGGGAATTGGTAGAGATTCACTCACATTGGGTGCGTTCGTTTGATGATGATGAATACGCACGAGTTTAGAGGGTTGATCGACGAGGAATAACTAACCTAAATAACAACGAAAAGGTACGGTAAATATGTGGATTTTATTAACAATTTAATAGGGTTTTTATATTTATTTTTGTGAGTTTAAGGTTATTTCCTAACCTTAAAAACATTATTTTTAAGTATTTTTAATTGATTTTTAAATTAAATAAATAAATAAAAATATAAAAAAATATTGACTTTTTGGGTTGACCGTTGACCATTGACTTTGACTGTTGACTGTTGACCGGTTCGGTCGTGTATATGTATGCGCTGGGTGAGGCTCGAACCCGAGACCTCCCGTACGCGTGCACGCAGCTCTACCAACTGAGCTACGTGTCTAACCCGAAATACTTCTGTTTTTTATTTATATTTATACACTATTTAATTTAATCAGAAATCATTTATATTTAAAAAGGATTTAATTATATCGGACCGGTGCACACAACAGGTCTCGAACCCGGGACCTGTGGTTTAGTGTTGCACACAGTCCACCGCTGGACTGTGTGTCTAACCTGGTTAATATACTGATTTTTATTATACTTAACATCTTACCGCGAGTTGATCCGGTTCGTTTTAAAAAGAACATTTTTATTTCAGAGAGTGAGGTTGCGTCAGGGATCGAACTCGAGACGTGTGTTAATTGTTTGCACACAGTCCACCGCTGGACTGTTTGTCTAACCCGTTTATATAACTTGTTTTAATTAATCTTATAAACATCGTCGACTTCGTCTTCTTCGCTCAAAGACTCAGACGACGATTATTCAACTGTTCTTGATTGAGTCGTTCATCGAACATATTACTGGTTGAAATGTAATGAATAAAATGAGTTAAGGAATCGAATGTACCGATCAGACTGTATTTTCTCAGAATTCCGGCAATGGACGTCGGCTCTGATTTGTGTATTCCGTCTGATTGAATCAATTAACAGTTTTGTTCGATTAGTTATGAAATTGGGGTACTAAACAAGGATTAACAGAAGGTTTGAATGATTATACCGATTCACACGTGAGTTTGGAAATTCCAGAGGTTTTCCGGCGAGAGCAGAATATTCCGGCTACGTCGTCTGGGATTGATTCTGGTTGATGGATTGAAGTTAGTAATAGTCTAACAATGGATTGAAACCGAAAGAGTCAAGGTATTTACCGTTTTGACGAAAGTCTCGGTTTTCCGACGAAAGTCCGACGATTGCAGAAAATCTCCGGCGAGTGAAATTGATTCGAGAAATGGTGCGATTTTGAGCGAAATGATTTCCAGAGACTTGGGTGTGTATTTATAGGGAAGAATCACAATGAATTGGGTCTGATTTCAGTCTTGATTCATTGGTCAGCCTTTCTCCGGCGGTTATGACTGATGTCGCGGGATTAGACATCGGTTATAACCGATGTCGATTTTAATACATACGTTAAGTCAAAAGAAACCGTCGATAATTGGCGAAATCGTCGGATTTTCCGGCGATTGCGAAATGGGCGCGCTGTTGACTGAATTCAATTTCGAGTTTTATTATATGTATTATTTGTTTCGATATATCAACAAATAACACAAGTGGCGGAGTGGTGAGATATGTGCTTGTTAAATCTTTGAGGTTTCATCCGGCTGACCCGGGTTCGAAACCCGGCAGCCGGTTTTATTTTTTATATATTTCATTTTCACTTTTTATCAATTATAGTTTTTAAATTCTAAATTGTTTATTAATTATGTATTGTTTAAAATTAAAATAAATCATAAATACGCAACGAAATTTTATAACTTGATATTCGATTAATAAACGAAGCGGGTTTGGAAACCCGTTTTTCGACGGATGTTACAATCACATCAGTAGGAAACTCATTTTCAAGTTGGTTATCATGTAAACCTTATTTTATGCAAAAAGGGCATTTTGGTCAAAATGGCATAATTACGGAACTTGTGCATAAACTCAGATTCTGATTATGATCATGTAATATAACCTCAGAGGCTTATGCTACATTATATTACGATTATAATGCAACTTTAGTTCAGTAGTTAACTAATCTAAATCGGGTCAGAATCGAAAGTAAAAGCAAAAGTCAAACTTCGCGACTTTCGGTTGCGAACCGACCCTAGAACTGAAATTGACGAGCCGAACATGTTCTTACATGTTCTAATAATTATTACCAACTTGTTTAAGTGTCAAAACAGGTTTCATAACATATATAAGATCAAATTATAACATTTCCGAAAAATGGCCAGTTTGACTTTTTAAATATTAACTGTGACCCGTCAATTGGTCTAGCAAACGTGATCCTCAAGAGGTGCCCTTTATAGGGACTAACACCTACCTTATTACGATCACTTAGCCATGTTCGTTATGAACAATGGCTGGACCATAATGGTCTTAACCGAAAGTCAAGGCGTTTTCCGTAAAACACTTGACTTTTGGTTATAAAAGGTTATAAACGGAAATGCAAGAGAAAGGAACACTTACAAGTGGTTCCTAGGATGCAATAGAACTAAGTTGGATGCTCCTTTCAGTTAGGAACTTTCAGAGGAGGGAGATAGAGTTGTGAATGAGAAAGGTGCAAGTTCAAAGGATGAACCTTTGCACCTATTTATAGTTGAAGAGCTTGAAGGAGGTGATGCCAGGTGCTAAGGGGTGTAAGGGGGAGCTTACAGGTGTCCTAAAACGTGGCATAGCTGTTTGGAAGACCATGGTTTCAATTTAATGGTTTTTGGCAACATGTGTGGAGGCCAAGGCAATTTTTCTGCAGATGCAGCCTTCTGGCGGGCCGCGAGAGGCACAGGCCTTGCCTCTCGCACCCCGCGAGCACCCCTAGGCCAATTTCAAAGTTTGACACTTTAAGCCCCTTAACTTATAAAACCTTCTAAAACACCTTTTTAGCATATTTAGCCCTCCATAACCAATATTTGGCATACCCGGGAGTAGCCCGGACATTATCGAGCTCTCGATTAGCTAAAAGGTCATTCAGAGGTATAAATTAACATGTTGACACTTTTAAACCCTTCATTATCCAACTTTCACATATTTACAGATTTAATCCCTCTCGTCCAACAAATGGGAATATGAGAGTTAGGACTTCGTAAAGGATCACTCAGAGGCCCACTGTAAGCATGTTGACTCCAATGTCACTCAAAGGTTGGGCATGTTGACATATCAGTCACTCATAGGCCAAGTTTAAGCATGTTGACATATCAATCACTCAAAGGCTAATGATTAAGCATGTTGACGTATCAGTCACTCAGAGGCTGTTGTTTAAGCATGTTGACATATCAGTCACTCAGAGGCTTACGTTTATGCATGTTGACATCAAACAGTCACTCAACAGCTCAGTTTGAGCATGTTGACACCTTTAGTGTAACATCCGTCGAAAAAACGGGTTTTCAAAACCCGCTTCGTTTATTAATCAAACAATCAGTTTTAAATTTTTGTTGTTATTTATGATTTATTTTATTTTTAAACGATACATAATTAATAAACAAATTAGGATTTAAAAACAAAAATTGTTAAAAAGTAAAAATAAGAAAATTAAAAATAAAACAAGGTTGCCGGGATTCGAACCCGGGTCAGCCTATGACTTAACTCTCATTCACCGAACCACTCCGCCACTTGTGTTCTTTAGTAATGTATCAAAACAGTTAATTCAAATATCAAAATCCCGATTTCAAATCAGGCAACTGACGCGCCCAATTCGCAGTCGTCGGAAATCCCGACAATTTCGCCCTACACTGTCGGTTTCTTGTGACTTAACGCGTATAATAACTATTACATCGGTTATACCGATGTTCAGTCCGCGACATCAGTCATAACCGCCGGAAAAATTATTGACCCACGAATCAAGTCGGAAATCAGACCCAATTCATCGATGTTCTTCCCTATAAATGCACCCACAAGTCTCTGGTAGCATTTTCGCTCAAAATCGCACCTTTTCTCAAAGCAATTTCACTCGTCGGAAATATCCTGCCATCACCGGACTTTCGCCGGAAAACCGAGACTCACCTCAAAACGGTAAATATCTCGACTCTTTCTGTTTCAATCCGTTGTTAGACTGTTACTAACTTCAATCCAACCATCAGAATCAATCCCAGACGACGTAGCCGGAATATTCAGCTCTCGCCAGAAAACCTCTGAAATTTCTGATATCGCGCTGTGAATCGGTATAACCCTTCAAACTCCTGTTAATCCTTGTTTAAGTACCTCAATTTGATAACTAATCGAACAGAACTGTTAATTGATTCTAACAGCCGAAGTTCACAAACAGAGCCGACGAATCTTTGCCGGAGTTCTGTGAAAGACACTGCTCGGTACATCCTTTCCCCCAAACTCTCTCCGTTCATTACTTTTCAATTACTTACAATGCTTGTTAATCGAATTAGACATGAAGCAGTAGAATTGTCATTTTCTGTGTTCTTGAGCGAAGAAGACGAAGTTGGTTATGTTATAAGTTTAATTAAAATTAGTATTATGAACGGGTTAGACACACAGTCCAGCGGTGGACTGTGTGCAAACAATTACATACACGACGCGAGTTCGATTCTTATCACAACCTTAACCTCTGTAATAAAAAATGTTTTTTTTAGAAACCGAACCGGGTTAACTCAGTAAGATGTTAAGTAGAATAAAAACCGGAATATTAACCAGGTTAGACACACAGTCCAGTGGTGGACTGTGTGCACGTTAACCCACAGGTCCCGGGTTCGAGACCTGTTGTCAGCACCGGTTCGATACATTTAAAAACCTTTTTAAAAAAAATATAATTTCTGAATAAATCTAAATAGTATATAAGTATAATTAAAAACAGAATTATTTCGGGTTAGACACGTAGCTCAGTTGGTAGAGCTGCGTGCACACGTACGGGAGGTCACGGGTTCGAGTCTCACCCAGTGCACATATATAAGCGACCGGACCGGTCAACGGTCAACGGTCAACGGTCAAAAGTCAATATTTTTTTATTATTTTTATTTATTTATTTAATTTAAAAATCAATTAAAATACATAAAAATAACGCTTTTAAAGTTAGAAAATAGCCTTAAACTCAAAAAAATATATCCAAAAATCCTATTAAAATACTTAATAAAATCCACATACTTACCGTACCTTTTCGTTATTAATTAGGTTAGTTATCCCTCGTTGATCAATCCTCTAAACTCGTGCGCATTCAACATCTTCAAGCAAACACACCCAATGTGAGTGAATCTCTACCAATTCCCCGTTTTAATCACATTTTGGGGTGTATCATGTGTCGCTATTTATTTATTATAATTAAACACTTGTGCATCCATCATGTTCATGATCAAATGTGTATCCAATATGTATCAGTTGTTTGTATGGTTGATGTTTAGATTTAATTTATCATTTTCAGTACATACATTACATAGGCCGCCGCTCCCCATTACATAGGTCAGCCTATGACTTAACTCTCATTCACCGAACCACTCCGCCACTTGTGTTTTTTAGTAATGTATCAAAACAATTAATTCAAATATCAAAATCCCGATTTCAAATCAGGCAACTGACGCGCCCAATTCGCAGTCGTCGGAAATCCCGACGATTTCGCCCTACACTGTCGGTTTCTTGTGACTTAACGCGTATAATAACTATTACATCGGTTATAACCGATGTCCAGTCTGCGACATCAGTCATAACCGCCGAAAAAATTATTGACCCACGAATCAAGTCGGAAATCAGACCCAATTCATCGATGTTCTTCCCTATAAATGCACCCACAAGTCTCTGGTAGCATTTTCGCTCAAAATCGCACCTTTTCTCAAAGCAATTTCACTCGCCGGAAATATCCTGCCATCACCGGACTTTCGCCGGAAAACCGAGACTCACCTCAAAACGGTAAATATCTCGACTCTTTCTGTTTCAATCCGTTGTTAGACTGTTACTAACTTCAATCCAACCATCAGAATCAATCCCAGACGACGTCCGGAATATTCAGCTCTCGCTGGAAAACCTCTGAAATTTCTGATATCGCGTTGTGAATCGGTATAACCCTTCAAACTCCTGTTAATCCTTGTTTAAGTACCTTAATTTCATAACTAATCGAACAGAACTGTTAATTGATTCTAACAGCCGAAGTTCACAAACAGAGCCGACGAATCTTTGCCGGAGTTCTGTGAAAGACACTGATCGGTACATCCTTTCCCCCAAACTCTCTCCGTTCATTAATTTTCAATTACTTACAATGCTTGTTAATCGAATTAGACATGAAACAGTAGAATTGTCATTTTCTGTGTTCTTGAGCGAAGAAGACGAAGTTGGTTATGTTATAAGTTTAATTAAAATTAGTATTATGAACGGGTTGGACACACAGTCCAGCGGTGGACTGTGTGCAAACAATTACATACACGACGCGAGTTCGATTCTTATCACAACCTTAACCTCTATAATAAAAAATGTTTTTTTAGAAACCGAACCGTTTAACTCAGTAAGATGTTAAGTATAATAAAAACCGGAATATTAACCAGGTTAGACACACAGTCCAGCGGTGGACTGTGTGCACGTTAACCCATAGGTCCCAGGTTCGAGACCTGTTGTCAGCACCGGTTCGATACTTTTAAAAACCTTTTTAAAAAAAATATAATTTCTGGATAAACCTAAATAGTATATAAGTATAATTAAAAACAGAATTATTTCGGGTTAGACACGTAGCTCAGTTGGTAGAGCTGCGTGCACACGTACGGGAGGTCACGGGTTCGAGTCTCACCGAGCGCACATATATAAGCGACCGGACCGGTCAACGGTCAACGGTCAACGGTCATGGTCAACGGTCAAAAGTAAATATTTTTTTATTATTTTTATTTATTTATTTATTTAATTTAAAAATCAATTAAAAATACATAAAAATAACGTTTTTAAAGTTAGAAAATAGCCTTAAACTCACAAAAATATATCTAAAAATCCTATTAAAATAGTTAATAAAATCCACATACTTACCGTACCTTTTCGTTATTAATTAGGTTAGTTATCCCTCGTCGATCAATCCTCTAAACTCGTGCGCATTCAACATCTTCAAGCAAACGCACCCAATGTGAGTGAATCTCTACCAATTCCCCGTTTTAATCACATTTTGGGGTGTATCATGTGTCGCTATTTATTTATTATAATTAAACACTTGTGCATCCATCATGTTCATGATCAAATGTGTATCCAATATGTATCAGTTGTTTGTATGGTTGATGTTTAGATTAATTTATCATTTTCAGTACATACATTACATAGGCCGCCGCTCCCCATTACCTATGAGCGTGAGCTGTTCCCCATTACCTATGAGCGTGAACCAGGCGTTGCCAACATAAGATCGGCTCCGTTTGATTGAGCCTTGATCTCACATACATTAGCATAGGCCGTCCGTTCCCCATTACCTATGAGCATGAACGGGACGTTGCCAACATATACATTGTCATTCTTATTATATTCTTAAGCAAGGTGGTTTGTGATCGTTATGTTTACAGAAATTTGTTCATATATGATTATTGCACAATTTTCCTATAATAATTACAATAATGAATCAATAACAAATGTTTTTAACAAGGTTCATTCGCCAACTTTTGTTGACCCAAAATTCCCCATTTTTACACATGATACAGGTGATCAAGTTGAAGTAAGAAACATATAGGGCGGCCTAGAAGAATAAACCAGTTTAGATTTTGGATTGTTTTAGTTAATTTTTCCTTTCCTTGTATTGTATGAATTTGACTTGGAACTTTGAGATGTAATTTGAATTTAATAAATATGAAACATATTAGTAAACATCATGAGCTTTGGTGATAACCCAATTATGCCCCGACTCTTATTCCGCTGCGGGTCGGGGTGTGACATTTAGTCCCTATTAGTATTTAATAGACTAAATTAAAATTACAACACGTGTCATTATACTATTGGATACGATTTTACGAGGTGTTACATAAGGTGTGTAAGCTAGTTAAGTCATTGTATGGCTTAAAGCAAGCACCCAAATAGTGGCATCAAAAGTTTGATGATGTGGTTTTGTCTAATGGTTTTGTATTAAACCAAGCGGACAAGTGTGTATATAGCAAATTTGATGACTCTAGGAAAGGAGTCATAATTTGTCTATATGTAGATGACGTGTTGATCTTCGCTACTGACCAAGATCAAGTTGATAAAACAAAGAATTTTTGTCATCTTGTTTTGACATGAAAGACATGGGGGAGGCGGAAGTGATCCTTGGTATAAGGATCAAAAGGGAGAACAATGGCATATTGATCTTTCAATGTCATTATATTGAGAAGATATTGAAAAATTTCCTTTTCATGATAGTTCTCCGATTAGCACTCAAATGGATCCTGCTTTTAAGCTCTCACCTAATGAAGGTGTAGCAATAAGCCAACTTGAATATTCATGGGCCATTGGATCTCTCATGTATACTATGATTAGCACTAGATAGATATAGCTTATGCTGTTGGAAAGCTTAGTAGGTATACTAGCAATCCAGGTGCAAGTCATTGGCAAACAATGAATCGAGTATTTAGGTACTTGAAAGGAACCATGAAATATGGTTTGACTTACACTGGATTTCCTTCAGTTTTAGAAGGTTATTCAGATGCAAGATGGATTAACAATAGGGAAGATCATTCTTCCACGAGTGGATGGACCTTTCTGCTTGGAGGAGGTGCCATATCTTGGGCATCTAAGAATCAGACTTGTATAACTGATTCAACAATGGAGTCTGAGTTTGTAGCATTAGCCGCAGCTGGCAAAGAAGCTGAGTGGCTAAGAAACTTGATTTATGAGATTCCATTGTGGCTCAAACCTATATCACCAATATCTATTAGATGTGATAGTGCTGCTACATTGGCTAAGGCCTATAGGCAAGTGTATAATGGGAAGTCTAGACACTTAGGTGTTAGACACAACATGATTCGTGAGCTTATCATGCATGGGTGATACGGTGGAGTTTGTGAGAACTCAACATAATTAACCGACCATTTAACCAAAGAGTTATATAGAGATCTTGTGCACAAGGCGGTTGTAGGGATGGGATTAAAGTCCACATGAGATTTCTCGTGTGAAGATACCCAATTCCCACCTATATGATGTTAGGTGTTAAATTCAATGTGGAAAGCTTAACATCTAGAAATTGGAATACATTAGTAGCATCATCCCAAGTTATGTGTTCAGACCTGCAAGTTAAAGGAGGTTGAAGGTTTTCTTTTTAATAGTTCTTTGAAAAATTGCAGGTGCAAGAATAAAGTGCTACATATATGAGCATGAAGTTTAGCCGCTTCAAAAAGATAGGACTTGGCTTTGATATGTTCATTGAAGGATGGGACACAGGCTAATAAAAATAGTGTCAAGAAAGAACATAAAAGTATGTAAACTTGTGTGTATATTATCTTCATGTATTCACTGAATAGAAAGGGTTCAATCCTTAGCGACACCCCTATATTCAAATATTTGGAATGTGTAATATACTAATGTGAAATTCAATCGTCGCGACATTTCATTTATGCATAAGTTTGATTGTTGTGAATTTGTTTAAGTTAATCAAGGATTACACTAAAATGGGGGGAGGTATGTTAGATATTTTAGTGTAATCGGGATTAACTTGGTGACCAAAGGGAATTATGATACACATCGAACAAGTTAGGAGGTGCGGGAGTGCACGCTTGTTCGAGTTGTTATAATTCCAAGTATTCGGGCTGAGCCACGAAAAAGGGAGTTCCAAGGGGGCAACACCCTAGGAGCAGGGTCCAAGGGGCAGAGCCCCTGGCTAGGGTCGAGCTGACCTGGAAATCATTCCCCGAAAATTCATTTTTCTGTGTTTTTTAGGTCATACGTTAGTTCAGACGAATTCCTAATACACACATACTGTTGTTCTAATTCTCGAAATCAGAGTTGTATCCGATTGAATTATTCGGTAGAACCACCGAAATAATTTGATCTGAGAGCGAATACACGCCTCTCTAATTATCCGGTTCTGAAATTCCCCAACATAATATACAATCTCTAAAGTTTCAAAATATTTAAATAAATTTTAATTTATCTTATGCTTCTCCGTCGATTTTAAATAAGTTTTATTTAAAAAGATTATATGTAAGTAACAAATAACGAAAGATAAACAGTATTATATCCGTTCATAATTTGCCATCCCTTGCTTCTCCATCCATTTTATATTTTAATTTCTATTACTATTTACAACCTAACTATTTTGTTTTACATAACACAAAAGATTATATATAAGTTTTAAGTATTTAAATAAAAATCAAAGTGTGACATGTCCTTACCATCATGATTGTCATGTGTTATGCTTGTTCTAATCTTCTTTTTTTTACATAACACAAAAGATTATATATGCATGTGCTTTTAAATCGATCATTTTGTATTAGCATGTTCAGTACTAAATTATTAAAGGAATTACGAGCAAAGTGCTAGATACAATCATATATTTATATAAAATTTATTATGGAAAAATTTATTATAATTTCAAAATGTTTTATACATTACAAATGAGTCTCTTTTTAATATGTTATTCTATCAACCTACTCATTAGGTGTGGTTAAAGTAACAATTATATTGATAAAGACATAAATGAAAGAAAATATAAGCAAACTATTAATTCCGGTCAAAAAACCGATACTATGGACTTAACCAAAATAAAGAATAAAGCCCAATAATCTAAAATAAAAATTAAACTATTAGAAAAAGGTTAATAATGCCTAATTTTGCGTGTTTTTTTTCTTCATTTCCACATATCTGCATATGAGTCTGTAGTTTGAGTTTAATACTTTACTTCCTTAGATATCCCTACCGCTACCTTTGGTTTCACATTATCATCGATTTAGAATGTTACTGATCTCATAATACCCTCCATCGTGAGATCACGATTGATGTAATTAGCTTCTTTGTCATTGTTCTCTTCAAAGTTATGAACATTTAAAAAAGATGGTAGAAGTTTCATGTGATTTGCATGTGGGTATCTGAGTGTAAAACACACCAAAATTACATGTATACCCCTATGCTATCAAATCAACCATTAAAAATAAAATATATATATTATAAAAAGTCATTACGTTAACCTTATCCATCCAATATAATCTAATCCAATGGTCTACTTGGCTTCTTATCCTTCATAGACACAATGGACTTTGTAGACTAAACTTATCATATGTATATATGTTGAATATGTTGGATTTTTTTTACTTGAGAGGCTATCTAATAAGACTAAGAGTGTTCTTGATCTTAGCAGATACCCGAAAGCTAGGAGTTGAGGAATCTAGAACCATAAACAGCCATATACTTGTATCAACAAGTGGCGCCCACCATGAGGTTGTGTTGCTTAGAATAATAAATCTTTGTGCTTTATCATCTGTTCTCTAAATTTTCCTCCTTCAAAATGGCTTGAAAAGATGTCCCTCCCAACTCTTCTATAAGCATCAATTAGTTTGCTTCTAGTAACCCTTCGGTAGACAAAGCAGACTGCAGTTCACCGGACCCAACATCGTCGCCCTTCGGGGGAGATGATCTTCCCCCCTAAGGATGACACCCTACTCCTAATCAGAAAAATGGAGATGACACCCAAGGGAGTTAGGAAATTTTTTTCTTAAGTTAAAGGAGTTGCTGAATGGTTATGTTAGAGAAGAACACTCAAAAGGAGTTAGAGTCAGGCTCGCCTACGAGGAGGAACATGAGATAATTTTCTTCCCTATGATTGCCTCTTTGACCACAAGTACAGCTCCGACGACTACTCGTGGTGCCACTGGCCCAAAGTACAACCCATACCTGAACAGTAGAGGGAATTTTCACAGAAATGGTAAACTTGGTTGCTTCCATCTCTTTTTAGGCGGGGAAACAATAGCGACTCCTCTAACTTCTTTTGAAGAAGCTCCGAGGTCCTTACCCGTTGCTAGAAGTGCAACTACCTCTGTCCCTGTAGGACTAGTTGCCTAGTACCACCCGTATACACCCATCCTGGATTTATGTATCCAAACGTCATCCGCCTATAGATGGTTGCTTACATGATGCCTTATGTAACACCCTGTAAAATCGTGTCCAATAATATAGTGACACGTATTGTATTTTTATAATAGTCTATTGAAGCCTAATATGGACTAAAAGTGACAACATGCTCTAACTGAGCCTCTGAATGAATTTCTGATGTCAACATGCATAAACCTAGCCTCTGAACGACCATTAGTGTCGTCATGCATAAACTTGGCCTCTGAGTGACCGTTGTGTCAACATGCCTAGCCTCTGAGTCACATAAGAGTCAACATGCTTATACTGAGCCTCTGAGTGATCCCTTACGTAGTCCTAACTCTCATATGTCCCGTTTATTGGACGAGAGTGATTAAATGCATTATTATATGAAAGTTGGATAATGGAGGGACTAAAAGTCTCAACATGTTAATTTATACCTCTGAGTGACTTTTTAACGAACCGAGAGCTCGACAATGACCGGGAATAATCCCGGGTATGCCAAGTATTGGCTACTGAGGGCTAAAAATGCCAAAAAGGTGTTTAAAAAGGTTTTTAGAAGCTTTTTAAAGTTAAGGGGCTAAAGTGTCAAACTTTGAAACTGGCCATGGGGTGGTCGCGGGCCGCGAGAGACCTAGCCTGGGTCTCTCACGGGGCGCGAGAAGGGGTTTGCAGCAGAAAGTTTTTCTTGGCTGCTACATAAAGCTCCAAAACCATTAAAATCTAAACCATGGCTTCCCAAACTGCTATGCCACGTTTTGGGACACTTGTAAGCTTCCTCTTACACCCCTAAACACCTGGCTTCACCTCCTTTGAGTTCTCCAACTATAAATAGGTGCAAAGTTCACATTCCAACTTGCACCTTTCTCATTTATTCACTCTTCGCCCTCCTATGGAAGTTCCTAGCCAAAATGAGCATCCAACATAGTTCTTTTGCACCTTAGGAATCACTGGTAAGTGTTCCTTCTTTGTGCATTTTCGTTTATAGGCTTTTATAGCCAAAAGTCAAGCGTTTTATGAAAAACGCTTTGACTTTCGGCTAAGACCATTATGATCCAGCCATTGTTTGAAATGAACGTGGGTAAGTGATCATAATAAGGTAGGTGTTAATCCCTATAAAGGGAACCTCCTGAAGATCACGTTTGCTAGACTAATTGACGGGTCAAAGTTACGATATTAAAAAGTCAAACAAGTCATTTTTCAGAAAAATCATAAATTGATCCTTTATATGCTATGAAACCTGTTTTGACACTTAAACAAGTTGGTAATAATTATTAGAACATGTTCGGCTCGTCAATTTCAGTTCTACGGTCGGTTCGCAACCGAAAGTCGCGAAATTTGACTTCTTCTTTGACTTTCGATTCTGACCCGATTTAGATTAGTTACTTACTGATCTAAAGTTGCATTATGATCATAATATAATGTAGCATAACCCTCTGAGGTTATATTACATGATCATAATCAGAACCCAAGATTGTGCGCAAGTTCCATAATTATGCCATTCTTGACTAAAATGCCCTTTTTGTATAAAACAAGGTTTTAAATGGTATTGAACTTGAAAATGAGTTTATACTGATGTAATATCATAAGTAGGATTATTTGGGATATTAAACTAAGTTTTAAACTGAGTTTTCAAGCAAGTCATTAAACTATGTCGATAAATGACGCTTTTAACCCTTATGGCTTATAAAATGGTTTTAATCAAATCTATTCAAGGTAAAACATTTACCTACTTATATGTTATATTAAATAGCATATTTAAAACATTTTAATCTGACCTTAACATCAGTTTTCATAAATATCGTATAAAGACGTCATTTTACGACATAAGCGCCGTTTTGGCACATAGTATGGTTTTAAACCATATTATTGACCGATATCTACTGATTTTAAAACTTATTTTTAAACATATTTACAGTAGGTACATATCATAAACTCAGAATCCCAAATAATTTATAAACTATGTGTAATATGACCAAAATGTCTCTTCGGTGCATAGTTTGGTCATAAAAGATAAATTACACATATAAATGATATCCTACTGATATTATATCATAAATAAAATATTTTTCCATATACTCATGATTATAAACTTAAAATATGTTCAAAGTCCCTTTTATACGGTATGGAATTACCTAAATGCCCTTATAAGGCTTAGTTTCGTTTTAAAACCTTAACGGGCATAAAAGTTGATATCCTACTGATATCTTAACTTATTTAAAATATAATGGCATATAGAACTTGTCCATGACTTATCCGGTTACCCATTATCGCTTATAAGCATATGGTTGATTATACGTAACTAGTTTACAGAATTTAACCAAAACGGGTTTAACCTATTCATTTTAGTCTCAAAATCCAGAACTTTTATAGTTTACCCATATTATACAAGTCAAAGTACTTGTCGGGTTTAAACTACATTCTATCCGATCATCGTTTAATCAAGCGTTATACGTCTTGATCATGTACACTACTCGGTCTAAGTCTTTGACTTAGATAAAGACCGATAGTATTTAATTGGTTAGCTTATGCCATAATACAGACTAGAGCCTTGCCGGTAAATGCTATCTGCAGTTGGTACTTTTGTATACGACTGAGTTATTAAAATTTAAAAGAAGACTAGCTCAGGTAAATACTCTCGACTATTTTTCCCTATATGGGCTTGGGATACGGTAAATTATTACCGCTTGGTCCGAAATGGGGTCAATCGAATGCCCGTTTATGGCTAGTAAACCCGCATATTCCGTTTTAATCAGTTTTTTTGATAACTTAAACATCGGGAGTTAAATTACCGTGTCCTGGATATCCTCGGCTCAATACATTAGTTATTGGCCACGACCTTAGCGCGGGGTGTAGGCATACACCTGACAGATGCTCATATGCAAATTACCCAAGACATTGGGGAAAACTCCTTCGTGAGTTCTGTCACATCCCGACCCGCAGCGGAAATAAGAGTCGGGGCATAATTGGGTTATCACCAAAGCACATGACATTTACTATTATGTTTCATAATTAATGAAGTCAAAGTTACATTTTCAAACATCCAAACATGTTCATTCAATACAAAGGAAAATAACCAAACATAGCAATCCCAATACTAAATCGTTTTATTCTTCTAATCCAGGTCCTATGTGTTCCTAGCTGCTGCTGGTTCACCTGTATCATGTGTAAAATGGGAGTTTTTGGGTCAACATAAGTTGGCGAGTGAACCTTATTAGATAAACATTTGATAATGATTTTATGGTTAGTTTATCAAGGAAATATTGTGCATAATCATAAAAGAGCAATGTAAGTAATCAAGCATTGGCAAATAGCAGTTACAATTATAACACTTGATAGCATACATGAACATACCAATATCATACGATAACTAACATAAATGAACGGTGCGATCAAGGCTCAATCAAACGGAGCCGACCGTATTGCATGAACTGGAAATGTAAATTGAACTGTGCGATCAAGGCTCAATCAAACGGAGCCGATCGTATTGCATGAACTGAAATGTAAATTGAAATGACCGATCAAGGCTCAATCAAACGGAGCCGATCATTGCAGGCACGCCAGGTTCAACCACATAATAAAATGGGGAACAGGCTCAAACCTCATAATTAAATGGGGAGCGGCGGCCTCGGCAATTGCATGTACTGAAATAATAATTTGCACCCAATAATAACTACTTAACAGCAACAAACTAAATACACATGTCATGATATGATGTATGCACAATAGTTTAGTTATAATATGATATAAACAAAGACACATGATACACCCAAAAAACGTGATTAAAACGAGGAATTTGAAAGGTTCACTCACATTGGATGCGTTGAATTGGAGATGGTGAGATGCGCACGATTTAGATGAGCGAGTCGACGAGGAATACTAACCTAAATAAAAATGGAAAAATATATTAAGTGGATGGATGTTATTAAGGATTTTAATGAAATTTTTAGATATATTTTTATGAGTTTATGGCTATTTTCTATCTTTAAAAATGTTATTTTTAAGTATTTTTAATTGATTTTTAAAATTAAATTAAATAATTAAATATATAAATTTTTTTTTATTTTTTTTAGTGTTGACCGTTGACCGTTGACCGTTGACCGTTGACCGGTTCGGTCAGCGGTTAATTCTGCGCCGGGTGGGATTCGAACCGGCGACCTTCCGTTCGCGTGCATGTAGCTCTACCAACTGAGCTACGTGTCTAACCCGTTATAAACTCGGTTTTAATTATATTTATACTCTTATTTGAATTAACCGAAAATTCCTTTATTTACAAAAACGTTTTATTTCAATTGAACCGGTGCTCGTGACAAGATTCGAACGCGCGACGTGAAGTTAATGTTGCACACAGTCCACTGCTGGACTGTGTGTCTAACCCGGTTATATTCTTGGTTTTTATTATACTTAACAACTATCTGTTTTAAACCCGGTTTAGTTCTGGATTAAAAAGGAATGTTATTACACAAAGCGTGCGCGTAGCAAGGATCGAACTCGGGACGTGTATAGTCGTTGTTTGCACACAGTCCACCGCTGGACTGTGTGTCTAACCCGTTTATAATCCGGATTTTAATTACTCTTATGTCATTATTGAATTCATCTTCTTCATTACGAACACAGACCTTACTCAAACATCCGATTCGTGATTAATCTAGTTAATAAACATGATGACTAGCTTGAATGTACTAAACCGAACAGTTTGGGGAAAGAAGGTACCGAACAGGTTGTCTTCCTCAGAGAGTCCGGCGAGAATTTGACGGCTCTGTTTTTGAACCTTCGGCTGAGAGGGTCTATTAACAGAATTATGGGATTAGATATGAAATTGAACTAGTGTGTATTGATTATCAGTACGTTTGAATGTGCATACCGATATCTAACGTGTTTCCGGCAATTCCAGAAATTTTCCAGCGAACACAGAAAATCCAGCAAAGTCGTCTGTGGTTGATTTTGAGTGATGGGTTAATGTTAGTAAAGTTCTAACAATAGATTGAAATCGTAAAGGAGGAGTATTTTACCGGTTTGTGTTGAATACGGTTTTCCGGCGACTTTTGCAGAGAATTCCGGCGAACTGTTTTAGGTGCTCAGATGATTTGAAAATGCGACGAAAAGGAATTGGAGTGTTGTTGTGATAGTTCTGAATCGCGAGAATGGACTGAAACTTGAGTTATCCAGGGATTTGATGAACTTTCGGTTTCAAATACCGAAAATAATGAAGTTTTAAGTTCAATCAATTCTGACTTAATTAGAAACCGTCGAGCATCGGTTGTAACTGAAATTGTGAGGTAAACAATCGATTTGACGATTGGTTTGCTGATTACCGGTTTTCAGATGGCATCATCGGTTAAATCGAGTTTGTGTATAAGTTCCATTTGCTTTCCTAGTGTTAACAGAAAACACGTTGTGGCGGAGTGGTTTAGGGAATGGATGTTAAGTCGTTTGAGCGACTCAGCTGACCCGGGTTCGAGTCCCGGCAGCTTCAAATATTTTTTATTTGTTTTATTTTAACTTTTTATCAAATATAATTTTTATAGTTTAGTTTATTTATTAATTATGTATCGTTTTAACTCAAAATAACCATAAATAATTAATGCACTTTCATAACTTGGTACTTGATTACAAAACGGAGCGGGTTTTGGAGACCCGATTTTTACAAATGTTACAGTATCCCCTACTTTTAGGAATTTCGTCCCGAAATTTAAATAGTTGAAGTAGTAGGAAAAAGATGCGGGTATTTTTCACGCATTGAGTCTTCACGTTCCCAAGTAAACTCAGGTCCCCGTTTCGACTCCCAGCGTACCCTAACAATTGGAATGCGACTCTGTCGAAGACGCTTTTCTCCGAAGTCCATGATCTCCACTGGTCTTTCAATAAAATGCATGTATTCATCGATCTGAATATCTTCCAGCGGAATATGGAGGTTCTCATCAGCGAGGCACTTCTTCAAGTTCGACACGTGAAATGTGGGATGAATCCTGTCGAGTTCTTCCGGTAGGTCAAGCTTGTATGCTACAGGACCTACTCTTTCGAGTATCTTGAAAGGTCCTACGTAACGTGGTGTTAGCTTTCCCTTTTGACCAAAACGAACTACTCCCTTCCACGGTGATACTTTTAAAAGCACATGATCACCAATGTTAAACTCCAAGGGCTTCCGTCGTTTATCTGCGTAACTCTTTTGACGACTTTGAGCTGCTAAAAGATTGTTTCAAATTTGATGAATCTTATCTGTGGTTTCTTGGATCAATTCTGGACCAGTAATTTGTGCTTCCCCAATTTCGTGCCAACAAACAGGAGATCGGCACTTTCGACCATATAAAGCTTCAAAAGGTGCCATGCCGATGCTCGAATGATAACTGTTGTTGTACGAAAATTCAACTAACGGTAGGTGGGCGTCCCAATTTCCCTTGAAGTCTATGACACATGCTCTAAGCATATCCTCAAGAGTTTGAATGGTGCGCTCAGACTGTCCATCAGTTTGAGGGTGATAGGCGGTACTGAGATCTAATCGAGTGCCCATAGCGGATTGTACTGCTTGCCATGTTCGTGAGGTGAAACGACCATCACGATCTGAAATAATACTTAATGGTACCCCATGTCGGCTTACGATTTCGTTGATATAAATACGAGCAAGCTTTTCGTTCTTGAAATCTTCTCGAATAGGAATAAAGTGAGCTGATTTTGTAAGTCGGTCTATAATCACCCATATAGTGTCATACCCACCAGAAGTGCGAGGTAACCCGGTAATGAAATCCATGGTTATATTTTCCCACTTCCATACAGGTATTTCTGGTTGGACTAGAAGTCCTGAGGGTCTTTGGTGTTCAACCTTCACTTTAGAACATGTGAGGCACTTGGAAACAAAAATGGCAATATCTTTCTTCATTCCAGGCCACCAATAGGTGTACCGTAGGTCTTGATACATCTTATCGGCTACTGGGTGTATAGAATATCGCGTTTTATGAGCTTCATTCATGAGAGTTTCACGAAGATTGTTGTGGTTAGGAATCCAGATACGATCTAGGTAATACAGAATACCATCAGATTTAGTTTCAAGTTTTAGCTCGGCTCCACAGGACATCTCTTTTCGCACATCTTCTTCTGTTATCGAAACGTGTTGAGCTTCACGAATTTGATCTTTAATATCGGTTATAATTTGCGAACATAGAAGATGAATGGAGTTCGCATAACCCTTTCGACTAAGTGCATCAGCCACCACATTTGCTTTACCAGGGTGGTATCTAATTTCACAGTCGTAATCATTTAGGAGTTCAACCCATCTTCGTTGCCTCATATTCAACTCTTTTTGATTAAAGATATGTTGAAGACTCTTGTGGTCAGTGTATATTTCACACTTAGTACCATAGAGATAATGCCTCCATATCTTAAGAGCGAATACAACGGCTCCAAGTTCTAGGTCGTGAGTTGTGTAGTTCTTTTCATGTGTCTTGAGTTGCCTCGAGGCATAAGCTATGACTTTTCCTCTTTGCATGAGAACGCAACCTAATCCTTGCCCTGACGCGTCGCAATAGACTACAAAATCATCACAACCTTCAGGAAGAGTGAGGATTGGTGCATCACAAAGTTTTTGTTTAAGAGTTTGAAAAGCTTCTTCTTGCTTGGGTCCCCATACAAATGGTTTTCCCTTATGTGTTAAAGCCGTGAGTGGCACATCAATGCGAGAGAAGTTTGAAATGAACCGACGATAATAGCCAGCAAGTCCAAGAAAAGACCTTACTTCAGTTGGTGTACGTGGAGCTTGCCATTCTTGAACTGCTTTGATCTTTGAAGGGTCAACATGTATTCCTTTGTCATTGACTACATGCCCGAGGAATTGCACCTCTTTTAACCAGAATTCACATTTAGAGAACTTGGCATAAAGCTTTTCCTTTTCTAGAAGTGCAAGAACGAGTCGAAGATGACGCTCATGATCAGCTTTAGATTTTGTATAAATAAGAATATCGTCGATAAAGACTATAACAAATCGATCAAGGTACGGTTTGCAGACTCTGTTCATTAGGTCCATGAAGACAGCTGGTGCGTTGGTTAATCCAAACGGCATAACCATGAATTCCTAGTGGCCATAACGAGTTCGAAAAGCAGTCTTAGGGACGTCTTCTTCATGCACTCTAAGCTGATGATAGCCAGATCGAAGGTCGATTTTTGAAAAGCAACTGGCACCTTGTAGTTGGTCAAGAAGATCATCTATGCGAGGTAAAGGATAGCGATTTTTGATGGTTAACTTGTTGAGCTCTCTGTAGTCGATGCACATACGAAAAGATCCATCTTTCTTCTTTACAAAAAGGACAGGTGCACCCCAAGGCGATGAGCTGGGACGTATGAATCCCTTGTCAGTCAATTCTTGCAATTGACTGGCTAGCTCTTGCATTTCAGAGGGGGCTAACCTATAGGGAGATTTTGCAACTGGTGTAGCACCAGGTATAAGATCGATACGGAATTCGTCATCTCTGATTGGAGGAAGTCCTGAAATGTCGTCAGGAAAAACTTGTGGAAAATCTTTTACTACAGGAATATCTTCAAGTTTCTTCTCTGTGGTCCCCTTCTTGATGATATGGGCTAAAAACGCGACATAATTCTTGCGAAGGTATTTTTGAGCTTGAAGACAAGACATTAAGTTGAGCCCTTTCGACGAGGTTTCTCCAATGATTCGAAGAGTCTGACCGTTTGAAAGAGGAATACGAATAAATTTTTCACGACATACAACTTCCGCATGATGTTGACTGAGCCAATCCATACCGATTATGATGTCGAAACTTCCCAGCTTCATAGGAATAAGGTCGACTGAGAAATCATGGTCGTTTAAGGTGAGTGTACAATTGCGTAAAATAGAGTCTAATGAAACTGGTTTTCCGTCCGCAACTTCCACCGTTATGGATTCCGCGAGCTTATCCCGATTTTTGCTTAAGATAGGTTCAAATTCTAATGACACGAAACTTCTATCCGCACCAGTATCAAATAACATAGAGGCATATCTACCATTTATAAGAAACGTACCGTTGACCACATTGCCGTCAGCTCTGGCCTGGTTCGCGTTAATATTGAAAGCTCTTCCTCTAGCAGGTGGAGGAGCTTGGTTCGCTTGATTCACAGGGTTGGCTTGGGCCTGAGCATGAATAATATTAACCAGCCTTGGACATGTGTTTCTGAAATGACTTGGGTCGCGGCAATTGAACCAAGCCCGCATAGGTTGGCCCATAGGGTAATTGGGTTGATAATATGTTTGGGCTAAATGTTGGGTGGGTGGAAATGGTAGTTGTTGTTGTGCTTGACCCATTAACTGTTGGTGGGTTTGGGTTAAAGGTTGGTGGCGGTTTGTTCGTTGAAGCGTGCGGCAGTTTTGAACAGTATGTCCTGCGCGACCGCAGCCGGTGCAGTATTGGCAAGGATAATCAGGGGAGTGGTGATACTGACAACGGTTACATTTTGGTAATGGGCCTGTGTAGGGTCTTTTGTATGGTGCGGGTGAAGGAGTGACTTGAGTGATGGGTGCAACAGGAATAGGGGTGTTGGTTTGGGTGACTGCAAAATTCCTGGTGTTACGCTTCCTCTTGTTAGCAAACTTAGAGGAAGGAATGGGGTGGTTTGAGGTTTGTCCCTCAACAGGGGCTTTCTTCTTCTCTTCTTTGAACTTCCCATTCGAATTCGGTTTTCGGTCAGTTCAGTTGCCAATTCCATGGCAGCTTCGAGTGTTACCGGTGAAACGCTGAGAACCGAATCTTGAATTTTCGAGGGAAGTCCTCGAATATAATGTTCGATCAGACGATAGGTTGGAGTGAATAAGTTTGGAACCATTTGGTTCAACTCCAAGAACCTCTTGTTGTAAGTAGAGTGATCACCCTCTTTTTGCTTTAAGGCATGAAATTCATCCTCCAATTTCTTAATTTCACTTCTAGGACAGAAATGCCTAGTCATGATTTCCCTTAACTCCTCCCAAGTTAAGGCCATCGCATCTTCAGTTCTCCGCTTTCCTTTCTCAGTATTCCACCAAGTGAGAGCTACACCAAGTAGTCTCCCGGTGGCGTAACGAACCTTGTGATCTTCAGGACAATCGCAGTTTAAGAAAACGTTTTCCATCTCCTCGAACCAATGTAGGAGAGCAGTGACTCCCTCAGTCCCTTCGAATTTTGGAGGATCACAGGACTTAAAATGTTTGTAAGAGCATTTGATGGTAGGAGGGTTGGCGATGTTTTGGTCCTGTTGTTGAGGAGGGTTAGTAGAATTTGCAGCAAGGGCTTGTTGTACTTGTACCACGATGTCAGGCAATATCGTGGCCATTTGATTCGCGATATGCGTGGCCAAACGTTCCTGAGTCTTTCCCGATTTTTTTCCCCTTCGATGCTGTCTAGATGACATCTACAGGATCATAAAATGAGAAGATTGTGAGTTTATGGTGTCTTTTTAGGTATCATGTGTCTTTAAGAAAATGAAAATAACATAAATATCAATAATGCAACTACATCCATAGGATGTCTTGGGTTCGCTCATGTTGGGCCTCAAATGTCCCCCATACCTTCACCTACATAGTCATGTGGGCCCCCATGGCTATTGGCTTGGTAGGATTCACATTAGTATTGGCAATTTAACACTCGTATCCCCCGAATGCAAACCACAAAATATGTTCATGAGATGTTTGGTCGGAACGTGTCCAGGTGTAGACACGATGAACAACTCAAAGTGGGATTAGCTCACACGACGTTTGGTATAGCATGCTTTGGCCTAATAGGTACTTCGTACTCTCATCGTTAGTCCCCAGGTAGGCAAACTGGTCCTTTATTTTGGATTTATACGAATGCCAGCCTAGACAGGACGTTCCGACTACCGGTACTAGTACCCTTCCAGTTACTACATGCCCGTCATGAGAACTCACTTTGATGAGATTTGAAAACACGAAAATCATTGTAAAATCAATCATGATGTGGTGTGTGCTTTCATGGATGTGATATGTTATGATCATACGATTTCATGATAGGCATTATTTGATAATACATACTTATGAACATGCTTGTACAATATCAAATGTAACATTTAACATAAAACATATAAACATCATGAAATTTGGCATATAACACACAAAATTCTTATAAGTTTCTAATCGACTATAGTATAGGCTCTAAGGGTCTAATAACCTATCCTATATCCCTATAGTCATGGCTCTGATACCAGTCTGTCACACCCCGACCCGCAGCGGAAATAAGAGTCAGGGTATAATTGGGTTATCACCAAAGCACATGACATTTACTATTATGTTTCATAATTAATGAAGTCAAAGTTACATTTTCAAACATCCAAACATGTTCATTCAATACAAAGGAAAATAACCAAACAAAGCAATCCCAATACTAAATCGTTTTATTATTCTAATCCAGGTCCTATGTGTTCCTAGCTGCTGATGGTTCACCTGTATCATGTGTAAAATGGGAGTTTTTGGGTCAACATAAGTTGGCGAGTGAACCTTATTAGATAAACATTTGATAATGATTTTATGGTTAGTTTATCAAGGAAATATTGTGCATAATCATAAAAGAGCAATGTAAGTATTCAAGCATTGGCAAATAGCAGTTACAATTATAACACTTGATAGCATACATGAACATACCAATATCATACGATAACTAACATAAATGAACTATGCGATCAAGGCTCAATCAAACGGAGCCGATCATATTGCATGAACTGGAAATGTAAATTGAACTATGCGATCAAGGCTCAATCAAACGGAGCCGATCGTATTGCATGAACTGAAATGTAAATTGAAATGACCGATCAAGGCTCAATCAAACGGAGCCGATTGTTGCGGGCACGCCAGGTTCAACCACATAATAAAATGGGGAACAGGCTCAAACCTCATAATTAAATGGGGAGCGGCGGCCTCGGCAATTGCATGTACTGAAATAATAATTTGCACCCAATAATAACTACTTAACAGCAACAAACTAAATACACATGTCATGATATGATGTATGCACAATAGTTTAGTTATAATATGATATAAACAAAGACACATAATACACCCAAAAAACGTGATTAAAACGGGGAATTTGAAAGGTTCACTCACATTGGGTGCGTTGAATTGGAGATGGTGAGATGCGCACGATTTAGATGAGCGAGTCGACGAGGAATACTAACCTAAATAATAATGGAAAAATATATTAAGTGGATGGATGTTATTAAGGATTTTAATGAAATTTTTAGATATATTTTTATGAGTTTATGGCTATTTTCTATCTTTAAAAATGTTATTTTTAAGTATTTTTAATTGATTTTTAAAATTAAATTAAATAATTAAATATATAAAAAATATTATTTTTTTTAGTGTTGACTGTTGACCGGTTCGGTCAGCGGTTAATTCTGCGCCGGGTGGGATTCGAACCGGCGACCTTCCGTTCGCGTGCACGTAGCTCTACCAACTGAGCTACGTGTCTAACCCGTTATAAACTCGGTTTTAATTATATTTATACTCTTATTTGAATTAACCGAAAATTCCTTTATTTACAAAAACGTTTTATTTCAATTGAACCGGTGCTCGTGACAAGATTCGAACGCGCGACGTGAAGTTAATGTTGCACACAGTCCACCGCTGGACTGTGTGTCTAACCCGGTTATATTCTTGGTTTTTATTATACTTAACAACTATCTGTTTTAAACCCGGTTTAGTTCTGGATTAAAAAGGAATGTTATTACACAAAGCGTGCGCGTAGCAAGGATCGAACTCGGGACGTGTATAGTCGTTGTTTGCACACAGTCCACCGCTGGACTGTGTGTCTAACCCGTTTATAATCCGGATTTTAATTACTCTTATGTCATTATTGAATTCATCTTCTTCATTACGAACACAGACCTTACTCAAACATCCGATTCGTGATTAATCTAGTTAATAAACATGATGACTAGCTTGAATGTACTAAACCGAACAGTTTGGGGAAAGAAGGTACCGAACAGGTTGTCTTCCTCAGAGAGTCCGGCGAGAATTTGACGGCTCTGTTTTTGAACCTTCGGCTGAGAGGGTCTATTAACAGAATTATGGGATTAGATATGAAATTGAACTAGTGTGTATTGATTATCAGTACGTTTGAATGTGCATACCGATATCTAACGTGTTTCCGGCAATTCCAGAAATTTTCCGGCGAACACAGAAAATCCAGCAAAGTCGTCTGTGGTTGATTTTGAGTGATGGGTTAATGTTAGTAAAGTTCTAACAATAGATTGAAATCGTAAAGGAGGAGTATTTTACCGGTTTGTGTTGAATACGGTTTTCCGGCGACTTTTGCAGAGAATTCCGGCGAACTGTTTTAGGTGCTCAGATGATTTGAAAATGCGACGAAAAGGAATTGGAGTGTTGTTGTGATAGTTCTGAATCGCGAGAATGGACTGAAACTTGAGTTATCCAGGGATTTGATGAACTTTCGGTTTCAAATACCGAAAATAATGAAGTTTTAAGTTCAATCAATTCTGACTTAATTAGAAACCGTCGAGCATCGGTTGTAACTGAAATTGTGAGGTAAACAATCGATTTGACGATTGGTTTGCTGATTACCGGTTTTCAGATGGCATCATCGGTTAAATCGAGTTTGTGTATAAGTTCCATTTGCTTTCCTAGTGTTAACAGAAAACACGTTGTGGCGGAGTGGTTTAGGGAATGGATGTTAAGTCGTTTGAGCGACTCAGCTGACCCGGGTTCGAGTCCCGGCAGCTTCAAATATTTTTTATTTGTTTTATTTTAACTTTTTATCAAATATAATTTTTATAGTTTAGTTTATTTATTAATTATGTATCGTTTTAACTCAAAATAACCATAAATAATTAATGCACTTTCATAACTTGGTACTTGATTACAAAACGGAGCGGGTTTTGGAGACCCGATTTTTACAAATGTTACAAGTTTTAAGTGGTGTGTATTTAATCATGTCTCCTTTTCTGTACTGGGCCCTGTATGTATTGACAAACATGTGAATCTGATACAAGGTTCCAAAGTAACTTTCCCAAGTTAATAAAAGATTTTGTGCCGTTTTGCACTTAAAAATCATTTTTAAATATTTTCAAAGTGAGCCAGTTGGGTGTATTTACCAGCGAAAGCTGACGTATAGTCCAAAGACTAAATTGCAGGTACAATACGAAATAGGCCGGAAGCTGCTTGGTAGGGAATAAGAGGATCTTGCAAATCCTTAGATCTGCCCTAAAGTCTGTTTTGTATTCTTTCTTGTACATTTATGATCCGCCCGTGGATCTTCTATTACAAGCTTGTATATTATTTTGTATTTTCGAATATTGGATTTGTAATAATAATTTTACTCCAAGACTTCCGTTGTGACGTCTTTAATTGACTATGATGATTATCAACTGACATCACGATACTCCCCACCTGGTCCCACTGGTGTATGGATTTGGGTTGGAAATCCGGGGTGTGACAGGTTGGTATCAGAGCCAACGTTTGATAGAACTAAACACTAGCCTCTTGTGTTTAATCTGAAACTTACACGTGCACATTCCTTAGACTTCCGAGTCTAGGCATTGACCTAGGATTTTTCATTATTAAGTTATTAGTATTGTTTTTGAATTGATTTTTGACAGGAAAATGCCGCCACGTGTACGAGGACAAAGTGGGAGAGGAAAAGGTCTAATGAGGGGAGGACCATCGGGGCGTATTCCCCCTCAACCTCACAACTCAGATGCCTACCAAGAATCAGGAGATTCGTCTCCTTGGCAACCAGCTAGACGTTCTGTCTCTAATAGACACTCGCCCTTACATTCCCAAAATTCTTACCAATCTTACCACTCCAATCATTCGCACCATTCTCGACGTTCCCATTCTCATCACTCTTACCATGAAGAATTTAACCCTAACCATTACTTTAACACACCTCCAGCCGATCAAAATCAGTTGGACCAGCCAAACCCTATGGACGAGGACTCCGACCCGGAGATGCCGCCGTCGAGATCGAACGCGCATCCCATAGAAATATCAAGCGATTCGAACTCCTATGCTGGATCACCCTACCAAGGTCCTAATGAATGGTACCAATATTGGAACCAATTCACCTTTGCCCACACTCCTTCTCATCACTCTCAACCACCCCTAGTACAAGAAGATGTCCACATGGAACTGGTGGACCAACCTCAATCACCACCTGAACCACCAAGAAGAAAGCGTGGAGCACGTATTTCGGTACGTGCCGAATAAAGGTCGGGATCGCTGCCACCTTTGCCTAATTCCTACCCTACAATTTAAAAGGACCTACAAATGGGTGGACCCTCTAATGTTTCATCTATAGTGGAACCAACACCAACACCTGCTGTTCAACCACCATCGGGTTATACTAACCCAATCCCCACATATCCAGAAACGTCTGGATATGATCCTTTTAACCCGTCTACACCGATAGACTATCAAGCATGGTCGCAAGACCCCTATATGCAAGCAGTTATGCACAATGCACTTTACCCGTCTCCTTTCCCACCTACTTTTCCGTCGACTGGATATCCAACTTATGGGTACCAGTATCCGGCTATGCCACAACCACAACCTCCGCCACCACTTGAGACCATAAATGAGGCCTTAGAAAGAATGAAGGAAATGGAGAAGACGGAGAAGAAGACAAATAAGTTCTTCAAGAAACTCTCCAAGCTAGTTAAGGGAAAGAAGACGAGTGAAGTCTCTTTTATTATATATAGTCCCTGCGTGGAGATTGTTATTTCTTTAGTCCCTGCGTGGACATTTTATTTCTTTTAGTCCTTGCATGGACAATCAGTTTCTTTTATTTATTTCAAGTATTGTACTTTCTAATTATCATTAAATGAAATATTTTGGAATTATATATATATGTACTTATCCTCTTCAAGCGATCGTCTCGATTTTACTCAGAGTTTTTGATCAGCTATATAATTCCAAAAAGATCTTAATTATTTTGATTTGCCGAGTGGCACAGACCACATATTTGGCCAAATATATAAATGATAGTTAAGAACGAAAGGCTCTTCTAACATAATATTTAAGGGAAGTTATCATTCTATTTAGAGGTGGTGGACTAAGTTCAATCCTCCACGTCATTAAGGTCAATGCGACCAGGACTATTAATCAACCATTAAGGTCCTCTTATGCTAACATTCAAGTAATGTTCATACTCATGGTAGTGTGACTTGAGGAATCACACTAGCCTTCAAGGTAATGGACTATGCCCTAACCTTATATAACCCATGTGATCTGTCTGATCCCGGCTAAATATCACCAGTGCGGTGATGAATAAAACATCCATTAGTGATGTATTACCCTTTCGGATTATGATTAATTTTATATAGCCTATGTGATCTATTTGGTCCCGGCTAAATATCACCAGTACGGTGATAAATAAAACATCCATTAGTGATGTATTACCCTTTCGGGTTATGATTAATTTGATATAGCCAATGTGATCTATTTGGTCCCGGTTAAATATCACCAGTACGGTGATAAATAAAACATTCATTAGTGATGTATTATCCTTTCGGGTTATGATTAATTTTATATAGCCTATGTGATCTATTTGATCCTGGCTAAATGTCACAAGTGCGGTGATGAATAAAACATCCATTAGTGATGTATTACCCTTTCGGGTATGATTTATTTTATATATAGCCTATGTGATCTATTTGGTCCCGGCTAAATGTCACAAGTGCGGTGATAAATAAAACGACCATTAGTAATGTATTGCCCATGTGGCTATGATTATTTATATAGCCCATGTGATCTATTTGATCCCGGCTAATAACACCAGTACGATGATAAATAAAACATCCATTAGTGATGTAATGCCTATGTGCCATGTTTTAAGTGTCCTTTGTGACAAGCCTATGTGCTATACAATTGTCAAATATGACAATGACAGTTGTGACATTACGATCCCCTGTCTAGTAATATATGGACCTTGTCTAGATCGTAAATTGCCTATAATGGTCCTATTAAGACCTAGGCCAAATATAGATACTTTAAACCTAAGAGTTGTGATGTTATTCACACTAGCATGATTAGGAGATGGATTTTTATATCCAATGTTTAAAGCTGAAATGATTGGTATACCATGGATAAGGCAAATTTTATTTGGTATATTGAACCAAAGATTTGAAGAATGGCTAATTCAAATGAGGCAAAAGTAGCCATCGGAACGTCAACTCTAAGGACGCCAAAAATGTAGCCATAGATAATAATGATTTCCAAGCGCGTATTGATGCGGCTGTGGAAAAAGCCATGGGTAAGACCATAGAAAAGCTAAGAGAGTCGAGTGCTACTCGCTCTAAACCACTGTCGATTACCCCATCCTCAGCTTATAAAGAGAGCTCTGTTCACTCATCAAATGCGAAGAATGAACCTAAGAGGATAGACTATGCTGATAAGTCCCGTTCTTCTAAGGACGGATGCACCTACAAGTACTTTGTCTCCTATAAAACCTAAGACTTTAATGGGGGAAAAAGGAGCTGTAGAATCCCTAAAGTGGCTGGACGAGACGTAGACCATCGTAGATATCAGCGGCTGTGCTGAAAAGGATGTGGTCAAGTATGTATCACAATCCTTCAAGGGTGATGCCCTAATTTGGTGGAAAGCCATGATTCAGTCCACAGGTAAAGTATACCTGTATAATCTGGGATGGTCTAAGTTTATGGACCTTATTAAGGAAACCTACTGCCCACCCCATGAGGTGGAGAAAATAGAGACATACTTCTTGTCTCTATCAATGAAAAACCTAGACTGTCGGAATTATGTTTCCAATTTCAATTCCCTATCTAGGTTAGTATCCTACCTAATCACCCCTGAATCCAAACGCGTTGCGCATTTTGTCAATGTATTAGCGCCCGAGATTAAGGGCATGGTAAAGGTTGCTCAGCCTAATACCTATAGGTCTGCTGTAGACCTATCCCTCTCTCTCTCTCACCCTTGATCTTGTAAGGCAAAAGTCAGTTAAGCCAGAAACTGACGGGAAAAGGAAGAGGGATGAAGACAACTCCCAAAGATTTAATAAGAAAAATAAAGGGAGATTCGGGTTCAAAGAGAATCAAGGTAAGTCGGCTGTGATGCCATTTTGCAAGACTTGCAACCGCAGACACTGGGGACAGTGTAATTCTGATTCACAAGCTAGACCTTGTGGTGTTTGTAAAAGGAGAGGGCATAAGACCCTAGATTGTAAAGATCTTAAGGATGCTGTATATTATATCTGCAATGAAAAAGGGCACATTGCAACTAACTGCCACAAGAATTCAAAGAATAATAATCCAAAGCCTGGAGAGGCCAAGAAGGGGAATGCACGCGCTTTTCGACTGACTGCTAAGGAAGCTGTTAATGACAATAACGTCATAACAGGTACTTTCCCCATTAATGATATTTATGCTAGAGTTCTTTTTATTCGGGTGCAGATAGATCTTTTGTTGATCATAAGTTTAGTAAACTATTAAACCTGCCCATAAGAACTCTAGATAAAACCTATGAGATAGAACTTGCTGATGGAACGATAGAATCCACATCTTCCATTCTTAATGGATGCTCTATATCCATTAAGAATCATTCCATCTCTATCTCTCTTCTGCCAATGAAATTGGCGGGGTTCGATGTTGTCTTAGGCATGGATTGGTTATCTCATAACCAAGCCCGCATTTCCTGCGATAAGAAGCTCATCGAAATTAACACTCTATCTGGTGAAGTAATCACCATTCCCGGGGACTCACACTATGGATTGCCGGACAAGGTGTCGTTATTTAAGGCATCTAAGTGTTTGAGAAAAAGTTGTGTCATCTACATGGCACAAGTAACCATAAATGAACCTAAGTCGAACCTTGAAGATCAACCAGTTATCTCGGAGTATCCCGATGTTTTCCCTGAGGAATTACCAGGCCTACCTCCAGATAGATAAGTCGAGTTCAAGATTGATATATTATACCAGGATCAGCACCCGTAGCTAGAGCCCCATATAGGCTAGCACCAACGGAAATGAAGGAATTGAGAATGCAGCTAGAAGAGCTTTTGGAGAAAGGCTTTATTCAGCCTATTTCCTCGCCTTGGGGAGCTCCTATCCTCTTTGTAAAGAAGAAAGACAGTTCGATGCGAATGTGCATCGATTACCGAGAGCTAAACAAGTTAACACTCAAGAATAGATATCCTTTACCCAGGATCGATGATTTATTTGACCAACTTCAAGGGGCTAGTTATTTCTCGAAGATTGATTTGAGATCTGGATATCATCAGCTGAAAGTTAGGAGTGAGGATGTTCCTAAGACAGCCTTCAGGACCCGCTATGGTCATTTTGAATTTTTGGTGATGCCTTTTGGGCTCACCAATGCACCAGCAGCATTCATGGATATCATGAATAGAGTCTGCAAACCGTATTTGGATAAGTTTGTCATTGTCTTCATAGACGACATACTTATCTATTCTCGTAATCAAGCTGATCACGAGAAACATCTTTGGTGCATCCTAGGATTATTAAGACAAGAGAAACTTTATGCAAAGTTCTCTAAATGCAAATTTTGGCTTAGCGAAGTCCAATTCCTTGGACATGTTGTAAGTGAACGTGGTATCCAAGTGGATCCCACTAAGATAGAAGCCATAATGAATTGGGAAGTTCCCAAGACTCCGTCTGAGATTCGTTGTTTCTTAGGACTGGCTGGTTACTATAGGAGGTTCATTGAGAACTTTTCAAGAATAGCCACTCCTTTAACTACCTTAACCCGAAAGAATGTTAAGTATATTTGGGGTCCAAAGCAACAAGAATCTTTCGAGATTCTTAAACTCAAGCTAAGCAACGCTCCTGTGTTATCCATAGCTGAGGGTATTGAGGAATTTGTGGTCTACTGTGATGCATCGCACACTGGCATGGGCTGTGTGCTAACGCAAAAGGCAAAGTGATTGCCTATGCATCATGGCAGTTAAAGGTGCACGAAAGGAATTACACCACTCATGATTTGGAATTGGGTGCTTTCATATTTGCACTAAAACTGTTGAGACATTACTTGTATGGTACAAAGTGTGTTATATACACAGACCATAAAAGTCTCCAGCATATGTTCAATCAGAAAGAATTGAACATGCGACAACGCCGATGGATGGAAACACTTAATGATTATGATTGCGAGATTCGCTACCATCCAGACAAGGCAAATGTAGTTGTTGATGCCTTAAGTCGCAAGGAACGAGTTAAACCTATAAGGATTAACTCCAAGAGCATTAAGCTCAGAAATAGCTTAAATGAGAAGCTATTAGATACGCAAAAGCAAGCCCTATTAGAGGCTAATATCCCTAATGAGGGATTAGGCGGACTATGGATCAGTTAGCGCCTAGAAAGGATGGAATCCTTAGATTCAATGGTAGAATCTGGGTTCCAATCTTTGGAGGACTTAGAGATCTAATCTTCCAAGAAGGGCACAATTCAAGATACTCGGTTCACCCGGGAGGTGACAAGATGTATCAAGACTTGAAGAAGAATTATTGGTGGATGAGTTTGAAGAAATCCATAGCCACTTATGTAGCTAAGTGTTTGACGTGTTCGCAAGTTAAGGCCAAACATCAAAAGCCGTCAGGACTTCTACAACAATTGGAAATTCCCACATGGAAATGGGAAATGGTAACTATGGACTTGATTACCAAGTTACCTAAGACCAAAAGTGGAAATGACACTATTTGGGTCATTGTAGACAGACTAACTAAGTCAGCTCATTTCTTGCTAATCAAAGAAGCGTATAATTCAGATAAATTGGCTAAGTTATATGTGGACAGGATTGTGTCCTTACATGGTGTGCCGGTATCTGTTGTATCTGACAGAGATACTAGATACACATCTCACTTTTGGAAAAGTTTCCAACAATCTTTAGGCACACTGTCACACACCGACCCGCAGCGGAAATAGGTGATCGGGGCATGATGGGTTTTCATCAAAGCTCATGACATTTATTATAATGTTTCATATTTATTATTACAATTTTAAAGAAAATCATACAATCAAATCATACAAGTACAACATGTTCTATACATCTTTCTAGACTTCATTATCTTTCTTCTAAGGCATTTTCCTATGTGTTCCTTGCTTCATCCTGTCCACCTGTATCATGTGTAAAAATGGTTTTTGGGTCAACAAAAAGTTGGCGAGTGAACCTTGTTAGAAAACATTTATAATTGATTTCCTGTTGTATTTAATATGGAAAAATTGTACAATAATCATATGTGAGCAAACGTAAATAATCATACAATAACATACGATAACATACAATAACAAACCACCTTGCATGAATATATGACATGAATGATAATGTAAATGTTGGCAACGTCACGTTCACGCTCATAGGTAATGGGGAACGGTTCCGCTCATAGGTAATGGGGAACAGACGGCCTATGATGATGTATGTGCGATCAAGGCTCAATCAAACGGAGCCGATCGTATGTTGGCAACGCCTCGTTCACGCTCATAGGTAATGGGGAACGGTTCACGCTCATAGGTAATGGGGAACGGCGGCCTATGATAATGTATGTACTGAAAATGATAAATTTAATCTAAACATTAACCACACAAACAGTTGATACATATTGAATACACATTTGATCATTAATATGATGGATGCACAAGTGTTTAAATGTAATAAATAATATGACACATGATACACCCCAAAAACGTGATTAAAACGGGGAATTTGTAGAGATTCACTCACAGTCGGTGCGTTTCTTGAATTGATGATGAATGCGCACGAATTTGGATTTAACCACGAGAGGAACTAACCTAAATAATAACATAGTGGTTCGGTAAATAAAAGGATTTTGTTTGAGATTAATAAATTTAATTCATAACTTTAATAGGATTTCTAGATTTATTTTTGTGAGTTTAAGGACATTTTCTAACTTTAAAAATATTAATTTTAAGTATTTTTAATTGATTTTTAAATTAAATATAAATAAATAAAAAATATAAATTTTTTTGACTTTTTGACCAGTTGACCGGTCGGACCGTGTTTATGATATGCGCTGAGTGAGGTTCGAACTCGTGACCTCTCGTATACGTGCACGCAGCTCTACCAACTAAGCTACGTGTCTAACCCGAAATATTTCTTTTTTTAATTATATATATATATATATACAAATTAGATTAATTCATTTCTGTCCTTATTTAAAAACTTGATAATTGCCAGAATCGGTGCGGGAGCCTGGACTCAAACCCGTGACGTGCTTAATGTTTTTGCACACAGTCCACCACTGGACTGTGTGTCTAACCTGGTTATTATTCCGGTTTTTATTATACTTATACACTGATTACATGTTTTAGGATTTGGCTTTTATATAAAAAAGGTATATTATTTCAGTGGATCGGAACACAACAGAACTCGAACTCGGTATCTCTATATTTCAAATGCACACAGTCCACCGCTAGACTGTGTGTCTAACCCGAGATATAACTCGATTTATATTAAATATATATACAACCGAAACTTCATCTTCTTCGTTAAACAACCCAGAACTCCCAATCCCGACTTCGATACATTAATCAATTTCTTTAGTAAATTTTAAATAATCTACACATGGAATTAATAAAAATGAAAGGGATTAGGTGAAAGATATACCGAACAGGGATCCCCTGTTTCTCCGGCGAGATTCCGATGACAGCAGGTTATTCCGGCGACGTGTAACTTGCGGCAGAGGATCTTCAGGAAGTTTGAGGTGAGTGTGGGTGACTTCGGTATGAGCTCTAGATGTTCTGTTTATAAAGTAAGGCAACAGAGATGAAATGGGTTCGGTTTTTCCGGCGACTTGCAGAGAATTCCGGCGAACACAGATAAATTCCGGCAGTAGAGTGTTTGAACAGTAAGCTCTTGTGTGATCGTTTGGTGGACGAGATGGTTCAGTATTTGCAGATCAAATGATTTGTAAACGGTTTCATCTTTTAATGTTTTCAATTTCACTCGTTTTTTCTTAAATGTTTTCGGTTATGAAATACTGAAATTCTTTGATTCAGGGTAGAATTGGTAACTGATTAAAACACAATTCAGTAACGGATGATTATATGCGCGTTCCATTTTTCAGTTGAAATCGTAACTGCTGAAATCTTTTGAGCGGCTTTCTTTTTGAAACTTCCCTTAATTGAAATGCGTATACATATATTAATGGTTCTAAAATAAACCGAATGAGGCTCGGCAGCCGAACGGTTTATGTGTATGTGATGGAGGCGGGTGACCCGGCTTTTGGCGCGGGTTCGAATCCCGGCCAACCCTTTTATTTTTTTTATTCATTGATTATTACAAATTTTCAATTATAGATTTTAAGTTATAAAATGTTTATTAATTATGTATCGTTTAGAATTAACTTGGGCGATAAATATACAACGAAAAATTTTAACTGGGTATTCGATTAATAAACGAAGCGGGTTTTGGAAACCCGTTTTTTGACGGATGTTACAGTATCCCCTACTTTTAGAAATTTCGTCCCGAGATTTAAGTAGTGGTATGGTTGACTCGAAAAGAGGGTGGTTTTGGCAATTACATACTTAGAAGAGGGTTAAGAGTTTAAATTTTTATTTGAGGCGGTAACGTTCCTAGTAAGGGTTGAATACCCGACTACAGGAATCGCTTTTTGTTGCCTAAAGTGTATGAATACGGAACATGGATACACAGAGTTGATTGACTAAGTATGATTTTATGCATATGAGTTTTGATACGTTTGGAAAGATAAGGTTATACCCTAAAACAAAACTTCTATCACTAAAACCTACATGGAACTTCTCATAACCGCCTGACAACGCCTCTGATCCTTTGGCAAGAATACTTATATATAGGAAGTACCAGCGGCGTATCCACCATATTCTTGTCAAATTTTCATTGGTTTTATCAGTAAGTTATGATTAGTTCTATGATGTGACTCTAGAACATAAACAGACACAACAACCAAAGCTTGAGTCTTAATTCTGATAGTATAAATGTTTGAATGATGACAGTACCTCTCTCGTTTGTTATGATGGAGAGGTTAGTCTATGTAGAAGTGAGACACAGCCCAACTTCTTTAAATGATGAGATTGAAATACGTTGAGATGTATGATGATATAAATGCTAAATCAGTGAGTATAAAACAAACTTCAACCAAGACATTACTAAATCCTACATGGAACTTCTCATAACCGCCTGACAATGCCTCTGATCCTTTGGTAAGAATACTTATATATAGGAAGTACCAGCGGCGTATCCACCATATTCTTGTCAAATTTTCATTGGTTTTATCAGTAAGTTATGATTAGTTCTATGATGTGACTCTAGAACATAAACAGACACAACAACCAAAGCTTGAGTCTTAATTCTGATAGTATACATGTTTGAATGATGACAGTACCTCTCTCGTTTGTTATGATGGATAGGTTAGTCTATGTAGAAGTGAGACACAGCCCATCTTCTTTAAATGATGAGACGGAGATACGTCGTGAGGTGTGATGTTATGAATGTTAAATCAATGAGTATAAAACAAAACTGAAATAGTAATTCGCATAAGATTCTTGGATAAAATTTCCAATTCATAATGGAGATACGTGAAGATTGAGACAAACATAAAGAAAACATAAAAACTAAGCGGTTGGAGTTGAATATATATATATTTTTTTTGGTGAAGAAAACTAGTTGGGTGGTTCGTTTGGGCCGTCATTATCTTCAACAGGATTGGCGTTGATGTTGTAAACTCTTCCTCTTGCTGGTGGCCTAGTGGTTAGGTTTTCTTGATTTGCTTGGTTAACTGGGTTTGTTTGAGCTTGGGCGTTTATGATGTTAACCAACCGAGGGCACGTGTTTCTAAAGTGGGTAGGGTCGCCACAATTGAAACAAGCTCGAACATATGGGAGCATGGGGTATTGAGGTTGTTGATATGTTTGGATCATGTTTTGAGTAGGGGTGAGGTTTAGTTTTGAGAGGTGCGGCAAACCTTGCTCGAATGACCATAGCGTCCACAATTCGCACATAGTCGACAAGGTAAGGTAAATGGATGGTGATAAGAACAGGCGTTGCATTGAGGGTGAGGTCCAAAGTAAGGTTTCTTATTTGAATAAGTTGAGTTGGGTGCTACTTGAGTGATTGGGATAGCTTGGAGGGGCACGGCTTGTGAAGCTGGTTGATTGTGTTGAGTGACAGCGAAAATTTGCCCATCTCGTTTTCTCTTAGAAATGGGTTGAGAAAAGGATTCGGTTTGGGTGGAGTTTGAGGTTTCAGTTAATGCTTTATCCTTCTTCTTCTCCTCCTTGAAGTCCTTGTTTCGTATGCGGTTCTCGGTGAGCTCTGTAGCTAACTCCATTGCTGCTTCCAGAGTTGCAGGTGTGGTACTTATTACAGAGTCTTGAATTTTTGAAGGAAGACCTCGGATGTAGTGCTCGATCAAACGGTAGAGGGGAGTGAACAAGTTGGGGACCATTTGATTTAACTCAAGGAATCTCTTGTTGTATGCGGTGTGGTCGCCTTCCTTTTGTTTCAAAGAATAGAACTCATCCTCTAATTTCTTGATTTCGCTTCTTGGGCAAAACCGTCTTGTCATGATTTCCTTCAACTCTTCCCAAGTCAAAGTCATAGCATCTTCAACACCTCGTTTGGCCTTCTCTGTATTCCACCATGTAAGTGCTATTCCAAGTAAACGACCGGTAGCATATCGCACTTTGCGATCATCGGGGCAATCGCAATTTAGAAAAGTGTTTTCCATTTCCTCAAACCAATGGAGGAGAGCGGTAAAACCTTCAGTCCCTTCGTATTTTGGAGGGTCGCAGGATTTGAAATGCTTGAAGGTGCATTTAGAGGTAATTGGGGGAGGGTTGACAACATTTTGATCTTCTTGATTGACGGGATTAGCGGTAAGGGCTTGTTGAACTTGAACTACAATGTTGGGTATTAAGGCAGCCATTTGTTGAGCGATTTGGGCAGCCATGCGCTTGCGGGCTTTTCCTGATCTCATCTTCCTACGAGCGAGATTGGAAGACATCTACAAGGAAAACATATCAAGAGTATGAGTTGGATGTTTTAGGGATCATGTGTCGTATTTAGGAATGAATATTCATAAAATAAATATAGAATAATAAATCTACTACATCCATAGGATGTCTTGGGCTTTGCTCGTAATTGGGCCTCGCATGCCGCCATACTTCACCTTCGTAATCATGTGGGCCCCCATGATTACGGGTTTTTCATATGGTTCGCATGTGATAGCCTGGTTACGTACACTAAAACCGGAGAAAATCGAGAAATACGTATGTAACGTATGATATTCGGAATGTATCCAGGTGTGAACACGGTGACACCTCAAAGTGGGGTTAGTTCGAACGACGTTTGGTGTGGCATGCTTTGGCCTAATAGGTCCTTCGTACTCTCATCATTAGTCCCAGGTAGCCAAACTGATCCGTTATATTGGATTTATACGAATGCCAACCTAGACAGGACGTTCCGACTACCGGTACTTGTACCCTTACAGTTACTACATGCCCGTCGCATAACTCACTTTGATGAGATTTGAAAAATGAAAAATGCGACAAAAATCTTGAATAACGGAAGTATGAAGGTGATTTGAATATGTGAACATTGAAATATGTATGATGAATATGTATGTAAGTATGTATTTTTGACTGTAAGTATAATTCATTATGTATCACAAAATGTAATATTGGAAGTGTTTGCATGCATTTGTGTATGTAATAAATATGAAAGAAATAAACATCATGAGTTTGAATGTAACCACATAAACAATTAAAATCTAATCAACTATAGTATAGGCTCTAAGGGTCTAATAACCTATCCTATATCCCTATAGTCAAAAGCTCTGATACCAATCTGTCACACCCCGACCCGCAGCGGAAATAGGTGATCGGGGCATGATTGGGTTTTCATCAAAGCTCATGACATTTATTATAATGTTTCATATTTATTATTACAATTTTAAAGAAAATCATACAATCAAATCATACAAGTACAACATGTTCTATACATCTTTCTAGACTTCATTATCTTTCTTCTAAGGCATTTTCCTATGTGTTCCTTGCTTCATCCTGTCCACCTGTATCATGTGTAAAAATGGTTTTTGGGTCAACAAAAAGTTGGCGAGTGAACCTTGTTAGAAAACATTTATAATTGATTTCTTGTTGTATTTAATATGGAAAAATTGTACAATAATCATATGTGAGCAAACGTAAATAATCATACAATAACATACAATAACATACGATAACATACAATAACAAACCACCTTGCATGAATATATGACATGAATGATAATGTAAATGTTGGCAACGTCACGTTCACGCTCATAGGTAATGGGGAACGGTTCCGCTCATAGGTAATGGGGAACAGACGGCCTATGATGATGTATGTGCGACCAAGGCTCAATCAAATGGAGCCGATCGTATGTTGGCAACGCCTCGTTCACGCTCATAGGTAATGGGGAACGGTTCACGCTCATAGGTAATGGGGAACGGCGGCCTATGATAATGTATGTACTGAAAATGATAAATTTAATCTAAACATTAACCACACAAACAGTTGATACATATTGAATACACATTTGATCATTAATATGATGGATGCACAAGTGTTTAACTGTAATAAATAATATGACACATGATACACCCCAAAAACGTGATTAAAACGGGGAATTTGTAGAGATTCACTCACAGTCGGTACGTTTCTTGAATTGATGATGAATGCGCACGAATTTGGATTTAACCACGAGAGGAACTAACCTAAATAATAACATAGTGGTTCGGTAAATAAAAGGATTTTATTTGAGATTAATAATTTTAATTCATAACTTTAATAGGATTTCTAGATTTATTTTTGTGAGTTTAAGGACATTTTCTAACTTTAAAAATATTAATTTTAAGTATTTTTAATTGATTTTTAAATTAAATTAAATAAATAAAAAATATAAAAAATTTTGACTTTTTGACCAGTTGAGCGTTGACCAATTGACCGGTCGGACCGTGTTTATGATATGCGCTGAGTGAGGTTCGAACTCGTGACCTCTCGTATACGTGCACGCAGCTCTACAACTAAGCTACGTGTCTAACCCGAAATATTTCTGTTTTTAATTATATATATATATACAAATTAGATTAATTCATTTCTGTCCTTATTTAAAAACTTGATAATTGCCAGAATCGGTGCGGGAGCCTGGACTCGAACCCGCGACGTGCTTAATGTTTTTGCACACAGTCCCCACTGGACTGTGTGTCTAACCTGGTTATTATTCCGGTTTTTATTATACTTATACACTGATTACATGTTTCAGGATTTGGCTTTTATATAAAAAAGGTATATTATTTCAGTGGATCGGAACACAACAGAACTCGAACTCGGTATCTCTATGTTTCAAATGCACACAGTCCACCGCTGGACTGTGTGTCTAACCCGAGATATAACTCGATTTATATTAAATATATATACAATCGAAACTTCATCTTCTTCGTTAAACAACCCAGAACTCCCAATCTCGACTGTTTCGATACATTAATCAATTTCTTTAGTAAATTTTAAATAATCTACACATGGAATTAATAAAAATGAAAGGAATTAGGTGAAAGATATACCGAACAGGGATCCCCTGTTTCTCCGGCGAGATTCCGATGACAGCAGGTTATTTCGGCGACGTGTAACTTGCGGCAGAGGATCTTCAGGAAGTTTGAGGTGAAAGTGGGTGACTTCGGTATGAGCTCTAGATGTTCTGTTTATAAAGTAAGGCAACAGAGATGAAATGGGTTCGGTTTTCCGGCGACTTACAGAGAATTCCGGCGAACACAGATAAATTTCGGTAGTAGAGTGTTTGAACAGTAAGCTCTTGTGTGATCGTTTGGTGGACGAGATGTTTCAGTATTTGCAGATCAAATGATTTGTAATCGGTTTCATCTTTTAATGTTTTCGATTTCATTCATTTTTTCTTAAATGTTTTCGGTTATGAAATACTGAAATTCTTTGATTCAGGGTAGAATTGGTAACTGAAATCGAATTAAAACACAATTCAGTAACGGATGATTGTATGCGCATTCCATTTTTCAGTTGAAATCGTAACTGCTGAATCTTTTGGGCGGCTTTCTTTTTGAAACTTCCCTTAATTGAAATGCGTATACATATATTAATGGTTCTAAAATAAACCGAATGAGGCTCGGCAGTCGAACGGTTTATGTGTATGTGTTGGAGGCGAGTAACCCGGCTTTTGGCGCGGGTTCGAATCCCGGCCAACCCTTTTATTTTTTTATTCATTGATTATTACAAATTTTCAATTATAGATTTTAAGTTATAAAATGTTTATTAATTATGTATCGTTTAGAATTAATTTGGGCGATAAATATACAACGAAAAATTTTAACTAGGTATTCGATTAATAAACGAAGCGGGTTTTGGAAATCCGTTTTTTGACGGATGTTACACACACGATTAAACTTTAGTACGGCTTACTATCCGCAGACTGATGGTCAAAGTGAGCATACTATCCAGACATTGGAAGACATGCTTAGGGCATGCGTGATTGATTTAGGTGGAAGTTGGGATGACCACTTACCCATGATAGAATTCTCCTACAATAACAGCTATCATACTAGTATTAAGGCTGCTCCTTTTGAGGCCTTATATGGGAGAAAGTGTCGAACGCCCGTGTGCTGGGCAGAAGTTGGGGAAGCCCAACTATCAGGACTAGAGATTGTCCTTGAGACCACGGAAAATATTGTGCAAATCCGTGATCGTCTCAAAGCTGCCAGGGATAGGCAGAAGAGCTATGCTGACAAGAGGCGTAAACCTCTTCAGTTCCAAGTAGGGGACAAAGTCATGCTGAAAGTATCACCCTGGAAAGGTGTGATACATTTTGGAAAGAAGGGCAAGTTGAGCCCAAGATATATAGGACCATTCGAGATAATCGAATGTGTCGGCACTGTAGCTTACAAGCTCAGATTGCCAGAGGATCTTAGTGGAATCCACGATGTATTCCACATATCTAATCTTAAGAAATGTCTAGCCGACGAGTCGCTAGCAATGTCGCACGAAGATGTGCAAATTGATGAAAACATGAGGTTCGTTGAGAAACCAATTTCGATCAAGGATCGACAGGTTAAGAAGCTCCGAAGAAAAATGATACCTATAGTAATGGTTAAGTGAGATGCCTTTAGAGGTCCCGAGTATACATGGGAGGTTGAGTCCACTATGCGACAAAAGTACCCCCATCTTTTTGAATAAAATCTCGAGGTCGACATTTCTTTTAAGGGGGTGAGGATGTAACACCCTGTAAAAATCGTGTCAATAATATAGTGACACGTACTGTATTTTTATATATAGTCTATTAAAGCCTAATATGGACTAAAAGTGATAACATGCTCAAACTGAGCCTCTGAATGAATTTCTGATGTCAACATGCATAAACCTAGCCTCTGAACGACCATTAGTGTCGTCATGCATAAACTTGGCCTCTAAGTGACCGTTGTTTCAACATGCCTAGCCTCTGAGTGACATCGGAGTCAACATGCTTATCTGAGCCTCTAAGTGATCCTTTACGTAGTCCTAACTCTCATATGTCCCGTTTGTTGGACGAGAGCGATTAAATGCATTATTATATGAAAGTTGGATAATGGAGGGATTAAAAGTGTCAACATGTTAATTTATACCTCTGAGTGACCTTTTAACGAACCGAGAGCTCGACAATGACCGGGCATAATCCCGGGTATGCCAAGTATTGGCTACGGAGGGCTAAAAGTGCCAAAAAGGTGTTTAAAAAGGTTTTTAGAAGCTTTTTAAAGTTAAGGGGCTAATGTGTCAAATTTTGAAACTGGCCATGGGGCGGTCGCGGGCCGCGAGAGACCTGGCATGGGTCTCTCGCGGGGCGCGAGAGACCGGGCATGGGTCTCTCGCAGGGCGCGAGAAGGGTTCTGCAGTAGAAAGTTTTTCATGGCTGCCACACAAAGCTCCAAAATCATTAAAATCGAAACCATGACTTCCCAAACTGCTATGCCACGTTTTTGGACACTTGTAAGCTTCCTCTTACACCCCTAAACACCTGGCTTCACCTTATTTAAGTTCTCCAACTATAAATAGGTGCTTAAGTAAACATTCCAACTTGCACCTTTCTCATTTATGCACTCTTCTCCCTCCCGTAGAAGTTCCTAGCTAAAAGGAGCATCCAACATAGTTCTTTTGCACCTTAGGAATCCCTGGTAAGTGTTCCTTCTTTGTGCATTTTCGTTTATAGGCATTTATAGCCAAAAGTCAAGCGTTTTACGAAAAACGCTTTGACTTTCGGTTAAGACCATTATGGTCCAGCCATTGTTCGAAATGAACGTGGCTAAGTGATCATAATAAGGTAGGTGTTAATCCCTATAAAGGGCACCTGCTGAAGATCACGTTTTCTAGACCAATTGACGGGTCAAAGTTACGATATTAAAAAGTCAAACAGGCCATTTTTTTGGAAAAATCATAAATTGATCTTTTATATTCTATGAAACCTGTTTTAACACTTAAACAAGTTGGTAATAATTATTAGATCATGTTCGGCTCGTCACTTTCAGTTCTAGGGTCGGTTCGAAACCAAAAGTCGAGAAGTTTGACTTCTGCTTTGACTTTCAATTCTGACCGATTTAGATTAGTTACTTACTGATCTAAAGTTGCATTATGATCATAATATAACGTAGCATAACCCTCTGAGGTTATATTACATGATCATAATCAGAATCCAAGATTATGCACAAGTTCCATAATTATGCAATTCTTGACTAAAATGCGCTTTTTATATAAAAAAGGTTTTAAATGGTATTGAATTTGAAAATAAGTTTCTACTGATGTAATATCATAAGTAGGATTATTTGGGATATTAAACTAAGTTATAAACTGAGTTTTCAAGCAAGTCTTTAAACTATGTCGATAAATGATGGTTTTAGCCCTTGTGGCTTATAAAATGGTTTTAATCAAATCTTTTCAAAGTAAAACATTTACCTACTGATATGTTATATTAAATAGCATATTTCAAAACATTTTAATCTGACCTTAACATTAGTTTTCATAAATATCGCATAAAGACGTCATTTTACGACATAAGCGCCATTTTAGCACATAGTATGGTTTTAAACCACATTATTGACCAAGACTTGATACCTACTGATTTTAAAACTTATTTTTAACATATTTATATTAGGTACATATTATAAACTAAGAATCACAAATAATTTATAAACTATGTGTAAAATGACCAAAATGCCCCTGGTGTATAGTTTGGTCATAAAAGATAAATTACACATATAAATGATATCCTACTGATATTATATCATAAATAAAATATTTTTCCAGATACTCATGATTATAAACTTAAAATATGTTCAAAGTTCCTTTTATACAGTATGGAATTACCTAAATGCCCTTATAGGGCATAGTTTCGTTTTAAAATCTTAACGAGCATACAAGTTGATATCCTACTGATATCTTAACTTATTTAAAATATAATGGCATATAGAACTTGTCTATGACTTATCCGGTTACCCATTGTTGCTTATAAGCATACAGTTGATTACACATAACTAGTTTACGGAATTTAACCATAACGGGTTTAACCTATTCATTTTAATCTCAAAATCCAGAATGTTTATAGTTTACCCATATTATACAAGTCAAAGTACTTGTCGGGTTTAACTACATTCTATCCGATCATCGTTTAATCAAGCGTTATACGTCTTGATCATGTACACTACTCGGTCTAAGTCTATGACTTAGATAAAGACCGATAGTATTTAATTGGTTAGCTTATGCCATAATCCAAACTAGAGCCTTGCCGGTAAATGCTTCTGCAGTTGGTACTTTTGTATACGGCTGAGTTATTAAAATTTAAAAGAAGACTAGCTCAGGTAAATACTCTCAACTTATTTTCCCTATATGCGCTTGAGATACGGTAAATTATTACCGCTTGGTCCGAAATGGGGTCAATCGAATGCCCGTTTGTGGCTAGTAAATCCGCGTGTTCCGTTTTAATCAGTTTTGTTTGATAACTTAAACATCGGGGGTTAAATTACCATGTCCTAGATATCCTCGGCTCAATACATTAGTTATTGGCCACGACCTTAGCGCGGGGTGCAGGCATACACCTGACAGACGCTCATATGCAAATTACCCAAGACGTTGGGGAAAACTCCTTCGTGAGTTCTAAGTGGTGTGTATTTAATCATGTCTCGGTTTCTGTACTGGGCCCTGTATGTATTGACAAACATGTGAATCTGATACAAGGTTACAAAGTAACTTTCCCAAGTTAATAAAATATTTTATGCCGTTTTGCACTTAAAAATCATTTTTAAATATTTTCAAAATGAGTCAGTTGGGTGTATTTACCAACGAAAGCTGACGTATCGTCCAAAGACTAAATTGCAGTACAATACGAAATAGGCCGGAAGCTGCTCGGTAGTGAATAAGAGGATCTTGTAAATCCTTAGATCTGCCCTAAAGTCTGTTTTGTATTCTTTCTTGTACATTTATGATCCGCTTGTGGATCTTCTATTTCAAGCTTGTATATTATTTTGTATTTTCGAACATTCGGTTTGTAATAGTAATTTTACTCCAAGACTTCCGTTGTGTCGTGTTTAATTGACTATGATGATTATCAACTAACGTCACGATACTCCCCACCCTGGCCCACCGGTGTATGGATTTGGGTTGGAAATCCGGGGTGTGACACCTTATGATATGCTTAATTTAATACATATTTTACCGATCAAATTCCCTACATTTTAATTAGTTTGTATGTGATTTACCCGTGTTTTCGATACTGTTTTGATTGTTTGGTGAATTTTAAGGACACGGGGGAAAATTAGGCAATTTGAGGGTGAAAACGAAGAATTACGGAAGAGGTGAAGAGATCGTGGAAGAAGTGTGTCAAGAAAAGTGAAAAATAATAATAGTTATGGTTGCTGAAGACCCCTTGTGGACCACAATGGGGCATGCATAAGGTCCGCAAGGGACCCCGGGTTTTAAAAATAGAAAAGGAAGCATTGCAGATCGCAAAGCTTTGCCTGTACGGCCCGCAAGGGGTGTACGAACAGGAAAAAACTAACTTTATAAACCTTACAGCCGTAGCCGTAGCCGTAAGGTTTACGCAATTCACAAACCATCGAGTTCAGAGCAGTTTTGAACGATTTTGAAGTATCTTGGTGCAAGGTTGACGGCTAGGATCAAAAGGATCAAAGATTTGAGCGTGTCGGGTTTGATTTTACCTTGTTTTTCTTGTTCTTAATCATTAGAATCATGTTTTGCTTTGTGATCCGATTTGATTATTTTATGTTTTTGAATATTATGACTAGCTAAATCTTTATAAGTTGCTTAGGTTGAGATGAACTAGACATGTGTTTGATGAATGATATTGGTTTTGAATGAATTGTGTGATTTACATTATTTTATCTTTTTATTGATCTTAGTATTGTATGTTTGTATTGGCTGTGATTGATTTTTGATTACTGGTTTCGTTGATCTAGGCGTATAGAGATATCCCCTAGAATCAAAAATCATTTGAGGTCGTTAATCTTAGGGTTTTCGGTTTAGATATTGTCATTAGATTTAATACAAGTTAATCAATTAATTAAAATCAACTAATTCAAACGTGCATCCTTACCTGATAATTCAAGAGAAGAGTTAGGTTTGCTAGGTTATTAGCTAGGTGTTGTTTGGTAGATTGGGTGACTGATTGCTCGGATTCATCTGCTTTTGCGCGTCTAGGGTTTCCTAGGATTTCAGTATTCAAGGTCTAGTCTGCTTCACAAAATTTGAGGATTTTGGCACCATAGTTGTTATATATCTGATAATTGTGGGATTTGGTATCGATAGGTCGACCCGATTCAGTTTGGCACTTCATACATTTTCCCACTTTCAAGCACAGTTTATCATCCTCAGCGGGAGGTTTACTGTGTTCGAACCGGGTCTCCATTCATTAGCCAAAGTTAGGATTCAGTACATGTGTCTATGGATTTGATACCAAAGTAACTTGTTTTCCCTATATCTGATAGTTGATCCAGTTTCATGATTTTACTTGCGTGTTGCGTTCAGTCTGCTATCTTGAGTTGTTTGTCTGAAATCTCACATTTACAGTTTTCATAGTTAATCACACTTTAAGTTTAGTTAAAAAATCTAAAATTCAAAATCAAATTAGGGTAGTATTCGACGGAGGTTCATTATCGAGAGTTCGTCCATAGTGTCCACATATTGATATCTAGTTTTACCTACATGCCATACTACGACTAGGGCACTTGTCGATGGTGTGTGGTTTAGTCTGGTGATTCCCTTTTAAGACTTGTTTCGAAATAAACATACACACTTTTCATGCATCACCTCAATATAATCAACCATGGCCTGGAAGCTATCCTTGTCAGATGCCTCAAGGCTTCTCACCTACCAATCAGCCAGCGGCTAATAGCTTGGGTTAGATGGATCTAGTTGAACCACCAGGAAGAACGGCTCCTGGTAAATTGTCTCGACTTTATAACCCTAGTTCGTTGTCATGCTTCTCATATTAAATTGCAAACTTTGAATTCCAGTCTATTCGGGTGTAGTTTCCCATACACTAAGGACAGTTTTTTTTTGTAGGTTATTGTTTTCATGTATCCATACGTTATATGTTATGTGAATGTTATCGCTATCTCTGTTTCTATGTTACTAGGTCGTTCTTCTGTAGTGTTAGAATGGTTGGTTTGCATGCTATCTTGCGTTATGAGTCGAGAGTCTCTCTGGAAGCAGCCTCTCTATCTACACGGATAGAGGTAAGGTTTGCCTACATCTCACCCTCCCTTGACCCTACTTAAGCCTTGCTATGTGTGGGATATACAGGGTATGGTTGTTGTTGTTGAATTCCAGTCTAAGATAAAGATGCCAACAAATGTGAAAACATATGACGGAGCACAAGACCCTGAAGATCACTTTCAACTTTTCTCGGGGGCAGGAGGTGTAGAACAATGGAACAATGCGGAGTGTTGCAACATGTTCATGCAGACGCTAATAGGTTTAACTCACTTTTGGTTCAGCAACTTACTTGAGAGAAGTATTGAGTCCTTTGATGATCATTTCAAGATATTCTTGGCCATTTTCACCCAACAAATAAGATACACAAAGGATGTAATCATTCTTCATCAGATCTAGTAGAGAAATAACAAAGAGTTAAAAACCTTCATGGAGCTATACAAGAAGGAAGGCTTAAGCTACAATGGGGCAATAAAAAAGATGCAGGTGACAAGATCCATGAACGCAATACAACGAAAGAAGCTACTAAGAATCCTTCATGACACATCTCTCAGTCTTTAGAATAAACCTTCGAAAGGGCTGAAGCCTACCTTTGAGGCAAGGAAGCCATATAACCAAGTCAGGAAGTGTGATAATGATAACTAAAAGAGTAGCTCATCACCCAGAAAGAAGCCCAATTTTCAACCCTTGTTAAGAATCGTTCAACAATATCTTACAAACACAGAAGGTCCGATAGTAGAAGAAGATCCCCTCGCTCCAACAAATACAACAACAGGATAAACAATTCTTCACTATGCTCACAAAAACCCCTCAAGAGATTCTTTATACTGTGGAGATTAAGTATAGCTTCCAACCTCTTGGACCTCTTACAAAACCAGCCAACAAGTGTGACTCAGGTAAGTTAACGACTACTTCTAGCTTCGAAAAATAATAGAAGAAGTCGTGAAATCAGGGGAGCTCCCACCATGTTAAGGACATCAAGACGGAAATGGGGAAGGAAAGAAGGGGGCAGGAGTTAACTCGGTCAGCATGGAAGGTGTAACATTCATGTAAAACGAGTATCAAGAACCCGCTCCTTTTGAAATTCAAGTAATTATTTTAGCGTTTCGTTATGTAATCATAAGTATTAAATAATTTATTTTATAACCAATATTTTTTTTAGAATAATAAGTGAATTGTTATAAAAGGGAATAAAAAAATAATAATATTAAAAAAATGGGGCAGCCGGGTTTCGAACCCGGGTACCCATCAACCACACACACCATATACACCGCTGAGCTACACGCACTGGATGGTTTAAAATCCATAACGTATAACCTTTATATTTCATTTAATGTTAAAACCTGCAAATCGGAGTTTTTGTAACTGCCGAAACCGCCAAGTGAGTAAAACCAGCTCAATCAACGATTCTGTTAAGGAAGCGAGTAAAACTGATGTTTGAACATCAGTTATAACCGTAATGAAACAATCAATTTTATATGAAACTGTTTGAAAACAATGATTAACAATTAAAATTTTGAAACCGGAAATAAGTGATCGTTGCCTATAAATACTGACTTCCAACCATTCTAAACTCGTTCATACACTCAAATCATTACCCAAAACCTCCATGTTTAACCCTCTGTTCAAATCAAATATTCGCCGGAGGCAGAACCCAAGGTCGTCGAAAACTTCGTCGGACGTTTGAAGAAAACTCTTTGTTCGGGTATGATATGTACTTAATCTTTCAGAACTATCGTAAGTGAGTTGTTTAAAATATAATAACAGAATCGATCAAAACAGTTGGGGATCGGGTTCTGAGTTTCTTTTTGTAAGGAAGATGAAGTTTTAAAATGTTTATTAATATAATTAGAATCCTCAGAATCACCGGGTTAGACACACAGTCCAGTGGTGGACTGTGTGCAACACGAGCATAGATACCCGGGTTCGAGTCTTATAATGCACAACGATCCGTTTACATATATCAAATCTTTTTTATATAAAGCATGACTTAACCGAATAAGTATATAAATATAATTAAAATTCAGAATACAACGGGTTAGACACCTAGCCCAGTTGGTTGGGCTGGGTGCAAATCAATACGAAGGTCACGGGTTCGAGTATAGGTACGCGCACCGGTTCATTAATTTAAAAATCTTTTTAAATTAAATAATTTCTGATATATTCTAATTAGTATATATATGTAATTAAAATGGGGTTTCTTTCGGGTTAAACACGTAGCTCAGTTGGAAGAGCTGCGTGCACGCAACCGAGAGGTCACGAGTTCGAGCCTCACTGCACGCAGCCAATACCACAGTTGAACCGATCAGACCTTGTCAGGTCTGACAAGGTTTTTTTATTATTTTTATTTATTTATATTACTTTTTGTATTTATATTTTAGTTAAAAATCAATTAAAATACATTTTTGAAGGTTTTAAAATCTCAATAAACACCATGAAAAATAACCTAAAAATCTAACAAAAAGTATTAAATCAAAATATTAATTTTTATATATTTATCGAATTATTGCTTTATTATCTAGGTTAGTCTTCTTCGTCGGTTAAATCCTCAATTCGTGCGCACTCTTCATCAATCAAGAAAAACGCACCCACTGTGAGTGAATTCTTACAAATTCCCCTTTTTATTCATGTTTTGGGGTGTATCATGTGTCGCCTTATTTATTTCGTTTATTCAAACTTGTGCTATTACCATTATATGATCTAAACGTGTGATGTAGATGTTGTTTGTTGTGTTGTGTGTTTACATTTTGTCAAGTTGCGTGCAAATCATTCATTAGGACCATCAGTTCCTCGTTGGAGACGAGTTGAGCATCAGGTGCCTCATTAGATCGGCTCTGTTTGATTGAGCCTTGATCTCATTGTTCATCATTTGGTGTGTGCGTGTGCATTAATTGATAATATGTGTTTTGTGATTAAATTTACATATACGTATACTCATATGTGGTTATGCACATTTTTATAACCAATATAACAAATTCGTTCAAATATTTTCATAAGATTCACTCGCCAACTTTTTTTGACCCAAAACCCTATTTTTACACATGATACAGGTGGACAGGTTGAAGCAAGGAACACATAGGAAATTGCCTTAGAAGAAAAATAAAGAAGTCATGAAAAATGTATTTGAACATGTTGTGCTTGTATGTTTATTGTAATTTCTTCTTTAAATAGAAATAATAAATATGAAACTTTATAGTAAATGTCATGAGCTTTGATAAAAACCCAATCATGCCCGACTACCATTTCCGCTGCGGGTCAGGGTGTGACAGATTGGTATCAGAGCTTTTAACTATAGGATATAGGATAGGTTATTAGATCCTTAGAGCCTATACTATAGTTGATTAGATTTTAATTGTTTATGTGGTTACATGCAAACTCATGATGTTTATTTGTTTCGTATTTATTACACACACAAATGCATGCAAACACTTCCACTATCATTTTGTGTGATGCTTAATGAGTTATACTTGTTGTCAAACATAACATGCTTACATATACATACATCACGCATATTTCAATGTTCATATATTCAAATCATCCTCAAATTTTCTTTATTCAAGATTTTCTGGTATTTTCGTTTTTCAATCTCCTCAAAGTAAGTTCTACGACGGGCATGTAGTAACTGGAAAGGTACGAGTACCGGTAGTCAAGACGTCCTGTCTAGGTTGGCAATCGTATAAATCCAATATAACGGACTAGTTTGCCTACCTGGGGACCAACGATGAGAGTACGAAGGACCTATTAGGCCAAAGCATGCCACACCAAACGTCGCATGAACTAACCCCACTTTGAGTTGTCACTGTGTCTACACCTAGACACCCTCCGACTTTACACCTTGCAATCATGTTTTTTCGATTTTCATTCGGGTAGCGTGATTGTTAACAGGCCAACATCGATATGAACCCTACCAGAGCCTAGTAGTCATGGGGGCCCACATGACTACCAAGGCCAAGTAAGGGGACATATGGGAGCCCAAACATGAGCAAAGCCCAAGACATCCTATGGATGTAGCAAATTTATTTTCTTCATTTGTTTTGTGAATGTTCATTTCTAAATACGAGACATGACACCTAAACGTCAAACTCATACTCTCGATACGTATTCCTTGTAGATGTCTTCTAGTCACTCTCGTAGAGGTAGGAGATCAGGAAAATTCCGCGAGCGCATGGCTGCCCAAATCGCTCAACAAATGGCCGCCGTAATACCCAACATCGTAGTTCAAGTCCAACAAGCCCTTGTCGCCAATCCTATCGCCCCAACCAATCTAGAAGGACAAAATGACACCAACCCTCCTCTCAATACCACTAAATGCACCTTCAAGCATTTCAAATCCTGCGATCCTCCAAAATATGAAGGGACTGAAGGTGTCACCGCTCTCCTCCATTGGTTTAAGGAGATGGAAAACACTTTTCTCAATTGCGACTGCCCCGATGATCGCAAGGTGCTATATGCTACCGGTCGTTTGTTCGGAGTAGCACTTACATGGTGGAATACAGAGAAGGGCAAGCGAGGTGCTGAGGATGCTATGACCTTGACTTGGGAAGAGTTGAGGGAGATCATGACAAGGCTTTTCTGTCCAAGAAGCGAAATCAAGAAATTAGAAGATGAGTTCTACTCTTTGAAACAAAAGGAGGGCGACCACACCACATACAACAAGAGATTCCTTGAGTTGAATCAGATGGTCCCCAACTTGTTCACTCCCCTCTACCGTTTGATCGAGCACTACATTCGAGGTCTTCCTTCAAAAATTCAAGACCCTGTAATAAGTACCACACCTGCAACTTTGGAAGCAGCAATGGAGTTAGCTACAGAGCTCACCGAAAACCGCATACGGAATGAAGACTTCAACGAGGAGAAGAAGAAGGATAAAACATCAACCGAAACCTCAAACCCAACCCAGACCGGATCCTCTTCTCAACCCACTTCTAAGAGAAAACGAGATGGGCAAAATTTCGCTGTCACCCAAGGCAATCAACCAGCTCCACAAGCCGTACCCCTCCAAGCTATCCCAATCACTCAAGTAGCACCCAACTCTACTTACCCAAATAAGAAACCTTACATTGGACCTCACCCTCAATGCAACACCTGTTTTTATCACCATCCACCTACCGTACCTTGTCGACTGTGTGCTAATTGTGGGCATTATGGTCATTTGAGCAGAACTTGTCGTACCCCTCAAAACCAAGCTTCTCCCCCTACCCAAAACATGATCCAATCATATCAACAACCCCAATACCCCATGTTCCCACGTGTTCGAGCTTGCTTTAATTGTGGGGACCCTACCCATTTTAGAAACACGTGCCCTCGATTGGTTAACATCATAAACGCCCAAGCTCAAGCAAACCCAGTTAACCAAGCAAATCAAGAAAACCCAACACTATCACCAGCAAGAGGAAGAGCTTGCAACATCAACGCCAATCCTGTTGAAGATAATAACGGCCCAAACAAACAACCCAACTAACCTTCCGTCACCAAGAGTCAAGACTCAACTCCAACCATCTAGTTCTTAATGTTTTCTCAATCTTTGTGTATCCCTGTTATAATTTGGGAATTTACGTATCCAAGAATTTTAAATGCAAATTGATATTACTGTTTTATTTCATATCTTTGATTTAATCTTCATATCATCATACATCACGACGTATCTCGAAGTTGGGTCGTGTCTCACTTTTTCATAGACTGACCCCTTCATCATAGCAAACGAGAGAGGTATTGTCGTCATTCAGTCATGTATCCTTTCCGATTTGAGACTCAAGCTTTGGTTGTTATGTTTATTTATGTTTTAGAGTCACATAGAACTAATCATAACTTACTGACAAAGCCAATGAAAATTTGACAAGAATATGGTGGATAAGCCGCTGGTACTTCCTATATATAAGTATTCTTGTCAAAGGATCAAAAGCATTGTCAGGCGGTTATTAGAAGTTCCGTGTAGGTTTTAATATCGTCATGGTTGAAGTTTTTGTTTTATGATATAACCTTATCTTTTCAACGCATCAATTCTCTCAAAACTCTTATGCACGAGATCATATCAAGTCAATCAACTCTATGTATCAACACTTTTCATCTTAGGCATCAAAAAGCGATTTCTGTAGCAGGGTATTCAACCCTTACTAGGAACATTACCGCTTCAACCAAAATCCAAGCATCACACCTCCCTTTTTACGTTAAAAGATATTCAGATATTGGTCCGAGTACGTTGGGAGTCAAAACGAGGACCCGACAGGAACGAGAAGACTCAATGTGCGAGAAATACCCGCACCTTTTTTTTCCGGTTACGACTACTACTTAAATTTCGGGACGAAATTTCTAAAACTAGGGATACTGTAGCATTCGTGTAAAACGAGTATCAAGAACCCGCTCCTTTTGAAATTCAAGTAATTATTTTAGCGTTTCGTTATGTAATCATAAGTATTAAATAATTTATTTTATAACCAATATTTTTTTTAGAATAATAAGTGAATTGTTATAAAAGGGAATAAAAAAAATAATAATATTAAAAAAATAGGGCAGCCGGGTTTCGAACCCGGGTACCCATCAACCACACACACCATATACACCGCTGAGCTACACGAACTGGATGGTTTAAAATCCATAACGTATAACCTTTATATTTCATTTAATGTTAAAACCTGCAAATCGGAGTTTTTGTAACAGCCGAAACCGCCAAGTGAGTAAAACCAGCTCAATCAACGATTCTGTTAAGGAAGCGAGTAAAACTGATGTTTGAACATCAGTTATAACCGCAATGAAACAATCAATTTTATATGAAACTGTTTGAAAACAATGATTAACAATTAAAATTTTGAAACCGGAAATAAGTGATCGTTGCCTATAAATACTGACTTCCAACCATTCTAAACTCGTTCATACACTCAAATCATTACCCAAAACCTCCATGTTTAACCCTCTGTTCAAATCAAATATTCTCCGGAGGCAGAACCCAAGGTCGTCGGAAACTTCGTCGGACGTTTGAAGAAAACTCTTTGTTCGGGTATGATATGTACTTAATCTTTCAGAACTATCGTAAGTGAGTTGTTTAAAATATAAAAACAGAATCGATCAAAACAGTTGGGGATCGGGTTTTGAGTTTCTTTTTGTAAGGAAGATGAAGTTTTAAAATGTTTATTAATATAATTAGAATCCTCAGAATCACCGGGTTAGACACACAGTCCAGTGGTGGACTGTGTGCAACACGAGCATACATACCCGGGTTCGAGTCTTATAATGCACAACGATCCGTTTACATATATCAAATCTTTTTTATATAAAAGCATGACTTAACCGAATAAGTATATAAATATAATTAAAATTCAGAATACAACGGGTTAGACACCTAGCCCAGTTGGTTGGGCTGGGTGCAAATCAATACGAAGGTCACGGGTTCAAGTATAGGTATGCGCACCGGTTCATTAATTTAAAAATCTTTTTAAATTAAATAATTTCTGATATATTCTAATTAGTATATATATGTAATTAAAATGGGGTTTATTTCGGGTTAGACACGTAGCTCAGTTGGAAGAGCTGCGTGCACGCAACCGAGAAGTCACGAGTTCGAGCCTCACTGCATGCAGCCAATACCACAGTTGAACCGGTCAGACCTTGTCAGGTCTGACAAGGTTTTTTTTTATTATTTTTATTTATTTATATTACTTTTTGTATTTATATTTTAGTTAAAAATCAATTAAAAATACATTTTTGAAGGTTTTAAAATCTCAATAAAAACCATAAAAAATAACCTAAAAATCTAACAAAAAGTATTAAATCAAAATATTAATTTTTATGTATTTATCGAATTATTGCGTTATTATCTAGGTTAGTCTTCTTCGTCGGTTAAATCCTCAATTCGTACGTACTCTTCATCAATCAAGAAAAACGCACCCACTGTGAGTGAATTCTTACAAATTCCCCTTTTTATTAATGTTTTGGGGTGTATCATGTGTCGCCTTATTTATTTCGTTTATTCAAACTTGTGCTATTACCATTATATGATCTAAATGTGTGATGTAAATGTTGTTTGTTGTGTTGTGTGTTTACATTTTGTCAAGTTGCGTGCAAATCTTTCATTAGGCCCATCAGTTCCTCGTTGGAGACGAGTTGAGCATCAGGTGCCTCATTAGATCGGCTCCGTTTGATTGAGCCCTGATCTCATTGTTCATCATTTGGTGTGTGCGTGTGCATTAATTGATAATATGTGTTTTGTGATTAAATTTACATATACGTATACTCATATGTGGTTATGCACTTTTTTATAACCAATATAACAAATTCGTTCAAATATTTTCATAAGATTCACTCGTCAACTTTTGTTGACCCAAAATCCTATTTTTACACATGAGGTTGAAGCAAGGAACACATAGGAAATTACCTTAGAAGAAAAATAAAGAAGTCATGAAAATGTATTTGAACATGTTGTGCTTGTATGTTTATTGTAATTTCTTCTTTAAATAGAAATAATAAATATGAAACTTTATAGTAAACGTCATGAGCTTTGATAAAAACCCAATCATGCCCCGACTACCATTTCCGCTGCGGGTCAGGGTGTGACAGAAGGGAAGTAGGTTGCCAAGAAAGCTCGCACGAAACCTTGGAACCAACATTACATAATATGCTTCCCCCAACAGACCCTAACAATCGTATTATCACTCCAGTCATTGTGGAAGTTGAGCTAGAAGGCTCCCCGATACACCGAGTGTATATGGATTGTGGAGCGGCCTACGAGATCATGTACAAAAGGTGTTTCTTGCAGTTAAGCGAATATATAAGGTCAAGGTTGCAGACCTCTGATACCCCTCATATCGGATTTGCTAGGGAACGTGTTCATCCTCTTGAGAAAATCACTTTAAGCGTTTGTTTAAGGGATGAGGACCTCTTACGAACGGATGAGCTCACTTTCGCGGTTATCAGGTTACCTTCAAGCTATACCATCCTTATCGGCATGCCAGAAATAACCACTTTTGATATTGTGGTATTAACTACTCACAAAATGATGAAATCCCCAATGGAGAGAGGTGTGGCAATGTTAAAACCGACCGTTGAAGCGCTGCTTATAGCTTCTACTTTAGAAACTGAGAAGCTAACAAAGGGTCAGGTCAAGGAGCTAAGTAGCAACACTACCTATCCAGACCAAACAATCAAAATTAATGATAACCTCTGTCCCTGCATAATGCATAAGCTTAAAATCCTTTTACAAGAAAATCAAGATGTTTTTGCATAGGGTTTTGAAGACATGGTAGGAGTTCTAAGGCACGTCGCTGGACATGCCTTAATATTTCACCTACATACAAGCCGGTGGTACAAAAGAGAAGAAGTCTTGCTCTGGAAATAAGCCAGTTAGTTTGCAAAAAAAGTGAAGAAGCTTGTAAAAGTGGGTATTCTCAAGGAAGTTAAGTACCAGTCTTGGGTAGCAACCTTGTGTTAGTCAAGAAGCCAGACAATTCTTGACGTATGTATGTAGATTTCAAGAATCTTAATAAGGCGTGTCCTAAAGACTACTACCCCCTATCGAATATAGATTAGAAGGTAGATTCTCTTATAGACTTCCAATTTAAGTGCTTCCTGGATGCCTATAAGGAGTATAACCGAATTCAAATGAAAGACAAGGATGAATAAAAGAAAACCTTCCACACCGACAAGGGGATATTTTTTGTTACAAAAAGATGACATTCGGTTTAAGAAATGCAGGGACTACCTACCGACACCTAGTGGACAAGGGCTTCTCCGAACAAAAGAAACAAATGGGTCACTATATGGATGCTTATGTTGATGATATTGTGATCAAAAGGAAGAGTGAACAAGCAATGATAAGAGTTATTAAAGAAACATTCAAAAACTTGAAGGAAATCAACATGAAACTTAATTTGAGAAAATATTCATTTGCTTTGAATAAGCGAAGTTCCTCGGGCATATTGTGGGAAAACAATGTATCAAGGTCAATCCCAGCAAGGTATAAGAGGTTCTTGAAATGAAGTCCCCAAGAACAAAAAAGGACGTTCAAAGCTTAAATGGGAAGATAGCAGCTCTCAAGCGTTTCCTTCCCAAGTCAGCTGTGAAGTCCTTACCATTCTTCACGACATTTGCAGATAAGAAATATTTCAAGTGTTCAGATGAAGTCGATGCTACCTTTAAGGCTTTGAAAGAACAAATAGCTTCCCTACCCACCATGGTAGCTCCTGAGGTAGGTGAAGTAATAATTATTTATTTATATGCAAGGCTAGAAGCTGTTAGCTCGCAGTTAATTGTTGATTGAGAAAAAAAAACACAAATCTCGATATACTTCATAAGTCGTGCATTGAAAGATGCTGAAGTAAAGTACTCGTCGATGGAAAAGTTGGTCCTGGCCCTAGTAGACACAACCAAGAGACTCTGTCGATACTTCCAAGCCCACCTTATAAGGGTGGTAACTAATCAGGCAATTAGAACTAAACTTGAGAAGCCTAAAGTTTCTGGACAACTAGCATAATGAGTTGTGGGGCTAGCGGCACACAAGACTAGGTACACTTCTAGAAGATCAGTCAATGCTCAAGTCCCTGTAGACTTCCTAGCTGAACTAAAAACTAAGGAGATAAATGAAGTTCAAACTCATAAGCAAAACAACTCCTTCTACCTGGTAAATGGACGCTCTTCACAGATGAAGCCTCAAGTGTAGAAGGTTCGATGGTAGGGAAGGCCTGATAACCACCGACCCCTAAGGAAGCGAATACACTTATGCCCTACGCTTAGGGTTCCCCTGTATCAATAATGAAGCTGAGTATGAAGCTCTCTTGACTAGTAAGAAGATGGAAGAGCTTCTTGTTTTTTTAATCTAGATTGGTTGTCAATCAAGTCAAAGATGAATACATGGCCCCGGAGCCATCAATGGTGCAATATATGATGGAGTTAAGTGAGCTAATGAAAGAGTTCAAAACTTGCTATGTGACCCAAGTCTCGAAAACCAAGAACGAACAAGAGTGTTTGGTATGTTATATTTTATAGGGGTGTTCAAGATCGGATTATCCGATTTTCGGATGTCTGAAAACCGGATATATGAAAAGTTCGGATATTGAATTTTAATATCTGAATCCGTATTCGAAATATTGGATATCCGAATTTCGGATACGGATTCGGATAATATAACGGATACCCGAATTAAGAAAAAAACAAAAAAAATTGTTTCCTATATTCAAAAACAAACATGCTTTATGTTTTTCTAGATCTTTTCTTTAATCTATATAATCTATTAAAACGTTTCTGCATATGCAAAATGGCAACGAAATTAAATCAAATGATACAAAATAATCTTAAAAACAAAATGGCTATAAATTCAAATTAATTATTGATCTATGTCATTGTCAACGAAATCAAAGTAAATGAAATAAAATAATCTTAAAAAATGGCAACAAATTCAAATTAATTACAGATCTGGATCCAATGACGACGGTGCAAACCCAACGACGGATAGAGGAGCGGCGATGACACGACGTAGGAAGAGTAGCGACAACAAGAGAGGGCTTTGAATCAGGAAGATGAACAACAGTGCGAGGAGATTTGGTGGCTGTCTTCAATAGAGAATTGGTTGCTGGTGCGTCGTGTAACTGTACACCGACTTCCAAAGGTAGAAGACGATAGTCTGTAGTGTTATTATGGTGTATGAGGGTTGATTAAGGGTGTGATGATTAAGATTGAAGCTTTAGATGATGAAGGTTTAATGAAGGGGAAGTGGTGAAGTGGAGGCGTGGTGTGGAAAAGGAAGGGGTTGGGTTTTTCTAGCATACATCAGTATATATATTTAATATTATAAAAATAACATAATTTCATATTTTGGATATCGGATAATCTGATTATCCAAAATTTTCAGAAAATCACATCCAAACCCAAATCCGAAATTTCGGATTATCTGATTTTCGGATATCCGAAATTTCGGATATTTGAAATTTCGGATATTTCAGATACGAGTTTTTGGATATTTTGGATTTGGTTTCGGATTCGGATTTTTTTGAACACCCCTAATATTTTATGTAGCAACTGGCACCGAGGAAAGATGAGTGTCAATTGAAGAAAGTTAGTTTTGGGTGATAGCTAGCATGAAAATCATTCTTCAAGCTGTTATCAAAACTTGTAATAACTAATAAGTGAATATTATCTATTTTACAAGTAAAGTCACGCATACGTCTCTTGTAATGTTTAAAATAATCAATTTTGGTTGATGTGTCACGCTTCATATTGTTTAGTGTTGGTATAAAGTAGACATGATTAAAGTTTTTAAACCTTTCAACCCGAGCTAAATCGTTTTCATTCATTCATTTATTTATTTAATTTTTTTTGACAATTTAACGTGTTAGTAAACATAAATAAAGGAAAAATCACCTAAATATATATTTTGATCAAAGAAGTTGAGAATTTGATATACCTATAATTCTAAGATGGATGAGCAGTGACAGACTATTGCATGACAGCTTATTATTGACCAATGTTTTTGTTAGTTTTTACCTTTTAATATTTAGCATTGATGTTTATAATCCTTTAGTTTTTTAAAAATTATACACTCATTTTTACATGCTTATATTTATATATGTGTTGGTACAATTTCATGTTGGTTACGTTTTTTTTGTCTTTTAGTAAGTTTTTTTACTTTCGTCTTTACCCTTTAACATTTAGTATTTGCAGTTACAACCCTTCAACTTTATAAAAACTTTATAGTCATTTTTACGTGTTTAGAGCAGTCGCAGGCTACTGCATGGCAACTTGCCATTGATTAGTGTTTTCTTTTTTTTTCAGTTTTTTTTATTTTATAGCTTGCCATTGGTCAGCGTTTTTTTGTTTATTTTAGCTTAGTATTAACATTTATAATTCTTTAACTTTCTAAAAGTTATATACTCATTTTTACGTGCTTATATTTATATATGTGTTATAAATTCATGTTGATTACGGTTTTTTTTTGTCTTTTAGTAAGTTTTTGTTTGTTTTAGCCTTTACCCTTCAACATTTAGTATTGACAGTTACAACCCTTCAACTTTATAAAAACTTTATAGTCATTTTACGTGTTTAGAGCTGTGGTAGGCTGCTGCATGGTAGCTTGCCATTGGTCAGTGTTTTCTTTTTTTAGTTTTCGTTTATTTTAGTTTACTCTTCAACATTTAGTATTGGCACTTACAGCCATTCAACTTTCTAAAAACTATATACTCATTTTTACGTGCTTATGTTTATTTATGTGTCGGTATAAATTTATGTTGATTACAGTTTTTTTATTGTCTTTTAGTAAGTTTTTGTTTATTTTAGGCTTTACCCTTCAGCATTTAGTATTAGCTGTTACAACCCTTCAACTTTATAATATTTTTATGTGTTTATATTTATGAACGTGTCGGTATAAATTTAAGTAAATTACGTTTCTTTGAAAATGGGTAAGCTCATGTATAATATGCTTTTTTCACTTTTTCTTGTAAGTTTTTAGTTAATCTACGTTTTGGCATAAATTTAGTTTTAAAACAAGTCGGGTCAATATAATATGTTTTCATTAGATTTTATAAATTTGGCTTACTTTACGTTTCGGTCCCCTACAACGCGCGGTATCATTTATAACTTAAAAAACATAATTTTTTACTTATTTTTATGTATGTATCGGTATAAGTTCAGGTTAGTGTTCGACGTAAATTTCTTTCGTTTCCATGCTTATTTTTATGTATATTTCAGATTATGTACGTTTTGACGTAACTTTTGTTTTGAAACGGTTCAGCTCTTTACTACACAAATCCGAGTTACTTTACATTTGGACCCATCGCATCGCGTATGGAAATTTACTAGTATATATATATATATAGGAGACGGATTCGTTAGAAACCACCTTTTATTGCGAGAACCAATGTGAATACAGCCACACACAATTTTATTAATATTTTAAAAAAAATCGTTATATTTCGTCACTAAAAAAATTTTGAGTAACAATTAATCCATGCACATGTGCATATGTATCATTTTTTTTGACAAATTCCGTAATACATTACCAATATTAGACAATTGCACTTTGATTTACACTACCATCCATAATACACTACTTTTTACATTAGCAATATTTAGAAATGCACATGTGCATCTATATGCATGAACATGATATACCGTGTTTTGGTACACTACTTTGAATACATTTTCCCTTTCATCTATCATACCATCCATAAATACACTATCATTACCTCCTACCATTTATAATACAATACCATTAGCTCCTACTATCCATAATACAATACCATTACCAATATGTATAATATTTTCACTTTATGAATATGTACATCAATACCCTTCATACCGTCCAAACAACATATTATATCATAAAGTGACAAATATAATTAAACAATCAACCACTAGATGTAACTAACAAAAAACATGTATATGGGCCTACTTTATCATTCGAAATCATAAACTTTTTGTAACAAAACACGTTATAACATGGTTATACATAATGATGTACATGTGCATTTTTAATATCGGTAATGTGAAAGTAGTGTATTACGGATGGTAGTGTAAAAGAAGTGCAATTGTCTACTACTGGTAATTTATTACGGAATTTATCAAAGAAATGATATATATGCACATGTGTATCGATAATTGTTACTCGAAATTTTTTTAGTGACGAAATATAGCGATTTTAAAAAAATAAAAAATTATGTGTTTTTAGATTTTTTAGGTACTTTTTTGTGTTCATATTGGTTCTCACGGTTCTCGCAATAAAAGTGGTTCTCGCATGAACCCTACCCTATATATATATATAGGGCTCGATTTAAATGAGAACCACCATGAGTTGTGAGAACTATGAGAACTTTTTCATCCCGCATGAGTTGATGCAAATATTTTTGCACAAACGTAGATGAAAATATTATAAACACATCTGTAAAAAAAATTGTCGAGTCGATAGTTTTGACTGATACAAGTTTTTTTACGCGTTGGTGTAAATTTTGTACGAAGATAAATATTGTTTTACGACTCATGTAAATGTGGGTATGCGGCATTTTAACAAAAATTGCTGAAACAAGTGATTTTTTATGACTTTTGAGAAAAAAAATTCGGAAAAAACCTTTTGGATGACCTAGTTCTCACAGTTTTCACAACTCAATGTGGTTCTCATTTTAACTCATCTCTCTCTCTCTCTCTATATATATATATATATAAGGTAGTTGAGAGTGAACTGTGTGAACTACACTGAGTCATTGGATTATATCATCTAGAGATTTTTAAACAATGGCAAGATTGTAATTATAATGTTGTAACTTCCCTTTAAATTAATTGACAGAAGGGTATTTGTTTCTTTTGTAAATTGCATTTATTAAACAATATAATAAAAATCCCCAAAATCTTGCTAGTTTCCGTATATACAAGATACACAGTTGTTAGTGTATACACATGTGTACAGTCTCGGTAGTATTAGTTTATACAAGATACACAGATGTTAGTTTATACACATGTATAGTCTCGCTAACTATCAATTTATACAAGATACACAGCTATTAGTTATACAAATATGTACTTGAATAATACACATGTGTATATGTAACACCTTGTAAAATCGTGTCCAATAGTATAGTGACACATGTTGTATTTTAATTTTGTTTATTTCAAGACTAATAAGGACTAAAGGTGTCAACATGCTCAAACTGAGCCTCTGAGTGAGTGTCCGATGTCAACATGCTTAAACCATTAACCTCTGAGCGACTGATATGTCAACATGCTTAAAACTTGTCCTCTGAGTGACTAATATATCAACATGCCCAGCCTCTGAGTGACATTGGAGTCAGCATGCTTATAGTGAGCCTCTGAGTGATCCTTTACGAAGTCCTAACTCTCATACGTGCCATTTGATGGACGAGAGGGTTTAATTCTATAAATATGTGAAAGTTGGATAATGGAGGGATTAAAAGTGTCAACATGTTAATTTATACCTCTTAGTGACCTTTTAACGAACCGAGAGCTCGAGAATGTCCGGGGGAATACCGGGTACACCAAATATTGGCTACGGAGGGTAAATATGCTAAAAGGGTGTTTTAGGAGGTTTTAAGGGTATTTAATAAGTTAAGGGGCTAAATGTGGCAAACTTCAAAACTGCCTATGGGACGCTCGCGGGGTGCGAGAGGCAAGGCCTTAGCCTCTCGCGGGGCACGAGAGGCCTGTATCTGCAGAAAGTTTTGCTTGGCCTCCACACATGTTGCCAAAAACCATTTTTTTTTTCGAAACTATGGACTTTTGAATCAGCTATGTCATGTTTTAGGACACTTGTAAGCTCCATCTTACACCCCTTAACACCTGGCATCACCTCCTTCAAGCTCTCCAACTATAAATAGGTACCAAGGTTTCACCATTTGAACTTGCACCTTTCTTATTCCTAACTCTTCTCCCTCCTCTGGAAGTTTCTAACTGAAAGGAGCATCCAACTTAGTTCTATTGCATTCTAGGAACCTCTTATAAGTGTTCCTTCCTCTTGCATTTTCGTTTATAGGCTTTTATACAAAAGTCAAGCGTCTTACGGAAAACGCCTTGACTTACGGTTAAGACCATTATGGTCCAGCCATTGTTCATAACGAACATGGCTAAGTGATCGTAATAAGGTAGGTGTTAATCCCTATAAAGGGAACCTCCTGAAGATCACGTTTGCTAGACCAATTGACGGGTCAAAGTTATGATATTAAAAAATCAAACAGGCCATTTTTCGGAAAAATTATAAATTGATCTTATATATGTTATGAAACCTGTTTTGAAACTTAAAAAAGTTGGTAATAATTATTAGAACATGTAAGAACATGTTCGGCCCGTCAATTTCAGTTCTAGGGTCGATTCGCAACTGAAAGTCGCAAAGTTTGACTTCTGGTTTGACTTTCGATTTTGACCCAAGTTAGATTAGTTAGCTACTGTATTAAATTTGCATTATGATCATAATATAATGTAGCATAACCCTCTGAGGTTATATTACATGATCATAATCAGAATCTGAGTTTATGCGCAAGTTCTGTAATTATGCCATTTTTAACTAAAATGTTCTTTTTGCATAAAACGAGGTTTAAATGATCATGAGCTTGGAAATAAGTTTCCTACTAATGTAATATTATAAGTAGGATTATTTGGGATGCTAAACCAGATTATAAACTGAGTTTACAAACAGGTCCTTGTATTATGTCGATAAATGACGATAAAACCCTTGTGGCTCATAAAATGATTTTTAATCAAATCTTTTTAAGGTAAATCTTTCACCTACTGATATGTTATATTAAATAAAATATATAAGACATTTTAATCTGACCTTAACATCAGTTTCATTAAACATCACATAAAACGTCATTTTATGAAATGCCGTTTCGGCGCATAGTATAGTTTTAAACCATATCAATTGACCAAGACTTGTTACCTACTGATTTTAAAACTTATTTTAAACATATTTACAGTAGGTACAAGATATAAACTCAGAATCCCAAATAATTTATAACTATGTGTAAAATGACCAATATGTCCCTTCGGTGCATAGTTTGGTCATAAAAGATAAATTACACATAAAATCAATATCCTACTGATATTATATCATAAATAAATTATTTTTCCAGAATACTTATAGTTATAAATAGTTATAACATTAAAATTATATTTAAGTTCCTTTTATACGGTATGAAATTACCGAAACGCCCTTATGAGGCATAGTTTCATTTTAAACCATAACAGGCATAAAAGTTGATATCCTACTGATATTATAATTTATTTAAAATATAATGGCATATAGAACTTGTCCATGACTTATCCGGTTACCCGATATCGCTAATATGCGTAAGGTTAAGTATATATAACTAGTTTACGGAAATTAACCGAAACGGGTCTAACCTTATCATTTAAGTCTCAAAATCCATAATGTTTATAGTTTACCCATATTATGTAAGTCAAAGTACTTGTCGGGTTTAAACTACATTCTATCCAGTCATCGTTTAATCAAACGCTATACGTTCTGATCCTGTACACTACTCGGTCTAAGTCTATGACTTAAATAAGACCGTTAGTATTTAATTGGTTAGCTTATGCCATAATCCAGACTAGAGCCTTCCGGTAAATGCTATCTACACTTAGTTCATTTTGGTTACGGGTGAGATATTAAACCTTGCGTTTTAAAATCATGACTAGCTCATGTAAATACTCTTGACTTATTTTCCCTATACGGCTTGGGATACGGTAAATTATTAGCGCTTGGTCAGAAATGGGATCAATCGAATGCCGGATTGTGGCTAGTAAATCCGCATATTCGGTTTAGTTAGTTTTATTTGATAACTTAAACATCGAGGGTTAAATTACTGTGTCCTGGATATCCTTGGCTCATTACATTAGATAATGGCCACGACCTTAGCGCTGGGTGTTGGCATACACCTGACAGACGCTCAAATGCAAATTACCCAAGACGTTAGGATAACTCCTCCGTGAGTTCCAAGTGGTGTGTACTTAATCATGTCTCGGTCTCTATACTGGGCCATGTATGTATGGACAAATATGTGAATCTGTTAACAAGGTTACAAAGTAACTTTCCCAAGTTATAAAAGATTTGTGTCCTGTGCACTTAAATCAAATTTCTAAAATACTTTCAAAATGAGTCAGTCGGGTGTATTTATCAGCGAAAGCTGACGTATTTTTAAAAGACTAAGTTGCATGTACAATACGAAATAGGCTGGAAGCTGCTCGGTGGTGAAATAAGAGGATCTTGCAAATCCTTTGATCTGCCCTAAAGTCTGTTTTATATTCTTTCTTTGTACATTTTATGATCCGCTTGTGGATCTTCTATTACGAGCCTGTATATTATTTTGTATTTCGAACATTTGGTTTGTAATAGTAATTTTACTCCAAGACTTCCGTTGTGCCGTGTTTTATTGACTATGATGATACCAACTTACGTTACGATATTCCCCACCCAGGCCCACCGGTGTATGGATTTGGGTTGGAAATCCGGGGTGTGACAGGTTGGTATCAGAGCCAATGTTTGAGAGAATTAAACGCTATCCATCTTGTGTTTAATCTCAAACTTACACGAGCACCTTCCTTAGACTTCCGAGTCTAGGCATTGACCTAGGATTGCTCATTTCATTATTAAGTTACTAGTATTGTATTTGAATTGATTTTCAACAGGAAAATGCCGCCAAGAGTACGAGGACGAGGAAAAGGACCCATGAGGGGAGGACCATCAGGACACATCCCTTCACATCCCCATCACTTGAACTCCTATGAGGACTCGGGAGATTCATGGCCATTTGCCCAACATTCGCTTACCCACACTCAAAGTTCTTACCACTCATACCATTCGCACCACTCCCATCACTCTCATCATTCTTACCATGATGAGTTTAATCCAAACCAATATTTAAATACACCTCCAACCGATCAAAATAAGTTGGACCAACCAAAACCCATGGACGAGGACTCCGACCCGGAGATGCCCCCGTCGGGATCACATACGCATCCCATAGAGATCTCAAGCGATTCGAACTCTTATGCCGGATCGCCATACCAAGGTCCTAACAAATGGGACCAATATTGGAACCAATTTACCTTCGCCAACACTCCTTCCCATCACTCTCAACCACCTCCTATACAAGAAGACGTCCACATGGAACCGGTAGACCAACCTCAACCACCACCTGAACCACCAAGGAGGAAGCGTGGAGCACGTATGTCGGTACGTGCAGGTCAAAGGTCGGGATCGCTGCCACTTTTGCCCAACCCTTACCCCACAATTCAAGAGGACCCACAAATGGGTGGACCCTCTAATGTTTCACCTGTGGTAGAACCAACTCCATCACCCACAGTTCAACCACCACCATCGAGTTATAGTAATCCCATCCCAACATATCTAGATAATACTAGATATGATCCTTTTAACCTGTCTACACAAGTCAGTTACCAAGCATGGTCGCATGACCCTTATAAGCAAGCGGTCATGCATAATGCACTATACCCGTCTCCTTACCCACCTGCTTATCCACCTACCAGATATCCAAGTTATGGGTATCAGTACCCTAGTATACCGCAACCACAACATCCGCCGCCACTCGAGGCCATTAATGAGGCCTTAGAAAGAATGAAAGAAATGCAACAACAAGCGGAGAAAACGGAGAAGAAGACAAACAAGTTCTTCAAGAAACTCTCCAAACTGGTTAAGTGAAAGAAGGACGAGTGAAGTTTCTTCTAATAATTTATGTTAGTCCCTGCGTGGACATTTTTATTTCTTTAAGTTCTTACATGGACAGTTTATTTCATTGTTTCTAGTATTGTAATTTCTATTTGGAATTTAATGAAGTATTTTTGGAATTATATATATGTATTCATCCTCTTCAAACGAGCGTCTCGATTTTTACTCCAAATTTATGCTCTGCGATATAATCCAAAAAAGATCTTAATGGTTTTGATTAGCCAAGTGGCACAGACCAGATAATTGGCCAACATTATAAATGATAGTTAAGGATAAAGGGTCCTTCTATCATGATAGTTAAGGGAAGTTATCCTTCTATCCAGAGGTGATGGACTTAAGTTCAAGCCTCCAAGTCGTTAAGGTCAATGCGATCGGGACTATTAATCAACCATTAAGGTACTCTTATGTTAACATTCAGGAATATTCATACTCCTGGTAGTGTGACTTGAGGAACAACACTAGCTTTCAAGGTAATGGACTATGTCCTAACCTTATATAGCCTACATGATCAAATTTGATCCCGGATAATATCATCAGTGCGATGATAATAAAACATCCATTAGTGATGTATTGCCCTTGGGGGTATAATTAAAACATCCATTAGTAACGTATAGCCCTTAGGGCTATGATTAAAACGTCCATTAGTGATGTATTGCCCTTGGGGATATGATTAAAACATCCATTAGTGATGTATTGCCCTTGGGGCTATGATTAAACATCCATTAGTGATGTATGGCCCTTGGGATATGATTAAAACATCCATTAGTGATGTATTGCGCTTGTGGCTATGATAAAACATCAATTAGAGATGTATTGCCCTTGGGGCTATGTATTTCCCTTGGAGCTATGATTAAAACATCCATTAGTGATGTATTGCCCTTGGGGCTATGATTAAAACATCCATTAGTGATGTATTGCCACTTGGGGCTATGATAAAACATCGATTAGTGATGTATTGCCCTTGGGGCTATAATTAAAACATCCATTAGTGATGTATTGCCCTTGGGCTATGATTAAAGCATCCATTAGTGATGTATTGCCCTTGGGGGCTATGATTAAAACATCCATTAGTGATGTATTGCCCTTGGGGCTATGATTAAAACATCGATTAGTGATGTATTGCCCTTGGTGCTATAATTAAAACATCCATTAGTGATGTATTGCCCTTTGAGCTATGATTAAACATCCAATAGAGATGTATTGCCCTTGGGGCCATGATTAAACATCCATTTAGTGATGATTTACCTTTGAGTAATATTAAATTGTCAAATGACAACGACAGCTATGGGTAATATAACCCCCTGTCCAACTTCTATATCCATTAGTGGCAGGCCTAAGTGCCGTATTAAACGTCCATTAGTGACATGCCTATGTGTAACACCCTGTAAAATCGTGTCCAATAGTATAGTGACACGTGTTATATTTTAAATATAGTCTATTAAAGACCAATAAGGACTAAAGGCGTCAACATGCTCAATCTGAGCCTCTGAGTGACGGTCCGATGTCAACATGCATAAATAACGAGCCTCTAAGTGACTGATATGTCAACATGCTTAAATCATTAGCCTCTGAGTGACTGATATGTCAACACGCTTGAAATTTGGCCTCTGAGTGACTGATATGTCAACATGCCCAGCCTCTGAGTGACATCAGAGTCAACATGCTTATAATAAGCCACTGAGTGATCCTTTGTGAAGTCATAACTCTTATACGTGCCATTTGTTGGACGAGAGGGTTCAATTTTGTAAATATGTGAAAGTTGGATGATGGAGGGATTAAAAGTGTCAACATGTTAATTTATACCTCTGAGTGACCTTTTAACGAATCGAGAGCTCGCCAATGACCGGGTGTAAACCCGGGCATGCCAAGTATTGGCTACGGAGGGCTAAAAATGCCAAAAGTTGTTTAAAAAGGGTTTTAGAAGTTTTTTAAAGTTAAGGGGCTAAAGTGTCAAACTTTGAAACTAGCCAAGGGGCGGTCGCGGGCCGCGAGAGACCAGGCCTAGGTCTCTCGCGGGGCACGAGAAGGCCTCTACTGCAGAAAGTTTTGCTTGGCTCCCAAACAAAACTCCAAAACCATTAAAATCGAAACCATGGCTTCCCAAACTGCTATGCCACATTTTGGGACACTTGTAAGCTTCCTCTTACACCCCTAAACACCTAACTTCACCTCCTTTGAGTTCTCCAACTATAAATAGGTGATTAAGTTCACCATTTGAACTTGCACCTTTCTAAAACATAACTCTTCACCCTCCTCTGGAAGTTCCTACTTTTGCACCTTAGGAATCACTGCTAAGTGTTTCTTCCTTGTGCATTTTCGTTTATAGGATTTTATAGCCAAAAGTTAAGCGTTTTCAGAAAACGCTTTGACTTTCGGTTAAGACCATTATGGTCCAACCATTGTTCGAAATGAACATGGCTAAGTGATCGTAATAAGGTAGGTGTTAGTCCCTATAAAGGGCACCTCCTGAAGATCACGTTTGCTAGACCAAATGATGGGTCAAAGTTATGATATTAAAAAGTTAAACATGTCATTTTTTGGAAAAATCATAAATTGATCTTATGTATGTTATGAAACCTGTTTTGACCCTTAAAAAGTTGGTAGTAATTATTAGAACATGTAAGAACATGTTCGGCTTTGACTTCTGCTTTGAGTTTCGATTCTGACCTGATTTATATTAGTTACCTACTAATCTAGAGTTGCATTATGATCATAATATAATGTAGCATAACCCTCTGAGATTATATTACATGACCATAATCAGAATCCAAGTATATGCGCAAGTTTCATAATTATGCCATCTTTGACCAAAATGTCATTTTTGCATAAAACAATGTTTTAAATGGTAATGAACTTGAAAATGAGTTTTCTACTAATGTAATATTTTAATAGGATTATTTGGGATGTTAAACTAAGTTATAAAGTGAGTTTTCAAATAGGTCCTTAAACTATGTCGATAAATGACGATTTTAGCCCTTGTGGCTTACAAAATGATTTTAATCGAATCTTTTCAAGGTAAATTATTTACCTACTAATATGTTATATTAAACAACATATTTAAGACATTTTAATCTAACCTTAACATCAATTTTCATAAACATCGCATAAAGACGTCATTTTACGACATAAGCGCCGCTTAGGCGCATAGTATGGTTTTAAACCATATTATTGACCAAGACTTGATACCTACTGATTTTAAAACTTATTTTAAACATATTTACAGTAGGTACATGTTATAAACTCAGAATCCCAAATAATTTATAAACTATGTGTAAAATGACCAAACTGCCCCTTTGGTGCATAGTTTGGTCATAAAAGATAAATTACACATATAATTGATATCCTACTGATATTATATCATAAATAAAATATTTTTCCAGAATACTCATGATTATAAACTTAAAATATGTTCAAAGTTCCTTTTATACGGTATGGAATTACCTAAATGCCCTTATAAGGCATAGTTTCGTTTTAAAACCTTAACGAGCATACAAGTTGATATCCTAATGATATCTTAACTTATTTAAAATATAATGGCATATAGAACTTATCCATGACTTATCCGGTTACCCATTATCGCTTATAAGCATACGGTTGATTATACGTAACTAGTTTACGGAATTTAACCATAACGGGTTTAACCTATTCATTTTAATCTCAAAATCCAGAATGTTTATAGTTTACCCATATTATACAAGTCAAAGTACTTGTCGGGTTTAAACTACATTCTATCCGATCATCGTTTAATCAAGCGTTATCTTGATCATGTACACTACTCGGTCTAAGTCTATGACTTAGATAAAGACTGATAGTATTTAATTGGTTAGCTTATGCCATAATCCAGACTAGAGCCTTGCCGGTAAATGCTATCTGCAGTTGGTACTTTTGTATACGGCTGAGTTATTATAATTTAAAAGATGACTAGCTCAGGTAAATACTCTCGACTTATTTCCCCTATACGGGCTTAGGTTACGGTAAATTATTACCGCTTGGTCGGAAGTGGGATGAATCAAATGCCGGGTGCGGCTAGTAAATCCGCATATTCTGTTTTAATCAGTTTTGTTTTATAACTTAAACTGTCGCACCCCGACCCGCAGCGGAAAAGGTGATCGGGGCATGATTGGGTTATCATCAAAGCTCATGACATTTATTAAGCGTTTCATATTCATTAATACAAATTAAATGGAAATTTACAATGATTGCTACAACATGATCTAACTAACAATCTAAACTTCTTTGTTCTCTTCTAAGGCATATCCTATGTTTTCCTTGCTTCAACCTGTTCACCTGTATCATGTGTAAAAAAAGGTTTTTGGATCAACATAATGTTGGCGAGTGAATCCTATGGAAAACATTTGAACAATTTATTTAAATTGATTATGAAATATGTGCACAACCAAACATGAGTAAAATTAGATGTAACTTGATCAACAATCATAAGATGTTAAATGAAACACTCATGAATAATAATGGGACAATTAAAGGCACGCGATGCTCAACTCGTCTCTCACGAGGAACTGAGGGGCCTGATGAATGAATTGCATAAACATGATGATATGAATGACACAACTACAAACAATATAAACTCAATGAAACACACATGAACAATAATGAATTTGAATTGAAGCACGCGATGTTCTACTCGTCTCCCACGAGGAACTGATGGGCTTAATGTATGAGTTTCATATAATTTGACAAACGGAATATAAGTAAATCACAACAATAAAACAATCTAAGTTAAGTCATGATGTGGTATGACACAAGTTTAAATAAATAAATTAATTATTTTCATAACACATGACACACCCCAAAACGTGTAATTTAAAAGGGGGAATTGTAAGATTCACTCACAGTGGGTGCGTTCGGTTGATGACGTTGAATGCACGCGAAGTGGTTTTAACCACGAGTGAGATTTAACCTAGATAAATCGCATTATGGTTTGGTAAGTAAACGGATTTTATTAAACTATTTTAGTAGGATTGTTGGGTGTATTTTTGTGAGTTTGAGGCTATTTTCTAACCTTAAAAAATGTTATTTTTAAGTATTTATAATTGATTTTTAATTAAAATAATTAAATAAAAATAATAAAAAAATTTATTTTTTTCTGACCGTTGACCGGCCCGTTGACCGTTGACCTGACCGTTGACCGGTTCGATGGAATATTATTGTGCGCTGAGTGAGGCTCGAACCCGAGACCTCCCGTACGCGTGCACGCAGCTCTACCAACTGAGCTACGTGTCTAACCCGTTATATATCTGATTTTAATTATATATATATATTAATTAGATTAAACCGAAATTCATTTTATTTTAAAAACATTTTAAGCGAAACGGTCATGTACTCCACAGGTCTCGAACCCGGGACCTGTGGTTTAATCCAACACACAGTCCACCGCTGGACTGTGTATTCAACATGTTATATCATTCGATTTTTATTATACTTAAATACTAATTATTTATTTCCTTTTTCTGCCTTATTTAAAAAGAATAGATAATTGTCCGAGTCGGTGCTGAAGACCGGACTCGAACTCGTGACCAGCGATATAAACAAACACACAGTCCACCGCTGGACTGTGTGTCTAACTTGGTTATTATTCCGGTTATTAATATACTTAACATATATCTGTGGCGACTCCGGTTCAGTTAAACAAAAAAAAAACGGTTTTTATTAAGGCAGCGTGTGTGAGACGGGAATCGAACTCGAGACCTTTGCATTATATGTGCACACAGTCCACCGCTGGACTGTGTGTCTAACCCGAGTAATATCCTAATTTATATTAATCTTATATGATAACAATACATCGTCTTCTTCACTGAAATATCACCAGAAATCGGAAATTGACTGGTTCGAGTTTTATTCAAGTTTCATTAGCGAATTACAGTCCATTAAGGTGAGATAAATGAGAAAAGAAAAAGAAATTGAGCGGAGAGATATACCGACTGGACTCTCTGTTTTCCGGCAGAAACTCCGGCGACAGAATTCACCTCCGGCGACGTGTTCCTTATAGCAGCGAGTCTCCGGAAAGCTTATAAAGGGTGTGGGTGACTTCGGTAAAGGTTTAGGGGATTCAGTAAAGCTCAGAGATTAAAACTCGGTTTTCCGGCGAAAAACAGAAAAGTTCCGGCGAATGGAATTACGCCGAGAAAAGGTGTGTTTTTGAGCGAAAAGGTTTGTCGTCGATTGAGGGTGAATTTATAGGAGAAAATCGAAATGCACTTGGTCTGATTTCCGACTGTATTCGTTGATTCAAAATTTCCGGCGGTTATAGAAAAGTGTCGCGGACTTCAAACATCGGTTATAACCGATGTATTGTTAATGGTTTACGTTATAACTGAAAGTGGTGTTAAAACTCGCGAGATTTCCGGGATTCCGACGACTGAACCGTTTGGGCGCCGGTTTTTGAATTTATAACGTTACTTTATGATTTAAATGATTCTATTATTTAACAAACGGAACAAGTGGCGCAGTGGTTTGTGTGTTGAGAGATAAGTTGCTGAACTGACTCGGTACAGACCCGGGTTCGAAACCCGACAGAGGCAATTCATTTTTATTTTGCGATTTTTGACAGTTTTTCAAAAACTAAATATATATTCCCGTATAATAATTGATTACGGATCGTTTAAAAATATTTTGGGCATTTAATTCGCAACGAAATTTTTGACTGACTGTTCGGTTGCTAAACGGAGCGGGTTTGGTAAATCCGTTTTTGACGGATGTTACAGTATCCCCTGCTTTTTAGAAATTTTGTCCCGAAATTTAAATTGTGATATATTTGACTAAAAGAATGATGATGTTTTGTTTGACAGTTGTATGCTCAGAAAAATGAGGGTTTAAGTTTTTGTTCGAGGCGGTAACGTTCCTTGTAAGGGTTAAGTACCCTATTCAGGAATCGCTTTTTGTTGCCTACTGTATAAGTATTGATAAACAGGAATGATTTGCTAAAAATGATATCATGCATAAGAGTTTAGATACGTTTGGGAAAGTATGGTTATATCCTAAGGCAAAACTTCTAACACTACAACCTTTATGGAACATAAATAAAAACACAACAGCTGATATTTGAGCATAGGTAAACATAACAGCTCATATTCGAACATGAATAAACACATCAGCAAATATTTGAACATGAATAAACACATCAGCAAATATTTGAACATGAATAAACACATCAGCAAATATTTGAACATGAGTAAACACAACAGCAAATATTTGAGTCCACATTCTGATAGCATATATGTTTGAATGATGGAAGTTCCTCTCTCGTTTGTTATGATGGAGAGGTTAGTTTATGTAGAAATGGATCACAATCCAATCTCTTTAAATAACATGATGATATAGATGTAACACAAATTCCAACCAAGGCAATACTAAATCCTACATGGAACTTCTCATAACCGCCTGATAATGCCTCTGATCCTTTGGCAAGAATACTTATATATAGGAAGTACCAGCGGCGTATCCACCATATTCTTGCCAAATTTTCATTAGTTTTATCCACAAGTTATGATTGGTTACCAAGAAACTAATAAATCCTACATAGAACTTCTCATAACCGTCCGATAATGCCTCTGATCCTTTGGCAAGAATACTTATATATAGGAAGTACCAGCGGCGTATCCACCATATTCTTGCCAAATTTTCATTAGTTTTATCAGTGAATTATGATTAGTCCTACAACTCTACAACCAATACAACAAACATAAAATACTGAAATGAAATATATCTGTGCGATCAAGGCTCAATCGAACGGAGCCGATCGTATTGCATGTACTGAAAATGAAATGGATGTGCGCTCAAGGCTCAATCAAACGGAGCCGAACGTATTGAATGTACTGAAATTGAAATTGTGTGCTCAAGGTTGCATGTACTGAAAATGAATAACTTAACCACACAAACAGCCTATGCATGGAACCTCTCATAACCGCCTGATAATGCCTCCGATCATTTGACAAGAATACTTATATATAGGAAGTACCAGCAGCGTATCCACCATTTCCTTGTCAAATTTTCATTGACTTTATCCGCAAGTTATGGTTAGTTCGATGCGACTCTACTACAAACACCACAACCACAAGATACTGATAATGAAATTGTCTGTGCGCTCAAGGCTCAATCAAACGGAGCCGAACGTATTGAATGTACTGAAATTGAAATTGTGTGCTCAAGGCTCAATCGGGTGGAGCCGAGCGTATTGCATGTACTGAAAATGAATAACTTAACCACACAAACAGCCTATGCATGGAACCTCTCATAACCGCCTGATAATGCCTCCGATCATTTGACAAGAATACTTATATATAGGAAGTACCATCGGCGTATCCACCATATCCTTGTCAAATTTTCATTGACTTTATCCGTAAGTTATGATTAGTTCTATGCGACTCTACAACAAACACAACAACCACAAGATACTGATAATGAAATTGTATGTGCGCTCAAGGCTCAATCGGGTGGAGCCGAACGTATTGCATGAACTGGAAATGTAAATTGAAATGTGCGCTCAAGGCTCAATCGGGTGGAGCAGAACGTATTGCATGTATTGAAATGTAAAATGAAATAACCGATCAAGGCTCAAACAAACGGAGCCGCTCGTGCGGGCACGCCCTGATCAACCGCATAATAAAATGGGGATCAAACTCAACCTCGATGGATGGGGAGCTACGGCCTCGGCAAAAGCATATACTGAAAAACAATATATAATATATAATATCCAATAATTTCTCTGATAGTCTACACATGGAAAAACATAAAACTAAACGATAGGAATTGAATCTGGATCTTCGGCGAAGAGGACTAGTTGAGTATCTTCGTTTGGGCCGTCATTATCTTCGACAGGATTGGCGTTGATATTGAAGACTCTTCCTCTTGCTGGTGGCATAGTGGTTGGGTTTCCTTGGTTTACTTGGTTAACTGGGTTTGATTGGGCTTGAGTGTTGATAACGTTAACCAATTGAGGGCATGTGTTTCTAAAGTGGGTAGGGTCACCACAATTGAAGCAAGCTCGAGCATATGGGAACATGGGGTATTGGGGTTGGTGATAAGTTTGGGCCATGTTTTGAGTAGAGGAAAAGGTTTGGTCTTGAAAGGTGCGACAAACATTGCTCAAATGACCATAGCGTCCACAAGTTGCACATAGACGACAAAGTAGGGTATGGGGATGGTGATAAAAACAGTTGTTGCATCGAGGGTGAGGTCCAAGATATGGTTTCTTATTTGGGTAAGTTGAGTTGGGTGCCACTTGGGTGATTGGGATAGCTCGGATGGGTATGGCGTGTAGAACTGGTTGATTTCGTTGGGTCGCAGCGAAAAGTCGCCCGACTCTTCTTCTCTTAGGATTGGGTTGAGAAGGGGATTCAGTTTGAGTGGAGTCGGAAGTTTCAGTCGGTTCTTTATCCTTCTTTTTCTCCTCCTTGAAGTCTTTGTTTCGGATTCGGTTCTCGGTGAGCTCTGTTGCTAGCTCCATCGCTGCTTCTAAAGTTGCAGGCTTGATACTTATAACAGGGTCTTGAATCTTTGACGGAAGACCACGAATGTAGTGCTCGATCAAACGGTAAAGGGGAGTGAACATGTTGGGAACCATTTGATGTAACTCGATGAATCTTTTGTTGTAGGTGATGTGGTCTCCTTCCACTTGCTTCAGTGAGTAGAATTCATCTTCTAATTTCTTGATTTCGCTCCTTGGGCAAAATCGTCTGGTCATGATTTCCTTCAATTCATTCCAAGTTAAGGACATAGCATCTTCCACACCTCGTTTTGCCTTCTCTGTGTTCCACCAAGTAAGTGCTATCCCATATAATCGACCGGTAGCATATCGTACTTTGCGATCGTCAGGGCAATCGCAATTTAGAAAAGTGTTCTCCATTTCTTCAAACCAATGGAGAAGAGCAGTGACACCTTCAGTCCCTTTGTATTTCGGAGGGTCGCATGATTTGAAGTGCTTGTAGGTACATTTAGTGGTATTTGGGGGAGAGTTGAAAATGTTTTGGTTTGCTTGATTGACAGGATTATTGGTAAGTGCTTGTTGAATTTGGATTACAATGTTGGGTATTACAGCAGCCATTTGTTGAGCGATTAGGGCAGCCATGCGCTCGCGGGCTTTTCTTGCTCTCGTCTTCCTACGGGCGAGGTTAGAAGACATCTACAATGAATACATGACAAGAGTATGAGTTGGATGCTTTTGGGATCATGGGTCGCCTTCAAGAACGAACATTCATAAAATAATTATAGATAAATAAATTACTACATCCATTGGATGTCTTGGGTTTTGCTCGCTGTTAGGCCCTTCATGCCGCCATACTTTACCTGTGTAATCATGTGGGCCCCCATGAATACTGGTTTTTCATATGGTTCGCACGGTTTCTGCCTGGTTGCGTACACAAAAACCCGGAGAAAATCGAGAAATATGTATACAACGTGTGATATTCGGAATGTGTCCAGGTGTAGACACGGTGACACCTCAAAGTAGGGTTAGTTCGAACGACGTTTGGTGTGGCATGCTTTGGCCTAATAGGTCCTTCGTACTCTCATCGTTGGTCCCCAGGTAGGCAAACTGGTCCGTTATATTGGATTTATACGAATGCCAGCCTAGACAGGACGTTCCGACTACCAGTACTTGTACCCTTCCAGTTACTACATGCCCGTCGCAGAACTTACTTTGATGAGATTTGAGAATTGCATAAAATCTTTGGATAATGAGAGTATGAAAATAAATTTAATACATGAACATCGATATATGTATAATGAATATGTGTATATGTATAATGAATATGTATATGAGCATGTATGTTTGACTGAAATGTAAACAAATATGAAACAAATAAATATCACAAGTTTGTATGTAACCACCTAATCAATTTAAAATTTAGGCAGACTATAGTATAGGCTCTAAGGGTCTAATAACCTATCCTATATCCCTATAGTCATGGCTCTGATACCAATCTGTCGCACCCCGACCCGCAGCGGAAAAGGTGATCGGGGCATGATTGGGTTATCATCAAAGCTCATGACATTTATTAAGCGTTTCATATTCATTAATACAAATTAAATGGAAATTTACAATGATTGCTACAACATGATCTAACTAACAATCTAAACTTCTTTGTTCTCTTCTAAGGCATATCCTATGTTTTCCTTGCTTCAACCTGTTCACCTGTATCATGTGTAAAAAAAGGTTTTTGGATCAACATAATGTTGGCGAGTGAATCCTATGGAAAACATTTGAACAATTTATTTAAATTGATTATGAAATATGTGCACAACCAAACATGAGTAAAATTAGATGTAACTTGATCAACAATCATAAGATGTTAAATGAAACACTCATGAATAATAATGGGACAATTAAAGGCACGCGATGCTCAACTCGTCTCTCACGAGGAACTGAGGGGCCTGATGAATGAATTGCATAAACATGATGATATGAATGACACAACTACAAACAATATAAACTCAATGAAACACACATGAACAATAATGAATTTGAATTGAAGCACGCGATGTTCTACTCGTCTCCCACGAGGAACTGATGGGCTTAATGTATGAGTTTCATATAATTTGACAAACGGAATATAAGTAAATCACAACAATAAAACAATCTAAGTTAAGTCATGATGTGGTATGACACAAGTTTAAATAAATAAATTAATTATTTTCATAACACATGACACACCCCAAAACGTGTAATTTAAAAGGGGGAATTGTAAGATTCACTCACAGTGGGTGCGTTCGGTTGATGACGTTGAATGCACGCGAAGTGGTTTTAACCACGAGTGAGATTTAACCTAGATAAATCGCATTATGGTTTGGTAAGTAAACGGATTTTATTAAACTATTTTAGTAGGATTGTTGGGTGTATTTTTGTGAGTTTGAGGCTATTTTCTAACCTTAAAAAATGTTATTTTTAAGTATTTATAATTGATTTTTAATTAAAATAATTAAATAAAAATAATAAAAAAATTTATTTTTTTCTGACCGTTGACCGGCCCGTTGACCGTTGACCTGACCGTTGACCGGTTCGATGGAATATTATTGTGCGCTGAGTGAGGCTCGAACCCGAGACCTCCCGTACGCGTGCACGCAGCTCTACCAACTGAGCTACGTGTCTAACCCGTTATATATCTGATTTTAATTATATATATATATTAATTAGATTAAACCGAAATTCATTTTATTTTAAAAACATTTTAAGCGAAACGGTCATGTACTCCACAGGTCTCGAACCCGGGACCTGTGGTTTAATCCAACACACAGTCCACCGCTGGACTGTGTATTCAACATGTTATATCATTCGATTTTTATTATACTTAAATACTAATTATTTATTTCCTTTTTCTGCCTTATTTAAAAAGAATAGATAATTGTCCGAGTCGGTGCTGAAGACCGGACTCGAACTCGTGACCAGCGATATAAACAAACACACAGTCCACCGCTGGACTGTGTGTCTAACTTGGTTATTATTCCGGTTATTAATATACTTAACATATATCTGTGGCGACTCCGGTTCAGTTAAACAAAAAAAAACGGTTTTTATTAAGGCAGCGTGTGTGAGACGGGAATCGAACTCGAGACCTTTGCATTATATGTGCACACAGTCCACCGCTGGACTGTGTGTCTAACCCGAGTAATATCCTAATTTATATTAATCTTATATGATAACAATACATCGTCTTCTTCACTGAAATATCACCAGAAATCGGAAATCGACTGGTTCGAGTTTTATTCAAGTTTCATTAGCGAATTACAGTCCATTAAGGTGAGATAAATGAGAAAAGAAAAAGAAATTGAGCGGAGAGATATACCGACTGGACTCTCTGTTTTCCGGCAGAAACTCCGGCGACAGAATTCACCTCCGGCGACGTGTTCCTTATAGCAGCGAGTCTCCGGAAAGCTTATAAAGGGTGTGGGTGACTTCGGTAAAGGTTTAGGGGATTCAGTAAAGCTCAGAGATTAAAACTCGGTTTTCCGGCGAAAAACAGAAAAGTTCCGGCGAATGGAATTACGCCGAGAAAAGGTGTGTTTTTGAGCGAAAAGGTTTGTCGTCGATTGAGGGTGAATTTATAGGAGAAAATCGAAATGCACTTGGTCTGATTTCCGACTGTATTCGTTGATTCAAAATTTCCGGCGGTTATAGAAAAGTGTCGCGGACTTCAAACATCGGTTATAACCGATGTATTGTTAATGGTTTACGTTATAACTGAAAGTGGTGTTAAAACTCGCGAGATTTCCGGGATTCCGACGACTGAACCGTTTGGGCGCCGGTTTTGAATTTATAACGTTACTTTATGATTTAAATGATTCTATTATTTAACAAACGGAACAAGTGGCGCAGTGGTTTGTGTGTTGAGAGATAAGTTGCTGAACTGACTCGGTACAGACCCGGGTTCGAAACCCGACAGAGGCAATTCATTTTTATTTTGCGATTTTTGACAGTTTTTCAAAAACTAAATATATATTCCCGTATAATAATTGATTACGGATCGTTTAAAAATATTTTGGGCATTTAATTCGCAACGAAATTTTTGACTGACTGTTCGGTTGCTAAACGGAGCGGGTTTGGTAAATCCGTTTTTGACGGATGTTACAGTATCCCCTGCTTTTTAGAAATTTTGTCCCGAAATTTAAATTGTGATATATTTGACTAAAAGAATGATGATGTTTTGTTTGACAGTTGTATGCTCAGAAAAATGAGGGTTTAAGTTTTTGTTCGAGGCGGTAACGTTCCTTGTAAGGGTTAAGTACCCTATTCAGGAATCGCTTTTTGTTGCCTACTGTATAAGTATTGATAAACAGGAATGATTTGCTAAAAATGATATCATGCATAAGAGTTTAGATACGTTTGGGAAAGTATGGTTATATCCTAAGGCAAAACTTCTAACACTACAACCTTTATGGAACATAAATAAAAACACAACAGCTGATATTTGAGCATAGGTAAACATAACAGCTCATATTCGAACATGAATAAACACATCAGCAAATATTTGAACATGAATAAACACATCAGCAAATATTTGAACATGAATAAACACATCAGCAAATATTTGAACATGAGTAAACACAACAGCAAATATTTGAGTCCACATTCTGATAGCATATATGTTTGAATGATGGAAGTTCCTCTCTCGTTTGTTATGATGGAGAGGTTAGTTTATGTAGAAATGGATCACAATCCAATCTCTTTAAATAACATGATGATATAGATGTAACACAAATTCCAACCAAGGCAATACTAAATCCTACATGGAACTTCTCATAACCGCCTGATAATGCCTCTGATCCTTTGGCAAGAATACTTATATATAGGAAGTACCAGCGGCGTATCCACCATATTCTTGCCAAATTTTCATTAGTTTTATCCACAAGTTATGATTGGTTACCAAGAAACTAATAAATCCTACATAGAACTTCTCATAACCGTCCGATAATGCCTCTGATCCTTTGGCAAGAATACTTATATATAGGAAGTACCAGCGGCGTATCCACCATATTCTTGCCAAATTTTCATTAGTTTTATCAGTGAATTATGATTAGTCCTACAACTCTACAACCAATACAACAAACATAAAATACTGAAATGAAATATATCTGTGCGATCAAGGCTCAATCGAACGGAGCCGATCGTATTGCATGTACTGAAAATGAAATGGATGTGCGCTCAAGGCTCAATCAAACGGAGCCGAACGTATTGAATGTACTGAAATTGAAATTGTGTGCTCAAGGTTGCATGTACTGAAAATGAATAACTTAACCACACAAACAGCCTATGCATGGAACCTCTCATAACCGCCTGATAATGCCTCCGATCATTTGACAAGAATACTTATATATAGGAAGTACCAGCAGCGTATCCACCATTTCCTTGTCAAATTTTCATTGACTTTATCCGCAAGTTATGGTTAGTTCGATGCGACTCTACTACAAACACCACAACCACAAGATACTGATAATGAAATTGTCTGTGCGCTCAAGGCTCAATCAAACGGAGCCGAACGTATTGAATGTACTGAAATTGAAATTGTGTGCTCAAGGCTCAATCGGGTGGAGCCGAGCGTATTGCATGTACTGAAAATGAATAACTTAACCACACAAACAGCCTATGCATGGAACCTCTCATAACCGCCTGATAATGCCTCCGATCATTTGACAAGAATACTTATATATAGGAAGTACCATCGGCGTATCCACCATATCCTTGTCAAATTTTCATTGACTTTATCCGTAAGTTATGATTAGTTCTATGCGACTCTACAACAAACACAACAACCACAAGATACTGATAATGAAATTGTATGTGCGCTCAAGGCTCAATCGGGTGGAGCCGAACGTATTGCATGAACTGGAAATGTAAATTGAAATGTGCGCTCAAGGCTCAATCGGGTGGAGCAGAACGTATTGCATGTATTGAAATGTAAAATGAAATAACCGATCAAGGCTCAAACAAACGGAGCCGCTCGTGCGGGCACGCCCTGATCAACCGCATAATAAAATGGGGATCAAACTCAACCTCGATGGATGGGGAGCTACGGCCTCGGCAAAAGCATATACTGAAAAACAATATATAATATATAATATCCAATAATTTCTCTGATAGTCTACACATGGAAAAACATAAAACTAAACGATAGGAATTGAATCTGGATCTTCGGCGAAGAGGACTAGTTGAGTATCTTCGTTTGGGCCGTCATTATCTTCGACAGGATTGGCGTTGATATTGAAGACTCTTCCTCTTGCTGGTGGCATAGTGGTTGGGTTTCCTTGGTTTACTTGGTTAACTGGGTTTGATTGGGCTTGAGTGTTGATAACGTTAACCAATTGAGGGCATGTGTTTCTAAAGTGGGTAGGGTCACCACAATTGAAGCAAGCTCGAGCATATGGGAACATGGGGTATTGGGGTTGGTGATAAGTTTGGGCCATGTTTTGAGTAGAGGAAAAGGTTTGGTCTTGAAAGGTGCGACAAACATTGCTCAAATGACCATAGCGTCCACAAGTTGCACATAGACGACAAAGTAGGGTATGGGGATGGTGATAAAAACAGTTGTTGCATCGAGGGTGAGGTCCAAGATATGGTTTCTTATTTGGGTAAGTTGAGTTGGGTGCCACTTGGGTGATTGGGATAGCTCGGATGGGTATGGCGTGTAGAACTGGTTGATTTCGTTGGGTCGCAGCGAAAAGTCGCCCGACTCTTCTTCTCTTAGGATTGGGTTGAGAAGGGGATTCAGTTTGAGTGGAGTCGGAAGTTTCAGTCGGTTCTTTATCCTTCTTTTTCACCTCCTTGAAGTCTTTGTTTCGGATTCGGTTCTCGGTGAGCTCTGTTGCTAGCTCCATCGCTGCTTCTAAAGTTGCAGGCTTGATACTTATAACAGGGTCTTGAATCTTTGACGGAAGACCACGAATGTAGTGCTCGATCAAACGGTAAAGGGGAGTGAACATGTTGGGAACCATTTGATGTAACTCGATGAATCTTTTGTTGTAGGTGATGTGGTCTCCTTCCACTTGCTTCAGTGAGTAGAATTCATCTTCTAATTTCTTGATTTCGCTCCTTGGGCAAAATCGTCTGGTCATGATTTCCTTCAATTCATTCCAAGTTAAGGACATAGCATCTTCCACACCTCGTTTTGCCTTCTCTGTGTTCCACCAAGTAAGTGCTATCCCATATAATCGACCGGTAGCATATCGTACTTTGCGATCGTCAGGGCAATCGCAATTTAGAAAAGTGTTCTCCATTTCTTCAAACCAATGGAGAAGAGCAGTGACACCTTCAGTCCCTTTGTATTTCGGAGGGTCGCATGATTTGAAGTGCTTGTAGGTACATTTAGTGGTATTTGGGGGAGAGTTGAAAATGTTTTGGTTTGCTTGATTGACAGGATTATTGGTAAGTGCTTGTTGAATTTGGATTACAATGTTGGGTATTACGGCAGCCATTTGTTGAGCGATTAGGGCAGCCATGCGCTCGCGGGCTTTTCTTGCTCTCGTCTTCCTACGGGCGAGGTTAGAAGACATCTACAATGAATACATGACAAGAGTATGAGTTGGATGCTTTTGGGATCATGGGTCGCCTTCAAGAACGAACATTCATAAAATAATTATAGATAAATAAATTACTACATCCATTGGATGTCTTGGGTTTTGCTCGCTGTTAGGCCCTTCATGCCGCCATACTTTACCTGTGTAATCATGTGGGCCCCCATGAATACTGGTTTTTCATATGGTTCGCACGGTTTCTGCCTGGTTGCGTACACAAAAACCCGGAGAAAATCGAGAAATATGTATACAACGTGTGATATTCGGAATGTGTCCAGGTGTAGACACGGTGACACCTCAAAGTAGGGTTAGTTCGAACGACGTTTGGTGTGGCATGCTTTGGCCTAATAGGTCCTTCGTACTCTCATCGTTGGTCCCCAGGTAGGCAAACTGGTCCGTTATATTGGATTTATACGAATGCCAGCCTAGACAGGACGTTCCGACTACCAGTACTTGTACCCTTCCAGTTACTACATGCCCGTCGCAGAACTTACTTTGATGAGATTTGAGAATTGCATAAAATCTTTGGATAATGAGAGTATGAAAATAAATTTAATACATGAACATCGATATATGTATAATGAATATGTGTATATGTATAATGAATATGTATATGAGCATGTATGTTTGACTGAAATGTAAACAAATATGAAACAAATAAATATCACAAGTTTGTATGTAACCACCTAATCAATTTAAAATTTAGGCAGACTATAGTATAGGCTCTAAGGGTCTAATAACCTATCCTATATCCCTATAGTCATGGCTCTGATACCAATCTGTCGCACCCCGACCCGCAGCGGAAAAGGTGATCGGGGCATGATTGGGTTATCATCAAAGCTCATGACATTTATTAAGCGTTTCATATTCATTAATACAAATTAAATGGAAATTTACAATGATTGCTACAACATGATCTAACTAACAATCTAAACTTCTTTGTTCTCTTCTAAGGCATATCCTATGTTTTCCTTGCTTCAACCTGTTCACCTGTATCATGTGTAAAAAAAGGTTTTTGGATCAACATAATGTTGGCGAGTGAATCCTATGGAAAACATTTGAACAATTTATTTAAATTGATTATGAAATATGTGCACAACCAAACATGAGTAAAATTAGATGTAACTTGATCAACAATCATAAGATGTTAAATGAAACACTCATGAATAATAATGGGACAATTAAAGGCACGCGATGCTCAACTCGTCTCTCACGAGGAACTAAGGGGCCTGATGAATGAATTGCATAAACATGATGATATGAATGACACAACTACAAACAATATAAACTCAATGAAACACACATGAACAATAATGAATTTGAATTGAAGCACGCGATGTTCTACTCGTCTCCCACGAGGAACTGATGGGCTTAATGTATGAGTTTCATATAATTTGACAAACGGAATATAAGTAAATCACAACAATAAAACAATCTAAGTTAAGTCATGATGTGGTATGACACAAGTTTAAATAAATAAATTAATTATTTTCATAACACATGACACACCCCAAAACGTGTAATTTAAAAGGGGGAATTGTAAGATTCACTCACAGTGGGTGCGTTCGGTTGATGACGTTGAATGCACGCGAAGTGGTTTTAACCACGAGTGAGATTTAACCTAGATAAATCGCATTATGGTTTGGTAAGTAAACGGATTTTATTAAACTATTTTAGTAGGATTGTTGGGTGTATTTTTGTGAGTTTGAGGCTATTTTCTAACCTTAAAAAATGTTATTTTTAAGTATTTATAATTGATTTTTAATTAAAATAATTAAATAAAAATAATAAAAAAATTTATTTTTTTCTGACCGTTGACCGGCCCGTTGACCGTTGACCTGACCGTTGACCGGTTCGATGGAATATTATTGTGCGCTGAGTGAGGCTCGAACCCGAGACCTCCCGTACGCGTGCACGCAGCTCTACCAACTGAGCTACGTGTCTAACCCGTTATATATCTGATTTTAATTATATATATATATATTAATTAGATTAAACCGAAATTCATTTTATTTTAAAAACATTTTAAGCGAAACGGTCATGTACTCCACAGGTCTCGAACCCGGGACCTGTGGTTTAATCCAACACACAGTCCACCGCTGGACTGTGTATTCAACATGTTATATCATTCGATTTTTATTATACTTAAATACTAATTATTTATTTCCTTTTTCTGCCTTATTTAAAAAGAATAGATAATTGTCCGAGTCGGTGCTGAAGACCGGACTCGAACTCGTGACCAGCGATATAAACAAACACACAGTCCACCGCTGGACTGTGTGTCTAACTTGGTTATTATTCCGGTTATTAATATACTTAACATATATCTGTGGCGACTCCGGTTCAGTTAAACAAAAAAAAACGGTTTTTATTAAGGCAGTGTGTGTGAGACGGAAATCGAACTCGAGACCTTTGCATTATATGTGCACACAGTCCACCGCTGGACTGTGTGTCTAACCCGAGTAATATCCTAATTTATATTAATCTTATATGATAACAATACATCGTCTTCTTCACTGAAATATCACCAGAAATCGGAAATCGACTGGTTCGAGTTTTATTCAAGTTTCATTAGCGAATTACAGTCCATTAAGGTGAGATAAATGAGAAAAGAAAAAGAAATTGAGCGGAGAGATATACCGACTGGACTCTCTGTTTTCCGGCAGAAACTCCGGCGACAGAATTCACCTCCGGCGACGTGTTCCTTATAGCAGCGAGTCTCCGGAAAGCTTATAAAGGGTGTGGGTGACTTCGGTAAAGGTTTAGGGGATTCAGTAAAGCTCAGAGATTAAAACTCGGTTTTCCGGCGAAAAACAGAAAAGTTCCGGCGAATGGAATTACGCCGAGAAAAGGTGTGTTTTTGAGCGAAAAGGTTTGTCGTCGATTGAGGGTGAATTTATAGGAGAAAATCGAAATGCACTTGGTCTGATTTCCGACTGTATTCGTTGATTCAAAATTTTCGGCGGTTATAGAAAAGTGTCGCGGACTTCAAACATCGGTTATAACCGATGTATTGTTAATGGTTTACGTTATAACTGAAAGTGGTGTTAAAACTCGCGAGATTTCCGGGATTCCGACGACTGAACCGTTTTGGCGCCGGTTTTGAATTTATAACGTTACTTTATGATTTAAATGATTCTATTATTTAACAAACGGAACAAGTGGCGCAGTGGTTTGTGTGTTGAGAGATAAGTTGCTGAACTGACTCGGTACAGACCCGGGTTCGAAACCCGGCAGAGGCAATTCATTTTTATTTTGCGATTTTTGACAGTTTTTCAAAAACTAAATATATATTCCCGTATAATAATTGATTACGGATCGTTTAAAAATATTTTGGGCATTTAATTCGCAACGAAATTTTTGACTGACTGTTCGGTTGCTAAACGGAGCGGGTTTGGTAAATCCGTTTTTGACGGATGTTACATAAACATCAGGGGTTAACTACCGTGTCCTGGATATCCTCGGCTCATTACAATAGAAATGGCCACGACCTTAGCGCGAGTGTAGGCATACACCCGATAGACGCTCAATTATGCATTCCCACAAGGTTGGGAGGAATTGACTCCTTTCTTGAGTCCAAAGTGGTGTGTACGTTAATTGTGTCTCGGTCTCTGTACCGGGCCCTGTATGTATGGACAAACATGTAAATCTGTTAACAAGGTTGGACGGTCAATTAACCCAAGTTATAAAAAGATTTTGTGCTGATACGCGCTTAAAACATTTTTGAAATATTTTCAAAATGAGTCAGTTGGGTGTATTTACCAGCGAAAGCTGACGTATTTTCAAAAGACTAAACTGCAGGTACAATACGAAAATAGGCTGGAAGTGCTCTGTAGTGATAGAGGATCTTGCAAATCCTAAATCTGCCCAAAGTCTGTTTTATGTTCTTTCCATGTACAATTTATGATCCGCCTATGGATCTTCTATTACGAGCCTGTATATTATTTTGTATTTTCAAACATTCGGTTTGTAATAGTAATTTTACTCCAAGACTTCCGATGTGCCGTGTTTAATTGACTATGGTGATTATCAACTGACGTCACGATACTCCCCACCCGGGCCCACCGGAGTATGGATTTGGGTTGGAAATCCGGGGTGTGATAGGTTGGTATCAGAGCCAAGGGCCGGACCGGTGGTGTCAGGTCCTGTGAGGACGCTGGACCCCTTAAGGGGGTGGATTGTGATATCCCACATCGGTTGTGAAGGGGAACGAAGGCTTCCATATAAGGGGCTTGATACCTTCACCATCATGACGCGTTTTACAACCGTGAGGGGCGGGCACTAAGGACGTGCTGGCTACCAAAGCGGACAATATCATGGTGCGGTTACGCATGGCTGTTACAAATGGTATCAGAGCCAAGGGCCGGACCGGTGGTGTCAGGTCCTGCGAGGACATTGGACCCCTATGTAACATCCGTCGAAAAACGGGTTTTCAAAATCCGCTTCGTTTATCAATCAAATATCCAGTTATAAATTTCGTTGCGTATTTATAGTTGATATTAATTTTAAACGATACATAATTAATAAATATATTAGAATTTAAAAACCATAATTTAAAATTTCTAATAAAAACTGAATAAAAAAAATAAATGCAGACGCCGGGTTTCGAACCCGGGTCACCCGGATGAACAAACACACAACACACCACTACGCCACATGCGTTTCTTTGTAACAATACTGAATTGAATGATACTTAAAGTAAACCCGAATTCAAACCAGAGAAAGCACGCGCACTTAGAGCTCGCAATCACCGGAAAATCCGGCAATCCGCGATTTTGGCCAAATCCGTTTCGAGTAAACCGCTCCAATTGATGTCGACATCGGTTATAACCGTTGCCGGCAATCAATTTCCGTCATAACCGACGGAAATCCTAACTCGCGGACCTTAACTCAATTCAGCCTGTGTTCACTATAAATACCCACTTGAACACTCTGAAAATCCTTTTGCTCAGAACCACGATCGTTTCCGAAGCTTAATTCATCTCAAAACACGTCGCCGGAAATATTTTACAGTCGCCGGACTTTCACCGGAAAACCGAGACTTACTTCAAATCGGTAAAATTCTCGACTCTTTTGTTTGTAATCCATTATTCGACATGTATTAACTTCAATCCTTCAACCAGAATCTGTTCCAGACTACGCTGCCGGGAAATCCCACACTCACCGGAATTTCACTGAAACATCGAAGTCTCACTGTCGATCGGTATAATCATCTAAAAACTCTTGATATCTCTTACTCAATAACTTAATTTCATAACACAAGAATCTAAACTGTCAAACACTTCACTCAGCCGAGAGTCACAAAATCAGAGACGACGACTCCTGCCGGAAATCTGAAGTAAACGCTCTGTTTTGGTACATTCTATTCTTTAATCTCGTTAACTATTTCATTCCATCCAACTATAAGTTTTGATAATCGAATTAAACAAAACAGTCGGATCTCACTGATCTGAGTTCTTGTAAATGAAGAAGATGAAGTCGAGAATAGGTATTAGTATAATTAAAACCAGATATTCAAATGGGTTAGACACACAGTCCAGCGGTGGACTGTGTGCGCAAACAATACGCACGTCATGAGTTCGAATCGCACAACGTACCGACTTTCAGAATTAAAACCAACATTTTTAGAACTGAATCAGAACAATGCACAGAATGTTTATAAGAGTAATATAATCCATAAGTTAAACAGATTAGACACACAGCCCAACTGGTTGGACTGTGCGCATTCGAACCGAAGGACCCGAGTTCGACTCCGGGTCCCTGCAACCGGTTCGGCCATATAAATCCTTTTTAATAAAAAACCAAATAAGTTTAAAAGTAATTAGTATATAAATATAATTAAAACAGAGAATATTTCGGGTTAGACACGTAGCTCAGTTGGTAGAGCTGCGTGCACGCGTACGAGAGGTCCCGAGTTCGAACCTCACTCAGCGCATGGTTAAACATAGTCCGACCGGTCAACGGTCAACGGTCAACGGTCAAAAAGTCAAAAAAAATTTATTTCTTTTATTTATTTATTTTATTTAAAATTCAATTAAAAACACTTAAAAATAATATTTTTCAAGTTAGAAAATGTCCTTAAACTCACGAAAATAAATCTAAAAAAAATTCCATTAAAAGCACTAATTAAAAGCATTAATCTCGAATAAAATCCATTTATTTACCGAACTATTTCGTTATTATTTTAGGTTAGTTTTTCCTCGTCGATCAAATCCTAAAATTCGTGCGCATCCAACGTCATCAAAGAACGCACCCACTGTGAGTGAATTCTTACAAATTCCCCTTTTTATTCATGTTTTGGGGTGTATCATGTGTCGCTTTAATTATTCCATTTATTTAAACTCGTGCTATTACCATTATATGATCTAAACTCGAGATGTAAATATTGTTGGTTGTGATGCGTGTTTACATTTTGTCAAGTTGCGTGCAAATCATTCATTAGGCCCATCAGTTCCTCGTTGGAGACGGGTTGGGCATCAGGTGCCTCATTGTTCATCATTTGGTGTGTGCTTGTGCATTAATTGAGATTATGTGATTATGTTGTTGGTGGTGATGTGTGTTTATATTTTTGTCAAGTTGTGTGCAAATCATACATTAGGCCCATCAGTTCCTCGTGGGAGACGAGTTGAGCATCAGGTGCCTCATTCGATCGGCTCTGTTTGATTGAGCCTTGATCTCATTGTTCATCATTTGGTGTGTGCGTGTGCATTATTTGATATTATGTGTTTTGTGATTAAATTTACATTTACGTTTACTCATATTCGGTTATGCACAATATTATTCAAATAACCAACATAACTAATCCTTTCAAATGTTTAAATAAGATTCACTCACCAACTTTTTGTTGACCCAAAACCCTATTTTTACACATGATACAGGTGGACAGGTTGAAGCAAGGAACACATAGGAAATTGCCTTAGAAGAAAAATAATGAAGTCATGAAATATGTATTTGAACATGTTGTCCTTTTATGTTTATTGTAATGTTCTTCTTTAAAAAGAAATAATAAATATGAAACTTTGTAGTAAATGTCATGAGCTTTGATGAAAACTCAATCATGCCCCGATCACCATTTCCGTTGCGGGTCGGGGTGTGACACCTTAAGGGGGGTGGATTGTGATATCCCACATTGGTTGTGAAGGGGAATGAAGGCTTCCTTATTAGGGGCTTGATACCTTCACCATCATGACGCGTTTTAAAACCGTGAGGGGCAGGCAATGAGGGCGTGCTGGCTACCAAAGCGGACAATATCATGGTGCGGTTACGCTGGGCTGTTACACTGTGTGCCATAAATTTTATGTCCTTCGTGACAAGCTTAAGAGCTAAATATAATTGTCATTTATGATACTGGCAGTTGTGACAATGCAATCCACTGTCTAATAAAATATATGGACTATATCCAAATTGTAATTTGCCTTTAATGGTCCTATTAAGACCTAGGCCAAATATAGATATGTTAAGCCTAAGAGTTGTGATGTTATTCACACTAGTTTAGGCAATGGATTGTTATATCCAATGTTTAAAGACAATATGGTTGATATACCATGGCTAAGTGAAGTTTTCTTGGTGTATAGAATCAAAGCTCAAAAATGGCTAACTCGGATGAGGCGCAAAGTAGCCAGCGGGATGTTGACTCTAACAATGCCGAAAACAGAGATATTAATAATGATAATTTTCAAGCTCGCATTGATGCAACTGCTGAAAAGGCCATGGGAAAGGCCATAGAAAAGCTTAAAGAGTAGAGTGCTACTCTTTCTAGACCATTATCGATTACCCCATCCTCAGCTCATAAGGAGAGCTCAGTTCACTCTTCGAATGCAAAGAGTGAACCAAAGAAAATATATTTTGCTGATAGGTCCCGTTCTTTTAAAGACGGATGTACCTATAAGTATTCGTCTCCTGCAAGCCCTGATACTTTAATGGGGAGAAAAGAGCTGTGGAAGCCTTAAAGTGGCTGGATGAGATGGAGACAATCGTAGATATTTGTGGCTTTGCTGATAAGGATGTGGTCAAATATGCATCACAGTCCTTTAAAGGCGATGCCCTAATCTGGTGGAAAGCCATGATCCAGTCTACAGGTAAAGTACACCTGTATAATTTTGGATGGTCCAAGTTTGTGGACCTTGTTAAGGAAACTTACTGCCCACTTCATGAGGTGGAGAAATTAGAGACAGACTTTTTGTCTCTTTCAATGAAGAACCTAGATTGTCGGAAGTACGTTTCTGACTTTAACTCCGTATCTAGGTTAGTTTCCTATCGGATCACCCCTGAAACCAAACGCATTGCGCGTTTTATCAATGGGTTAGCTCCTGAGATTAAGGGCATGGTAAAGGCTACTCAGCCTAGTACCTATAGGTCCGCTGTTGACCTGTCCCTATCCCTCACCCTTGATCTTGTAAGGAAAAGTCAGTTAAGTTTGAAACTGACGGGAAAAGAAAGAGAAAATATGACAACTCCCAGAGGTTTAGTAAGAAAAATAAAGGGAGATTTGGGTTCAAAAGGGACCAAGACAAGTCGGCTGTGACGCCAACATGCAAGACTTGCAACCGCAGGCATAGGGGACAGTGTAATTATGATCCACAAACCAAACCCTGTGGTATCTGTAAGAGAAAGGGGCATAAGACCCTAGAATGCAAGGATCTTAAGGTTGCCGTCTGCTACGTCTGCAATGAAAAAGGGCATATCAAGACTAACTGCCCTAATAATCTTAAGAGTAATAATGCGAAGCCTGGGGAGGCCAAGGAGGGGAATGCTCTTGCCTTTCAGATGACCGCAAGAGAGGCTGTTAATGACAACAAAGTCATAGCAGGTACATTCCTCATTAACGATATTTATGCTAGAGTTCTTTTTTATTCGGGTGCAGATAAATCTTTTGTTAACCATAAGTTTAGTAAACTACTAAACTTGCCCATAAGAACTCTAGAGAAAACTTATGAGATAGAACTTGATGATGGAAGTTTAGAATTTGCATCTTCCATCCTTGATAGATTTTCTATATCCATTAAGAATCATTCTATCCTTACCTCTTTGCTGCCAATGAAATTGGCAGGGTTCGACGTAGTCTTTGGCGTGGATTGGTTATCCCATAACCAAGCCTGCATTGCCTGCGATAAGAAACTCATTGAAATGAAAACCCCATCCTGTAAATCGGTCACCATCCATGGAGATTCACACTATGGATTGCCAGACAAGGTGTCATTATTTTCCAAGTGTTTAGGGAGAGGTTGTATTATTTACATGACAAGGTGTCATTATTTTCCCAGTTATTTCAGAGTATCCCGATGTTTTCCCTCAAGAATTATCAGGCCTACCCCTTGACAGATAAGTGGAGTTTAGGATTGATATCATACCAAGATCAGCACCTGTAGCCAGAGCTCCATATCGGTTAGCACCGACGAACATTGTCACACCCCGGATTTCAAACCCGAAATCCAAACACCGGTGGGCCCGGGTGGGGAGTATCGTGACGTAAGTTGATAACATCATTGTCAATTAAACATAGCACAGCGGAAGTCTTGGAGTAAAATTACTATTACAAACCGAAATGTTCGAAATCTAAAATAATATACAGGCTCGTAATAGAAGATCCACAGGCGGATCGTAAAATGTACAAGAAAGAATACAAAACAGAGTTTAGGCAGATCTAAGGATTTGCAAGATCCTCTTATTTTCTACCGAGCAGCTTCCGGCATATTTCGTATTATACCTGCAGATTAGCCTTTAGAAGATACGTCAGCTTACGCTGGTAAATACACCCAACTGACTCATTTTGGAAACATTAAAAATGGTTCTAAGTGCAAACGGCACCAAAATCTTTTATTAACTTTGGAAAGTTGACCTTGCAATGGACCAAACGATAATAATTTACCGTATCCCAAGCCCATATAGGGAAAATAAGTCAAGAGTATTTACCTGAGCTAGTCTTCTTCTTTTATTTTTAAATAACTCAGCCGTATACAAAAGTACAAAGTGCAGATAGCATTTACCGAGAAGGCTCTAGTCTGGATTATGGTATAAGCTAGCCAATTAAATACTAACGGTCTTATAAACCGAATAGTGTACATGATCATTACGTATAACGCTTGATTAAACGATGATCGGATAGAATGTAGTTTAAACCCGACAAGTACCCTAACTTGTATAATATGGGTAAACTATAAACATTCTGGATTTTGAAACATAAATGACAAGGTTAAACCCGTTACGGTTAAATTTCTTAAAATAGTTACACATACGTAACTGTGCGCATAATAGCGATATCGGGTAACCGGATAAGTCATGGACAAGTTCTATACGCCATTATACTTTAAATAAGTTAAGATATCAGTAGGATATCAACTTGTATGCCCATTTAGGTTTTAAAACGAAATTTTGCCTCATAAGGGCATTTTGGTAATTATATACCGTATAAAAGGAACCTGAATATATTTTAGGTTTATCATCATAAGTATTCAGGAAAAATACTTTATTTATGATATAATATCAGTAGGATGTCAATTATATGTGTAAATTATCCTTTATGACCAAACTATGCACCAAAGGGGCATTTTGGTCATTTTACACATAGTTTATAATTTATTTGGGATTCTGAATTTATAACATGTACCTACTGTAAATATGTTAAAATAAGTTTAAAATCAGTAGGTAACAAGTCTTGGTCAATTTATATGGTTTAAAACCATACTATGCGCCGAAACGGTGCTTATGTCATAAAATGACGTTTTAAGTGATGCTTACTGAAAACTGACATTAGAGTCAGATTAAAATGTTTAAAATATATTATTTAATATAAAATATCAGTAGGTAAATGATTTACCTTGAAAAGATTGATTAAAAATCATTTTATGAGTCAAAAGGACTAAAACCATCATTTATTTTGACATAGTTTAAGGACTTGCTTGAAAACTCGGTTTATAACTTGGTTTAACATCCCAAATAATCCTACTTATAATATTACATCAGTAGGAAACTCATTTTTAAGTTCATTATCATTTAAAACCTTGTTTTATGCAAAAGGACATTTTGGTCAAAGATGGCATAATTATGGAACTTGTGCATAAACTTAGATTCTGATTATGATCATGTAATATAACCTCAGAGGGTTATGTTACATTATATTATGATCATAATACAACCTTAGACTAGTATGTAACTAATCTAAATAGGGTCAGAATCGAAAGTCAAAGTAGAAGTCAAACTTTGCGACTTTCTGTTGCGAACCGACCCTAGAACTGAAATTGACGAGCCGAACATGTTTATACATGTTCTAATAATTATTACCAACTTGTTTAAGTGTCAAAACTGGTTTCATAACATATATAAAATCAATTTATGATTTTTCTGAAAAATGGCTTGTTTGACTTTTTAATAACATAACTTTGACCCGTCAATTGGTCTAGCAAAGGTGATCTTCAGGAGGTGCCCTTTCATTTTGAATAATGCCTAGACCATAATGGTCTTAACCGAAAGTGTTTGCCGTAAAACGCTTGACTTTTTGCTATAGAAGCCTAAAAACGAAAATGCAAGAGCAAGGAACACTTACAAGAGGTTCCTGTAATGCAAGAGAACTAAGTTGGATGCTCCTTTCAGCTAGGAACATCCAGAGGAGGGAGAAGAGTTATGTTTAAGAAAGGTGCAAGTTGGAATGAACACTTGAACACCTATTTATAGTTGGAGAACTCAAAGGAGGTGAAGCCAGGTGTTTAGGGGAGTAAGAAGAAGCTTACAAGTGTCCCAAAACGTGGCATAGCAGTTTAGAGAAGCCATGGTTTCGTTTTAATGGTTTTGGCATTTTTGCTTGGCTGCCAAACAAATTTTCTGCGTCAGAGGTCCTCTCGCGGGGCGCGAGAGACTCAGGCCAGGTCTCTCGCGGCTCGCGACCGCCCCTCGGTCAGATTCAAAAGTTGACACTTTTGACCCCTGAACTATATAAAGCCCCTAAAGGCCTTCTAAAACACCGTTTTAGCACTTTTAGCCCTCCGTAGCCAATACTTGGCATACCCAGGATTATGCCCGGACATTGTTGAGCTCTCGGTTCGTTAGAAGGTCACTCAGAGATATATATTAACATGTTGACACTTTTAATCCCTCCATTATCCAACTTTCACATATTTACAAAATTGAACCCTCTCGTCCAACAAATGGTACGTATGAGAGTTAGGACTTCACAAAGGATCACTCAGAGGCTTATTACAAGCATGTTGATTCCGACGTCACTCAGAGGCTGGGCATGTTAACATATCAGTCACTCAGAGGCCAAGTTTCAAGCATGTTGACGTATCAGTCACTCAGAGGCTATTATTATGCATGTTGACATCGGTTCGTCACTCAGAGGCTCAACTTGAGCATGTTGACGCCTTTAGTCCTTATTGGTCTTTAATAGACTATATTAAAAATACAACACGTGTCACTATACTATTGGACACGATTTTAAAGGGTGTTACATCCTCACCCCCTTAAAAGAAATCTCGACCTCGAGATTTTATTAAAAAAATGAGGGTATTTTTGTCGCATAGTGGACTCAACCTCCCATGTATACTCAGGATCTCTAAAAACGTCCCACTTAACCTTTACTATAGGTATCATCTTTCTTCGGAGCTTCTTAACATGTCGATCCTCGATCGAAATTGGTTTTTCAATGAACCTTAGGTTTTCATCAATTTGCACATCCTCGTGCGACATTGCTAGCGACTCATCGGCTAGACATTTCTTAAGATTAGATATGTGGAATACATCATGGATTCCACTAAGCTCCTCTGGCAATCTGAGCTTATAAGCTACAGTGCTGACACATTCGATTATCTCGAAGGGTCCTATATATCTTGGGCTTAACTTGCCCTTCTTTCCAAAATGCATCACTCCTTTCTAGGGTGATACTTTTAGCATAACTTTGTCCCCTACTTGGAACTGAAGCGGTTTACGCCTTTTGTCAGCATAGCTCTTCTGCCTATCCCTAGCAGCTTTGAGACGATCACGGATTTGCACAATCTTTTCCGTGGTCTCCAGGACAATCTCTGGTCCTGATAGTTGGGCTTCCCCAACTTCTGCCCAACATATGGGCGTTCTACACTTTCTCCCATATAAGGCCTCAAAAGGAGCAGCCTTGATGCTTGTATGATAACTGTTATTGTAGGAGAATTCTATTAGGGGTAAGTGGTCATCCCAACTTCTACCTAAATCAATCACACATGCCCTAAGCATTTCTTCCAGTGTCTAAATAGTACACTCACTTTGACCATCAGTCTGCGGGTGGTAAGCCGTACTAAAATTTACTCGTGTGCCTAACGATTGTTGGAAACTTTTCCAAAAGTGAGATGTGTATCTAGTATCTCTGTTGGATACAATAGATACTGGCACACCGTGTAGGGACACTATTTTGTCCACATACAACTTAGTTAATTTATCTGAATTATACGTCTCTTTAATTGGCAAGAAATGAGCTGACTTAGTCAGCCAATCCACTATGACCCAACTAGTGTCATTACCACATTTGGTCTTAGGTAACTTGGTAATCAAATCCATAGTTACCATTTTCCATTTCCATGTGGGAATCTCTAATTGTTGTAGTACTCCTGACGGTTTCTGATGTTCGGCCTTAACTTGCGAACACGTCAAATACTTTGCTACATAAGTGGCTATGGATTTCTTCAATCCCATCCACCAATAATTCTTCTTCAAATCCTGATACATTTTGTCACCACCCGGGTGAACAAAGTATCTTGAATTATGTGCTTCTTGGAGGATTAGATTCCTAACTCCTCCAAAGATCGAAACCCAAATTTTATCATTAATTCTCAAGATTCCATCTTTTCCATGCGCTAACTGATCAACAGTTCTGCCTAATACCTCGTTAGGGATATTAGCCTCTAATAAGGCCTGCTTTTGTGCATCTAGTAGCTTGTCACTCAAGCTATTTCTGAGCTCAATGCTCTTAGCGTTAATCCTTATAGGTTTAACCTTCTCCTTGCGACTTAAGGCATCGGCAACTACATTTTCCTTGCCTGGATGGTAGCGAATCTCGCAATCGTAATCATTAAAGGTTTCATTCCAACGGTGTTGTCGCATGTTCAGTTCTTTCTGATTGAATAGATGTTGGAGACTTTTATGGTCTGTGTATATAACACACTTTGTTCCATATAAGTAATGTCTCCACAGTTTTAGTGCAAATACAACGGCACCCAGTTCCAAATCGTGGGTGGTGTAATTCCTTTCGTGCACCTTTAGTTGTCGTGATGCATAGGCAATTAACTTACCATTTTGCATTAGCACACAGCCCATGCCAGTGTGCGAAGCATTACAATAGACAACAAAGTTCTCAATACCCTCGGGTAGAGATAACACAGGAGCGTTGCTCAACTTGTGTTTAAGAACCTCAAAATATTCCTGTTGCTTGGGACTCCAATTATACTTAATATTCTTACGGGTCAAGGAAGTTAAAGGAGTGGCTATTCTTGAAAAGTTCTCAATGAACCTCCTATAGTAACCAGCCAATCCCAAAACTACGAACCTCCGTTGGGATCTTGAGCACTTCCCAATTCATTATGGCCTCAATTTTGGCGGGATCCACTTGGATACCACGCTCACTTACCATGTGTCCAAGAAATTGGACTTCTCTAAGCCAAAATTCATATTTAGAGAACTTCGCATAAAGTTTCTCCTGCCTTAATAATTCTAGGATGCACCGAAGATGTTTCTCGTGATCATTTTTATTACGAGAATAGATAAATATGTCGTCTATGAAGACAATGACAAACTTATCCAAATATGGCTTGCAGACTCTATTCATGAGATCCATGAATGCTGCTGGTGCATTTGTGAGCCCAAAAGGCATCACCAAAAACTCAAAATGACCATAGCGGGTCCTGAAGGCTGTCTTAGGAACATCTTCATTTTTAATCTTCAGTTGATGATATCCTGATCTTAAATCCATCTTAGAAAAATAACTAGCCCCTTGAAGCTGATCGAATAAATCATCGATCCTGAGCAGAGGATATCTATTTTTAATGGTGAGCTTGTTCAGCTCCGGTAGTCGATGCACATTCGCATCGAACCATCTTTCTTCTTTACAAAAAGGATAGGAGCTCCCCAAGGCAAGGAACTAGGCTGAATAAGCCTTTCTCCAGGAGTTCGTCTAGTTGAACTCTTTGTTCATTCATTTCGGTTGGAGCTAGCCTATATGGAGCTCTAGCTACGGGTGCTGCTCATGATATAATATCTATTCTGAACTCTACTTGCCTATCTGGGGGTAGGCCTGGTAATTCTTTAGGGAAAACATTGGGATACTCTGAGATAACTGGTAAGTCTTCAATGCTTAGTTTAGGCTCATTGATGGTTACTTGTGCCATGTAGACGACACAGCCTCTTCTCAAACACTTGGATGCCTTAAATAACGACACTTTGTCTGGCAGTCCATAGTGTGAGTCTCCAAAGATGGTGATCATTTCACCAGACGGGGTCTTAATATCAATGAGCTTTTTATCGCAGGCAATACGGGCTTAGTTATGAGATAACCAATCCATGCCTAAGACAACATCAAACCCCGCCAATTTCATTGGCAAAAGAGAGATAGGGATGGAATGATTCTTAATGGATATGAAACATCCATCAAGAATAGAAGAAGCAGTTTCTAAGGTTCCGTCAGCAAGTTCTATCTCATAAGTCTTATCTAGAGTTCTTACGGACAGATTTAATAGTTTACTAAACTTATGATCAACAAATGATTTATCTGCACCCGAATCAAGTAGCACTCTAGCAAAAATATCATTAATGGGAAAAGTACCTGTTATGACGTTATTATCATTAACAGCTTCCTTAGCAGTTAGCCGAAAGGCGCGCGCATTCCCCTTCTTGGCCTCTCCAGGCTTCGGATTATTATTCCTTGAATTCTTCGGGCAGCTAGTTGCAATGTGCCCTTTTTCATTGCAAATATAACATACAGCATCCTTAAGATCTTTACAATCTAGGGTCTTATGCCCCCTTCTTTTACATATGCCACAAGGTCTAGCTTGTGGGTCAGGATTAACTGTCCCCAGTGTCTTCGGTTGCAATTCTTACAGAATGGTATCACAGCCGACTTGCCTTGGTTCCCTTTAAACCCGAACCTCCCTTTATTTTTCTTATTAAATCTATGGTAGTTGTCTTCCGCTCTCTTTCTTTTCCAGTCAGTTTCAGGCTTGACTGACTTCTGCCTCACTATATCAAGGGTGAGGGAGAGAGATAGGTCAACAGCAGACCTATAGGTACTAGGCTGAGCAGCCTTTACCATGCCCTTAATCTCGGGCGCTAATCCATTTATAAAACGCGCAATACGTTTAGATTCAGGGGTGATAAGATAGGAAACTAACCTAGATAAGGAATTAAAATCGGAAACGTACTTCCGATAGTCTAGGTTTTTCATGGAAAGAGACAAGAAGTCTGTCTCTATTTTCTCCACCTCATGGGTTGGGCAATAAGTTTCCTTTATCAAATCAACAAACTTGGACCATCCCAAGTTGTACAGGTGTACCTTACCTGTTGATTGAATCATGGCCTTCCACCATGTTAGGGCATCGCCCTTGAAGGATTGTGATACATACTTGACCACATCCTTTTCAGCACAACTGCTGATGTCAACGATAGTCTCCATTTCGTCTAGCCACTTTAGGGCTTCTACGGCTCCCTTTTCCCCATTAAAGTCTCGGGTCTGACAGGAGACACAATATTTGTAGGTACATCCGTCCTTGGAAGAACGTGACCTATCAGCATAGTCTATCCTCTTAGGTTCACTCTTCACATTTGATGAGTGAATAGAGCTCTCCTTATGAGCTGAGGATGGTGGAATTGATAATGGCTTAGAGCGAGTAGCACTCGACTCTCTTAATTTCTCTATGGCCTTACACATGGCCTTTTCTACAGCCGCATCAATGCGAGCTTGGAAATCATTATTATCTATGGCTATATTTTCGGCGTCTTTGACGTTCCGATGGCTACTTTGTGCTTCATTAGAATTAGCCATCTTTATGTCTTGGTTTCTATACACCAATTAAAATTTTGTTTAGCCATGGTATATCAACCATATCGGCTTTTAGTCATTGGATATAACAATCCATTGCCTATACTTAGTGTGAATAACATCACAACTCTTAGGCTTATTATATCTATATTTAGCCTAGGTCTTAATAGGGCCATCATATGCAAATTACAATTTGGACGTAGTCCACTTATTATTAGACAGGGGATCGCAATGTCACAACTATCATTGTCATATTTTACGATTATATATAGCACATAGACTTGTCACAAAGGACATCAAAATTTTGGCACAAAGGCCCGTCACTAATGGACATATAATAGGGCACATAGGCACAACATTGCTAATGGATGTTTAATAATCATCGCACTGATGATAAGAGTCGGGATCAAATAGATCACATGGCTTTATAGAATAGATCATAACCCGAAAAGGTAATACATCACTAATGGATGTTTAATCACCGCACTAGTGATATTAGCCGGGATCACACAGATCACAAGGGCTTATTTAGCCGGGATCAAATAGATCACAAAGGCTTATTTAGCCGGGATCAAATAGATCACAAAGGCTATATAAACCGGGATCAAATAGATCACAAGGGGTATATAAAATACATCTCTAATGGATGTTTAATCACCGCATTGATGATATTAGCCGGGATCAAATAGATCACAAAGGCTATATAACCGGGATCAAATAGATCACAAGGGTTATATAAAATACATCTCTAATGGATGTTTAATCGCCGCACTGGTGATATTAGCCGGGATCAAACAGATCACAAGGGCTTTTTAGCCGGGATCACACAGATCACAAAGGCTATATAACCGGGATCAAATAGCACAAGGGTTATATAAAATACATCTCTAATAGATGTTTAATCACCGCACTTGTGATAGCCGGGATCAACCAGATCACAAGGGCTTTTTAGCCGGGATCACACAGATCACAAGGGTTCTATAAAATACATCTCTAATGGATGTTTAATCACCGCACTGGTGATATTAGCCGGGATTAAACAAATCACAAGGGCTTTTTAGTCGGGATCACAGATCACAAAGGCTATATAACCGTGATAAAATACATCACAAGGGTTATATAAAATACATCTCTAATGGATGTTTAATCACCGCACTGGTGATATTAGCCGGGATCAAACAGATCATGAATGTTATATAACAAGGATCAAATAGATCAAGGGTTATATAAAATAAATATCCAATGGATGTTTAATCACCTCACCGGTGATATTAGCCGGGATCAAACAGATCACAAGGGCTTTTTAGCCGGGATCACACAGATCACAAAGGCTATATAACCGGGATCAAATAGATCACAAGGGTTATATAAAATACATCTCTAATGGATGTTTAATCATCGCACTGGTGATATTAGCCGGGATCAAACAGATCACAAAGGTTATATAACCGGGATTAAATAGATCACAAGGGTTATATAAAATACATCTCTAATGGATGTTTAATCACCGCTATGGTGATATTAGCCGAGATCAAACAGATCACAAGAGCTTTTTAGCCGGGATCACACAGATCACAAAGGCTATATAACCGGGATCAAATAGATCACAAGGGTTATATAAAATTCATCTCTAATGGATGTTTAATCACCGCACTGGTGATATTAGCCGGGATCAAACAGATCACAAAGGCTATATAACCAGGATCAAATAGATCACAAGGGTTATATAAAATACATCTCTAATGGATGTTTAATCACCGCACTGGTGATATTAGCCGGGATCAAACAGATCACAAGGGCTTTTTAGCCGAGATCACACAGATCACAAAGGCTATATAACCGGTATCATATAGATCACAAGGGTTATATAAATTACATCTCTAATGGATGTTTAATCACCGCACTAGTGATATTAGCCAGGATCAAACAGATCACAAAGGCTATATAACCGGGATCAAATAGATCACAAGGGTTATATAAAATATATCTCTAATGGATGTTTAATCACCGCACTGGTGATATTAGCCGGGATCAAACAGACTACAAGGGCTTTTTAGCCGAGATCACACAGATCACAAAGGCTATATAACCGGGATCAAATAGATCACAAGGGTTATATAAAATAAATCTCTAATGGATGTTTGCACTGGTGATATTAGCCGGGATCAAACAGATCATAAGGGCTTCTTAGCAGGGATCACACAGATCACAAGGGTTATATAAAATACATCTCTAATGGATGTTTAATCACTGCACTGGTGATATTAGCCGGGATCAAACAGATCACAAGGGATTTTTAGTCGGGATCACACAGATCACAAAGGCTATGTAACCGGGATCAAATAGATCACAAGGGTTATATAAAATACATCTCTAATGGATGTTTAATCACCGCACTGGTGATATTAGCCGGGTTCAAACAGATCACAAGGGCTTTTTAGCCGGGATCAAACAGATCACAAAGGTTATATAACCGGGATCAAATAGATCACAAGGGTTATATAAAATACATCTCTAATGGATGTTTAATCACCACACTGGTGATATTAGCCGGGATCAAACAGATCACAAAGGTTATATAACCGGGATCAAATAGATCACAAGGGTTTTATAAAATAAATCTCCAATGGATGTTTAATCACCTCACTGGTGATATTAGCCGGGATCAAACAGATCACAAGGGCTTTTTAGCCGGGATCACACAGATCACAAAGGCTATATAACCGGGATCAAATAGATCACAAGGGTTATATAAAATACATCTCTATGGATGTTTAATCACCGCACTTGTGATATTAGTCTGGATCAAATAGATCGCAAGGGTTATATATAAGGTTAGGACATAGTCCATTACCTTGAAGGTTAGTGTGATTCCTCAAGTCACATAACCATGAGTATGCACATTACTTGAATGTTAACATAAGAGGATCTTAATGGTTGATTAATAATCCTGGTCGCAGTGACCTTAATGACTTGGAGGCTTGAACCTAGTCCACCACCCCTAGATAGAAGGATAACTTCCCTTAACTATCTTGATAGAAGACCCTTCCGTTCTTAACTATCATATATATAAATTTGGCGAAATATATGGTCTGTGCCACTTGGCAAATCAAAAGCATTAAGATCTTTTTGGAATTATATCGCAGCGCATAAATTCGAGTAAAATCGAGACGCTCGTTTTCAAGAGGATGAATACATATATATATATAATTCCAAAGTACTTCGTTAAATTTGCATAAGAAATTACAATACTTGAAACAATAAATGAAACTAATTGTCCATGCAAGGACTAAAAGAAACAAGATGTCCACGCAGGGACTAAAAAATAACAATGTCCACGCAGGGACTCCATATAATAGAAAAGACTTTACTCGTCTTTCTTTCCCTTGACTAACTTGGAGAGTTTCTTGAAGAACTTATTTGTCTTCTTCTCCGTTTTCTCCGCTTGCTGCTGCATCTCTTTCATTCTTTCTAAGGCCTCGTTGATGGCCTCAAGTGGTGGCAGAGGTTGTGGTTGAGGTTGTGGCATAACCGGATATTGGTACCCATAAGTTGGATATCCAGTTGGTGGATAAGTAGGAGGGAAAGGAGACGGGTAAAGTGCGTTGTGCATAACCGCCTGCATGTATGGGTCTTGTGACCATGCTTGATAGTCTACTAGCGTAGACGGGTTAAATGGATCATATCCAGACGTGTCTGGGTACGTGGGAATTGGGTTAGTATAACCCGTTGGTGGTGGTTGGACAGCGGGTGTTGGTGTTGGTTCCACTATAGGTGGAACATTAGAAGGTCCACCCATTTGTGGGTCCTCTTGTATTGTGGGGTAGGAGTTGGGTAAAGGTGGTAGCGATCCTGACCTTTGTCCGGCACGCACCGAATACGTGCTCCCCACTTCCTTCTTGGTGGTTCAGGTGGTGGTTGAGGTTGGTCCACGGGTTCCATGTGGACATCTTGTTGAACAGGAGGTGGTTGAGAGTGATGGGAAGGTGTGTGGGCAAAGGTGAATTGGTTCCAGTATTGGTCCCACTTATTAGAACCTTGGTAGGGCGATCCAGCGTAAGAGTTTGAATCGCTCGAAATTTCAATGGGATGCACATTTGATCCCGACGGTGGCATCTCCGGGTCGGAGTCCTTGTCCATAGGATGTGGCTGGTCCAACTGATTTTGATCAGCTGGAGGCGTGTTTAAGTAATGGTTGGGGTTAAACTCTTCATCGTAGGAGTGATGAGAATGGGAATGGTGAGAATGGTAGGAGTGGTAAGAATTTTGGGAATGTGAGGGCGAGTGTCTATTAGAGACGGAATATCTCGCTGGTTGCCATGGAGAGGAATCTCCTGATTCTTGATATGCATCTGAATTATGAGGTTGAGGAATACGCCCCGATGGTCCTCCCCTCATTGGAACTTTTCCTCATCCACTTTGTCCTCGTACGCGTGGCGGCATTTTCCTGTTAGAAATCAATTTAAAAAAATCATACTATAACTTAATAATGAAATGAGTAATCCTAGGTCAATGCCTAGACTCGGAAGTCTAAGGAATGTGCTCGTGTAAGTTTGAGACTAAACACAAAAGGCTAGTGTTTAATTCTCTCAAACGTTGGCTCTGATACCAACCCTGTCACACCCCGAATTTCAAACCCAAAATCCAAACACCGGTGGGCCCGGGTGTGGAGTATCGTGACGTAAGTTGATAACATCATTGTCAATTAAACATAGCAGCAGAAGTCTTGGAATAAAATTACTATTACAAACCGAAATGTTCAAAATGTAAAATAATATATAGGCTCGTAATAGAAGATCCACAGGCGGATCGTAAAATGTACAAGAAAGAATACAAAACAGACTTTAGGAAGATCTAAGGATTTGTAAGATCCTCTTATTTTCTACCAAGCAGCTTCCGACCGATTTCGTATTATACCTGCAGATTAGCCTTTGGAAGATACGTCAGCTTACGCTGGTAAATACACCCAACTAACTCATTTTGGAAACATTAAAAATGGTTCTAAGTGCAAAGAACACCAAAATCTTTTATTAACTTGGGAAAGTTGACCTTGCAATGGACCAAACGATAATAATTTACCGTATCCCAAGCCCGTATAGGGAAAAGAAGTCGAGAGTATTTAACTGAGCTAGTCTTCTTCTTTTATTTTTAAATAACTCAGCCGTATACAAAAGTACCAAGTGGGCAGATAGCATTTACCGAGAAGGCTCTAGTCTGGATTATGGCATAAGCTAGCCAATTAAATACTAACGGTCTTATAAACCGAATAGTGTACATGATCATTACGTATAACGCTTGAATAAACGATGATCGGATAGAATGTAGTTTAAACCCGACAAGTACCCTGACTTTTATAATATGGGTAAACTATAAACATTCTGGATTTTGAAACAAAAATGACAAGGTTAAACCTGTCACACCCCGACCCGCAGCGGAAATAAAAGTCGGGGCATGATTGGGTTATCATCAAAGCTCATGACATTTACTATAATATTTCATATCTATTATTCCAATTTAAAAGAGGAATTACAATAAACATACAAGCACAACATGTTCTAAACACAACATTCATGAACTCTTTATTTTTCTTCTAAGGCAAATTCCTATGTGTTCCTTGTTTCAACCTGTTCACCTGTATCATGTGTAAAAATGGTTTTTGGGTCAACAAAAGTTGGCGAGTGAATCTTATAAAAACATTTGAACGAATTTGTTATATTGGTTATAAAATGTGCATAACCACATATGAGTGTACGTATATGTAAATTAAATCACAAACCACATAATATCAACAATGAACATATGAACATGATGAATGATGAACTTGAGATCAAGGCTCAATCAAACGGAGCCGAACTAATGAGGCACCTGATGCTCAACTCGTATCCCACGTGGAACTGATGGGCCAATGATTGCACTGAAATGATAAAATGTAACCACACATAACCACAACAAACAAATATACACATTAGATCACATAATATCAACAATGAACATGTGAACATGATGAATGATGAACTTGAGATCAAGGCTCAATCAAACGGAGCCGATCTAATGAGGCACCTGATGCTCGACTCGTATCCCACGAGGAACTAATGGGCCTAATGAATGATTTTCACGCAACTTGACGAAAATGTAAACACGTAATACAACAAATAACATTTACATCACACATTAGATCATACGATGGTAATAGCACAAGTGTTAAATAAAAAGAAATTGTATGACACATGATACACCCCAAAACATGATTAAAAAGGGGAATTTGTAGAGATTCACTCACATGGGGTGCGTATTCTTGAGTGGTAATGAGAGAACACGAGTTGTGGGTTTAACCGGCGAAGGAGTACTAACTCGTGTTGAAGAACACTTTAGGAACTCAAGATAGGAGGCTTCCAAAGGTTGGAAACAAGCTCCAAGAAGGATATAAAGAAGAACTTCACACTTTGCTTTGAAGTGTTTAGAAGTGGTGTGAAAAAAATGAAAGAATCATGGGGTATTTATAGTATTTTTGGATTAAGGAGGTGATGACAAGTATCCTCAAGTGTGGATTAGTGTCCTAACATGTGTCAACACCATATTAAGTGTGGCAAAGTGAGTGCTAGGTGTCAAAAATTGGAGATAGGTGGCAAACTTGGTGAAGAAGCAAAAATTATTATTATTTTTTTTGACATTTTTGGCCCTTGGACTTGTATTTTCACTTGTTTGTCATTTTTAACCCCTTTAACCTAATATTTAGGTTATATAAAGGTGTTAAGACATGTGTAACTTGGATTATACCCGAAAATGTCGTGGATGTCGGTTCATTCGGTTGTACGGTTACGTGTTTCGCAAAAATGCGTAAAACGCTTTAACGAACACGAAAATGATCGAAATTGTGCAACGATTCACATTTTTGCATTCTCATCAATAAAATACAAGATTTTATTGAAGACAAAAATATTTTGAAATAAAACACAGGGTTTCATTGAATACGAAATTGTTTGTAATTTTGCAATGATTGAAAAGACATAAATGTCACAAAACCCGTTACGGTTAAATTCCGTAAAATAGTTACATATACGTAATTGTGCACATAATAGCGATATCGGGTAACCGGATAAGTCATGGACAAGTTCTATACGCCATTCTACTTTAAATAAGTTAAGCTATTAGTAGGATATCAACTTGTATGCCCATTTAGGTTTTAAAACAAAATTATGCCTCATAAGGGCATTTTGGTAATTATATACCATATAAAAGGAACCTGAATATATTTTAGATTTATCATCATAAGTATTCTGGAAAAATACTTTCTTTATGATATATCAGTAGGATGTCAATTATATGTGTAAATTATCCTTTATGACCAAACTATGCACCGAAGGGGCATTTTGGTCATTTTACACATAGTTTATAATTTATTTGGGATTCTGAATTTATAACATGTACCTACTATAAATATGTTTAAAATAAGTTTTAAAATCAGTAGATAACAAGTCTTGGTCAATAATATGGCTTATCTCGTAAAATGACATTTTTAACTGATGTTTACTGAAAACTAACATTAGAGTCAGATTAAAATGTTTAAAATATGTTATTTAATATAGAATATCGGTAGGTAAATGATTTACCTTGAAAATATTGATTAAAAATCATTTTATTAGTCACAAGGACTATAACCGTCATTTATCGACATAGTTTAAGGACCTGCTTGAAAACTCAGTTTATAACTTGGTTTAACATCCCAAATAATCGTACTTATAATATTACATAAGTAGGAAACTCACTTTTAAGTTCATTATCATTTAAAACCTTGTTTTATGCAAAAAGGACATTTTGGTCAAAGATGGCATAATTATGGAACTTGTGCATAAACTTAGATTCTGATTATGATCATGTAATATAACCTCATAGGGTTATGCTACATTATATTATGATCATAATACAACCTTAGATCAGTAGGTAACTAATCTAAATCGGGTCAGAATCGAAAGTCAAAGCAGAAGTCAAACTTTGCGACTTTCGGTTGCGAACCAACCCTAGAACTGAAATTGACGAGCCGAACATGTTTATACGTGTTCTAATAATTATTACCAACTTTTTTAAGTGTCAAAACAGGTTTCAAAACATATATAAGATCAATATATGATTTTTCCGAAAAATGGCCTGTTTGACTTTTTAATAACATAACTTTGACCTGTCAATTGGTCTAGCAAACGTGATCTTCAGGAGGTGTCCTTTATAGGGACAAACACCTACCTTATTACAATCACTTAGCCATGTTCATTTTGAATAATGGCTGGACCATAATGGTCTTAATCGAAAGTCAAAGCGTTTGCCGTAAAACGCTTGACTTTTGGCCATAGAAGCCTAAAAACGAAAATGCAAGAGCAAGGAACACTTACAAGAGGTTCCTGTAATGTAAGAGAACTAAGTTGGATGCTTCTTTCAGCTAGGAACTTCCAGAGGAGGGAGAAGAGTTATGTTTAAGAAAGGTGCAAGTAGGAATGAACACTTGAACACCTATTTATTGTTGGAGAACTCAAAGGAGGCGAAGCTAGGTGTTTATGGGGGGTAAGAAGAAGCTTACAAGTGTCCCAAAACGTAGCATAGCAGTTTAGAGAAGCCATGGTTTCATTTTAATGGTTTTGGAATTTTTTCCTGGCTGCCAAACAAATTTTCTGCGTCAGAGGTCCTCTTGCGAGGCGCGAAAGACTCATGCCAGGTCTCTCGTGGCCTACGACCGCCCCTCGGCCAGATTCAAAAGTTGACACTTTTGACCCCTGAACTATATAAAGCCTCTAAAGGCCTTCTAAAACACCTTTTTAGCACTTTTAGCCCTCCGTAGCCAATACTTGGCATACCCGGGATTATGCCCGGACATTGTTGAGCTCTCGGTTCGTTAGAAGGTCACTCAGAGGTATAAATTAACATGTTGACACTTTTAATCCCTCTATAATCCAACTTTCACATGTTTACGAAATTGAACCCTCTCGTCTAACAAATGGCACGTATGAGAGTTAGGACTTCACAAAGGATCACTCAGAGGCTTATTACAAACATGTTGATTCTGATGTCACTCAGAGGCTGGGCATGTTGACATATCAGTCACTCAGAGGCCAAGTTTCAAGCATGTTGATGTATCAGTCACTCAGAGGCTATTATTTATGCATGTTGACATCGGTTCGTCACTCAGAGGCTCAACTTGAGCATGTTGACGCCTTTAGTCCTTATTGGTCTTTAATAGACTATATTAAAAATACAACACATATCACTATACTATTGGACACGATTTTAAAGGGTGTTACAGAAATGAAGGAGTTGAGGACACAATTGGATGAACTCTTAGAGAAAGGCTTTATTCAGCCAAGTTCCTCGCCTTGGGGAGCTTATATCCTCTTCATTAAGAAGAAAGACGGTTCAATACGGATGTGCATTGATTACCGTGAGCTAAACAATGTAACAATAAAAAATCGTTATCCCTTGCCCAGGATCGATGATTTATTTGACCAGCTTCAAGGGGCTAGTTACTTCTCCAAGATCGATTTGAGATCAGGTTATCATCAGCTGAAGGTTAGAAGTGAAGATGTTCCTAAGACTACCTTCAGGACCCGATATGGTCATTATGAATTCTTGGTGATGCCTTTTGGGCTCACAAATGCACCTGCAGCATTCATGGATCTCATGAATAGAGTTTGCATACCTCATTTGGATAATTTTGTCATTGTCTTCATAGACGACATACTTATTTATTCTCGTAATCAAGTTGATCACGAGAAACATCTTCGGTGCATCTTAGAACTTCTAAGGCAAGAGAATCTTTACGCTACGTTCTCTAAGTGTGAGTTTTGGCTTAGAGAAGTCCAGTTTCTTGGACATATGGTAAGTGAGCGTGGTATCCAAGTGGATCCCGCCAAAATAGAAGCTAAAATGAATTGGGAAACGCCCAAAACCCCATCGGAAATTCGTAGCTTCTTAGGATTGGCTGGTTACTATAGGAGGTTCATTGAGAACTTTTCGAGGATAGCCACTCCTTTAACTACCTTGACCCGTAAGAATGTTAAATTTAACTGGGGTCCGAAATAACAAGAATCCTTTGAGATTCTTAAACACAAGTTGAGCAATGCTCCCGTGTTATCCCTACCCGAAGGTGTTGAAAACTTTGTTGTTTACCGTGATGCATTGCACACTAGCATGGGTTGTGTGCTAATGCAAAAAGGCAAAGTGATTGCCTATGGATCATGACAATTAAAGGTGCACGAAAGGAATTACACCACCCATGACTTAGAATTGGGTGTCGTCGTATTTGCACTTAAGCGATAGAGACATTACTTGTATGACACAACGTGTATCATATACACTGACCATAAGAGCCTCCAACATCTGTTCAATCAGAAAGAATTGAACATGCGACAACGTCGTTAGATGGAAACACTTAATGATTATGATTGCGAGATTCGTATCATCCCGGCAAGGCAAACGTAGTTGCTAATGCCTTAACTCGCAAAGAAAGAGTTAAACCTATAAGAATTAACGTAAAGAGCATTGAGCTCAGAAATAGCTTAAATGAGAAGCTTTAGATGCGCAGAAGCAAGCCCTATTAGAGGCTAACATTCCTAATGAGGGATTAGGCGGAACTCTTGATCAATTAACGCCTGGAAAAGATGGAATCCTTGGATATAATGAAAGGATCTGGGTTCCAGTCTTTGGGGGACTTAGAGATCTAATCCTCTAGGAAGCACACAATACAAGATACTCAATTCACCTTGGTGGTGACAAGATGTATCAAGATTTGAAAAAGAATTATTGGTGGATAGGTCTGAATAAATCCATAGCCACTTTTGTAGCTAAGTGTTTTACGTGTTCGCAAGTTAAGGCCGAACATCAGAAGCCGTCAGGACTTCTACAACAATTGGAAATTCCCACATGGAAATGGGAAATGGTAACTATGGACTTGATTACCAAGTTACCCAAGACCAAAAGTTGTAATGACACAATTTGGGTCATTGTGGATAGGCTGACTAAGTCAACACATTTCTTGCCAATTAAGGAAACATATAATTCAGACAAATTGGCTAAGTTCTATGTAGACAAGATTGCGTTCCTACACGGTGTGACGATATCTATTGTATCTGATAGAGATACTAGATACACATCTCACTTTTGGAAGAGTTTTCAACAATCGTTAGGCACAAGATTGAACTAAAGTACGGCTTACCACCCGCAGACGGATGGACAAAGTGGGCGTACTATTCAAACCTTGGAAGACATGCTCCGAGCATGTGTGATTGACTTAGGTGGAAGTTGGGATGACCACTTACCCCTAATAGAATTCTCCTACAATAATAGTTATCATACGAGCATCAAGGCTACTCCTTTTGAGGCCTTGTATGGGAGAAAATGTAGAACACCGGTGTGTTGGGCAGAAGTTGGGGAAGCCCAACTATCAGGACCGGAGATTGTCCTGGAGACCACGGAAAAGATTGTGCAGATCCGTGATCGTCTCAAAGCTGCTCAAGATTGGCAGAAGAGCTATGCTGACAAGAGGCGGAAACCTCTTAAGTTCCAAGTAGGGGACAAAGTTATGCTGAAGGTATCACCCTGGAAAGGTGTGATGTGTTTTGGAAAGAAGCGCAAGTTAAGCCCAAGATATATCGGACCATTCGAGATAGTCGAATGTGTCGACACTGTAGCTTATAAGCTCAGATTGCCAGAGGAGCTTAGTGGAATTCATGAGGTGTTCCACATCAGTAATCTTAAGAAATGTCTAGCTGATGAATTGCTAGCAATGACACATAAAGATGTGCAAATTGATGAAAACCTGAGATTCGTTGAGAAACCGATTTCGATCGAGGATCGACAGGTTAAGAAGCTCCGAAGGAAATTTATACCCATAGTAAAGGTTAAATGAGACGCCTTTAGAGGTCCCGAGTATACATGGGAGGTTGAGTCCCAAGTTTGTGAAAGAATGAAGATTTCGAGTTTGTGAAGTCTAAATGAAGTTTCCGAGTTTATGTTTGCGTGATATACGTGATTAGAGTTTTATGTGTTTATAACGTGTGTAATTTAATCTCGTACCCAATGTACGTTAAGTAATATTATACGTTAATTGACGTCTCTCTCATATATATATATATATACATAGTGGAGAGTTCAGATGAGAAGAAAAATTTTGTAAAAATAAAAAGAATAACTTTTATACCAATAGAAATTCTACATTTACTTCATTTAATGTGTGTATTTAATATTATGAAAAAGGACATATAGGTAAATCTATAACTGTCATTAATTAGCTAATTAATTAAACTTGTAACTTATTTTTTAATATACTTTTTCAAGATAAAATAATTTATGGTGAAGGACAATTTTCAACATGTGTAGGATAAATTTTGAAATGTATAGGATAAATTTACATGTGTGTACAGTAAATCCGATAAGTATAAAATATATATAGGATAAATTTTGAAATATGTAGGATAGAATGTGTTTGTTTTATTAATGGGAGGTAATATAATTAGTGAGAGGAGTTATAAACTATTTAATGTTTTACAAGTATGTCATTTTTTCTTTTTCTTCTCACATTAAATTTCTTCTTTAATAAACCTTCCCATATATATATATATTCCATTTATAAACATTAAATTGGTCACTTAAAGTTTGACACGTAGGCTCATTGGCCACAAAGTGAACAACTGAGCCAGCTCCACACCTTTATTCCTGTGAAACGAAATGCGTCACATGTCCCCAAGAGTAAACATTTGAGACGGTTCCACTACCCACAACAATTTCTCTCACTCATATGTCTCAACCAATGAAAGTGTGGCACATGTCTTCAAGCAGGCACAAACGATTTGACATCTCCTCCAATGAAATCATGCCACGTATTTACAATATACTTTTCAAATAATTTTTATAATCTTATTAGAATACTTTTATAAAACGTTATAAAATAATTACCTAATAATCTTATTAAAATACATTTTTATAATACTTTAAGATATTATAGAATTCAAATATGTCGGGTAAGTAGAGCTTACTCAAACGATCACTCCCTCTTAAGGATAGGTGATGCAATTCATTGGAATAGAGGTGTGGGATCGGCTTAAATGGTCACTTTGTGATCAACTGTGATCAATGTGCCTATGTGTCAAGCTCTGATAATGTTTACAGATGGAAAAATAAAAGTCCATGTTTAATATGTACATTTTGGTGATTTCTCACTGTAACACCCTGTAAAATCGTGTCCAATAGTATAGTGACACGTGTTGTATTTTAAATATGGTCTATTAAAGACCAATAAGGACTAAAGGCGTCAACATGCTCAAACTGAGCCTCTGAGTGACGGTCCGATGTCAACATGCATAAATAATAGCCTCTAAGTGACTGATATGTCAACATGCTTGAAATTTGGCCTCTGAGTGACTGATACGTCAACATGCCCAGCCTCTGAGTGACATCGGAATCAACATGCTTATAATAAGCCTCTGAGTGATCCTTTATGAAGTCTTAACTCTCATACGTGCCATTTGTTGGACGAGAGGGTTCAATTTTGTAAATATGTGAAAGTTGGATGATGGAGGGATTAAAAGCGTCAACATGTTAATTTATACCTCTGAGTGAACTTTTAACGAACCGAGAGCTCGACAATGTCCAGGCATAATCCCGGTATGCCAAGTATTGGCTACGGAGGGCTAAAAGGGCCAAAAAGGTGTTTAAAAGGTTTTTAAGAGCTTTTTAAAGTTAAGGGCCTAAAGTGTCAAATTTTGAAACTGTCCATGGGTCGGTCGTGGGCCGCGAGAGACCTGGCCTGGGCCTCTCGCGCCGGCGACAACAGGTCTGCTGCAGAATTATTGTTTGGAGGTCAAGCAAAACTCCAAAACCATTTAAATTCGAAACCATGGACTTGTAATCAGCTATGCCACGTTTTGGGACACTTGTAAGCTTCTTCTTATTCCCCTAAACATCTGGCTTCACCTCCTTTGAGCTCTCCAACTATAAATAGGTGTTCAAGTGTTCATTCCAACTTGCACCTTTCTTATGAAATCACTCTTCTCCCTCCTCTAGAAGTTCCTAACTGAAAGGAGCATCCAACTAGTTCTCTTGCATTGTAGGAACCTCTTGTAAGTGTTTCTTGCTCTTGCATTTTCGTTTTTAGGCTTTTATAGCCAAAAGTCAAGCGTTTTACGGCAAACGCTTTGACTTTTGGTTAAAACCATTATGGTCCAGCCATTGTTCGAAATGAACATGTCTAAGTGATCATTATAAGGTAGGTATTAGTACCTATAAAGGGCACCTTCTGATGATCACGTTTGCTAGACCAATTGACGGGTCAAAGTTATGATATTAAAAAGTTAAACAGGCCATTTTTCGGAAAAAATCATAAATTGATCTTATATATGTTATGAAACCTGTTTTGACACTTAAACAAGTTGGTAATAATGATTAGAACATGTAAGAACGTGTTCGGCTCGTCAATTTCAGTTCTAGGGTCGGTTCTTAACCGAAAGTCGCGAAGTTTGACTTCTGCTTTGACTTTCGATTTAGACCCGATTTAGATTAGTTATCTACTGATCTAAAGTTGCATTATGATCATAATATTATGTAGTATAACCCTCTGAGGTTATATTACATGATCATAATCAGAATCCAAGTTTATGCGCAAGTTCCATAATTATGCCATCTTTGACCAAAACGCCCTTTTTGCATAAAACAAGGTTTTAAATGGTAATGAACTTAAAAAAGAGTTTCTGCTGATGTAATATTATAATTAGGATTATTTGGGATGTTAAACCAAGTTATAAACTGACTTTTTAAGCAAGTCCTTAAACTATGTCGATAAATGACGGTTTTAGCCCCTGTGGCTTATAAAATAGTTTTAATCAAATCTTTTCAAGGTAAACCATTTACCTACTAAATGTTATACTAAATAACATATTTTAAACGTTTTTAACTGACCATAACATCAGATTTCATAAACATCACTTAAAGACGTCATATTACGACATAAGCGCCGTTTCGGCGCATAGTATGGTTTAAAACCATATTAATGACTTGTTACCTACTGATTTTAAAACTTGTTTTAAACATATTTACAGTAGGTACATGTTATGAACTCAGAATCCCAAATAAATTTATAAACTATGTGTAAAATGACCAAAATGTCCATTCGGTGCATAGTTTGGTCATAAAAGGTAAAATACACATATAATTGATATCTTACTGATATTATATCATAAATAAAGTATTTTCCAGAATACTTATAATCATAACATTAAATTATATTCAAGTTCCTTTTATATGGTATGAAATTACCAAAACGCCCCTATGAGGCATAATTTCGTTTTAAAACCTTAACGGGCATACAAGTTGATATCCTACTGATATCTTAACTTATTTAAAGTACAATGGCATATAGAACTTGTCCATGACTTATCCGGTTACCCGATATCGCTAATATGCACACAGTTACGTATATGTAACTATTTTTCGAAAATTAACCGAAACGGGTTTAACCTTGTCATTTAAGTTTCAAAATCTAGAATGTTTATAGTTTACCCATATTTATACAAGTCAAGTACTTGTCGGGATTAAACTACATTCTACCCGATCATCGTTTAATCAAGCGTTATACGTAATGATCATGTACACTATTCGGTTTATAAGACCGCTAGTAGGCTAGCTTATGCCATAATCTAGACTAGAGCCTTGCCGGTAAATGCTATCTGCACTTGGTACTTTTGTATACGGCTGAGTTATTTAAAAATAAAAGAAGAAGACTAGCTCAGGTAAATACTCTCGACTTATTTTCCCTATACGGGCTTGGGATACGGTAAATTATTACCGCTTGGTCCAAAATGAGGTCAATCGAATGCCCGCTTGTGGCTAGTAAACCCCATATTTCGTTTTAATCAGTTTTGTTTGATAACTTAAACATCAGGGGTTAAATTACCGTGTCCTGGATATCCTGGGCTCAATACATTAGTTATTGGCCACGACCTTAGCACGGGGTGTAGGCATACACCCTTTGGTGCTCATATACAATATGCCAAAGACGTTGGGGATGACTCATTCGTGAGTCCTGAGTGGTGTGTATTTAATCATGTCTCGGTTTCTGTCTCGGGCCGTATATGTATTGACAAACATGTGAATCTGATACAAGGTTGCAAGGTCAACTTTCCCAAGTTAATAAAAGATTTTGTGTCGCTTTGCACTTAAAACCATTTTAAAGTTTTCAAAATGAGTCAGTTGGGTGTATTTACCAGCGTAAGCTGACGTATCGTCCAAAGGCTAATCTGCAGGTACAATACGAAATAGGCCGGAAGCTGCTCGGTAGAAAATAAGAGGATCTTGCAAATCCTTAGATCTGCCTAAAGTCTGTTTTATATTCTTTCTTGTACATTTTAATGATCCGCCTATGGATCTTCTATTACGAGCCTGTATATTATTTTGTATTTTTGAACATTCGGTTTGTAATAGTAATTTTACTCCAAGACTTCCGCTGTGTCGTGTTTATTTGACTATGATGATTATCAACTGACGTCACGATACTCCCCACCCGGACCCGCCGGTGTATGGATTTCGGGTTGGAAATCCGGGGTGTGACACTCACATAGATGGATTCAAATAGCATTAATCATGAAGAAAAGCTGTTGCAACATGAGTTCCTATTTTTGTTAAAGAGTATCCATAAATAGTAAATACAGGTCCCAACTCAGCTAGAAAAAAATTACATACGTAATTCAATTGTTATTATTCAGCATGTTATTCATGATGACTCCAGAACATACATATTAACGGCCAAGATGACTGATGAGCAGGACAAAAAACTCACTCCTAATTGTTGCGAGAGGATTTGTCTTTATCTTTCTTTTGGCCACCACCAAGAATACGGAAGATTTCTAGACCTCGGCTAAAAGCTTGGTTGAACAGCATTCGTGTTTGGAATTCTGAGACGAATGGGAAGCAAGCCAAAAATGCAACCGGCATGAATAGAATCATCCCCATGATCATCTCATAATATTGTGCTAGCGTTCTAAAAGATGACCAGAATCCCGATTGTCTCAAAAATGGCTTCAGAGCTTGTGCAATCTAATACACGAAACGCACAGCAAACTATATCAAAGCAATGTCACAACCTGCAAACGGTTGCCTAGATTTTCTTTTTATAACGATGAAAGAAATTAGGCTCAAATTTCTAAATGCAATCTAGATCCATGCTATACAAAAAGTAAAGACAGTTAACTTTTTTTTTCAAGTAGGAAATGAATTTAGAATATATGTGATACAGAAAGAGGTTGCGCTTTCAGCCCATTTACTTAGAAGTGGGTCAAGTTTGGTAATGGAAATAGGTCAATTTCGTTGAACCCAAAAGATAGTTGGAAGTCTATTTTGGATGCTCTAATGATATACAATTATCTTTTGAAATTGGACAAAAATGTGTTTTCGTGTCAAGCTAAGTTAACCCGGTATGTGTAGTAAAAGACTAACCCGTATAACCCGTTACACAACCCACCCATTTTGTCACCTCCATAGAAAACCATGATCTAAAACTAGTGCATGGTAAAAGGGCTTGCTCACCAGAAGCATTCCCCAACCGGTAGGCATTAAAGCAAGGATGCATACTATTATATCCTTTACTGTCATATGAGTTTGTGCAATTATGGTGATCAGGATAGAAAGAAAAGTGACAGACTAATCATTTAATCAATCGGAATGCAAGCTGATAGTCATTGCTAAGAGATCTTTTACAATATGACACCCCCTGAAAACATAGAAAAATGTAGTTTAATATGCAAATCGGAGTTGCTAAGTGTATAAGTATCAGTTTCATTTTTAACCAACCTTCATTACAAGAAGTCCTGCAAAGATCACGAGCCACGATATTCCATAAACCTGGAATTAAGAACGCAATAGTTTATGTAAACTCAATTATGTTTTATATCTAAGACATGTTATTTAAGAAATACCAGAAAACTTTTGCTGTTTGTGATGTTGAGATGATACACAAGTCCAAATTGATAAATAAAGAACCGAAATGCCAACAAAATCTCCATAATGGTACCCCTTATCCCAGAAGAAAGAAGATGTTCTTGGTCTTTTTCCCACCATGATTCCCAACTTTTTTCAGCAGACACAATAATCCCACCTCGGTTGCTTATCCACTTCTTCCAATCTGTCCAATCGTCAACAATTTTCTGCCAATCGAATCCTGATGGGTTAAAAAGAAAGGGAGCAAAAAGCCAGGTTCCCACCATGAACCACATTGATACTGTAATCAATACATATGCTAGTGAACTTCGATAAGATTCACCAAATATTTCATATACAACAAGTAAAATGAGAAGTTCGATTCCTTTGACAAAGTGGCTGCGAGAATAGAGCCTGTAGTTCTCGGCAAATTTGGCATGAAATACAACGAATCCACGGCCTGTAGCTCTGTATTGTGCACCCCCACGAAGCAAAGTTCTACCATAGTAATGGGTTTTTGTACCAAGAGAAAATGTGAAAAACACAGAAGCTAACTGTAGTTGCATCAGAACAAAATCAGTAAAAGCACTTCTGAATCCTCTTTCCAGTCCTATTTCCATTATCATTGGAAGTGCCATAAGAAAGCCGATTTGAACAAAAGATTGAGAAGCAAGAGCTACCTTGAAGTGGGTTATTTTTCATCACCGCTTTATTCGTAGTCAACACTCTCTCAAGTCCACTTAGTACAAGATATAGGCGGCCATATAGAAACACATACACTATAAGCACAGTGAGCTGCCACATAAAACAACTTGCTTGTATTAGATAGCGCCGATTGGAATTTCTAAAAGATGGTTAAAGAATATCAGTTCTTAATTACCAGTGTATTGAAGTAGAATCCCACAGTAGTGAAATAGCATGAGAGCATGCGGAAGAAATCGAAACGGTGTCCAAGCCGATATATATCGCGACTCATTGTTTGCTCCCCATTTCCATTAGCCATCTTTGCCTCAAACAATGATATCTGGTTGAGGCCCACATCTCTTCCTTTACCAACTTGTATGTATTCATGATGAGTAACATTTCCTCCACGTAGTGTAGAGTTAAAACCTGAAAGTTGGTAATTGTGAACTATGTTAAAATGGATAATAACACAGGAAAGAAGCTTCAGCTGCAAAATTATGCCTGCAAATATGTCTTCACTCAGGTTAATGATTTTTGAAGCCTTGCTGAAACCCCCTCTGGTCAAGTGAAATAGTCTTTCAAAAACATCAGGATGCCCATAGTGAAATCTGACCCTGAATAGGAAAACCATACAAAGCTTTCAATATATTATATCTGACACAAGTTGATATTATATAGATCAAATCCATACTATGTATCTCAAAAAATAAAAATTAATCTTGAAACTTACTTTAATGGGTTAGCCAACAATCTTTGTCCAATTGTGACAAAACTAGTCTCCTGGTTAGACATGAACCATGCAAGAGAAGAAACACTGAAAAGCACAAATAATAATAAAATAGGTGGTAATTCAGAAAATAAAGCAATGCATATATACATGAGAAATGCAAAATTTACCTGCCAGTGAATATATGCTCCCTAAGTCCAAGTATGGTTGGAGTTCGAACACCGTGTTTGACAAGAAATTCTTGAAGCAAATTCCTCATTTTAAAGGCTTCTTCCATGTAGTTGTCCTGTTGAGAATACAATAAAAATGATAATAATAATAATAATAATAATAATAATAATAATAATAATAATATAAAACTACATTTCTTGCTAAGAGACTACAGTCATATAAATTTTAACCGCTAAGAGTACCTGGTTCATGTCTTTTGTTTGCAAGCCTTCTCCGCGTGTGAAAATTATGGCATGATTTTGGTTCTCTGGTTTACCCTCACCCAATAAGGCAGGCCTTGGAAGTTTTATACGGTATATAACCTGAACAAGGAAAATTTATTATTTGCTTCAATTCCTTAGTATTATGCTTTATAGAGAAATCCTGAAATCTTTGATATGGTATACTGATCTTGTTCTGAACAGTAGCTTAAGAATTTTTTTCTTCTTTGCACTAGTTTCATGTTTGATGCATAAATATAATATTCAAATAAACTACCTGATGAAAATCAATAGCCAAACTTGTTATGCGTCACCATAGCTCCAACAGGTAGATAAATATTTCAAAATCGATTAACTATGGTCAAAAGAATATTGAAACTTGTACCTGATCTAAGTTTTGATCTCGATCAGATGCATCTGCAGACTTAGGCACAGCTTTCACAAGAACAGACTAGTAACAAACGTTATCACGCACTCTTTCTGATCTGTCATAGCTAGGTTCTTCCACCTCATCAATATAGGCAACACGAAGAGAAGGATACCTGCCACATTAACATAGGATTGTAAGAAAATAGAAGAAATACTTAACGTAACGTGTCATATTTAAAGTAAAAACTTTCAACACTTACGTTGCCATAAGCCTCAATATGTCATGAGCACGAGCATCATTTGATCTTTTCTGGATGCCATATTGTTGACATGAGACAACATACGTGAACTTCATATCTGCAACTGCTTGGCATTGAGCCAATAGTGATCTTTCATTCCTCAAATATTCTTCTGTGTTAGAATCCGCACCCTTGTATCCTTTCATTAACTCTGCAAAAAACTCATAAGTTATATTCCATGCATCACATTGTCAAATACCAAGAAAAAGGCTGTTGATAGTAATTCTACTATGTATGTATGTACCGTCATCCTTTGCTATGTCAAGGAAAGCCTGAAGTTCCAATGCTTGCCGATAGTACATCATGCCTCGTACTTTATTATGTTCAGGGAGGAGTCAAATTGTTCAGAATACAGAGGTTAATAATAAAAGTTTGACTTTAATTTTAACTAGATTATTACACGAAAAGCATTTACAATTACACAGTTTATAAAACAACTTGGCTATGTTAAGATAATATTCAATCAGATACCAGTCTTGGTAAGCGTTTGGCCTCTATATGATGCCCAATGGCGAAGTTTTTCCTCCCAAACTGAACCTCCTTTCATTTCTTCTTCATTGTTAAGTCGCACCCTCTCTCGAAAATTCTTCCATTCATCTGAAATATATTTACATGGTTTCATGGAATACCGGTTTCAATATCAAAGATGAAATTAAAAAGTGAGAAAACAAACTAACCAGGGTAAATTTTCTGTAAGTAGAAAAGGATGGAAACTCCATCTTCATTTCGCTTTTCCAAGGCATCCATAGAAAAAGCACATCCTCAATGTAGTAAGGAGTCAGGACCCTAAAAGACAAAAAGTAGCATGTAATAACACTTCATGATTAAAAGACTTGTTTATAGAATTGATTAAGAAAACTTACGAGAAAGATATCATATTTCTAACTTTGGGTGCCACAGGCATGTCCATAAACAATGAATTTGCGAAGAAAGATAAACGCCTTCTGGCTTCTAAGTTTGATGGTACATCCATTGCAGATTCTTTTTCAGTAAGCAAGAGATGAAGCCTTGTAATCTAGAAGAAATAGCAAGATGACTAGACTTTATATACGTTTACAATTCTTTAAATAGCTAACATAAATTTTGCTAATAATTAAGTCCGTAAACTTTTTCATTATGATTGGTACTTTCTCTTTCCAATCTAATTCTGTCTCAACAGTAACAGGAAATTTAAGCTCCGCAAAAAGATAATGTTTATTTTGTGGTGCTATAGCCTCATGAACTCCAAAGGATCCACTATGACTTGACTCCAGCATGCTATACGACATAACGCAAAAGAATTTAATCAGCAATGTTTTGTTATATAACTTGAACATACCTTAAATGCTTTTCATTTTACCTAGAATCTGTCTCATTTAATATGTCTTTTTTCACCACCTCTAGCATGTTTTGTAGCTCAATTACAACTTTCTTCTTGTCACTAGCTTTATTTCTTTTCTGAAAGAAAAGATTTTTAATTAGGGTATAATATTTGACTCATTAAAAATATAAGGAAAAGCAAAGAAGTTGTATTTTACCAAAAGCTCGATAAGACGAATGAAATGATCAGTGAGACTAGGCAAGGCACTCAAATCCAAAGCCCTTATAAGATCTCCCTCCTTTATGTGATGGTCAACTTTTTCAAAAATCTCAGTAACGACACTGAAAATAGACAAAGTAAAAACTATGTCAATAACAAACGCAACATAAGCAATACATTTATTGGTGTGGCAAAAGAGACTGGATAAATGGGTTAACGGGTCAGAGCCAGTAATTTTTCGTCCGTGTCAACTGTCACTTGCCGGACAGGTGCTAGGCGTTACTTTTTCTTAATTTATATAAATAACAAATTTGTCAGACACGCATGAAAAAATCATTTTATTACAATAACAATCTAAATTTTCTTTTAGTAAAGCGAATTATGAGGTTTATGCATTTGCATACACCAATTTTACATGCATTCTTTTTAGTTGAGTCTTTTTAGCTCAACTCATTTGGCTTTAAAGATAAAACATGACCCCAAAATACGTCAAAATATTTGCTTCCTCAGTCTAACATACATATACTATGAAATGACGCAGATGGTGGTTACGTACGTCTTTTCACTTTCCTCTAGGACAAGAAGGTTTATGATATTTTTGCATGAAGCATAGCATTCCTGTACAGCACAGAGCATATAAATATCTGCATTTAGCCTCTTTTGCAGTTCTCGTTGACAGTCACGGTCTTTTCCCTTGCTATCCTTTGCCATGTCCAAGGCTATTGGAAGCTGCAAATTGCTTGGTGAAAAGTCAGCATATGTATCCTCAATGTTCATGAAAGAGAGTTAATTCAGTAAGTAAGAAACCTTGCTAGCAAGTAAAAATGGTGGCCACTGAATAAGATTCAAGTCAAAATCAGACCAGCATGGCATGAGTAAAAGGTCCCTTTCCCTGATATCATAAAAAATTATGTACAAATCAATCCAAGTAAGAAAAGGTTAAAATTACATGCATGTAAATATAAAATATGTCTAAAGTACCAATTGCTTATCAAATCTTCTTCCCTGAAAGTTGTAATTATTTTATTCCACATCTGAGCAAACCTTGCTGTCTCCTCTTTATTAGTTGCTTCCTGACATGAATGCCCAAAAAGTTAAACTCCTTTGGGACTATTTCGTAATGACAAAAATAAATGTGTATTTATTTGGGTTGACAAAAAAAGATTGTAGGAAAATATGAAACATGGTACGGGTTTATAAGTGGCAAGCCTCATTGATTATTCCTTCCATAGCCAATAGAAGTGGTGGGGGACTCTACCCTTATATCACGTGACCGTGGGTGATGGGGCTAATGTGGCACTATCTATGACTCACTTTTGCACTTAAGCGGGAAAGGATGCATGGTCGGTTGAAGTTCCACTGGTTTCTCGGTTCGGCCTGGTCACAGCTATTGAGGGTTGCAGTTGGATACATATGATGATTTAGTTCATGAAGTGTCGCCAATTGGTGATGAATCTGACATGCTCTGCTAAGTGAACCATTATGTCTATTCGAATGGTGGTTGCTCACAGATCTAAAGGGCACAGAATATATAACACTGACAACCATTTGGGACACTTAAACCACATTTATTTAATCCAAAATATACCGACACTCTTGTACTACTACACGAGTCGTTGTAGGGGTGCCTCTTGACAAAATCATTGTGAGGTAACACATTGTTGCATATATCACTTAAGTAGCATTCCATGTTGTCTAACTAATTTGCATATGCCTATTAGATGTAAATGTCACCAGAAACCAGATAGCCAAAACTCTTTTGCTCCCTTATGCCACCTTTCAAAATAGTCATGGTAGGATCCGAACATGACTCTTTGTTACTTGAAATCCTTAACAACTTAGCTGGCTTATCACAATGAGGTGCAGTGTTTATAAGGGATTGTGCACACTGTTTAGATGTATCTTGAAAAATGATTTTTCATGAAACTTTATGCATCGTGTTTCTTTGAACAGTGGGAGCGTGTTAAAAATAGAGTGTGATCTTTATATCACATTATATCCATTCAATAGTTCATATTTGTTGTTAAAGTGCAAACTTATCATAATGTGTATCTTGTGGATCAGTTATGTGCAGTTATTCATTGTCAATGGGTTAACTGAAAGATTACAGGGACTGCGGTTTTTATGGTGCATAGTTGGAGGACCTGGTTGTAACTTGGTGTTGACACTTGTATAAAAGGCTTCAGTATTGTGCAGAGAGTTCAGATCACTCATACACTTCTTCTCTATTTCGTTCAGGTTATAGTTAGGGTTTGTTAGTTTTGTTGTGGTTTGTTGTAACAATCTCCTATCTGTTGTTAAAGAGATTGTTCTTCTGAGTTAGGTGACCATCAGTGGATGATCATCATAGTTCTTGCTGTACTTTATATCATTCAAAGATCTTATGATTTGTAAGATCTCAGGTATTGGGGGATAAATCTTTGGTTTGGGTTAATAAGAGTTTTGTCACATTTTTGTCGCTATATTGGTGTTGTTGTTTGTATCTGTTCATATTCTTGTCCATATCACAGTTCTTAACATGGTATCAGAGCACAATTTGTGCTCTTGAGTCCTGGTGGTGGTTCCGTTGAAAGATCTAGTGGTAGATCTGTAAAAATCTTATCAGATTTATATCTTGGAAACTATGCCGTACGAGATCTTCTTAGATTCATATCTTGGAAAGTGTGTCGTACAAGATCTGGAAGGTTCTTGAAACCATAGCTAGGGTTTGATTGGTTTTTCTTGGATCTGAAATTTGTAACCCTAGAAGGTTGCAAATCATATCTGCTGCTTGGAAGGAGTTAAACGTTGTTGTGAGATCTTTCTGTTCTCTACTTTTTACTTTCTGTATTCACTACATTGTTGCGTCTAGGCATGCTCTTATCGGGGTAGTCGGACCGGCACCTGATCGAGTCATTGTGGTAGATATTGCATTTGCCTAGTGTTTTGTGCAACTGAGTTATGCTTGTCCAGACACCTATAAAGTGATGAACCTGGAATCTAGCCTCTGACTCAGTTTTGCGTTGCTTAAGTTGACTATTTGTTGTTCTTGGTGATTAGGTTGATAGTGTATTGGTTTCTTGTTGTTGGTCTGATATCATGGGTGATACTGCTAGTACTTCTGTGACACTTATTAGTAAATTGGATATAGGAGACCCCTTATATTTACATCCTAGTGACTCTAGCTCGTTAACAATTACGAATATAAAACTAAAGGGCACTGAGAATTATGTTGTATGGTCTAGTGCTATGAAATTGGCATTAGAAGCCAAGAATAAATATGGTTTGATTGATGGAAAATGTGTTAAGTCCGAGGATGATGATGTCTTAGCTGCTCAGTGGGATATGTGTAATTCTGTAGTTCTTACTTGGTTATTGAATTCTATTTCTGAGTAGTTGTTTTGGGGGCAAGTTTTTTCTAAACTTGCTTCTGAGGTTTGGATTTATTTGAAAGAGACCTATGACAAAGTTGATGTTCAGTTGTCTATGATTTGTATAAAAGAATACAGTATTTCTCAAAATGGTAGTACATTTGCTGAGTATTATAATAGGCTGACTACAATGTGGAAACAATTTGATGCCATGTTGCATTTACCTACATGTTCTTGTAAAGCAGAAAAAGATTATAATGATTTCTTACTTTAATAAAACTTATGCAATTTCTAATGGGACTGGATGATATATATCAACCAGTTAGAACAACTTTGTTAACCAGGAAACCATTTCCTTCTGTCAAGGTCGCCTTCTCAATCATTTCAAGAGAAGAGTCTCATAGGCAGTCTAGTAGTGGGTCAAAAGTTCAACATGTTCTTTCGTGTCAAACAAATCAGTCATTTGATCCTAAGAGAAGAGTTGTTAGAGGTCCAAATCCTAGTTTAAAGTGCACTCACTGTAACATGCTTGGCCATACTGTTGATAGATGCTCTGAAATATTTGGTTATCCTCAAGGTTTTAAAAGGAGGGTTGGAAATCAGGGGAATAAGGGTAATGTTAGTAACAGTAGTGTTAATAATGGGAAGTTTAATGCATCTTCTAGTACTACTGTTATGCCTTTTACTGCTGAACAGATTTCCAAACTTCTTAATTTGGTGACTGAGAGAGAAAAAGGTGCATCTGAACCTTCTGTGTCTAATATGGGTGGTAAGTCTGTAAGCATTGAAAATAATTCTGTTTTTAATAATGTGCATAGTAGTTATATGAATTGCTCTAGTGTTGTTAATCCTGAATTTAATTATAATTGGGTTATTGACTCTGGGGCTAATCAACATATGGTAATGACGGATAAAGATATGTATGATTGTGTTGATGTATCTGAGTATGATCTTAAAGTCTCATATCCTAATGGAACTAGTGCTAAAGTTACAAAAATAGGAAATATAAAATTAGCTACTGGTGTCATCTTGTTTGATTTTCTTTGTTCTAAGTTATAATGTTAATCTTATTTAGTATATAAACTTACAAGAGACAATAAACTGACTGTTATGTTTGATGAAAATAACTGTTGTATTCAGGATTTTAGTTCAAAGAAAGTCCTGGTGATTGGTAGGCAGCATAATGGTCTGTTTTTTTGTCAATAGAAATGGTAATTGTGCAAATAGTGTTTTAATACTATGAGTAGTGCTGAGTTATGGCACAGTAAGTTAGGGCATCCCTCAAAATAGGTCATAGCCATTTTAAAAGACAGTCTTGGTATTGGTTTACATGAAGATCTTGGTTGTGAAGTCTGTCATGGGGCTAAACAAGTTAGAGTCCCAATTTCTTTAAGTGAACATAAAACAAAGAGTGTTGGTGAGTTAATTCATTTAGATGTTTGGGGACCATACAAAGTGATGAGTAGAGAAGGGTTTAAGTATTTTTTAACAGTGGTTGATGATTTTTCTCGAACTGTTTAGGTTTATATGTTAAAGAATAAAAGTGAAGTTTATGAGAATATCATTGGTTTTTATGAACTATTACAAACTCGGTTCAAAAAAGGAATAAAATGTTTTAGAAGTTATAATGGAACTGAATTTATTAATTCTCAAATAAGTGTTTTTTGTAAACAAAAAGGAATTCTTCATCAAACCACTTGTACTTATACACCACAGCAAAATGGTGTGGTGGAAAGGAAGCATCGACACCTTTTAAACATGGCTAGGTCTTTGTTATTTCAAGGAGGATTGCCTTTAAAGTTTTGGCCAGATTGTGTGTTAACAGTTGTTTACTTAATTAACAAGATTCCATCATCTGTGCTTTTAGGTAAGAGTCCGTATGAGTTAGTACATGGTTTTAAACCCTCTCTTAATCACTTGAGGAATTTTGGGTGTCTATGTTTTGGAACAGTCTTAAATGATTCTGATAAGTTTTCTTGTAAAGCATACAAATGTATTTTAATTGGTTATTCAAATCTAAAGAAAGGGTATAAGTTGTGGAACTTAGATGATAATATTGAATTCTATTCAAGGGATGTCAAATTTTATGAACATGTGTACCCTTTCAAGTAAAAAATAGTTGATAACAAAGAAGTGTTCAATAATACTGAGTTGAATCATTTAAATTTCTTTGACTGTTATGAAACCTTAACACCTAATGATTCTAGGAGTGTAAGGTTACTGCTCCTAATGATGAAGAGATGGATTTTGGTTCTCATGAAGTGTTTAGTGATGATCAGCAGCCTGATCATTCATCGATGGCTGTCACTTCTAGGGAGAGACAAACTGTAGAACCTAGGATTATGAGTAGTAGTGATGAAGGTCATGGCAGGGTTGAGGACACTAGTACTTCAAATGATGAGACCAACTCGTCTGAGGAAAACTTACCTAGTATTAGAAGGTCCACTAGAAACATTTCAGTTCCTAAAAGACTTCAATATTTGTTCTAAGTGCTAATGTGAAATATGGAACAGAAAAAATAGTGAATTATTCTTACTTGTCTGCAGACAATATATGTTTTATTAGTCGTTTGAACTTAGAAATGGAAGCCTTACATAGAAATAAGACTTGGGAGTTGGTTGATTTACCTGAGGAAAGGAAGCCTATAGGCTGTAAATAGATCTATAAAATAAAATATAGAGCCAATGGAGAGGTGGAAAGGTACAAAGCTCGTTTGATTGCAAAAGGTTATAACCAACGAGAAGGGTTAGACTTTGGTGAAACTTTTTCACCTGTAGTAAAGATGGACTGTAAGTTGTGTTCTGGGTCTTGTTGTTTATAATGACTGGTCATTGTTTCAGTTAGATGTAAACAATGCTTTCTTGTATGGAACAATAACAGAAGATGTATACATGACACTTCCAGAGGGGTATTATTCTAAACATGAGTCAAAAGTTTGTAAACTTGTTAAGTCCTTGTATTGACTAAAACAAGTTCCTATGAAGTGGAATGAAAAATTGACTAAGGTGTTACTTGATGTGGGTTTTGTGCAAAGTGTTTGTGATCATTCATTGTTTATTTTATGTAAACAAAATGTGTTAATAGTGTTGTTAGTATATGTAGATGACATTGTAATTACTGGGAATAATGAGTTAGAAATAGGAAAGATTAAAACACTACTTAGTAATACTTTTCAAATAAAGGATTTGGTATACTTAAATACTTTCTTGGGTTAGAAGTTCTGTATGATAAAAGTGGGATCTGTTTAAATCAAAGGAAGTATTGTTTAGAAGTTCTAAGTGAATTTGGTTACCTTGCTTGTAAACCAGTTAATACCCCTATTGAACTAAGTCATGTTCTAAATGCTAAACATAATGAAAATGATGAAAAATTAACAAAATTAATTGGCAAATTAATTTACTTGTCATTGACTCGCCCTGATATCAGTTATTCTGTAAAGTATTTGGGCCAATTTATGAACAGTCCTTTGACTTCACATTTGAAAATTGCATTTAGGTTGCTCAGGTATTTAAAACTAAGTCCAGGTTGTGGTCTGCTATTTCAAAAAGGAGTTAACTGTGAGTTAACTTGTTTTTTTGACTCTGACTGGGCTAAGTGTTTGGCCACCAGAAAATCTGTAGCTGGGTATTGTGTTTTCTTAGGCGAAAACTTGGTTTCTTGGAAAAGAAAGAAACAAAACATTGTGGCAAGGTCCACAGGAGAGGCTGAGTACAGAGCTATGTGCTCAGCCACTTGTGAGTTGGTTTGGATTGTAAATGTGCTAAATGAGTTAAAGGTAAATTGTAAATTGCCAATAAATCTTTTTTGTGATAGCAGTGCTGCTATTTCTATAGTAGCTAATCCTGTTTTTCACGAAAAAACAAAATACTTTGAAATTGATTTGTATTTCTTAAGAGAAAATGTTTCAATGGGTTTTATACACACAGTTAAAGTTGATTCAGAGAATCAACTAACAGATATGTTTACCAAAGGTTCAAGTATTGGTCAAAACAACAGGTTTTGTAAACAATAGGCTTGATTGATCTGTTTAGAACCATTGAATGAAGGGGTGATGTTAAAAATATAGTGTGATATTTATATCACATTATATTCATTCAATAGTTCATATTTGTTGTTAAAGTGCAAACTTATCATAATGTTTATCTTGTGGATCAGTTATGTGCAGTTATTCATTGTCAAGGGGTTAAGTGAAAGATTACAGGGACTTCGGTTTTTATGGTGCATAGTTGGAGGACCTGGTTGTAACTTGGTGTTGACACTTGTATAAAAGGCTTCAGTACTGTGCAGAGAGTTCAGATCTCTCATACACTTCTTCTCTATTTGGTTCTGGTTGTAGTTAGGGTTTGTTAGTTTTGTTGTGGTTTGTTGTAACAATCTCCTGTCTGTTGTTAAAGAGATTGTTCTTCTGAGTTAGGTGATCATCAGTGGATGATCATCATAGTTCTTGCTGTATTTTGTATCATTCAGAGATCTTATGATTTGTAAGATCTCAGGTATTGGGGGTAAATATTTGGTTTGGGTTAATAAGAGTTTTGTCACGTTTTTGTCGCTATATTGGTGGTGTTGTTTGTATCTGTTCATATTCCTGTCCATATCACAGTTCTTAACAGAGCGAAATTGTGCTAAGGATAGAGAACACTTAGTGTAAAGCAATAAATAGCATACTTCTATTGTTCTTTTATACATATATCTTAGCCATTGTTTTAGAAAACCCAAAACTACCAAACTCCACTATAACATGTTAAAGTATGCAAAAAAGTGGCCAAAGAGAAAGAAAGTTAAACCTTATTCAATCTACGGGTTAGAGTGGCGTTGATTCCCGTCTTAGTGCTTTCACTAATTTCTTGTGGAATTAAGCAGTTATTAAATGCACCCGGCACAAATCGGCTTCTCAACATGCTTAAAGTTCGAATCTAAAGAGGCAAACATTATTTGGTAATAATATGAATAAACTGAAAAAATATAAATGAAAGTGTAAATAATGAAAATTGAATCATTAACCTCTCCAAGACGTCGAAATGCACCATAAATACCACCAAATATTGTGGAAAATATCGCATACCATATCTGTGTATCCATAAAATAGACCTGTAACGATTAGAAAAAATCACTTTAGAAAGCAAGTTTTTGCAAAAAGGATATAAGGACAGGACTAAGATAAAATTAACATACAAGAATGATAGGAGACCAGAGTGCAATCACAACACCAATATTGCTGTTAGCTGGAAAAAAGGAAATTTGTAACAATTTCTTAACGATATGATTAAAACGATATGCATAAACATATATCATATATGGTTCTGATACATGGTTACCTTGAGGGAAGAACTCATGCCATTCATAACGTCTTATGTGAAGTTCCATAATTGCTTTGGTTGGGCCCACTAGAGGCTTTATCTGAGATATGTGATTCTCATTGAAATCAGAATTAGTATTGATTATTTTCTACTAGCAAAAGATACGATCAAGAGAGGCACCTCTAAGTAGTAACTGAAAGATAACTTTGCCGCTATGAGGAGTACCCAGAACATAGTGTATCTAAAAAGGTAAAATGTAAAACATAAAGAAAGGCAGAACTAAATCAACCAATGTGCACAGCATCGTTAATACGGAAGTCATACTTGATAAGAGAGAGCGGATCTTCATGCATTCCCCTCCCAACATAAAGTGGAAGCTGCAAAATTTAATAACATTATGATTGACTGTATATGTGTTATTGTGAAGAACAAAATAAAACCAATATGAACTTAGTTGTGGAAAGGTTTTTGTACCTGAGACCACCACATCATGAATTTAACAATTTTGTAGTCTGATCGCTCTAGATTGCGACGTATAAATGGTAGGAGAAACAGTAATGCAGAAAGGATATTTGGAGATAAGTAGATAACAACGGCTAACATAAAAAGAGAAGGTGAACTTGGCCCGTCACCGAACCAGTTCGTAATGGTCTCCTCAAAACCAGAAGGGTTGTTCCAACTATATGAATATGTGATTGGTAAAGCAACTACCCAAGCTGCTGCAGATAGAGCCTTCAGAATATATCGAAGTTTCACATGAAATGGCATGCTGAACCTTGCTTTCCACATCATAGCTATATCAAGGACAGCTGGAAAATGTGGAGGAAAGAATCTGATTAGATCTCAATACAAAAATATAGGTACAAATATACATACCAACCGCCTATATATACGAGCACAAACATATATACCTACATATATGAGTATGTATGTTTTACCTTGTGCAAGTTTTAAAACAGCTGCTGTTATGAAGACGCTCAAGACTTTCTTAAATACAACTCCATCAAAGATTGAACTTAGTTCACCCGACCCATTCCATGCTATTATAATCATTGCCTTAAGCATGAATGGATCAAGTTAATAAAACAAGCAAGAGGCATGCAATATGACAGCAGAGAAACAAGATAATTACCTGTAAAGACAAAATGAAAAAGCTCCACATCCTATCAAAGCTCCTAAAGATATGCCAATACGAATATTTCAACGAAATTGATTTTTCCTATTGGATGATTATTTGCAGCAGATTTTTCACTAGGCGCAGCTTTTTCACTAGTAGCAGATTTTTTATCCTAAAATAAAACCATTTGATATATTTAGTGACTGGCTAGTAACACACATATGAGGTTGAGTTGAATATCTGGCGCCAAAAAGGTAAATCAATACTTACATCATCAGATGGACAAAAGAAGTATCGTCACGCACATGCATTGGCCAACCCAGACGAAAGCAATCGGGTGACCTACAATATTTGTACCAATAAATATATATTTGATTGAATTACCATTAAACAATACGTGAACAGAGAGATTCAGACCAAAAGTATTCATTTAAGTCATCATAGTTTCTCCATTGAGAATGTTTTGTCCTCCCCCCTTTGCTTTTTTCAGCTTCCTGAACATGAGAATAACAAAAACGTTGTTGTTTGAAAACACACATATACATAAGCTGAAAACATTCCACAGCTTTACACCACACCTTTGCTATTGTTTTGTAGATTGGATACACAACTTTCCACAAGAATGCCCCTTTTTCACCCCCATATGCAGGTTGCATATTCTTACCATCGGGCGTAACACTGCCAGCCAAAATACCATATACCTCAAATGCCATCTGTGGAACAAGGAGACGGTTAACATTTTAAACATACACATGAACATAAAAATGATGAAAAATAATCATAATGCATACATTATGATAGATATAGCAAAGACATTCTGGCATAAATATCAAGTTTGCAGCTTCGCCCCATATGAGAAGATATAGACCCATGTACAACAACTTTCTTTGTTGCACTTCTTGTTGAATATTTGGCAACCTGTAAAGTGGAGGATGAAGGTAACATATTAATAGTCAATAGATATAATTTTTTAACTTTGCTAACCGAGTGGAGAATACATACCCAAAAACAGTTTTAATGTGTACGAAAAAAATATCAAGATAGTAGCTATAAGATGCTGACCATATTATATAAAAGATATATAATGATTATTGTATTATGTAATTGCTAGTAATATTATTTGATATTGTTTCCAATGTAGATTATTGATTTTTAGAAGGTAAAATTTAATGACCACTCTATAGTATGAATTTTTTTTGTCTGTTTCTGTATATAACAAATCTGAATTTGCCACCACTAAAAAACCTCAAGGAAGGCTTTACTTACCAAAGACTACTTTTGCGACCCAAATATTTGCACCACTTCTTGTAATTTTTAAGAAGTTTCTTCATAACTTCAGTAACCGCACGATCATCCAGCTTTTTGAAAGAATAATATGAGAGAATGCCATAAGCAATGAGAATTGAGGCATATTATAAACTAAGGACACATCCAAAGTATAATACCTTAGAATGTTGGTCAGGATTTGGGAACTGGCGTATGTAAACATTTGAAAGCAACAAGATCAAGTGCTCTCTCTGATTTGCGACATTATCTTTCTGTGAAATAAAACAAGTCACACTGAGAATCATCATGATGTAATAGATTCCTAATAAACCGCCAAATGGCAAACCTGAAAACCAAATATAGCCTGTAGCCAGTCCAGGATGTCATCATGTGCTTTCTTCATGTAGTCCTTGGGCCATGGAAGTGTCCTGATGTTACGAAGTGCAGAAACCGAAGCTTGAATCTACAAGTTTATAAGTTTTATAACAATTGTAGTATGAATAAATAGTGGCATATATGTGACCAAAAACAATATTAATTTCAATATATCTAAGTCTTTTAATAAAATAATTAGAGATCGTATTCATTAAAAAAGCACATTGGATGACTTGCAACCCATTCAAGTTCAACCGATTTGACCCATTTCTGTTTTAGCTAAACTATTTAGCCTCGCCCGTTTGACCCACTAAAACATACCCGAATCAAAGCGTGCAATAGTAAATGAGCTGATATTGACAGTTCCGATAAGTGCTATGCTAGAAAGACTTAAGAGAGTTCTCGATAAGAGATCGAGAACTTACCTCTGGATATCTCATTATAGCTTGATTTGAACTATCAGGATCAAGTGGAAGTATATTATAAGGAACATACATCTCTGTCTTCTCGATAATCTTAGTGCGAGCTTCCAAAATCTATAAATAGAAGAATTAATGATTCACTTGAAGGTCTTAAAGGGTAAGAGAATTCTCCATTATTTACCTCATCCGCCACCTCTACAGACTCGGTGGAGTTTACCGCTTTTAAAACATCAAACAGCACTTCAGCAGTCTGATAAGCTTTTGTAAGCCGGGTACTAATACAAGAAGTAAACTTCAGAAATCAGAAAAAACATAATGCAGATTTCAAGGAAGAGAATATTACTGGTCAGCTTTATCAGCCTTTAGTAAGGCTTGAATGTACTTCCTGTAGTAATGTTGATAAAAATTCTGCATTTCACGAGCATCGCTTTTTCGTCCGGCTAATGTTGTTTGGTCTTCCTGAAAAATGTTTGTAACACACATCAGATTTTTATAAGGAATTGATAAACAATATTCATGAGGTAGTGCGCGTATGTGTATTGTATACACACAAACATACAGACATACCCTCTGTAAGCGTTGAAGTAGGGCAGTCTTGAATTGGCGAACACCACGTCCACTTGATTTTGGATCTAGTTTGTGGGCTTTCTCAAAAGCGTAGAAGCGACCTGAGTGCATGTTGGAAGATTAGTAAACAAGAAATTCTGGTATTTAGAAGTTAACTATAAAAAGTCAAACTTGTTCATCAAAAGGTCAACCTTGCAGAAATCAAAACGTGATGAACAAGGAATTAAGTTAGTTATTTTATGTTAGTTATATGCCTTGTTCCCCAAGGCATCTTGTACCTATAAATAGGATAGAATTCATCATTTGTAATTGTCGATACATTTTTTTATTAGTGTGTGTTTGTGTGTGTATTGTCCCTGTGATTCTGGTTTCGAGTCCCTGCACAGAATCTGTGCATGCTCACAATGTCCATCCATTGTTCGTATTAGTCTAAGTAATAATAGTAATTATTATATTGGGTCTTAAATGTAACTTATCTTGCCTTTATTTGCCTTGTATTGTCATTCCAAATCAATATACAAAAACAAACCTATTGGTTTCTTTTGGTATCAGAGCCAAGGAACCGAACAGCCTACCCCTTCCCTATTCTCCTGCCAATAAACTTCTAATATTCCGGCCAAGGCAGAAAATTCCAATCAACAACCATGGCTGCAATCGCTGCCTTTACCACTGCTGAAAAGACTGCCCACAATACTCACCAATTTGCATTCACCCTCTCACCAACAAATTACGGGTACTGGAAGGCTATGATGGAACCGTTCCTCATCACTAATCATCTGTTTGAATACCTTGATGGCACTGTTCCCTGCCCAGAACCAACAATCACCATCCAACCATACAAAGAAGGTGAGTCCTCGTCAACCACTGATAATCCAAGCTATTCTCGTTGGGTATCAAATGATGCTCGTGTCCGGATGATCATTTTATCAACCATATCTGAAGCTTTTTTCCAACATGCCCAAAACACCACCACTTCTAGAGACCTTTGGCTCTCCCTAGAACGTGCATATGCACCAAATAATGCCTCTCGCGAATACACGTTGAAAACTCAATTGCTTCGCATAATAATGAAGGGTGATGAGACTCCTATTGCCTATCTAAGTCGTGCTATGGAATACACATCAGCCCTAGCTAATATTGGGGAACCTATGAAAGATAAAGATCTTGTTATGCTGACCATCTCTGGCCTTCGAGATGAGTACAACGGGTTAAAATCCAACCTCTTGGCTCGTCACCCACCAGTTACCTTCAATGATTTGAATGATCTCTTATCTGATCATGATTACATGATTAACAAACCTAACCCCACAATTTCTACTACAACACCACAAGCCTTTGTCACTACAACAGGAACATTAAATCACCCTACACCCAACTTAGCAACGTGCAACACTTAGCATCCCAATTGGGATACCAACTGAGTCCAATCATCAACCATCAACCCCAAGCATTTTATGTTTCCAAACCTTCCAGTTTAACGGCGTAATCGTAGGGGAAACTCCAGAGGTGGCTCACGTGGAAATTACAAGAACCAGGGTCGTGACACTAACACTTCAGCCTCCCCTTGGCAGTTTGCTCGGGCTTCAAGGGCAAAACACCGTATTTAGCCACTCTAACCGTTGTCATATAGCCCATATTCCATCACGATGTCCCACTCAATCAGCCTCACAATCAGCCTCCACTGCTCGGTTTGCTCCTCAGGTCAATTTTACCAGTTTCCCTGACACCGGATCAACATCAGGAGCAACATGGCACCCGGACACTAGTGCTAACAACCATGCCACTCCAGACTTATCAAACCTTGACAACTCTGAGACCTAGCAAGGTAACGATTCACTTTTTGTTGGCAATGGTCAGCCTTTACCTATCCTGCATATTGGTTCATTGAAATTCTTTTCACCTAATAAACACTTAACCTTACTCATGTTCTTCATGTTCCAGCAATTCAAAAAAACCTACTATCTGTTAAACAATTATGTAATGATAATAATGTTTATTTTGAGTTTCACTCTTCTTTCTTTGTTGTGAAGGACGGGTCTTCACATACTATCCTCCTTATGGTCCAAGTGAAAACAGTCTCTACTCTATAAGTCTGCCCTCACTCAAACCAATTCCCAAGAAGGTATTTACAGCAGCTAAAGCTCCTTCATCCATTTGGCATCAATGCCTTGGACACCCACATGAAGGTGTTTTTATTTCCATTATCTCTAGTTGTTCTTTACCTATTTCTAATAAACTAAGTTCTACTATTTGTATCCCTTGTCACTTCTGAAAATCATCTAAACTTCCCCTGAACAACTCTACTTTTCGAAGTAATAATATTTTGGATTTGATATATTGTGATGTTTGGGGTCCCTGTCCCACTGTTTCTCTTGATGGACATCGTTTTTTTTTTTGTTATGTGTTGACCATCACACGCGTTATATGTGGTTTTATCCTCTAGCCCAAAAATCTGAGGTGTACGTCACCTTCACGAATTTTGTAACAATGGTAGAACGACAACTTAACACCAAATTAAAATGTGTTAAAACTGATTGGGAAGGGGAGTTCCGTAACCTCTCTTCATTTTTCACAAAACTTGGAATTATTCATTGGCGTTCATGCCCTTACACTAGCGAACAAAATGGTTTCGTTGAGTGTGGTCATCGTCACGTTGTGGAAACCGGGCTTGCCCTTCTTGCCCAATCTCATCTTCCACGACGTTTTTGGCACTTTGCTTTTGAAACTGCCACCTATCTTATTAACTGCCTGCCATCTCGAACCTCCTCAAATAAGTCTCCCTTTCAACAAATCTTCAACCATAAACCAAATTATTCATTCCTTCGTGTTTTCGGCTGTCAATGTTTTCCGTATATCTTCCCGTACAATCGCCACAAAATGGACTTTCGTTCGACCTCATGTGTTTTCCTTGGCTATAGTCCTAACCACTATGGGTACCGCTTCTTTGACCCCACCACCGAACGCATATATATCGTCCGATATGTTCGTTTTAATGAGAATGTCTTCCCATTTCAACAACCCACTTCACAATCACCATCCCCATCATCCTCACCTTATGTATCTGTTTATCCCACACTTTCCCCCATCGTTTTTCCCTGAACCGATCCAAATAGACTTACCTACATCTTCACCCCAAACAGACTCCCCTACATTTTCAACTTCTTCCTCTCCAGCATCACCATCATCATCACAACCACAACCTGATCCGTCTAGTCAAACACTCCTCCATCACCTCCTTCATACACCCACTCAGTCTCATCCGAACAACTCAACACCCCATCTCCTCCACCACCACCACCTCCTCCTCGAACTAGACCTATTGGTTTCTTTGTTCGTAAACACATATCGATCATTGGTTGCTTTGTTCGTAAACGCATATCAATCCCCGATCCGACAGTGCATACATAATAAAGTTATTGTAATGTTGTATTTAAGCATGTAAAGCAAGTTATTGTATATTAAAGGGAATGATAAATAATATATATGTATCCTGTAAGAGGAAAAACAGAATATCAGTCTCAATACCTCTTGAATCTCTAATGTTGACAAATTTATTAACAAATAGAACATGAACTATGGCTCAAATAGTTTCAAAGTAAAAAGGTCAAAATTAGAATAAAATTTACAGATGTCAACACAGAATAGGACTTACAAAGGTAGGCAACTCTGGGATTTGCAGCTTCAACTTCATTAGCAACACGGAGAATAGGTGCAATTTTTTCGAGTGGTGAAGGCACCACCTCGCTGTCCATCATAGACTCCATGCCCAAAGTACCCGATGTTTGAGTGTGCGTCAGCCGTCCAGGTGGCTGCTGGTCAAACCCTCGGCGATTGTATACCATTGTTTCCTATAATTCTTCTTGCAAAATGGCTTAGACTCCTTTAATTAAGAAACTGTATTAAGAAAGAAAAGTCAGTACTAAAATAGCAGAAGAACCCCAGGCATGTTGATGCATGCATGTTCTAATCAAATATAGTTTAACTAAATCAAATTAACGGTTTGGATTACTTTGAAAATTAGGAAAAAACAACTTTTTACACTTTAGTGTCACCCTTTTTAATGGATCAAAAGTTAAAGTGCAGCTTTCTGTAGTTGAATCCCTTTTCGTTAATGATCGATCAAAAAACCAAATCCATTAAACATATTAAACATAAAAAATTTCATGAAGCTTTTGACTGATTAAAAAACAACTTAAAGGTTTTTCCTTAATGATCCATCAAAAAACCAAATCCATTAAACATATTAAACTCTAAAAATTCATTCAAAATTTCTTGAAATTATTTACTGACTAAGAAAACAACTTACAGGTTTTTCCTTAGTGATCGATCGACAAACCAAGTCCATTAAACATCTTAAACTCAAAAAATTCATTCAAAATTTCATGAAGTTTTTGACTGATTAAAAAACAACTTAAAGGTTGTCAAGAAGCTACAGTATGTGGTTTTAACGGTAGACATCAAACACTTGAACTAATACGACATCATTCGAGAATTATACACGATGATCTAAGAAGTTAATACGGTAAAATATCGGGTATCGGTCAAGGACCGATATTTGAGATATCGGTTATCGCGGTAGGATATCGGTAATTTTAATATCATGCTAAATTTATATATATAGCAATTTAACACTAACAATTCAGTATACTCTCCCACCATTAACAAATTAACCTTTTGCAACTTACAAAATAACAATTGTAGTAAGGTGGAACTAACTAAGACTTATTACACTAACATTTAACAAAACAACTAACAATTAAGACTTAAAACACTAATAGAAGCAATAAGAAAAAAGACGGATGGTAGAACTAAGAAGAATATCGGTAAAATATCGGTTAATATCGCTGATATTATCGGTACCGATATTCTGACTGATATTTTGTACCGATATCTCTGTAGGGGACCGATATATCACTGATATATTGGTTGATATATCGGGATATTAACTACATAGACGATGATCATGAGGCTGATGAGCTTACCAGATGACTGAAGCTCAAACTCTTACAGAAAAGTAGCTTTTATCATGGTGGTAGAAAATTCAAAAAAGAGATTTATGTTGAGGAATGCTTTCTGCTAAAAGACAGAACACATATAGAAAGAGGGAGGGAAAAAGCAGAAGCATTACCTAACTGTTCTTAAGAATTAAGAAACAAGAAAACGCGGGCAACTACACAAATAATTGAACACTAAAATATAAATATTAGTGTAGTAGTGTGTTGTTATATATTTCATAGTTTCATGATTTTCAATTTTAGTACCCATGGTTTGTACAGTGCTGATTAATGGACTTATTTACAATATTTTTGCATGAAAGCATGATTTTGTATCAATATTCCATCACCCTTAAAACTAGAATGGAAATCAATTAATAAATATTATCCAGGTGGGTATGATATAAAAAATTACAGTAGACAAAAGAAAATTCTTTTTAGTTTTTTTAATAAAAATCCCTACTACTGTGTGAGTGTCTATACCCAACGGGCTACATTCATAAAGGACTGGGCCAACTTTTAAGAATGATATTTAAACTTGTTTAAATTAACTTAGTATTATTATAAATGGACTGGGCTGTAACTAATTTTTGTTGGACTGGCCCATAACTTATTTTTGTTGGACTAGGCTTTCTATTTTTGGGTTGGGTTTTGAGAAGTCAGGTTTCTTCGGTTCATACTTCATGCTAGAGGACAGAACCGAAACCAATGTAGAGACAATCTAGGAACCAAGGACCAACTGACTTGGCACAATTCGGTCCGCTTTCTAGGTGCAGTCGGTTTGGGTCTCGGTTTTATTCAACTTTACCCTAAATTACCTCACTCTACACGTGACACGGGTACAAAAAAAATTAACACTTATAAAAATATACTAAAAAAAGTTATTTTTAACAGGAAAAATACCTCCTAGAAGTTGATGCTGATTTTCTTCACTCCTTTTTTTCATCACTTCTTTTAAGACAACAAATTCCTAGATTTTCTAAAATAAATACATTGACAACAAATTCCTAGATTTTTTAAAATAAATACATCACTTAACCAACAGACATCTCACATGAGGCTTTAAAATCTAAGTCTATCCTATGAAGTTAAGAAATTTAACCACACAAACAAAGTACTTATCATGCGATAATCTGACCCGAACCCGTTACAAAACCCGTTTATTTTGCAACGCTTGCTAACTGTTTAATATATGCCATAAAGTAACTTATGGTTTACAAAAATGGATGTTCGGTTGGTGGTTAAATATAATACCTAACAATGATTGTTAAGGGTACCTAGTCTTGATCAAAATAAGTATACATCATATCAAATCGCTCTCTGTATTGTACCAAAGAAAAATCTTCATCGGCCAATTGCAAAGCACAGAACAGGCTAACCGGACGCACCAGCAGCAACCTGCTTATCATCTTCACCGGTTTCTTCTTTGGAAAACTCCTCAATCAACTCATGCTGTTTTTCCGTCAATTTCCTGAATATCATATTAAAAAATAAATAGGTTAAATCAATCTACCAAATAAATTAAAGACAGCAAACCCACATATTTCAGATTTTCAACGCGTTAACAGGGAGTAGAAAACATACGTCGGGATGCTAACATTGAAGTGCACGTATTGATTGCCATATGAATAGGAGGTCCGGGTTTTAATTCCTGAGATTTAAAGGAAAAAGGAAGTTAGTTTGAGCACACTTATAATCAAAAAGAACTATCAATTCTTTGTAAATATATTTCATAACGACTATGCGACAAATTTAACCAGAAAAAAAATAATAAAACGGATCACGACCAACCTTTTCCCTTTAGTACTACTTGTGAACCTGGTTGGGTCCCCGCACGAACCTGCATATTAAAATATATATTATTCAAGAAATAAAGAACTTGTAGGACGCTTGTCTTCAGCAAACATTATTCTCCAAAGACATGAAAATTAACCTTAAGAAGAACATCTCCTGTTAACGTTGGGACCTGAATGCTTGTTCCCAAAATTGCCTGCAAGAGAACAAACAAAATTAAACTATCTTTACAATCGCTTAAACAAGAAAAAGCATGAAACTAATTACCTGACTCATACTCAGCGTGGCATTGACGTGAATGTGGGCCCCTTCTCGCCGGAACGTAGGGTCTTCTCGCACCTGTAAAGATTGTGATGGAAAACATGAATGTTTGACCTGATATAAATAAGCAATGTTGTTAAATTATTTTTCATGTTATTTCAAATTACCTTAATAAGAACATAAAGATCGCCTGGTTGGTTGCCATCTGGATCTGCTCCACCGCTTCTGGACACCCGTAATTCTTCATTTGTATCCACTCCTGCACATTTTGAAGTCCAAATAGTTTAAAATTCTACATGTAATGTAACTTTTACGATAATCATGTTTAAAGGCACGTTACTTAAGACATAATGCGAATAAAGTATAAGAGATCATTGTAACATACCGGGCATGATGTTTAGTTTGACCAATTTCGGTCCTCTCACCACTCTCTGGCCATTGCAAGACTTACAAAAGTTCTGTAAGTCAACCAGCCTCATAAGTCAAATACCTTTTGTAAAAATTTTACAATCTATATGCATATAGTTTTGTTTATTTCAGAATTATTAAAAATGTACCTTGATGTATTTTCCAGTTCCGCCACATTGAGTGCAAGTGGACTGCATTCTAAATGGACCATTTTGACTGGTTATCTGTAAACGGTGCGGAACCACAATTTAAAATTTCAGCCATAAAATATATTTTCTAATCACAATAATAAGGGGCAATTTCATATATACCCCTACAAACTTGCAAAATATCATATATACCCATGAAAAGTTATAAATATCGTATATACCCTTACAAAGTAGTTGAAATATCATATATACCCAATTCATTAAAAACAATTTAATAAATGACAATTTTTCATATACACCCAATTCATTAAAAACAATTTAATAAATGACAATTTTACCCTCATTTTCTAAATCTCATATATGACCTTTAACTTCAAATACTATATTTACTCATTTCTAGCTTAATTTATTTAGCTTAAATATTATATATGGAGAATACTATTGTTTATAGAAAAAAAATAAAAATAAATTTAAGCTTATTATGTGTTATAAAAAGTTATGAAGTTAAAAAATGAGCATATATAAAAACTTGAAGTTGAAAAAATAAGGGTAAAATGATTATTTATTAGATTGTTTTTAATAAAGTGGGTATATTTGATATTTTAACTATTTTGTAAGGGCATATATGATATTTTTAGTTTTGGTTGGATACATATGAAATTTTTCAAGTTTGTAAGGGTATATATGGAATTATTCCCAATAAATTAGGCTATTAAAAGTGTACAAATACTAACCACGCCTGCTCCTCTACATCGCCTACAGGTTTCAGGCTTTGTTCCATGAGGAACCCCAGATCCACCTGCACGTAACGACAATAGAAACATGATGCTCACAATGTTTGTTTATCTTTCCAAGTAACAAGTAAAATTAGCAGAAACAACACGTCATACGACGAGCCCAGATTTTTTCATACCACAAGCTTCGCAAGACAGCTCAGTCTGGAAAACCATATTTTTGGTACATCCCTGCACAGCCTCCATAAAGGAAAGCTCAACAGTGGTCTATTGAAAAGGTTGAAAAGAAAATAATTTAAATAAAGAGTCAAATTCATAAACAGCACCAGCAACACATGATGTAGATGAGTACCTTAGCATCCTTGCCACCGAAGTTTTGATTAAACGGATTAATGTTAAATATCTGATCCACAAAGTCAAGTGAAAAAAGTTAAAAAACAAATACATGTATAAAATAAATTTCCGGCTAAAAAAGAAACTTCTATTGTAGATGTGAAATTGTAAATAGAATAGATCCAAGTACGTTAACAGAATGTGCGTCAATGTGTCAGAAAGTAAAGGCGATTAGACTAAAAGATTAGGTTCTTAATATAAGCAAAACATTAGGATAAAATTTACATCTTCAAAATTGTGGAAAGGATTATCATCCCATGAACCAGCATCTGGATCACCACCGTTAACGCTTGCTTCATAAGCCGCATGGCCAACCTATAAAACCATTAATCCAGGATAGAAACGATAAATATAACAGCAGTATTCAACAGTGTGAAGTAGAACATCAAAGAAATATTATAAGAAAGTGTGTGCATAATTGACCTGATCGTAATCTGCTCGTTTATCCTCATCTTTCAAAACCTGCAAAAAAACGGAACTAACTTAATAGATTTTGTCAAGTACACATGATGTAGACTTTTTTATAAAACCTTAAATTGCAAAATTTGACTAAACATTGAAAGAAAAAAAAATACTAAACCTCATACGCCTTTGAAATTTCTTGAAAAGTTTTTGCTGCTTCTGGATCATCTTTGTTTACATCTGGATGACACGTCTTTGCTAGCTAGAAATTCCAATATCAAAAAAAAAAAAAGAAACACACACACTCAGTAATGATAAGCTGATAATAATTTGAAAAGACAAAACACTGAACAAAAAAAGAAATAGCTGTTTCAAAAAAAATACAAACCCCATAATATGCTTTCTTGATTTCTGAAGAAGTTGCATTCTTTCTCACTCCAAGAGTATCATAATAATCTTTCGACGCCATAGATGCTGGTAAAAATAAGAAAAATCATCAATGCCAAATAAACCTTTTTTTAACGACAAATTTGGATCATTGACGGACCACTGGAGTATCATCGTGCCACCAACGGAACCACCCGATCATATCTATATCCACTAGGCAATAATGCCTATGCACCAATTCAGGAGGAAACCCAATAAATCCCGGAAAAACCCCCTTGTTGGAATCGCACCCAAGACCTCATAGTCTCTAAGTCTTATCCCCCCCAAGATGCCACTAGGCTATGATGCCATGGGCAATGCCAAATAAACTGTATCTTTATTTTGATAAATGTACATGCATCAACCCCTTTTAGGATTCAAAATCTTCATTATAATTATAAACGAGTAAATGTTAAAATACACAGCCACAAATTCTCAACTTTATGCATAAGAAAGAGTAACATTACATAAATAATTTGTAATGGGGCTCTTAAACACCATAAAACTAACTGCTAAAAAGTTCAATTAAGAACTTATTGCAAATTAAATTAATTAGAAATTACCAGTGCCATGAATGGATCTAATTGTTCCAAGATTGGGCCAATATCTTGAACTTCCCGCTGCTTCACAACAAATAAACAAGAAAACCCATCGTTATTCAAATAATAATTGAACATAACGGTGACAAAAACTCAAAAGATCAAATATTTTGTTATTTGTTCAAAGATTTACCGTTTCTATAATTGGGAAGATTGAAATTCCATTCTGCCGTGGGGAACAAAACCTTCGATAACCTCCTATAAGGGTTGATTTATACAACTGTAAACGAACAATTACAACATTCACATAACTATAAATTCTTATAAATATATTACAGTACGTGTAGAAAGAAGAAGAAAGGGGTATACTGGATTGTGCAAAAGGGATCGGCGAGCAAGCAATGAGACGAGTTTAATTGCGGTAGAACGACCCATTTGAGGACTGCAAAGTGTTCAAAAATCGGATTGATTTTGGAATGTGATAGCTTAAAACCCTAGAGAAACCCTGCACCAATATCAGACCCGATTCTTGAACGATTCGCTTCCGCTCCGGATACCGACCGCCAATGAAAGAAACTTCAATCTTGACCGATCAGAAATCGAATTTTATAACCCCAACTATTATTTAGGTGAAGATTTCAACTAACGATATATTTTGCAACACTCTTAACGTTTAACGTATTCTTCCAACGAGCTTTTCCTTGGTCAGTAGCAAACCTTTAGCTTGTTGTCACATAAGTCATCAATATCAGTAAAAAACTAACTGGGTTAGACCTCAGTTAGAAAAAGCTTATGGAATGAAAATAGGTTAAAAGTTGAAACTGTCACAAAATAATTTGCTGAATTGTTGTTGGGCAGTAGATAATAATTGAGATTATTTAAATCCAACTTTCTTTGTAGAAATTATAAAAACATAATCAAAACTAATATGCCACGATAAAGAGTCTTATAGAACTACACACGCACTTTGAGCATTTGAGGAAGAAGATGTTTAGTTAGAGCGTGTTTGAGATTGCTTATCAATTTCTCATTTTCCTCCTCTTCCTTCTTTTTTAAAAGTCACTACTAGCTAAACTTCTCTTTTTTTAAAGAGTAAATTGCACAAAACATCCTTTATGTTTCCTCAAACTTGCAGGTTCCAGCCTTAATGTTTAAAAGTTGCTAAAAAAGCCTTTAAGTTTATTTTTGTTGCGGTTCAATCCTTACAGCTAACCACGTTATTTCTTCAGTTAAGTTCTCTCACATGCATAACATGTGAGGTATATTCGTCATTTTGGTTGATCTTCCACCCACGTCAATAATAAGAAAAAAAGAATATTTAAGGTTTAACCTATTTTAAAAATTCTAACCGCAGGGACCAAACTTTTAAAAACCAAACACCCTCTTTTCCGGTCTTCTTCTCCGACGACTTCGCGGATTCGCGAACCCGAATTAAGAAGGAATCTTGTTAAGCTAGCCCACTAAGCTGTAAAGATAACACAGATTTTGATCATGTCAATCAAACTCTTCAGGATTATCATCAGTTGGAAGAATCGGCGCCTTATTCGCATCAGACGGAAATGACAAACGACTCTTCAACCCTAGATACCTCTCACGGAACTCCGATGCCGTCAAATCAGAGAACTTCGTAAACACCGTGTTCAGTAGTCGGATCAGCAACTGGTGGCGCTTAGGACGCGCAAGTTAGACTTAAACACTATCAACGGTAATCGTGCTCCTCTGTAGTCGCGTACGTTTTACCAAACTTTGTTTAAACTAGGTTAAAACTTAAATATTCTTTTTTTTTTATAATTGAAGTGGGTGGAAGATCAACCAAAATGACGAATATACCCTCACATGTTATGCATGTGAGGGGACTTAACTGAAGAAAATAACGTGGTTAGCTGTAAAGGATTGAACCCGCAACAAAAATAAACTTAAAGGCTTGTTTTTAGCAACTTTTAAACATTAAGGCTAGAACCTGCAAGTTTGAAGAAACATAAAGGATGTTTTGTGCAATTTACTCTTTTTTAAAAAGAAAGTCACTAACTTCTCATTTTCAAAACATCAAAACTCCTTTTCAACACATTACTCAAACATCATTTTATCTAAAAAAAAACTTAATTTTATAAAAGTTATAAGTCAATAAAGAGCTTGCAAATAGAATCCCAAACACCCCCTTAATTTATAAGCATAACCCTGGTTAGATTAATTAGTTGTAACATTGGACCCTTTTATCACTCATTATTGTTTGTTTTACCGTACAAGATTTGTGGTTTTGTATTTGGTTACCTGAATGTGTTTGAGGTTGTATCTATCTTGTGAATAGAACAATATAGGATTTATATAATGCGACCCCCTCCCCTCTTGACACTCATTGTCCTCCACGAGTCTTGCCAATTGCCATGTCATTGTAAACAAGACATGAGTGGCGGCTAAGATAACATCCACCCACTCATACCAACCAAAATCGTTTGTTGTGGCCACAAAGAGCTTACATATTTTATGTGTATCTAAATGGATACGTATCAAGATGGCACTCATCCTAGAATTACTCCCACTCGAACATGATTAACAACAGACTCCTTTTCCACAAGCAATACACCCAAACACATGTTGGTGGTATTTAGATATGGCATTGTTTATGACTCAGAATCTCTCTTGTTGGGGATGTGAGATATGCCTAAGATGCTACACCAATTATTTGAAATGAACAAACTCACCAGCAACAAGTAACAATCCAAACGTCTTCAGGTAGTAAATCAAAAGTATTCGTATGAATACTATAGTTTGTAATGATTATGTGATGATTAATGACTTAAGAACATCATTATATTGATGCTTAAAAAATAGTTAACATTCATCCATCATGATCTAGAGTAAATTATAAGTTTTTTTCCTTTATCTATATACTCAATTTCAGACGGTGTCATTTGGCATAAAAATTGACAAATTATATACTTAATGTTTCAAAATCTTGCATGATATCCTTTGAGGCTAACCCAGTTAACTTTTTTGTTAAATCAGATCATGTGCAATGCATATCAGGGTGTAGTTGTCGTTTTACCCCCATTATTTAGAAAAATATCTTAAAAGCGTATATATATATATGTATATATATATATAGAGAGAGAGAAGAAATATATGTATAGAAAAGAATTTGAGTATTAAATAAAAATGTAAAAGATGGTGATGATGCGTGGAAATGTAAGTATTAATAAGTAAGTTTGTAAGGTTAGAGGGAAATTAAATGGTTTTGATGCATTTTTGAAAATTTGATATGGCAGTTGCCTAGGTATGCATTTACCTCTTTGCATTAGTGATGATCTAAAATCGCTTATGCAAGTTATGTAAAAAAGTTATAAAAAAACAAATAATATTTTAAGTTAAATATACACTGAATATGAAAAAGGATGAAATGAAATATGGATGTCAATTGTCAAAGCAGAAGAAGATGATGAGATGAAAAATGCATAATTTACGTGTGAAAGTGTGAAACATCAAGTGCATCATACATCTTTAGACACATATGATTTAAGCATGTATGGCTAATCAACATAAATAGAAATAATTGTTTCACGTTCGTCAATTTTTGTTAAACTAATTAGTAAATTTATTTTATATTTTTATGCATAAATTTAAAATAAAACAATATATTTCTATCAAGTATAATAATATTTTTTAACATCATTACTAGCTAGTTTTTCAGAAAAAAGAAAACCATCATCTAAATTCATAACATTCATCATTTCTCAAAATAATAACATACAGTATATACTCGCTCATTCCAAACACAACACTAAAAACTATTTAATCATTTATGGGGTCATTATCCGGTTTGTTGCCGATTGAACTGAACCAAAACTGATAAAAACCGAACGAACTAAAATGCAGTTTTCGCTTCGATTTTAAGCTGACATCGGCTTGGTAATTCATTTTTTTGGTTTTAATAATCTAAATTCGGTTCAAACCGAATAACCCAAATAAACCAAATAACAAATTATATCTATCTAAGTTTTGCCACTTAGCCCAAACCGTCTACAATTTAGCCCAATCTTCCCAACCTAATCAATCCAATGACAAATAATGGTAACTAGAATTGAGACCCGCGTTGCGGGACGGGGGCGTAAAACTGTAGCACCAAAGTTAGGGGTGTAAAACATGCTAAACAACAATCAAACGATAATCAAACCGAGAAAAAAACATATAACAAAATTACGAATTTATAACACTAAGTGGCTCAAATGACATAAAACGGAGATCAATTCGAATTTATACTAGGAGGGGAGGGGCCAAACAATGACCAAAACCGCTAAAAAACACGAATATATAACACGAAGTGACTTAAAGTCAAGGGGTCAAAGTGAAACCGTATAAAGTTTTTAGAAAGTAGGGGTTAAAAATGATAACTTTAAAAATTAACTAAAAAAAGTTGAATGTGCAATCTTAACCACCAAACAAACTTTGTTTAGTCAAAGTCAAAAGTCACAAAAGTGATTGTATTTAGAGGATCGACGGCATTTCTGTTATTATTATTATTATTATTATTATTATTATTATTATAATAATAATAATAATAATAATAATAATAATAATAATAATAATAATAATAATAAAATGAAAATCAATACAAACGTGGCAAAATAAAAATCCAAAAAATTCGATGGTCAAAATAAAAATCCAAAAACTTTCTTGTAGCTAATGATATAGTTTAATATATATAGTAAAGTAATGTGTTTAGAAATTAAAAAAAAACTTATTCGGTTTATTCTATTCAAACCGAAAACCAAATTAATTCGACTAAGTTTTCAGTATGACCGAAAAATAACCTTAAACCAAATAAATAAAACCGAGTAAACCATAAACCAAACTAATAAACAACTCCAATTCATCTCACATCCAAATTCCAAACACCCCTTAGCATAGTATTATATCTGATGGTATCCAAAGTCAAAACACACAAACATCCTATGGCATAGTATTATATAGCCTCCATGACAGAAAAAAAGAAAAAAAAAACAAACAAACAAACATGAAACATGACCATCATATCATATAACCACTATGCCACATACGATAGAGCCCTACTCTTTACACTGAGCATATGGCTTGAACCCAGCAACAGGCCCAGAAGGGCCAGCAGCATTTGATGGCTCACCATTCAGAAGTCCAGCAACGGCAGCAGGGCTAAAGAGATGATGATGACTCATTTGATAAACATCACCCATGCCAACCGGCTTGGCTTGTGGCTCAGCTGCCCTCACGGGCACACGTTCTCCACCATCGGTCTCGCTGTAGCGATGGAGGTACAGGGTCAAGGGCTCGAGGTAGTCCTCGAACCCGAGCTTGCTCATTGCCCAAAGAATGTCTTCAGCAGTTATGGTCTTTCTTTGCTCGCGCTGGCACCGGTCATTGGCTTCACTAGTCACAAAGCTAATGAACTCGGAAACACATTCTTGGACTGTCTCTTTGGAATCATCCGAGATTTTGGCATTGCGAGGGAGGATGTTTCGCATGATACGAATCACGTTTGCTATCGGCATCAAGCGGTCTTGTTCTCGAACAATGCATTCGGTGTTGCCTAGGCCAATAATAAAAGTTAGTCATCGCAAAAACAATCATAATGCCTAAAGAAGATAACCAAAAGTACTTAGAGAGGGAGAGAGACGGTTACAAAATCGTCTTGTGTACCGACTATTGTTGTACCATTCTTACTATTCTTGTATATTTAAGTTGTAAGTATTTATAGAATAACTTACCAAATAATACTACATTTTTTTGATAATATATTATATACACTACGGAAAGGTTTTAATTTGTACAACTTTTTATATTTGTTTTTTTTTCAAGTTAGTAATTTGTACAACTTTTTTTTAATATTTTTTCTCAAGTAAGTAAAAACTATAATAAAATATTTACTTTTATCGAGACACCAAAAACTAAAAGGGGCATAAATATATATACTAAATGCACTTCCAAACCCAAAAAAGCTAGTTGTCACGTATGTTTATTATTTAATGAATTGACTTAAAATTATGAATAGAATAATGAGAATAAGAGGTGTGTGGGGTCAGAAAGAGAGCATGCATGCCACTTGTTTCATCTATTTGTCTATCCTCCTCCCAATCAGAACAATAACATGGAAAACATATTTCATTCATTGTTTTCTTTTTTAATTTATGAAATAAAGTGTAACACCTGCAAATATAAATATTTATATACAACCATCGTTTTAGACAACAATTTGTATATCATAAACATATATTAATATAATTTAATGTTTTATTTATATAAAATTAAAAAAATGGATACTTGCTTTCTTTCAAAAATCCAAATTCATAGACGCAATTATGCCGATCTGATAAAGAAATATAAATTTAGGTAACTGAACTAAAATTGGTACATTTCTTGAAATATTCCTTTAAAATTCAAAGTTCGTCGCGTAATTACGCCAATCGGATTAAAAGAGATACAAATCTAGAAAACTGAACTAAAACATACATGTTTCTTGAAAATTCTTTCAAAAATTCAAGTTTTTCAAAGTAATTACGCCGATTTGATAAAGAGAGATACAAATCTAGAAAATTGAACTAAATTCATGAAATTTTCTTTCAAAAATCCAAGTTATCAACGCAAATTCTTCGATCCGATGGAGATACAAATCAAGACATTTGAACCAAAATAGTGACGTTTTTTTTAAATTTTATTTCGAAAATCCAAGTCTGTTGACGCAATTGCGCCGATCTGACCAAGAAATACAAATCGAGATATTTGAACTAAAACGGGTAGGTTTCTTCAAATTTGTTTCGAAAAACTCAAGTGCGCCGATGTAATTACACCGATCTGATAAAGAGAGATACAATCTAGACAACTGAATTAAGATGGCACATTTTGTGAAATTGAATTATACAAATAAAAAAATGATATCTCCTTCTTTTTTCAACAAAATTTTCGATGTTATTTATGCCGATCTAATATAAAGAAATTTAAATCACTACAATTGAATTAAAACGAGTAATTTTCTAGCAATTCAATCGGAATCAAACGACTACAACTTAGTAGGTACTCTAGAAGTAGAAGTTACATTCGATTTGATTTCATATCCAACTTAGAAAAAAGGCAAACCCTTACATTAAAAGTTTAAAAATTCTAAATTAACACAAAAGAATAACAACAATTAATAAGTTCAATGCAACATATATAAAGATTCAACTATGGAAATGGTTTAATTAAAGAATTTAGAATACCGGGTGTTGGTTGGGGAGGGGGTCCCTGGTGGCCATGGGAACCTTGGGCATTCTCCATTTTCTCAACTTTCTTTCCCTAATTTCAATTTGGGTGTGGTTTATGAGTTGGAAACTATACAAGGTTGATGACATATAAATGTGAGAGCGTGTTGATTTGGGGAAATGTGGACAATTATATTGCTGGCACGTGGCATAGAGGACGCCGTGAACAACAACTGAATAACACCCCAATGACACTTCTTCTATTGGGCTTAATTGTGTCAATCTAATTTTCACTAGATTTTAGTTCACTAGTTTTTTTAGTGTGAAAGTAATCCCGTTAAACTTACCCGTCATGGGGATTGAACCCTTAATCTTTTACTATCTTAAGTTCTATCTAACTCATCAACACCATTGGGTTATTCTCAAGTGTATAATGTAAAATTATTCAACCTCTAAATAATTAATCTACTCTTAAATACTTTAATATACGTCATTTTTAGTAATTGAACCCTTCACCTTTTGAATAAAGGGAACAATTTATTACCGCACCATGACCTTTAGAATGGGGTGTGGGAATGGGTAACTTATATGATGGTTTAAGTAATCCCAATTTCATGCCAGATAATTAAATTTAAGTTCTATACTCGGTTTTATATTTGTTGGGTACTCATTACTTAGTACCAATTGGGTATATGGGTACCAGATGTACCCACTTATGATTATGTGGAGTTTAAATTACCTGTTGAGATGCTAATAATCTAAAACCGATTTGAAATATAAATATACAACTACACATGTAAAAATCTTATAAGTTTAATGATTTTAAGTTTTCAACAAATTTAACAATTGTTTAGCATACTTTTTTTAGCATATGTAATATATTAATATAATTGGCTAAGCTGGTTTTGTGTAGCGGATGAAAAAACCTAGAAGAATTTCTAAAACTAATTTCATACTTGGTCTGATATCCAAATACTTGTGTCCAAATGTTTGTTTTTTGAGTTTTCCAGTCAAGTTCGTGTCTTTGCCATCTCTATCCTTTATTTCATTTTTTTCGTTTACTAAATTTGTCGCATAAAAGTTAGAAGTCATTAACAAATATTTGTCAACATAAAGTTTGTTATAGTCAAATTATGTATATTTTTCGGAGTCAGATTTTTTCTATGTGGTTTAATAAAAAAAATTGTAACTTTTATCACTTTTAAAGTTTTTGTTTGATGTACATTGTGGTTTATAACTTATGTCATCACAAATCCAATTCGCTAACAATGTTGTTTTTCTACTAACTCAAAGGGCAATTTAGTTTTTTTAGTTCATGTACAAGACATCAATGCAGAATGTAAAAGCATTACCTTATAATGGGATGCTCGTTTTTTTGGCTCATTTACAAACCGAGCTGAAATTGAATAAACAATTTCTAAGCTTTTTTCGATCGACAATGCAGTTAACAATGATAGGGTAGACACCAATTTGATGAGCAATTTTCAAGGGAACGTGAATTTACATTTTAAGGGATTGTTTGATGGTGTGCTCACATCTTAAATTTGGTAGTATAAGATGCTTTATGAACTAAAGAATTAAATCTTTGGAGATTTATAGAATGTGTCTAAGTATTTGAGGCAGTCTCCTGGTCGTCTATTGTAATTTGATGAAATAGAAATAACCCTTGGTATCCATATTCGTTGGTCATTATATACCAATGAAAAACTAGGTAGAACTCAACACATCACATGTTTGAATGAGTTATGCTCTACAAACAACTTTTTCAAGGTTATGCATCCATAGATCCAACTTTATATAGTCTCCATAATTGATGAGTGGACTCTGTGTTAAAATCCCTTATTTAAAAGTATTTTAAAGTATTTATGGCATCTTAATCTGTCATGAGTAGCTTAATGACCTTAACATCGTATAAAGAACCAACCATACACGATGATGATGTTTTGCTTACCTTAAATCCTAAATCCAGATCCATTGAGATTGGACAAAAAAAAACTAAACTTGAGGTGTATTCAGAAGAGACTAATTAAATATGTATGTATGTATGTGTGTAATACTTTGAAGTTTTTTTTAAAGAAAGGTGTTTTTGAAAAAAGTATTTCTTAAAATGGGTAATTTCAAATATAATTAGCAAGATAGTGTAGTTTATTGTCAAATGTCATATTTACCCCATTATTAAAAAAAGATAGATGATTAAAAAATATCAAGTTACTGTAAACAAAAAATATCACGTTATTGTTAAACAAAAAAGGATTAGATGTTTTTTGTTCTCAAATTAATCATCTGGGGTGAGCAATAACCAAACCGTTAATCAAATTCAAAACAAATTAATCGAAAACCAAATTAACGAAAAGTTGATTAACCGTTAACCGAAAATCAGTTATCGATTTTTTGTATCCTCAGTTAACTAAAACTAACCGAACCATTTACATTTTCACATATTTCTAGCCTTTATAGCTCTGTTTGATGTATTTCATGGTTTATGCCTTCAATTCATATATTTATACCTCCATTTCATTACTTATACCTCCCTTTCATGTATTTAAACACCCATTACACGTATTTGTAAGCAAATGTTTTAGCCCAAGTTTGGTTTTGGTTATTAACTGAAATTAACCAAACCAAAGCGTAAACCAAAAAACTAAATGAATAAACCGAATCAATTAACCGAAGAATGATTGCTCAATAAAATACATTAACCAATGACTTTTGTTTCGGATAACTAATAACTAAACAGAACCATGCACACCCCTAATCATCACCCCAACGTCGCTCCATCTTCTTCGTTTATGAATTTCTATCCCCATATATCGGCGAGAAAGGAGTTACAGATTCCATCTTCCAAGTTTGCATCATCTTGTTTCATCCACGTCAGCGCAAGCCGAAAAAGGACAAGAACAATGTGGTGACCGCACACGACCGGGTCGATCCCACATAGTCCACTTTTAAGTCCCACATCGGTTAAGGAAGAGAATGAAACCTTCCTTATATGGGAGTGGAAACATTCTCTACCAGGACGTGTTTTTGCCTGGGCGAGCAACTCGTCGGGTGAAAACAAAAAGAGTGAGTTTCTAGATAGGCAACCCATCAGGGGTAAAGCGGATGATAACTTGGCACATTTACTTGGGCCATTAAAAATGGTATCAGAGTCAGGGGCCAGGCCGGTGTGCTAGCGAGGACGATGGGCTTTTTAAGGGGGTGGAGTTGTAAGTCTCACATCGGTTGAGGAGGAGAAGGAAACCTTCTTTGTAAGGGGGTGGAAACCTTCTCTACCAAGATGTGTTTTGCCCGGGCGAGCAACTTGTCAGATGAAAACAAAAATCGTGAGTTTCTGGACGGGATGAGGTTGTACAACATCAAACCTAAAGTCCACAAGAACCACCTTTGAAGGCCTTGGAAATATTCTGGTTGATCATGTCAATGTGTATTCTGTCGGTATTGTAATGTTTATTGAATATTTTCTCATGGTCGAGTAACTTTTATAGTGTATGAGTTAATAGAGTTTTTGGTTGCCTTGCTTAGGCGTATGATGGGGTATGGCGATGCTACGATTGTAGTGTTATGTGGTTTTATGGTTGTCAGTAATGAGGTTAATCCATAGTCTAGTATGACAACGAGGTTATAAACATTGTGTGTGTATTGATGTGCTTTTGTGTGATATAGTATCCTAAAGGTGCTTGATGCTAGATTTCTCGTGATGGGGTCACTATCTTCTGGGTGGCGTCGGGTCACGAGAAGCACCCTTAAGGTGCTTAGTTGATGGTCATGGTTTGCGAAAATGATGTAACCCTAATGGTAACAACAGTTTATGCGTGATGATGGCTCATGTTTAGTAACCTAAACCAACGAGGAGGATTACATGCGACAAGACGAGACGAGCTATGGTCACTTCTTAGTGACTTGACCTAATTACGTGTTAGTTTCCCGCCTTATGTGTTTCATGTGTTTGTGCTAGATGAACTGGTGGGTGTATTGAACAATTATGGTAGGATGATATGTTCGGTGGCTATGATTCATAATATGGAGTCTCCTGGTGTGTTTTTAATGAGATGAGTATAGATGAGTGGTCGTAGGTGGCAAGCCTAGTGATAATTTGTCAGGTGTGAGACGTTATATATAGGGTCGTGACGTTTGGGTTGTGAGTCGACGCACAACAGTTTTGGTAATGAACGAAGCGGTTGGGTGTTAAGGTGTAGTGTAGATGATGATTGTTTTTTATATAAATACCGTGTTTTGACAATAAATTAATGTGTTTTGATGTGTCTTTTATGTTTATACTAAATTGTTAGAACTCACTTAGCGTAGCTGAGTTTTGCATGTAAGTTTGTTCACATGTATGTAGTTCGGGTCGGTAGCACTCTTGGCAAACAAATGGGATAACTCATGACTTAGAAGATTTGTGGTATTTTTTATTTTAATAGTATAATTTTCAATGAAACAGATGCTTTTTTTAATCTAATTCATGGTGTGACTTTTAAAAAAAAACTTATCTTTAAACAGTACCTAGTGATGTGACCCGGCTGTAGAGTGCCCGGTTCATCTAGCCAAATGCGAGGGTTGCGAGTACTTCTATCAAACAAAAGAATATATGTATATATGTGTGTGTATTTATGAAATGGCTCCTTAATTAAAAATAGTGATAATTAGGGGCGTGACTAATAACCTGACACAAACCTAATAGGGAATTCACGGGTTTTGGTGTAGTCTAAAAAGGTTCGGGCCAGTTTTAGGTTTAACCCATAAACCAGTTTAGCTAAATAGGTCAGGTTCGTATCGAAGCCAACGGGTTAACTCGTTTAACCCATTTATATCATATTTTAGTTTTTTTTTCCAAATTTTGTTTTTATGTCATAAGCTAAATTGAATGGATATTTAATGACATGATTATAACCTAAAACAAAAGGTAAAATAAAATTTTATAATTCAAATGTAATTGTCTGGAAAGGGTTCATGTTCGTGTAAATATTCAAAGATTCAAGTCAGGTTGAACCATCAACCTGCAAATACAATCTGTTTAACACCCCTAATGAAAATGCACAAACACCAAAGCTTGAAACATGTAATAGAAATGGTTAAACACTTTTCAATAAAAATGTTACCTACAAACACTAAAGCTTATAACATGTAATAGAAATGGTTACACACTTTTCAAGAGAGAACATCTTAAGCTAAAAAATATACCTTAAAACACAAGAGTATTTATACTGAAATCCTTATTCTATCTTCAACCATATATATTAATGAAAAGTTTAAGGTTTTCATAAATTTTCACACTCTATCTGAATTCCTAAAATATGGAATAGATATATGGATCGAATAGTGATTTTTTTCATATGTATAAAAAATGTTATTCATTCCATGTATTTTTTTGAGAGGTTGTGAGTTAAGGAGATAAAAAATATAATAAAAAAGAGTGATGAAATATTATTTAGTTGAATACATGCATAAAATAAGATGCGGGAGTGTTTTTCTAAAAGTGAACAACTTTTAAGGATAAATGTGTTTTTAGTTAAATTATAGGATTTAAATAATTACAACTTTCATATGTTGGCCGCGATTAATCCTAACTCATGAAATGTTTAAAGACATTCCTAACTTTGAACGTATTTTCCTACAAGGATCCCATACTAACTAATGTTAACCCGGTTAGTTATTATGACATGACTTGCTTATCCGGCAAATACTCTAGTTTTTTTAAGACATGGCTAGGGATGTAAACGAACACGAACAAGAACAATGCCACATGTTGTGAATTGTTTATGAACGCTTACCGAACGAGATATTTTGCTTGTGTTCGTTCGTTAAGAAAATGAATGTGTTCATGAAATGTTCACGAACGCTTACCGAACGTAAGCAAATGCAAACAAGCACAAGAATACAAACAAATGTTCATGAACATACATGAATACAAATGAATATTCATGCACACAAATAAATACAAACAAACATATTTAGAATAAAATCTGTATTTTTCATCACATAGATTAGAGATTACAAAGAACCACTAAAAATAAATAAGTATTTAACATAATTATTCGAACATAGTTAACATAATTGACATAAACATAACTAACACAAAATTAAGAAGTTTCTCAATCTTTAAAACAAACTAAAATGGAAATGGTCGAATGAGAGATGTTGATGGAGACATATAGTATAACTAGTGTTTTAAAGTTTTTTAAAAACTAAAAATAATAAAATAAAAATATAACAGATAAAAAGCTTTTAAGTGAACACACACAAATGAATGTATACAGGTGAATATAAATGAACACAGTACCAAACATTCACAAACATAAATGAACACCTTATCGAACGTTCACAGACATAAACAAACGAATGCACCCTTGTTCATGTCTTAACGAACGGAATTTCTTGTTCGTGTTCGTTCATTTAATAAACGAATGAACATAATCAAACTTCCCGCCGAACGGTTCACGAACTGTGTCACACCCTCAAATTTCCACGTGCGGAGTTTTACCGTGAGGCGTGCGACGTATCAGGATCTAGCCACTAATCATGTCAAACTAAATACTAAATATTCAAAGACAAAGTCATCATGTCCAACATGAATAGTGAATTCCAATTAAATCATTTCAAACATAGTATGTATTCAGCGGAAATAAATGTAAATATCTCAAACAATTGATAACAAAATGTTTTAAAGCGTAAAGTTTTATTGTTTGCAATCAAGTAACACGCCCCATGACACTTCAAGCTCCAAAGACTGTAAGTTCCCATGCATTGATTATCTAACGACCTGCAAGCATGCAGAAAAGTGTATCAGCGATTAAGCCGGCGAGTTCACAGTTTTATTCACCGAAAACGGGTTGGTGTTTAGTTTAAAGATATGTCGTTAATAACTCAATACCGAGTGACGTATTTTTTTTTTGCCCTCATCAATGCCTATCAACATTGGCCATGTGTTTAAGGTCCTTAGTTCACGCCCGGCTCCCAGCATGATGTGAGGTTTGTCAAGCCTAATAGCGCTATCAACTAATACCCCGTTGCCTCCCAGGCAACTAGTACGGTAGTAAGTAGGGACTTTCATGATAGATTTTAAGTTTATTAACTAACATCGAAAATAAACTACAACATTTATAAAAAGTATTCATCCAAGGAATAGTAGTTTGCGTCATCGAGACGCATGCCTGTAAAAGAGTAGTAAACTCACCTTTGAATGCGCGGATTAAGGAATGGAAATAAATACGCGAGATGGAACCGGTCAATCACGTCCTAACATGATTACCGTTTAAGAGTTAGTGTGTGTGCTCACGCGAAAACATGAATCATACACGTATCTAGCATGTAGCACATTTTATCATACACTACTAATTATCATGCATGCATCTATCACGACATCACTTAGCGACAACACAAGTGTCACGAAAGATTTAAAATACGCTTCAATAAAAATTCAGCAATATAGTGCATTTTCGGACAGTTTTCGAAGTGTTATCCGCAATAGTTCGTGTACAAGAAAATTCCCGAAAAATTACAGGACGTGTTAGTCGGAGCGTCAACTATTGTGTAAATATTTGGTGACCAAATTCTTTAAGGATTTTCCGTGAAAAATCAAACACTGAACAGTGGTCAGATTCATCGAAATCTGACCCCTGCCCACTAAATGTTTTCTTAAAAATTCTTCGTTTATCCGATTGCCTTGAAACCAGCGGCAAAATTCTTAAAACATCAAAGGCTATCTACAGTAATATTTTATAGGAAAATCCAACTACACAGCAAGTTATGATGCAAAACATACCACGTATAATCTGCAGGAAAACGCAGCTTTCATTGCTGAAACGAATCAATTTATTTAAAATAGCAAACGACGTCCAAAAATCATGATTCCAGCGCCATTAGAAGAGTATTTGGAAATAGCACATAGCAGACTCAAGAAAATCACATTTTCGTTAAATTATGACCCCGTACAGCCAACTGAAGTCGGCTGTAAACATCAACCAGCTTCCTGTTTTCAGCTCTTAACTTTCTAACGCATGTTCGAGTGATTCTGTTAACATGTTTAGCGAACAACAACGACCCTTATACACACTTACAGCAGGTTATCATATAACTTAGATATATTTATCACCCAAAGCATCAAGAACCAATATGATTTAACCCAACATATGCAAATATCAAAACCCCTAGTAAAGATACGAACGCATATGTGATCATAACCTCAATCAAACATGAATTCCAGCCACTAGCATTACATGTAATCATCATATCAATAGAATATCAACACCGTACATCATCCCCTTCGTCACAATTATCAAGATTCAACCCACAACAAAAACCCTAGCTACTAATCGAACACTTATACTTATACGACCAATTCCACATTAAAACACAATTTCAAGCAACCTAGCATACAAGTATTCTCACAAACACCAAGGATTAATTAAGCAACAAAATCGCAACCATGTATCAACTGAACTTAAAACTCATAAAATACTAACCGTACGAGGAAGAGAGATGCAAACGAGGGAGTTAGAGTGCGGAAAAGAGAGCACCGAGAGGAAGATAGATTGCGACAGGGGTGTGTGTCTTCCTGCTGCTGCCGTAAGTTACCAATTAGGTTTTAGGTTTTGATTTTTTTTCTTTCCTTGCATGCATACGTACATACAATTAACAAGGTGGGGCAGTTGGGCTTTGCTTTGGGCCGCAAGGCTGGGGATAGCGGGTTCGGTTGCGACTGTTTATTTGTTTTTTTAACACTGATGTATCTGTGTGATAAATTAGGAATGATAATATATAAATATACACGCTATGGTTTGGACCTCCTAGGTTTCGGGAGTGGGTTGAATCGACAAGCGGGACACAGCTTTGGTTGAAACGGTTCAGGTCGGCTCACACACAATATAGATTTAATTTCGACTACACGCTTAAATGAAATAGGTATAAATTTAATTCGCCGAATAAGATAAGTATATAATTCAATTTATAAATACGAAAACGAATGGTTCTAACCTCGAAATTACGAGTTGTCACAAACTTTTCGCTGAACGTTTGGTTCGTTTACACCCCTACATGGCATGCTTATTTGGTAAAAACTCTCTCAACACTCTTTCTCCCTGTCTTTTGTTAAAAACCCGCATGGGTTCTTCAAAACCCACTTTCTAAACCATTAAAACCCTAATTCACCACGCTCACCTTATCCATCTTCTTCACCAAATCCTATCTGTAAACCCCTACTACAATGGCTTCCACATTCCTAATTCCAACTGCTCCGCCACCACTTCTTATCGTCGTCGTGCCCTCACTGTCAGTGCAACACATGGAAAATTCGAGCGAACAAAACCTGAAGTCAACATCGTAACCATGAGCCATGTCAACCATGGGAAAGCCACTATCATAACCACCCACCCGCAGACCGAGAATCGTCACTACGCACACGTGGAGTGTCCCAGACACGGTGAATACGTCAAAAAATTGTTTACCAAAGCTGCCTAGATGGATGGAGTTTCTTGAATTAGAGGTACGGGAACTTTTAACATCTAATGAATTTCCCAATGATGTTATTCTGATTAGTTTGGGTTATGCTTTGTTAGTCCTAGAGGCTTCAACTAAAAACACTAATATTGGCTAGTGATAATGTAGGGGTTTTGTTACGGGTGATCGGTGGCTGTGATGGTGGATGGATAGTGGTCTTGAACGAGAGAGAGAGAGAGAGAGAGAGAGAGAGAGAGTACGTGTCATATCAGCATGACATGCCATAAAAACTGAGTTAACATTTTGTGGGATTGTAGTAGGAAAAGACATTTAAAGTTGATTTGTCTGTCTTTAAACATTTCCCGAGCTGAGATTATTCTCGGTTAATAAATGAAATTTAGATTTTTGAATTCAAATAACCAGGGCCGGCCATAAAAATTCATGTATCTTGTTCGAGCTTGAAAAAACGTGCCCTTAGGCATTAACGAAATGGGTTATTGGGTTCACTAAAGGTCTAAACCTAATGCCAATGGGCTAATAACTAATCTAAATCATAAGAATAGTTTTGTAAGCGGGTCTATGTTAGGTCCTGCCCAGTTGAATTATCGGGTCCTGCCCAGAAATCCTCCCCCACCTATCCCCAGGAGCGCTCCTGCAAATTACTCTAAATTATATGGATAAAGATAAATATGCTTCCTTTCAACTATAACCGTTTTGATGGTTTTGATGTGGGTATATGGGCAAATGGTTTAATAGATAATTTCATGTTAATAGAAAAAGTCTCATTAACAAACTCAGTACCTTTAATACTTTTAAAAATTTTAGCTGATCCATCAGGCTATGATAAATAGTTTCTAAAAAAAAATACCACGCTTTGGAATCTATACTATATAATAAAAAAAACTATTTAGAGGACACTTGTTATCATATTAGACCATATATCTTTTGTTTTTCTCACCAATCTCTTATGGATAATTATTATTTATAAATAACCCTCTTACTAAATATAATTTAGTTTAATCTCTTATGGATAATTATTATTTAATTTAATCTCTTCTAATTAAATATAGCTAACTCTCCTAACAAATATTATTTAGTTTAATCTCTTCTACTTAATTATAATATAATTATATTTAGTTTAAATTTCATGTATACTTCTCATTTATAATATTATTTATTTGATTTTCTATATTATATTATCTTCATTGTTTATATTACCTAATGTGTCATATAACAGCTAATTGTTACTTTGTTTTACAAACACCTACTTTTTTTGTAATATATATATTTACTCTTATTCTTTTTGATGATGTAATTATCTCTAATAAACTTTAAACTTTTACCACAATATATAATGCTAGACATAAAATCGAAAAACATTTTGGATGACATCGATAACTTAAGGCACAATATAATTATATGTATAATATGCACTTTTTAATAAAATAATACCAAACAAAATTACAAATATAAAATCATTGATTTTACTAACAATAACAAAGTCTTAATTTTTTTTTAAATAATTCAAAAAAAATGTATAACTAAAAACATATGACATTATAATAAGTTAGCCGATTTATTATCATACAACCTCCTAACTTATGACATTATAATAAAGTTAACCAATTGACCATCATACAACCTCCTAACTATTCAATCATATTTTTTCTATCTTATATTAACTAAATAAATAAAAATCAATATTAAATCTTATCCTACTTTAAATGCCGAATAGAATACTTCTATTTTTCCAATAAAATATTATTCTTAAATTTAAATTGTTAATTTAACATATTTTAAATAACCAAATTATTTATCACCAAAACCAGACTTTGTATTAATATATTGTTTATTTTATTCTCATTATTAAAAAAATTATCATACTGATTTTATTACATAATTTATAAACAAATTGTATATAACTGTAACATCCGTCAAAAACGGATTTACCAAACCCGCTCCGTTTATCAACCGAACAGTCAGTTAAAATTTTCGTTGCGAATTAAATGCCCAAAATAATTTTAAACGATGCATAATCAATTATTATACGGGAATATATAATTAGTTTTTGAAAAACTGTTGAAAATCGCAAAATAAAAATAAAAGGTCTCTGCCGGGTTTCGAACCCGGGTCTGTACCGGTTCAACATCAACCTTAACACACCACACACAAACCACTCCGCCACTTGTATTGTTTGTTAAATATTGGAATCATTTAATTCATAAAGTGACGTTACGAATTCAAAACCGGCGCCCAATAGTTCAGTCGTCGGAAATCCCGGTAATCTCGCGAGTTTTTAACAACATCTTCCGTTATAACGTAAACCATTATTAAGACATGGTTATAACCGACGTTTGAGTCCGCGACACCTTCTATAACCGCCGGAGTTTTTATAACCGATGAATACAGTCGGAAATCAGACCAAGTTCTTCGACGATTTGCCCTATAAATTCACCCACAACCCACTGCAAACCTTTTCGCTCAAAACCACACCTTTTCTCGGCGTAATTCCACTCGCCGGAATTATTCTGTTCGTCGTCGGAAAACCGGTTTCCTCATTTCTGAGCCTTACTAAACCATTTGAACTTATACCGAAGTCACCCACATATTTTGTAAGCTTTCTGAAGTTTCTCTGCTGCAAGACACTCGTCGCCGGAGCCTACTGCTGTCGCCGGAGTTCTGCCGGAAAACAGAGGGTCCAGTCGGTATACCTCTCCGCCTAATTTCTTTTTCTTTTCACTTATATCTCACCATAATGAACTGAAACACACTAATAAACCGATTAAAACTCCGAACCAGTCTGTTATCGATTCTGGTTATAACAACGAAGAAGATGAAGTCGGTAAACGCATAAGTATAATTTAAATCAACTTATTAATCGGGTTAGACACACAGTCCAGCGGTGGACTGTGTGCACAATAAACACAAAGGTCTCGAGTTCGAATCTTGTTCCACACACGCCGCCTTAATAAAACGTTTTTGTTTGTTAACCGAACCGGAAGTCTCACTGTTATATGTTAAGTATATTGATATCCGGAATAATAACCAAGTTAGACACACAGTCCAGCGGTGGACTGTGTGTATGTTTATATCACAGGTCACGAGTTCGAGTCCGGGCTACTGCACCGACTCGGACAATTATCTATTCTTTTTAATTAAGACAGAAAAGGAAATAACTAATTTGTGTTTAAGTATAATAAAAATCAGTTAAGTTAACAAGTTGCACACACAGTCCAGCGGTGGACTGCGTGTTAGTTTAAGCCACAGGTCCCGGGTTTGAGACCTGTGGAGCGCACCGTCCGAATTGATTTAAATCGTTTTTAAAAAAATAAAGGATTTCTGTTTAACATAATTAATATATATATATAATTAAAATCAGATATATAACGGGTTAGACACGTAGCTCAGTTGGTAGAGCTGCGTGCACGCGTACGGGAGGTCTCGGGTTCGAGCCTCACCCAGCGCACTGATATGCACGATTCGAACCGGTCAACGGTCAGTCAACGGTCAACGGTCAAGTCAACGGTCAGAAAAAAAAATCAAATTTTTTATTATTTTTATTTAATTATTTTAATTAAAAATCAATTTAAAATACTTAAAAATAACATTTTCAAGGTTAGAAAATAGCCTTAAACTCACAAAAATACACCCAACAATCCTACTAAAATAGATTAATAAAATCCGTTTACTTACCAAACCATAATGCGATTTATCTAGGTTAATCTCACTCGTGGTTAAAACCACTTCGCGTGCATTCAACATCATCAACCGAACGCACCCACTGTGAGTGAATCTTACAACTCCCCCTTTTAAATTACACGTTTTGGGGTGTGTCATGTGTTATAAAAATAATTAACTTGTTTATTTAAACTTGTGCCATACCACATCATGATCTAAACTTAGATTGATTATATTGTTGTGATTGCTTATTTCCTTTTGTCAAATTATATGAAACTCATTCATTAAGCCCATCAGTTCCTCGTGGGAGACGAGTTGAACAACGCGTGCCTCAAATCAAATTCATTATTGTTCATGTGTGTATCATTGAGTTTATATTGTTTGTAGTTGTGTCATTCATATTATCATGTTTATGCAATTCATTCATTAGGCCCCTCAGTTCCTCGTGAGAGATGAGTTGAGCATCGCGTGCCTCTAAATGTTCCATTATCGTTCATGTGTGTTTTATTTAATATCTTATGATTGTTGAATAAGTTTACATCTATTTTTACTCATGTTTGGTTGTGCACATATTTCATAATCAATTCAAATAAACTTGTTCAAATGTTTTCCATAGGATTCACTTGCCAACTTTATGTTGATCCAAAACCTTTTTACACATGATACAGGTGAACAAGACGAAGCAAAGAAAACCTAAGAAATGCCTTAGAAGAGAACAAAGAAGCTTAGATTGATAGTTAGATTATGTTGTAACAATTATTGTAATTTTCCATTAAATTGTATTTAATGAATATGAAACGCATAATAAATGTCATGAGCTTTGATGATAACCCAATCATGCCCCGATCACCTTTTCCGCTGCGGGTCGGGGTGTGACAATAACTTTCAATATTACTTTGTATATATAAAATTAGATTTATTATGGTTTTTTTAAATATAACTTTTTTTTATTATTTGATAAACAATATTACATTTATTCAACCTTTGTAATACGTATGGTTTTAAAAATATAACTTTTTATTATTTAGTATATAAAATTACATTTAATGAACCCGTACAATACATATAGTTATTATAGATATAACTTTTTATTATTTAATATTTAAAATTATATTTATTAACTCGTGCACAAATGAGGTTTTTAAAAATATATTATTTTATTATTTAATATATAAAACTTATTTATTTAATCCGTATAACACATAACGTTATATAATCTATCTATTTTAATATAATATAATAAAGCTATTTTTGCTGATATGATATTTTTACATAAGCGTACCTTTTATATTGACAAATGCAACTCTTTTTCTTTTTTTGTTTAAATAAAATTTACACATGGCAATTCATTTCTAATTGTGTTCCACCTATCTTTGTTGTACCCGTATGAAACCCTAATCTCCAACAATTCAACTTTTCCACTCCAACCATCATCTAAGACAATCCTTTCCCTCAGTTATTCAAAACACCCAAAACCCTAATCCTTCCATACCAGTGTGTTCTTGATTCGAACAAAGGTGTTGTTTCTCATACACCTTAATTTTATTTAGCACTTATTTGAATTAGATCGGTATAGCCAATAAAATAGTGGATTTTTTATAAGTCTTTATCTAAATGAATTGATGTGTTTCGTTCTAAATCTATTGATGTTTCTGTCAAAGAAAATAGTGGATTTATTTTAAAAGTTTTTATTTGAATGTTGATTTCTTTAGTTCTAAATATATTGATGTTTCTATCTAAACACATAACATCTGGTGTTGTATCCGGGATCCTAGACCGGATTATATAAAGAAATGCACTCGAAACTTCATTATAGATTATTAGTTTAATTATATTATTCATATGCGGAGAACAAGACAAAAGATTTGTTCATTTTTTGAATATGGTTTTCTTTAAGGCGGACTTATGCCCCATAATGAAATTGATTAAAGAGAATTCTGTTATTGCATTTAATATTGCTGGACAATTTAATCCGGATTACATCAAATTTAATGCTAGGTAGCTTTTTAATTTTTTTAGTTTGAATTTGGGTTTCACGGTAGCTGCGGCGATTGACGGTGGGCTAAAACGACATGTGATTTGTTGTTATGTTTGTCAACTAATATACATTATTCACATGTATCTAATTTAGGTTGCCTTTAGTTTTCATTAGTCATTACGTTTGGTTGCATTTCTCCATGACTAAAATTGAAAAAAAAAACTATTTCAAATGTTTTATAGCGTAAATATCGGGGAGGGAGGAATAGCTCTAGCTAAGGCTGTCCATGGTTAAGTTCCTGACATCGCTGGAAGGGTTAGTATTATAGCTACTTTATTGGGCAACTGACCCGCTGATCCAAATCGGTAATATTATCAACATATATGATCTGATTAAATTTGTGTAGAATCTGGCGAACCCGTGTGTTTTGTTGCTGAGTGTGATGTCTATAAAAGTCTCTTGGGACTTGATTATCAAGTCGACAGGATACAAGATGCGTTCTAGAAATACCTTTGTGGGCACTCCTTGTTGGTATGTTTCATTTCTTGTCCTTTGCATCTTTTTTTATTATGTGGGTATTCACATCTCGCTAATGTTTTCTTAGGATGGCACCAGACAGGGGCGTACCTACCTTAGAGGAATGGGTAGCCTCCGCTACCCCTTGGCGCTCCGGCGGTAGTATAAATTTTGGAAAAAAATGATTTTTTTTCGATCTCGTTACCCTTTTTCTATAAAACGTTACCCCTACGAAGATTTTCTAGATCCGCCACTGGCACCAGAGGTAATGCAGCAATTACATGGATACGACTTTAAGTAAGTGGTGATTCATATATACGTATAGTCGTTACTGTTCTACTATATGCTTAATATACAACTATAAGTTAAAAGAGCTATGTTGTCTGTGTAAACAGAGGAGACATCTTTTCATTTGGATGCACGGCACTCATGGCCATCCACCGTTTTCAAAGTATCCAAAAATGAAAGTCATTCCGTTGTAGAATTACTGAACTAGAACATAAATTTTCCCAGTTTTTTAATCTACTTTAGTAAATGATTTGAAAGAAATATAATAGATATATAAATCAATTTTTGAAATTAACTAAATTTTAAAAAACCTTCATTTTAGGTCCAACTCATATCAACTATAACCAGTTGTGCATGATCTCTAAAGTATCATATCACCCCATGTTCTACTGTAATAGATCTTGAATTATCAATTATTTGTATTTTTCAGGTCATGGCTCATATTAACAAGGTTATTGATTAAATTAGTTTTACGCTGCAGTTCAACCACATGTTTAGTCACCATGAATGCTTGAAAGAGAGGGACTTCACGGCGAGTCAATTCTATTTAAATTGGTTGTGTTTACCATGCTTGTACAAAGATCTTAAATATGGGGCCTGGCTGTAGTTTAAAGTTATCTCTCAATGATCAAATTCATGTTTATATATATTTATCTAAATATATATAATGTTGGATGGTTGTCTTCACTATCAACTATCATTTTTGTACGCTTAATTGGTATGATTTAATTAGGATACAGTTATACATCTTGTTATAATTATAATACTTGAATTTATGTCAATATGATGTTATTCAATATAAAAATTGTTACAAACACACTTCTTTAAACTGTAAGTACTAAGCAATGCTTTGTGGGCAACTTAATTACATTGCGAGTAACGTGTGTGGACTGCTAAAATTAATCTGGCTAAAAGTCAGACTATCCGTAATTTTTAAGTTGGGTGACTTTTAAATTAATTTTTAAAATTTTCTCAAACTTTTTTAATTTTAAAGTTGGGTGACTTTTAAGTTTGCTCATTATCTAAACATATTCCAAATGTTCGCAAACAAATATCTAATTAGAGTCAAATTAAGTCTAAATATCAAACATCAAAAAACAACCAATAAATGTTTAAATATAAACACGAGTTGAGTTCATGAACCTCTTTCACAATCTTCACGCAAGTAAAATGATCCTCAAGCTAGAGCCTAATTAGTAACGGTACTAACAATTACCTATTAAAAAATTTTCGGAAAGTTAGATTTCTAAGAAGATTATTTTTATAAACTGCTAACAAGATTAGGTTTATTAGAATATTATGTTTCCTTCAAACACCTAAGCTACTTCATTTTTAGACTTTTCACAAGTAACCATTTTATTATGACATGTATTTAAGAATATGTTCTAATGAAAAGTATGGTCCAAAAGTCATCAGTTTTATTAACTCAAGTTCAATAAAATTAAGAGATGAGTTGGGAGTACATACTTGATATTGCTACACGAGTATTAACTGTTGAATTGAGTCACACCTTCATAGTAGAGTCTAAACATGCCAAAATCAACAATCTTGGGTCTTCTTTGATAGTAAGAGTTTAATGAACTGCATAAAAGAGATTGAAGCAATTTCAGAAATGTGAAAGTGCAAGATTAAATAAAACTATTGACACAAATTTGAACTACTCACTGTCAATTCTAAACAGAATATTCAGTAGCAATTAAATTATCCAAAAGATTAAGACAAAAAAAACTTGTTTGAGGCTAAGGGGTATGGGGCCATGATTGGGTCATGATTTACGCCATAGGACCATTATTTATGTGCTACACCACCCCCTCATTAAATCATGGTGGTTTGCATGGATTAAACCACGGCCCTTTCATTTGATAATTTTAAGACTAAAAAAAAAAAAAATAAAGGGGATAGTTTTAAACTTTGTTTGAGTCATGACCACACCCTTAAGGTAGTGGTTTTGGATGGTGGATTAGAGGTGGATGACATGACACCTATGTGGGGAGTCATGAAGGTCATGACCACACCCTATAGCCTAGGTGCCTAAAAAAGTTCAAAGACAATTCAATTTGCAAAAATAAAAAAGAAGAAAAATAGATTACTAATTAGCAGCAGGAAAATTCTAAGTGTGTGTCTGCCAATGGCAATAGCATTAAAATAAGATTACTAATTATATTATAAAGTATCTTTAAGGCTTAAATAGCGAAAACAATAGATTAGGGCCTTTGGTTTCGAATTGCAAGAACACTAGAACAGGAGTGAGTGACCCTCTAACAGCAAGAACAAAAGTGACATTAGATTCAAATCATAATAATAGAATATTTGTCACCGCCTTGGCTCTTAGGACCTAAGCACCTCGTATTTTTTAAACAAAGTTTAAAACTAAAACAGTCTTATAATATAAAAAACAAAAGCAAAGCTGAAACTGTTTTTCTGTATATGTAATTACACCTATCCCATTATTTAATAAATGAATTCATTATCAATAAGTTGTGTTAGCTAAACCATCTAACTTAGAATGGTTGGAAACCACCCACTATTTATGTATTCTAAAATGTCCCATTTCAACCTGAAAACAATTGATACTTTTTCTAAACAACCCATTTTATGAGAACCAAGTTTGTCTCGAACAAGTTTTGATCCCGACCCGCACATTTTGCTAGGCTTATGTGCAATGAATATGCCTTGAGCTCTAGGATTAGGATTCATATAATAAGCACATTTTGCTGAGACAAAAAAAAAAGAACAAGTGTCCATTATAGAGTGAAAGGCAACTATTGAAAACTTACTACAAATTTTCTATATCATCAATTAGTGTCTGGTTCCCATTCATCTATGTGTTTCTGAAGACAGAAGTTCAATAGGATGAAGCTATCCTTCTTAATCGATTACTTCCCTCCTGACCAAATAAACTAGATGTTAATCAAACCACCATCTAAAAGCTTGGTCTAATACACTCATTTAAGAATATACATGCAATAAGCTTAAGAGGGTAACTAAGGCTTAATATATTTTTGCTTTTCATCTTTGTAGTAACCTTAGAAGACAGTTGGTCCCCTAACACGGATCTCACTAAGAAGATATGGATGACCATCTTTTGTATAGTTCATTTCCAGAACATCAACAAGCTTTACTTTTGAAACCAGTACAGACAAATAATTAGAGACAAAAATTTCCACCAATTTACTTTTACATGAGTTGATATGGGCTATTAATGAACAAATTTATTTTTCTAATAAGGACTGAGTTATTAATAATTCATAGACTACAAAAATTTGGACATAAAGGGTTTTAGGTAACTCCCTAACTCAACTTCATTTTTTAGCAGCCAAATGGAACTTATATTAAATACCAATAGCCCATAACAACAAAGGGTGAGATCATAAGTAGCTAGACAAAACAATAATCTCAAAATTAACAAACAATTGAAGGCGGTTAGAACATTTGGTTGATTTAATGCAAAAGGAAACGGGAACCGTGGTTGATATAACATAATAATGTCAAAATAACCTATAAGCATTTGATGGAACACCCTAGAAGCATGCATAGAACAATCAAAACACATGCAAGATACAACTCATTAAACATAAAGATAGATTTAATTAACGAAAAATAAAGTAAATCCATAACATAAACCGTAAAGACAACAAAAGAATGATACTTTAAATGAATCCCAATAAACTGAATCTGTAAGAATGGGGTAAACGGCGAATAAGCTGAATAAGCAATTGTTATAAAAATGATCTAAAAACATGAAATAAACAAAGGCTAAACAACGATCGCAACTTTGATCTCAGGCATCGATAGTCCACTCCCTTCTCAGACGGTTAAGGCATACAAAAGAAATCTAAAGAGTGATGAAAGAAAAAGAAGAGACAAATACGTGTAAAGTAAAACCCACATGTACTTTCAAAGTACGACAATGAATGCCTCGTGTACAACTTAAAAGAGTAGTAACTCAAATTCAACAGTAAAACTGAGGTAACCCAATATGATAAATAAAACTTTGTTAATATGAAGAATCTAAAAGCTAACTCATGCTTCTTAATCCATGAATGATGGACCATCATAATAGCAAACTGAAACACAGTGTTCTTGTAATATTGATTATCACTAATGCCAGTACAATAAAAGCTTTATCACTTTCAAACTCTAAAATTAATCTTTTCATATGTTTACAAATCAAACAGGTTGTGAGCCGAAGATAAAATTACCAATTCTCGCATCTTTACAGTTATCTATTTTCATATGGTTGTTCTCTTATATAACTATTTGAGGGTATGTAGAATTGAAAAAAAAAAAAAAAAAACAAAATAAAAAACAATTTCATGACAGTGTACAGGTCTACATGAAAAGAAAAGATGATTAGCACCAAATCCAAGATTGCTCACCTGAATTGATGAACAAATTGAAATAAAGGCCTCATTCTTGAATAGTTGGTTCTTCCACTGCATGATTAAAATAAAGAACAAATTCAACCAAACCTGTTATTCAGATTTAAAAATAGTTTTATGTTCATATCTCAATTAAAGAGGTAAACCTAAGATTACTGGCTTAAATACGATCGGCATATGAATCTTAAAATATATAATTAACAATTTACCAACTACCAACAAAACCCAGTATCAATCAAAACGCTGAGGTTGTAATGAGTGTAGTGTATGGAGGACGAGTGATAGAGAGGATGGGAGATAGGCGAGAGGGGCTTCGTCCCCAATAACTTCAATCTGCTTAACACCTTATGTGAGTGGAAGATGGCGGTTAGGGAGTAACTAAGAGTGCGAATGAAATGTGGGGGCATAAAAAAACCTAATTAGTATAGGTCTAGGAAGAAACACTCCAAACTTCTGTATGGGAGGGAAATTTTAATTGTTTTAGCGGTATAAAAAATTTATAGAATATTTTGATTCATTATTAAAAAGTTTTAGTGGCGTAAAAGCATTCTAAGTTACAAGATTAAATGGGAGAACTTTTTAGTGGCATACATAAAGTGCCATTAAAAACATAATGCGACAAAAAACGTGCACCAAGCATATGTGGCATACACAATTGCCATTAAGCTATATAAGTGACAAAAATTAAGTGCCATTAAAAGTGTGTATCACTAAATGACTTTTTTTAATGTCCAGTGAAGAAATCAAAATAAATAGTAGTGCCCAGCGAAAAGAAATCAAAATAAAAAAAAAAAAGTATTCACAAATATCATGTTACAAAAAACTTTATCTTTATTTCAAAAAATAACATCAAAATACCAACGGAAATCTCGATCTTTATTTGAAAAATAAAATAAAATTACGGAAGAAATTGAAAGGTCATTTAATCATGCAATAGCCAATGTGGGGTAGTCACTTGGTAGAGTTATATTCCTCGTAAGGAAGAGGTTACAGGTTCAATCGTGGGCAATAATGAAAAATTTAGAATATTTGTGAATAGTAGAGTAAGCGTTGCCATTAAAGAAAAAATTAAAAAAAAATTAATCATCTGATTCCCTTTCTTAAATCCGATTGCATGTTGCGTGATTTGCATCTTAGTTATTTTGTTTTCATATTTGTATGTAAGGAGGTGTTTTTCATAGTTATTTTGTTTTTCATACCTTTGTATGTAAGGAGGTGTTTTTCATGTATATGCGAATCGTCTTTATTTGTTCAAACTATCATTAGGGTTAATAACACATTATCCCAAATATTTTATGTCTTTTCTATATGTCATTAATTGGTCAATACAAACTTCAAATAATAATATAATCTAGCATCCATCATCTGCTTACTTTATATACCTTTCTAAGTATCCAAAATCAAGTTTTTGAAAAATCACTATACAATATTAGCTAGAAAACATGTCGTCAAAGCAATTTATTTCTTCAAAATTAGAGAAACAACAATACATAGTGGCCATAGTTCTCAGCTTGAAATCACAAAGCAAAAAAGAACACTTTATTTTGTTAATGGACTCATTTGATAGACACAAACTAGATTCCTTCGACGCAAATCCATTCACCCACAAATAACTTGTCACAATCGAGATTCGGGTTGATGGAGTTGAAGAATTTGATGCTCAACTTGAACTTTTGAGCGATGTCAAAACAAGTATCTCCGCTTTTCACACCGACAACAAACGTGCAGGCAGGCAACGGTATTGGAAAAACTGAGAAATTTAAGATCAAAATATATATCAAGGGAACCTAAACATTATTTCAAATGTAGTTTAAAAGTCATTTTCACTTTTAAGATGAGTTACGTATGATTTTAAAGTGTAGGATTTACCGAATGAATTAGTTATGCCTTCGGTTGTTGACATGATACCGACAAGAACAAGCACAAAAAGCAAGCATACAAATGTTTTGTTGATCTTAGCCATTATAGATGTTTGTAGACCGTGTTGTCTATGGATCGATGTTTGAAAAGATATTGCATTTGTTGTGCTAAATTTTATCCTCTTTTATAGATGTCGTAGCCTATAAAACCTAACACATAAGCCAAAACAACAATGTTGATTACATATTGATTATGATCTCACCAATGATATGCAAAAACAAGCATTGATAGCGTCATAGATATCATCAAATAAAAAAAAAGGCAAGTTGCAGAAAAATACGGAAACGTTTCTAAAGGCATATGCTTAAATTTTCCATGTTACGTGCGGTTGCAGTCTAGACTCTTTGTTGTCCAGATAACTAAGGTTTGCCATGAAAGAGTTTGTAGCCTAATGGTATCAAAAATGAGGTAAATGTGGTCCTTTGCAAGTGGTTAATATCGATATTCATTTTTATTGTTTTCGATAAAAAAAATACAATGATTCAAACCCCTATTTATACTAAAATAAACCTTATCAAACAAGTCTTCTACTCCTATTCAAATAAGGAAACAAATAATAAATAAACCTTTTAACTTTCGAGATTCACACATGTAACCCTCTCAATCAAGATTAATTTTTTCTACTTTTGATTACTATATCGGTATCAGACCACACGATGTGAGCGTAGAAAAGTGGCGTAATGATCTTTTCACGCCGAGTACACCACCCTTTGTGGTGGCGTGGTGATGAGGGCGAGGAGTTTTCCACCGGGTGAGAGCATTTAGGTTGTGAGGTGGAGCCAATGACCTCTAGCTCAACTGGTAGGAGGATTTGAGTTCTTCTGTGAAGACTCAAGTTTGATTCCATTTGGTGTAAAAAAGAGTGAGGCATTGGTGGATAATAATAGGAGACTCAGGGAAACCTGAGTTCGATCCTTGAGCCAAACGGATTTTACCGGTAATTTAATCGTCGTACGTACGGGCGGATGGGTTACTGGGTTTCCCCAGCAGTGGTGGTGGACGACTCGAGTTACTCGCGGAGTACTCCGTTTGTCCAGTGGGTACCCCGAGAGTACCCGGAATAGATTTGTTGGCCGTTTAAAAAAAATTATGAGATAGAGGTTCTTGATTGATGGGTGGATTTTGGGTATGTTTTAATTGGTTGATGTTTAATTTTTTTTTTATAAAAACGCCACTAACCATGGCTCTCCCACTCTTTTTTTTCACCACACCACTTTTCTAATACGTGCTGACGTGATAACGACGTGTCGAATAAATACGTGCTGACGTGACAACGACGTGTCGAATAAAGCGCGGTATCGTTTTAAAACGAATCGAATCGAACCGAAATTTGTAGTAACAGAATCTCACTGGCGTATAGAAATTTATTTTCCCACAAATCAGATTTGATACTGATGATACATAATTAAAAATTTCCCTTATTTTTGTTTACCACCACCGCCACCGGAAACTCCATCAACAAACCCTTTGACCAGAATCAGAATGATTCGTAGCGGCGGCGGTGGTCACTCGAAGTGTTGTTTTGGTTTGCGAATTTATTCATTCTCAAGATCCTCTACAGGCGGTCTCCTGACGGTGCCCCACATGATTCTCAGCGTATGCAAACCCCAAAGGTTTTATCAGTTCCTTTTTTATTCATAAATTTTTACTAGTTGTTTTCAAAGCTGCTTAATTTGTGTGTGATGATGAGGCAGTTTGCAATTTCATTTAGAAATTTTTGGCATCCTTAATGTGTTTTGATTTTGAATATCTAGTTTCCAAAATTCAAATGAGTAGTTCTTGAACTGTATGCTAGATGCGCCAAGGTAGGCTGCAAACGAACCGATTTGTTAAGAAAATATATGTGTTCGTGAGCAAGATTTTATGTTCGTGTTTGTTCGTTAAGGAAATGAACTAGTTCGTGTTTGTTTGTTAATTTTAGGTAACGAAAGACGTGGATGAACACAAACGGACGCAAACTAATTTTCATGAACACAAATGAAAACGGACGAACACAAATAAGCGTTGATGAACATAATATATAATACATTAATGCATATTATATATGTTATCTGTTGGAATTCTGAAGTATATAAATAAAATATAAAAATTAAAAACACTAATTAACTATTGAACACAAACGAACATGTTACCGAACGTTCACGAACGAACGCGGTCTCTGTTCATGTTCGTTCATAAAACAAAACGAACTGAATTTCTTGTTCGTGTTTGTTCATTTATCAAACGAAAAAACACAAACGAACTTCCCGCCGAACGGTTCACGAACTGTTTGCTAAACGTTTGGTATACAGAGGGAATGATCATAAATTGGTGGATTGTCAAATGAAAGTTTTTGTTAATTACCATTATTTTGAACTTTTGATCTTTTATAATGTTATTGTTATCGTTTTTACAAGTGTTTGGGTAAAGTTGATTATGGTTTTGATTTTATAGGCACTTAAAGAATTATTATTGCAGAATCCATTAGAAGTTGTTATAAGAAAACAGGTAACCGGGTTACCGATATATCTCTTGCCTTGCTGATTATCTTATTTGATTGTGATTCTTAAAGTTGCAATAATCACTCTTAAAACACACATCCAAACACTACCTAATTAGTGGTGGCAGATTGAGATAAGATTCTGGTTCCGAGCAAAGGGAGTAAGGATTTGAAATAAGTGATCTTTAACTACAGAATTGATGATAATGATTCAAATTAAGACTAAATGATAGCTAAGCGATTAAATTGATGTGGCTTAATGCTTGGCTTATTGTTACACACAAGTAGAATCAATCACACAAGCATAAAAAAGATTGTTTTGTTCTTGTTATGTTTCTACCAAGCATAAGAAGATTGTTTTGTTCTTGTTATGTATCTACCGAACATGTTGTTTCGTATTTAAACAACCAATAATCATTTTTTATATAGATCACCTAAGTCTTAAATCTACAATTTGTGCAAAACTTGATTAAATATTTTGGCGGATGGTTTTTGTACGAGGTTAATCATCAAAAAGTACTAAAGGTTTGGAAAATGTAGGAATTGTAAGGGTTTGTTACTACGTAGACATTGATTGCACACTTATATATGCGATACCAGGTATTGTAAACATGGTTTGTGCTTTTGAAGTAGACATATGTGCACTTAATTACTAGGGATCTAGATTTTTCGTTTCTTGCTCACTTTGATTTGGATGTTTTCTCGTTCAGTGTATTTTTATAAATGAAATTACATGTTAGTTGAGATACTTAGCTATGGTATTGTTGCAAATGTTCTATAAAACAGTTAATTAGTAAGTAGTAAGACACCTTTTTTATCCAATTTGATTTTCAAATTACACTTTTTTTTTCTAGCTACTCCTGATCATAATATCTGCCTTGAACTTTTTCAGTCTGTGTAAAGTCTAAACAAATCCTCGTCATGAAAGATTGCACAACCATAAGGAAGGAGTCCGATTACTCATGGGAAGTCCTTCCACTTCTTATTCTCAGGTGCGTCTAGTCCATTTGTATCCTATATTAAAGCGTGGCTAAGTGTGGTTTATCCCAATGGCATTTAAGATTAGGGGTTAAATAGGGACATTTTGGTCTTTTTCCCAAGAGGAGGAAAATTTTAAAACTGGTAAATCTGTAAATAAATATTAATGGCACATGGTGAAAGTAATGATCTTGACTTATATAGACTAGAAAGTTAAAGATATATTTATTTAATTAATTATATATATAAATATGTGTGTGTTTGTGTATATAGCGAGAGCGGGAGAGAGAGTAAAGGCGATACAAGAGGGTTAAGACTTAAGAGAGCGAAGGCGATACCAGCGGCCGAGTAAACTAGGTAATTTTTTTCTGGATTCATTTTTGTTATTATTTCGGTGAAGAGAATCGTTGATGTCCGATTTACGACAATCGGTTGATTGTCTGTTTCTATCTTGTAAGATCGGTGCCAATTCTTATTTTTATCTGGTATCAACAAATCGGTCGATTCTTCAAAAAGCTCACATTGCCCTCTTTTTACCATTCTTTTTTAATACTTCTCTTGTTTATTTATTTGGTACAGTGGATCTTTAGTGTTTTCCTCTTTTGAGAATGAATAATGACTAATTATTATTTTGATATGGTAATGGATTTAAATATAATGTTCTATTAAATACTTGAATTTTGGAGAGCAATTTGTGGTTCAAAGATGAGTTTAATTGTCTAAGATTGTTTAATTATTACACGATTCTGATGAGAATTTCAGTGGAGGGTCTTCTAGTGAATCAGTTTCGAATACAAACCCTCTATTGTTTTTTATTTCATGCTAATTGTATATGAAAACTGTGTATACTAGTTCAAGTACCTAAAGATCGTAAATAGTTGTTTTTTGTCTTATTATTGATTTATATTTATCCTTTTATGAAGTTTTTTTAGTTTGGAGATGAAACCAAACCCTGTCAACCGTGACCCAAGTGTCAAAGAAATCATTAAGAGATTGTTATTTGAATTGAACCACGGGCCAAGCAAGGAGAAAGTGGTTCTTTCGGTTGAGCAACCAAAGGATGATGTGCCGCCACCACCACCACCACCACATTTTAGTATTAACCTTTGTTTCCCTAATGAAGAAGAGAAGGCGGAAATTTATCGGAAATACAAGGTATGCTAAAACATAGATTTAGAAGAACATGCGATCTTGCACGTGCTAGCATAGTCTTATAGTATAATACTTTGCTTTTTTTTTTATGTATGCTGTCATGATGTTCGGTTAGTTTTCGTGTAACTTTTTATGCTGTTGTTATTTGGCTTAATGGACAAATAAATACATGCACATGATGTACAAATATTTGTTGTTGTGTAGGTTCTGCACCCACCGCCAGTTACCTCCGATGATTACTTCGAAAAGTTAGGGTATTGTTGTATCTCTCGCATGCCAATTGTTGGTTATTTGTTCTTCACTTAGTTTTTATTTTATCTTCAGGAGATAGTTATATAATTTTTCTTTCATGTCGTTGTAGGTTTTTGAGTGGCTATGAATCTTTGATGTATGTTTCGGGTAAGAAGAAGGTATGTGTATTTTCTTATATCTTTGGTTTGATAATTTGATTGAATAACCTCATTCACCGATAAACGTGTCGATTCAGGCTAAGTTCCCAGGAAAATCTCTGTATGCTTTGGGTCGTTCATGGTTCAAGGAAGGAGTCACTAAGGAAGATAAGGTTTTTGTCATGGTTTATTCTCGATGTTTTTCTGTTCGCTCGGTGGCTTTTGTTTTTTTTTTGGTCTGCCAAATGATATTCTCAAGTAACAAAGTGAAAACAACAAAACTGAATAGACTTGATCAGACATTTCCCATGAGTTGATTTTCATATCATAAAGTGTTCAAACTTCTAAGTGCACACATTATTGATATGTTTCTTCGAAGGTTATCATTAATTGAACGTGTTCAAAATATCCCGCTTAAATGTTTTTGGCTCTAAATTTGCAAAAGACTGTATGTCACACTTGATGTTTACTCTTATTATGTTTTATGAAACTAATATTAATGTTTCAATTGACAGTGTGTTACCAAAGACATGCACAAGAAGGAGAAGGTATATTTTATATATTTTTATATTTCTAATACAATGTTCGACAAATTTACATTGCATTTCACAAACTGCTCTACTATATATATACATGGGCATTTATACTATATTTTACAGTGTCACAGGAGTGACGATGATGAACTGAAGGGGTACTTAAAAGAATTTGTTGAGCAAGCTAGGGCAGCTAAGGTTCTGACCAGGTATATATTTTCATTCTTAAGATCTATTCTTAATGTATACAATCTTTTATAATGTTTTTAATAAAGTATTTGGCTTTTAATTGTAAAAATACTTTTTTTTGTAGTTATGACTTGTGATGAACATCTTAATTATATATAACAGTTTTAAAAAATAGTACGGAAGGTCGCTGACGGATCAGCCCAACCTCACCCATCTCATCCCATCCCATTTTGTTTCAAGTTTCTTCTAAAAGTTGATACGATTCAAACTAATCCTTTTTGTCATGTTACTCAAACCTCCCACCCGTCTTTCACTTATAAGTTAATCCTCCCTTTTGTTTGCAGAATGTCTAGATCTGCTCATCGTTGTGGAAAAAAGAAGTTTGTACCAAAGATGCTAAGTTTGGATGATCTACTAATGGCATTGGACCAAGAGGGGCAATGGAAGGCATGATGTGGTATCTGTTGTTGAAATGATGTGTGCTCATGAACCTACAATAGGAGATTTTGTTGCACTAGAGTTTGCATCTATTATGTTTTATATGATAAACTTCAGAAGGATTTTAAGACCTATTTGGGAAATGTTTTAGTTGAAATTGAATCCTTAAATCATAAATCATTTTATTTGCTGTAATAATCTTGATATGGAGTGAGGAACCACACACTATGTGCTAGTAACAAAGTTAACAGAATATGATCAAGTAATCTGAATTTCGGCATGTAAAAGTACTTGATTTGTCGTCGAAAGCGTAGCTATAAGAACTCGGACAACCTTCCTTAAAATACTGTGAGTAGGTTGTCGGCTGGCACGTGTCAGGATTCTGATAGTCCCCGGTGCAACAATATTCAGGCGTCTGATAAGCGGTGCATCCACTCTTACAGGCCACAGTCTCCCCACTATCCCCTCTCACAATCAAATTTGCTGGACAATGTTGGTTAAGGTCCACGTCACATCTAACACTTGCACAAACGCCGGAATCATCATGTGGGAATATGGAGAGGGGCATGTTGTAGCCGTCCACAAGGCTCACATCGTAGAAGTCAAGTGGGCTGTCGAGTGTGAACTCCGCTAGGGACGCTGGCGGTACACCACCGGCACCTCTACAGTAGAGACCGCTTCCACAGTCCCCCGTCATGCAGGTTCCTTGACCATGAGAATCAAACTTGCATCCACTTCTGCCCCAAATGCGGCCTGCCCATCGTTCTGGGGTTGTCACGTTTTTTGATTCTTGAGGTTTAAGCTGAAAACCACCTTCCACGAGTACAGGCTGCCCGCCGTTAGGTTGGATAGCTGGCCATATGGTATTTGGACATCTATTTTGCAATGTAAAGACTGCTGCATCAGCACCTGTGACAATAATAAAAAAAGAATTATATTTTAAAACACAAAACAGAATCAAAGAACTAAAAATTTATGATTTTATACCTAAGAAAGACAGAAGTAAGAGCACAGAGAAGTGTAGAAAAGCCATTAATGAATGAGGGAATGATGTATACAAGTTTTCTAGAGGTCTTTATATAATATAACATTTCATGAGAAATGCATAGGTATGCAACACAAAGATTGCAGCCTGGTTGCACTTTTTTTTTTATCTCCTATTCTCTTTTCTAACTGACTTTAAGTCATTCTCTTGACATTGTAATTTGTATATAGTTTAGCAACCTACCTTTTTATAATCTTTTTTAATAGGTTAATTAACTCATGCAATGTGATCGGTATATGCCATGTCGCCTAACACATGGCTTGTTTTAATGGCATGACCCCTTTAGCTGTCTCTCTTCCAACCATTTTTTTTATCTATTTGACCCGTTTTGTGATAAAAAAAACATAAGCTGAATAAACCCTTTTGTATCTCTTCTAACTACTTTTTCTTTACTTATTTGACCCGTTTATGATAAAAGAACATAAGTTGAATAAACCCTTTCATATAGAATCTTGTCAGAATGAATGTTACATATGAAAACTTAAATCTAAACAACCATTGGTCACATTCATCATTACTTGTAACCAGGGCCAGCCCGTAAGACTTATCGACCTAGGCTAAGGCCTAGGGCCACCCAAAACCAAGGGCCTCTAATTTTTTTCTTCTCATATATTGGACTTGTTTTTTTAACCATTTAGACAACGTTTCTAGGCCCAAGATTTAGGATTTTACACTAGGAGTCCGCACCGTCCGTGCATGCAACACATCAACCCTTGTTACTTACGACGTCTTTTGAGTAACCAATGTGAAACTGATTGCGGATTGAGCGAAATTAGGGCTGAGAGCTATGGTTATTCAATGTCTCAAAGTTCAATCTCAATTCCTTTATACCAATTCAATGAGGCCCCGACTTTGTAGTTCGCTTAGAGCCTCCTAAAACATTGAAACGGCCCTGCTTGTAAAACAATGGCATCACCTAATGGTCATTATCCTTTATAGACGTCCCTACATGTTATCTCTCAAGATCATATCATATATACTATTCATTTACTATCTTTAGTGTTTAATATTATATTACATGCAACCTAAAGGCACAAAGGCCAGAATAAATTATCTAATGTCTTACAATGTGATTAAGGAAGCAATATTAACTACATCACTAACATATATTTAACAAAGACTACATATATTGACTTAAAAAACTCAATAAAAACCAAAAGTTCCTATCTACATTTTATAGTTTCACAAAGCACATTAACATCTAGTCAAAACTTGTATCAAATTAACAAAAAAATACATCCAAGAATTACACATATCTACCTGAGCCTAAACCTTCTTAAGTACGTGTACATAGGGTTTCAATGAAAATAGTAAAAACGAAAAAAAGAAATGGTCTATTTGCTTCTCCCCACTCTTTCTTCGATTTTATCTCTTTTATGATTTTTTTAAAGTACAAAAATGTGCACACATGCATATAGACAAAAGACTATCAATGCCATATATTTTCAAAATACTAGAATCTATACACATTTAAATAAATTTATATACTTAAATAGTAGAAATTTAAATTATGAAATATATCATTTTTACCCTTGTTAGTATTACATTCATCTCTCTCCCAAACACCTGCTCCATCTTCATTCTTATACATATCAGAATCCAACAAGCTTCAATCATCCAAAATCTTCAAGAAAGCTACAAATATTTATTGCAAAAAAAAAAAGGAAAAACATGGTGCTACATGTACACACTCACTAAACTTCTCTTCAAGATTCAATTGCCTCCGTTTAAGAAGCCGCCAAATAGAAGTTGTAGAAGCAACAATCTGATAACATAATATGGCAGCAAGAATCATTAAGAATTCAATGGGTTTGTTCATAGAGGTTAATCCTATTTACTTTAGGCAAATCTGCGTGCGCATCTCCTTGAGTTCTTGATCATGATTTAAACAATCTTTGGTTTGGTTTGGGAGTTCCATTATTTTTTTCAAAAAAAAATTACAAGGGTATATTTTCAATCCATGCACTTATAAGATTGTTACAATAATAAATGTGAAAAACTGATATAAAATATCATAATTAATGATTTCTTTTTCATTTTCACTCTTGATATGTGTTTGCATAAGCTAACTGCAGTTGATGGTGGTTTGAAAATGTATAAACATACATGTATGATCAATGTATGGTCCATCCAAGCTTCCTTGACCCCTTTTTTTTTGCTTTCTATTGATAATTTGATATCGCGTGACAACTGACTAAGACGCGTTATAAAAATGGTCAATAGCATCCGTTTGTTAACATAATATTATACATTTATACCATCAAAAATCATTTTATTTGGGCAATGAACTTGATATCGAATATGAGGAATATATATGTATAATTAATAATAACCAAGTGTCAAAGTTAACAGAATATGATCATGTAATCTGAATCTCTGCAGGTAACAGTAGTTAACGGGTCATCAAAAGCATATGTATAAGAAGAAGGGCAGGCCCGCTTGAAAATCTGAGAGTATCTTGTTGGCTTGCATCTGTTGGGATTTTGAAACGGCCCTGTGCAACAATATTCGGGTGTCTGAAAAGCTGTGCACGCGCTCTTGCACGCCACTATTTCTCCGCGATCTCCTCTCACTACAAGGTTCGTGGGGCAATGCAGGTTCAAGTCTGTGTCACAACCAACAGTCGGGCAAACACCCGAGTCATCATATGGGAAAATCGATAAGGGCATGTTGAAGCCATCCAAGAGGCTCACATCATAAAAGTCCACTGGGCTATCAAGGGTGAACTCCGCAACAGAAGTAGGGGGTTCCCCGCCTGCGCCATTGCAATAGAGACCGATTCCACAGTCTCCAGTGGCGCAGGTTCCCTCACCATAAACATTGAACCTGCATCCGCTTCGGCCCCAAAACCTGCCTGACCATCCTTTTGGTGCTGTCAGGTTTCTTGATTGTAAAGGTTTCAGCTCAAGACCACCTTGCATGAGTTGCGGTTGGCCACCCGAAGCTTGGATCCCCGGCCACACGGTATAATCACATCGGTTTTGCAATGTAAAAACGACTGCGTCAACTCCTGCAATAAAGATACCAAAACAGAATTTTGAAGACAAAACCAAATAATTAAAAACCAGAAAACTTAGGATAGTTACCAGAAGAAGACAGAAGTAGAAGGAAGAAATGTACAAAGGCCATCAAAGGAGGGATAGATTGAAGTGTAGTACATGTGTTAGATTAGACTCATTTATAAAAAAAACCAAAATATATAGGAAACTCAAGGTTTGTTAAGATGCAAACCTCATGGTCTTAAAAATTATCAAAAGTGGGAGAACGCAGGTGTGCAACACAAAGACTGCCACCCTCATTTGTATATGTATGGTTGCACTAATGCACTCTTTAGGCTTCTTTGTCAAATCTATATTCATGACATTAATGCATTTAATTGAAGATTGTTGTTTATTTCAGGGTATAAAATATGAAAAATGTAATTTTTGGTTTTAAAACCACCACCAGCTAGTTAACAATTCGTGAACCAAACTTTGTCTATGTTCGTTTGTCTAGTTAAATGAACAAATATGAACAAAGGTCACTTTTGTTTATTTATGTTCGTGAACGTTTAATAACATGTTCGTTTATGTTCCATAGTTCATTACGGTTTTTAGTTTATAAATTTATATAAAGACTAAAATATTTGATAAATATTAGTGTATCACACGGGTTGGAACCCCGTGTATCACACGGGTTGAACTTTCCTATATATATATATATATATATATATATATATATATATATATATATATATATATATATATATATATATTATAGGGAAGGGTTCAAGCGGAAAACTTCTTTTATTGTGAGAACTCGAAAGCTCCTAAAAAGACTTAGAAAACACACCAATTTTTAACATTTTTGGCTGTAAATCTAGCATTTATAAAAAAACAAAAAAATAAAAGTTTTTGAAAAAAAGATAATTAGTATTAAACATGTGCAACACTACGAAAAACCTAAACCAGTCAACAACCCCACCCCAAAAACCTAACCACCCCCCGCAAACCCACCCCCAAAAACGTAAAAACTAAACCTGAAACCTAAACCCCCAAAAACCTAAATACTAAGCCCGAAACCTAAAAAACCTTGAAAATCCAACCTTAAAAGCTAAACTAAATCTAAAACCTAAACCTTAAGGCTAAGTAGTATTGCAAATGTGCAATAATATAATAACAACATTGAAAAAATAACGTCACGTTAACTCTTTTCTTTGTTTCGAATAAAATATTGTCGAATATACTCGCATGAAAGATAAGAAAATTTGTGATCTTATGGTGCATTTTTTTATAAAAATAAATATATATGAAGAAGATAGAAATGTTTGAAAATTTATATATTTTTTTTTTTCCAATTTTGTCCCTCATTCCTTAAAAGCTCATTAACAAATTTACATATGTGTAAATTTTTTTTATTTCCGAATTCACGAAAATTTAAGTGTATAAATTAAATTTTTAGAATTGTATTCGAATAATAATAACAAGTGTAAAAAGAAATTTTGAATTTCATCTGTTTTTGACCAAGTTCTAGTGGTTCTTTCACAGTTATCACGATATTTAGAATTCTCATTTAAACCCCCCTCCTCCTCCTCTCTCTCTCTCTCTCTATATATATATATATATATATATATATATATATATATATATAAAGCAATAAAAACATATCTTTAGAAAACCCTTTTATAGCATGGGTTGAATAAGACCGTTTATCACACAAGTTGAATAAAATATAATTTAATCGGTTAACACATGTAATCGTCAACATATGTCTTTAGAAACTGAATTTTGATGTACTATTTACTTATTATACATTTTACTATGTTTTTGTTTAATATTAGGTTAAGAACACACGTATTACACAGTGTTGGATCAATAAAATACTAAACAACTATTAATAAGCAGAAATTATAAGAGAAATAATTAAGAGAAGAAATATTAAAGAAATAAGAGAGAACAAGAAAATTTTGATTTAAAATAACTACTTAACTTTTGTGTTAGTTATGTCTATGATAATTATTTCAACGATGTTCATATAGTTATGTTAAGCTTAATACAAACTGAAATTGAAATGGTTATATGAGAGATATTGACGGAGGCGTATAATATAACTATGGTTTCAAATTTTATATAAACTAAAAATAAAAATATAACATAGAAAGGCCTTTAAATGAACAAACACAAATAAACATAAATGAGCGAACATACGTAAACACAACACTCAACGAATTGCAAAACTAAACCTTTTGCTATGTCTTTGGCCATAAAACCTATTTTATGCACCAGCTCTTGTAGTTGGTCAACATATTGCAATACCCAATTTTTTGCTATATACTTGGCTAGAAAACTATTTTATATATCAACTCTTGTTGGTCAACGTATTGAAATGCCAAAGTGTTTTGTAATATACTTGGCCACAAAGCCTATGTAACTCACCAACTTTTTGGTTGACCACTATTTTTCCCATATGTTTCAGATACTAGTATTTGATGATGCTATTTAAGTATGTTTCACATAGAAAACGGACTTGGGCCTTAGTTTGCTTTAATTTATAAACAATTACTTATGATGTTTTGTATTTGAAAAACAATGTAATCCAGTTCATTAATATAATGAAACTCTAAATTAGTGCCATGTATACAATCTTGTAACATGACTCTCCGATGTTTACGTCGCTTTCCACGTGTTCGGGATGTTACACATCAAATCCAAGTCTCTTTGTTTTAAGACAAAAGGTGTAATGAAGCGTGCTACGCGTCTGTTTGGTTTTATAAACGAAATGTATTATATTAAACCTCTAATAAATTTAATTTTAATTAGTCGTTATTTTTGTTGGTATATTTTAGTACTTTGTCTTGGTTTACATTATAAATGTTTTATTAACTTCAAAATTTTAATTATAGGCTAGTGCTATCGAAATGGTCACCGATATTCATTTTTATAGTTCTAGATTGATCAAAACAAGTGCCGACATCTTTTTTGGTTTATCGAGATCTTTTCTTGGATTATATCAACCAATACTAATCGAGTTCTCACCACGAAGTGCGAGCTACTTTTACTAGTTACTATAGTTATCAAATGCGCTAGACGCACTCAAGGCACATAGGCCTCACCTAGGGACTAGGCGCAAAGCGCAAAAAAAGCGAGGGCATTAAAAAAAGAGCACATAAATAAAAAAAAATACATCATATATTAGAAAAATAATACTATTTTTCAAAATAAACAGAAGCTATTTATATAAACTATAATATTATCCAATTAGCACTAAAAACGTAATTCTAAAACTTGAGTAACAAAATGTTTAGTGTAAAAGAAATTCTAGCCTATATAGTTTTGTACCAACTATAATAATAAAAATTATCATAAAAGAAAAATGACTTTTAGTTATGGTTGTCACTGATTTGAAACAGTGTTATCTCTGCACAGCAGTGAGCAGAGCACTTTTTCACTGTTAAAAGGTAAGTTTTATAAACCCTGTTCAACACAAAAGTCTGCAAATTCCATTTTGTTCTATGGGTTTTCATCTTTATCATCTTCTTTCTTCTTCTCAGATGACGCAACCACAAACAAACTTGTCCAGATTGAATTTGGCATTAAAATTGTAGAAGTTTGCTAGAGTCTGGCCGGAAAAGTCACCGAAAAGTTGTTTTTTGGCCGGAAACTCACCAGAAGAGCGCATTTGACAACACAAGGCGTTTTAGGTGCGCCTCGCCTGGAAAATGCGGCTAGGCGCTAGAAGCGAGCGCTTTTAACAACTATGCTAATTACATATAAAAGAGAAAAAATAATAATGTAAATCATTTTAAAACTTTATGTAATTACTAATTTTAAAATATATGATGCTATTATTACATATTTCTATTCTTCTATTTGAAGCTGAACCAAAAAAATCCACCCTTGTGACAAACGTCAACTAAGTCATGTTGACGAGACGGGTTGTGACGTTGGCTTAAATTAGAGTGAATTCTAGAAATTCAATTTATCTTACCTCCAAACAAACAAACAAAAAAAATCAAGATAAATTAAATTTTCGCTCCCAATCTTTTGATCAGATCAATAAAACTAAATTATATTACAACATAAATCAAATTTTCAGTTCTAGTCTTTTGACCTCCGAGATAAATGAAAGTTTAATAAGCTTCGTTTAGTCCCTTTAGTTAGATAATAATCAACAAATTTATTTACAAACAGTGACGGATCTAGAAAATTAATTAAGGGGTATCGTTTCAAATTTTTTTTTAACGTAATTCATAGAATGTAAACGGAACAATGATAGTACCGTGGTGTTAAAAAAATTTAAACATGTACCTAAATGATTTCTCCTCTTCGGTTTTTGTGACATCCTCTTCTTTTACTTTACAAAAACTTTCTTTTTCAACAACACAAATTAGAGCATTGTTCAAATACTCATCACTCATCCGATTGCGCAAATTCGTCTTGATAAGTTTCATTTTGGAAAAATATCTTTCAACGGTTGCGATTGCAACTGGTAAAATCAGTGCTAGCTTCAATGTTCGATAAACCAAAGCAAAAGTTTCAGTTTTCCCAGTTTCCACCATTACACGAGCAAGGTCACTCAATCCACTCAAATTTGCAAATTTATCATCTTCATTTGAAGTGTAATAAAAGGTCGAAAGATCACCCGCAAGACACCCTCGTTCTTCTTTATTAAAGTCATTCGGATACATCTCAGAAAACTTCACTATCTTAGATATGTCAAATTTAGCAAACGAATTACAAGGATTTAAACCCGACATATTTTCTATCAAACTAGTTGAGACCTCACTAAATCGGCTTCCAAGTTCTTGAAGTTGCATACCCAAAACCGTATTAAAAACCTCAACTTCAAAATGATGTCGGTTAGTAATGACATCCTTTCGGTTTCTTTGATTACCATAACTTTCCGCCATATCTAACATCTTAATGTTGTTTTGTTCACAAAAAGTTGTCACGTTTGCCAACGTCTTTTCAAATCCATTTTGTCATAGATGATTCAAAGCTCGTTTTATCCCGCTTATTAAATGAGATGCTTCTAACAAGTCTTTGACTCTTTTTTTTGAAGATGTTTTGATAGAGCATTTGTGAGGCCTAAGATATCATTCAACAAGTGTACGTAAAATACAAATTCAAGACTCTCAAAATATGATAGAATAGCTGATGCATTGGATCGTTGTTGAAAGGTTTCTCTATCTTCTTTAATAAAAGTAAGTACCTCAACAATTTCCGGAAATAATTTCAACAAACTTATGATGTTTCTATGATGAGAACCCCATTGTGTCTCCGAGTCGGGCAAGGGAAACCTCTTGGTTTAATCCTTTTCCTGTGTTAATTTTACCTGCTAGAATTTCGTTTTTCACTCTCTTTTTTTGCCTCCAATATCATATCTTTTCTTTTGCAAGAAGTATCAACCGTATTAACAGTCATACAAAGAGTTTCATAAAATTCTTTAACACCATCATGCTTTTTTGCTACAGCCACAATCACTAACTGAAGTTGATGAGCAAAGCAATGTATGTAATGTGCTGATGGATTGTCTTTCAGAATTAAAGCTTTTAATCCATTAAACTCTCCCCGCATGTTGCATGCACCATCATAACCTTGACCCCTTATCTGTTTAAACAAAACAAACAATAAAATACAATGATACGACATATAATCTTTATTATAGTTTATGTAATGAAATTATAAAACATATTACTTACTTGATCTATGCTCAGCTGGTTATCAGCTAATAAAGACACAATGGCTTCTTAAGAGTTAAAGAATATGTATTCTTCACATGAGCAACTCCAATTAAACTCTCTTTAACAACACCGACCCTATCGACATCTCTCACCACTACGGCCATTTGTTCCTTTAAGGACACGTCGCTAGACTCATCTACTAACAACCCAAAGACATCGTCTTTAATTTCTTCACAAAACATTTTGGTTACTTCTTTCGCATAGCAATCGACAATCTCTTTTTGAATCGATGGAGCTGTCAACTTATTATTCTTTTTGGCCTTCCCTAAAGTGTACTTACCAATATCTGGGTTTTTCACACTAATCAAATTTGAAACCGAAAGAAATATACCTTTATAAAGAGACTTTTCAGATTCGTCATGACCATGAAACGATAAACTATTTTCTAAACAAAATCTAGCACTACGAACATAACCCATTAATCGATACCGATTTCCAATCCTTCTTTCCTTGTTAAGCCTTTTTTCATTTGTGTCATAGGATCGCTTTTGATTCAAGAGATTTTCACATTTTTGCGCCGCCTTATTATGTATACTATTAACTAACCCAACATGTTCTTTTAAGACACCCGGTTTACTCCAATTACAAAAGCCTCCATTTACAAAAGTCTCTCTTCCACCTTTATTACCAACACTTTCATTAAACAAGTAACAACATAAACAATATGCTTTTTCTTGTTTGGTGCTATACTCCAACCAATGATATTTATCAAACCATTTAACATTAATAATAACCACTGTTTACAAATCTTTAATTGATCCAAGAAACCAAATTACCTACGTATTGAAGTAGATCTACAGTTTAATAAAATCTAGATATATAGTTTTTTAGGCTAGGATATAATATGAAGTAGTATTTGTGTAGAAAGTCTAGGAAGACATCCTAACCATCAGATTTTGTAATGAATCGTTTAGATTAAAAGAGAGGAATTCTTCGAAAGAAAATGGGCACTTAATTTTTAAGAAAGATATTATAGTCCATCAAAGAGATTCTTTGCCAATTTCACAACACTTTAATTATCATAGTGAGCGGATAATCCACTTGTTTCCTGCCTAGTTCCTCTAAGAAAGTCCTTAACCAAACTAGCTCCTTACCAACTTCCGCAGCTACCATATACTCAGATTAAGTACTTGAGACACACTCTTTTGTAACCTAGATATCCCACAAATATTAGTATCCCCCATAGTAAACACATACCCAGTTGTACTCTCGTGTTGCATTGCATCTACCCAAATCAACATCTGAATTCCCTTTACGAATAACGTCCGTTCCGCTGAACACAATGCCATCTTTGATGTACCTTGTAAATACCTAAGCCACATGACTACTTCCCAATGAGCTCTCCCAGGATTAGACATATACCTACTGATAACTCCCACTACGTGAGCTATATTAGGTCTCGTGGACACCATCGCATACATAAGACTATCCGCTGCTGATGCATAAGAAATCTTTGCCATTTCTGCCATGTCTTCATCTATCTTTGGAGATTCATCTTTTGAAAGTGTAATGTGACTACCCATACGTGTACTACGGGTAGTGGTATTCTTACTGCTCATGTTGAACTTCTCCAAGATCTTCCCGATGTATTTTCCCAAAGATAAAGTTAGAAGAAATGTTTTTTCTATCTCTGATGACACTCATGCAAAGGATCTTCTTGGTAGGACCTAAGTCTTTCATTTCAAATTCTTTAGACGACTGTCGTCTCAACTTGTTATCATGACATGTTTGAACCGACTGTCAACATATAATCTACATACAACAGTAGAGTGATATAGGAACTAGCAAATTTCTTGAAACAATAGAAGTGGTCAAATTGATGTAGCGTGTGATACGATAATGAAGGATTGATCACGTTGATTCTATGAATATCCATCAAATCTTCCCGAAACCCCAAAATTCAACCCAAAAGGCAAAGAATTCGAACCGGTAAAATGATTATTGCCAAAACTGATAACTGACTATTTGAATTACATGAGAAGGATATAAATAAAGACATAAATTCAAAACGGGCCACAAAAAGGCCAAGGGCCAAACACAAGCCCAAAAAAAATGCACAAAACATGGAAATAAACATAAAAGTGTCCATAACTCCCACTAGAATGTGTTTTTTGGACCAAAACTTGGACAAGGCCCTTTTGAGTCCTTGCTACGACGTGCTTCTCATTTCAAGCTTCGATTTGACTGGTCGGACGCCTAAATTGGAGACTCGTAGCCAAAGTTATGCTCGTTTTGGTAAATCACCCTTAGTAGCTCGATCATCGGCTTCTAGAAATGTCATGACTTGATCTTCTACACTTGAGCCTGCATCACAATCTCACATCTCATGTAGCTATTATTGCCTATGGAATCATCAAACTTGTAAACAATGTTTTCTTTTTTAGCAATATGAAATCCCTCTGGTTGTGCCATGTAGATATCCTCCTTAAGGTCATCAGGCAGGAAAACAGTCTTTTCATCCAACTGCTCTAGATGTAGATTTTCTATAGTCACTATACAAAGCACTACCACAGGGGAGAAAATTTCATTAAAGTCCACCCGTGATTTCTGTTGGAACGCCTTAACTACCAATCATGCTTTGTATCGTTTAGTTCCATCACCCTCGTTCTTGTTTCTGTATACCCATTGGTTCTGAAGAACTTTCTTCCCAGCTGGAAGTTTTGTAAGAACCCATGTCATGTTCTTATTCAGTGAATTCATCTCCTCCTTCATAGCTCTCTCCCACTAAGACAAGTATTTCAAGCTACATGCTTCAGAGTAACATTGTAGTTCGCCATTCTCATTCAATAGAAGAAAATTGACAGATGGGGAATATCTCTTAGTAGGTTTACTAACTCTCATTGACCTCTTAACCTAGTTAATATTTTTTTCACTAACTCAAACCCTAATCAAAATCATAGTAAAGATTATTAAGTAAACCAGATTTAATGATCCTTGTTTGCTTGTATTTGAAAACAATCTAATGTGTACTTAATAGTCAAGAAGTCAATAGTTTGTTAGGTTAGTTGTGTGTGTTAGTTCAGTTAGTTGTATGGCTATTAAAGGGTAACAATGTAATAGTGTAGGGTATCAATGAAATGAAATAATAGCTTTTCCTCTTTTAATTCTCTCTCAAACTGCCATTAACTAACTTTAAAAAACTATTCGAGTCGAGGTTCTTCTTAGCACTCAACCATTGTTAAATCAATCTTGAGTTCACTAAAATTGAAACTGCATCGATGGTTTAGAGCCATTGTTACTCGGATCTTCATCTATTCTATCAAGTATGGCGCAGAATCACAATAAAATCAACGGTAATAACCAATTACAACAGGTAATTGACTTGCTGAAATCCATGGTGAGACTGTTGCAATTTCAGAGACAGTCCTTCAAAAAGCTGATGTTCAATCAAGATCGGAAACATGTGATAAATTTCTACAATTTACCCACAGTAGATCTGATGTTGTTAATAATAGCAAGGAAGAATCGGAACCAGCCAGTTCTTTAGAACCAACAAGAGATGAGTTCGCCGTGTTTGACGAAATGCATGAACAAAAACAATAGAAAATTATCCATGTCTTGTTCAGAAAATAAAGAAGCATTAACAAGAGATGATGATTCTAAGATTGTGGAAAAATACCCGAACAGATTGGTAGTATGAGGGAGTATTATCATTCTTTTAACACATTCATTAATCAATTGCAAACTTCACAAGAGTATGCATTAAAGTGTTTCTTGGAAGGATTGAAAGAAGACATTCAAATTAAGGTGAGAATGTTTAATGCTACAACTCTTTATCATGCATATTGTTTAGCAAAACTAGAAGAGGTTGTTTTAGAATCAATTTTAAGGTCTCAACCACTTGAAGTTGCAATGAACTCAAACAAAGTAGAAGAATCTGCATCAAATGATGTTCTTGAAAAAGTTCATATGGAATCTATTAGAACTGAAACAGTGAGTATATGGAATGGTTCTAGAAATGAGGAAAAAGTGGTTAAAAATTGGTAGGGATGGATGTCCAAGTTATAAGAAATTAGAAGCAACCGAAGTAAAACAAACTGAAGTAGATAAAAAAATAGTGGATGGTGTGATTGCAAAAACAAAAGATATGGACAAAGTTAGAACTTATGAAATTATGGTAGAGGAAGGTCATGGAAAGTTCTTGATTGGTCAAGATTGTGGTGTAAGTGTAAAAGCTAAATGCTGCTCTAATATAAAGATAAAGCTTCAGCGCGGATCAAGATTGCTGAACTTAAGCAGATTATTTCTAGGCCAGATGTAGTTGAGGTTTGCAATGCCACCTCAGCTGATCCTAAACTTTTACAGGGGAAGCGACCTCCGACTTTATTGCTGCCACAAGAGTTCAGAAAATTATACAAGCTTATCTCGAGAAGGACGATAATAAGAAGCTTAAACAGAAGCAGTGTGAGCGAATGCAGAGATATGGTCCTCCACCATATTACCAACAAACTTTAATGAAAAGAATGAGGTTTTGGATATCAATATAACACCTTCAAATAAATTTTCTGAAGCAATCCATGGAGCTTCAAATCAAAACTGCAACATATGTTTTGTTATCGGGCAACATGTTCAACACATGAATACTAGTGACGATTCAGTTAACTTTTTCCAAAGTCAAACCAAACCTGAAAATTGAAGCAAGTATGTGGAACCAAATCTTGCTTATTTGTTAGGGGAATGAGTATTCAGGTACCAAAAGGAAGTGGTAAAAAGAAGGTTAGTGAAATGGACATGGAAGTAAAAAGATGGTTGGTGAAGTGGAAAGGGAAGACAACTTTGATATAAAAGATCATGGCTATCATCTTTACTGTAATATTGTTTACTTCATTTATTCATTTGATCCTTGGGGTCAAAGATCTTTTAAGGGGAGGGAATTGATGTGTACTTAATAGTCAAGAAGTCAATAGTTTGTTAGGCTAGTTGTGTGTGTTAGTTCACTTAGTTGTATGGCTATAAAAGAGTAACAATGTAATACTATAGGGTATCAATGCAATGAAATAACAACTTTCCCTCTTTTAATTCTCTCTCAAACTGCATTAACGTACTTTCAAGAACCATTCGAATTGAGGTTCTTCTGAGCGTTAATCAACTCGATCATTGTTAAATCAATCTCAAGTTGACTAAAATTGAAACCGCATCACAATCAACACCAAAAAGTAATGAAATCTTTCTTGTTGTACATTGAAACTTGAGTGGAGGCTATGCTATTATTTGATAGGCTGACCCAGACCAAAATTAACTCAAAGCAAACTTGTTTTGATTTCATTCTCTTGTGACGGCAAACAACTTCTCGAACACAACAATTGTACGACACACTCACGAAATCACACCCACGACAATATATGAATGATAATAAAGCGGTAAATAACACAATATTTGCATGATTCAGTCATGGTGTGTGATCTTCCATGGGGCAATGAACATGAATTCTTTTTATTACTTTGTGACAAAAATTACGAGTACATGAATTAACCTAAAAATGGGAATAACTAGGGTTAACCACTTTTTTCCCAAGATACAAAATATGGGCCTAAAAAATCCACAATGATGGTCGGCCCTTGTGGTCTTCACCATTTACAGACCCACACTTCTCAGTAGCAATCCTTGCACCCCCAACGTAGTAGCAATCAAGCTGACATAACCACCCATCAACAAGTTGCTGCTATGGCTAACGACAATGTGAGGGTGAGGGTGAGGGTATGAAGTGCATCATCAAAATGCCCCATTAACCCATTGGCCACAATCACGACAGGCTTGCACTTTCTAGGTCCCCATATGTTCCTTTTGGCCAAGGAAACTATATCTAAGGAAAGTTCTAAATTTTACACCACTCCAAGGTTCCACCCGTGTCCTATGTTCTCACCCATTTTCTAAAATTTTCCATTTTAGACATACCATTTTGAGCTTAATACCTTATTTATCTTAGCCCCATTTTGAACACATCTTAGTTTATTGGGAACCTCCCCAAGTAGAACAAGAAACCCATTAATTAATTAGTAATAATTGCATACAATTGCTTCTGTCTAAATTAATGAAAACAAACACATTTTTTCACTATTTTTGCTTAAAAAATTATCGTAAAAAACTGGCCAGGATTACAATTGTTCATTGAAGTTATTATTATTGTTAAACAACCACATTGAAGTTATTATTATTGTTAAACAACCATCAATCTGCTCCGTGTGTTTATTACCTTTGAAATCTCAATTTGGTCATGATCTCCGCCAACGTCTCGCTCTTAAATTCATTCGTTCATCACATAATTTCAAAATGAAACGAACTTTGACCCAATACCTTAGATTGTTTGAAACTGTCAACTTACTATAGTTATATATACAACGTCATCTGCAATAACTCAATACCGGTGGTTGTTACTTGTTACCATATTAACTCATCCCTTTTATGGTTTAGGCTGCTAGCTGAATAAATGCTTCAGGTATATATATATATATATTAACGCTACATGTAACCAAGTGAAAAAACGAATTTAAACACACAAAACTAACACCTATGGATAATAAGGGTATCTTTATCTTCAATCTTATGATAGTCCTCATGACTCTCCATTATTATCGTTTTTCTACTGCCCAAGATGGTGTCTCTTTGAGCACAGATCAACATGCTCTTGAAGCGATTAAAGCTCAAATCAGTGTCGACCCTTTGGGGATTATATCAAAAACTGGTCTACAAAAACCTCCGTTTGTAGCTGGAAAGGCGTTACTTGTGATTTTCAATCTCGAACTCAAAGGGTCTCTGCCTTGGATCTTTCTTACATGGGTCTTGTTGGAACAATCTCTCCACATATTGCTAACCTGTCATTCCTCTCATTGCTTGACCTCACCAACAATAGTTTTTATGGCCTAATACCTCCTGAGATCACCCAGTTGCGCCATATCGAAAACATGTACATGGGAGGCAACTATCTCACAGGAAGGCTACCCCTTCGGTATTTTAACAACATGCCTAAACTTGAAATGTTGTATCTGAATGAAAATAATCTCACAGGCACTCTCTCTCCGTATTTTCTTAATAACATGACAAGTCTAAAGACACTACGTTTGAATGATAATTCGTTACAAGGAAACATCCCAAATGAAATTGGTAATGGATCTTGTTTGCATGATTTTCATGTGAACAATAATCAGTTGACCGGGGTTGTGCCACCAACGCTTTTCAATCTATCTTGTATAAGAAAGATTGAATTATCAGGGAATAGTCTATCTGGAAGTCTGCCAGACAATATGTGCAACGCTCAGCTTGGTGAGCTCAGGCTGTTGTTTATATCTCGCAATGAATTCATAGGACCAATTCCGTCAAGCATCAACAAATGTCAGCAGCTTCGGTATTTATCTATGTCATTTAATAAATTCAATGGCATCATACCCAGGGGAATTGGAAATCTGACTCTTATGAAACAGTTATATCTTGGTGATAATGACTTGCAAGGTATGGTTTATAAATTAATTTAGGTAGTGACTTAGTATCCAACTATCCACTATATATAACGTGAACCAACATAAGGTATTTAAACAAAGCACAGCAACCGGCTTAACCCACTAGTCTATATAACTGCAGGGACAATTGCACTATGCTAATACTTCTACTCAAAATTTTATAGCGCGGAGAAGTAGTATTGTTTTGTATTCTGGTGTTCAAGAAATAACATGAAAAGGAAAAAAAAACTGAAATTATAGCTATTTTCTTCAGTGTGTTTTAAATTTATAGAAAGGTCAGAAAAAAGTCACATTTAGAGTCAAGAGTCACACCGCTTTAGTGTATCATTCTTTACTTGCATACAACTTTCTAGCCCGAAAATAGCACATCAACAATAATTTAGGCTAGTACAAAAATTAGATATACACATCCAGGCCTTGCATATTTTACGTATACACAAGTAGAGGATTCAATTAGTAACACTACAAAAAATGAAGAACCATGCATTTAACAAGTTAAACATTTAATTTAAAATGTTAAAAATTCTCGAAGCTCTTACATATAAACACATATAGAAGCCTTTCTAATAAAAAAATATTCAAAAACCAAAAAAAAATGTTTTAAAAACAGTTAAAAAGAGGTAAAAAAATTTTTATAAAAATGATTTTTTATTGTGATAGATTCTACACATCTTTATAGGCAAAAAACTCCAAAAAGGTTAAAAAAGAAATAGTTTTTAACTTTTTAATTTGAATTTTTACGATATATTTAACATGTTAGATGCATGAGTTCCAACTTTTTTCGTGTTCTTCATTAAACATCATACTATATACATAAGGTATATGCTTGACCCTGACTTAGATAACAATATAAAATATTTGTACTATTATTGAGTGTAAACTAGTATTTTGCCTGTGGATATCTAACGTATTAAGGATAAACACTAACATCATTGATTGTGTATATATATATAGGTGAAGTATATGAAGAAAAAACTTAGTTGAGTTGAAAAACGCTTGTTTGTTTTGTTTTTTACATAGGGTTTTTTACAATTTTTCGACTCTATATATATATATATATATATATATATATATATATAGTGGAGAGGTCAAATTGTAATAAATTTTTTTTAAGAATAACTTTAAAACCAATAGAAATTCTCCATTTACTTCATTTAATGTGCGTATTTAATGTTATGAAAAATAGCATATAGGTAAATCTATAATTATCATTAATTAGCTAATTAGTTAAACTTGTAACTCATTATTTTAATATACTCTTTCAAGAAAAAATAATTTATGGTGAAGGACAATTTTCAATATGTGCAGGATAAATTTTAGTATGTGTAGGATAAATTTTGAAATGCGTATGGTAAATTTACATGTGTGTCGGGTAAATTCTGGTCAGTGTAAGATAAAATGTTTTTACTTTATTAATGAGAGATAACATAATTAATAGAGAAGTTATAAACTATTTAATGTTTTACTATTATACCCTTTCTTCTTTTTCTTCTCATATTAAATTTTCTCTTAAATGAACCTTCCCTTATATATATATATATATATATATATATATATATATATATATGTATATATATATATTTGTATATATATGTATGTATATATATGTATAGGGTAGGGTTCTAGAGCGAACACTAGGTTGAGAGTGAACTAATCTGAGCCATCGGATTATGCAATCTAGAGATTTTTAAACAATGACAAGATTGTAATTATAATGTTGTAACTTCCCTTTGAATTAATTGATAAAAGTGTATTTGTGTCTTTTGAAAATTGCATTTATTAAACAATATAATCAAAATTCCTAAAACCTTGCTAGTTTCTGTATATACAAGATACACAGTTGTTAGTGTATACACATGTGTACAGTCTCGCTAACTATCAATTTATACAAGATACACAACTGTTAGTTTATACACATATGTACTTGAATAATACACATGTATAAATCTGGTTTATACCAGCCTATAGGAACAAGATGTAATTATACACAAGTGTATCAGTCTTGTATATACAGAACTGTATACACATATGTAAAAAACATAATTTAATTAGGTTTAATATTTAATTTTAAAAAGAACATAAGAGTTTATTTAAAAATAAACACTAGCCCTTTAATCTCTTATAGTTAAAATAATGGAGAAATAATTAAAATGAGAGAGAGAAGAGAGAGAGTTAAGAGATGAGAAAATTAAGGGATTTTAATTAAAAGTACTTGACTAATATCAATCTTACCATTTTAATCTAAAAAGTGATCAAAGGCCAAGATGAGTTCACTCAGTTCTCTCTCAAGAAGTTATTCACAAATGATCCTAATCACACATACACACGCACACACACACACACACACACATATATATATATAGGATTAGGTTCAAGTGTCAACACTAGTGTATTTGCGAACTGAACGAACTCATCCTTGCCATACACGTGTGTAAATCAATGGTCAGGATAGGATTTGATGATAAAATACACTAGTGTATTTTACGATTTGATGATAAAATCCTACCCAATATACATGTGTAAATCAATGGTCATGATTTGTTTACTCAGTTCGCAAATACACTAGTGTTTACTCTAGAATCCACCCTATATATATAGGAGAAGGGGCCGTTAGGAATCGCCCCTTTATTGCGAGAACCAATGTGAACACAACCAAAAATACCTAAAAATTAAAAAAAAACACACAATTTTTTTTATTTTTTAATATTTTTTTGAAAAAAAAAACGCTATTTTTCGTTACTAAAAAAACAAAAAAAATTGAGTAACAATTATCCATGCACATTTGCATATGCATATGTATCATTTCTTTGACAAATTTCGTAATATATTACCAATATTAGACAATTGCACTTTCATTTACACTACTATCCATAATACACTACTTTTTACATTAACAATATTAGAAATGAACATACGCATCTATATGTACGAACATGAAATGACGTGTTTTGGTACACTACTTTGAACACACTTTCCCTTTCATCTATCATATCATCCATAATACACTACCTTTACCTCCTACCATCCATAATACAATAACATTACCTTCTACCATCCATAATACAATATCATTATAAATATTTCACTTTATTACATGTCTATCACCACCCTTTATACCATCCAAACAACATATTAAATCATAAAGTGACAAATATAACCAAAGAATCAATCACTAGATATAATTAACAGATAAACATGTATATGGGCCTATTTCATCATTCAAAATCACAAACTTTTTGTAACAAAACAAGTTATGTCATGGTTATACTGTAACGCCCATTTTGCCGTAAGGTCAATCGTATTATATTTTAAGCTTTCATAACATAATGTAAAACTTTGACCAAAATGCCCTTCCTATTCTTACGATTCAAACACAAGTTTTAGATAATTAAGGAGCATAACCTGGATTTACCGTACCAATTTTAGACTTTAAGTTTACACACGAAGACATAAGTATGTTTAGAATGACATTACATCCCAAAAGTATTTACTTGACCCGTTGGCATCAAAAATTAAGACGGAAGCGTGAAAATGGGCGATGCAGTGTGTATTCATTCCAAGTACGCCATTATCAAGTTTGCGATTTTCGTATCATACACAAAACAAATGCATTTGTTAGTATAACTTGTTAACATAAAACTTTCATCCATCCTTTAATCATTAATTGACCCGTAATCAAGGTCATGACAATTTCGCCTACAACGAAATCGTGGTTTTTTTTCATTCTTATAACACCAATACACAATTCATCCGACCCGATCGTACGGGTTCATGCAACGAACATTTCATTCTTATTGACACGTTATCTACAAGTCGTCAAGTTCGTAACTCTATCACCTTACTAACCATCCATTCTAACCCATTTACAATGGGATGATGCACAAACATGTCAATACCATTATTTAACAAATTCCTCTAGGTTCATCATTTTGCATTACCATACTTAACCGTAATTAACAACTAGTAATAATATGAAACGAAGTTCATATGAACTTACCTTTACTTTGCGTTGCTTGCGAACCGGATTGACTTGTACCTTCTTCCTTTACACCTACAATATCGCATACATCATTCTTTCAATTCTCATGATTTCATCTTCACATTTATACTAACATTGTGAGCTAACAACTCAAAATTTACCTATTTTAAATCAACTACCATCATATGCATATGAAATCATCTTTATTACTTAAAACCAATACCCAAGCATTTCATCGAACACCTGGAGTGCATACCACTAGCAAAGCACAAAGTACAAGACATCTTATGCATATTCCTACTAATACATATCAAAATTATCATATTCAACGAATCTCAAACAATCCTCATTCTAATTCAGTTTCAATATTCATTATAAGCAACATCATACATAACCACTGCGCATTTTTTCACATAATTCATCATTATTCTACACAATGCTCCTACTTCAAGTGGGGTTTCACTCAAAACATCGATTTAGTTGGATTCAAGCATAATTTATGCCCTATGTGATGCTTCTAATTCATACTCATACCAATTTCTCATAAATTTATTGTCTTGCTTGAACCTACTTCATACAAGATCATCAAAAGTTAAAATTCCACTTACCTTATAGTTTAGTATGCTTAGATGATCATAACTCTTGGTTCATGCATCAATTAGAACTTCAATTCCCTTATCAATTTTGCTAATTTGTATAGAACAAGGGTTTTCCCCTTTTTCTTCTCCTGCTTGATCGACACACACCTCTGATGTGTGTGTATTTGTGTTTTAATTATAATTTACTCGTTAAACTTTTAACTTATGCATATCTGGCCCCTCAATTATGGTGTTCATATTATTCTTGGCTTTAAGCTTTTCTTTTTAAGTTTAAATCTTATTTACATTCCTACTTTAACATAGTCACAGACACACACACACACACATATATATATATATGAGGATTTTGGGGTGTTACATATACATAATGACGCACATATGCATTTTTAATATTGGTAATGTAAAAAATAATGTATTGCGGATGGTAGTATAAATGAAAGTGCAATTGTTTACTACTGGTAATGTATTACGGAATTTGTCCAAGAAATGATACATAGATACATGTGCATCGATAATTGTTACTCGAATTTTTTTTGGTGACGAAATATAGTGATTTTAAAAAAATATTAAAAAAAATTTGTGTGTTTTTTAGATTTTATAGGTATTTTTTTGTGTTCACATTGGTTCTCGCAATAAAGGTGGTTCTCGCATGAACCTTATCATATATATATATATGATAAGGTTCATGCGAGAACCACCTTTATTGCAAGAACAAATGTGAACACAATATATATATATATATATATAGATATAGATATATAGTGAATACTAGATTGAGAGTGAACTGTGTGAACTAATCTGAGCCATTGGATTATATCATCTAATGATTTTTAAACAATGACAAAATTGTAATTATAATGTTGTAACTTCCCTTTAAATTAATTGACAGAAGAGTATTTGCGTCTTTGTAAATTGCATTTATTAAACAATATAATCAAAATTCCTAAAATCTTGCTAGTTTCCATATATACAAGATAGACAGTTGTTAGTGTATACACATGTGTATAGTCTCGATAGTTCAGTTTATACAAGATACACAGATGTTAGTTTATACACATGTGTACAGTCTCGCTAACTATTAATTATACAAGATACACCGCTGTTAGTTTATACACATGTGTATAGTCTCGCTAACTATCAGTTTATACAAGATACACAATTATTAGTTTATATAGATGTGTACAGACTTTTGATACATCTGTGTATTTTGTAGTCCATGATCTAGTTCCGTTAGGAGTTTCATATACGGTTTGAATCCGGGAGGGACAGTTAGTGTCCAGTACCTAGTTCCGTTAGGAGTTTCATATACGTTATTAGCAACTGATTCTACACGAGTTTAAAATAATGGAGAAGTAACTAAAAATGTGTGAGAGAAAGAGAGAGAGAATTAATAGATGAGAAAATTAAAGGATTTTAATTAAGAGAGAGAGAGAGCTAATGTCAATCTTACCATTTTAATCTAAAAAATAATCAATGGTCAAGATTAGTTCACTCAGTTCATTTTCAAGAATTTGTTCACAAATGATCCTAATCCTATATATATATATATATATATATATATATATATATATATATATATATATATCGCGCGAATCATAAGAACACTAAATATCGCGCGAATCATAAGAACGAATGAGAAAACCGATTTTCTTTAATACAAACCTCATTATAAATAAAACTTCTTTCAAAATCACTTTTAATCAGTTTTTTACACATATGTAAATACAACAAATTTACATATGTGTAAATGGCAAACTTACAAATGTGAAAATTTTCTTCATTTACGAATACGTGTAGATTTAATCGTGAAAATTTAATTTTTAATATTGTATTTAAAATAATAATGATAAATGTAGAAATAAATTTTTAATTTGAATTCCTTTTGATCAAGTTCTCGTGATTTTTTCATTTTTTTCTTATAGTTCTCGTAATATTTAGCGTTCTTATTTAATCTTCCCCTATATATATATATATATGTATATATATATATATATATATAGGGGGAAGGATTAAACGACACCACTTAAGTTGAGAAAACTCAAAAAACCTTTGTAAAAACCCTATGTAACATTTTTATTTTTTTCTAAAAAAATAGGAAATGTAACATATATACATATTTGAATATTTTTATAAAAGAAACATAAAAAAATGACGAGTAGTTTATTTTTTAAAATATGTTAAAATTCATGTTACATAATATATATGTCCAAAAAAATATAACATATAGATTTTGAACATTTAAGAAAAACAAGTGGGCGCTTTTGACATTTTTTTATAAAAATGTTCAAGTATATTACATTCCCCTATTTTTTTAGAAAAAAATAAAAATGTTACATAGGGTTTTCTCAAATCAAATGGGTTTTCGTTTTATTTTTCACCTCTATATAATATAAATATATATATATATATATATATAACCAATTAATCTAGGCATAACATATTAAGCCTAATCTAGTTTTCAACTTCTTTGTTTGACAACTGCCACTTGTAACTCCGCGTGCATTTAGCGTATTTTATTGATACTCTTGGTTAATTCGTTATTTTTTAGAAACGTGACGATCGGAGACAATGATATCCTCCAACATCTGTTGGATCCGAAAAAAAAAGCATTTGGTTCTTCAGTGTTGACAACGACATTCTAAAAGAAATATATTATATCAAACACAATTAAATATAAAACACATAACATAAAAGAAATTTAGTTAACAAAAGCCGACGTTGGAAAAACTGTATAAATTTAGCACATAGGTTCAGAGTTGTTATAATTTGTCATCACCAAAACAAAGTAAATGCCGACTATCACTTAGACACCAATGTAAACCCAATTACTACAAAACTTACAAATTAGTAATACATAAACATAACTCAAGAATAAAAGTTCTATTATTAACGTTCAGGCTCTGAGAGTGAGGGCTTCAAATGGTGGCTTTTTTAAAGGGTCCCGAGTTGCCACGCCTAACGCGAAACGTCGTCATCGCCTTTAGAAACATCATCCATACTCGGAAAAAATGAAAGGGCTTGAAACCCATAAATAATCCCTAAATAGTCAAGGGATATGCGTTACAAATAAACACTAAACACCTTACCCCAAATGTACATCGTATAGTAAAAAAACATAACACAACAACCCAAAGCACGCACAACTAACAAAATTCATAACATACAATATGAGATCAGGGTTTTCTGATAAAACCTATAGACAGACTCAGACTAACCAAATAGGTGCATGTCATTACCAATGTTGCCACACCAAGAGGTAACATTCATAACCACTTACTTTACACAACCTTCATCAGCCACCATCAACCTAAATCAACAAATTTGTTATAATAGCCTTAAGCCACAGGCACCATAAGAAATCAAGCAGCAAAATAACATCACAGTTGGTCCACAAAGCAACCATCACACCCAATAAGGCTTAGTAAGAACAGAAAAAGCCAAACACACTCAGGTTCTTTAGCCTCTGGTTAAAACTATCACCAGCCATAACCTAACCAAACCAACAATCCAAAAGCCTCAGGTTCACACCATCACCAGCTGTCACCAAACAAAAACAAAACAGAAAAACAAAAGTTTCGTCAAAAGGACCATCGACCGTAAAAGGCAAAACTATAAAACAAACGAACAATGCAAAGTCCCCTGAGGTCCAAACCATCTTTGACATTCAACAAAGAATAAGATACCAGAAAATCAGAAGGTCCGATCAAAACAATGTTCAACCCACTCATCAAAAACATCATCAATGGTTGCCAAATAAAAAGAAACCGGAGAAGAAGATAGGGGGGACACACCACCACCATCACCAACAAAAGAAATAGAAACCAAATACAACAACAACAACGTCAAAGAATTTATCTGAAGGGCGGAAACAATCAACCAACACCAAACAAACACAGAGAAGAGAGACACTCGAAAATGACAATGAAGGGGTTAAAAAATAAACCTAAAAGGCTTAAGTAATCCCAAGGAACCAAAGGGACACACGTTCAGGATCCATTCAACCACACAAAAACCCCACCAGAAGTGTACAACAGCTTAAACACATCATACAACAACAACCTGCAAAATAAACAAAAATACATAAATAAGTAAATAAAGAGTACCACAACCAAATTCACACATAACCTTCAAATTAATAATACAGTATGTCTATACACGAGTAAAAATTAAATACACCACAAATAATGAAAATAAGGCAAGCAGTAATATTACTCATCTCATCACGTTTTTACTCCCATTGTCACAACACACCTTAAGCGAACGCTGAAATGTGAAATTTCTGTAGCTATGTGTGACTTCACTATCATTTTAAATTTTAAATTTCACCCACCACAACTAATAGTCTAAGCACGTGGTTGTCATATGTGACTATCACTCACTATATGAAAATGGAAAGGTTAAAAAAGTTATATTAGTCATACTTTTTTTTACTTTCTTTTAATTATCATTATCACTACTACAAAAACTATTATTTTATTACATTCTTAGCTCAAGTGGTTTCGCAGAAAATTAAGTTTAAGTATTTAGAATTGTTTGTATATAAGGATGGTAAGATAGGTAATGATGTAGCTTATCACATCCAGGTTGACTGGTGTAGATGAGAGTAATCACGGGTCTATTGTGCGATAAGAGGTTCTCATCAAAATTAAAGTGGTAATTATATATGGCTGTGGTTGTTATACTATATGGGATAGACTTCTGAGCTTTGAAGATGACCCAAGTGCGTAAGATTGAGGTGTCAAAGATGAGAATGTTGAGTTGGATGTGTGGACACACGAGGTTAGAGCAGACAAAAAAGAGGTTTTTATGGAAAGGCTGAGAGTGACTAGTTTTTCAAATAAGATAAAGGATGTAGGATTGAGATGGTTTGGGCATGTGAAAAGGAGATAAACAATGACACCGGTTGCAACAATGGAATCCATCATTATGGAGGGGATAAGGGATAGAGGTAAATTCACATTGACTTGGGATGAGCGGATCAGACATGATTTTCTAGAGTTACACATATCTGAGGACATGATCTAGGATACGAGTTCGTGGAATAGTATGATTAAGGTTAAGGACCTATAGGGGTGGGTAAAGTGGTATCATAGTTATGTCATAGGGGCTTAGATTTTTTACACTTTAGAGGGTCTTTGTAGGTGATTGTCTTCTTTAGCTATATTTATATCATGTTGTATGAACTTATATATATATATCACTAGGTTCACTCTATAACCCTACCATATATATAAATATATATGTGTGTCTTTTTAAGGATATTACTCTCTCACCACTTCTTTTGTGTCAATAGCTTTCTATTTATATATGTTTAGTTCTGTTTGTTTGTATGTTGTTTGTTTATGTGCTGGGGGTTTCTCTGAAGCAGCCTTTGTATCCTTATCGATAAAGGTATGATTTCCTATATCCCACCCTTCTTAGAATCTACTAATAACATTGATATATAAGGAATTTAGTAGATATAGTTGTTGTATTATTATTGTCTTGTCTCATTCAAATTATCACAAGCATAGACTTTAATTTTTCAATCTTTAGTTTTACGACTTTGATTTTCTTTACTTTAACCCTTAACCCTTAGATTTACATAAATAACATTCTTTTTTACCTTCTTATCATTACTATATAAATTATTAATTTTAATTTTTATATTATTATTATTATTATTATTATTATTATTATTATTATTATTATTATTATTATTATTATTATTATTATTATTATTATTGTTATAGTTTTGTCTCATTGACTTCATAACAAGCACAGGCATGATCATTATTAACATTCTAATTTACAATTTTGTTATATAGACAAGTTAATATTAGCCTATGAATTTATTATAATTAGATTCTACTAGTTAACATAAGATTATTATTTTAGTGATAATAAACTTACACATATTAGACAACAAAGTAATTTTTTAGATAGTTACAGATTCATTGTGTAAATATTATAAGAAGTATTGTGTAAATGTGGCTTCTATTAATGCCATGTAATCTCATTCTACATAACATTTTAGTACAACTCATAATTACACACTTAACGGTGTTTTACTTGGTATCAAACCCAAGCCACCGTCTCAGCACCGTCGTGCCACCATTGCCTGACCACCCAACGACATTCACATATCCAATTGTGCCTTTGGCGACACTCACAACTCTCACAACAGTTGCGTTGGCGACACTTTTTAGCGGCAGGCTCATAGCTAACGCAAGTTAGCAACTTTGACTGTTATTCAAAGTTTACCGGCGACACTCGCTAGTGATACTCTTGGTGATAGTCAAACCTTAAGTCATAAGTTGCTTGGCATCTTTGATCAAAGAACACTCATTTTGTCCTAGTGAGTCTCCTTAACAGGCCCGCAACACTCACAACTCTTAACCAAATTCTTAAACAACGACAACAGTACAGCTTTTACCTCAACTGAAAGGGCATCTCACAATTCACACAAATTTGCCTTTACTCTTTGTCCAACAACTTATAGCTACTAGAAGACCATGATGGAACCATTTTATCACAAAATTTATTTGGTTATATTGATGGTTCTATTTTTTTCCAGATCCCACTATTACCACGGCATCTAAAACCTCATCTACGGTTACAAGCAATCCCAGTTATCTGTCTTGGATTGCAAACGATGCACATGTTCGTATGATCATCATCTCAACTATCTCTAAAGTATCGTTTGCCCATGTTCAATGATCTACTGCTCGAGAACTACCTCTAGGGAATATTATGGGTGAGCGAAAATCAGGTTTACCCAAAAATACCTGAAATGCGGTCGGAAAATACAGCAAACCGAATCCGAATACTGTAAACAAGGTGGTATTCGGTTCCTAATATTATCCAGATCTCGAGTTCGGGTCGTTTCTCATGCCTCACCCGGCTAACCGACCTAATCATAACCGAATCGAAGTTAATAAACCAAATTGCAAACTGTAACCCAAGTCCACCAATTTTGACCTTCCCTAGTTTGACTTACATTATTGAATAAATATGGAAAATAGCATTGATCTAAATCTATGCGTCAACTTTTAGTAAGAATGAAACTAAGAAATGAAATGAAAATAAACAAAACATTCTGGTGAATAATAAAGATGAAAATGGTGAAATCTCGCATGGCTTCAACTTTCAAGGTAACTTTATTAAGCGAGTAAATGCATAATAAACATTATTTATTGGAAACCAAACCAACAATTAATGAGTTATGTTCGGTAATAAATTGTATTTTTAAATTTTGATATAATTACGCGTTTCAATGAACCCATTAACTTTTCAGTATTTTGAAGTAAATATTAATAATTCAATTTTATTACTTTGTTCATGCCTATACTTTTCGATCACTCTACCAACAGACTCTACCAACAGACTGTAAAATCAAACCTTCTTCTATTCTTGAAGATTATGTTATGTGTAATGTCTGCTACTCAAGACTTATTGCTTTCATTCTTACATTCATAGTGAGACGTGTAAATAAAGACGTTTGCTTCAGATATCTCACCCCTGCGAAATCTGATTCTTGAATGAAATGGAGCGAATTTGGTGTAATCGATTATGGAATGATTTGGTGCAATCAGGTCCAGTTTTTTGTGAAATCCCATGCACCACAATGATTTTGGAACCGATACCCGAGTGCTCATTTAGGCCAATTTTCGGTTCTGTATTTTTATTAACTTCGGTTTTCAGGTCGGGTGGGTTAAACGTTGGGTCGGGTCGGTTATTGTGCTTTGCTCACCCCTAGGGAATATATGCTTAAGACACAACTTCTTAATATGCAAATGAAAGGGGACGGAACACCATCTTCGTCGTGCACAAGTGATTACATCTGCTTTTTCCAACATAGGTGAACCGGTAAAATACAAAGATCTGGTTCTACACATGCTTAATGGATTGCGTGATGAATAAAATGGCCTTAAAACAAATGGTTTGGCTCGTCCAACTCCTTTGGCATTCAATGAGCTATTTGGTTTGCTTACAGATCACGACTACATGTTATAAAACCCCCCACAATCTATAATGCTACAACTTTTGTTGCCTCCATCACTCCTACTCAATCTCTTAGTAGTTCTTGAATCTCCAACAAATGGCTTCTCAATATGATTATCAACTGATTCCAAATGTCAATGTTGTAGCTCCACCTCCACAAGCCTTCTACAATGCTTGAACCACCCATAAAAAATGGTGGCTACACTAGATGTGGACGAGGATCTTACCGTGGTAGCAACAACAACTTCAACATCAACAAAGGTCGTGGTCGCAATCAATTTTCTTGGGCCTCTACATAGACCACTATCTATGGTTCTTGAAATAGATGTGGAATTTGACATCTCCCTTTAGTCTGTCCTCACCATGATCTGTCTATTTTCCACAACGTCCAAATGCCAACTATTCAGATGTGCAGTCTCAAGCAAGTTCCTCTAGATACAACATGTGGCACCCTGAAACCTGAGCCACCGATCATGTCACACCGAGTCTAGACCATTCTGAGGCAAACCATGGTAATTATTTCCTTCACGTTGGTAATGGTAATAGTCTTCCTATTCTTCATATTGATTCATCAAAAATTCATTCCGCAAACAAATCATTTAACATATCTAATATTCTTCATGTTCCTAAATTAAAAAAACAACTTCTGTCTGTCCAAAAATTATGTTTAGGCAACAATGTTTTCTTTAAATTTCAATCTTCCTTTTTTGTTGTGAAGGACAAGTTTACACACTCTACCCTCCTTGCGAGCCCTAGTGAAAATGGTCTCTACACTCTTCGTCTTTCACTTATCCAATCTATCAAAGTATAAATAACCACACATTCTTTGCTACCTACAAATCTTTTGATGTCTGGCATCGAAGGCTTGGTCATCCACTTAAGAGTTTTTTCAATTTTATTCTTTCTCTAGTTCTATTTCATGTACCACTTATCCTTTGGGAAAGTCGACAAAAATGCAATTACTAGTTTCTAATTTTTGCAATGCACATTTTTATTGATCTTTTATATCATAATGTTTGTGTCCTACGCCTGTTTATTTTCCTTACGCTTTGTGTTGATCATTTCTCACATTACAGGTGTATCTTTCGGTTGATAAACAACTAATGTTTACAATACGTTTACCAACTATGTTCACATGATTGAATGTCAATTTAACACAAATATCAAACAAGTTCAAACTGACTGCCTAGGCGGTGAATTCCGTCCCTTGGCAAGTTTCTTTTGGTCTCTAGGTATAATCCATTATTTATCCTATTCGTACACAAGCAAACAAATTGGCTTCGTTGAGTGTGGACATCGCTACATTGTTGAGACTAGTCTCATTCTTCTATCCCAATCCTTTGTTCCAAAATGATTTTAGCATTTTGCTTTTGACACAACTGTCTGTCTTATCAATCGAATGCATATCGAACATCTTCCAACAAATCTCTATTCGAACATCTCTTCCATCGCCACCTTGATTACTCACTCCTTCGAGTATTCGGTTATCAATGCTTTCCTCACCTTTGACCCTACATTAATCCTTAAAGAAAAACACTTCCAGTCCACACCTTGTATATTCCTTGGCTACAGTCCACAACATTATGGGTATAGGTGTCTCGATCAAACAAATGATCACGACTATATTGCTTGACATGTTTGATTTCTTGAACACAATTTCCCATTTTAATACACAACCACATCTATCCCATTCATCCTTCTCAAAATTCCAATCCTTACACATCCTTTTCCAACTCTATATTTCCACTTGATACTCCAACTGAACCAAAGACACCTCCAACATCCATATCAACCCTTACTCCCTCGTTATCCCCTACAACTACCTCGTCCCCTTCTTTTTCCAACAATTCTTCATCTACAACCCCTCCTTATACTTCTCCTCCTCCTTGCCAACGTCCTCCCAATCTTTGGTCTAATCCAAAACCCTAGGGTCCCTTATAGCCCATCCGCCAACACTGCTTCTCCTTCCACATCTCTCAACATTGAACCCACTTCCTTTACTATGTCCAACCAACATCTAGAGTGGTGTCAAGCCATGGCCAAGAAATTTAAAGAACTAGTCAAAAATGATACATGGACTTTGGTTTAGCCTATCTCTAATACTAATATAATTAAGTGTTAGGTGGGTATACAAGAGTAAAAGGTATCAGCATGGTAGTATTACAAGATACAAAGCCTACCTTGTTGTTAAAGGCTTTCGTTAAAAACCAAGCATTAACTTCAATGAAACATTTAGTCTAGTTATAAGGCAGTTGCATATTCGACATCTTGATGTTTAGAATGCCTTCTTTCATGGCAATCTTAATGAAACTGTCTACATTTGACAACCACGAGGTTTTGCTAATCTTAAATATCTAGATCATATATGCCTCTTGCATAAAGCACTCTATGGTCTTAAACAAGCACCACACACATGGTTTCATCGCCTATTGGTGGCTCTCCACAAACTTGGCTTTTAGGGATTCGAAAAGAATGCCTCATTGTTCACTTACAAATGGAGCAAAATAATTCTCTATATTCTGGTCTATGTGGATGATATCATCGTTACTCGCAACGGCAAAACCACTATCAATCGTATTATACACGCTTAGTCAAACCTTTGTTGTCAAGGACTTTGGCAGCCTTGACTATTTTCTCAGAGTTAAACTGGTTCCCTAAGGAAAGAATATTCTTTTGTCATAAAAGAAAAACATCTCGGACATTCTACAACGTAATGAATTCACTTACTACAAACTGGTACCATCTCCAATGAGCTCATCACAATAATTAGCTCTTGATGGTAATCCACTACCATTTGATCCAATCAAATACCGTCAGCAGTTGGAGCACTTCAATATGTCACTCTATCTCATTCTGACATCACTTTTACAGTTAACAAAGTTTGCAAATACATGCATGCTTCTAGTGAGAACAACTGATTGACTGCCAAATGCATTCTTCGATATCTCAAGGGCACATTGGATCATGGCTTACTCATTCCCCATGACTCCAATTTCATCTGTAAGCCTTTACTGATATTCACTGGCAGGGCTTCCCACTATGGGCCCTCTCGTATACTAAGTGGGATAATTGTCTAGATGACCGTTGATCCATGGGTGGATTCGCCATATACATGGGTCTAATCTCATCTCTTGGATAGCAGGAAAATAGAATATGGTTTCTTAGTCATCTACAGAGTTGAATACAAAGCTCTAGCTAACATAGTAGCTGAACTGACTTAGCTAGAAGCCCTGTTGAAAGCACTTGGAATAGACCCAACTTTGGCTCCAACCCTCTAGGGTGATAATCTTGGCGCTACATATCTATCTGTGATTCCTCTCTTCCATGCCAAAACAACACATATTGAAGTTTAACTTTCATTTCATTCTAGAAAGATTTCCCAAGGAAAACTCAAGGTTAAATTCTTATCTACAGAAGATTAGATTGCGAACGCCTCTACCTACTCATAGATTTACGATCCAAGCTACAGGTCATTCCCGACCTTAGCTTGCGGTAAATATTAGACAACAAAGTATGTATATTATGGATAGTTAGAGATTAATTATGTAGACATTTGAGATAGTATTGTGTAAATGGTGGAGTTTATAAATACACTTACATTTGTAATCTCATTATACACAACATTTTAATACAAATCACAATTACATACACTTGACAATATTTTACCACACAACATAATTTTATATTTATCTTTCACATAACACTTAAACCTTGAATCTCATAAAGGGGTTTGTTTTTCTATTACTCTCATATTGGTGTAGATTTACTTTTGGCTTTGAGTTTATATAAATTTCTTTTCCCTTATCATATTTTACAATACATCTTTATTATTATTATTATTATTATTATTATTATTATTATTATTATTATTATTATTATTATTATTATTATTATTAACTGATTTAATAGAAAATGCATAGCGGAAATACAAAATGTAAAACTTTTCGCTTGCTAAACGTTCTATGATGCACGGAGACCGATTAAATCACCATTCATGAACATTACATTCTTCATTTGTTCATCATTGTATTTAATATAACGCGTGTTTATAAAGCCATGTGTCCATACTCCCGTATAGTCTGCGTTCTGACTCGATCTTCAGCCGCTTTGCATTCCATAGATGACTCGTGTAACCTGCAATCACCATACATCCATATCATAAGATAAGTTATGACAACATAGGTAAATTAAACTTATATAACTTAAACAACCACCTTAGATTCTTGCTACACATACTAATCCATCCAGTTATATTCCTGAATTCGATCTTTAGATCCTAGTGTGGAACCTTCGAGAGTCCCACATTAATATACTTGCACTTCCATTCCTATTCTTAACGATAAAGTGATTAGCGTCGTTAGCTTGAATTTGTATAATTATATCCAATGCACTCACATATACATGTTCCATTCATCTGCACACATATATATTGAATCTGAATACGTGCATGCATACCATTCTAAGCACACGCATACACACAAATTTCCATACATGAAAGTCCTGGCCACATACTTTCATATAATCCCTGTACATACATACACACATACAAATCCCATCTACTTACGCACAATTACATGCCATACGTACATACTTACAAACTCTATCTACTTATGTTCATGTAATTACTATCCATGCATACATAATACAAGTCCCATCCATTCGTGTGTGTTTTACACCCTAACGCATTCATAGGTACAAGACCTAACCACACACTTACATATAAATTTCTATCCATACTAATACTATATACAAATTCCAATCATCCACGTGTATTTACATCCTAACACATTCATACATGCAAGTCCTAGCCACATACATACATATAATCCCATATATACATACATACATACATGCATACATACACACACATATACATATAAATGACTCGTTTGATTATCCCTAACGAGTCAGCTAGCTAGTTAAGTCAAAACCCTAACGAGTCAGCTGGCTCTTTAGGTCAGGTCAAAACCATGACTCGTTTGAATATCCCTACAAGTCAGTTGGCTCTTTAAGTCAAAACCTTGACTTGTTGACCAATCATATGAACTACCACAATGTTGGTCGATGTCGTTTGGCCCTTGACTTCGCGTTTTTCTCGACATTTGGATTCAAGTATAGTTATACCACACTTATCCGCTACTATATTTTATACCTTGATTCCATTATTATGTGCTCATCCTTCCATGATTCCCATACATCTTGCATATATGTATATATACATTCATTAACATACATGGAGTTAAAGTCAGGAATCACTTACCTTGAACCCGCCATGTTCGAGCTAGCTTCCTTACCTCCTCTTGAGCCATTAGCCTTCCAAACTTAAGCCCATATTGACATGGTCCTTATCCTTTCATGTCTTCACAGTCACATCATGGTTAGCATGCACGCTCATTCATACTAGCATTCATTTCCAACTCGTATGCTACATTAACATTCATTAGTCAATCATTAACATACATAAGACATGAATAATAATCCCATTGTTTGCAGTTCAACTTACCATCATATATACCACATAATAATCTTATGATGTATCATATGATTTCCAAATCTTATAGTTATGTTAGGAAGCCTAACCATGCTATTCCCACATTCGTTGACTTTTTAGAAAGTCAACTATCAAGCATACTAACTTCCTATTTAGAAATAATGTTCCTCTTGACATGCTATAACATAACCACTACACTATATGCATTCATACTCTTGTTATTGGTCACAAAAAACCATATGATTACTTAGGTACATATATACACATATATAATCAATTCCACACATACTAGTATTTTCCATGATTTTACAATTGACAACATCATGCAAGGTAGGCAATACATCATAACTTATACCTTAATACTTGCTAGGAATTTCATATGTTCCACAAGTAGCACAACCCACTTCCTTAATCTCAATTAAGTAATCAATCAAATACATAGTGTGCACTATACCATTCAAGCATAGTGTACATATCATACGATTAAACTAAATTCCTACATGCATTCCATTTAAAACAGATTCATCATGTTAGTTTACTATCAATTACATCATTATCGCATTAGACACATATTTATCCATTACTTGCATATAATTTCAAATACTAACCTATATTAGGCATTTCATGGAACACTTGGCGTGCGGACACCAATTCAGCCCTCTATGCACAAGCTCTCCTTCTATAATCTTACTAGTTCATACTTCCATTCATCATATTTAACCAACAATCACGTTACTTCCATACCATACTCAATCCATGTAACAAGAATCAATCTAATACAACTTAATACTTCAAGATTTGAAGGAGAATCGGACATGGGTTGTACACCCATGTCGTCACCCTTATCCCTACATGTGGGTATCATCTCAAAATATCTAATACTTGAAATCATTCATAAACCAACTTCTATTTGGCGATTCTAACACACATTTATGCTTATTAACATATAAAATCAAAGATTTATCATACACGTATTACTTGCAAAGTCCCCAAATGAAAATCTAACCTACCACATGGATCAAGGTGTTCAAAGAGTACAATTACATCATAGGTATATATAAGATTAGATTAAGATTAACTACTTGATAACAAGAAACAAATATGAGCCTAAATGAAGTCTAATGAACCCAACCTTTTACTTTTGTTCTCCTTGTGAAATCACGCATTGTAAACCCAACACTTAGGTACGTGCTCTTTACAATAATGTATAATATTTATGATTTTAATTAAATAATTGTTTAGTTGTATAGCGTCTTGATACATTCTGTCTCATTGTTATCATACCTATACTTCACAATAATATATTTACTAAAGTTATTATTATTATAGACATGTCGATATCATGTATTTGTTAGAAATATTATCGTTATTTTCTTCTTCATTATTCACTTCATAATCATATAATTTGAGCATGTAAAAATAATCACATTATTTAAGAACTTGAAGTATGATTTCAAATACTAAATGTGATATCTTACATTTTAACAAGGTTTGAATTCACTTTATTAAATATGATCTAATATGTATTTTAAGTTTTTTTTGAATGATAATTTTCTTTTATTCTCCGCTGCTGTCTGTGATACTTGAACCCAAGACATCCCACTCCTAAGGTGTTTAAAAGCTTTGTGTTTGTCAATAGACCACCACCCCATTGGTAATATGCATTTTAACTTAATTTGATGATTTCACATAAAGATATTTAAATAGCTACGCTTACCTGAAGCTAAATTGACAAATAAAAGTTTGGTTTAACTTCAACAAGAATTATCCAACTTTAACATGGAAATTCCAAATTTGATGGCCCACATATACCCGAAGTATGTATGCACACACTTCACTTCATGTAAATACATACTAAAAGTTAGCTTACAATACTAATTTCTGGAAAGAATAAAAGTAAATTAATCTTGATCGAATTTGAATTCTACTACATCGTATGACAAGTAAAATATAAACTTTGTTATGATTGTAGACTAATTTGATATGCACTTATTAGAACCCTATACCAATTACATTTACACTTCCATTTGAACAGGTTCAATTCCAGCTGAGATAGGCAACCTGAGAAGGTTGGAGATATTATCCATTCAAGGAGGGAATATGGAAGGACATGTTCCCCATGTCATATTCAACATGTCTTCTGTCAAGGTGATCAATTTCGATGGAAACAGATTGTCTGGGGTGCTATTCCCAAATATTGACATAAGTCCTCATAGTCTTGAAGTATTATACCTTTCCAACAATCAGTTTACCGGCCAACTTCCGCCTGGCATCTGGAAACTTAAAAAGATTCAAAGGCTTGAGGCATCATTTAATAGCTTTATAGGAACCATTCCTTCAGAGGTCGTGAATCTAACAAAACTGACACATCTCTATCTTGGACATAATAGACTCACAGGTATGTTTTATAAATAGTGACATCATTTAATCTAGAATCTATATTAACTAAAAGATGCATATGCCTTTATTGATTTGGAGAATAGCGCGCAATGAAGTAGTATTATATGATTGTTGTGTCATCTAAGTGATGGATTTAGAACACGTCCATTCTCATTGATTTCCCTCATATACATATATATATATTATATATGGGAAGTTTCATTTGATAAGAAATTTATTGTGACAAGAAACAGAAGAAAAGGCATAATTGTAAAACATTAAATAGTTTATAACCTCTCTCATTTATTATGTTATCTCTCATTAATAAAACAAAAACATTTTATCATACACATTTCAAAATTTATCCTACATATATCTTATATTTATCGGAATTTACCCTACACACATGTAAATTTACCTAACACATACTAATTTATCCCACACATGTCGAAAATTGTCTTCACTATAAATTATTTTATCTTGAAAAATATATTAAAAAATTAGTTACAAGTTTAATTAATTAGCTAATTAATGACAATTATAGATTTACATATATATGCCCTTTTTATAATCTTAAATACACACGTTACATGAAGTAAATAAAGAATTTCTATTGGTTTAAAAGTTATTCTTTTTATTTCTATAAAAAAAATTCTCATTTAAACTCTCCACATATATATATATATATATATATATAAACAAGTTCTCCTATTTGGAGATTGCATATACATCAATATTAAAATATAGACATCCCCAATATATGAAATCCATTATATCTATTACAACATCCAGTCAAAGTCGGAAGAAGTTGAACACTGGATAGGAATTCTTCAAATAGATATCTGGTAAGATGTCAAAATATGAAAATGAGTTGGAAAGTGAAAAATGCGAACAGTACCACACTGAACCTGTTCTTTTACAAAATTAATGTCCAACTCAATATGTTTAGTGCATTAATAATGAACCTGATTGCCCGAAAAATAAATGGCACTAATTTTTGTCACAGTACACGAGAGTGGCTTTTGATAAAGGGCAATGAAGCTCCAAAAATAGATTATGCAACCAACATGTTTCATCCATCTGATATTCAGCCTCTGCACTGAACCGAGAAATTGTAAACTGTTGTTTAGAGGACCTAGAGATGAGATTTTAACCTAAATACACACAATACCCTGAAGTGGACCGCCTGGTAGTTGGGCAACCTGCCCAATCAACATCAATGTAATCCCGTAAAGAAACATCAGATGCCAACCCGAGAGTAAGGGACACGCCTTGAAGATACATATGATATGTTTCGATGCATTCCAATGAGCAATCTAGGGAGAATGTCTATGAATACACACCTGCTAGACGACATGTGCGGGTACCTAGTGAAGGTTGGATACTGCAATGCTTAGCTCCTATATAGAGTCAGGTTTAGAATCTACCGGAGTGGCCAGCGGCTTGTAGGACTGCGCCAAAAAGATAGAAAACAAGATAGGTCAATATAATAATTTGGGTCTTTCTTATGAATAAACCGTATCAATTGGCAACGACGCCAAAAACTTGATGTCATGTGAATTAGCTGTATTAGTTTTTGTAATATTGAGCATACTAAAGTGTGTTAATTTAATTTAATAACTTGAAAACACGACTAGCTTGAAATTTGTAAAAGAAATGATGTTTATATAGACAAAATATACGTAACGGGCAGAGAACCCATCTTATATAGTTAGATAAGAACCAAGTATCGTTCAACTATACGCTTCCACTACTCAACCGTTTTTATTATATTGACCATACTTATTTGTAGTTAGTTTAGTAGACTAAAATAGTAATATAGGACTTTTTGATAAGTCTTTATTAATTAATATAGGGTATTTTATTAAATGAGGAAAATGGTTAAGTCTTCTGTTTTATCTTTTATGAAAACTGGAAGTGGCTCATGTTAAGGTTACCAGCACTCTCTCAATCTTGCTACAACATATCGACAGTCTGGTCTAGAAATATGTTAATAATGAACCATCCTAGCCTCACGATTATTAAACGATATATCACAACAAGATTGGTTTAAGGCCATCTTGGTTTTATTAATCTTTATAACTTAATAAATTAGTTCGTGTTAATTCAAGCTCACAATTGGGATCAAGTTTAGGGATCTTTAATTAATTACTAGAGCGATTGGGCATCAAATTTATTAAGTCACTGAATAAGCAAAATAGGTTCCTTTTTATCGGTATCTTCTATTTTACCGAATTACATACCCTATCCCCCATTAATTTAGCTTCTTAACTTTTATCCCCCCCTCCCAAATCGGATTTGGTGCATTACCAGAAGCCTACCCTAATGATCTCGATGTAATATCAGAAGCTTTTTATTACCCCAAGATGTTTGTCACCCGAACCTGGTTTAATTACACCAGATCTGATTAAGGGTGTCGGAAGCCGTATGTATACCTTAGTCAAGTTAAGTTAAGTTAAAATTAATATGGTTAAATTAAGTGGTTAATTTAGTTTCAAAGGCGTCATTTAATTCTGTCGCAAAAGATAATAAACAAAAAATTAGTAAAAGATAAACATATTAAATAAGATAAAATACTATAACCATGGGCGAAGCTTTTAAGGGGCGGGAGGGGGCGGCCGACCCTCCAAACTTTTTGCTCAGCAGTTAAGAGTATGTAGTTTTCATATAGAAATTTTTGGGCATATACGTTTTGACCCCCTGTTTTATAGAAATTTTTAGGTATCATGACTTCCGCCCCTCGGTCAAAAATCTCAAGCTACGCCATTGACTATAACTAAGCAACACACTTTAAGAGCACAAGTTGAGATTTAGGATTTTGTAGGATAATGGCAGACACACTTTAAGAACACAAGTTGAGACACTATAAGACCGTTTTTGGATCTTCTAATCAAAACCAAACAATGTGACTTCGATACACCGATTTGTAGAAAACATTTTTGTGTTGAAATATGGTATTGTTGTTCATACAACCTTTGATGGTTTTGATTGATATGCCTAGCGAGCTACCAAACTGCTCTATCCCGCGTCGAAGAGAATAACTGAAAACTAATATAAATATATCTTCGCTTAACAGAAAGAGAATAATGTTCATTTGATCTTGATCCTTGTGGATCGAACAAGGGCCTAGACTAGATATCCAGAGCTCCCCTAATAATATCCATAAATGACTTGTTTTTTTGTAAGAAATGAATACTACAGTATGTAAATTCAGGTGTATGGTACACACCGGTATTCCAGTGCATAGTGCATCTTCGGTAAATTATCTTGATATCTTGATTAACTGTGCTTTGATAGCATTATGTAGGGGTTTGAACTTTGAATTGACTTTATAGAAAATGGATAAATTGATAGAACTTAGAGACTTTGTACAGAAATTGATCAAAAGATAGATTTCTTGTAAAAAACAATGCATTATTATAAATTACCACACATAATTGGTTTTTAATACATGCAATGCTACACATAGTTGTGTTTCTAGTAACTATACACATAATTGGCTTTTAATACAGGCAGTAAATTATATATACTACATGTACAGTTGTATTTCTAGTATGCATGCGTTTTGTTTTCTTTTGAATATACACACTAAACCTATATGTTAACTCTTTGATTTTTAGTAGGTTTGGTTTTTTTTTTCTGTTAACTTTCATTCATTTAACTTTTTCATAAAAAAATTACGTCATTGTTTTTATTTTTTTTCTCAATATTCTAATATAATTTTTATTGAATACAAAGTTGTATTACAAATAAATCATGTTTTTTTTGGTTTTGTAAACTACATCGAGTACGTTAACGTAACAAACAAATACCGAACGAACAACATCAATTGGTACTGGCATTACCGGATCGATGTCGGTATTCGTTTTTGTGGTTTTTTGATAATATAAAACACGTGTTGATATCATATTGAGCATAATACGACTTTATTTTTCACCCGAGTTTCTCGGTACTGAAATGAACCAAACCGATATCAACATAACACCGGTATTTGTACTATAGAAATCAATATTGGTATACGTCTTTATGGCTTTCAATCAATACAAAACACATGACGATATCCGTTTGAACGTATCATGACTTTGTTTTTTTGTTATTATCTTTTAGTTACATAAGACACTATATGTGTAATTAAATAAGTATACATTTCCCATGCGGCATCGCACATCACAAGGGTGGAACCTACGAGCATTCACATTTGATCTATATAGTTATCTGAGTATGTCCTCTATATTATATAAAGTGGTTATAAGTGGTTGTAAATGGATTAGAGAGAAAATGTTATTATTTATCAATAAATTTAGAGCACTCTTCACTCTATATAATTTTCTAATGTTTTTAAAGTGATTGTGAGTAGAGAAAATAAAAAAATGTAATGATAAAAGTATAAAAGTTACTATTTATTGAAAAAAAAGAGAAAAGATAGTGATTTTTAGTATAATTATAGATATGGAGTAGAGAATCAATTGTGAGAGCTTTCATATCGTATCCACCATCTTCATCTTTATAATTACACTACAAAATAACTACTTTTATCTCTCATTTTCAATTAAATAATATATTTTAATACCTTTATCATTATTATTTCTCTCTTCTCTACTCACAACTACTTTCTAATATTTATACGGTCAATAGGGTTTTTTCATATTTAGGTAAAATTTTCTCTTTTCTCCACTCACAATCTCTCATAACTACTATCTATAACATGGGGACCCTCTCACAGAATTTGATAGACGGGATATGAATGCTCTGAATGCTTCTAAACCAGTACATCTAAGCAGCACACTTATTAAAAAACAGTCAACAAATAACTAATCCTTAATAGGGATGTGCTCTGTACCGGTATTGGTGCCGAAAGTTGAAAGTATCGGTATCGAAATTCGTCAAAAAATGAATATCGATTTGGTACAAAAAATAATTTGATACGTGAAATTTGGTACTGGTACCCGATAACAAATGTTCATCCCTAATCCTAACTTCCCTAACAATTCGATAATTACATAAACTATCTATTACTATATATAATGGATATAAGAGAGATTGTTGAAAATTTAAGGGTTTACAAGAAATTATGCCCAAGGTACAACCCTTGTATGCATATCCAAAAGAAGGAAGAGTTCTGCAACCTTTAAAGCTTAATGCTGCCGGGACTTTAAGAAAATCAAAACAACAAATAATAGACTTTTGTAAACTATCATATAAATAAAAAAAACTAACAGAGCTATTCTTCGATCAGTATATCATCCCAAGATAATTGATAAACAAATAGAATGTTTTTTTTTAAATGTAACGAGTCCTAATTTTCAGCAAAACATGTTTAAATTTGTGCTTTGTAACCTCAGTAAGCAACATACGAAAGACTACATGGAAAACATCCTTTATTGAGATCTGTATTTGCAAGGCTTATGGCATAGATAAAACAATGCCATGTTACGAATAAGAAAACTAACAGAAAATGAGTACTGCATTGTAAATTATAGCCGCCGCATCACGCGGGTTTCCTACTAGTTACATATAATAAATAGTAAGTCTAAAGTGTTTGTTCAATCTAACATCTTTTAATATAATATACTAATATTATTATTTAACTTTGTGGCAGGAGTTATTCCTGATGAGATCAGCCATCTTCATCACCTCGAGGAATTGAGTTTAGTAAACAACAGCATTGGTGGAAGCATTCGATTCAACATCTCAACACTGAAGAAGTTGGACTTATCTTTGAATATGTTTTCAGGTGAACTCCCTGCTGACATAGGTTACTGGCTTCCGAATCTTCAAGAGCTATACTTGAGCGATAATACATTCCGAGGCACTGTGCCAAGCTCAATTGTCAATGCTTCCAGATTGGGAGTGATTGTATTATCTATGAACGCATTTACCGGTTCCATACCAATTACAATTGGTAGGTTGGACTACTGGAACGACTATTTTTTGCAAAATATTATTTCACTTATGAGGGCTCAGAGTTAAATTTTTTTACATCACTAACAAATTGCCGAAAGTTGCGAACATTGGTCTTTGCATATAATCCCTTGAAGGCCTTTCTTCCAGCTTCTATTGGTAATCTATCTACATCCCTCCAAGTATTTGAAGCACATGGATGTGGAATCAAAGGCATTATTCCTAGTAGAATTGGCAACTTGACTAATTTGCAAAGGTTATCTTTGGGCGTGAATGAACTAAATGGAAGCATTCCAACAACACTAGGGAAACTGCAAATTATTCAGCAGTTGTATCTTGAAAATAACAGATTAGAAGGAGGGATTCCACAAGAATTATGTCTCTTGAAGAACTTAGGGGAGTTATATTTGAGCAAAAACCAGCTCTCAGGAATTATACCATCATGCTTGGGAGATACCAGTTCACTTACGTGGTTATTCTTGGATTCAAATACATTAGCATCCTTGATACCGCTGACTCTGTGGAGCCATAAGTCACTTCTAGTCTTAAACTTGTCCTCAAACAACATAACCGGAAATTTACCATCAAGTATTGGAAGCTCTGTTTCACCTCTTGCTGGATTAGACTTATCTATTAATAGATTGTCGGGCAGCATTCCAAGTAGCATGGGTGGCTACCAAATGCTGAACAATCTCTCATTGGCTCACAACAACCTGCAAGGTTCAATTCCAGAGTCACTTGGGAAGTTAATAAGTCCAGAAATTTTGGACTTATCTCTAAACAATCTATCTGGCGTGATCCCCAGATCCTTAGAGACACTCAGGTATTTAGAATACTTAAATCTTTCGTATAATAGGTTACAAGGAGAAATCCCGAGTAGAGGATGCTTTAATAAATTCACAACTTCATCATTTAGTCATAACAAAGACCTATGTGGTGCACCAAAACTAGAAGTCTTGTCATGCAGAAACAAACAAAGAGAATCAAGACATATGTCTTCTCTAAAGTATATATCACCTATCATTGCAACAATAAGTGGATTAGTTGTAGCCATATGTTTACTGAGAAGACACAGAAGACTAAGAAAATAAAACAGAACAAATGTGGAGCCGCCATCAGTTCTTGAGTGGACAAGAGTATCATATTATAAACTAGTAAGAGCCACAGAATCATTTGATGAAAGCAACTTGATTGGGAATGGGGCTTACGGCTCCGTATTTAAAGGAAAGCTCTCAGATGGGGTAAATGTAGCAGTAAAGGTTTTTAATTTGCTCTCTGAAGGTGCAGTAAAAAGTTTCAATGTTGAATGTGAAGTACTACGCAATACTCGTCATAGAAATCTCGTTAGAATCATTAGCAGTTGCACTAACATGGATTTTAGATGCTTAGTTATGGAATACATACCGAATGGGAGCCTTGAGCAGCAGTTGTACTCACACAACAATCATTTGAGTCTTATACAACGACTGCAAATATTGATAGATGTTGTCTCAGCCATTGAATACCTACATCATGGTCAACCAACGCCTATTATTCATTGTGATTTAAACCAAGCAACGTCCTCCTCCATAAAGATATGCAAGCACGTGTTTGTGATTTTGGGATTTCCAAAATATTTGGTGGAGAGGAATTTAGGCTAAGAACTGCAACTTTAGGAACGATAGGGTACATGGCACCAGGTGTGACTCTTTCATTTCCTTGCTAGTTCCTTTTGATTTCTTATAGTACAACAAATGGAACAATTCCACCCACTTTTTGGCATATGTAGAATCGTGAAGTACACAATTTATTTTTCACAAAGAAATGTGTACGACAAGTTATCCACTCTTGAGAATGTGGAGTGATTGGTTTACATTTAACACTTATGAAAGTGGATAAATTGGTTAATGTTCATATATAGTTTCAAAATGTGAAGAAACTGAATGAATCTTGAACGAATTTATGATCTTCACAATTCTTTGGCATAAGCTCTTCTCTAGTATCTACTTTTTAATTGCGGATCTTTTTTCCAGTTGTTTTTGAATATTATCTCTATACATCTTTAACATTGAACTTTTTTTCTTTTATGCACTTATAAGGAAGCTTATATTCCTTGAATTATGATTTTGTAAATTCCCATGAAAATCTAAGAACTAAAGTGAAAAAGACATATTTACTATAGTGTTATATAAATTCTTTTCGCAATTGTTTTTCATAAATATTCCAAAAGAATCAGCCTTTTGAAGTGCATACTTCCCAAGCAAGATTGTATACTTCATAGCTAGGCTTGGAGTGAAATGTCCACAAGCAGTAATCATGAAAAGTTTTCTTAAAATGAAACAGTGATATTTGGTATATGTAAATGAATTAACAACTTTTAATATGCTATTATGCCATGTATAGAATATGGGATGGAAGGAATAGTGTCACCAGGAACCGAGGTCTATAGTTTCGGCATTCTGTTGTTGGAAACGTTCACCAGGAAGAAGCCCACAGAAGAAATGTTTAGTGGTGAGGTAAGTTTGCGTAGCTGGGTTTTTGAAGCAACACAACATTCAGTTTTTGAAGTTGTTGATGAAGATTTGATCAACGAGCATTTATATACTAAGCAAGAATCGTTGGCATCTATTTTCAATCTAGCAATGGATTGCACCTTTGAATCATCTTCTTTGAGGATAAACATGAAAGAAACTGTGATTAGGCTTTGCAAAATCCAGAAGAATTTCCTAACAAATAATTAGTTATCTTCTAGGCTTCTAGCTATGAACTTTTATCAACTTTCAAAGTGTTTTGTACTTGGAACATTTCCTGAAATACAGTGTACCATTATCTAATGTTGTTTTTCATATGTAATTTGACAAACTTACATTTCTTGTCATTGTGCATTCGAGGGAAATACATCACAAATATGTTGGAAGTTGCCACCTTTTTTTGGATCATAGATTTTCATAGGACTTTGATCACTTTTCTAGTTTTCTAGTAGTGGTGTTATATTGAAATGCTATTTGAGGATACCAAGATAGCCTACTGCCAAATTTTGATGTTATATGATGATTTTTCAACAAAGTGAGAACTGAAATTAATAGATATTATAGTGAATGAAACCTGAGCATTGCAGCATGGGTGTTAGAATTTCTAATGCTCGATTTGGAAATTTGTACATCAGTATTAACCCCGCAAAAGTCAAAACACCGTTAAAAATAAACATGTCGCAACGGTAGATCCGGAAGTTTATAAACATCATATATTAAAAGTTGTAACATGAAAACAAAAGCAATACAAAATGACCGTGACGAAATAGTTGTAACGATCGGTTCCAACGACTTATACATTAGTATTCACCCATGAGGAAAAAAATTCAAGCCAAAATAGCTTGTACGATGTCCTGACGATTTATACTTTACTTAACGATCCACAAACAAATAAGGACTCATGCTAGGATGTTATCTAAACAATTTACTGATATAATTATCCTAGAATTGTATAGCATCAATTCTTATTAATGATTAGAAAACCTAATTATTACAGACTGCTAAATGCAAGTTTATAAAAGAAAAGTTGTTTCTTCAAAACCCTAACAAATCGTACATACAAATTCAAGAGATTGAACGATGAAAAGCAAGTTATGTTCAATACACATAAAACCACGTTATATACAAATTGCTAACACAAACTTACATAAGTTGATTGATTACAGATGAATCCATGTTCCCAATTCATAATAGTAAAGAAAATAGATAAGACTATGTGTATGGTCCCTTTTCTCTACCTTCACCTCCACATCATCACTTTCTTCTTCCCCTTCCTCTTTCCCATCAACAAAAAATGGTTTCTCCATTCATCCTTATCCAATAATATTAAGAGAGAGAGAAGCATATTGGAGCAGACGGGGTGAGTCCCCGAGCTCACCGAAATCTCAGGAGGGGGGGGGGGGGGGATTGTTCCCCGACAAGGAAGAGCTCCACATCAGCTTCCCGAGCTATCTCCCGATACCACACCCTTAGGTCTAAGTCAAATTCCTTTAATAATACATGAGTAAAATTACCCATTTTGTTCTTCTTAGATTCCAGTGTTAAATAAATCCTCAACAAAACCATGAACCTATTTGCCTTTTCTTTCCTCATTGCCACGTCAGCCTCTTAAAACCGTGCCCTTTTGATCAATGCTTTAAAAACAAATTTAAACCGACCAGTTGAACTGGTTAAACCGGACATTGGAAACTTGGCCGACACGAATCATACTAGTAAATTGAAGGAATGACAAAGAAATTATACCGCCAGTAAATTGGGTTATACTGGTTTAAACCAGTATACCGGTATCAGGGCAAAGGTTAAAATTTGGACTTTTACTCTTTTATGTGTCAAAACAGGTGACGATTTACCTTGTTAGTAAAACCTAGCGCCCAAAAAGGCACCAATAGTGAATTTTTGGATTATTTTTTTATTATAGAATGATATAGTTTTTGATTATTTTTTGAGTTGAAGTTGTATATTATGGATTTATATGGTTAATCAGTCAACTTGGTTGAAGTACCCCTGGTACAATGCGATTCAACAGGTTGAATTATTTCTGAACTTAACCCGATATGATTTAAAAACCAGTTTCTAAAACATTGCTTCTAACTGCCGTACTCCAATAGGGCTTTTAATTCTTTCGTGCTTCAACCACGGCCCAAGATCCCAACCCACAGTAACTATCGGCCTAGGTTTCAATTTTCCAAAAGTGTCTAGCCCAATATTTCTATCCAGCCCAATTAGTTTTAGTGCACCAAAAATAAATATGAAGCCACATGCAACAAGAGCTGCACAAATTGGGTTTTTTAATACCCGGATTCAGATTTATGATCAGATATTGGTATATTTGGGCATTGAACTGGATTTGGGTATGATCGGTCAATAGTTTCAACCGATGAGGTTTCTCCATGTGCATCTCTTTATTTAATTTTTATATATTATATTAATTTAAGAGTAGACCAATTTGATTTTTTTTTTCAGATAGCTTATGCTCCGTAATCTTTTTAATAAAAACCAAATACACAGTCATGATCTGATAAGTGGTTATGACACGTGTTTGAATCAACATTTAGTATGACAAGTAATTGTTAAAAATAATAAATATTAAATGTTAAAAGTATTTAATATAATTTATTAAAAAAATTCACTTACCCAACCACTTTTCACATAACGATAACATATGTATAGTAAGTTTGTAAACACTCACTATCTATGTGGCCCGCCTTCTTTCACATTTCACATCGACCATAATACAAAGTCGTATCCTTTGAAACTTCATCGGGTCGTGATCTCCCCTAAGGCGTCGGTCAGAAATAAATTCATTCGGTTCATCTCATAATTCAAAGTCATTATGTTTCTTGTCCTTATCAACAAGCTGTAGTTATATATTCAGTGTCATTTCCAATAATTCAATGCTGGTGGTAGTTGTTACCCTCATAACTCATACCATTTATGGCTTAGTTGAATACATGCAAGTATATATTAAGCACTACATAGGTGACAAAATGAAGCACACAAGACTAACACCTATGGATAATAAGTGTATCTTCATCGTCAATCTTATGATAGTCCTCATGACTCTCCAGTATTATCGTTTTTCTGCTGCCCAACATGGTATCTCTTTGAGAACAGATCAACACGCTCTTGAAGCGATCAAAGCTCAAATCAGTGTCGACCCTTTGGGTGTTTTATCCAAAAACTGGTCTGCAAAAACCTCCATATGTAACTGGGAAGGTGTCACTTGTGGTTCTCAATCTCGAACTCAAAGGGTCGTTGCCTTGGATCTATCTTTCATGGATCTTGTTGGAACAATCTCTCCACACATTGGTAACCTTTCATTCCTCTCATTCCTTGACCTCACCAACAATAGTTTTTATGGCCCAATACCTCCTGAGATCGCGCAGTTGCGCCATATGGAAAAAGTGTACATGGGAGGCAACAATCTTGCTGGAAGTCTACCACTATCGTATTTTAACAACATGCCAAAACTTGAAATATTATATCTGAATAAAAATAATTTCACAGGCAGTCTCTATCCGTATTTTCTTGATAACATGACAAGTCTAGAGAGGCTGCTTTTAAGTCACAATTCATTACATGGAAAGATCCCAGAAGAAATTGGTAATCGATCTTGTTTGCAACATTTCTACGTGGACAATAACCGGTTAACTGGGGTTGTGCCACCAACTCTTTTCAATCTATCTTGTATAAGAAAGATTGAATTATCAGTGAATAGTCTATCCGGAAGTCTGCCAGACGATATGTGCAATGATCAGCTCGGTAAGCTCAGGTTGTTCTTTATATCTCGCAATGAATTCACAGGACCGATTCCGTCAAGCATCAACAAATGTCACCAGCTTCGGTATTTATCCATGTCATTTAATAGATTCAATGGCATCATACCCAGGGGAATTGGAAATTTGACTCTTTTGAAAGAGTTACATCTTGGTGATAATGACTTGCAAGGTATGGTTTATATATAAAGGGAATTGTTAGGTACTAACTTAGTTTCTAAAAATTGTATGGATTATAGTTCTACTATAAATTCTACACTTCTACACCATGGAGAATTAAATAAACTGTGTTACATCTATATTTATACATATATCTATATTACGGTATACAACATCTCTTTGAGATAGAGATATAATTTCACAATCATTTTAATACATTACTTAATACACATGAGATTATTTAATTAACTACGTTAACTATTATCTTATTTATTATTATTATAATACTTTAAGTTAATACTTAAATTTATATTTACTATATACATTTTAATAACTAAATACAATTAAAATTGAGTATATATTTTACTAAATAGGATATATATTTATTATAATAATACTTTAAATTGAGATTTAAATTTACATTTAGTATTTACATTTCTATAACTAAATACTATTTAAATTAAGCATGTATACAATTATTAAATATTAACATAATAATAATAATAATAATAATAATAATAATAATATCCAAATATAATCAGTATTTAAGGCATGTCGGGTTATATTTATGTTCATTGAATATCTCATTAACATCATAAGAGAGACAAAATGGTAAAAGAAAGGTTCTTTATGCATCAAGACTTGTATCAAATTCATTATAAATTTACTTAAGTGTCTTAAAGTTAAGTTAATTACAAGTCAACCCTAAAGATATAATTTAAATAGTATTTAGTTACAAAATATAAATAGTAAATGTAGCTCGTTTGGAAAGCACAAACTAACCCAACCTGTCTTAAACAATGTTTTCACTCAAACCAAAATAACTATTTCTATGTGACATGTCCTGACGCGACACGTTGCCAAACCCGACCAATACTTATTATTAAAAGAAAAATGAAGAAAAGAAACTTATGTTTAAAATATTAAGTTCAGCTAATTGAAAAATATCAAATATTATCTTATAAATAAAAATTATATTTGTATTAAATTATATTATATTTTTATAATTTACAACATTTAAATTTTTATTTAGCATATATTTATAACTAAATACTATTTAAATTAAGTATTAGAGTAAACTGCAATTTACGTCCCTCTCGTATGTTGTTAGAATCAACATGGGACCCTATATCCAAATAACGGAAGGATGAATTTGCCAAGACAAAGCACACCACGAGCGTGCAGGTGTCCACTGTTTTGATTTAGGGTCGCAGGTTGATTCTAACAATATAACAGAGAGACGCAAATTGCAGTTTAGCGTAAGTATTATTATTTCAATCCTTTAGCACATAATAACTAAATATCTAAATAATAATAATAATAATAATACCCAAATAAAATTAGTGTTTAAGACATGTCAGATTAGATTGCGCTATCCACAAGAGCTATGTTTAATATGTATAATTTTATAATTAAATAATATTTAAATTAAGCATTATCATATTTAAATCTTTAAGTAAAATTCTTACATACCAATAATAGTGTCTAAATATAATAAGTGTTTAAAACGGGTCAGGTTAAATTGTGTTCTTTAGAAAAGTGTCAGTGACATCCATCGTACCGTACAAGCAAACTCACTAATTTGCTATAAATTTATACTCATGAGACATAAGCCTTTCACGACAACAATTACCCATGTCCCCCATAAATTAACTCCATGTTTACAATGCACACCACATGTTTTAAGTAGTTCTCAAATTATTTTTCCCTGTATAGCATGATATCAAAATTCATTTAAGTTGAGAACACCTATAAAAACCCAGTGTAATAACTGTTTTATAATATTTTACCATTTCTAATATATATTGTTATGGTTATAATAATATAAAAATTGTATGCACTTGTCACAATATGTTTGAAAATGTAGTCATTTTGTGTTACACATGCGACAATAACAGAGTGTTACACATGTGTAATAAGTGCCTACAAATTTATTTTTATTAGTTCCATAATTTTTTTTAATAACCTTAATAACATATATTAGATATGATAAAAATTTAATAAAAAGGTTGCTTGTTACACTGGGTTTTCATGTATTTTCTCAATTCAAGTGGTTGATATATATATATATATATATATATATATATATATATATATATATTCAACGAAACTCTCTCTCTCTCTCCCCATATATATATATATATATATATATATATATATATATATATATATATATATATATATATGGGAAGATTCTATACAGAACGCTAAATATTGCGAGAACACATAAAACACAATGAATCATCCATTTTTCAATCCTAAAAACCTAAAAGTAAATGAAAATGTTACAAATGTAAGATTTATTGTTTCTCACACTAGAATTCGAAACAAAATATGAAAAATTTTCAGTTTTTGTCTTAGCTACACATATGTAGGTTGTGTGTATGTTAAATTACCTACATTAAAAATATATGGTTATATCATATATATATACATATATATATATATATATATATATATATATATATATAATACATATATTAATGTAAGAAACATAAAATCTAAAATTATGAACTTTAAATTCCTAAATTTAGTGATTTAGCGTTGTTCTTTTTGTTCTCCTAACAATTAGTGTTCTGTAATGATTCTCGTCCTATATATATAGGAAGAAGTTCATTTTAGAAGAAAAAAAATTAAGAAGAAAAAGAACAAAGGATACAAGTGTAAACATTAAATTGTTTTTCTCTCATCTCATTTGTTATTATCTTTGACTAATTAATTAGTCATAAATACTGTCATCTTTCACAATAAAGTTTTTGCCTACGCACATCACAGTTTATCTTACGTGTTTTGAAATTTATCTTACACATATTGAAATTTATCCTACATAGTTCGTAATTCATCTTATACACTTTGTAATTTATCCTACACGTTAAATTATTTTTTTCTTTAAAAAAAATTTTATTCTAAAATAACTTACAAATTAAATGTAGTTAACTATTAAAAAGCAGGACTACCAATTAATGATCTATCTAAGTTTACCAATATACCTTACATTAATATTAAATACAAATATTAAATGAACCCTCTACTATATATATATATATATATATATATATAAGGTGGGGTTTTAGAATGAACACTAGTATATTTGTGAATTGAGTAAAGAAATCTTAACCTTTGGTTTACATCATCAAATTATAAAATACACTAGTGTGTTTTCTATATCAAATCATGGTCATTGATTACACTTATGTATTGATAATCTAGAATTAATTCACTAATATTCACAGTTAAGCAGGTTAATCACTAATAAACCTAACCATATATACATATATAAAAGGTGGGGTATAACTAAAAAGATCATTGTGTCTATTATCTTTATAAGAGTAAGAAAAAATATAGACCCATTAATCAGATTAGTGATGTTAATGAATGAGATTACACTAATGGTATTTTTGTAACATGTGTTATATATTAATTAGGAACTTATATTCACCAAAGGTATAATGGAAATAACACAAACTTTTTCATGTTAACATTTTTTTAATTAAATCATAGAGTGATCTTTAATTTTAATAATTAGAGTATAATATTTTTATAATATATATATATATATATATATATATATATATATATATATATAGTTTTCAATAGTGTATTGTGCTTTATATTTCAAATAGTTTTTATTTGTCCTCGTTTAATAAATTTCTTCTAATTAATACATCATTTAATACAAATGAGATTTTTTATTGAACCATAAATTTTTTGCTACTTGTGACACTTAAACACAAGACCTCACCTTCAAGTATTTTAAAAGATCTTGTCTTGCTACGAAACCACCAACCCCAATAATAAAAATGATATTATTTAATTCACTACATTGACTATTATCTTATTTATAATACTTAAAATTAAAATCTGAATGTACATTATTATTTATATTTTATAACTAAATATTTATTAAATTAAATATTACCTTATTTAAATAATTAAGTAATAATAATAATAACAACAACAATACCCAGATATAATACGTGTTTAAGATAGGTCAAGCTAGATTTCTCTCTCCAAAAGAGTTTCTATGATAGTCAGCGCATCGTGCGGGCCAACTCATTACATGTGCGTGAAGAGAGAGATTCATTGGGGACCATTAAAAATAGAGAACTATTAGTTTTCCATGTGAATAGCTCATTTTTACATATACATATGTAGAAGTCATTTAAATAAAAAAATTTACAAAATAAGGAAATGTTTATTTCTAACTTTTGTTATTAAAATTTCTTCTACATATCTTTTATAAGTAAAAGCTATGAAAAAGTTAGGCAAAGATGATTTTTTTTACATTTAAAATGTATTTATATGAGTTATTACATGTTTTACGTTTGATTCCCCGATTCTAGTTGTAGTGAACAAAAAGGCACATAATTGCACATACTAGAGAATCAGTGAGTTTTATTTATGTTCTCAAAACAGGGAAATAAAGCTAAACCCTAATTAAATCACGTGTTCACGTCCAAATTGTTAAAAGCCAAAAGGGGGAAAAATAGAGATAAATAGCAGTTTCATTACGAAATTCTACAGAATGAAAGTTGAGGAAGTTATGACCAGAGAGGAAACGTGTGCCTTGAATGTAGTCAAGCCTTAAAAATCAGAGGCTGCCTGGAGCCTCAAGCTTCAGCTTATTTTTCTATAGTCAAACCAACCCTATGCACACTTCTATGTATATAATTAAACTAGGTTTACAAGCTAATTTATGGATAATAAATAAACAAATTACACCGATCAAAATTAAAGTTTAATTGCATACATCGAAACAAACAAAACAAACGAACAATATAAACCTTGTTATGCATAGAAAGAAAGTTGATGCACAATTATTAGAAATCGATACTAATTACATTAATATGAATTTTTTACTCTTTGTAACAGGTTCAATGCCAGCTGAGATAGGCAACTTGAAAAGATTACAGATATTATCCATTATTAGGGGGAATTTAAAAGGATATATTCCGCAAGTCATATTCAACATGTCTTCCCTCAAGTTGATCAATTTACATGGAAACAACTTGTTTGGAATTCTGTTCCCGGACATCTACACCAATCTTCACAATCTTGAAGAATTATACCTTTCCGGTAACTTGTTTACCGGCCAACTTCCACCAAGCTTATGGAGACTCAAAAAAATTCGAAAACTTGGGCTATCAGATAATAAATTTATAGGAAGCATTCCTTCTGAGGTCGCTAATCTAACACAACTTACACATCTTTATCTTGGAAGTAACAGACTCACAGGTATGTTTTTTATTAAGCGCATGCATTTAAGCTAGAATTTCTATTAGCTGAAAGATGCATATGACTTTATTCTTTAAAAGAACTAGTAAAAATCCTCCCGCTCGTTGCGCGGGAATCAGTCGGTATTAGTTATGTTCTTGACGTTATTGATACAATATTTACACTCGATATAACAATAAAAAGAGATAACCGAAAAACAAAATCTTAATATGCATACAAAGATGTCAATCGAAATCCCAAAATAAGCCATAACACAACTTGTACTACTTGTTCAGGACTTGTAAAAAATGTTCTTCATGAACACCAAAGACATATGCCCAAGTTGACTAAATGTGATATTATGTAATGAGTCGTATAAAATACGTTCACGTAATTTTCGCTTATTCCATATTTGACTAATTAGGAGTTAAAGTGCATTCATAATTTTTTAAAGTAGATGTAAAAACTAAGCATACTAAAATGACTTATAAATAAACATATTTATGTTTTCTTTATAAATAAAAGAAACGACTGCCACATGGCAAGTACTGAATGGGGCAAGTATTATTCCTTAAGTTTGTTTTTTTAATACATAGATAATAGCTAGTTTTATTTTTCTACCAGCCAACTCATACACCCTCTGATCTTACTTCTAAATCCACACATTTGTCCACTGTGAGACAAACACCTTTCTACACACCTTTGTACTGCTAGACTACAAGCCCTTTGGTGAAGAATATATATTATATGTTAGCACTACAAAACATAAGGATTTGAGATACGGGTATATCCATCAAAACTCTCTCCACAAAAGTGACATCTATCGGTAATATGTCTTTGATAATTCATTGGCAAATATGACATAGGTAAAGAATTGCTAAACAGGACGTAAGTAAAGAATTGCTAACCTGGACGCAGGTAAAGAATTGCTGATGGATGTTACGGCGAGATCACCAAGCGAGAGTATTACTACTATCACCGGAAAGATATATTGGCAGTCTACATGTCAATGTTACCCATGGATTGTTCACCATGGAAATATCCAAGAATAGTTTCCTGTAGAAACTAGAGACGGTGAATAGATTTTCTAAACATTTTTTTGTTAAACACTAGTATTACTTGATTAAACACTTATCAAGAACAAGATTTTCAAGTATTTAAGGGGTTAAGGGAAAGAATGACAAAACCGATTTTAGATGTTGAGAGATGTTAACTAATCCCTCTACGTTACACAATCGTCTCACTAAGCAAATTTAGTGATCACCTTGTAGAGATGGGCATAATCGGTTCCTAACCGGACCCGGTTCCTAACCGGACCCGGTTCCTGAATGTGTGTCAATGGAACCGGTTCTTGTTGTAACCGGGTCCGGTTCCTAACCGAGTTTTAACCATTAAAACTAGAACCGAGTGTACCCGGTTCGGGTCGGGTTGGAACCGGTTCCAATTCCTTAGAAGAACCGGTTCCTAATGTTACAATTAAATGGAAAAGACTGCAAAGACTATTAGAACCTATTCATTCGGTCAATTTAATGAAAAAAGCTGCAAAACTATTAGAAACCGATTGTAAATTCCTTGCTTTCTTGCCTCCTTGCATCCCAATATCAATAACTTACACTTTCAAACTTCCACAATTAAAATGGCGTGCAACGACGAGGTTGTGATGGTTTATATCTTGTAGGTGTAAGTTAACGGTAGAGATGGGCATATCGGGTTTTTTTATCCTACCCGGAACCGGTTCCGGGTAGGAACCGGGTTCCTGGTACGCACCGGGTCCGGGTAGGAACCGGGTACGAACCGATTTTATTTATAAAATGTGGAACCGGGTTGGAACCACCGGGTTTTTTGAACCCAGAACCGGTTCTACTATTAGCCGGGAGGAACCGGAACCGGTTCCAGGTCGGTTCCACCGGGTCGGGTTTGGAACCGGTTATTATGCCCATCTCTATCACCTTGTACAAATGTATCACTCTTTTAAAGCAAATAATCACCTTCTGCGTCTCACTAATCTCAAGTGGTAGTGATCACCACTTTCTCTAATCACTAGCATACTAGAAACTATCAGTTAAGTACTAATTTGATTTCATTAAACATCTAGCACGTCATCTTCTAATTTTTCATCACCATACTTGGAATATACATTAAGTGATGTATCTGGTATATGCATATTTACAAGTAACAACCTAATAACCAAGTACCTAACTTCCGTCGTATCAACACTAGGGACCATTTGTATTTCTTAAATTGTTATGATTAGCACTAAAAACATTATTTTCCCAACAACGACAGGTTAATTTTTTACGGCTTTTATCCTGTCACGTATGAGGTATATTCCTAGCATATTTAACTTGATGACCTAGTTAACAAATGATCATTTCAAGATTAGAAAGAACTACATAAACCCATTTCAGTCACATTTAGTTCTAAGTCCTAAATTCCATCATTAATCCATCAACTCTTCTCTTCTGGAGGATGTGAAAACCAACATACATTCTTGGACACCATAGGTTTCAGTGAGCTTTGTATCTTCTACACACATAAGAAACCAAATATGCACATATGTGAAAAGCTATTCCACACGTCGTCGACACATATCGAATATTGAACTAGCACCCACAAATCCATGCAAACCCATTTTGAGCACTTTTAATTATGAGGCTACCAAATCTAACTAGCCAGTTACTACCATACATGTGAAAAACAAGGAGGTTTGGGTTGAAGAAGAAACCTAAGTATTTATAGGTATCTTCAAACAAAAATTTATTGAAAAAATTTGAGGCCCAGGTAGCATTATCGTCTCTCTCAACAGGGAATAGCGAAGGATAATGTAACATACAATTTGGTAATATGTTGGAAGAGAAGAAGAAGAAGAAGAAGAACATAGAGAAGAAGAGGGTAAACCCAATCAACACATCGATACCTAATTACTACAACTCACCCAACTATATAACCAACTAACTAACCAATAACCCCTACACTATACATCAATTACATTTTGATCCTTCTACTTATTTTGACACGTAATAATACTTTCCCCCTACAAAACTTTTGACCTCAAAAGTAGAAAATGACAAACCAAACCCCTTAATCAAAAGTGTCAAAAACAAAAGAGAAAGCTTGACCACCAAACCCATAGTAGCCATCAATTGTCACCATAACATGATAGAAGACTTTTGTCCTCAAAAGTCCACATATGATAGAAGGCCCCATGAACTGTTCTTTTTCACAGTTAAGCATAAACTTGTTCAATCCTTTCTCCATGTAAGATACTTCCACCTTGTTATTGATAACACCCCTCCATTGTTGCCATTGTTTTTCAGATTCATGTATTCCAAATACTTGCTCTACTAATGGTTTTGCTATCCACATGACTAACTGATCATATGTAGTGACAGACTAAAGTACTTGTACTTTTAAGCATGAACCAAAGGTACACCAAACGAGAACATTTTTAGGTATACCCAAACGTTGATCATAATCATTTTTGCCATGACCCCAAATGAAGTCCATTTGAGAAGGACGATGCATAAGCTCTGGCATGGTCTTTGTGCTCACATGTGCAGCATCAAAAGAAACATGCTTCAATGGTTTTATTAAGCTTTGTAAATTTGACACCAATTGACAATCTTCTGGTGTTGGAGGGAAGGGAGTTGTGACAAGAAAAACTCTCTGAAGCTGTGATATTTTGCCAGCAAATTGAAAAATTGGTAGTGGGTCACCTTTATTCTTATGAATCTGACAGTAATGGCAATTTAGGTACAATGGTCTATTTATATCAAGTATAGCAGAAAGTCCATTCCCAACATCATTATGGATAACTGACTGAAGACTTTTTTTTCAATTTCTTTCACGTTACCATTAGCTTCAGCAGAAGATATTGTGATAAAATCCAGCACCTTTGCAACTTCTAAAAAGAATTTGTATCCAAATCTTGGAATTACCATCAAATGCAACTTGTAGAGCTCAAAACTCAGAACTGAACTGGAAACTTCAGTTGCAGGTTCACTAAGCCAACTTAAAACAATGCTAACAGGACCCTTTGGAGCCAGTTTCAGCAAAATAAGAGTGCTCGAACCAAAAACTCACATTAATGGACTGATCACTTGTCGTTGTATAGAATCTACCTTTACTTTGGGATGTCCCTTTGTTATTGCAACACTAGTCAATATTATTAATACTTTGGTAAAAGCAATACTTAGAAAATCAGGTGTTTCTGAGAGTATACTTCCAATAACTTCAACTTTCACTATTTTAGTCTTTACAAAAGGCTTCTTTTTCCCAATTTAACAATAGCTAAAATTGACATCCTAAAAGTAGCACTGACCATCATGTCATTGCCCTTGAATGATATCTCAACTGCATTTTCTACCCGAGACAAAATACAAATGAAGGATTGTAGGCTCTGAGTTAAAAAAATAGAAACAAATGACCATGCAACCACATTACTGTCGTTACTTTCATGTCCATCTTTAGCACCATTCAGTAAAGTACCAACATACCCCTGCAACCTTTTAAACACATTTGTTCTACTATTATTACGCTGATTACAACTAGCCTTTGATCTACGAACAGGAACATAACCAGCCACACCCAACTTTTGACAGGAAGCTCTTGCATTAGAAACACCAGTTTGATTAGAAGAAACATTTTTACCCTTATGTTCTTTTTACCCACAACTTGAAACCCCTCATCATTAATCCATCTCCACCCGATATCTGTCCAACCTAATTGTTTCTTTCATCCATCTTTACAAACCCAACCAGTATCTGTCCAAAACCAAAATTTGAGACTTAGTTGTATTTTATCATCCATGTGTGTTACATCAGACACAAATAAGGAATCGGGTTTCAATTGTATCATCTCTCGGTTAACCACTTCAATCTTGGCACTCATAAATGTATGATCTAAAAGAACCATAGAAGCAAATTCATCTCTCATTTTTGTGTAACTTATATGCTGAAATTCGCAGCTACCATTTCTATTTTTATCATCATACATGACCAAAGAAACTGACCAATTGTTGATTCTTGACTGATTTTCTCGTTCCTTTTCATGATCTTTATTCATTTCCTTTCCATCATAACAAAGATTAATATGAATCTGATCTTTTTTACTATTTTCTTCATTCTTCCTTTGCATCACCACCATCAATCAATTCTTGAATCTCTTTCCCAAACCTTTCTTGCATTTCATCAAACACCTTGGTTGTAGTTTTATTATCATTCCCATTTCCACTTAAAACATCATTATCAATTACCCTACCATTTCCCGTTGAATCATTAACATCAAACACCTTGAAAGCATCGTATAAAGAAGAATTTGGATCATAAGGAGAAAATGAACCTTTCAATTCATTTGCATCCAATTTCAAAGCCAAGGAAATTGTGTATTGCAATCTATGAAGACTATCTTGATGCCACTGTATAAAAACATCTCTTAATTCTGGTTTAAGACCATTCATGAAGAGATATATCACATAATATTCACTGATTTCTTCAGAATTTTCGACTTGATCAAACAGAAATTGGAATTCATCACTATACTCTTTAACCGTACCTTCTTGCCATATTGACATTGTTATTACGTACAATTTGGTAATATGATCGATATTTGGAAGGGAAGAAGAAGAACACAGAGAAGAAGAGGGTAAACCCAATCAATACATCACATCGATACCTAATTACAACTCACCCAACTATATAGCCAACTAACTAACCGATAAGCCCTACACTATACAACATTACATTTTGATCTTTCTACTTATTTTGACACGTAACGGATAACCCGTCGAAAACAATTCCCACCGATATACACCTAAAAAGCCTTGTGATAATCTTATCATAAAAATCATATTTTTGGCGTTAGACATGGAGTATCGAGTTTGTCATAATTTGTTCCACTAACAACAAAAAACACTCTATCGAGAGGACTTACCCATCCTGATGATCCCTTGGTAACTAGTCAGTGAAAGTCTCTTTAGCCTGACTTGTGCCATCCGCCACTTGCATGGGTTAACCGTCAAGTCAATCTTGCAATAAATTTTCAAGATGGAATTTAAATGAAAACCTAAGAGATATATACAAATACAACAATATTTTGAAGTGAAATAACAGGTATTTTAATCATAAACATTTTATAGAACAAATCTATATATATACTATAAATAAAAGAAATTGTGGGAGATACATGTCATGCATGGAGCTATCTATTTTTTGTTTTTCCGTCTCACTCTCCTACTTAATTATCAATAACTATTTTTAATTAAAAGATAATTATTATATCATTAACCAACTGAATTTAATACAAAGAATGAATTTCAAGTTTTGTCCTTTATCTTTATACCAAATATCAGGCTGTGTTCTTTGCCTTTAAAATTGATGAGTTTATACTTGATGTTTCAAAATCTTGCATGGTTTGTCCTTTGGTCTTAACCCAGTTAGTTTTAACAGTTAAGTGAAGGGTATATTGGTCTTTTTATCAAACTATTTAAGAAATCCTTTTAATAATTAAACAAAAGACCTATATATATTAATTAAAAATAAAAATGATATATCTATCTCTTTATACCAGTACACATATCAGAAACCACCATCCGTCTCCACCTCAACTTCATTCCACCACCACCTGGGCTCTAATCAACAAGAAAAACCAAATAGCCTAACAATCAGCCAATTAAACAAAGGAAAAAACTTTTCAAAGCTACAACAATAAAAAAAGTCCCTAAAAAAACAAACAAAAGCATCTCAATTCAACCAAAATACTCCATGAACAGAGCACCTCAATAATTTACAAAACTGATGTCGAACCTCTTGGCAGTTGTCGAACAACCTATGAGATCTGGCGTATACGAGTCTAGAAATTGAATCCACGAGCTTCTTTAATAAGCTAGGGTTACTGTTTTTGAGAGCGATTAGCGGCTGAATGATTTCGCAACTGATTTTGGTTTGAATTTCAGGCGACTGATTAGGTAGCAACAGGTGATTGAGTTGAGTTTGAGTCCATCCGTTTTGAATTTGAGTCCTCCCTTCATCGGTGCCGTACCAGATGCGGGTGGTGGTTAGGGTGGGGTGGCGGTGCGGTGGTTGTACGGTGATGGTGCTTATGCGGGTAGGTCATTGGTGGGATGGGGTTTTGCTAAGAGAGAGAGAGAGATATTATAGTTGTTTTAATTATTAAAAGAGTTAAATGTTTGGTTGGTCCATCTGGTTTGCAAATATTGCAGACCTGGTCTTAGTGGTTTAATAATTACATACTTGATCCCGGTGGTTGTAATTTTTGCACTCCGGTGATCCTTATTAGTAACATATGTTAAATTTCTTAGTTAAATGTGTGTGAAATGATCAAATTACCCCTAACCAATTAAAAAAATAAAAAGATATAAAGATGTGTGGCCCACCCTCATCTTCCTCATCCTTCATCTCTCTCTCTCTAAAACCCACCAACACCTGTACCTTATACCCACCACCAGCTCCACCTCAAGTTCCACCGTCAACCCACAACCACCACCTCCACCTGCACCTTAAGCCCACCACCCCAACTACCATAATTCCGGCGAGTTTTTCCACTCAAAACAGATCCAAAATCATACAAACTTTCCGTAAAATTTCAATAACAAACTTGCAAACATCATCTTAATTCTGCACTGCTATACGATTAAAAAAGCATATTGTTGTTAAAGATGAAAAGCAAAGACACAGGTGAAGTTAACGATGACTTCTTCGACTTCACTCTCTCTTCTCCTGCTCTCAAAACCCGTCGTTTGGTAAGTCATTACATAAACACATAACTGAACTTTTCGATCTGTAGTTATGCTGATACGATAATTTTTTTTTATTTTGTAACTTCATTTCTGTTCTGTAAATTTGATCGTTTAAAGTTCGTGTGGTGTAATTTTCTGTTGAATTTACTCTGGTTCAAAGGAGTTACAGTTACAGCGTGATTTTGTGTTTCAAAGCTACAAAAAATGTGTATGGTTTGTGTTTGTAACTTGCGTTTAGTTATATGAATTGTTGGAGATAGTTCTTATCAGTTTAATTTGAGAAGATGTAGTAGAGGATTTAAATACATTATTTAAACTTTAAAGTTTTGATGTTTAGATTTATTGTGGGCTTAAGGTGCATGTGTTGGTTATGGGATGACGGTGGAACTTGAGGTGGAGGTGGAGATGGTTTAAGGTGCAGGTGGTGGTGGGTTTTAAAGAGAGAGATGAAGGATGAAGAAGATGAGGGTGGGCCACACATCTTTATATCCTTTTATTTTTTTAATTGGTTAGTGGTAATTTGGTCATTTCTCACACACTTAACTAAGAAATTTAACATAGATTACTGATAAAGATCACCCGAGTGCAAAAATTACAACCATCGGGATCAAGTGTGTAATTATTGAACCACTAGGACCAAATCTGTAATATTTGCAAACCACAGGGACCAACCAAGTATTTAACTCTTATTAAAAAGTTTTTTTTTTTTTTTAAATAATTAGATAAAAAGATCAAGTTACCCTTCACTTAACGTGTAAAAGTAACAAAGTTATGGTTAAAGGACAAACCGTGCATGATGTTAAAACATTAAGTATAAAATTCATCAATTTTATAGGCAAAGGACACCGCCTGATATTTGATATAATGATAAAGGACAAAACTTGATGATTAACATATAGTTCAATCTTAACCGTTCAAAATCCTAAGATCATTATCTCTTTTAATTACAATATTCTATACAAGGATCTCTAGCTCAAGTGGTAAAAGAACTTGAGTTCTTCAATGAAGACTCAAGTTTGATTTGTTGCAAAAAGTAGTGAGACACTAGTGGGCAATGATACGAAACCAAGGGAAACCTGGGTTTGATCTTTGAGCCAAACGGATTTTACCGGTAATTTCATCACCGTGTCTACGGACGGGTGGGTTACCGGGTTTTCCCGGAGGTGGACGACTCGGGTTACTCTTGAAGTACTCCGTTTGTCCAGTTGGTGCCCGAAAATACTCGAGATTGATCCGTTGACCGTTCAAAAAAATTAGAATATTCTATCTTATGTGATAATTGATATGTAGTTAATTATACCTATATCATCGAAATTGATAATTATACAAATGAATTTAATATGAATCTAATAGTTAAGTATACACTCACACACAAAAGTTTATAATTAATATATAGTTCATCTCAACCGTTAGAAATTATATAACATCATTATCTTTTTTAATTACAATATTCAATGATATATGATAAGTCGTAAAAAGTTAATTCTTCATATATCATCGAAATTGATAATTATAGTGAATATTCGATAAATACATCCCAAAGATAATTAAACTTTTTATCATTTAAATAATTATCATTTTCTTTATCGGCATAGAACTATGTCAGTAGCATCTTGAAGTCTCGGTAACGACGTCTAGTTGATAAAGGTATTTTACCTAACACAAAAGCCCTTAAAAAGTATGATAAGGTCCAAAAAAAAACCAAATAAATAATGCATGTAAACATGAGCTAAATTTTGCCAACAATTAAAATTTAGTCTTCTGTTTATAGCTATCATTTAAAAGTGTACGCTAAACTTTAGAATTTAAAAAACGCGGGCTAAATTTCATCCATCACTAGCGTTCTTTTTTAAATCCTAATAAAAAAAGAGTAATGCAAAGGGCATGCTAAGTTTAGGTGCCTTAGGTGACACTTTTTATATAATAAATGAAAAACTATAAATGGCACATGTTATTCATTGAAGTTATCTATTTTTTGGTTTTTTTGTTTTTCTTTCGTACTTAATTATGGATACTTATTTTTTTAATTAAATACATTTACTAAATCATTAACCAAATGGATTTGATACAATTTAATTGTCTATTTTTTAAATAAACTTATATTTTTATTTAAAAGTTTCACAAAGTTTAAAATTATGTTGGTTGAAATATTAAAAATATGAAATGATGATACTTGTTTTTACGAGTGATTTCTAAAATTTTCAAATATTTAATGTGGTTGGATAGTAAGAAACTGTAAAAATTCAATATGTTAGAATATAAAAAGTAGGTGGTATTAAAAAACTAAAGTTAAACTTCAGTTAAAAGAAATAATCTTTCACACACGAACTTAAAAAATTTGTAAATTTTACATCAATGTTTATTTTTCTATTTTGATGAGTTTATACATTAATAAATCTATGCTATATAATTAAATTATATATTATTTTATTAGTATAATACACGAGTTTATTTAACTCTGCAATACATTTGTTTTTTTAAAACATAACTTTTTATTACTAAATATATACCATTACGTTTATGATTCCGTGTTATTTAAGGTCTTCAAATAACTAAATAAATATTTTGTATGTAAATAACTTCTATTTAAGTCTTCAAATATCACCATTAGTTGAAATATCAAAAAGGAAGAATAATGTAATAACTTTTTTTTTGCGTGATTTATATTTTTTTAACATTTAATATGGTTGAATGTGTTGGATGGTAAAAAAATGCTTGTTAACCAAAAAAAGATATGTGGTATAAAATAGTCCAAGTTTTAGTTCTTAATTTTTATAAGTATTTATATTTATAATTGCAATTTAAATTAATTAAAGTGTGCTAAAAGAATATTTAAATGATCAAATATACTTTAATTAAATTAATATTTACCAATTGCATAAAAAAAAATACCCATTTGAAAAAAAAAATGTCTTAAAGTTGAACATCTTCACGACTATATGTGTAACCACATTACATTATATTTTATTCAACCCATATTTATTTAACACGGGTTTATTTAACTTGTTCAATACATGAGATTTTTACGACATAATTTGTTATATGACTAGTGATATAATATTATATTTTCTTACTCATGTAACACACAAGGTTCTAACCTAGTAAATTAAAAATGAAATAATGTTCGTATAAGTAATCAAATATCTATAAATCATTATATTTTTAAAATGGTGTAAATTTTTAAGGAGTGTTCTCTAAAATATAAAAATCGTGAATGATCTCTAAAGATAAGCTTTTCAATGGATAAGATAAGTCGAGAGTGTCAAAGGGTAAAATGGCCTGAATTTTTTTATTTTTGAACGGAAAGTTTTTTGTATTAGGCTATCATACTCCTTAAACTTAAGAGCCCCATTGTCCTATTTTGGCCATACTATTTTGTCATAATTAGGCCCACGTTTGCTTCAGAGTTGGGCTTGAGCATTTCCCCGGGACAACGTATCGTCGACTGCCATTTGATAGTCATTGTGACACCACAAGAGCAAAACTCTCTGGCGTAACACCCGGGTGGGCTCAAGATAGAGTCTCACACATCTATAAGGAGACAGGCTCTATCTATCATTGTCTAATCCACCAAAGTGATACAATTAAAGATTGAATTTAAGTCTCCATTAAAGAACCCAAGTCTCTCTATCACTAGGCCACAAGTGATGAATAAGTGACCTGACTAAAGTACTTATTTATTAGAGAAGACAAAGCATGTTTTTTGTTGTAACGTAAAATGCTTATAGCAAATTGAGACCTGTCGTTCTCCAATGTTCTTAGTCAAAATCCACCTCTTTGCATCAGATTTTTTTGGTGATTAAGGTATGAGATAAAGTAGAAATCAACTTATGCACGAACATAGCTTTTTAGAGATAAGTAACAGATACCCGTTAGTGTTCTCTCTCTCTCATCAACTCGTTTAACTTCCAAACTAGATTAGATTCTTTATCATCTTATATGGATCAGTAATCTTTACCGTTTTAAAGAGAGTAGTACACTTAGTGAAAAATAACCCTTGGTTGAAGATGAAGTGGACGTATCCACATGAACCACTATATATCATGGGTCAAGATTTGGTAAAAAAAAACGTCTAAAAGCGTGAATACAGAGAAAACGATTCTAGTGTTAGCATGTGACACTAGTGTTAATTTAACTAAGAGCAATATTGTGGACGAAACCTTTACCGTTTTAAAGAGAGTAGTACACTTAGTGAAAAATAACCCTTGGTTGAAGATGAAGTGGACGTAATCCACATGAACCACTATATATCATGGGTCAAGGTTTGGTAAAAAAACGCCTAAAAGTGTGAAAACGGTAAGAACGATTCTAATGTTGACATGTGGCACTAGTGTTAATTTACACGAAGAGCAATTCTGTGAAAAAACTCATGCACATGTCACTCCCATGCTAAAAACAATGCACATACAAGCAGTGCGCAGCTGAGTGGGAACCGGGGTTGCCCTCCCCCCCCTCCCCCCCCCCCCCAAATATTTTGGTTAGAAGTGTAAAATTTCTGACTTTTTGTTCGAAAAATTTCAAATTATTTAGGACCCCCCCCAAAAAAAAAAAACTTTTTGTCAAGCTCCGCCACTGCATACAAGTCATATGCATCTTCCCATCATCTTTTTTAAAGTCTCGCAACTTTTTTATACATGATTATTTAAAAAAATACATCATAAAATCGAGTGTTTTATTATCTTTCCAACAAGTATACTCTTGTTATACTTTTAAAAATAAAAAAAGACATGAACTCGGTGTATTTATGGAGTTTTTGGAAAAGATTATAAAAAATGTTCAAAATAAAAACACCATAAAAAATCTAGTTCATATTAGACAAAATAATGTCTCCCATTTTAAAAACGTCATCGTAAAACCCAGTTTGGAAAAACACCATAAAACCTATAAAACCTGAAAACACCATAAAAACTCTAGCTCAGAAAAATACCATAAAATGTTTAGTTGAAAACACCATAAAAACACAGTTTAGAAAGACGCTATGAAATAACCTATCGAAAACACCATAAAACAATCAGTTAAAAAAACACAATGAAAAAAACAATTAAAAACGCCATAAAAACACTCAATTTAGAAAAACGCCACAAAAAACAAAGTTGAAAACACCATAAAAACCATGTTCATTTGTTTCGAAAAGTATAGCAGTTGTACACTTGTTGGAAACATATAAAAACATCGGATTTTTGGTGTAATTTCTTTTAATATAATCATGTATAAAAAAGTTATAGACGTTTAAATATGGTAGGGTATGTGATTAGCATATGCACCATTGTTTAGATATTCTAATTTTACCCCTTCTTTTAGTTCTAAGGTTCCCGGTATTTACAACAATGTTACTACGTCAATCTCAACCATAAAACACAAAGATCTTGTGGCTGAGAATCGTTCTCACCGTCTTTACAATTTTGACTTCACCGTCTTTACACTTTTGACTGTTTTCCCAGAACTTAATACATATATGATTGTGTTTGTGTCGCGATATCTTTCTATCCATTGTGTATGTAATGTGTAAACAAGTATTCTTTAAAGATATTAGATAATAAGCAATAGGTTTTATGCAATTGAATATAGCTTGTTCAACCCTCTTTAGGTTTTTATACATGATATATGAGGAAGTTGCTATAATTTTATTAAAAGTTGTAACTCTTATACAAAATATTTGAGTTTGATCAATTGCTAAAAGAAACTATGTGGAGATGTGTTACATAGTTAGACCCCATTAGTACACTACTACATAACTTTGCAATTTCCTACGTCAAAATGCTTCTGAAATGCATAAGAAACAGGCATTTCCGACAAAACCAATTTTGTAGGAAAAACCTCGTGGTAAAATTTCCCAACAAAATTTCTGACAAATATGTGTTGTCGGAACTTTGCGACACATATCCGCACGACACCAAGACTTTCTTTTTTTTAAGTTTCTACGAGAAGAGTTTTATTATTAGAAACATGGATTTTAAACAAATACATTGAGTTTTGTTGATTGATGAAATTAAATCGTGATTATTGTCACAAGTTTTTTAACTATCTCCAAAAGAATAGTCAAGATGATTAAAAAATGATGGCAAAAAGTTATAAAGCCAAACTATTTCTTTGAGTAATGATTTTACAACTAAAAAGTTGGAAATAGTTTTTGTGTAGGAATAAGCTGGGAAGTGATATTAGGAAACTCATTTTACAACACATCAAATGTTACTAGTTATGGGGAAGGGCCGTCCAATGATAGTATCATTGCCCTGATCAATCACAATTCATCATGTCAATTTTTTTCAAATACTTTTAAACCACAAAATATTGTCTTACCTTTGTCATAAACCCCACTCTTTTACCCCACCAACCAATCACACACACAACTTATAAGACATGAACCCCACCTGAATCAACCCGGCCCACTCTCAATTCTTGCACGGGTTATTCTACCGGCAAACCATGCCCGCCTGGCCTACCCTTGTGGGTGGCGGCGATGTTATGGCACAATGATGAACCTGGGAAGGGTATCCGTGGGGGTGCCATGTCCCCCCTTATGGACAATAAAAATAAATTTCTTTTGCGACAATGAAGCTATCCAACATTGGTTTTTTTAATGGCAAAGAATCTCACGTGTAAACCCATTCGGGGCTATGTACAAGGTCGACTATTCGACCACCATGAGACTGCGCCCCTTATGCGCGATAACCGAATGGAATCCGTAATCCCTCTCCCCTCGTTAGGTTCGAACCCAAGATTAAAGCTCTGATTCGTCCTTCACTCGATAATGGCCCAATCGTGAATCGAACCTAGTTTAAACACCCCCTAATCCAATATTATTAATAAGAGCATTCACATCCCATCAATCATCTTTATCTCTATAATTACACTAAAAATCATTATCTTTCTTTATCCTTTTCAATTAAATAACTTTTTATACATTTATTATTACAGCACTCACAATAAGGGCATATGTTGGTGTTTTTAGGGAGAGAGAAAGTGATGTGGAGAGAGGGTATGGAGATGTATGTAAGGAAAAATGAGAAAAAATGGATAGGTGTGAGTTATGTGAGTGTAGTGTAGTGTAGTGTAGGAGAGAAGAGAGAAATGATATTTTTGTGATATGTGAGTGGGCAAGAGAGAGAGTGTTTCTGATTAGTTAGGCAAGTGACATGTGACACCTTAAAAACACCCATAAATACATTCTATTGTAGGTGCTCTTATAGTTTTTATCTTCTCTACTCAAAACAAATTTCTAAAAATATTTTTAATAAAAATTATAAGGATGAACAGTGTTTTTTCATATTTACATATGAACAATAACATTTTCTCCCTCCAAACCTCTCATAGAATTTTGGTGGACTGAAACAATCCAAGCATCCCCTTTCTTAAGCAATTGTATAACTAAATAAATCGCATGATTATATATGGAGCACTCTTTTAAGGAAATAGACTAATTTTATTAGTGAACTTTGTGGCAGGAGTCATTCCTCGTGAGATCAACCACCTTCATCACCTTGAGGAATTGAGTTTGGAAAACAACAGCATTGGTGGAAACATTCGATTCAACATCTCAACACTAAAGAAGTTGGTCTTACTTCAGAATTTGTTTTCAGGTGATCTCCCAACAGACATGGGTTTCTTGCTTCCAAATCTCCAAGAGTTAAACTTGGCCTATAATACATTCCGAGGAAATCTACCGAGCTCAATCATCAATGCTTCAAAATTGTACATGATTGAGCTATCTGTGAACTCATTTACTGGTTCCATGCCAATTGCAATTGGTAGATTAGAACTACTGGAACGACTACTCTTAGGAGAAAATTATTTCACTGCTGAAGGCTTAGAGTTGCATTTCTTGTCATCATTGACAAATTGCAGAAAGTTACGAACACTGGCATTTGCATATAATCCCTTAAAGGCCTTCCTTCCCGCTTCTGTTGGTAACCTGTCAACATCTCTCCAAACATTTGAAGCATTTGGATGTGGAATCAAAGGCATTATTCCTAGTGGAATTGGTAACTTGATTAATTTGCAAAGGTTAGCTTTGGACATGAATGAGTTAAATGGAAATATTCCAACAGCACTTGGGAAGCTGCAAAATATTGGCCAGTTGTATCTTGAAGATAACAGGTTACAAGAAAGGATTCCACAAGAATTATGTCTCTTGAAGAACTTAGAAGAGTTATATTTGAGCAAAAACCAGCTCTCCGGAATTATACCACCATGCTTGGGAGACATCAGTTCGCTTACATGGTTATTCTTGGACTCGAATACATTAACCTCCACAATACCATTGACTTTATGGAACCATAAATCACTCATAGTCCTAAACTTGTCCTCAAATATCTTAATCGGAAATTTACCATTAAGTATTGGACACTCTGATTCACCTCTTACCGGGTTGGACTTATCATTTAATAGATTGTCGGGTGATATTCCAAGTAGCATTGGTGGCTACCAAATGCTGAATAAACTCTCCTTGGCTCATAACAACCTGCAAGGTTCTATTCCAGAGTCGCTTGGCAAGTTAATAAGTTTAGAACGTTTGGATTTATCTCAAAATAATCTATCTGGCGTGATCCCCAGATCCTTAGAGACACTCAGGCATCTGGAGTACTTAAATCTGTCTTTCAATCGACTACAAGGAGAAATACCAAGTAGAGGACGATTTAGTAACTTCACTGCTTCGTCATTTATGCATAATAAAGATCTATGTGGTGCACCAAAACTAGAAGTCTTGCAGTGCAGAAGCAAACAACATGAATCAAGAACTTTGTTATCTCTGAAGTATATACTACCCGCAATTGCATCCATAATTGGATTAGTTGTAGCTGTATATTTACTGAGAAAACACAGGAAATACATACGAACAAATGTGGAGCCGCCATCAGTTCTCCAATTGACAAGAATATCATATTATGAACTTGTAAGAGCAACAGAATCATTTGATGAGAGTAACTTGATTGGGAAGGGTGCTTATGGCTCAGTGTTTTTAGGGAAGCTCTCAGATGGGGTAAATGTTGCCGTGAAAGTTTTTGACTTGCTCTCTGAGGTTGCAATAAAGAGTTTCAATGTTGAATGTGAAGTTCTACGCAATATTCGTCATAGGAATCTCGTTCGAATCATTAGTAGTTGCACTAACTTGGATTTTAGATGCTTAGTTATGGAATACATGTCGAATGGGAGCCTTGAGCAGTGGTTGTACTCGCATAACAATCATCTGAGTCTTGTACAACGACTGCAAATAATGATCGACGTTGCATCGGCCTTGGAATATCTACATCATGGTCAACCAACGCCTATTAGTCATTGTGATTTAAAACCAAGCAACGTCCTCATTGATGAAGATATGCATGCTCGCGTTTGTGATTTTGGAATTGCCAAAATCTTTGGTGAAGAGGAATTCAGGCTAAGAACTACAACTTTAGGAACAATAGGATACATGTCACCAGGTAAGGCTCTTTTAATTCCTTGCTTCTTCCTTTTGAGTTCTTACAGTACAGCAAATTCGACCACTTATTATGGCATATGTAGAAGCGGGAAATGCACACATTCATTTGCATAAAGAAATATGCCATGACCAGTTATATCATATTTGAATATATCTCCCCTCTTAAAAATGTGGAGTAAATATTGGTTCAAACTTCACACTATAGAACATGGACAAATTAGTTAAATGTTCATACGTTCAAATGTGAAGAAACTGGATGAATCTTGTGGTATTTTTTCTCTAGAATCTTCACAGTTTTTGCATAAAGTTTTTTCTAGTATCTACCTTTCAGTTGTGGGTTTTTTTCCAATCATCTTCAAACATTATATCTATATAGTTACATGAATGAACAGTTTTAATTTCTTTTATGCATCATAAGTGTGGCCTAGATTTATGATGCCAGCAACTTCCCATGTAAGTTACGAACTAATTGAAGTGAAGAAAACATAGATTCATTAGTGTTTTATACTCTCTTCATCTTACTTTTCGCAAAAAAATATATCTAAAAGAATCCACCTCTTAAATTGTATACTTTCACGCAAGATTGTATCACACATCCTAGTTCCTACCCATGATTTCAAAGAAACTCTTAATCATAAAGGCCTGCAGTGAAATGTCCACTAAGCACAAATGATGAAAAGTTAACCGGTAGACTTAAATGAATCAACAACTTTTAATATGTTATTTTTCTTGCATAGAATATGGGATGGAAGGACTTGTGTCACCAGAAAGCGATGTCTATAGTTTTGGCATTCTATTGTTGGAAACATTCACGAGGAAGAAGCCCACTGACGAAATATTTTGTGGTGAAAGTTTGCGAAGCTGGGTTCTTGAAGCAACACAACGTTCAGTTTTTGAAGTTGTTGATGAAAACTTGATCAACGAGCATTTATATACTAAACAAGAACCTTTGGCATCTATTTTTAATCTGGCAATAGATTGCACCTTTGATTCGTCTTCTCTGAGGATAAACATGGATGAAACATTGGTTAGGCTTAGCAAAATACAAAAGAATTTCCTAGCCAATGATTAATATATATTCTAGGTGTGAACGTAATTAGCTTGCAAGTGTTTTCGACTTGGAACATTTCCTTGCAAGACAACATCCCAAATTCTTCAGGAGTTCTGGATTTTGTATTTCCCGGATAACTTTTTGAATCGTGTAATCAGTCCACTTTAAGATTAAAATATTCTCTTCTAACACAGTTAATAATAGGAAAGACCCGAAATGATTTTCCTGTTAGAGAATGATATTTAAACTTTATTATGTTAATTATGTATAAGTATTAGAACATATCCATTTCCGGTTTTATGTTAACTTATGTAGGGATGATAAGCGAGTTAGATAAGCGGGTATGATTCAAAACTGCAAGGCAGTTATTCCCGCCAATCTTAACCGCCAACAATGACAATGTATATAAACTTGATTCCGGCAATAACTTCCGGCATCAAGACATATTCGATTTCATACGAATTGTCCTTTCGTTTCCTTTGAACTTTCTGTGTTCATATCATAAATCTGCACATTCCTTTCGGTTTCACCATGAATATGGATTCATCCAAGTCACAATCTTCCGCTGCAATGATGTCTGATTCCCAACATAGTGGTATCAAAGCACTGTTGGGAAGGAAGACCGAAATCAAACCAACGTCAACCATGTTGCCATGTCAACACTGCATTGACGAAAAGAACGAAAAAGAAAGCTGAATTCCTCGAGTAAGACTATGTTACTATTGCCATCAACCAGGGCACCAGATATATTCGTGTAAAGCAAAAGCAAACGACGAAGCGACCCAACTGATTCATAAGGCAGTGAACGTCGGTATACAGAAACAAGAAAGTGTGATTGATGATCATCAAGTGATGATAGTCATCGGTACAGAAGGAGGCCAATGGGGCAACATCTGGTATGTGAGTTCTGTGTTTTCTCATCATATTGCCGGTAACTTGGATGTGTTTAAACGAATCAAACACATAGTTGGGGTTGAAACACAATCTGGGGAAAATAATTTCCTGTTTACCCGAGGGGTTGGGGCGGTAGAAATAAAATCAAGCAATGAAACTTTGAGACTACAAAGTGTATTCTACGCTCCAGAATTAGACCGGAACGTGTTGAGTTTGGACCAATTAACGTTGCAAGGGTACACCATTAACAAGTCGGGTGACACTTGCAAAATATTTCCAATGTTCTCACACCGGTTGTTAATTCTGTGAATGATATGAATGGCTTAACTAAGGAAAAGGAACTTGGATTGAAAGAAAAACAGGGGATTCTTAATGTTAGCACAGTGGATGATGAATTCAAAGAAAGTTATCTAAATTCCTACTTCGAAGACTTGAATCTGTCATCACAAGAAACGGACTGGAGTCTGATGATTATCAAGGCCATGGAGTTCCATGATTTCGCTGATTGCAAATCGTTGCTTGACATGATAGACGACAGGGAGTTTGTATTCAAATACAAACATGAATTGGAGGGTAAGTTTGAGGAGAGATGGTGGCGTGGTTCTTAAACGTCAAACTGGGAATATCTTCAAGACCAATTCCTCCATTTTCACCAAATAATAGAAAGATCGATTTACTGGGGTTATATGTGATAGTGGAACGAGATAGTGGCTACCGGAGTGTCACTAATCACAACTTATGGCTGGTGATTGCTAAGGATATGGGATACGAATACCATGACGGTGAATACATGAGAATAACTTATGCTACGTATCTCGATGTATTGGTATATTATTATAGGTTCAAGGCGGTTCAAGAGAAGGTGTTTGACAAGGAGGTGGTGAAAGAAGGAGAAAGTTCTTCAGCCGGCGGCCATGAGAGGAGGAAAAGTGCTGATGATGCTCAAGATGAAGCTGCCATGGATCATTACGCGCTCTATGCTGGAAATGATTGGGAGGGATCCTGGAAAATGCACAAGAAACGTTGGCGCTTTGATTTCAATCAAGAAAGGAAGGCTGTTGAAGAAGCAAATAGAAGTGTCATGCTGCATGCTAGAAAACATAATCAAGTTTAAGGGGGTTATGTTAGAGAATGATATTTAAACTTTATTATGTTAATTATGTATAAGTATTAGAACATATACATTTCCGGTTTTATGTTAACTTATGTAGGGATGATAAGCGAGTTAGATAAGCGGTATGATTCAAAACTGCAAGGCAGTTATTCCCGCCAATCTTAACCGCCAACAATGACAATGTATATAAACTTGATTCCCGGCAATAACTTCCGGCATCAAGACATATTCGATTTCATACGAATTGTCCTTTCGTTTCCTTTGAACTTTTTGTGTTCATATCATAAATCTGCACATTCCTTTTGGTTTCACCATGAACATGGATTCATCCAAGTCACAATCTTCCGCTGCAATGATGTCTGATTCCCAACATTTCCAAAGAATGATAAGTTATTTTCTATGAGAATTTGAAAGTATGAAAGTTTATTTAATTTCTATAATGAAGTCAGGCTAGATGAGTTCTATTTATATGGTGTTAAACCATCGCAACGTTTCAGTGTAACGGTAGGCAGTTACTTCTTGGTGTGAACATAATTAACTTACAAGTGTTTTCTACCTGAAACATTTCCCGCTAGACAACATACCAAATTCTTCAGGAGTTCTGGATTTTGTATTTCCTGGTTAACTTTTTGAATTGTGTAATGAGTCCACTTTAAGATTAATGTATTATCTTCTAACACAATTAATAATAGGATAATACCGGAAATGATTTTCTAAAGAACGGTAAGTTCTTTTCTATGAGAATTCGAAAGTATGAAAGCTAATTCAATTTCCATAATGAAGTCAGGCAAGATGAGTTCTATTTATATGGTGTTGAACCATCGCAACATTTTAGTGTAACCGTAGGCTATTACTGTTGGGTATCAATCAAACAAACAAGGAAAGTTGACAGGTAATGTGTGAAAAGTAAACAGGACTGGCTTTATTGATGACTTGTTTTACTTGAATGCTTACAATCACTGCTTTACAACTCATAAAGAAAAGATATTTCGACTAGTGAATGAATAAAACTACCTACTGCATACTATTTATAATAAAGAAACAAACGGCTACTAACTTATTCTTCCACCTTTCCAGGAACAGAAGCAACGGCTCTTGCTGCACGTTTTTTATTTGCAGCCACTTCGTCATTTTAGTCAAGACTGCCAGCTCATAAATCAATAGTCAACATCATCCAACACTCTCCCCTGTAATGTTGGCTTCATTCATTCCCATGAGCTTCTGCGTTTCACATAATTTCAGCTTTGGCAAGGCCTCGATAAGTATATCTGCCTTCTACAGTTTACCGTTAACATGCTTGACACATATCTGGTTCCTTTCAACACACTCACGGATGAAATGGTACTTCATATCTATGTGCTTACTCCTTCCATGGAACACGGGGGTTTTCATCAATGCGATCGCAGTTTCATTATCTACCAACAATGTCACCATTTGAGCCTCTTTCCCAAGCAAATCTGCAATCAAATTCTTTAGCGACAATGCTTGACACGCGGCTGCAGTTACAGCCGTAAACTCAGCTTCACACGAGCTAAGAGCAACTGTTCTTTGTTTCTGCAAAGCCCAAGTCACTAGGTTGCCTGAGTAGTAAAATGCTAACCCTGTTGTTCCTCTTCCATCATCCAAACCATAGCCATTACTGCTGTCACTATAGCCTAGTACTTCTCCATTGCCTCACCTGCAATATTTTAAACCGAAACCAACTGTACCTCTAATGTACCTCAAAATTTGTTTGATTGCATTAAAGTGAGACTCCTTAGGATTCTGCATATACTTACTCACAACCCCCACTAAAAAACTCAAGTCAGGACGAGTGTGAATTAAGTATCTCAGACTCCCTATGATTCCTCTATACTTTTTCGCATCATACGGTTGCCCACCTCGTCTTTTGTCAATTGGTTCTTTGTTTGCATTGGCCACATAGTAATGTTGCATTTGGACATGCCAGCAACTTCAAGAATTTTCATAGCATAACCTGCTTGTGTCAAGACACTCCCATCTTTTGTCACACCCCGACCCGCAGCGGAATAAAAGTCGGGGCATAATTGGGTTATCACCAAAGCTCATGATATTTACTAAGATGTTTCATATTTATTAAATTCATATTACAAACTTAAATATCCAAAAACAAAATTCATACAATTACAAAGGAAAATGAAACTATATATTTATTCCAAAGCATTAACTTGTTTATTCTTCTAGGCCATCCTAAGTGTTTCCTGTCTCAGCTGGATCACCTGTATCATGTGTAAAACAGGGGAGATTTTGGGTCAACAAAAGTTGGCGAGTGAACCTTGATAAAACATTTTAACTAATTTCTTGTTTTATTTATTAAAGAAAATTCGTGCATTAATCACATGTGAGCAAACATATATATGTAAACAATCACAAACCACTTTGAATGAGTATATGACATGAATGATGATGTATTTGAGATCAAGGCTCAATCAAACGGAGCCGATCTAATGAGGCTCCTGATGCTCAACCCGTATCCCACGGGGAACTGATGGGCCTAATGAAATGCGTGCACTGAAATGATAAATTCAATCTACATATAATTCACACAACAATCAATACACATTTGATCACGGATATGATGTATGCACAAGTGTTTAAATAAAATAAAAGAATAGTACGACACATGATACACCCCAAAACATGATTAAAACGGGGAATTGGTAGAGGTTCACTCACAGTGGGTGCGTTCCTTGATAATGATGAATGCGCACGAATTTATGATTCAACCGACGAGGGAAAACTAGCCTAAATAATAACGAAATAATTAGATAAATAAATAATTTTATTTGAGATTAATATTTTTAATTAGTGCTCTTAATGAGATTTTTAGATTTATTTTTATGAGTTTATTGCAAATTTTTAACCTTAGGAATCTTATTTTTAAGTATTTTTTTAAATAATTTTTCAATTTAATAAGTAAAAATAAGAAAACAAAATTTAAAAAAAAATGTGTTGACCTTGTCAGGTCTGACCGGTCGGATAGCATGAATTTCAGGCGGCGAGTGAGGTTCGAACCCGTGACCTCTCGTATACGTGCACGCAGCTCTACCAACTGAGCTACGTGTCTAACCCGAAATATTCTCTGTTTTAATTATATATATATACTAACTAGCTTTAACCTTATTTAATTTTTATTAAAAAGGATTTAATATGGCCGAAACTGGTTACAGAACCCGGACTCGAACTCGGGATCTATGGCTCGAGTGCACACAGCCCAACCAGTTGGGCTGTGTGTCTAATCTGCATAAACACTGGATTATATTCACTGTGAATTGATCTGAATAAGTTTAAAAAGTGTTGGCTTTATTTCAGAAAATCGAAAACATGGGCGACTCGAACTCGGGACGTGTGCTTTGTAATTGCACACAGTCCACCGCTGAACTGTGTGTCTAACCCGGTTAAATACTCGTTTTTATTTATATTAAAACACTAACTTAACTTCATCTTCTTCACCATTCAAAAATCCCGACAATGATTCCGACTGAATAAACTGATTAAACAGTTTTGATTACTGTTTTGAGCCAATAATTTACTAATCAAAAGATAGCAAGGAGGTTTAGATGATTATACTGGTTTGGAGACTACGGTTTTCTGGTTAGAAATTCCGTCGATATTCCGGCGAGTGCGAAAATCTCCGGCGACGTGCTTTGAAAGGAATAAAGCTTCAGGAAGAGAGTGCGGTTCTGAGCGAAAAGTTTACAAGGAATTGGGTGGGTATTTATAAGTTGGACAGGCTGCTCGGTTTTGATTTAGAGGCCAAAATCACGGTCAATGATTTCAATTCTCAAAAGAAACGGTTTTGACTCAATTGTGTGTTAAGCAACGGTTATAACTGATGTCGAAATCAGTTTACGCGTTTCAATCATGGGGAAAGTAGCAACAATTGCGGAGTCTCAGTCTTTGCCGGTGATTTCGAGTTCTGGGTTTGCTGATTTACGAGTTTTGACTTTACCATAAATGTCATTTGTTTAAGTATTTGAACACAAATATGTGTGTGGCGGAGTGGTGTGATGTGTGTGTGTCCACGCGGGAGACCCGGGTTCGAGACCCGGCTACCCTGTTCTGTTCTTTTATTTAATTTTATTATTATTATTTATCAATTATGGTTTTTAAATTCTAAAATATTTATTAATTATGTATTATTTAAAATAACCGGCACAATAAATACGCAACGAACTTTTAACCGAATATTTGATTATTAAACGAAGCGGGTTTTGAAACCCGTTTTACGACGAATGTTAGCCGGAAAAAGATGCGGGTATTTTTCGCCCATTGAGTCTTCACGTTCCCAAGTAAACTCGGGTCCTCGCTATGACTCCCAACGTACCCTGACAATTGGAATACGACTTCGCCTTAAACGCTTCTCTCCGAAATCCATGATTTCTACTGGTCTTTCAACGAAGTGCATCGATTCATCGACTTGAATGTCTTCTAGAGGAATGTGGAGGTTTTCATCGGCGAGGCACTTTTTCAAGTTTGATACGTCGAATTTGGGATGAATTCTGTTGAGCTCTTCTGGTAGGTCAAGCTTGTATGCTACAGGACCTACTCTCTCGAGTATCTTGAAAGGTCCTACGTAGCGTGGTGCTATCTTGCCCTTCTGGCCAAAACAATCCACTCCCTTCCACGGTGATACTTTTAAAAGTACTTGATCACCAATGTCAAACTCCAAGGGCTTTCGTCGTTTGTCAGCATAACTCTTTTGACGACTTTGAGCCGCTAGAAGATTGTTTCGAATTTGAAGGATCTTGTCGGTTGTTTCTTGAATTAATTCTGGTCCGGTGATTTGCGCTTCCCCAATTTCGTGCCAACATACTGGAGATCGGCACTTACGACCATATAGGGCTTCGAAAGGAGCCATACCGATACTTGAATGATAGCTATTGTTGTACGAATACTCAACTTATGGTAGGTGAGCGTCCCAGTTCCCTTTGAAGTCTATGACACATGCTCGTAGCATGTCTTCAAGGGTTTGGATGGTGCGTTCAGATTGATCATCAGTTTGAGGATGAAAAGCAGTACTGAGGTCTAATCGTGTACCCAAAGCGGTTTGTACGGCTCGCCATGTTCGTGAAGTGAAACGACCATCACGGTCTGAAATGATGCTTAATGGTACACCATGACGGCTTACGATCTCACTGATGTAGATACGAGCTAACTTTTTGTTCTTGAAGTCCTCGCGAATCGGAATGAAGTGAGATGACTTTGTAAGACGATCGATTATTACCCATATGGTGTCATACCCACTGGAGGTGCGAGGTAACCCGGTAATGAAATCCATGGTTATGTTTTCCCACTTCCATATAGGTATTTCGGGTTGGACTAAAAGTCCTGAAGGTCTTTGATGTTCAGCTTTTACTTTGGAACAGGTAAGGCACTTGGAAACAAAAACAACGATATCCTTTTTCATGCCAGGCCACCAATAGGTGTATCATAGGTCTTGATACATCTTGTCGGCTCCTGGGTGTACAGAGTATCGTGTTTTGTGCGCCTCATTCATGAGGAAATCACGAAGGTTATCGCGATCAGGAATCCATATGCGGTTTAAATAGTATAGAATATCGTCGGATTTGGTTTCGATTTTGAGTTCAGCTCCGCATGACAGCTCATCGCGTACGTCATTTTCTGTTGCAGAAACATGTTGAGCTGACCGGATTCTATCTTTGATGTCGGTTATGATTTGCGAACATAGAAGACGAATGGAGTTCGCATAACCTTTTCGACTGAGCTCATCGGCCACCACGTTTGCCTTGCCAGGATGATACCGAATTTCACAGTCGTAGTCGTTGAGAAGTTCGACCCATCTTCGTTGCCTCATATTCAACTCTTTCTGGTTGAAGATATGTTGGAGACTCTTGTGGTCAGTGTATATTTCACACTTGGTACCGTAGAGGTAATGTCTCCATATCTTGAGGGCGAACACAACGGCTCCAAGTTCTAGGTCGTGGGTGGTGTAATTCTTCTCATGAACTTTGAGTTGCCTACAGGCATAGGCTATCACTTTTCCTCTTTGCATCAATACACAGCCTAGTCCTTGCACTGACGCGTCGCAATAAACTACAAAGTCATCGCAACCCTCAGGGAGTGTAAGGACAGGTGCGTCACAAAGCTTTTGCTTTAAAGTTTGGAAGGTCTCTTCTTGCTTAGGTCCCCAAATGAAGGGTTTTCCTTTATGAGTCAAGGCCGTGAGTGGTACCGCGATACGGGAAAAGTTGGCAATGAAGCGTCGATAGTAACAAGCCAAACCAAGAAATGACCTAACTTCGGTAGGGGTACGTAGCGCTTGCCATTCCTGTACTGCCTTGATTTTTGAAGGATCGACATGAATTCCCTTGTCATTGACGACATGACCAAGGAATTGTACTTCTCCTAACCATAATTCACATTTTGAGAACTTAGCGTAAAGCTTTTCAGTCCTTAAGAGTGTAAGGATGAGTCGAAGGTGTCGCTCATGATCGGATTTAGACTTGGAGTAGATAAGGATGTCGTCGATGAAGACTATGACGAAACGGTCGAGGTAGGGTTTGCATACCCTATTCATTAAATCCATGAAGACAGCGGGGGCGTTGGTTAAACCTAAGGGCATGACCATGAACTCGTAATGACCATAACGAGTCCGGAAGGCGGTTTTTGGGATATCTTCTTCGTGCACTCTAAGCTGATGATAACCAGAACGAAGGTCGATTTTTGAAAAGCAGGTGGCGCCTTGAAGTTGGTCTAGGAGGTCATCAATGCGAGGCAGTGGATAGCGATTTTTAACCGTTAACTTGTTGAGTTCTCTATAATCAATGCACATGCGAAACGTTCCATCTTTCTTCTTCACAAAAAGACAGGTGCACCCCAAGGCGATGAGCTAGGACATATGAATCCTTTGTCAGTCAGCTCTTGCAGTTGACTGGCCAGCTCTTGCATCTCGGATGGGGCTAACCTATAAGGAGATTTTGCGACCGGCGTAGCGCCAGGTACAAGATCGATGCGAAATTCGACTTCTCTCACAGGAGGAAGTCCTGAAATGTCGTCGGGAAAAACTTGTGGGAATTCCTTCACAATTGGGATATCTTCGAGTTTCCTCTCCATGTTTCCCTTCTTGACGATGTGAGTTAGGAATGCGACATAGTTCTTGCGGAGATAACTTCGGGCTTGAAGGCAGGACATCAATTTGAGTCCTTTCGAAGGGGTTTCCCCAAAAATACGTAGTGTCAGACCGTCTGGAGAGGAATGCGAATGAATTTTTCGTGGCACACCACCTCAGCGTGATGCTGGCTGAGCCAGTCCATACCGATTATAACATCGAAACTTCCCAACTTCATAGGAATGAGGTCAATTGGAAAATCGTGATCGTTTAGGGTGAGAGTACAATTGCGTATAATGGAATTTAATGAAGTGGGTTTTCCGTCAGCAACTTCCACGTTAGAGATTCAATGAGATTAACACGAGGTTGGTCGAGGATAGGTTCGAATTCTAAGGACACAAAGCTCTTATCCGCACCAGTATCGAATAATATGGATGCATAACTACCATTGATGAGAAACGTACCGTTGACCACGTTGTTGTCAGCCCTGGCTTGGTTGGCATTGATATTGAAAACTCTCCCTCTGGCAGGTGGGGGAGCTTGGTTAGCTTGGTTTACCGGGTTTGCGTGAGCTTGGGCGTGGATGATGTTCACTAGGCGTGGACAAGTGTTCCTAAAGTGGTTTGGGTCCCCACAGTTGAAACAAGCTCGCATGGGTTGCATCATGGGGTAGTTGGGTTGGTAGTAAGGTTGGGCTGCGTGTTGTGCAGGTGGTAGAAGTAAAGGTGGTTGGGCTTGGCCCACTATCTGATTTTGGGTTTGGGTTGGAGGTTTATTGCGGTTCATTCGTTGAAGGGTACGACAGGTTTGGATGGTGTGACCTGCACGGCCACAACTTGTACAATGTTGGCAGGGGTTTTCGGGAGGGTGATGGTATTGACAGCGGTTGCACTTTGGGTGTGGGCCAGTGTATGACTTTTTGTATGGTGCAGCTGGAGGAGCAATTTGGGTGATTGGTGAAGCAGTGATAGGAAGGTTGGTTTGAGTTACAACAAAATTCTTGCTATTTCGCTTCCTCTTACCAGCAAACTTCGAGGATGAGACGAGGTGGTTTGGAGTTGGGGTCTCAATGGGTGCTTTCTTCTTCTCATCTTTGAATTTTTCGTTTCGAATGCGATTCTCAGTGAGTTCTGTAGCTAACTCCATTGCGGCTTCAAGTGTTGCAGGCGAAGTGCTTAAAACCGAATCTTGGATTTTCGAGGGGAGGCCTCGAATGTAGTGTTCGACTAAGCGGTACAAGGGGGTGAACAAATTGGGGATCATCTGGTTCAACTCGAGAAATCTCTTATTATATGAAGTGTGGTCTCCTTCCTTTTGTTTTAGTGCGTGAAATTCGTCTTCCAGCTTTTTGATTTCGCTTCTTGGACAGAAGCGTCTTGTCATGAGTTCCCTTAACTCTTCCCATGTTAAAGCCATGGCATCTTCAACTCCTCGCTTACCCTTTTCCGTGTTCCACCAGGTAAGGGCTACCCCAAACAGTCTTCCAGTCGCGTAACGTACCTTACGGTCCTCGGGACAATCGCAATTGAGGAAAGTGTTTTCCATTTCTTCAAACCAGTGAAGGAGGGCGGTAACACCTTCGGTCCCTTCATATTTTAGGGGATCGCAGGATTTGAAGTGTTTGTAGGTGAACTTGGGGGTTTTGGAAGGAGGGTTGGCGACGCCCTGGTCTTCTTGGTTGGGAGGGTTGATGGGATTAGCGGTGAGAGCTTGTTGAACTTGAAGCACGATGTCAGGAAGCACTGCGGCCATTTGTTTAGCAATTTGTGTGGCCAAGCGTTCGTTTGACTTTCCAGACTTTCTACCTCCACGTAGTTGCCTAGCCGACATCTACAGGAACATATATAGGAAGATTGTGAGTTTAAGAATTTCCTAGGTGTCATGTGTCGTAAAAAGAATGAAAACAACATAACTGAAAACAATTTAACTACATCCATAGGTTGGGTTTGCTCATGTTTGGGCCTCCAAATGTCCCCCATACCATTGCCTGTGTAGTCATGTGGGCCCCCATGACTATTGGGCTTGGTAGGATTCACATTGGTGTCGGCGGGTTAACACTCGCACCACCCGAAAGAAAATCGTAAAGCATGATTGCGAGATGTATGGTAGGAGGGTGTCCAGGTGTAGACACAATGACAACTCAAAGTGGGGTTAGCTCACACGATGTTTGGTATAGCATGCTTTGGCCTAATAGGTCCTTCGTACTCTCATCGTTAGTCCCAGGTAGGCAAACTGGTCCTTTATTTTGGATTTATACGAATGCCAAGCCTAGACAGGACGTTCTGACTACCGGTACTCGTACCCTTCCAGTTACTACATGCCCGTCGTGAGAACTCACTTTGATGTGATTTGAAAAATACAAAATCATTGCAAAAATCATGGAAATCGTGAGGTGTGTGCTCTCATATATATGATATGTTATGAGGATATGAATTATGATGAGCATTGCATATTAACATGTACTTGTGAGCGTGCTTGCATAATATTGGGTGTGAAAATAAACATGAAACATATAAACATCTGTCCAATCGTATGTTCCATGCTCGTGGAGCCTGCCTCAATCCATACAAAGATTTGTTTAACCGATAAACATACTCCTCTTTTCCTTTGATTTTGAATCCCACTGCCTGCTTGACGTATACCTCTTCCTTCAATCCACCATTTAGGAAGGCGGATTTTACATCTAAATGACGCACAAACCACCCCCTCCTTTGCTGCCAATTCCAAAATTAATCGAATTGTTTCCAATCTCGCCACCGGTGCAAAATCATCTTCAAAATCCCCCTCTTCTGAACATAACCTTTAGCTACTAGGCATGCCTTGTGCTTAATCACATTTCCAGTTGCATCTTCCTTAAGTTTAAACACCCATTTTAACCCTATCGCTATGTGTTTTGATGGCAATTTGGTTAGGCACCAGGTGTTATTTTTCTTGATTGAATCAAGTTCTTCTCGCATTGCCTTACACCAAGCTGTTTCTGTTGCAACTTCTTCATACGTGACTGGCTCGTCATCAGTTAACAACAGCTCTTCATCTTGTTCATATAAAGCTTGTACTTCAGCTTCATCCATAGCAGCAGTATCCTCATAAACCCCATCAATTCGACGAAACCCTTGTTTGGGAGTGTCATCAAATGGTACGGTATCATCAAAATTGTTGTTGCTGGATACTTGATTTAAGTTTGCAACTGATGAGTTAGGAGAGTTGCCTGCGATATTAACAGACAGTAAAGGATTCTAGTGATTATCTGGGGTCATAGGGTTTACCTCATCATCGTTGACTAATTGGTGTGTAGATTGAACTGGGCCATTTTCATTAACATAGGCCCATGTTGTTTTAATTTGATCATGCGAATGGGCTTCCTCCCAGGTCCACTTTTAACTCAATGAACTCGACATCTCTATCTTTGACAAGTTGCTTGGTTTTAGGGTTGTACAGGCGGCACGCTTTACTGCCATCTTCAACTCCCAAATACACCATTGACTTCGATTGGTCACTCAGCTTTGTCAGACCTACAATTTTCTTCGCAAATCCCACACATCCGAACACTTTCAAGTGTTCAATTGATGGCTTTTCTCCCTTCCAGGCCTCATATGGCGTCACATTCTTGAGAGCCTTGGTGCCAATTCTATTCAATAAGTATACTGAATGTTGCACAGCTTCACCCTAGAATGAATCAGGTATGCTAATAACTTTAAGAGTTGATCTAGTCATCTCAAGAATCATTTTGTTGGGTCGTTCTACCACTCCGTTCTGCTATGGTGAGTAAGAGGCCATCAATTGTCGCATTATACCATGCTCTTGACAAAATTCTTTAAACTCCGTTCTGCTATGGTGAGTAAGAGGCCATCAATTGTCGCATTATACCATGCTCTTGACAAAATTCTTTAAACTTATTGGAGTTAAACTCCCCTCCACAACCAGTCCTTAATATTTTAATTTTAAATGAACTTTGCTTTTCAACCAGTTTCTTGAATTTTCTAAATTTACCAAAAGTTTCATCTTTGGATTTAATCACAAAAACCCACATATATCTGAATTAACAAAAAATATAGATTACCCCCATTGGTTTATGGCGTAATAGGTCCACGGAGGTTTGCATGGAGTAGTTGCAGAGGTTCCTTTGCTCTCCACTTGGCTACATTTGGAAAATCTTCCTGACTAGCTTTGCCATAACACATCCTTCACACACCTGTGACGAGTGAGATAAAATTGGCATGCCTGTGACCATCTGTTTGCGCCCCATCTCTTCGAGTAGTCTAAAGTTAGCATGACCCATACGAGCATGCCAGAGCCAAGACTCATCTACTTTCATGGATAAACATACGTGTTTAGCAGGTGTAAGGTTTATTTTGTATAGTCTATTGGCTGACCTCTACACTTTCATTACTAATTTACCCTCTTCATCATGCATTTTCAGAAAATTATGCCTCATTCTGGTGTCATAACCATCCTTTGTCATCTGGCCAAGACTCATTATGTTGCTGTGTAGAGCAGGTATGTGATACACACTAGGTACAACAAATTGTTCACCATTTTTACAAGCAAACAAAAGTGTACGTTTTCCTTTAATGTCGACTTTTGAGCCATCACCAAATCGTACTTGACCTGAAACACAAGTCATGTGATTACTGGCACAATTATCAAGGTACCAAGTATCTACAGTGGACCCGTCTTCTTTATATGCACTAGGGTTGACCTTCTCTTCATTTAGAAGCACCATTGATGAGGTTTCCTCACAGTATACAGTTAACAAAAGTGTGGCTTCGTCTTCTTGGTCTTGAGTCAGGTTCACTTCTTCATCTTGTTTCTTTGTTTTGAACTTAGAGGCAAAATGGCCATAATTACTGCATTCAAAACACTTGATATGGCTTTTGTCTCTTGGTTTCTTGCTTGACCCACTAGTCTCTTGGTGTGGCTTGCCTCCCCAGCGTCCACCTCTTCCACGGGTCGACCCCCGACCGCGCATACCTGTCCTTCCTCCCCTGTCATACATTCCACCACGACCACGACCACCTGTTGTTTTAATTGAGCTCCTTTGACCAGCAGATCCATCTACCTTGGAAAATAACAAAGCCTCCTCCCCGGAAGTCTTATTCTTGCGGAGTCCCAACCGGTCTTCATACGCCTTTAAGTGACCTATTGCCTCATCGAAAGGCATGTTATCCATATCCGAACTTTGCTAGAGTGATGCCACCAAATTGATAAACTTTTAAGGAACCAAGTCAAACAATTTTCTAACCATTTCTTCATCTTCCAGTGTTGACCCCACACTGCTATATTTCGAAATCATCATAGAAAGCTTTATTCATCGATGGTTTCACCATATTTCATCCGCAAGGTTTTGAACTCACTTTTCAAGACTCGTAATCTGTCCTTCTTCACCCGTTCAGCTCCAACATACCTGGATTTCAGGGAGTCCCAAACTTCTTTGGTTGTTTTCTTCTTCACATCTTGCTAGAGAATCTCCTCTGGAATTGATTGGAAAATAAAGACTCTAGCTTGCTTTATTTTCTTCTCATACACAACCACACCGGTTGGTGGTTCAATGGCATCCCACAACCCGTGAGCATCCATTATTGCTTCCATCTTAATAGCCCAGGTATTATGATTTGTGGAGGTAAGAACAGGACATTGAAAAGGGAAAATGTTATCTTTAGGAGGGTTAGAGTTGGTGACTACAGACATGGTTTCAAATATGAGTATTTTGGGCATAAACTTTGGATCAAAACAAATGTTGATGTTGGGTATCAATCAAACAAATAAGGAAAGTTGACAGGTAATATGTGAAAAATAAACAGGACTGCAGTGAAAGATTAAAGCTTTATTGATGACTTGTTTGAGTTGAATGCTTACAATCCCTGCTTTACAATTGATAAAGAAAAGAGATTTCGACTAGTGAATGAATAAAACTACCTACTGCATACTATTTATAATAAAGAAACAAACGGCTACTAACTTATTCTTCCACCTTTTCAGGAACAGAAAGCAGCAGCTCTTGCTGCATGTTTTTTATTGAAATTTTCCACTGCAGCCACTTCGTCAGTTTAGTCAAGACTGCCAGCTCATAAATCATCAGTCAACATTATCGAACAGTTACATCAATACCGCTCAACAATAACATTGTTGCTATCGCATCTTCGTTGCAACCTAGGCACAATTTTCTTCAGCAATATGAAGTGGCAACCGAACTACAAAACTGCTACTGAATAGTAGGAGTTTGCTACTGATGTTCAGTATCTTTGGAGGATCATTTCCATGCAACTTTTGTTGTCTCTTGGACCCCATCGGGGTCGACCCCTGCCAAGAGGGCAATGGCCCTTTGGAACCCCATGGTTTTTTGGCTTTGCGTCTTACAACCTTAAAGGTAATTGATATCGAGGTGCTAATACGTTCAACGAGCGTGTAATCTACAATTCCTAACACGTATCAATACTTATAATGATTTCTCATCTGATCTACAAGTAAACCCGAAAACCCAAAATAGCTTGATGACATTTAAATCAACAACAAATTCCATCTAATGCTCATTTTAATATTAAGATTAAAGGTGAATTTGTGAAAGGGAAAATCACCAGTTTATTCATTTTGAACAAGATAATTAACAGAATAGCTATGGACTTTTTACAACAATCAATGAATTAAGGTGTTGTGACACGTGGCATTTGGTGCATCAAAAAAAATTCCCTGACGCGTAAGACTGTATCACCTTGGCGTAGCAAATTGGATCTGATTGCCTTATAAATCCTTTTTGGGGTGCATCAAATTCTTTTCTTTGCGCATGAGATTTTAGTGCATCAGATTCCATCTACTACACGGTATTGACACGAGGCGGCATGTTAAAGGTTGACATTATTAAAATGAAAAGTTAAATGTTTATTTTCATAATTTCAAAAAGTCAAGTATATTTTATTAATTATGTGGGTAAAAATGGATATTATAGTGATTTTCATTGGTAAAATCTATTATCTTTAAGAATATTTTTGAAAATAGTAAATAAATTTGAAAAAATTAGGTTGTCAAGAATTATAAACCCAACAAGGATTTATAAGTGGGAGATGGTGGCCCAAGTTGCATGGCGAAAGAGATTGGTGTATGTTTGCAAGGTGCAAGGTCAAATTAGTTCCACCAATCTATAGGGTTGCCTTGAGGAACACATATAAATATACCACTTTCATCTTTATTTTTAAGTCTAATCTTTTGTATCATAAATGCATGCAACTTGTTACTATAAAAACAAGTTGTTGCATACCAAAATATCTACAACTTTGGCGCCTGTGAGTTTAGAGCTAATTAGATGGATCGTCTCTGTAGTTTCTATATATTTCACCAATGCCCCCCCCCCCTCCCAAGTTACATCGTTGCTTCTTGTAGTATCTACATTACCAGCTAATATCATTAAATATTCCAGTTAGATAATTGTGTATAATGATCAAACTATCCTTAAAATTTTAAAAACATACATAAATAAACAATATAAAACAAAAACTTGAATATATATATATACACACACATATTGGCACACCAGGCCACCTATTTGCACACCAAACCTTAGCTCTACCTACGCCTCGTAAACGTTGCGTATAGCTCTATACGAGGCGTAGGTAAGGGATAGGTCCCCGACCAGATGGTTAACCCTGTATACTGTCAAATCAATCAAATGTACGTCGAGTATAGAGCTATACGAGGCTCTTATACGCTGCGTATAGCTCTATAGGCGGCACATGTCTATCGGATTTGACATTGATACGATGTTGTGAATTTGAAACATTATATAATTGTGAATTTGAAACATTATATAGATTTCTGAGCGTTTAACGGACTAAAAAACATAACTAGAATATTATATCCGGTTTGACATCTTGGTCGACGTAACGAGCGTATGTCCGTAACGAGCGTATAATAATCATTAAAAAAATATTATTTCGACTTCGACGAAGTCGTAACGAGCGTAAACCGTCCTAAATATATAATAGTATTTATTATATCGTCTTAAACGCCATAGTCGGCGTGCCGAGCGTATAACAGACTAAAAAACTTAATTAAAATATACATCCGGTTCGATGTCTCGGTCGACGTAATGAGCGTATAATAATCATTAAAAAAATATTCTTCGACGTCGAAGTCATCGTAAAGCGTAGAGCGTCCTAAATATATAACATTATTTATTATATTGTCTTTGACACCGTAGTATACGTGCCGAGCGTATAACGGAGTGAAAAAATAAACAAAATATTACATCCGGTTCGACGTCTCAGTCGACATAACTAGCGTATGCATGTAATAAGCATATAATAATCATTAAAAAATTAAAAAAAATATTATTTCGACATCGAAGTCATCTTAACGAGCGTAAACTGTCCTAAATATATAATATTATTCATTATATCGTCTTCGATGCCGTAGTCGGTGTGCCAAGTGTATAACGGACTAAAAAACATAATTAAAATATTACATCCGGTTCGACGTCTCGGTCGACTTAACGAGCGTATGTCCGTATCAAGCGTATAATAATCATTAAAAAATAAAAAAATATTATTTCGACGTCGAAGTCATAGTAAAAGCGTAAACCATCCTAAATATATAATATTATTTATTATTTCGTCTTCTACGCCATAGTCAACGGACTAAAAAAACATAATTAAATATTATATCTGGTTCGACGTCTCGATCGACGTAACGAGCGTATAATAATCTTTATAAAAAATATATTATTTCGACTTTGAGATCGAATTCGTCGTAAGGAGCATAAACCGTCCTAAATATATAATATTATTTAGTTTATCGTCTTCGACGCCGTAGTCGGCGTGCCGTGCGTATAACGGACTATAAACATAACTAATATTATATTCGGTTCGACGTCTCGGTTGACGTAACGAGTGTATAATAATCATTAAAAATATAAAAAACATAAGTTCAACTTCAACGTTGAAGTCGTTGTAACGAGCGTCCACCGTCCTAAATATATAATATTATTTATTATATCATCTTCAACGCCGTAGTTAGCGTGCCGGCAGTATAACAGACTAAAAACATAATAAAAATATTATAACGGACTAAAATATATTATTTTTTGGTTTTCAGGATGATGATGGACAATGACATGGATGCCCAGCTCAAGCTGTAGGAATAGGTGGAGCAGGAGCAGCATCAGCCGGCGGATCCACTTATGGATTACCCATACTTGGAGTTTCCCCCGGAGTCCAAGGTTGATGGTCGTTGCGCCAAGCTTAGGACAATGCATGTCGGTGGACACTGGGTGGTTTGTTGGCGGTCTCTTCAAACCCTCAAGGAGGCGGACAAGGCGCGGGAGTTAATTTCGCTTGGTTCACTGTGGGATCGGCTTTTTGAGTTATCGCATATGCCGAGCTACACAGAGATTCTCATCGAGTTTCTTTCGTTGTTTGAGTTTCGTCCTCGTTGGGAAGACCAGCCTTATGGACCCGACGCACCCCTCTCCCCGAGGTTTCTTTCCGCATAGTCAGCCATGCGTGTGCTATGTCGCTTTCAGAGTTTGTGACTCGCTGCGGTTTATAACAGGAGGCTGAGATCGCTACGGATCTCTGTACGCAGGTACGTTTAATATTAATATTTGTATTGTTCTTATTATTGTTTCAATATATAACATTTAACATTTAATATGAATAATGTTTAATAAACATACGTGTAAACAGGGGTTGGTAATTGTTGATAAACTCACGTTTTTAGGGTTTTGGGATGTGATTGCGGAAAAAGAGTCTTGGGACTACGTGAACTCCAAGGGGAAGGTTTCGTGTATTAGTGACCCGCTCTACAGGTACATTAGTTATTATTGTTAATATTACTTATAATTGTGTGATGATTATTGTTGACTGGTCTCTTCTGTGCAAGTATCTTCACAGGCTGATCTCCTCTTCCATCACTGCTCATGGGAAGAGCTGCAGTGGTGTATGAGCGGTGATCTATTGTTCTTTTATTGCCTCTTATACAAGAGGTTGTGCGCTCTCGCACATGGTTTGACGCAATACTTCGCCTCCACATATCATCGGCAAGATCGCAGATTATTATACGGCGGCACCTACGTCACTGTGATAGCCCTTTCGTTTGGCTATCACCCGGAAGGTAACCCGCAGTTACTACTAGCAATACAGCCGAAGAGGTTGGGGATGAGCACGATATCCAGGATGAAGATTGTTCAGAAATTCCCACCCCACGGAAGCGTTTGCGCGGTAAGGACGGCCAGCCCTTCGTGGCGAGCTAGTTGCCAGAACAGTTCGACTTGGAATATCCGCCACCCTCTTTTAAACCCCTTAACCATTTACTTTTATTTTCTTTTTTCTTTCAAACTCCATTAACTATTTGATTATTTATTTATTTTTAAAATCTAATTAATATTTTTTGTCACACCCCGGATTTCCAACCCCGAAATCCATACACCGGTGGGCCCGGGTGGGGAGTATCGTGACGTCAGTTGATAACATCATTGTCAATTAAACACGGCACATCGGAAGTCTTGGAATAAAATTACTATTACAAACCAAATGTTCGAAAAATACAAAATAATATACAAGCTTGTAATAGAAGATCCACAGGCGGATCATAAAATGTACATGGAAAGAATACAAAACAGACTTTAGGCAGATTTAGGATTTGCAAGATCCTCTATCACTACCAAGCAGCTTCAGGCCTATTTCGTATTGTACCTGTAATTTAGCCTTTGGACGATACGTCAGCTTACACTAGTAAATACACCCAACTGACTCATTTTGAAAACTTTAAAATGGTTTTAAGTGCAAAACGGCACAAAATCTTTTATTAACTTGGGAAAGTTGACCTTGCAACCTTGTATCAGATTCACATGTTTGTCAATACATACAGGGCCCAGTACAGAAACCGAGACATGATTAAATACACACCATTCAGGGCTCACGAAGGAGTCATCTCCAACGTCTTGGGAACATTGCATATGAGCATTAAAAGGTGTATGCCTACACCCTGTGCTAAGGTCGTGGCCATTAACTAATGTATTGAGCCCAGGATATCCAGGACACGGTAATTTAACCCCCGATGTTTAAGTTATCAAACAAAACTGATTAAAATGAAATATGCGGGTTTACTAGCCACAAGCGGGCATTCGATTGACCCCATTTTGGACCAAGCGGCAATAATTTACTGTATCCCAAGCCCGTATAGGGAAAATAAGTCGAGAGTATTTACCTGAGCTAGTCTTCTTCTTTTATTTTTAAAAGACTCAGCCGTATACAAAAGTACCAAGTGCAAATAGCATTTACCGAGAAGGCTCTAGTCTGGATTATGGCATAAGCTAGCCAATTAAATACTAACGGTCTTATAAACCGAATAGTGTACATGATCATTACGTATAACGCTTGATTAAACGATGATCGGATAGAATGTAGTTTAAACTCGACAAGTACTTGACTTGTATAATATGGGTAAACTATAACCATTCTGGATTTTGAAACTTAAATGACAAGGTTAAACCCGTTTCGGTTAAATTCCGTAAAAATAGTTACATATACGTAACTGTGCGCATAATAGCGATATCGGGTAACCGGATAAGTCATGGACAAGTTCTATATGCCATTATATTTTAAATAAGTTAACATATCAGTAGGATATCAACTTATATGCCCGTTAAGGTATTAAAACGAAATTATGCCTCATAAGGGTATTTTGGTAATTTTATGCCGTAATAAAGGAACTTTGAATATAATTTAATGTTATAGTCATAAGTATTCTGGAAAAATACTTTATTTATGATATAATATCAGTAGGATGTCAATTTTATGTGTAAATTTGTAACGTCCCAAAATCACAATTCTAATTGCCTAGTATGTTTCTTGTATGATGGCATGAAATAAAATAATCAAGCTATTTAACCTAGTTAAATAGTTGGGCATACAAATGAAAAACAAAAGTTATGACAATTGTTGACAAGAAACCAAACTAGAAGGGCTAAAATAGGAGATTTGATTAAATTTTAAGTTAAATGGAATGTTCAGGAGATTAGTGTGTGTTTTGTGTGTGTGTTTGTGTGTGTGTCAACACACATAGAAAAAAAGGGGTTCTTCCCCAAAAATTCACAAAATCCAGAATTTGATGGTGGAGTTAAGCCAAAAACACTTGCATGATTGAAGATTTCTAATCGTCTAAGGATGTAAGACATGTGGTAAGTTGTAGATTATGATTTGATGATTTTACAAGAAATGGGTATGTGGTTAATCTTTTAATTTGTATGTAATTAGGCATGAGGGTGTGTTAGAATCAAAAAGAAAGTTTGGATAATGAATGATTTTGAGTAATTTGATGTTTGGAGGTGAAACCCACCATTGATGATGAAAATGGCGACATGGATATGTCACCTATGTCCAATCTTTGTTTAATTCTTGATGTATTATGTTAGAATATGATGAACTCATGCAAGTTAGGTTGAATATGGTATGAAGTTAGTTGATGTTTTGTTGTGTTGATGATTGAAGGTAAGAACTTGGAAGATTATGCATTAATTAGTTGTACGTTGTGCATTAAATGGTGTACGCACACCAATTGTTTGATGAAATGCCTAGTATTGATTAGAATGTGAAGTTATATGCTAAACAATGAACGAATATTAGTAGGATGTGGTGATGACATGATTAATGTTAAGTAAACATGAAAAAATGCAACGTAGAAGGATTTCGTAAAAAGGTGTTAATTGTAGAATTATAAAAGGAATCACTAGTATGGAGGAAATTGATAATGAGGTAAGTGCATATAATTAGGTGATATCATAGTTGAATACATATTACTTAATGAGTATGAAATGTACATAGGGTCTTTCATATAGCCGAATAGGATGACACGGATATATGAGAGACTAAGTTGAAGGTTCATATGATAAACGTTGACTTCTGAAAGTCAACTGCGCATAAGAAGCATGGTTAGACTTGTTGTCACGATTGTAAGATTATAGAAAGTCATACGGTATGTGATATATCCATATGTGTTATATGTGATGACATAATGAATAATGCGAGTTTGAAAAGATGTGATTTTGAGTATATGCCTTATGCTTGTTAGGATTGACTTATGAAAGTCAAATGTGAGTTATGCGTTTGATACGATCGTTGATATGTGCAATCGTGTATGCTAACAAGAATGTGGTTGCGATGACATGAAAGTATAGGGATCATGTCAAGATGGATGGAAGCATGGAAGGCTAATGGGTCAAAAGGAGGCAAGGTAACAAATGCTAAAACGGACACTAAGGTAAGTGATTTCCGGAATCACTCTTTAGATACTTTAATGGAAATGTTTTATTTTAATTGTTGAAGAAGCTTGTGGGAATGTAAGAACAATGGAGGTACTAAGATGAGTTAGATGATATTGAGTTGATAATAGTCAACTAAATTGGAAGTTGTATGATATAAACCGAATGGAGTAAATCCAAGTCGTAAGCTATCATTAAACGACATAATTAAAGCACAAATGGGCTTGTGCACATGTAGAATTTATTGTTAAAGTGAGACTACGGTAGTATTAAGAGGAACGGGACCTCGTTTAGATGTTACATGTTTAATTTGAACTGAATCGGAACATGCATGAACGAACGGGACTCGAAACGGGTCAAATAAGCTGCAGCCCCAAATCTGCAGCAGCTCACCGTATGCTACGGTAGCTAACTGTAGCTTACGGTAGAGGATTTTATTTTTGGCAAAACGTGGTTACCGTAAGCTACGGTAGCTAGCCGTAGCTTACGGTAGAAGATTTAATTGTTGGCAGAACATGCCTACCGTAAGCTACGGTAGGCAGGCCGTAGCTTACGGTGGGATTAGTCAACTTTCTAATTATTTTTGTGTTCTTGTATCGACTAATTCCGACTCCAACCCGGTATCTTGTAAGATGTTTTTAAGGAGATTAAGTGATGCTAGGCTTGTAAAAATAAAGTAAGAGTGAAAGTACGAGTCTTGATATACGTATAGTGAATGTGGTTTCATGTGTGGGTGCCAACACCAAGTTATGTAGTTGTATGATTAAAACTCGGATTGAGTAGAAGTGTTATAGGCATGAAAGAATCAACTTATTTACACGTACTAACATTGATGAATAGAGAGTATATGATTTAAGTATGGTGATTGCATGTAAACACGCAAAATGTAACTTGCATGTATGTATGTATATTGATGTGTGCGAGTGTAAACAGGAAGTGTAACTTATTGAATGTAGATCAATGGTATGTGCTTACTCGAATTTGGAGGTGTGTAATACGTTGATATTATGTCTTACTAACTATACTGCTAATGAGAATGAAACAGGAATGCAGGTATGTAAGTGTTGGGCTTTCGAAAGTGCGAAGTCCGGTATACAGAACAAATTTAGAAGGATATAATTATGGAGAAGTATACATAGAAAGAATACTATGTGGTTATTGATATATTATATATCCATTTAATTATGTAAGATGTCACCCTCTACTAATGTGTTGGTTGTGTATGTGGTGACCGCAGATTAGTTAGATTACCACTATCATCAAGGGAGATGTGTGGACGAAGATCGAGACAAAGAGCAAGGATTGTACGGGAAGAGCGGTTTCATAGCTTGCATTATGTATTACATTTGGCAAGCCAAGCAAAATGAATGTAGTAAATCTATTAATAAAGTGTCCAAATGTTATATAGTCAATGAAGAAAGAATTTTTATGTCGGTACTTCCGCTGAGTCGTTTTGGGTCAAAACGTAAATAGGGTCTTACAATTTGGTATCAGAGCCATGGTTTGAGCGAAATCAAGTACAAGAAAGTAAGTACTTGAACTCAAACCCGTGTACTCTTGTGATAAAGGACCCGTACAATCCAAGACTCGATCAAGATCCAAATGTGTAAGTGGATGTAAGTATGCTTATATGTATTCCTATAAAGAAACTAACTGAATTGTATATGCAAGGTAAGCTTAAAGGGTTGAGGAGAATGATCCGAGGATGCGGTCTAGGATGAATACCAAAGCATGCAATTAGACAGATGGACCCCAGGTACACAATATTAATGTATATATGGGTACCAGTTTTGAATGAAAAAGGAAGAATCTCCTTTGGGAGGGTAAGTATTAAACAAAAGACAATGATATTGTCTTGGAAAGGTTTTAAAGATGTTGCACGAACTGAAACCCATTTCTTCAGACATAAGGTGATGACTATCATGAAGGCACGAAACTAGTATGTGGATTGCGCACCTGGCCAGTACGCAAGAAGCATATGACATTCGTGAAGGCATGATAATCAACTCATGTATGTCCGATAGAGTTGGGAATAAGTTTGACGTGTGGGTGAAAAGAGTTATTAGACTCTCAAGGAGAGGAGGGCAATGTATAAGAATGAAAATGTTCAAATCCATAAGTAAGTACGGATCAAACAAGTAAGAATGAATAATGAGAATGAAAATGTTCGAATCCGTAAGTAAGTACGGATCAAACAAGTAAGAATGAATAATGAGAACAAAAATGTTCGAATCTGTAAGTAAGTTCAAACCAAACTGGTAAGAACGTAGGATAAGAATGGAAAAGTTTGGAACTGGAAGCTCGAACAAACAAGTAAACGTTTCTTAAAGCAAATAATATTCAAGTTATGTTTTAAATCTACATAAGAATATATGCAAATATGTTTGTATGCAAGAATGGTTTAAAAAGGACAAACAAGTCATGCGGGTCAAATGGTGCTCGCCATTTGAATCCGGTATTAAATGTTTTGGTTGCCAAGTCTTATGCTTATAGGTAAGCGTAATGAATGGGAATGGCTTGCCACAAATTGGAAAGAAATAACCATTGCAAGGTGTGGATAACGAATCAATGGTTTTGGACTTGCGTCAGGTATGTATAAAAGATTATGCTTCCGGTAGGAGCTCATGGATAGTCTAGAGAAGGATGTGACAAATTGGGTAATGGATTAACCCAAGAGGAATACATCTAGTAACTTGGATTGACAGTCATTTTGGTCTAATGTCGTACCGAAGGGTAAAATTGAAATATAAAAGTTTTCTAGCATAAACCATTATAAGGGAAGTTGTGTTGAAAGATGTAATATAAGTTATGAAAAGTAAGAATGAAATATTTGAATCCACTGACGGAATTCAAACATAAAAGAACTAAAGGTATAAATGGAAGGTTTGAATCCATAGAAGGATTCAAACGTAAAAGAAAGCAAAGCATGAGTGAAAGATTAATATCCGTAGGCAAATACGAATCTAACACACAAGAGTAATATGTTAGAATGAGAAGACTAGAATTCTTAAGTAAGTAAGTAAGAACAAAACATGTGTGGGATAGATTATGAGTGATTAATAAAACATAAATAAGAATGAATTTATAGTTTAACTTCCTGAAAGGTCAACAAAGTTGGGATGATTAATTATAAGGCAAGTAATGGTAAAATAGCTTGAAGGGTTTGATGCATGAAGTAAGTATAACCCTTTTGAAAGTTATTGTAGCATTGAGAAAAGTTAGTTAAAGGAAAGAAATATTGGATAAACTACATGTTGCGCATGTTAACAAATAACTCATGAGAGTTAGGGCGAACAACAAGTTACGACCCAGATGTATGGTTTAAGTATGGATAGGAAAGTAAGGTTATGCAAGAAATGCTAAAATAATGAGATGATGTTTTGTAAGCATGTTTGGTTTGGAGGTAAGTACATCACACACACCCCAAAGTATGTAAACAATAAATAATAAATGGCAGTTTGATCAAGAAAATTCAAACTGTAGAAGTCGATAAATAATTATTTACAAAATTTGAAGGTATTATGTAAGGAATGCAATGCGTAATATAGATACCCATTAGTAAGGGATTTACGAAGGAACATAGGTTAATTAACACCAAATACAATGAAGAACCAAGTGGAATTGGTATGTTAAAGAATGGTCATGTAATGACTCGTTAAGAATGGGTCAAACGGACTAAAGATATAAAGGAAAACTAGAAAATGACTAGTATGCAAATAAGATGAATTGATAAACGCCATACCTGAAAGAATATCAATGAAAGGTGCTAATCCTTCATTTTATATATAAAAATGGTAGAACTCTTGGTGAGTAAGCTGGTAGCGTTGGAAAAGGATGTGCATGAGTGGAAACTCATCATATGGATGGACGAAGGCAATTCAGTTCTAGCTCGGACTCGTAAAGAAATGGGCCAATCCGGATTACGGATCGATGATTAATGCAACAAAATCAAGGTTAGTAAAATGTTTAACTCATGAATGTTAAAGTATAAATTGGTAGATCGAATACGATATACGAATTAAGGAAATGAATGATATGATAAATATGGTATAGAATGGAATGTTTGACTTTTTACAGTCAACATAAGAAGAAATTCACGTCATATTAAGGAAATATCAAAATGCCCTAAGTAAAATTTCGGGTATTGAATAAACACTTGTACGATGAATTCGCAAAACGTAATTACATATGTAGAATACTTAGTGTGTGAAGAGAGTAGAAAACAAAGTGACACTAATGAAATGATTCGATGTTAAACCTAAGGACATGCATAATACAATTAATAGTAGAAAATGTAGAATGATGCTAAATCCTTGTATTGAGTACAGATAAGTAAGTATGAAAATGGTAGTTATGTTGTGGTATTAATAAATAACTGAATGTTTATTGTAATGCGTATCATCATACATTTACCTCCCATGTGGACATGAGAGAATTTTGGAACAACGTTAGTAATGGGATGTAATGGTTTGCTCAAGATAAACAAGAATGAAATGCTAGTAATTTAGTGATAATGCTCAACTTAAATAAATATTGCTCAACTTAAATAAATATTGGTAAAATGAGTATGTGGATGGCTCAAATCATTATGTGCCAACGAAAGTACCCAGAAAGAATGCTAATAATAGAATACCGAAATAAACTCATAATGGGTACTCATGCGACTAAGCTAGAATGGAATATCAAATGTGACACACATGTGATATGGAAATATGTTTGATAAATGTATGAAGGTCTTAATTTAATAAAGAAGTCAAGTACAAGACACATATTTATAGATGTACGTAAAGGCTACTTCTTAATTGATCACGCATGTTTTGTGTTGAACTGAGCATCTTGAGTAAATAGAATGAAAATGTAAGAATAGAATTGGTCTAGCAGGAATGAGAAAGGTTTCGGGGATGAAACCTTCTATAAGGGGGTAGATTTGTAATGCCCCAAAAATCACAATTCTAATTGCCTAGTATGTTTCTTGTATGATGGAATGAAATAAAATAACCAAGCTATTTAACCTAGTTAAAAAGTTGGGCAAACAAATGAAAAACGAAAGTTGTGACAATTGTTGACAGGAAACCAAACTAGAAGGGCTGAAATGGGAGATTTGATTAAAGTTTAAGTTAAATGGAATGTTCAGGAGATTAGTGTGTGTTTTGTGTGTGTGTCGACACACATAGAAGAAAAGGGGTTCTTCCCCAAAACTTCACAAAATCCAGAAATTGATGGTGGAGTTAAACCAAAAACACTTGCATGGTTGAAGATTTCTAATCATATAAGGATGTAAAACATGTGGTAAGTTGTAGATTATGATTTGATGATTTTACAAGAAATGGGTATGTGCTTAATCTTTTAATTTGTATGTAATTAGGCATAAGGGTGTGTTAGAATCAACAAATAAAGCTTGCATAATGAATGATTTTGAGTAATTTGATGTTTGGAGGTGAAACCCACCATTGATGATGAAAATGGCGACATGGATATGTCACCTAGGTCCAATCTTTGTTTAATTCTTGATGTATTATGTTAGAATATGATGAACTCATGCAAGTTAGGTTGAATATGGTATGAAGTTAGTTGATGTTTTATTGTGTTGATGATTGAAGGTAACAACTTGGAAGATTATGCATTAATTAGTTGTACGTTGTGCATTAAATGGTGTATGCACACCAAGTGTTTGATGAATGCCTAGTATAGATTAGAATGTGAAGTTATATGCTAAACAATGAACGAATATTAGTAGGATGTGGTGATGACATGATTAATGTTAAGTAAACATGAAAAAATGCAACGTAGAAGGATTTCATAAAAATGTGTTAGTTGTAGAATTATAAAAGGAATCACTAGTATGGAGGAAATTGATAAGATGGTAGGTGCATATAATTAGATGATATCATAGTTGAATACATATTACTTAATGAGAATGAAATGTACATAGTGTCTTTCGTATAGCCAAATAAGATGACACGGATAGATGAGAGACTAAGTTGAAGGTTCATATGATAAACGTTGACTTCTGAAAGTCAACTGCGTATAAGAAGCATGGTTATCTTATTATGGAATAAAACTGAATTTTATATAACAAGTATAGTGTTATTAAAACAATTTGATGTTTTATGGTACATATAAAATTTTGTATATTTAAGTGTTGATCATCTTGTTGAAGCTTATTATATTAAATAAATCAATGTCAAGGCAATTAATCAATTATTAACAAATATAAACCTATACAGGGTCGGGTAGGTACATGAGACGCATCTAGATCTAGAATTCTAAATCAATTGATAATACCTTTTAAGTATGTTAAAGTTATCATTATTTGTCACACGTTATTAATAATAATATCTAAATATAGTCTGTGTTTTAAAGTATGTTTTGTTAGATTACGTTCTCTAAGAGAGCCATAGTGACACCCGCTGCATCGTGCGGGCCAACCCACTAGTATAATAAAATATTAACTACACAAAACAAAGAATGTTAATAAAAATTTCTTAGTCTGAATATAATAAAAGAGAAAAAAATGTGTGTTTATATTATATTTGAGATAAAATGCATGAGCTAAAAAAATATTAAAAAACTAAACATTGCCCCTACTATAGTGTTTTTTTTCTTATATTAGACGTTTGCTAATTGTATGTATATTAATGATAGAAATATATAGTTATTAAATATTTTTATGTAGCATATTTTATAATATTAATTTTTACAAATATAATGAGTTTTTATATTTTTAGAGTTCATTACATAGATAGTTCTTTTAGTTTATTTGATGTAACACCTTTGAATACTAACTGAAAATTATATAAAGGTATTTTAGTTATTTTACACTTATTTAACAGAAAAATTAATGATAATTAGCCTTAATACTCAAGGGTGTTACAAAATCAAAACTATAGAATCTAAACATGTTAAAAAAATAAATAATGCTCAAAAGTGTTATTTTCAATAAAACACTAAACCATATATTTAATTAACTCATACCCTTAATAAACTTCTTCTTCTTAAATTTAAAATATATCATATACATACACCGCATGATGCTTTAATCCATTACTAAAACTCTAAAAGTCTTAATAATTAACCACTTTATCCTTTGGGTTAAGTTATTGTCCAAATGGATTTTAACCTACAAATTGGCTTAACGTGATAAGTGAAGAAGAGATTTTTTTTGAAAATTTTCTCATCTTATTATTCACGTACTTTAGTCCCAAAATCTAAAAAAAAAAAAAATCATGATTTACACTAGTAGAATAATTATGTAATTACTGTAACTCTACAAAATTACATAATTATTCTAATAGTGTAAAATCACGATTTTTTTTTACTTTTTACAATTAAACATCATATTCAAGTAGATGGAAAAAAATTCAAAAAAAAAGACTTTCTTCACTTTTTATGTTAAAAGTTATTTTGTATGTTAAACCCATTTGTATTTGAACTTTACACATATACCTTTTTCTTCTTCTTTTTCCTTAGAAGTCTTGTGTTAACCCATTCTATTATTACTTATGAGTTAATTACACGGACGGTCCTTGTGAGTTGCCCATATTTAATTTTGAAACTCAGAATTTTGAAATTATACAGATGCCACCCGTGGTTTACAATTTGTAACTGTGGTGATCCTTATGATGAATGACCGTTAAATTTTCTAGTTAAGTTCGTATAGAATGACAGTTTTGCCCTTATTTAAAATTAATAAACAAAAAACATATATTATTTATTAGACAACTATTTTAATAAATGGGCCCAACCACTTTTTCAAAACCCAAACATCCATATTCTTTTTCAAGATATCACCACTCTAACATCCCAACCCTACTAGGTCTAATGTGTCATTTGTACACTACACCAGAGACTAGAACATCATTCTGTAAATCGTAGAGCTTTACATTATTTCAAATGAGTCTGAATATCGTACAAAACATTTTAAAATTTTATAAAAACCCATGAGTGTCTTTAATCCCTCGAGCCATCAATTCAAGTCTTCCCTACAATCCTTGAAAACTGTAAATGCACTTGTGTGATAAGTGTTAGGATTTCCATAAGTCTAGGGTCTGAAATGTAACTTGTTATAAACTTAAAAGTCTGGCCGATTTTATATTATTTGTCTGAGTTTTTGTATCTCCGGATTAGGGTATGTAGTTCCCTAATCCGGATTTGTGTTAGTTAGAGTAGTCCAAACTTAAGTATTTACCTAGTTCGAGTTTATGTTACTTATGTAGTAGTCCGGACTTGAGCACTGTTAGCTCAGTCCGAGTTTGTTTGTTTATTGGGTCTTGGGCCTGTTTTGTATCCGGACATGTGTGTCCAGATGTATCTTGTATTTAACTCTTTATAGAAAATGACAAGACAACGATTTCTTTGGTGGAAAGTTTCTCTGGCAAGCAAATCCTAATCATTATGTGTGCATTGGCGGTGTAACACCCTGTAAGATCGTGTCAAATAGTATAGTGACATGTGTTGTATTTTAAATATAGTCTATTAAAGACCATGTCACACTCTGGATTTCCAACCCAAAATCCAAACACCGGTGGGCCTGGGTGGGGAGTATCGTGACGCAAGTTGATAACATCATTGTCAATTAAACATAGCACAGCGAAAGTGTTGGAGTAAAATTACTATTACAAACCGAAATATTCGAAATCTAAAATAATATACAGGCTCGTAATAGAATATCCACAGGCCATTTTGAAAACATTAAAAATCCTTAGATCTGCCTAAAGTCTGTTTTGTATTCTTTCTATGTACATTTTATGATCCGCCTGTGGATATTCTATTACGAGCCTGTATATTATTTTAGATTTCGAATATTTCGGTTTGTAATAGTAATTTTACTCCAAGACTTTTGTTGTGCTATGTTTAACTGACAATGATGTTATTAACTTACGTCACGATACTCCCCACCCAGGCCCACCGGTGTTTGGATTTCGGGTTGGAAATCCGGGGTGTGACAGGGTTGGTATTAGAGTCAACATTTGAGAGAATTAAACACCAGCCTTTTGTGTTTAGTCTCAAACTTACACGAGCACATTCCTTAGACTTCCGAGTCTAGGCATTGATCTAGGATTACTCATTTCATTATTAAGTTATTAGTATTGTTTTTAAATTGATTTCTAACTGGAAAATGTCGCCACGTGTACGAGGACAAAGTGGATGAGGAAAAGGTCCAATGAGGGGAGGACCATCGGGGCGTATTCCTCAACCTCATAACTCAGATGCATATCAAGAATCAGGAGATTCGTCTCCATGGAAACCAGCGAGACGTTCCGTCTCTAATAGACACTCGCCCTCACATTCCCAAAATTCTTACCACTCACACCACTCTTACCATTCTCACCATTCCCATTCTCACCACTCCTACCATGAAGAATTTAACCCCAACCATTACTTAAACACACCTCCAGCTGATCGAAATCAGTTGGACCAGCCACGTCCTATGGACGAGGACTCCGACCCGGAGATGCCACCATCGGGATCAAATGTGCATCCCATTGAAATTTTGAGGGATTCAAACTCATATGCCGGATCGCCCTACCAAGGTCCTAACGAGTGGGACCAATACTGGAATCAATTCACCTTTGCCCACACACCTTCCCATCACTCTCAACCACTCCCAGTTCAAGAAGATGTCCACATGGAACCCGTGGACCAACCTCAACAACCACCTGAGCCACCAAGGAGGAAGCGTGGAGCACGTATGTCAGTACGTGTCGGACAAAGGTCGGGATCGCTGCCACCTTTCCCCAATTCTTACCCCACCATTCAAAAGGACCCACAAATGGGTGGACCCTCTAATGTTCCACCTATAGTGGAACCAACACCAACACCTGTTGTTCAACCACCACCAACGGGTTATACTAACCCAATTCCCACGTACCCAGACACGTCTGGATATGATCTATTTAATCCGTCTACGCCGGTAGACTATCAAGCGTGGTCGCAAGACCCGTACACGTAGGCGGTTATGCACAATGCACTTTACCCGTCTCCTTTCCCACCTACTTATCCACCGACTGGATATCCAACTTATGGGTACCAGTATCCGGTTATGCCACAACCTCAACCACACCTCCACCACCACTAGAGGCCATTAGTGGTGCCTTAGAAAGAATGAAAGAGATGCAGCAGCAGGCGGAGAAAACGGAGAAGAAGACAAATAAGTTCTACAAGAAACTCTCTAAGCTAGTCAAAGGAAAGAAAGACGAGTGAAGTATTTTCTATTATATGTAGTCCCTACGTGGACATTGTTATTTCTTTAGTCCCTACGTGGACATTTTGTTTCTTTTAGTCCTTGCATGGACAATCAGTTTCATTTATTTGTTTCAAGTATTGTAATTTCTTATGCAAATTTAATGAAGTACTTTGGAATTATATATATATATATATATATATATATATATTCATCCTCTTGAAAACGAGCGTCTCGATTTTACTCAAATTTATGCTCTACGATATAATTCCAAAAATATTTTAATGGTTTTGATTTTCCAAGTGGCACAGACCACATATTTGGCCAAATATATATATATATATATATATATATATATATATATATATATATATATATATATATTATATATGATAGTTAAGGGAAGTTATCCCTTGATCTAGAGGTGGTGGACTAAGTTCAAGCCTCCAAGTCATTAAGGTCAAGGCGACCGGGACTTATAATCAACCATTAAGATCCTCTTATGTTAACATTCAAATAATATGCATACTCTTGGTTGTCTGACTTGAGGAATCACACTAACCTTCAAGGTAATGGACTATGTCCTAACCTTATATATAGCCCTTGTGATCTATTTGATCCTGGCTAAATAGCCTTTGTGATCTGTTTGATCCCGGCTAAAATCACCAGTGCGGTGATTAAACACCCATTAGAGATGTATTTTATATAACCTTTGTGATCTATTTGATCCCTGTTATATAGCCTTTGTGATATGTTTGATCCCAGCTAATATCACCAGTGCGGTGATTAAACATCCATTAGAGATGTATTTTATATAACCCTTGTGACCTATTGATCCCGGTTATATAGCCCTTGTGATTTGTTTGATCCCGGCTAATATCACCAGTGCGGTGATTAAACATCCATTAGAGATGTATTTTATATAACCCTTGTGATCTATTTGATCCCGGTTATATAGCCTTTGTGATCTGTGTGATCCCGGCTAAAAAGCCCTTGTGATCTGTTTGATCCCGGCTAATATCACCAGTGCGGTAATTAAACATCCATTAGAGATGTATTTTATATAACCCTTGTGATCTATTTGATCCCGGTTATATAGCCTTTGTGATCTGTTTGATCCCGGCTAATATCACTTGTGGGGTGATTAAACATCCATTAGAGATGTATTTTATATAACCTTTGTGATCTATTTGATCCCGGTTATATAGCCTTTGTGATCTGTTTGATCCCAGCTAATATCACCAGTGCGGTGATTAAACATCCATTAGAGATGTATTTTATATAACCCTTGTGATCTATTGATCCCGGTTATATAGCCCTTGTGATCTGTTTGATCCGGCTAATATCACCAGTGCGGTGATTAAACATCCATTAGAGATGTATTTTATATAACCCTTGTGATCTATTTGATCCCAGTTATATAGCCTTTGTGATATGTATGATCCCGGCTAAAAAGCCCTTGTGATTTGTTTGATCCCGGCTAATATCACCAGTGCGGTGATTAAACATCCATTAGAGATGTATTTTATATAACCCTTGTGATCTATTTGATCCCGGTTATATAGCCTTTGTGATCTGTTTGATCCCGGCTAATATCACCAGTGCGGTGATTAAACATCCATTAGAGATGTATTTTATATAACCCTTGTGATCTATTTGATCCCGGTTATATAGCCTTTGTGATCTGTTTGATCCGGCTAATATCACTAGTGCGGTGATTAAACATCCATTAGAGATGTATTTTATATAACTCTTGTGATCTATTTGATCCCGGTTAAATAGCCTTTTTTGATCTATTTGATCCCTTCTAATATCACCAGTGCGGTGATTAAACATCCATTAGAGATGTATTTTATATAACCCTTGTGATCTATTTGATCCCGGTTATATAGCCCTTGTGATCTGTTCGATCCCGGCTAATATCATCAATGCGATGATAAATAAAACATCCATTAGTGATGTATTACCCTTTCGGGTTATAATCTATTCTATATAGCCTATGTGATCTATCCTGATCCTGGCTAATATCACCAGTGTGGTGACTAAACATCCATTAGTGATGTAGTGCCTATGTGCCCTATTATATGTCCATTAGTGACAAGCCTATATGCTATATATGTAATTGTCAAATATGACAATGACAGTTGTGACTTTGTGGTCCCTTGTCTATAATATATGGACTATGTCCAGATTGTAATTTGCCTACGATGGTCCTATTAAGACCTAGGCCAAATATAGATATATTAAGCCTAAGAGCTGTGATGTTATTCACACTAGTATAGGCAGTGGATTTTCTTAGATCCAATGTTTAAAAGCCGATATGGTTATTATACCATGGCTAAGAGAAATTTTATTTGGTATATAGAACCGAAGCTTTGAAGAATGACTAACTCTAATGAGGCACAAAGTAGCCATCGGAACGTCAAAGGCGCCGAAAATATAGCCATAAATAATGATAATGATTTACAAGCTCGCATTGATGCGGCTGTGGAAAGGGCCATGAGTAAGGCCATAGAAAGGCTAAGAGAGCCGACTGCCACTCGCTCTAGACCCCTATCTATTCCACCATCTTCAGCTCATAAAGAGAGCTCTGTTCACTCTTCAAATGCAAAGAGTGAACCAAGGATAGCAGACTTTGCTGATAGGTCCCGTTCTGCTAAAGACGGGTGTACCTATAAATACTTTGTCTCCTGTAAACCCCAAGACTTTAATCGGGAAAAAGGAGCCGTAGAAACCTTAAAGTGGCTGGATGAAATGGAGACTATAGTAGACATCAGCGGCTGTGCTGAAAAGGATGTGGTCAAGTACGTATCACAGTCCTTTAAGGGCGATGCCCTAACATGGTGGAAGGCCATGATTTAGTCAACAGGTAAGGTATACCTGTATAATCTGGGATGGTCCAAGTTTGCAGACCTTGTAAAGGAAACTTACTGCCCAACCATGAGGTGGAGAAAATAGAGACAGACTTCTTGACTCTTTCCATGAAAAACCTAGATTGTCGGAAATATGTTTCCGATTTCAATTCCCTATCTAGGTTAGTTTCCTATTTAATTACCCCTGAATCCAAACGCATTGCGCGTTTTATTAATGGGTTAGCGCCTGAAATAAAGGGCATGGTAAAGGCTGCACAGCCTACTACCTATAGGTCTGTTGTAGACCTATCTCTTTCTCTCACCCTTGATCTAGTGAGACAAAAGTCAGTTAAGTATGAAACTGACGGAAAAAGGAAGAAGGAATATGACAACTCCCATAACTTTAATAAGAAAAATAAAGGGAGATTTATGTTCAAAGGAAACCAAGGCAAGTCGGCTGTTATGCCATTTTGCAAGACTTGCAACCGCAAACACTGGGGACAGTGTACTTCTGATCCACAAGCTAGACCTTGTGGCATATGTAAAAGGAGAGGGCATAAGACCCTAGATTGTAAAGATCTTAAGGATGCTGTATGCTATATCTGCAACGAAAAAGGGCACATTGCAACTAACTGCCCTAAGAGTTCAAAGAATAGTAATCCAAAGCCTAGAGAGGCCAAGAAGGGGAATGCACGCGCCTTTCGGCTAACTGCTAAGGAAGCTGTTAATGACAATAATGTCATAACAGGTACTTTCCCCATTAATAATATTTATGCTAGAGTTTTTTCGATTCGGGTGCGGATAAATCATTTGTTGATCATAAGTTTAGTAAACTATTAAATTCACCCATAAGAACTCTAGATAAAATTTATGAGATAGAACTCGCCGATGGAACCTTAGAAACTGCTTCTTCCATTCTTGATGGATGCTCTATATCCATTAAGAATCATTCCATCCCTATCTCTCTTTTGCCAATGAAATTGACGGGGTTCGATGTTGTCTTAGGCATGGATTGGTTATCTCATAACCAAGCCCGCATTGAATGCGATAAAAAGCTCATTGAGATTAAGACCCCATCTGGTGAAATGATCACCATCCCTGGAGACTCACACTATGGATTGCAAGACAAGGTGTCGTTATTTAAGGCATCTAAGTGTTTGAGAAGAGGATGTATCATCTATATGGCACAAGTTACCATAAATGAACCAATGCCGAACCTTGAAGATCAACCAGTTATCTCGGAGTATCCTGATGTTTTCCCTGAAGAATTACCAGGCCTACCTCCAGATAGGCAAGTAGAGTTTAGGATTGATATCCTACCAGGAGCAGCACCTGTTGCTAGAGCTCCGTATCGGTTAGCACCGACGGAAATGAAGGAATTGAGGACATAATTAGATGAACTTTTAGAAAAAGGCTTTTTTCAGTCTAGTTCCTCACCTTGGGGAGCTCCTATTCTGTTTGTAAAGAAGAAAGACAGTTCGATGCGAATGTGCATCGACTATCGGGAGCTGAACAAGCTAACCATTAAGAATAGATATCCTCTCCCCAGGATCGATGATTTATTCGACCAACTTCAAGGGGCTAGTTACTTTCCTAAAATAGATTTGAGATCAGGATATCATCAACTGAAGGTTAGAAGTGAAGATGTTCCTAAGACAGCCTTCAAGACCCGCTATGGTCATTTTGAATTCTTAGTGATGCCTTTTGGGCTCACAAATGCACGAGCAGCATTCATGGATCTCATGAATAGTGTCTGCAAGCCATATTTGGATAAGTTTGTCATTGTCTTCATAGACGACATACTTATCTATTCTCGTAATCAAGATGATCACGAGAAACATCTTCGGTGCATCCTAGAATTATTAAGGCAGGAGAAACTTTATGCAAAGTTCTCTAAATGCGAATTTTGGCTTAGAGAAGTCCAATTTCTTGGACACATGGTAAGTGAGCGTGGTATCCAAGTGGATCCCGCCAAAATTGAGGCTATAATAAATTGGGAAGTGCCCAAGACCCCAACAGAAGTTCGTAGTTTCTTAGGACTGGTTGGTTACTATAGGAGGTTCATTGAGAACTTTTCAAGGATAGCCACTCCTTTAACTTCTTTGACCCGTAAGAATATTAAGTATAATTGGGGTCCAAAGCAACAAGAATCTTTTGAGATTTTTAAACACAAGCTGAGCAACGCTCCTGTATTATCTCTACCCGAGGGTATTGAGAACTTTGTTGTCTATTGTGATGCTTCACACACTGGCATGGGCTGTGTGCTAATGAAAAAAGGCAAGGTGATTACCTATGCATCATGACAATTAAAGGTGCATGAAAAGAATCACACCACCCACGATTTGGAATTGGGTGCCGTTGTATTTGCACTAAAACTGTGGAGACATTACTTGTATGGCACAAAGTGTGTTATATACACAGACCATAAAAGTCTCCAGCATCTATCAATCAAAAAGAATTGAACATGTGACAACGTCGTTGGATGGAAACTCTTAATGATTATGATTGCGAGATTCGCTACCATCCAGGCAAGGCAAATGTAGTTGCCGATGCCTTAAGTCGCAAGGAGAAGGTTAAACCTATAAGGATTAACGCTAAAAGCATTGAGCTCAGAAATAGCTTTAGTGAGAAGCTATTCGATGCGCAGAAGCAAGCCTTGTTAGAGGCTAACATCCCTAATGAGGAATTAGGAATCTAATCCTCCAGGAAGCGCGTAATTCAAGATACTTTGTTCACCCAGGTGGTGACAAGATGTATCAAGATTTGAAGAAGAATTATTGGTGGATGGGTTTGAAGAAATCGATAGCCACTTATGCAGCTAAGTGTCTGACGTGTTCGCAAGTTAAAGCCGAACATCAGAAACCGTCAGGACTTTTATAACAACTTGAAATTCCCACTTGGAAATGGGAAATGGTAACTATGGATTTGATTTCCAAGTTACCTAAGACCAAAAGTGGTAATGACACTATTTGGGTCATAGTGGATAGGCTGACTAAGTCAGCTCACTTCTTGCCAATTAAAGAGACGTATAATTCATATAAATTGGCTAAGTTGTATGTGGACAAAATAGTGTCCCTACATGGTGTGCCAGTATCTATTGTATCCGATAGAGATACTAGATAAACATCTCACTTTTGGAAAAGTTTCCAACAATCGTTAGGCACACGATTAAATTTTAGTACGGCTTACCATCCGCAGACTGATGGTCAAAGTGAGCGTACTATTCAAACTCTGGAAGACATGCTCAGGGCATGTGTGATTGATCTAGGTGGAAGTTGGGATGACCACTTACCCCTAATAGAATTCTCCTACAATAACAGTTATCATACTAGCATCAAGGCTGCTCCTTTTGAGGCCTTGTATGGGAGAAGATGTAGAACGCCCGTATGTTGGGCAGAAGTTGGTGAGGCCCAACTGTCAGGACCTGAGATTGTCCTGGAGACCATGGAAAAGATTATGCAAATCCGTGATCGTCTCAAAGCTGCCAGGGATAGGCAGAAGAGCTATGATGACAACAGGCGTAAACCTCTTAAGTTCCAAGTAGGGGACAAAGTCATGCTAAAAGTATCAACCTAGAAAGGTGTTATGTGTTTTGGAAAGAAGGCAAGTTAAGCCCAAGATATATTGGACCATTCGAGATAGTCGAATGTGTCGGCACAGTAGCCTATAAGCTCAAATTGCCAGAGGAGCTTAGTGGAATCCATGATGTATTCCACATATCTAATCTTAAGAAATGTTTAGCCGATGATTTGCTAGCAATGTCGCACAATGAGGTGCAAATTGATGAAAACTTGAGGTTCGTTGAGAAACCAATTTCAATCGAGGATCGACAGGTTAAGAAGCTCCGAAGAAAGATGATACCTATAGTAAGGTTAAGTGGGATGCTTTTAGAGGTCCTGAGTATACATGGGAGGTTGAGTCCACTATGCGACAAAAATACCCCCATCTTTTTGAATAAAATCTCGAGGTCGAGATTTCTTTTAAGGGGGTGAGGATGTAACACCCTGTAAAATCGTGTCCAATAGTGTAGTGACACGTGCTATATTTTTAATAAAGTCTATTAAAGACCAATTAGGACTAAAGGCGTCAACATGCTCAAGTTGACCCTCTGAGTGACGAACCGATGTCAACATGCATAAATAATAGCCTCTGAGTGACTGATATGTCAACATGCTTAAATCATTAGCCTCTGAGTGACTGATACGTCAACATGCTTGAAACTTGGCCTCTGAGTGACTGATATGTCAACATGCCGAGCCTCTGAGTGACATCGGAATCAACATGCTTGTAATAAGCCTCTGAGTGATCCTTTGTGAAGTCCTAACTCTCATACGTGCCGTTTGTTGGACGAGAGAGTTCAATTTTGTAAATATGTGAAAATTGGATAATGGAGGGATTAAAAGTGTCAACATGTTAATTCTTACCTCTGAGTGATTTTAACGAACCGAGAGCTTGACAATGTCCGAGCATAATCCCGGGTATGCCAAGTTTTGGCTACGGTGGGCTAAAAGTGCCAAAAAGGTGTTTAAAATGGTTTTTATAAGCTTTATATAGTTCAGGGGTCAAAGTGTTAAATTTTGAAACTGAATTAGGGGCGGTTGTGGGCCGCCGCGAGACAGGCTCTGCTACAGAAACTTTGTTTGGTCTCCAAGCCAAACTCCAAAACCATTTAAATTCAAAACCAAGGACTTTTAATCAGCTATGCCACGTTTTGGAACACTTGTAAGCTTCTTCTTACACCCCTAAACACCTGGCTTCACCTCCTTTGAGCTCTCCAACTATAAATAGGTGCTTAAGTTCACCATTTCAACTTGCACCTTTCTTATTAACTCTTCTCCCTCCTCTGGAAGTTCCTAACTAAAAGGAGCAATCCAACATAGTTCTTTTGCATCTAGGAATCACTGGTAAGTATTCCTTCTTTGTGCATTTTCGTTTTTAGGCTTCTATAGCTAAAAGTCAAGCGTTTTACGTAAAACGCTTTGACTTTCGGTTAAGACCATTATGGTCCAGCCACTGTTCAAAATGAATATAGCTAAGTGATCGTAATAAGGTGGGTGTTAGCCCCTATAAAGGGCACCTCCTGAAGATCAAGTTTGCTAGACCAATTCACGGGTCAAAGTTATCTTATTAAAAAGTCAAACAGGCCATTTTTCAGAAAAAATCATAAATTGATCTTATATATGTTATGAAACCTGTTTTGACACTTAAACAAGTTGGTAATAATTATTAGAACATGTATAAACTTGCTCGGCTAGTCAATTTCAGTTCTAGGGTCGGTTCGCAACCGAAAGTCGCGAAGTTTGACTTCTGCTTTGACTTTCGATTCTGACCCGATTTAGATTAGTTACCTACTGATCTAAAGTTGCATTATGATCATAATATAATGTAGCATAACCCTCTGAGGTTATATTACATGATCATAATCAGAATCCAAGTTTATGCGCAAGTTCCATAATTATGCAATTTTTGACCAAAATGCACTTTTTACATAGAACAAGGTTTTAAATGGTAATAAACTTGAAAATGAGTTTCTACTGATGTAATATTATAAGTAGGATTATTTGAGATGTTAAACTAAGTTATAAACTGAGTTTTTAAGCAAGTCCTCAAACTATGTCGATAAATGACGGTTTTAGCCCCTGTGGCTTATAAAATAGTTTTAATCAAATCTTTTCAAGGTAAATAATTTATCTACTGATATGTTATATTAAATAACATATTTTAACATTTTAATCTGATCCAAATGTCAATTTTCGTAAACATCATTTAAAAACGTCATTTTACGACATAAGCGTCGTTTCGGCGCATAATATGGTTTTAACCATATTATTGACCAAAACTTGATACCTACTAATTTTAAAACTTGTTTTAAACATATTTACAGTAGGTACATGTTATAAACTCAGAATCCCAAATAATTTATAAACTATGTGTAAAATGACCAAAATGCCCCTTCGGTGCATAATTTGGTCATAAAAGGTAAAATGCACGTATAATTGATATCCTACTAATATTTTATCATAAATAAATTATTTTTCCAGAATACTCATGATCATAAACTTAAATTATATTCAAGTTCCTTCTATATGATATGAAATTACCAAAACGCCCTTATGAGGCATAATTTCGTTTTAAAACCTTAACGGGCAGACAAGTTGATATCCTACTGATATCTTTACTTATTTAAAGTATAATGGCATATAGAACTTGTCCATAACTTATTCGGTTTCTCGATATCGCTAAATTGCGCACAGTTACGCATATGTAACTATTTTTCGAAAATTAACCGAAACGGGCTTAACCTTGTCATTTAAGTTTCAAAATCCAGAATTTATATAGTTTACCCATATTATACAAGTCAAGTACTTGTCAGGATTAAACTACATTCTATCCGATCATCGTTTAGTCAAGCGTTATACATAATGATCATGTACACTATTCGGTTTATAAGACCATTAGTATTTAATTGGCTAGCTTATGTCATAATCCAGACTAGAGCCTTGCCGGTAAATGCTATCTGCACTTGGTACTTTTAAATACGGCTGAATTATTTAAAAATAAAAGAAGAAGAAAAGCTCAGGTAAGTACTCTCGACTTATTTCCCCTATAATGGCTTGGGATACGGTAAATTATTATTGCATGGTCCATTGCAAGGTTAACCTTCCTAAGTTAATAAAAGATTTTGTGCCGTTTGCACTTAAAATCATTTTTAATGTTTTCAAAATAAGCCTGTTGGGTGTATTTACCAGCGTAAGCTGACGTATCTTTCAAAGGCTAATCTGCAGGTATAATACGAAATGGGCCGGAAGCAGCTCGGTAGAGAATAAGAGGATCTTGTAAATCCTTAGATCTGCCTAAAGTCTATTTTGTATTCCTTCTGTGTACATTTTACGATCCGCCTGTAGATATTCTATTACGAGCCTGTATATTATTTTAGATTTCGAATATTTCGGTTTGTAATAGTAATTTTACTCCAAGACTTCCGCTGTGCTATGCTTAATTGACAATGATGTTATCAACTTACGTCACGATACTCCCCACCCAGGCCCACCGGTGTTTGGATTTCGGGTTGGAAATCCGGGGTGTGACATGGTCTTTAATAGACTATATTTAAAATACAACACGTGTCACTATACTATTTGACACGATTTTACAGGGTGTTACCCCGCCAATGCACACATAATGATTAGGATTTGCTTGCCAGATAAACTTTCCACAAAAGAAATCGTTGTCTTGTCATTATCCATAAAGAGTTAAATACAAGATACATCTGGACACACATGTCCGGATACATAACAGGCCCAAGGCCCAATAAACAAACAAACTCGGACTGAGCTAACAGTGCTCAAGTCCGGACTACTACATAAGTAACTGATGTGCGTGAATTAAATATATTTTTATTATTATAATTTTTGTTCACATAGATTAGGTTTTAAAATAGTTTTTACTTAAACCAACTACACACACATAGGGCAAGTGTACCCGTCAGGTGGTAGTATAGTTTACTGGTAAGAACCGGATATCAATCCGTGGACTCGGTGTCTCAATACTAAATTTTCGTTCCTTTTAAATATGTTTCGATCAATGAGTTGATTTCTTGATTGTTTATCATGTAAGGATAAAAATTAACTAATTGAATTAACAAGAACAATATCTAAGAAAGGTTGCTTGAATTAAGTATCCACTAATAAACATATGACAACTTTTTAAGGAAAACTAATGGTGATGCAAGTCTTAGAATCAACTAAGTTTCTAATCAAGGTCCCCTAGTTTTATAAATCTTGGGAAAATTATAATGAACAACATTTTAATCACCTAAGATTCATTCTTTAAGCTCTCTTGCTAAATTGATGTTAATCTTTAATAATGAGTTAATTGTTAATCAAAACTCCTAACTCTATAAATTAAGGAAAACTAACATGAACAACACATTAATCACCCTAACTTGGTTTCAAGTAAATGATATCTTCAACAAGCTCTTGACATAAATCACAAGCATGGTCATGCTAAACAACAACTTTGGCCTAAATCATCAATCCAACATGAACACAAACCATAGAATTCATATAAACATTCATAAGATCTTTACAAATCCAAATGCAAGAATTCATACTCATATTCAAATCATCATCCTAATCATGTTAGCAATTACCATTATAGTTTCATGCTATGAATCAAATCAACAACTAACAAGATTCAATAATCATAATCTCTACATGGGCTTTCCAACACTACATGTAAATTATAATGATCAAACATTCAAGAATAATAACTTTAAACATGAACATGCATTCCAAGAAACTTGAATAAATACCATCATTGAGATTAACATACAATAATCACCACATCTATTTCCATATTGTCAAGTGTTCATTAGCTTCAACAAAATTCAAACAACACAATTGTTTAGCCTAGAAGGCTCATGATAACTAAGACAAACATAAAGTAATATGGATTGTGCATGAATAACAAGTGAAAATACTAATGTTTAAGACAAGATAATTAGCTAAATTAGTTGGATTATCAAGTGATACAACCTCCTAAAGGCTCCTTTCTTCAATCTCCAAGCTTCCAAGATCAGCTTCTTGAGAGAGAAATCCACCCAAATGCTCCAACTCTCCTTCAAATGAGTTGAATTCACTTATTTAAGCTACTGGGCATTTGGCACGACCGTGCCACCATTTGGCACGGTCGTGCTTGGTAAGTGTCAGGTGCCTTTCTGAGTTGTTGACCAAGTTTGATGCCAAATCCGGAAAGATCCCGCTAAAACTTCCCCGAGGTGGCACGACCGTGCCACCATTTAGCACGGTCGTGCTTATCGATATCGCACTCGGAAATGACTAAGTTGAACTCAGAAATTAGCTAATCAGATTGCACGCGCACGGTCGTGCTTGGGGTTGGCACAGTCGTGCCAAGTGTTGATTTGGCTCGGATTGTGCAGTCTTATGATAGTGCTTGTGATAGTGCCGACTTCTTGATGCTTGCCACGGTCGTGCCGATGGTTGGCACGGTCGTGCCGATGGTTGGCACGGTCGTGCCATATCTGGCAATTTGGCAGAAATGTTCCATTTTTTCTCCAATTTGTTCCAAAAGCCTTTGTTTCTTTACCGGGCCGAAGCCCGGACCTGCATTTTCATAAATAACTCAAATGAGTATCTAAATCAATAAAAATACGACAAGTTCTCGCGTAAACGGGGTCTATTTGACGTTTTAAAGATGTATAAATTGTTATACATCAGTAACAAAAACTCGGACTAGGTAAATACTTAAGTTTGGACTACTCTAACTAACACAAATCCGGATTAGGGAACTACATACCCTAATCCGGACATACAAAAACTCAGACAAATAATATAAAATCGGCCAGACTTTTAAGTTTATAACAAGTTACATTTCAGACCATAGACTTATGGAAATCCTAACACTTATCACCAAGTGCATTTACAGTTTCAAGGATTGTAGGGAAGACTTGAATTGATGGCTCGAGGGATTAAAGACGCTCATGGGTTTTTATAAAATTTTAAAATGTTTTGTACGATATTCAGACTCATTTAAAATAATGTAAAGCTCTACGATTTACAGAATGATGTTCTAGTCTCTGGTGTAGTGTACAAATGACACATCAGACCTAGTAGGGTTGGGATGTTAGAGTGGTGATATCTTGAAAAAGAATATGGATGTTCGGGTTTTGAAAAAGTGGTTGGGCCCATTTATTAAAATAGTTGTCTAATAAATAATATATGTTTTTTGTTTATTACTTTTAAATAAGGGCAAAACTGTCATTCTATACGAACTTAACTAGAAAATTTAACGGTCATCCATCATAAGGATCACCACAGTTACAAATTGTAAACCACCGGTGGCATCTGTATAATTTCAAAGTTCTGAGTTTCAAAATTAAATATGGGCAACGCACAAGGACCGTCGTGTAATTAACTCATAAGTAATAATAGAATGGGTTAACACAAGACTTCTAAGGAAAAGAAGAAGAAAAAGGTATATGTGTAAAGATCAAATACAAATGGGTTTAACATACAAAATAACTTTTAACATAAAAAGTGAAGGAAGTCTTTTTTTTTTTTTCCATCTACTTGAATATGATATTTAATTGTAAAAAGTAAAAAAAAATCGTGATTTTACACTATCAGAATAATTATGTAATTTTGTAGAGTTACAGTAATTACATAATTATTCTACTAGTGTAAAATCATGATTTTTTTTTAGATTTTGGGATTAAAGTACGTGAATAATAAGATGGGAAAATTTTTCAAAAGAAATCTCTTCTTCACTCATCACGTTAAGCCAATTTGTATGTTAAAACCCATTTGGACAATAACTTAACCCAAAGGATATAGTGGTTAATTATTAAGACTTTTAGAGTTTTAGTAATGGATTAAAGCATCATGCGGTGTATGTATATGATATATTTTAAGTTTAAGAAGAAGAAGTTTATTAAGGGTATGAGTTAATTAAATATATGGTTTAGTGTTTTATTGAAAATAACACTTTTGAGCATTATTTATTTTTTAACATGTTTAGATTCTATAGTTTTGATTTTGTAACACCCTTGAGTATTAAGGCTAATTGTCATTAATTTTTCTGTTAAATAAGTGTAAAATAACTAAAATACCTTTATATAATTTTCAGTTAGTATTCAAAGGTGTTACATCAAATAAACTAAAAGAACTATCTATGTAATGAACTCTAAAAATATAAAAACTCATTATATTTGTGAAAATTAATATTATAAAATATGCTACATAAAAATATTTAATAAATATATATTTCTAACATTAATATACAGACAATTAGCAAACGTCTAATATAAGAAAAAAAACACTGTAGTAGGGACAGTGTTTAGTTTTTTAATATTTTTTTGTAGCTCATGCATTTTATCTCAAATATAATATACACACATTTTTTTTCTCTTTTATTATATTCAGACTAACAAATTTTTATTATGATTCTTTGTTTTGTTTAGTTAATATTTTATTATACTAGTGGGTTGGCCCGCGTGATGCAGCGGGTGTTACTATGGCTCTCTTAGAGAACGTAATCTAACCCAACATACTTTAAAACATAGACTATATTTAGATATTATTATTAATAACGTGTGACAAATAATGATAACTTTAACATACTTAACACGTATTATCAATTGATTTAGAATTCTAGATCTAGATGCATCTCATGTACCTAACCGTCCCTGTATAGGTTTATATTTGTTAATAATTGATTAATTGCCTTGACATTGATTTATTTAATATAATGAGCTTCAACAAGATGATCAACACTTAAATATACAAAATTTTATATGTCCATAAAACATCAAATTGTTTCAATAACACTATACTTGTTATATAAAATTCAGTTTTATTTCATAATAAGATAACCAAAAGATTTCATCGTATTTTGTGTCACACAAATGGAAGTGAGCTTTATTTATAAGTACCCCAAACTAAGTGTTTAGGCAAGTTGAATTTTGGAAATTTCACAATTTAACTTGAGGGGGCATATTAAAATAAAGAAAATATTCAAGGGGATTAGTGAGATTTGCTCTCTTCACATCATATCCGTGATTATATGGTCAAAATATATGGTTTCCATACTCCAAATATTTATAGCCATTGATAGTCTTGTTTGTTTATTTAAAACCATTGTATAAGTAAAGATTTTGATTCCTCCTGTAATATAATTCAAAATACACGTTCAATACCATTACAATTCTCTGATTATCACTCACCAAGCTTCATGTAGGACCCAGCAAAAGCTTGGAAGAAAGCATTTTGATCCTGTTATGTAAGTGCTTATACTTCTATTAATAAAAGGTCGAAACTTGAAACAAATCTCACTTGAAGCAATTGTTAATCTCAATTTTTCAAATAAATTGGGGGGGTGGGGGGGGGTGGGGGGGGGGGGGTCATATAAATGCATTGAACCAAAGGGTTTGTTTTATTCCCATTGATGAAGGTTGCCAGTTACAATTTTTATTATTGTGGGTAATAATGAGGATTATTATTATTGTTTTTTGTTGTTGTTGTATTGAACCAAAGAATTTTTATTTGCAGAAGGACCTCTCGGATGAATTTATCAATTCTCATTTTATACTCATTATCACAATTATATACCAATAGCTTAGAATCAATTCTCATTTGAACTAAGACCCTTCAATGGTAGGGTTTTAAGGGACCAAGGGGAAATAAAGAGATGTCGGTTTTACTGTGAAGGGAGAGCAGGGGCATTACTGGTAGAAAAGTGTAAAAAATAGAGATTTGTTCTTTCACTCTTGGTATGCCATCAATAACGTATATGGGAATTACCCTTGTGTCCAACCCACTTTCCTTAATATATATGACCAGCAATAACGTATATGGGATTTAATCTCACAATATTATTTTACTTTATAAAAGTTTATATTTTTATTCTTTTCTGGACCATCCTTGCCATATAAAAAACCATCGTTCGACATTATTGGCTTTAGGAGTTTGAGACCCTATATTTTACAACAAAATTCATAGACCATTGCATCAAAACATAAATCATCAAATATTTATTTTATAATCATTGTATCAAAACATGGAGCATCCTTACCAAACAAAAGACCATCATTAAAAACATGAATCATCAAATATTCTATTTTATAATCATTGGAGTTAAATGCTTGGTTGGTCCCTGTGGTTTGCAAATCTTGCAGACTTGGTCCCAGTGGTTCACTAATTACACACTTGGTCCCAGTAGTTTCAAATTTTGCACTCGGGTGGTCCTTACCACTAACCTTTGTTAGATTTCTCAGTTAAGTATATGCAAAATTACTATATTACCCTTGAAATAATAAAAATAAGAAAAATATAAACTGGCATACGCAGCCCCCCCTCCCCCTTTCTCTCCGATGACCGGAGTCAGTTCCGGCCGGCACTCCGGCGAGCCACCTCACCACTACCATCCTACTCCCTCTTCCACGCAACACCCTTCACTTCCCCTCTTTTCTTATTCACCTCACAAATCAGCTGCCCCCAGTTAAACGGCCGGCCACCACCCTTCACTTCCCCTCTAGACTCGTCGGGGTGCCGAGAGAACGATGTTGTCTCTCTCGCTTCTCGTCTCTCTCTCATCTTGTCCCTTTCTCTCTCTCGTTCTCTTCCTCTCTTTCGTTTTGCCGCCGTGCACCACCACCAGTCGGTGGTGGCCGGCCGTTTAACTGCGTATACCTTTGTAGATATATAGTCCATATACAAACAAGTGAAATAAATGTTATTTCAAAACATATAAAGGTGCCAAAAATGCAAACTGTTGGTTCCCACATGGTGAGAAACTGTGGACCAATTTCTTTTATCAAACTACCCATTAGAGCAAGAAAGTTTTCACATTGAACTGTCGAAGCAGACAGAGCGTGAGAACTCTGATAACATGTTCCTGTCTTACAAAACTTTCGACAATTGCAAAACTAGTTTCAGGACACAAATTAAGGAGGATGGTGAGGTGAATAAGAAAAGAGGGGAAGTGAAGGGTGTTGCGTGGAAGAGGGAGTAGGATGGTAGTGGTGAGGTGGCTCGCCGGAGTGCCGGCCGGAACTGACTCCGGTCATCGGAGAAGAAAGGGGGCAGGGGGCTGCGTATGCCAGTTTATATTTTTCTTATTTTTATTATTTCAAGGGTAATATAGTAATTTTGCATATACTTAACTGAGAAATCTAACAAAGGTTAGTGGTAAGGACCACCCGAGTGCAAAATTTGAAACTACTGGGACCAAGTGTGTAATTAGTGAACCACTGGGACCAAGCCTGCAAGATTTGCAAACCACAGAGACCAACCAAGCATTTAACTCTAATCATTGTATCAAAACATGGACCATCAATTTTACAATGCATAAATTTATTTAGAATAACAATTAATTTAGACTCTTCACATGTCATTTTAATTATAGGTTATAAAGGTGCCAAAATCCCTAAAATGCCCCTAAAGCGTCTTAAGTTTTTGGACAATGCGTAAGTTTACCCCCTCTAAAATAGCTGGCTCTCTTGTACATGTTGATTCAAAATGTGTACACAATATAAAATTACCATAAGGATAGAAAACTTAGTTTGCTTAATAAGGTAGTATAAATAAATATTATGTTGTGTTATATTATATTGTATTATAACATGACATTCTATAATATAATATAACATAACATGATATAATATAATATTTATATAATAAATATTAACTAAACTAAATAAAGAATAATATAATATAATATAATAAAAACTAAATATTGTCCTACTATAATATTTTCACTCATAATAGAAGTTTGTTAATTGTATGCATATTAATTTTAGAAATATAATTATTAAATACTTTTATGTAGCAAATTTTATAATATTATTCATTTACAAATATAATGAATTTTTATATTTTTTAGAGTTAATTACATAGATGGTGTTTGTGGTTTATGAAGGTAACATCTTTGAGTGCTAACAGAAAACTATATAAGGATATTTTAGTCATTTTACACCAATTTAACACAAAATTTAATAGTAATTATCTTTAATACTCAAATGTGTTTTAAAATCGAAACCATAGAACCTGAACCTATTAAAATAAATAAGTTAGTACTCAAATGTGAAACCATGAAAACTATCTGTGTAATTAACTCTTTAAGGGTATAAGTCAGTGAAAAGGACAAACTTTTTTCATTATAAATGAGTAACAATACGATCATTCATCAATAATAATTAATTTACAAAGACCTTAACTTATTATAAAACCCAAACAAAACATTTTTCGATGTAGGATAATACATATGTCAAATAATTCACTTCCCGGGGACAAAGTTAGTAGCATAAGACCAAGCATTGTTGGCAACAGGGTCCGCAAGGTGGTCAGCGAGGTTCTCCAATGGTCCCTTACCGGTCACAATGGCTTGAACAAAGAACCCAAACATGGAGAACATGGCTAGCCTTCCGTTTTTGATCTCCTTCACCTTCAACTCAGCGAAAGCCTCTGGGTCATCGGCAAGACCCAACGGGTCAAAGCTACCACCAGGGTAAAGTGGGTCAACAACCTCACCCAATGGCCCACCCGCAATTCTGTAACCCTCAACCGCACCCATCAAGATCACTTGGGTGGCCCAAATGGCCAAGATGCTCTGAGCATGGATCAAACTTGGGTTACCCAAGTAATCAAGCCCGCCTTCGCTAAAGATTTGGGCTCCAGCCTTGAACCATACGGCCTCACCGAACTTCACACCGTTACGGGCCAAAAGCTCTGGGAAGACACACCCAAGAGCCCCAAGCATGGCCCATCTGCAGTGGATGACCTCAAGCTCACGGTTCTTGGCGAATGTCTCTGGGTCAGCTGAAAGCCCAGCAGTGTCCCAACCGTAGTCACCTGGGAATTCACCGGTGAGGTATGATGGGGCCTCACCGGAGAATGGGCCCAGGTACTTGACACGGTCAGGACCATACCACAGGCTTCCTGATGGTGCAGCCTTCTTGGGTGCTGCAGTTTTCCTCATGGAAACCCGTCCGGTTCCGAAAACTTCGGAGCTGGATGGAGCGGTTTTGACCGCTTGCCCGGCGAATGGAGACGAGAGAGACATGGTTGAAGCAGCCATTGTATGAGAAGGTAAGACTACTGTGTGAATTTGTTGTTTAAGGTGGTTGATGGCTTGAGTTTTACAAGTTCTTCAAAGTGGCATAAATAAGGGTTAGGAATTTCTAGTAGCTTTTCTTCAAGATCTCTATCTTGTTCTTGATTGGTGGGTGATATCTTTGATGGCTAGCTAAGGATCATAATTTCCCTGAACCAATCCAAAGAAGACATGTGGACAACTTTGTTTTCATCAAGATTTTCTATCCAAAACACTAGTATTGTCCATGACTTCATTCATTTCGAGAATTATGTGGCTCTAGCGAACCAAAGCAGAATCTATGACAGATGGCAAGCTTTGTAACTAATTATATAGTTAGTTTGTTGTATAATACAGACAACTAGTACTAAGCTCCCCTCGTTGCGGGGGGCATGGATAATTCATAGTATATTTTGTTGGCGTTGTAGCGGTTATAAAACATGGTTCCAACATAAAAATTGTAGTAATTGTGTTGGCCTTATAGCGGTAATAAAATGTAGTTCCAAGTTCCAACATAGAAATCTTAGTTCCGACATTCATGTACCACTGTTTCGAAATATTAAGACTATACTACTAAGCTTTATCACGCGATTACTATTACTAACTGAAGTTACATTGTCTTGAATATTAATTATATTTTTAAAATATTAGAAAAAAAACTTTCAATAATCAAGTCTTATTAATAAAAGTTGAACGTTATTTAATTACATTATTCATCAAGTGATTTTCCTTGATTTCTTTTAAAGTCAAACATCAACAACACACACTATATATGAAAATTTCTTAAATTAATTTTGAATAAAATGTTTTGCTCCATGTGCAAAGTAAGAGATGTCATGTTCTAGAAAACCAAGGCCCTGTTCAACTTTACATTTTTAGAGAAGAACGTACAAGTTTAAAGCATACACATGATGCTCTTGAGTCTTGAATGGTTGGTGCAACAGCAAACAGATGTAGCGCAAGGTACAAGTCTTTGTTGCATGAGAAATATTAGCTGCATACACAAACATTGTGGTCCGAAACAAATACGGTGGAATATTAAAAACTTGTGGAGGATAGAACTACCATCCAGTACTAAATAAGAACAAATAAATTTAATAATAAAATTATATATTCAATTTATCAAACTAGTATAATGATAAATAGCCAATGAGCTTATCAAACTAGTATAATGACAAATAGCCAATGAGCTGGTGGTGAAGCGGTAAGGGAGATCTGGTGTTTCAAGTAACCCAGGTTCGATTCCTGCCCCCACCATTATTTTTCGCAGCACCGCCGATTGCTAGTTCGATCTTTGAACTGAGCGGGTTTTACCTCACTACACTGTCGTGCCTAGTGAGGGTTTTCCCCGGTTTAGAAAAAAATAATTCCGTGTTATCCTCTCTAACTTTGGATTTATTTACAATTTAAATATTTAACTAAAGTTGAGATAAAACGATAATTTGACATGTTTTTATCAAATATGTAATAAAGAAAATATAACAAAATATATTTGTTTTTAGTTTATACAAAACTGTAGATTCTGTATGGCCAATCACAATGGAGATACAGATATCTCAAGATAAAGGCATAGCCCTTTAACCCTATAAATGAACTCCCAAATTCCACAACATACTCACAACCCAGAAAACACATAACATCTTCTAAAACACTTCAACAATGGCTGCTTCAACCATGTCTCTCTCATCTCCATTCGTCGGGCAAGCGGTCAAAACCGCTCCATCCAGCTCCGAAAGGCAAGCGGTCAAAACCGCTCCATCCAGCTCCGAAGTTTTCGGAACCGGACGGCTTTCCATGAGGAAAACTGCAGCACCCAAGAAGGCTGCACCATCAGGAAGCCTGTGGTATGGTCCTGACCGTGTCAAGTACCTGGGCCCATTCTCCGGTGAGGCCCCATCATACCTCACCGGTGAATTCCCAGGTGACTACGGTTGGGACACTGCTGGGCTTTCAGCTGACCCAGAGACATTTGCCAAGAACCGTGAGCTTGAGGTCATCCACTGCAGATGGGCCATGCTTGGGGCTCTTGGGTGTGTCTTCCCAGAGATTTTGGCCCGTAACGGTGTGAAGTTCGGTGAGGCCGTATGGTTCAAGGCTGGAGCTCAAATCTTTAGCGAAGGCGGGCTTGATTACTTGGGTAACCCAAGTTTGATCCATGCTCAGAGCATCTTGGCCATTTGGGCCACCCAAGTGATCTTGATGGGTGCGGTTGAGGGTTACAGAATTGCGGGTGGGCCATTGGGTGAGGTTGTTGACCCACTTTACCCTGGTGGTAGCTTTGACCCGTTGGGTCTTGCCGATGACCCAGAGGCTTTCGCTGAGTTGAAGGTGAAGGAGATCAAAAACGGAAGGCTAGCCATGTTCTCCATGTTTGGGTCTTTGTTCAAGCCATTGTGACCGGAAAGGGACCATTGGAGAACCTCGCTGACCACCTTGCGGACCCTGTTGCCAACAATGCTTGGTCTTATGCTACAAATTTTGTTCCCGGAAAGTAAATGTATTGAACTTTGAAGTTAAATGATCTGGAGTATGTGAATCAATATATGGTTATTTTTGAGCTTTTTATGGTACATCTTTATGTTTAAATCTCTGATCAAGATATCGGGTTGGGTATATTTTTAATGGTTAAAAGATATAAAAAAAATAACCAAACAATAAAATTAGACCAATCCACACCACCTGTTTTGGTACAAACCAAATTGTTCTAACCCAAACTTATTTCAACCCATCACTAAACCCGCCCTACGCCCCCATTCACCTCTGGTTTTACACCATAAGTGTTTAACAAATCACTAGATCTTATTGAGAGTGCATCTTTACACGTATTCGAATAAGAACCTCAGTGTACAATTTGTCAAATGTTTTTATTCTGTAAAACCGCATATGGACATGATTTACATCCGCAAGAAATTGTGACAGTCACCAACATGGACAAAAGAATACTAAAAATCATATAAACCGCTTGTGATGGAAAGCAACTAATGTCCTCAAATTTCTCTATCTGGTTATCAACCATTCGGTTGTGGTCTTGTGTTGCAGATGTATCATTTGCAATTCACTTCAGTATCATAAAGCCCTTTGATGCAATGTTCACCTTCAAAAGTGTATATAGTGGGAGAAAACTGCTGTAGGTTTCGAAATGGACGTATTAGCCAGCTGCCCGACGAGCGGCCCGGGCTCGTGATACAGATTGTACGTAAAGTTCTTCGTATTGTAATGCTGAGGTGTCCCAACTGAAGTCTATGCTCATGACCCTGTTAATTAGCTCTTGCCAGCTTTCATTGTCATTCATGTAATGGTTGAATGCGCGGTCAAAAGCACCATTGAATCCCTGCATGTCATGATTTTTATATCAGAATGTGTTCATATAAATAAGATAACAAGAATACTGAAAACAAATATTAAATTGAAACATATTACCCTCTATAAAAGTGAAACTACAATTTATATAGGACTGTACCTGTTCATCTGGTGTTACAAACGTATATCCATTTCTTAACTGAACTGGAATGGTATCGTCATCAACATCAAAAACACTGAAAAGAAATGATTTAGAAGATCAAACGCTGGAAATTTAATCTCAAGGGGAGATATATATAATATACGCAATACTCAGAAACTGAGTATCAATTTCACCTGTCATTAAGACCCCCCGTCTTTCTGGCAATTGGGATTGCACCATATCTCATGGCTATCATCTGAGAATGTAAGAACCAGATAAGTATCATGATTATAGCCAGTTGCATTGTCTTCTAAAATTCGAATAACAGAATGAACTATTAACATGCTATTGTTCAATCGAATCTACAAACACTGCACCTGTGTTAAGCCACAAGGTTCAAATATAGATGGGATGATGAACAAGTCTGATGATGCATATATTGAATGGGAAAGAGCCTCGTCATACTTGAGAATCAGACGAACATGCTCGTGATTTTCGAACTTTTTTGCAATCTCCTCAAATCCCCTCTACAAAAGAAAGCTTAGATAGGTAAGCTTTATCTTCTGATATGTGCATGACATACTAAGCGCATACACAAATTTTTAAAAGTTGAAAAAAAATTAAAAGATATAAAAGTCAGAAGTTTACTCGAATATTTGGCACAGGGCTTGAACCAAGCAATACAAACTGTCCACCCAATTCCAACGCCCGATATATTGCATGTCTGATGAGATGCACACCTTTTGTGGCACCAATCTTGTTATACAACCAACCTGCGAAACGAAAACGATACATCAATATGTTACACAACGATGGAAAACTACTATGTAAATATCTTTTTTACAAATGTGACATTTAAGCCATCATTTTAACACTCATAAGGTCAATACCATTACCAACAAAGTTGATCAAATCTCACAAATAAATAATCTTTCAAGGACACAAGAAAGTTACCAATGGCCTCCTACTATCAGAAACTGAAAGCCCAAGATGCCTTTGCAACGCTTTTTTATTCTCAGCTTTCCCCTCGAGATCATTGGCATTGTACTGGAATCTGAGATAACCGTCAGTAGCAGGATTCCAATAATCAGTATCAATTCCATTCAGAATCCCGACAAACTTTTGAGCATGAGCATTAATGGTTGCATGAAGCCCTTGTCCTCCCTGTATGATATATTAAAATTTCCGTAAGCATACCACTCACAAGCATGACAATACATTTTTTTACACTGAATGCAGTGAACTTGATGAAATATCATTACCTGTGAAGTCCGCACCTCTTGTGCATACGTTGGTGATACCGTTGTAACAATATTAGAGAACACAATTGCACCCTAAAACACCATAAGAACATGTTAACAAATACACACAAACAAAACAGAAAAAGAAAGAAAATGACACTGCACTGCAATACCTTAACAGGATTGATTCGGTCAGGAGATGAGTGGTCCTGCATCCTATCTGGTCTGTTAAGGTGGTAAATATCAAGACCACAAGATGCTATCTCCGATGCAGGTGCAGTTCCTTGATACTCAAAATTATGGCATGTGAAGCATATCCTAGCTGAATTTAGTCCTTTGGGTGCATACAGATCCCAGTAAAGGGGTGCCTGAAAATCACGAGAATATCATTGTTACAAACCTATAGATGAAATAAATAAAAAAACATAAACCAAGGTCTTATCATTCGTACAACAAAAGCCGTTTGCCAATCATGACAGTGAATAATATCTGGCTTTTTGCCGGCCCGATGAAGCAGCTCAAGTGCTGCCCTGCTGAAGTATGAGAAGCGCTTTAAATCATCAGGTTCCCCGTAGGTTTTTCCTCTCCAGAAAAATTTAGCAGGATGAAGAGGCTCGATAAAGTAAACGGGAAGCCCTAAACGTAATGAATTAAAAGAAAGTTAAATTTTACATCATCATACAAGCAAAAAATATTGTTTGAAATTTGATTCATATAGTCATATAGAAGATGAGAACATTTCAACCTTCAACTGTGCCAATCCAGATTTTATTTTTGAACAACTGGCCATCAAAATATGACTCTACCACTATGTCTAAAACCTGTAAAGAAACAGATAGATACATGAGCTGCATTCTTCAGAAATCTTTGGATTCTTCTGGCATGATGATCAAGTTACAAACAGGGGAAAACATACCTGCAAATCCTGAATACTTTCGTACTGCATGCAATCATATTTCGGAAGAACGATTTCCACAAGGTGTCCTTTCTTCTGTAGTGCTTTACTGAGAGCAGACAACACATCCCCTAGACCACCAACCTAAAGTTTACAAAGAGAAGTATATAAGTTTCATGATTTTATCAAGGTTTTTACAAGGAAAATGCAAGTTCATTTCATTATTTCATGTACGCATTTTTTTTAAATTTGTTTTGGTGCGTAGTTCAAGAATACAACGACCGACCACTGCTCTAAGTATAGGATAATGAAATATCTAATTAAAAGTTTTTTCCTGAACTGCACACATGCATTAGGAAAACTGACTCAAACTTTAAAAATGGAGCAAATTCAGTGATTTGTTCCTTTAGGAGACTAAATATTAGTCGATTATGGTGTTGACCGTTTAGATGTGAAGTCTAAAATAGGTCTGCGTTAATACAACAAGGATTTTCTATTCAGTCAAAGGCTAATATATGTCTGCTTGAACATGACAGTTCATACCAAAAGAGAAATCTTGCCAGCAATATACATCAAAGCAAATGGAACTTTTCCACATACTTGTGAAATTACGGATGATGAGCAAAATGCAGTTAAAAAGATGGTTTACCTTAGCAACCGGAGCCATCTCAGCCGCTATGTGAATGACATGCAATCCTGGACTGCAATGAAGTGACATCATTAGTTTTATAGCTTTATACAGTATCGTGTTGGAAATGTGAATCACTGTAAAATAATACATACCCAGATGATGATGATGTCAGTCTACGAAAAGCAGCAATAATATCACGTTCATTCTTATCCTTGCATTCCATGTAAACATCATGGATACGTGCATCCTTCTTCCATGTCATCTCCCTTAGCAGCTTAGCCTCATCCCGATGAATCTTCTTTTCAAGAAACCAAGCCTCAACCATGAGCAATAAACGACTCCAGAATTCCCATGGCATATCCACATGTTTACCTGATGCTTTTTTCTTACTTTCTTCTTTCAAATTATCAAGTGTATCTTGAAATTCCTTCACCGAATCTTGATATAACTGAACATAAGAGTGTACCTCTGCATCAGATTTTTCAAGTCGTTCTTCAAGTAGTTTTATTTTCTGTTGCATTAAGTTATTATACTGTTGCAACTTTTCAGATGATAACTTGTAAATGCTTGCATCTTCAAGAGATTCCTCCAGCCTTTCAACCTTCTTCCTCAACTCCTGGTTTTGTTGTAACACCAAAATCGCTTGATCAGCTTGACTAGTTGACTTATCTAGTAATACCTGCAAATGTTCTACTTTATCCCATAGGGTTTCACACTCTGATCTCAAAGTCGAAAGTTGTGCACCATCATCCTGTGAAAGAGTAAGCTTGTATTCCATTTCCTTTACTGAAGACTCTAGAACTTTGCGTTCTTTCTCCAGCATTTCAACACGTTCATCTGTTCTTTTAACTTCATTAAGCTCCTCCTTAATTGTCATTAAATCATTTTTTAATGACATGTTTTCATTTCTTAATGCATTCATCTCCTCACTAAGAGCACGCGTTTGTCTATCAGGAGACCGGAGGACAATATCTTGCATTTCATCTGGAGTTCTGTTTTTGTTGGACATTTCTGTTCGAAGTTTCTCTAAATGGTGTTGTAATAGCTCCACGTGTACCTTATCTTGTGCAGCGACTCTTATCCGTGCATCGGTTTCAGCCAGCCTCATTTCCAGAATGTTTATTTCTCTTTGCAAGGCTTCTTTCTCACCAAGGATCTTTTCTAAATCTTCTAGTGCATGGATGCGAGCTTGGTTTAGGATATGAATATCTGGTAAGCAATTATAGACAAAACGGAAAAAAGTTACACACGTTGCTAGAACTATAGAAAATAGTAAAATACCCGTATTAACACTAGATAAAATTTAAACACAAGAGGGAAAAAAGCTCTACTTTTCTCAGCATTACGTATCATCCCTATTACATCCTGAAGAGGAACAGTTGAGAGTCCGTCCCCTTTATCTGCATCAATAGACTGTTAAGATGATAAAATTAGATTATTAATAATAGCAGTATCCTATGATATATAAATATATTTCAATTCAAATCTAGCTCAATAAGATGACACAAGGAACACTAAGTACCAACTGTGAAAAAACAAATATAACAAAATAGCTTCCATGTATGTATAAAAAAATATAAATAACATAAAAGGACACAAAAAAGGGAAGGTCAATATCAATTATGGAGCAGATGGATTACTTATTATGGATGCTAAAAGAAAGATGCATCAGGGAAAAAAAACGTTGCAGACCTCTTTACCAAAGAATAGAGAAACAAGATGGTGTATATGATGTATTTGTGTTTAATTTTATAAAAGATGAACATAACTGGAAGTCTGGAAACAGATGTAACAAGGATACCTAGAATAAAACCATCAAATATGAATATTCTTGAGGCATACCGGAGTTAATGTGCTGCTTGAATTCCCATCATCAAAACGCTGAATTGCTACAATGTCATTAGACATAGAGTTTTCAGAAACCTCAGAGATGTCATCTGTACTTTCTGAATCACTAGGTCCACTGTCATCTGCCATGAGGTTATCATTTTGGGGAAGTTGTGTTGGGACATTTTTCTTTGATTGTGACCTCCTGGGTTGTGGTACGCTGCACCAGTATGATCATATCGTGAAAAATCAAGTCAACATGTAACAAACTGAAGTAGAAGAATATTTGAAAGTCGAATTGATCTGCGTATGTACCCAATTGACATACTTCTTACCATGTCATAGAAGGATTAAAGCAATAATGCTAACTATATCAGAGCTAAAATTGGTTACTCTCATGTCCGATAAATAACTCACCTAAACCAACCAAATCCCTGAATTTGAGTCAAAAGCTCATCAGTGGAATAGATCACACAGACAAATCTGGCCAATGCCTTGTTAAGTTGGTTTTTGTGGGAGAGAGATAAGATTACTGCAGTTCACGTCCATTTCAAGGCTCCTTAATGGAGGTACAGTTCATTCTGACTCATTATACAATTAATCCTTAAGTTTGTACCAACTTTTCAAACAATAATCCACATTAGCTTTCACATCACCTTCATAAAATGCAAACAATCCTTGACATTAACTGTTTTTTAAAGGTAATGAGCATTTGGCCTATCAGTATCCAATGTCTAAGGTGAGTGTGAATTTTCCGTTCAAAAAACTGCATTTTCATGAGAAATTTCTTAGCAACACAGCATAATCTATTTCCACAAGGATCCAGCTACAAACTGTGCCCTTAAAATCATATCCTCACTTGCAGTAATGCACATTTGGAGAAAGAAACTAATGTGCATCAATATGCCCTTTCAGAAACAAACTGAAAGACCACTTGAGATAGTGAAAATAATGGAGCCAGTCAAGACTTGATGGCCATTACCTTACAGAATTTAACGAAAGAGGCCACCAAAAAACATATCATGATCAGCAATAACTTCCAAATAGAATACTTTTGTCCAGCAGTAAGTACTGTAAATATCTTCCGTTATCATAACAAATACAGGGAAGTATTCTCCTAGATTCTTTCAGTAATCGTTATTCATATTACATAAACTCATCCTTTCCATAGACATTTTCATTGACGTTAACACCGTACACATTTTCATAGAGGGACAAACATGATACATAGCTAAAAGTCATATATGGACTAATTGAATAAGGCCTAGAAACGCACCCAACTTAAAACAGGCATAGGTTTTGATCCAACTGGAGGTACATACCCCATAAGATATAGACTAAATCATCTAAATGGGACGGACGCTTTAACAAGCGACCAAATGTGGTTTGCCCATCTCTCAGATCCAAATTCCCTCATCAAATCCCGATTTTGACATCGAAGAATTTCCTCACCTTTTTTTTGAACGGCAAACAAACTAACATACTCCTAATCTGCTTCTATTAACCACCAACATCTGCACCTTGCAGGCATTGAATCTTACCACCACACACAATTTCCTCACATTTCATGCTTTTATTTTATTTTATTTTATTTTCGATTGTAAAACGTGAGAATAATAGATGTCATTGATTCACACGTTTATTTAGGCGTCTGATCTAAAAACTCTTACAATCAATCTAATCAACAAATACGCCCTATTCAGTATAACGTCAGGATTAAGTGCCCGAATATACTTTCTCGGCATCAAATTACTGATAAATTCCTCAAACAATGTGTGTTCTTATTCATTTACCAACACACGAATCAAAAAGGCAATACATTCAAGCAGGATGCTAGGTCTAAACAATCGAAGTTGATCATAAAAATTCACAAACGAAATCCATATAAATTCATATTCTAAAATTAAATAAAAAAACGAAACGAAAAACAATACCTAGAGTTACGTTGACGTATCTTACAAGAAACCGTAAGCAATCGAGGCGACGGCGAAGAATAAAACCGCAAACTGAAATGATTACAGTCGCTCACACTGCAAGTGCTCCATCTGTGGCTCAAAAAACAACTCGATAATTTCACCGCCATTGAAACAAAAAAAAACTTCTCTAAGAGAGAGATGAACGGAAAAACTGAAAAGAAAAAATTAGTGTGATTTTATCTATTTCAGGTGGTTTAAACAATCTCAGAAGGTAATATTCCGGTGCGTGAGGGTGTAGGGTGTGGTGAAACGTGGACGGTGGAGATAATTATGTGGTGTTTTAGACACGCATCGCACGGTTGGGAACTGGATACTTGGAGACTGGACATCAGTGCGATGTAGTTTAATATGAGTTGGTTGCTTTCGATAGAAAGAACGTGTTGAAGATGGAGAAATAATCAGCTGCTTGCTAGTCCAGGATAAAATGAGAAAGTAGGTTTGATCAGACGGTGGAGAAACGAAGGTGTACGGTATATAAAAGTGTTGATATCTTTCGAAGTGGATTATGTATTATTCTCTAATCTCGAGAAGGCTTGAGAGTCGGTTACGTGATCGGTTACTTCAAATATTGTTTTTTTTTTCTGGTTTTTAGGCAAAATTTATTACTAAAACTATGCAACTAGCAAGGTGCATGAAGTAAAGATTAAGAAACGAAAATTGAAACTATGCCAAGGGTCTCATTCCAACTAGGGAAGCTTTGCCTTTTTTTATTCGAATAAACGTGCTCGACATTACTGGTAGCGGTGTCAAATTCTTCGTTTATAAGACATGTTATATGAATAATTATGGTGTGTAAGATGGTATTTGATATTATTGTTGTAGATTTTGTTATGTTTTACTTTTTCATTTCATTGTAGTTAACATTACTTGTAGTGGTGTCAAATTCTTACTATATAAGACATGTTATATGAATAATTGTGGTGTATAAGATGGTGATGAATGAGATTTGTTACTTGATTAAAAATGGTACATGCATCATTTGCTATAAGATGGTGATGAATGTAACATTAACCAATATAAATTGTCTGGTTAAAATTAAATACATAGCTTCCTAAAAATCAGAAAGTCATAAGAAGTAATCAAATGAACTCCGATTGAACTCATGCAAGTGGTGTTAAAACCTTCTCATCGAACTATACGATATGACATTTTAGATTTTCGCTTTTAATTTGTGATATTTAGCTTGTAAAATTTAGAATTTTTAAGATCACTTGTCTTTTTATTTAACAATGTATCTTTTCTATATTTTGTATTTAACTTGAGAATAAACCGTTGTGATTTGGAACATGACAATGGGATTTAATTGTGTTTTAAAAAGACTTGGCCAACAACCTTAAACTGCTTATGGGATAATAATTGGTGTGCTACTCAACGATGAGAGTATCGTTTATCTTTTGGAAAACGATTTTAACTCGTACGCGTTGTCAAGAAAATCACAATAAATAGAGGATTGTAAATGAACACCAGTTTTGGTACGTTTAAATGGATCGATCATTATATGTTAGATAAATATGGTTTTGTTTAATATGTTAATGAGGTTATCTTTTGGTGTTATAAACTAATCCTCGAATTTATGTTAGATAAAAATGGTTTTGTGTAATATGTTAATGAGGTTATCTTTTGGTGTTATAAACTAACTTTTGGTTTGAAAAGAATTGTATAATGTGAATTAGGTTTTGTAAAGATTCTTTAACCTTTCAAATTACACTTAACTTTGTTTAGAAATGACAAATTTGAGACTATTTTTTGATAATTGATTATAAAGAGGACTACAGACATTAATGTTAGGTTATTGGGTATGAAGGAGTGTAGTTCTCAAAGGATAATATGCTACATAATCGTTCACGTAAGCGGGTGTAAGGATAAGCCTAAAAGGGATAGACCTATTGTGTGGGGATGGGCCTCTACATACATACATACATGCATGCATGCATATATACATATATATATATATACATATATATATATATATATATATGGTAGGGTTCTAGAGTGAACACTAGGTTAAAAGTGAATTGTGTGAACTAATCTGAGCCATTGGAATATATCATCTAGAGATTTTTAAACAATGGCAAGATTGTAATTAGAATGTTGTAACTTCCCTTTAAATTAATTGACAGAAGGTTGTTTGCGTCTATTGAAAATTGCATTTATTAAACTATATAATGAAAATTCCTAAAATCTTGCTAGTTTTCGTATATACAATATACACAGTTGTTAGTGTATACGCATGTATACAGTCTCGATAGTATCAGTTTATACAAGATACACAGATGTTAGTTTATACACATGTGTACAGTCTCGCTAACTATCAATGTATACAAGATACACCGCTGTTAGTTTATACACATGTGTACAGTCTCGCTAACTATCAGTTTATACAAGATACACAGTTGTTAGTTTATAGAGATGTGTACAGACTTTTGATACATCTGTGTATTTTGTAGTCCAAACGACCTAGTTTCGTTAGGAGTTTCATATACGGTTTGAATCCGGGAGGGACAGTTGGTGTCACACCCCAACCGATGGCGGAAACATCGGAGTGAGACGAAATAGATTGCTCAATGCATCATAACACTATTTGCGACAATATTTAAATCAAAACTCGTTCATTTCATATATCAAATTCTCAATTACAACAGAAATCAAAATACAATAACTTCAAAAAATCTCAACATGAAAGCCTAACATTCTAGGTGCGTTTCTATGCCGTCCCTACTAGATTTGTTATAAGCATCATCATCAGCCTGTAACATGTTAAAAGTATAGTTCAATACAAAAGTATTGGCGAGTACACAAGTTTAAGTACATAGCATAAGTATAAAAGAGTTTATTCAAATGCACATGACAATTGTATACAAGGTAGGCTAGCATGCAATACTAATTGTCAAACCCAAGTGTCCACAAGAATGAATGTGTCCCTCATCACACGAGTAACGAGACTAAAGTATGAATTAAGAATGAATAAGCTTAAAGCTTAACATTACCCCGATGGGCGGTGTGCTACTCTTATAGCGCTATATATGTTAAGTTGGGGCTAGCTAAGTTAATAACAAAAGCATGTATGAATCTAGCATGAACCTAAGCATAACAATAAGCATGTATAATGGATTGAGTGTATAAAGCATGTAGTGTGTGTATTCGTGTATTTTGTAAGTTTAACATGTTACAACCCAAATTGTGTAAAAAGGGAAATGGGTCAAGTGTACTCACGGTTTTGCAAGCTTTCACTTGTTATTTCGCGAAGTGTTTGGAGGGTTGGAGGAACACCAAGCTATCTTTTGAAAGCCTTGAACCTTTAGATAGAGAGGGCTTTAGAGCTTTAGAGAGAAGAGAAGAAGTGTTTGAGGTATGAAATGAGAGTGGGAGGAGGTGGGTATTTATAGATGGGGTTAGGGGGTTGTTAGTTGGGTGCATTTAATGCAACAAACACAAAATGGACCAATCCATGGGCAAGAAACCACTTTCTCTGGATTTTGCTATTTTTAGTCCTTGAACTTAATTTATCTTTCATTTCATGGTAAAACTTGATATTTTCGCATGTTTTCAAGTGTACAATGTATATGTAAGTATATTTTAGGTATCAAGTATGAATGTATGAGTATTTACACGCATAACAAGTATCAGTTTGTATGTAAACACGTATTTAACAATTAAATGCATTTAAGACAAGTATGTATCAGGTTTGAATTTTATTACGATCAAACTCTCGGATTATAAGATTGGGAAATGAAATACGAATGCGATATGAATACAAGTTTCCATAAATAGAATTACGATTACACTTTCTAATTAAGGAAAGTATGAAAAAGCGAGGCATTACAGTCTCCCCTCCTTTAGGAAATTTCGTCCCAAAATTTATTCAAGAGAAAGACTTTGGAAAAAGATGTCATTTGGTGAAAACGTTTGGCCAAAATAAAAGATTTTGAAGTTCAAAGTTTTTGTCGAGTTCATGTATAAGTGTGTACATATGTATCGAAATTTTGAAGGGTTAAAGACGGTAGATCCGTGAAAGTATTTTGTTTTGACTAAGGTGTTTTGAGACATCAGTCATAAAAATAAGTAAAAACTTGTAGGTGTGTGTGTAACCAAGTGAGTTTGACTGAATCTGGACAACTCATTGGAAGGAATATTTTAAAAGAGTGCAACATAAGAGTAAGGTTTTAGTATGACTAAGGATGTATTTTGATTAAAATGAGCGGTCCGCACCAAAAACTGTAAGAAAAGTTTTGTCAGTTCTAAGGCGTATTAGTAAAATCACTTATTGTAAAAAAATGTTTATTGGAGAGAGCTAGGATTGTAAATATTTATGGTTTCTAAAAGGTTTTGGCGGTAATAGACCGACTGGTTGAAGTTTACACGTAGATAAGAGTGAAAGATAGTTTTAAAAGAAAAGGAACATTTTGACCAAATTGAGCCGGTGGGGACGTTTATAAAAATGGATTGAACGTTTTAGGCTGCTTTGCTATAAATAAAGTTGGATGTAAGGTTAAGGGAAGAATTAGGAAAATCGTGGTATGGTAGTGAATGATTCGGTAGGTGTATGTGAGGGGTAAAATGGTATGAGTATCGGATAAAATGCGACATGGAATGTTGAGAGATGCTAGTGATAGTTGTGGTGGTTAAAGCTAACGATTTTGAGAATGAAGCTTTGTCATGGGTAATCGAGCACTAATCATTTCGAAGTGGGGTCACCAATGTTTGTTATGAATCAAATGTATTTAACAAGGTCCGGGAAAATACCGAATTTCTCATGGCACGTTTTACAAAAGTTTGGTAACATGGCAGGGACACTTATATATAGGAAGTACCAGCGGCGTATCCACCATGTTCACACCATGTTACATCGTTTCGCTATTTGGTGTCATGTTACGTTCCATGTTACGATACACAATAGAACCCACTATGGTTTTCATGCGCCTACCAATATAATCCCCCGTGTGCACTCGCGATTATTTTGGTTTGTGCATGATCCGCATAGTTTGTACTAGTAGTGTACGGGTCAGGTTACATCTAGTAAGCAAAGGGTATGTAAGATAGCGTATAAAAATGAAGTATGTAAGCATGATCGTGTGTATGTATGAGTGTGTCGAAGGTAGGCGAAACCACTCGGGTTATGCCTACTTATAGATTTCAAGTATGACTACCAAGTAGTGCGAGTGCATAAATTTTGAGTATGATTGAAGACAAATACGTATAACATTAGCATGCAGTATCGAGCGTATAGGTGGAATAAAATGGGATTTAGCATATATAAGTTACTATGAAGTTGCGAGTGTGTAAAATACGAAGTGTATTAGTGATATGCGTAAAATTGTCATGTAATATTAACTGTATAAATAGAAACGTATAAGGCGGTATGCATGTGTGCGGTTGCTTGAGTCAAAACATTGAGTTGGTTAAAATAAGTCGGGTTTGTCGGGAATGAAGGACCAAAATTGTTAAATTTTTTATGTAAAATGTGGTTTGTAAAAAGAAATGCTACTTTGTTTTAAAATTTGTATTCGCATATGAAATTTTCTTGCCTATGTGTTCAGATTTAGATTTGCGTATTTTGAAAAGGTTCTAAAATAGTGAGCTTGCTTTATTTTATTTTATTTTATTGATAAAAGAAAAGTCGTGTTTTGAAAATTTTCATGTAGAACTAACATTTTTGAAAAGTATTTTAGCAAAGTACTTATACGTATGTGAGAGAAAGTTTCCGTTGGTTTCTTGTTGGAAATAAAATGTCTTTAGAATGGTAGTAAAAAGTGAGTGTGTTTTGGACGAGTTGTGAAAATTGAAGGCAAGAGGTTCGTTTGACCGACTAAGTTGATGGGTAGCATTTCATAAAGTTTTGAAAAATTATGAAAGAAACTTTTAAAGTGTCATTAGGGGTTTCGTGTATGTAATTTACGTAAATATGTTGTAGGGTGAGAAATCGTTTGGATAAAATAGTAAGGTTTGAGGTTTATGCATAAATGAGAAAAATTGAAACAATGATAAAAGGTTTAGGTATAAGTTTTGATATAGTGATTGTTATGAAAATAATCGAGTTGGAGTTGGACTTTGACTCATTTCTCCAACTTGAGTTTTGCGAAAAAAGACATCTAGGTGATCGACCATAAAAATCACGTTTGAGCATGTAAGTATTGTATAACGTGTATGAGTTCACGTAGGTGACATAAGTATAACAAGTATTCAATAGTATAAACACGTATGATTGCTTAAGGAGTATGAATTTAGTTGGTTTGCGAGAATTATTATTGTTTTTTATTGCGAAAGATATGCGAATTGTGCACGGGGTTCGAAATGAAGGAGGTAATAAGTATTAAAACACATAGAAATTGTGATAGCATAAAAGATAGGCTTAGTAAAATATTGGAGTGCTTTGGGTTGAGAAGCGTCAACTATTCCAAAGTGAATCGAAAATCCTTTCAAATTAGAGGAGCGTGCTTTGGCCTATAGGTAAAATGCTCTCGTCGAGAAGCGATTAATGGCATTTTACCTTTCCAGTTACTACACGTCTCTAATTGATCGAAAAATCAAAACCTTGGCGAGATCCAAAAATCGAGGAGTGGGACTAGTTGACAAGGTGCAGGTTTCACCCCTAACTTGACAACATCGTACCCTAAGTGTAGTTGGTACATACCAAACGAGAAGCGAATTCCGACTCGTTGGTAAGGGTCCACTAGAGTATGAAATGGAAATTTTCCATCAAGGTATGGATATCACTCCTAACTTGATGGCGTAATTTCGTGAAAAAAATAGAATACGCGGATTGAGAGTGATCACCAAAGTGCGGGTTTCACCCCTATTTTGGTGAGATCGTCTCATTTGTAATATGAGTGTCTTCAAGTCTTCAAGCGTGTATATTGTATAAACGTCTTAGGAAAGACACATTGTATATATTAAGACCAAAGAAATAGGAAGAAGCAAGGTAGGAAGAATTAACATTTTAGGCATGAAAAAAGAACGGTCGATTGTTGGTCACTTAAACTATAGACTAGGTCGAACATGGCAATTCTACCTAATTCCCTATAGTTATGGCTCTGATACCGATCTGTCACACCCCAACCGATGGAGAAAACATCAGAGTGAGACGAAATAGATTGCTCAATACATCATAAAACTATTTGCGACAATATTTAAATCAAAACTCGTTCATTTCATATATCAAATTCTCAATTACAACAGAAATCAAAATACAATTTCTTCAACAAAATCACAACATGAAAGCCTAACATTCTAGGTGCGTTTCTATGCTGTCCCTACTAGATTTGTCATAAGCATCATCATCAGCCTGTAACATGTTAAAAGTATAGTTCAATACAAAAGTATTGGCGAGTACACAAGTTTAAGTACATAACATAAGTATAAAAGAGTTTACTCAAATCCACATGGCAATTGTATACAAGGTAGGCTAGCATGCAATACTAATTGTCAAACCCAAGTGTCCACAAGAATGAATGTGTCCCTCGTCACACGAAGTAACGAGACTAAAGTATGAATTAAGAATGAATCAGCTTAAAGCTTAACATTACCCCAACGGCGGTGTGCTACTCCTATAGCGATATATATGTTAAGTTGGGGCTAGCTAAGTTAATGACAAAAGCATGTATGAATCTAGCATGAACCTAAGCATAACAATAAGCATGTATAATGGATTGAGTGTATAAAGCATGTAGTGTGTGTATTCGTGTATTTTGTAAGTTTAACATGTTACAACCCAAATTGTGTAAAAAGGGAAATGGGTCAAGTGTACTCACGGTTTTGCAAGCTTTCACTTGTTATTTCGCGAAGGGTTTGGAGGGTTGGAGGAACACCAAGCTATCTTTTGAAAACCTTGAACCTTTAGATAGAGAGGGCTTTAGAGCTTTAGAGAGAAGAGAAGAAGTGTTTGAGGTATGAAATGAGAGTGGGAGGAGGTGGGTATTTATAGATGGGGTTAGGGGGTTGTTAGTTGGGTGCATTTAATGCAACAAACACAAAATGGACCAATCCATGGGCAAGAAACCACTTTCTCCGGATTATGCTATTTTTAGTCCTTGAACTTAGTTTATCTTTCATTTCATGGTAAAACTTGATATTTTCGTATGTTTTCAAGTGTACAATGTATATGTAAGTATATTTTAGGTATCAAGTATGAATGTATGAGTATTTACACGCATAACAAGTATCAATTTGTATGTAAACACGTATTTAACAATTAAATGCATGTAAGACAAGTATGTATCATGTTTGAATTTTATTACGATCAAAGTCTCGGATTATAAGATTGGGAAATGAAATACGAATGCGATACGAATACAAGTTTCCATAAATAGAATTACGATTATACTTTCTAATTAAAGTATGAAAAAGCGAGGCGTTATAGTTGGTGTCCAGTACCTAGTTTCGTTAGGAGTTTCATATACGTTATTAGCAACTAGTTCTACACGAGTTTAAAATAATGGAGAAGTAATTAAAAATGTGATAGAGAGAGAGAGAGAGAATTAATAGATGAGAAAATTAAGGGATTTTAAATAAGAGAGAGAGAGAGAGAGCTAATGTCAATCTTGCCTTTTTAATCTAAAAAATAATCAATGGTCAAGATTAGTTCACTCAGTTCATTTTTAAGAAGTTGTTCACAGATGATCCTAATCTTATATATATATATATATATATGTGTGTGTGTGTGTGTGTGTGTATAAAGATGAAAAGAGAGAAGTGGCCCGTCTTGGGCTGGACATTTCTAACACTCCCCACAAATCACAACTCATCATCTGCCTTAAAGTCTTGAACCATAAATCATTAGTCGTTGACCCTCAAAATAAATTACTATCACTTATTTAGTTATTTATGCTATTTCCTCTATATAATTTTATAACTTTTCTTTCACGCACATAGTTACTATTCAATTTAGATTGTTTTTATTGGTCCCAACCTTTTCTCTACTTATTTCCCTTAGCTTTAGGTCCTATATTTCTCTCACTCTTTCTTTACCGCTTTCCCTCTTACACCATCAAATAGCATTTAGTAATGATATGGACTTTTACAATGGAATCCATGAATTTTTGTATTTACTTACATCCTTTACATTTTAATCATTTTTTTCTTTTATATTTTTCTTTTATCTCTTGTTATGTTATATATTAAATTATATATGAATTATTTATTTTCTTTTCTTTATAGTTAAATCTAACTTTTATATTTAGACATATCTACTTATCGTGCGGCTTGCTTATTTGGACGTGTTAAGAATTGTCATTTTTTGTCATCGTTTTGATGTGAATATTTTTTACGTGGGTTTTGTTGTTATCGTTTTCGTTTAGTTATTCTTTTCTATGATAATGTTTTACGTTTTGGTCTCAATTTGGCGATTTAACACCTCGCAACTCGTGTGCACGGTTTAACGTGTTTATATCTATATTTTGCTTAGTTTGACGGGCCTGCCGTAACGCACGAGGTCTTAAAAACTCGTTAATTTTATAAGTTAACCATAATTTGAATCGCTTTTTTTAATCAATATGGATTTTGGTTTGAATTTGAATTCACTTTCAAAATTTCTAAATTCAAAAAATTTGTTTCGATTAACTCAAGAGCCTGAAATTCGATTAGATTAACACCTTTAACTAAATTGAGCTATGTTTTGATTAACTCAAAAACCTGTTGGAATTAGATGTCCAATTATCGATATTTAATGTTGCTATTAAGGTACAATCCAAAAGAGTTATACTTTGAACGATTACAAAGGATGATATTTAATCTAGATATTATGAATCACAAAAGCAGATAATTTTGGAGAACAAGTATTTAATTTGGTGAACTAGAGATATTAATTGTTTGCGAAACAATTACGTTAGTGGAAATAATTGGTATCGTTTAAAGAGTTAAACGAGTAATAGTTTATTATTAGATGATAAATAAAGAAGTTATTTTATTACGAATAAAACAAAGTCAAAGCGTTTGACTAGTGGTTCTAATTAAGCGGTGAATGCTAGTTATTTGACATAAACGAGGAATAATTATTATTGAATAATAATTAAAAAGAGAGTTTTATTATTCGATAATAAAACAATGTCAAAGGGTTCACTAGTAATTAGTAGTTAATAAGAGATTAATTATTTGGAGAGAAAGCTAATAGTGAGTAAGCTAAAGTGTAAGTTAGGATCTATAAATACAACCTTAACCTGAAATCCTAATTGTATCATATATACAGGAAATCAGGTAAAGAAAACCCTAGCCTCCTCTCTCTCTCTCTCTCTCTCTCTCTCACTTTCGCAATCGGACGGTCACCCGCCGCCACCGGCCACCTTCGCTGGTCCGCCACCACCACTACGACGTGCCATTGTAGCACCACCACACATCGTCACACCGTCGTCGCCTTGCCGCCTCATGTTCTTTTGGAGATTCAGATCGGAACCGTATCGTGTGTGGGACCTCATGGTGTTCTTGGTGATTTGTTTATTTGGCTTCCTAGCAGAGCCATTCGTTGCATCCATCGTACGAATTTTTTGTTTTCGTCAAAGTACAATCGTAAACCCCCAATGGTTTAACTTTATCTGTTTTGTGTTTATTCACGCTTCCGCATCCGGTTAATAATAACGAGTATTCTTATGACTTTTTATTATAAACTTGGATTTTATAAATTAAAACAGATATCAAGGATCCCCAATAGTGATATGAAAGCCACTTTTACATCAATTCATATAGTATTGTTTAAATTGATTTTAGTTTTATTTGTCAAAACTTTTGTTTGACAAAAGGATTAAGCCTTTATCGTTTGGATGTGATTGTGATTACATGAATTGAGCCCTAGAGACTTGTGGTTGTTTGGCTTGTTTGTTGTTATTGGTTGGTTTCAATATTTGGATTTTTCAGGTTATTTGGAACCCTTTGTAATAGTTAGATTTTATTTTATGTAACAGTGTTTTATCATAAAAATGTAAAAACCTGGCGAGACAAGATATTGAAGACAGAAGATGGAAACGAACAAGATCTAGAAAATGAAGATCTTGGACTAAGTGGAAGCAATACTAGCCTTGTAGTTGTTTTGTCACACCCCGGATTTCCAACCCAAATCCATACACTGGTGGGCCCGGGTGGGGAGTATCATGACGTCAGTTGATAATCATCATAGTCAATTAAACTTGGCACAACGGAAGTCTTGGAGTAAAATTACTATTACAAACCAAATGTTCGAAATAAAATAATATACAGGCTCGTAATAGAAGATCCACAGGCGGATCGTAAATTGTACATGGAAAGAATATAAAACAGACTTTGGGCAGATCTAGGATTTGCAAGATCCTCTATCACTACCGAGCACTTCCAGCCTATATTCGTCTTGTACTTGCAAGCTCAGTCTTTTGAAAATACGTCAGCTGTAGCTGGTAAATACACCCAACTGACTCATTTTGAAAACATTTCAAAAATGTTTTAAGTGTGTATCAACACAAAATCTTTTTATAACTTAGGAAAGTTGATCGTCCAACCTTGTTAACATATTTACATGTTTGTCCATATATACAGGGCCCGGTACGGAGACCAAGACATGATTAACGTACACACTGTAACATCCGTCAAAAACGGATTTTACCAAACCCGCTCCGTTTATTAACCGAACAGTCAGTTAAAAATTTCGTTGCGAATTAAATGCCTAAAATAATTTTAAACGATACATAATCAATTATTATATGAGAATATATAATTAGTTTTTGAAAAACTGTCAAAAATAAGAAAATAAAAATACTTTGGTTCTGCCGGGTTTCGAACCCGGGTCAGTACCGGTCAGCAAAGTCTTAGCACTCAACACATAAACCACTGCGCCACTGATGTTCTCTGTTAATTATTAAGATCATTAAATTCATATCATGACTTTCCGAATTCAAAACCGGCGCCCAAATGCAGTCATCGGAAATCCCGGCGATCTCGCCAATAATTTAACGAATCCTTCCGTTATAACGTAAACTTTAAACCTATATCGGTTATAACTGACGTCTGAGTCCGCGACACCATCTATAACCGCCGGAGAAATTCAAACCAACGAATCAAGTTGAAAATCAGACCAAGTTCATCGATAACCTGCACTATAAATACCCCATCGAACCTCTGCAAACCTTTTCGCTCAAAACCGCACCCTTTCTCGGCGAAAACTCACTCGCCGGAAATCACCTGCAAATCGCCGGAAAACCGGGTTCTTCACTTCTAAGCCTTACTAAACCCTCTGAACTTATACCGAAGTCACCCACATACTTTGTAAGCTTTCTGAAGACTCTCTGCTGCAAGACACTCGTCGCCGGAAGTGATTGCTGTCGCCGGAGTTACGCCGGAAAAACAGAGGAAGCCAGTCGGTATACCTCACGCCTAATTTCCTTTCTTTTTACTTATATCTCATCTGTAATTAACCTAAAAACGCTAAAGAATCCTGATTAAAACTTCGAACCAGATCGTCATCGTTCCTGGTTAAAATCTAACGAAGAAGACGATGTTGCAGTAACATATAAGTATAATTTAAATCAAGAAATAACTCGGGTTAGACACACAGTCCAGCGGTGGACTGTGTGCACATTAAACACACCAACGTCTCGAGTTCGAATCCTGTTCCACACACGCTGCCTTAATAAAAATGATTTTTTTTGTTAACCGAACCGGAGTCATACTGTTATATGTTAAGTATATTAATAACCGGAAAAATAACCAAGTTAGACTCACAGTCCAGTGGTGGACTGTGTGTATGTTTAATCAAAGCGCACGAGTTCGAGTCCGGTCTTCTGCATCGACCCGGACAATTATTTACCTTTTTAAATAAGTCAGAAATAAAAATAATTAGTTTGTGTTTAAGTATAATAAAAATCGGTTAAGTTAACAAGTTGGACACACAGTCCAGCGGTGGACTGTGTGTTTGCATAAGCCACAGGTCCCGGGTTCGAGACCTGTGGAGCGCACCTAGTCTTGGATTAAAAATCGTTTTTAGAAAATAAAGGATTTTCTGTTTAAACTAATTAGTATATAAATATAATTCAAAACAGAAATATTTCGGGTTAGACACGTAGCTCAGTTGGTAGAGCTGCGTGCACGCGTACGGGAGGTCTCGGGTTCGAGCCTCACTCAGCGCACAATTACACGATTCGAACCGGTCAAAGTCAACGGTCAACGGTCAACTGTAGCAAAAAATCAATTTTTTTTTATTATTTTTATTTATTTATTTTAATTAAAAATCAATTAAAAATACTTAAAAATAACATTTTTAAGGTTAGAAAATAGCCTTAAAACTCACAAAAATACACCCAACAATCCTACTAAAATGGATTAATAAAATCCGTTTACTTACCGAACCATAATGCTATTTATCTAGGTTAATTTCACTCGTGGTTAAAACCACTTCGCGTGCATTCAACATCATCAACCGAACGCACCCACTGTGAGTGAATCTTACAACTCCCCCTTTTTAATTACACGTTTTGGGGTGTGTCATGTGTCACAAATTAATTAACTCGTTTATTTAAACTTGTGCCATACCATATCGTGATCTAAACTTAGATTGTTTATATGAAATTATATGAAATTCATTCATTAAGCCCATCAGTTCCTCGCGGGAGACGAGTTGAACAACGCGTGCCTCAAAACCAATCCATTATTGTTCATGTGTGTATCATTGAGTTTATATTGTTTGTAGTTGTGTCACTCATATTATCATGTTTATGCAATTCATTCATTAGGCCTATCAGTTCCTCGTGAGAGACGAGTAGAGCAACGCGTGCCTCTAAATGTTCCGTTATTGTTCATGTGTGCTTTATTTAATATCTAATGATTGTTGAATAAGTTTACATCTATTTTTACTCATGTTTGGTTGTGCACTTATTTCATAATCAATTTAATAAACTTGTTCAAATGTTTTCCATAGGATTCACTCACCAACTTTATGTTGATCCAAAAACCTTTTTACACATGATACAGGTGAACAGGTTGAAGCAAAGAAAACATAGGAAATGCCTTAGAAGAGAATAAAGAAGCTTAGATTGATAGTTAGAACATGTTGTAATATTTATTGTAAATTTCCATTAAATTGTATTAAATGAATATGAAACGCATAATAAATGTCATGAGCTTTGATGATAACCCAATCACGCCCCGATCACCTTTTCCGCTGCGGGTCGGGGTGTGACAGATTGGTATCAGAGCCATGACTATAGGGATATAGGATAGGTTATTAGACCCTTAGAGCCTATACTATAGTCTGCCTAAATTTTAATTGATTAGGTGGTTACATACAAACTTGTGATATTTATTTGTTTCATATTTGTTTATATTTACAGTCAAACATACATGCTTATATACATATTCATTATACATATATCAATGTTCATATATTCAATTCATTTTCATACTTTCAGCGATATCGGGTAACCGGATAAGTCATGGACAAGTCATGTTCATAAACTAGTTACATATGCTTAACCGTACGCATATCAGCGATATCGGGTAACCGGATAAGTCATGGACAAGTTCTATATGCCATTATATTTTAAATAAGTTGTAATATCAATAGGATATCAACTCTTATGCCCGTTATAGTTTTAAAATGAAATTATGCCTCATAAGGACGTTTCGGTAATTTCATACCGTATAAAAGGAACTTGAATATAATTTAATGTTATAACTATAAGTATTCTGGAAAAATAATTTATTTATGATATAATATCAGTAGGATATTAACTTTATGTGTAATTTATCTTTTATGACCAAACTATGCACCAAAGGGGTATTTTGGTTATTTTACACAAAGTTTATAAATTATTTGGGATTCTGCGTGTATAACATGTACCTACTGTAAAATATTTAAAATAAGTTTTAAAATCAGTAGGTAACAAGTCTTGGTCAAATAATATGGTTTAAAACCATACTATGCGCCGAAACGGCGCTTAGGTCGTAAAATGACATTTTATGTGATGTTTTATGAAAACTGATGTTAAGGTCATATTAAAATAGTGAAAATGAATTCAAAGATTCATTGATCGGGATGGCGGAACCGGCCAGAGACCAATTCATCTATTCGGAAAAGTTATGAACTAATGATAGAACTGAAATAGAAATTGAAAGAGTAAATATTCGCCCGCGGATTTATCTTGAAAAGATTTGATTAAAACCATTTTATGAGCCACAAGGGCTAAATCGTCATTTATCAACATAATTAAAGGACCTGCTTGTAAACTCAGTTTATAATCTGGTTTAACATCCCAAATAATCCTACTTATAATATTACATCAGTAGAAAACTTATTTTCAAGTTTATTATCATTAAAACCTTGTTTTATACAAAAAGGACATTTTGATCAAAAATGGCATCATTACGGAACTTGCGCATAAACTCAGATTCTGATTATGCTCATGTAATATAACCTCAGAGGATTATGCTATATTATATTACAATCATAATGCAACTTTAGATCAGTAGCGAACTAATTTAATCGGGTCAGAATCGAAAGTCAAAGCAGAAGTCAAACTTTGTGACTTTCGGTTGCAAACCGACCCTAGAACTGAAATTGACGAGCAGAACATGTTATTACATGTTCTAATAATTATTACCAACTTGTTTAAGTGTCAAAATAGGTTTCATAACATATATAAGATCAATTTGTGATTTTTCCGAAAAATGGCCTGTTTGACTTTTTAATATCATAACTTTGACCCGTCAATTGGTCTAGCAAACATGATCTTCAGGAGGTACCCTTTATAGGGACTAACACCTACCTTATTACGATCACTTAGCCATGTTCGTTACGAACAATGGCTAGACCATAATGGTCTTAACCGAAAGTCAAAGCGTTTTCCATAAAACGCTTGACTTTTGGCTATAAAAGCCTATAAATGAAAATACACAAGGAAGGGACACTTACAGGAGGTTCCTAGAATGCAGCAGAACTAAGTTGGATGCTCCTTTCAGTTAGGAACTTCTAGAGGAGGGAGAAGAGTTATGAATAAGAAAGGTGCAAGTTCAAATGGTGAACTTGGACACCTATTTATAGTTGGAGAACTCAAAGGAGGTGATGCCAGGTGTTTAGGGGTGTAAGAGGGAGCTTACAAGTGTCTTAAAACGTGGCTTAGCTTATTGAAAGTCTATAGTTTCGAAAAAAATGGTTTTTGGCAACATGTGTGGAGGCCAAGCAAAACTTTCTGCAGACACAGGCCTCTCGCGCCCCGCGAGAGGCCAAGGCCTTGCCTCTCGCGCCCCGCGAGCGCCCCATGTCAGATTTTAAAATTTGCCACATTTAGCCCCTCAACTTATTAAACCCTCCAAAGATCTTCTAAAACACCCTTTTGGCATATTTAGCCCTCCGTAGCCAATATTTGGCATACCCGGGATTATGCCCAGAGATTGTCGAGCTCTTGGTTCGTTAAAAGGTCACTCAGAGGTATCAATTAACATGGTGACACTTTTAATCCCTCCATTATCCAACTTTCACATATTTACATAATTGAGTCCTCTCGTCCATCAACTGGCACGCATGAGAGTTAGGACTTCATAAAGGATCACTTAGAGGCTCACTATAAGCATGTTGACTCTGATGTCACTCAGAGGTTGGGCATGTTGACATATCAGTCACTCAGAGGCTAATGATTTAAGCTTGTTGACATATCAGTCACTCAGAGGCTGTTATTTATGCATGTTGTCAGTCACTCAGAGGCTAATGATTTAAGCTTGTTGACATATCAGTCACTCAGAGGCTGTTATTTATGCATGTTGACATCAGCCAGTCACTCAGAGGCTCAGTTTGTGCATGTTGACACCTTTAGTCCTTATTAGTCTTTAATAGACTAAGTTTAAAATACAACACGTGTCACTATATTATTGGACACGATTTTTATGAGGTGTTACATGTTTATCCCTTTTTAGACCTGTTTAGCTCACTATTCATTGGCTCAGATGAAACTGAACAAGTTACCACTAATGGCTCGATTCTATATTATTGTTTTGTGTGGTTGTGATTGTTTAGTGTAATTTTCGCAATCACAATAGGACTAGATAAATTAGAACGGTTTTAATTTAACTTTGGAATAATAAAAGGAATTTTATTATAAGATAAAAGGCTTGGTTTTAAAATTATAGTTGTTAATTTGGCAAAACCTTAAAGTAATGAATCTTTAGTAATTTAAAATCAAGTTCGCGATTAACGACCAATATAGTTTTCGCAAGTTGTTTTGTGTGGTTGTGATTGTTTATTGTAGTTTTCGCAATCATAAAATGTCTAGATAAATTAAAAGGGTTTTAATTTAACTTGGAAATGTGAATAACTAGTGAGATTCCCGTGCTTTGCGGAGGGTTTCTGTTCGGTTTCGATATGGTTCGTTATAATATCATTACGATACCAGCAACATAGCAATTGAAAGAGATATGCCAAAATAGGATATTAACACGTGTTTTATATCGATTAAAAAACCAAAAAGTGAATATTGGTACCTATGTTGTGTGGCCAGTATGGGTTCGGATCGTCACAGTACTGACACTCTATTGTGAATACAGCTCCTTATTCAATGAATTTTATATACCACTCCATTTTTAACAAATTTTACACCGGTATGTGAGGAGACCATAAAAACGAATACTATATTGGTACGTGAATCGAATCGGTTTGGTTTGTAAAGGAAACCGCAAAAAGATCTTTTATATTTGACACTTTAGTATAAAACTTTTATCTAATAGTAGATAAAATAAGTACATCCAACGATATATTCGATTTTTTTATAAAATGTTATATCATATTATTAAAACTAAAATGAATTGTATTAATAAAATAATAAAAATAGTAAAATAAAACTTACAGCCACCACCACAAGTGTATACGATACTTTATTACTTTTAAAATAATTGTATTTAATTAACAAAAATGTGAAAAAAGAAACCAATAAAATAGAAAGTCAATAAAGAGAAGTTAGTGTACATCTCCCTTATATAGAGAAGTTACTGTACATCTTCTTTAAAATGTATGGGTATATAATAAAAGGAGTTTCTAAGATAAAAGGATTAGTTTTTAAATTAAAGTTATTAATTTGGCAAAATCATATATTAATAAATCTTTATTAATTTAAAATCCAATTCTAACTCAACGACCAATGTAGTTTTAAAGAGGGTATTTAAATTTTGATCATGTCGAGAGTTGAGTTAAAAGGAGTTTCAATTTTATAACAAAATAAAGTAAAATGGATTTTATAAAAGTTGTACGATTTGCTTCATGCTACAAGTCGTCCACTATATTTTGACCCTATTCGATAATTAAAATATAAAAGCAAAATCCCAAACTAAATAAATATTTCTATGCCATTCTAAAGTGGAAATACTCGAACAAATTATATGAACCCCTTATGTTAGTGATTACCCTGCATTTGGGACTACATTTCTAGGGAGAGGTTGAATCGCGATTCCTATGTCACATTGGCCGATTCCTCACATTTCCATTAGAGGAACAATAATCACTGAAGTGTTTCAAGTAGGCATAGTTGGGGTTAAATGTATCATGTCTTGACTCGTTGTGTCATGTGACCCCTATGCCTGGGAGTTGTGTGTGACATAATTAGTAATCGTTACCTACCTACGTAGTAGATATCGAGTGGCCAGTGCTTAGCCATTCACTTATTTTATGAATGAGATCTCACATCCTAATAACAATTTTTGCGATTGGGTCACAAAATTAATTAGGATATCAAGCATGAAAGTACTAAATAACTTTGTCATTATTTTGTAGATGTCTTCGTCAAATTCCACAATTTCTCTTAAATCCATTTTAAAAGTCAAACTTGACGAAACGAATTTCATCGCTTGGTTTAGTAACTTAAAAGAGGTACTTAGATCTACCAAAAAATTACATGCACTGAAATTCAATTCACTTCAACCCCCAAGCACCTATAAAATCTACAAGGTTGGATTGAGATTTTCAAAATTGCGAATGAAGTAGCAAGATATATTAAAATGTCCATATCACCAAAATTCAAAAATGTTTGAAAGGTTTCAGTGCTTATGAGATGGTGATAGAGTTGAAGGAAATGTTTCCTCGACCCAATGACATGGAACTCATTAGGCATGGTGGACGTTTATCTCTGAATGCCCTAAGAAATATTTTAGGCTTGCTTGGAAGCTTAGGTGTAGTTTGACTACAAACCATAATGGCACCAAACCATATCGTTACTAAAATCCCTCTCACTAAGAAATTGTTAATAAAGTTGTTGTTGACATAAATCTAGAGAGAACTTTGGATGAACTAGCTAGCCAAAAGAAGGACATAAACGGAAGAACAAGATAAGACTATTTAAGACAAGGATAAGGGAAAATCTGTCTTAGGAGTGCCCAAAAGATAGAAGATCGAACCACGAGATCGAATAGGAAGGTTGCCTATAATAGCAAAAGCGAAGGAATGCACTAGTGGCATTCACTTAAGGTGTTTTGCAATAGATAATATTTAACTTTACCCTTTAAGGTATTGACCTTTTCATGCAACTTCGGTTTTACAGGGATAAGGAAGTCTAAAGATGAAACTAAAAGAGAAACTTGAAGATCACTCACCATGAGATTTGAAGATTCAAGTTCTTTTATCATGAGCTGATTTTAATTGGTTACGAAACAAATGGAAGATTCATTTGAGAAGAAAATTAAATTGAGAAGAAAAAAAACAAAGAATTGTAATACATTAAATAGTTTTTCTTTCATCTCATTTATTATTATCTTTGACTAATTAATTAGTCATAAAGATTATTACCCTCCACACTAAAATTGTTGGCTACATACATCAAAATTTATCCTACACATATTGAAATTTATCTTACACAGCTCATAATTAATCCTACACACCTTGTAATTTATCTTACACTTTAAATTAATTTTTTTTTCTTCTTTTTGAAAAAATATATTTTTTTGAAAATAAGTTACAAATTTAATTTAGTTATCTATTAAAAAGGAAGACTACCAATTAATGACCTATCTAAGTTTACCAATATACGCTTACACTAATATTAAATACAAAAATTAAATAAAGTAAAATGAAGAATTCTTATTGGTTGAAATTTCTTCTTTTTTATTTTACAAAAAAGTTTCTTCTCATTTGAACTCTCCACTATTAAACAATTATTTCAATTTATTTATATTTGCAAGGACAAATATTTGTTTTGGATAATATTTGGTAGTTATGGATTTAAGTAATTCTTGCATAATTTATCTATTGTTTTGAGTTATGAACTCTTGTGTTAGATAATATCAATATATCTATGACTAACATGAAACATATACTTGTGATTATGGATTCTATCTATATAAAGTATACACGTCATGTGAAGTCAACGAGATAATCATATGGACAAGTCGGTTCTAATGATGATACTATAAACACTATTTAATGCCTAACATGAGTTAGATATAATTAGATTATTGAACTCCATTAACTAATTGGTAAAATAGTTCTACCAAGTTTTCTACACGACGATCCTAGAATTGGGTAGTTAAACTGATGAACATTATATGTTACAGGCAAACTCAAGATCGAACTATTGATCAACGTCATGAGATGACATGAAGTGTTCAAAGAGAATTGGGAAGTCTCTTAGACATCCTAAGGATGTGAAAGACATAGTTCGCACTAAGAATCTCAACAGAAGGAAATTAGTATGAAATAATATAAATGGAATTGTTCCAATTTCCTTTATAGAATTCGAACTTGAATAATTATAAGATTATGATAAATACACAAACAAAGCATGTTTTCGTTTGATTACCTCATCATACGAATAACGATCTGAAAGGGATGGATTGCAATATGAAACATTGATTCAAATATTGTAAATCATAGAAAGTCTATGATACAATCACACAGTGAAGATAAAATTCATGGTTATTATGTTAGGACTTAATGATTGTACGAATACTAAGGACTCGAATGTACAAATTGGATCTTGGAGAAGAACTAATGTATGAATTACACCGCATACTACCAAAGGCTTAACAAAGAACTTGAAATCAGATTAATGGTTGGCCTGTAATAAAATTCGCTTGACTTATGTCAAATCATCGTCAGGAGAACGCTGACTATAAAGCTTTGAATTAGATAAGGACTCTAATTAAATCAAAATGGTTTTGATTAAGAAATGTTGTAACAATACTCTTGAGGAATCCGTCACAGTCATTCTCACTAAGGTATGTGGTTATTCAAATTCCACTTGGAGTTTGAAGTGTAATTTTAAAGACTTAGAATTTGATGAGATCAAATTGTAAAAGGAAATGTTTTTGGTTGTGTAGGCTAGTGGGAGTTGACTTGTTTTTTCCAAATCGTATGTAAAATATAAAGAAGAGTTCAGTAAGAATGTATAATGACACATTGTTTTGTTATAAGAATGAGTAAATCGCGAGTTATATGATATAGAGATATCTTGAGTACATACAATTATGGAAATCTCTACAAGATAATGTATCTTATGAGATTACGAAATCTGACAAAATTGTTAAGTATATGAGATATATAATAGATCTTTTGATAGATTTGAAATGGTTAGTTGGCGTATATCAACATATGATGGATAAGTAAAAGCGGGAAGGCTTAAGCATTTGAGGCTTGAGGCAAATTTGTGATATGATGTAATCCAGCAATCACATCTAAGTGATTTTTAACTCAAAAAGGGTGGAGTATGAAGAAGGTCCTCATAGATTTTAGAAAAATATAGCATGGGTAGATGCTCACGGCCAAAGATTTGCAAAGGGTTGCAAATAATCAGATTGTATTGTGACCACTTGTAAAGTACAAACAATTATCAAAGGGTATGTTTATTAATGGATTAATTTGATAAGTCATGAAGAGTTCGTGAGCTTAGGAATCACATCAAAGTTTTATTGTAAAACTGATTCCTTAATCAAGTCAAAACAGAGAAGATCTATGTAGGACATATACATTATTGATAAGTGTTGTTCAATAAATGGAATAATCATACCAAGCAATTACTCCTAAAAATCTTGAACTAGTAATTGAATATTCAAGTAGTTATATAAAAGGTAGGATAATATATGATGAAAATGAAAGGTTCACTTATAACATGATAGTATAAATAAAGGGTCCATTTATCAGGAAAGGCACCAAGTGTATGGTGGCCAGTCAAGACGTTATATGACAACAAAGATTTAGTGTCACAAGAAGCTTGAAGCCTATGCTTTCAAATATAGAGATATTTTGAATGACATATTGATGAGACAAAATAGAATAGATTAATTTTAGCAAGCCATTAATTGTGTCCTTGTAAAGATACAATATGCATGTAGAGAATTTGTGGCTAATGTTGCTAAAAGGAGTATTGATCTATATTTTGGTATTTGATGCTTTTCGAACGGTAAGGTAACATTATGAATTTATTTGGATAATGGCTAAATTCCATATAAACAATGTTCCTATGTTCGAATATTTGTACATTTAAGCATCCTTGAGTATGGCACTCTTAATGTTCGTAGTCGGTCAAATTCATGGGAATCAGTTTGAGTTAAGACTATTTTTAATACTTGATTGTTCATGGGATGAAAGCTAAAGGTGTTGAGGATCATGATTCACATATACCCATTGGAGAATGATATGAGACCTAACTCGTTTCAAAGCGACCTTCATGGATTGAAGTCATAAGGTGGAACTAACATTAGTGTAAGTTTGTTCTCTAATCTTATCTAGCGCTTCGTCGTGAAAGGGTAGTAATAAGGATATATGATTGGGAATGAAATGAAGCTAAGTGGGAGTTGTATGATGTCAAATGGATTTTGTGGTTCTTAGTGTTTTAAGAAGTTGAACATTCTGGCGCTCTCGTACACTCAAACTGGTATGAATGTGTGGCTGCACTCAAGCTAAAAGTAGTTTGTCGACCATTTTGAGTTGGAGACAAGTACATAAATAGTTGGACATATAATTCAAATCAGATCCATGTCTCATGTCCAATAAGTGTTCTATACAAAGAATAAATTGATAAGGTTACCATGGCTATATACGTGATAAGTAAAGAGTTACGTGATCATAAAGGAATAGTTAACGATTGTAATGCGTCATACCTTGCTAAGGGCAGAGCGATGTAGCTAGGCATCCAACTCTGTTTACGTTTAAAGGATATAATCGAAAATAGTGCAAGTGGGAGGCTGTTGGAATTAGATATCTAGTTATCGATTATTTAACTTTGCTATTAAAGTACGATTCAAAGAGCTACACTTTGGACGACGAACAAAGAATGATATTTAATTGTTAAATATCATGAATCACAAAAGCGGCTAATTGTGGAGAACAATTATTTGGTAAACTAGTGATATTAATTATTTACGAAACAATTACTTTGGTGGAAATAACTGGTGTCGTATAAAGAGTTAAACAAGTAATAATTTATTATTAGATAATAAATTAAGAATTTATTTTATTAAGAATAAAAATAGAGTCAAAGCGTTTGACTAGTGGTTTTAATTGAGCGGTGAATAATAGTTATTCGACATAAATGAGGACTAATTATTATTGAATAATAATTAAAGAGGGTTAGTTTTATTATTTAATAATAAAAAAAGATCAAAGGATTGTCCAGTAATTAGTAATGAATAAATGATTAATTACTTGGAGAGAAAGCTAATAGTTAGTGGGCTAAAGTGTAAATTAAAAACATTAACCTAAAAACCCCTAATTGTATCATATACACATTACAGGAGACTAGGTAAAAAAACCTAGCCTCCTCTCTCTCTTTTCTCTCTCTCTTTCTCCCCTTCGCGATTAGGTGGCCATTCATCGCCGCACCGCCACCGGCCACTTTCGCCGGTTCACCACCACCATCACACCGCTACACACCACCATCGCCCACGTCGCCTTGCTGCCTAATGTTCTTTTGGTGATTCACATCGGATCCTTATCGCGTATAGGATCTCGTGGTGTTCTTGGAGATTTTGTGATTTGGCTTCCTAGCAGAGTCGTTCGTTGCATCATTCATGCGAGTTTTTGGTTTTCGTCAAGGTACAATCCAAAACCTGCTATGGTTGTGTTTATGCGAGTTTTTGGTTTTCGTCAAAGTACAATCCAAAACCTGCTATGGTTGTGTTTTATATAACTATCTGAGTGGAGGGTAACTGGATTGCTGGCGGGAATAGCTTTATCTGTTTTATGTTTATTCATATTTCCGCATCTGATTAATAATAAAGAGTTATGTTTATTAATATTTTATTATAAAATTGGATTTTATATATTAAAACGAACACCAAAGATTCCATCTGAACCCAAAATTCATTTAGAATAACACCTTTAACTAAAGTGAGCTAATTAGTTATAATGGTTGGTATTACGAGACAAATACATTGTTTTGATGATTTTAGTGTCGTCTTGACATCTTGGTAATTGGAATCCACTCAAGACAAATGAGAAAATACAATATATATTGTTTAAGTTAGATGGTGCGGAATGTACACTTGATTAAAAACTATCCTTATTCTTATACTAATGCACATCGATAGTTCAAGGGGGAGAAGTCCGCTATGTCACACCCTGGTCGTAGCGGAAGCGCAAGTGTGTGACTATTAGGTAATCATTGCATCCAATTTAGTAAACAGTATTAACAACAACGATGTCATGCCATTTCTAAGTTTCATTAAACATTTACATCCTTCAAAAGTGAAAATCCGTATCAGATTACCATTACGAACATCGTTTAAAACACATGTTCCAAAATAAGATGTTGTTTTTATCACAAAGTCATGCTGAGGCTTTGACCTCTGTATACCCAAACGAGGTTGGGATATAAAAGGCAAACCCTCTAAAAGGTAGTACATCGTTGTCTTGACAAAATCCCATACCCGGATCCCATCACCAGCTCAAGTCCTGCGTCCTGAAACACATGTAATTTTAGAAAGTCAACATAAAGTTGGCGAGTTCATGTAGTTTGATGTTTTCGTATCAAAATGTCATCCTTGAAAACCTGTATTGTAATCCAAGTATGTTATTAGCATCAATGAGTTAATTAAGGATCTATCAGTGTGTCGCGAGCACCCTGACATACTTGTGCATAAGTAAGTAACAAAATTGAGACTTCTTTGACATGTTGGGATCATAAAAGCACTCCAATGGGTATACCAACCAGGAGTGGAGCGAGTCTCAAACTCAATAGATCTACCTCTTTTGCACTTTGGTCACTAAGTGATTAACAGTTACTACTGCTATATATATATCTAGGTTGAACGTCTAAATATATATTTAGACTCGTCGTCGGCATCGTCCGTTGTATGTTCATTTTCATCGAGAATCGTCCATTGTCGTGGCGACCTTTCGTGACGGCGATTCACCCGTTGGTCTTCGACGCGATGGTGTAATCTTGAATGTTTGCCTATTGTTCGCATTGCTTTGATTGTCCGATTTATTGTTTCGACGCATTGTGAGAATATATTTATTATGTTACCAACACTTAGTGTATTGATTAAGTGTTTGTATTTGTATGAGATTGGGTATTTTTATTGTGAATACCCTAAGTTTCTAATACATACACATACAATACATATATGTTCACATATAATTTATTGGTAACAAATATGTATATAAATACTTGTATTATTTTCAAAGTAGAAATATATATTTGTAAAAGCATTTATTTTTACTTATAAATATATATTTATAACTTTGTTTAAACACTTGGTTATTTAGGGATAACCCTTGTCATTAGAGTCTACTCAATGGCGATTTAAGTCACTAGTCGTGTTTAGTCCCACTAATCACCCCACTAATCATGTTTTAATCACGATTAGATTTTTAGAAAATTTCGCCATAGTTTCCCCTAAACTATGGCGTTTTCCACGTTTCAAAAACGTATTCAAAACCTGTTTAAGCTCATAATCATCATCAACAAACCATCTAATATTTATTTTGCACAATTAAACCATCATCATCCAGGACTTTTTATTGTTAAAAATACTAGTAGAGTTTTTAATATTTATTAGCCTTTTCAAAACACTATTTTTATCATGTTACTTAACCAAGTTCATGCATTTAACCCCTTGATTACTACACATTTTTAAGGTGATTACAACTTAAATACATATGTTTACTTCTTATAAAATCATTCATATGTATAAAATTATTTTTAAGTTGTAGTATTTTTCATGGATGATGTAGTTGATGATCTTGTTTAGATTTAAACCTTTTCATGTTTAAATCTTCATTTTTATACTAAATCACACAAGATCATCCAACTTTTATATCATACTTTAACATAAACAACTTCAACATCCTAACTAACGATCATATAAACATATAATCAACACAAAATAAACAATATTTAGTGTTATTATTATGTTGTGTGTTAGGGTTTTTGATATATCTTTTCTTGATTTTCAAGATGATCAACTTGTACACTAATAATCTAAGCATAAACATAAGCTAGATTATGGATGAGTTTAGCTTACAAAGGGTGCACAAGTTCCTTGATGATTACGGAAGAAAATGAAGCTCCTTAGGAAGCCCTAATGATCTCCATCCTTGCTAGCTTCTTTAGGGGTTTTGATTGAGCTTCAAAGTGTATGAAAAGTGGTGGTTTGTGGTGGCTAAGTGGTGGTGTATGGTGATGGTGGTGGAGCCGTGGGATAGGGGAAGAAAGAAGATGGTTGAAAGTTTTTTTTTTTTGATGAAAAATGATAAGTAATGTTGAGAATGATGATATATATTTCCATCAAATTTCAAGTCCATCACAAATCTAAACACCATACTCTAAATCTTTGATTTTTCAACAAAATCAAGTGGGTGGGGCCCACATGGGGGGGTTAAGTGTAAATATTTATTATAACATGTGTTTAGTATCGGAAATGTCGTTAGTTCGTTCATCGACGCAATATTCGCTAATAAACGAACTTAATTATTTAGTACCGGAAGCTTTTGCTTTCGACCACCACAATTGTTATGGTGTCTACTTAGTGCACTTCCGACCTAAAAATATGTATAACTAGTTCGCTAAACGAATATACGATGAGCTAGGATGGCCGAAATGTCTTTCGCTCGATCGTTCGATCGATATCGACACTATTATATTCCGCCGTCGAACTTTTCCGAAAGTTGTGTTTATGTGACCTCATGTTAGTTGAATGGATTCCGTGTTCCAAATGAGGCTTAACTAGTTCGCTAGGCACCCGGATGAGGCTATCGGCCACTAAAATATTCGTCGTTTCGACAATCGGCCGCTTTCCGGTCGAATTGTGCATTGTTTGACGAATGACCGGAAACGATGTGTTTAGTGCATTCTTGCTATTCTCACATTATTTTAGGATTTTAACATTGTTTTATTCTCATTCTCACATTCGGAATTCTCCGAATTAGTCTTGCGGACAAATCGACATTTGTCACCTTTTTGGTTAACGGACAATTTTGCAATTTAGGCGTTGTACCAGAAAGTTATGTATTATTGTAATGGTTGATCCCAAATATGTGTTTTCATTTGTATATGGACTCAGGTATGGCATTAACATGCCGTTATTTCTTGTCCTGGTCCGTTTTAGCGGGTTTTCCGACATAGTTAGTGTCACCGCAATTAGTGCGTCCAACACTTTCTACCAACACTTTTAGGGCATTGTGTTGGTTTGTTTCTCGTCGTAAAGGAAAGCAGTATATGTTATGATCAGATTTACTTGTCCTAACGACGTACGACTCAGTTACGTAATTAAATTACGATAATATGCATGAGATTATGAACTACCAATAGTGATTAAATTGTACGGAATTACCGGTTATTTTGCCATTTGTCACATACTCCCCCTGTTAAAAAGAATTTTGTCCCGAAATTCAGTTTGAGGCATCCTCTGAAGGAGTCTTCTTAAACAGGTGGGGGTATTTTGACTTGATTTGATCTTCACGCTCCCACGTATACTCGGGGCCGTGATGTGAATTCCAACGAACCTTCACCAGTCTGATTTGACTTCTTCTAGTCTTTTGGACCTTCCAGTCCATGAATTCGACTGATTCTTTGGTAAATTGTAATTTGTCATCAACATGAATCTCATCTGCTGGAATGATAACTGTGTCATTTGTCGGACTTTTCTTCAGATTGAACACATGAAATGTGTCATGTACATTACTGAGTTCCTCTGGCAGTTTTAACTTGTACACCACTGTACCAATCTTTGCCAGAATTTCGAAAGGTCCGATATATCTCGGTTTGAGTTTTCCGCGCTTCCCGAATCTAGCTACGCCTTTCTAAGGTGAGACCTTTAACAATACTTTGTCTCCCACCTCGAAGGATAATGGTTTACGTCTTCGATCCGCGTAGCTCTTTTGTCTGTCTCGGGCCGCTTTAATACGTTCACGGATCTTAAATATCTTGTCTGTGGTCTCTTGTACTAATTCGGGACCAATAAGTTGTCTGTCACCGACTTCCGCCCAACACAATGGCGATCGGCACTTTCGTCCATATAGTGCTTCGAATGGCGCGGCCTTGATACTAGTGTGATAACTGTTATTGTAGGAAAACTCTACCAATGGTAAATGAGTATCCCAGTTTCTGCCCGAAGCATATATTCTAATGTTTGAATGGTTCGCTCGCTTTGACCATCGATCTGTGGATGAATGGCTGTGCTTAAATCCAAGCGAGAACCAAACGAATATTGAAATGATTTCCAGATCCGTGACACAAAGCGACCATCTCTATCAGAGATTATCGAGATTGGCACACCATGACGTGCCACAATTTCCTTCAGGTACAGTTCAGCTAGTTTCTTCGTATTGTCTTTCTCACGGATGGGTAGGAAGTGAGCTTATTTGGTTTATCGATCAATGATAACCTGGATCATGTCATGACCTACAGAGGTCTGTGGTAATTTCGTAATGAAATCCATTTATATATGTTCCCACTTCCAAACCGGGATCTCAGGTTGTTGTAATAACCCAGATGGTTTTTGGTATTCGGCCTTGACCTTTGCACAAGTTAGGCAATTCCCAACATAGGTCGTAATATCTCCCTTGAGATTAGGCCACCAATAGTATTCCATCAGATCCTGGTACATTTTGTCTGATCCTGGGTGTATCGAATACTTGGACTTGTGTGCTTCATCCAGCGCCAAGTCTCGCAACTCACCATAATAGGGAATCCAGATCCTTCCCATGAAATATAAAGTTCCATCCTTGTTTGGTTCCAATTGTTTTTTTTTTCATTCCCTTTAATGATTCATCTGGAATCTTTTAGGGTTTCACTGCTTCTTGCTGTGCTTCGCGCACTAGAGTTGTGAAGTTCGTCTGGATCGTCATCTCTAAAGCTCGCACCCGTAATTTTTGACTCGCTCCTTTCTGCTCAAAGCATCTGCTACAACATTCGCTTTGCCCGGGTGATACTTGGTCTCACAGTCATAATCATTCAACAGTTCCACCTAACGTCGTTGGCGCATATTCAGTTCCTTTTGGTTGAATATATGTTGAATACTTTTATGATCAGTGAATATGATACACTTAGTGCCATATAAATAATGACGCCAGATCTTCAAGGCAAATACCACTGCACCCAATTCCAGGTCATGCGTGGTATAATTCCTTTCATGAACTTTTAACTGACGCGACGCGTACGTGATGACTTTCTCATGTTGCATCAACATGAAACCCAAGCCTTGATGCGATGCATCACAGTACACCACAAAGTCATCAGTACCGTCCGGGAGTGATAGTATTAGTGCTTTACATAGCTTCTCTTTCAATACTTGGAACGCCAATTCTTGCTTTTCTCCCCAATCAAACTTTCTATCCTTCTAGGTAAGCGAGGTTAGCGGCTGAGCGATCTTGGAGAAGTTTTCAATAAATCTCCTGTAATATCCCGCTAAGCCTAGAAATTGCCGTATTTCCGTGGGGTTCTTGGTGTGATCCAGTTCTTTATGGCCTCGACCTTTGAAGGGTCAACATGTATTCCGTTCTCGTTCACCACGTGACTGAGAAATTGTACTTCGCGAATCCAAAATTCGCATTTCGAGAACTTGGCAAATAATTGCTCTTTCTTTAGCAACTCCAAAATAGTTCTCAGGTGTTGTCCATGCTCTTCCTCGGTTCATGAGTATATCAGTATATCATTTATGAAGACGATCACAAACTTGTCGAGGTATGGCTTACATACCCGGTTCATCAAATCCATGAGTACTGCAGGGGCGTTCATTAGGCCAAAAGGCATAAAGAGGAACTTGTAATGACCGTAACGAGTCCTAAACGCTGTTTTAGGAATACTTTCCTCTTGTATTCTTAGCTGATGATGCCCGGATCTTGGGTCAATTTTTGAGTAAAAACTCGACCCTTGCAACTGATCGAACAGATCATCGATCCGTGGTAATGATTACCGGTTCTTAATAGTTAACTTGTTTAACTCCCGGTAATCAATACACATATGAAAGGTTCCGTCATTCTTTTTCACAAATAGCACCGGAGCTCCCCAAGGCGAGAAACTCGGTCTTATGAAACCTTTATCAAGCACTGTGTGGATAATTCCTGCATCTCCGAGGGCCAGCCGATATGGAGCTTTTGTCACATGTGCAGCTCCTGGCACTAAGTCGATATGGAATTCGACTTGTCTCTGTGGGGGTAGTCCCGACAAGTTTTCCGGAAAGACCTCGGGATATTCCCTCACTACTGGTGTCCTCAATCTTGCGCTCCTCGGCCTTCTTATCCACCACGTGGGCAAGAAAGGTGATGCATCCTTTCCTCAAACATTCCTGCGCCTTCATGCAGTTTATGATTCGTAGAGGGGTGTCATGCTTCTCCCCGTGTACTACCAATGTTTCTTCATCTGGCAGGGGGATGCGAATAGTTTTCTCAGGATAACCTACTTCTGCTCGGTTATACGTCCACAAGTCTATGCCAAAAGCTATGTCGTAACAACCCAGATAAATGGGTAAAAGATTTTGATAGTAAATTCTTGTCCTCCAAGTTCCAAAGTGCATCCTTTTATAACTTCTCCTGAGATTGACAAATTTATCATTGGCAAATTCTATAGAATGAGGGGACGTCTATCTTACTTGTATCTAGGTCAAGTATATTTTGAAGTCTATGGAGATGAACTAGAATTGGCACAGGTATCCAACAAGATGGAGACGAGATATGGGTTGATAGGAAACGTGTCAGTGACCTTTTAATGATTCCCCATGACTCAGGGATCAAAATAGTGTATCTCGGATCTTTGGTATTGCTTTCGGACCATCTCGGATTACCATTCCGAATTATGTCTCGGATACCTCATTTCAGACGGATTCCCATCTCGGACTATTGTTTCGAATTGGGTACCGTTCCGAGTTGAACTTGAAAAAAAAGTGGGAAGTTATCCATAAATAATTTTACAAACCGATTGCGTGGTTAGAATCGTGTGATTTTTAGAAATAAAATTGACATTATATATCATTGGATTCGTATCGACGAGACAAGTCTAACGCTAATTCTCCATTAGTTAACTTGATAACATGCCTAACTTACAAGACTCTAATTCGTGTATAAGCTTAACATCTAACGACACTAGCTAAGCTCGGTGTTGGTATCAAAAGAATTAACACGTAAAGAATGTAGAGTAGAACGTATGCATGACGACATCAGGATCTTGTGGGGTATCCATAGTTTCTGCTCACCCACACTTTAATTCATTTGTCTGATTCATTCTTGAGACGTTCATGCTTGAAGTGGCCTTCATGCCACACTTAACATCCATGTTCTTGGTTGAGTCTTACTAACTTATTGCAAGTGCCCTCTTGAGGAAGTTTTCACTTATCACTTTTAGGAATCCACTACGTTATCAGCACATTTCTTGGTGCTAGCATCAATAATGGCAGCAATTGCCTTTGTTTCTGTCATCACGAGAGTTACCTTTCGCTTCCCGTCGCTAGTAGACTTCACATGCATTTCCTTGATAATTTCTCATTCTCATCGCATCCTTGGTGAGACTAACTACGAGAGTTACTGTTTGGGTGATGGAGGTAGGGTGGGATCATGTTGTGGTTCTTAGAAGCTAAACCCCAAATATAGCACTCAATGCGTTTGATTTCAAGTGTTCCCAGTAGGGAACAATCCTTAAGAGATCGTGAAAGCGTCAGTGTAACCAACAACGTTGGCTGCAATTATGATCGAGTTCTAGGATCCTATTTCCACCCTTGGAATTCCAATCAGCGAGCAATACTCTTCTCGCATAAGAATCTGAGTTCTCCCCATGATGACCTCTTCGTAGTATCACTCCTCAAAGTTTCTACTTGAGGATTTCACCAAGTTAATGTTGCATTCAGCAGGAGACTCTTTGTTTACCTAATCGTTTTCTAAGGAGTGCATCTACTCGCACTGCTAACCGACTTCGTTGTCTTTATTTAGCGAACATAACCTACCGCACCTCTCGCACCAGTGAGGCCTCGTGGCTTACATTCCAGAAAAGCCTTAGAATTTAAAACCTTGTATGATCGCATCTTCAGGTGTAGCGCTGCCACTCGTTCCCAATCTAATGGGATCCGAACCATTTGAACTACCGGTACCACCAGTTTCGTCACTAGTGTCGACTAAGTTACCCTCGTGTCGTGTGATTTTCGCAACCGTATGTCCTTCTATAAGAACTCTAGTTTGGCTTACCTAGTAAGTCATGGATTAACTAACCCCTTTTGGGTGTAGACCTTCCTTTTGGCACCACGTTTCTTCTTAATACTCAAGATTAAGAGAGGCTAGACATATATTTGGATAAATATAGTCTACCATGCGCTTAAGAATAAAGGATGCCATCGGTCATGGGAACCTCAAGATTGCGGTGTTCATACATGTTTGAAACAATGATAACGTGAATAAAAACAATTCAAAATTCGTAGTACCTCTTGCATGTATCGGCCATATGTCTAATTGGAAAGGAAATAACTCGTAAAGGAGAAGAAACCAAACGGTCGTCTTCAACCTTATAGAATGCCTTCCATACTTAGCGGACTTCGATCGCCCAAAGTAGGAGAAAAAAATCCTTCACCAGACCAACCCGTGTGACGAATGCGTTGATATCCCTTGAGCTCCACGAGCTCCAGCTAGATTGTTCTAATTTCCATAGATATCGAATAGAATGCAATGGGAGTGTTGAAGCATGGCTCGTGCCATACCATCCCTTGGAATAAGACAAATGTCAAACGACAGAGTTTAGTGTAATATCTTTCCAATAAATAAGATGAGGTACCATAGACACCATGGAACCAACCCATGTACAAGAACTCTAGGCCTTTGAGGAAATATCCTCCTTGGGTGGCCAACCAGTTTTGTGTGTTTAGATGACTAGTCTCAATCGACTCGTGATATAGATCGAATGTTAGATGCGAACAAATACGCGTGTTGCTTCTGATGGTAGGGTGTTATAGCAACCACCCAGTTAGCGTCCCACTAGATAGAAACTCGAACAACTTAACAAGTTCGAATGAGTAGTGATCTTTAACTTGACCCGCATAGCCCACCAGGATTCTCATCCACTGCAAGTTATTATTACGTGGGCCCCCGTAATAATAAATTGCCTTGCATGGTCACCCTAGTGTTCTACCGTTCAAAGACGACGATCAGTCAGAGAGAGGACGCTATTGTCTACATACCTTCAACATATAAGGAACCTTTGTGATGGTCCATGTGATATTACTCGCGAAAGGCATGTCGTTAGACAAATTTAGAAATAGAGAGAATTTGTAACAATACAATTGGAGGGGCACCTTCAAGATGAGTACTTCACCTTTCCTTGTCTGGACAAGAATGTCGTTATTAATGATTAATATGGGTCACTGGGACCTCGTCCCGCTAATAGAGTTGTCGTCCAAGGCTACCACCTCCGCCTCTTCATCACTACCGAAGCCAGGCATCTCCACATCTGCGGGAAAAGCAACCATCTTATGTGGAATCGATCCTAAGGTCTCACTTAGGAACCACGTTCGCCATAAGCTCCGCAATAGACGCGAGATCGATATTCTCATCATGCAAGTCAAGGATAATAATAATATCCATAGTCGAAGGTATTTCGTTCTTGGCAAATATCCCGTACAACAGATATATAAATAAAATATATATATATATATATATAATCACATAAAATCCTATCTAGCAAGGATTTCTATCTTTTGTAATGTGTTCAGGACACATAGTCTTATTATGTAATGTATCTATTTCTCATAGACTAATCATGTATTGATCCTGCTCATTACTTACAGTTGAGCTCGTGTGATAGATCCTCGTGTTATCGTGACACAATGAAAACCTTTTTGTTATCTTGTTATAATTCCCAAAACATTTCTGTTATGTTTTAGACTTTGTTTTCATGTGTGAGCCCCTGGTGATTGTAGACCAAACTTTAAATCAAAGTTTTCCCCGGTTCACTACAATCGGAGCTCTGATACCAACCTGTCACACCCTGGTTGTAGCGGAAGCGCAAGTGTGTGACTATTAGGTAATCATTGCATCCAATTTAGTAAACAGTGTTAACAACAACGATGTCATGCCATTTCTAAGTTTCATTAAACATTTACATCCTTCGAAAGTGAAACCACATTGTTATCCGTATCAGATTACCATTACGAACATCGTTTAAAACACATGTTCCAAAATAAGATGTTGTTTTTATCACAAAGTCATGCTGAGGCTTTGACCTCTGTATACCCAAATGAGGTTGGGATATAAAAGGCAAACCCTCCAAAAGGTAGACATCGTTGTCTTGACAAAATCCCATACCCGGATCCCATCACCAGCTCAAGTCCTGCGTCCTGAAACACATGTAATTTTAGAAAGTCAACATAAAGTTGGCGAGTTCATGTAGTTTAATGTTTTCGTATCAAAATGTCATCCTTGAAAACCTGTATTGTAATCCAAGTATGTTATTAGCATCAATGAGTTAATAAGGATCTATCAGTGTGTCGCGAGCACCCTGACATACTTGTGCCATAAGTAAGTAACCAAACCGAGACTTCTTTGACATGTTGGGATCATAAAAGCACTCCAATGGGTATACCAACCAGGAGTGGAGCGGGTCTCAAACTCAATAGTTCTACCTCTTTTGCACCTTGGTTACTAAGTGATTAATGGTTACTACTGATATTTCCTACTTACGCACAGTGATCTGTTATCTGCTAACTCATAACTAACATACTGTTTTGACATGACATGTATTTCCCCTCGATAGTTTAAAACAAAACTTGAAATAAGTGAAAGGAGGGACATGAACTCACAGTTTTCGCGTTCCTTTAAGTCGTACTACTTATCGTTTGGTGTCCGCAACGTACGTAACCTACATGCGTATTGGTTTCATTAGACACCCAGGTCTCAATGGACCTTGTACTCGTTGCTCATCTTGAATTATTGTTATGTGTTTCTTTGTTATGATTGAACAACTTAGAATGTTATCATAGTGTTGGTAGTTAGTTTGTTCGATTAATATTGTTGTATATATATATTTCTTAAAATATATATATATATATATATATATTATTGTTTTCGAACCATGTGTGAACTGGGCCTTGCCCTTCACATGTCATTGGGCCTAGCCCATGTTTTCTTGTCACCGGGCCTAGCCCATGTAATTTATGTCTTTGGGCCTAGCCCATGTTTTCTTGTCACCGGGCCTAGCCCATGTAATTTTATAACTTTGGGACTAGCCCATGTTTTCTTGTCACCGGGCCTAGCCCATGTAATTTTATGTCTTTGGGCCTAGCCCATGTTTTCTTGTCATTAGGCCTAGCCCATGTCTTTTTATCTTTGGGCCTAGCCATGTCTTTTTGTCTTTGGGCCTAGCCCATGTACTTTTATATCCTTGGGCCTAGCCCATGTATTCTTATATAATTTTGGGCTTTTATTAGTTTTTTTTGGGCCACCTCCATAATATTATGGAATTTGGGTCTCATATATGATTTTCACAATTTGGGCTAGCCCAAATGTATATATTTATAATCCAATTTTTCTTATAAGTATTTACTTATAATTTTTTTTCTAACTTTTTGTATACTTAACTTTCCGGATTTTTCTTTTCGATAACATATATATATATATATATATATATATATATATATATATATGTTGAACGTCTAAATATATATTTAGACTCGTCTTCGGCGTCGTCCGTTGTATGTTCATTTTCGTCGAGAATCGCCCATTGTCGTGACGACCTTTCGTGCCGGCGATTCACCCGTTGGTCGTCGACGCGATGGTGTAATCTTGAATGTTCGTCTATTGTTCGCATTGCTTTGATTATCCGATTTATTGTTTCGACGTATTGTGAGAATATATTTATTATGTTGCCAACACTTAGTGTATTGATTAAGTGTTTGTATTTGTATGAGATTGGGTATTTTTATTGTAAATACCCTAAGTTTCTAATACATACACATACAATACATATATGTACACATACAATATATTGGTAACAAATATGTATATAAATACTTGTATTATTTTCAAAGTAGAAATATATATTTGTAAAAGCATTTATTTTTACTTATAAATATATATTTATAACTTTGTTTAAACACTTGGTTATTTAGGGATAACCCTTGTCATTAGAGTCTACTCAATGGCGATTTAAGTCACTAATCGCGTTTAGTCCCACTATCACCCCACTAATCATGTTTTAATCGCAATTAGATTTTTAGAAAATTTCGCCATAGTTTCCCCTAAACTATGGCGTTTTCCACGTTTCAAAAACGTATTCAAAACCTGTTTAAGCTCATAATCATCATCAACAAACCATCTAATATTTATTTTGCACAATTAAACCATCATCATCCAGGACTTTTTATTGTTAAAAATACTAGTAGAGTTTTTAATATTTATTAGCCTTTTCAAAACACTATTTTTATCATGTTACTTAACCAAGTTCATGCATTTAACCCCTCGATTACTACACATTTTTAAGGTGATTACAACTTAAATACATATGTTTACTTCTTATAAAATCATTCATATGTATAAAAATTATTTTTAAGTTGTAGTATTTTTCATGGATGATGTAGTTGATGATCTTGTTTAGATTTAAACCTTTTCATGTTTAAATCTTCATTTTTATACTAAATCACACAAGATCATCCAACTTTATATCATACTTTAAACATAAACAACTTCAACATCCTAACTAACAATCATATAAACATATAATCAACACAAAATAAACAATATTTAGTGTTATTATTATGTTGTGTGTTAGGGTTTTTGATATATCTTTTCTTGATTTTCAAGATGATCAACTTGTACACTAATAATCTAAGCATAAACATAAGCTAGATTATGGATGAGTTTAGCTTACAAAGGGTGCACAAGTTCCTTGATGATTACGGAAGAAAATGAAGCTCCTTAGGAAGCCCTAATGATCTCCATCCTTGCTAGCTTCTTTAGGGGTCTTGATTGAGCTTCAAAATGTATGAAAAGTGGTGGTTTGTGGTGTCTAAGTGGTGGTGTATGGTGATGGTGGTGGAGCCATGGGATAGGGGAAGAAAGGAGATGGTTGCAAGTTTTTTTTGATGAAAAATGATAAGTAATGTTGAGAATGATGATATATATTTCCATCAAATTTCAAGTCCATCACAAATCTAAACACCATACTCTTAATCTTTGATTTTTCAACAAAATCAAGTGGGTGGGGCCCACATGGGGGGGTTAAGTGTAAATATTTATTATAACATGTGTTTTTTTTAGATATTTAGTTAATTAATTTAAGTATGGTGATTAGGGGTTGATCTTGTATCATTAGCAAATAACTAGGATTTAGAGTGTTATTATATGCCAATTAATCCACTTGATCCCCTAATATAAGTTTCGGATGACGGAAATGTCGTTAGATCGTTCATCGACGCACTATTCGCTAATAAACGAACTTAATTATTAAGTACAGGAAGCTTTTGTTTTCGACCACCACAATTGTTATGGTGTCTACTTAGTGCACTTCCGACCTAAAAATATGTATAACTAGTTCGCTAGACGAATATACGATGAGCTAGGATGGCCGAAATGTCTTTCGCTCGATCGTTCGATCGATATCGACACTATTATATTCCGCCGTCGAACTTTTTCGAAAGTTGTGTTTCTGTGACCTCATGTTAGTTGAATGGATTCCGTGTTCCAAATGAGGCTTAACTAGTTCGCTAGGCACCCGGATGAGGCTATCGGCCACTAAAATATTCGTCGTTTCGACAATCGGCCGCTTTCCGGTCGAATTGTGCATTGTTTGACGAATGACCGGAAACGATGTGTTTAGTGCATTCTTGCTATTCTCACATTATTTTAGAATTTTAACATTGTTTTATTCTCATTCTCACATTCGGAATTCTCCGAATTAGTCTTGCGGACAAATCGACATTTGTCGCGTCTTTGGTTAACGGACAATTTTGCAATTTAGGCGTTGTACCAGAAAGTTATGTATTATTGTAATGGTTGATCCCAAATATATGTTTTCATTTGTATATGGACTCAGGTATGGCATTAACATGCCGTTATTTCTTGTCCTGGTCCGTTTTAGCGGGTTTTCCGACATAGTTAGTGTCACCGCAATTAGTGCGCCCAACACTTTCTACCAACACTTTTAGGGCATTGTTTTGGTTTGTTTCTCGTCGTAAAGGAAAGCAGTATATGTTATGATCAGATTTACTTGTCCTAACGACGTACGACTCAGTTACGTAATTAAATTACGATAATATGCATGAGATTATGAACTACCAATAGTGATTAAATTGTACGGAATTACCGGTTATTTTGCTATTTGTCACACGCTAAGCAATGGGGATCTAGGGGTAGTGGTGACTTCGAAAGCAGGGTACAAGGGGCAGTATCAAGTTGGTCTTTGTGTTGAAATTGAAATTCACTAGGGACTTTGTTCTTCGGCACCAAAATTGTCAATTGGTAGAAAATTTGTTCATGAGTAGCAATTTTGTTAATTAGTGGCATAAATGATTGGTATCAATTAAAACTTATGGCAATTATAATTAGGGGTGTTCCTCGTGTTTCAGATTTTTCATGTAAAGTTGTTCGGGTTTTTGGCTAGGAAAAATGACCCATAACTAACCCATTTAAAGTTCAAGTTTGTCGGGTACAAATTAGTTCAAGTTGAAATGTGCGGTTTTCGAGTTTAGATGTAAAATGGTAAATAAATAATATCAACAAAATTTATATTGCTAGTAAAAAATATCATTAAAATTCAAACACATTTAACCATATGATATAATAATGTTTAAAAATCACAAAACTTAATGTTCCAAATGCTAGAGACTCCAAACCAAAACACATTTATAGAAAACAATAAATGTTCAGACTTTTTTTTAGTGTTTATGTGTCATTTTTTGGTTGTGCGCGAGGACAATGGATTTGTAGCGAGCCATGGTGTGTGCGGGGACAATGGATAAGCGAGAAAGTTTGTCTAGAGAATTAACACATGTTTTTTTTGCTTTTGGTACATTTAGTTTCTTAGCCAGGAATATGTACAATTTCTAAACACGGTAAAGCGGGACGTACATAATAATTTTTTAACACCTAAGACACAAAGTTTGACTTTAGTATAATCCGATGTTGTGACGCAGCTTGTTACCTATATACCTACCACTTTATTGTAAAGATTGGTTATGGATTTCTAATATATTTTTACTAGAAGGATACCCGCGTGATACAGCGGGAAACACACGCACTACCAAGGTATGCATTGTTCGGTTATTATCCTCAACCAAAATCAATGTCATCGGTTAGTCAATTTTATTAACCAATCGATTTCGATTAATCAATTTAATTTATTCGGTAAGATTGACGTTTTTTTGTTTGGTTCATTTAATTCCGGTTAATAGCCAAAACCATACTTGGACTAAACTTTCACTTAGAAATACATGAAATTGAGGTATAAATACATCAGATTAATGTATAAATACATGAAATAGATGTATAAATACATGAAATGGAAGTATAAATTATGAATACATGAACTCAAGGTACAAATGCTATAAATATATTAAATATGAATGACTTGGTTTGGTACAGTTAATTTGGTTAAACAAGGGTACAAAAAATCGATAACCAACTTTGGTTAATTCGGGTTTTTGGTTAATCAGTTTTTGGTTGATTTCGGTTCGGTTTCGGATAGTGATTTATTTATTGCTCACTCTTAGACACTGTTAATCACATAACATATCAATTTTTAATTAAAAAGAATATAGCAATACCATAATCAAATTAATAATAATAAAATAATCGATTTTTGGTGTAATTTAAAAAATATTAACGAACAAAAAAAGTTAAGGATATTTAAAAATTGTTAGGCCGGTTTGTTTTTTTTGTAAGGGGATTAAAGATGGAAGAATTAAGTTGTAATTAATAAAATAGAATTAAAGTAGAATTAATATTTAAAGACTAATTTACCCTTATTTTAATTTGTAAAAGAAAAGTTCATGCTCAAGCTGTACGATGTATTTTAGGATACCAAAATATAAAGATTTTTTTTTGCTTTAATCAATTAAGTATAACCTAAAATGAAGCTAAATTATTTTTAAAGACTAATTACAATTTAATTCACACATTTTAATTACACTTTAATTCCTTCATCTTTAACAAAATCATAGGTAATTAATTTATAGTTATACACTTTATCCCCTAATAAAAAAACTAACTACCTTCACAATTTTATACAGTCATAACTTTTTTGTACGTTATTTTTTATTTTAGAAAAATACACCATAAAAACGAATATTTTATTGATTTTAATTTGAGTATAATATTACTATAATTTATATTAAAAAAGATATATTACATGATGAATAGTTTCTAGGGTAAGCATTAACCGAATTGTTAACTAAAAACAAACGAAGCCGAACTGAGATCAACTAAACACTGAATTAACTGAAAATCCATCAACCAAAACCAGAATCAACCAAAATCGGTTATCCATTTTTTGTACCCTTATTTAACCAAATTAACAACCATTCGTATTTTCATATATTTTTAGCTTTTATACATTCAGTTCATGTATTTCATATTTTATACCTTAATTTTATGTATTTATACTTTCATTTCATGTATATATATCAATTTCATCTATTTATACTTCACTTTCATGTATTTCTAAGCAAAATTTTTAACCCATGTTTGGTTTTGGCTATTAACCGAAACCAAACGAATCAAATGTAACATTTGTGTAAAACAGGTTTCGAAAACCCACCCCAAATTATTAATCAAGTGTATTTATTTATGTCGTTTGGTTATAGCTTTTTATTTATTGTTTAATATATTAGAATTTTATATATATATAAATAATAATAACCAATGTTTGAAATAATCTTAATGAAATAATAAAATAAATAATCAATTAAATGTTGAATATTTATAATTAATAAATGATTTAAAAGACTTAATAAAAATAATAAAGTAAATAGGACCCAAAAAGGGTGAACCGGGAATCGAACTCTGGTTCCCCGGGTAAACACACCACAAACACCACTGAGGCACACGCACTATTTGGTTAGAAATCTAGATCAATTTATATATATAAACGAACCTGAAAGAATGTCGGCAAGTTCAAATCAGTGAACCCGCCTATCTAGTCCCTGTTCTGGAATCCGGCTGGCAATTCGTGTAAACCTTTCCAAAAATCTGAATCAATCCATTTTAATTGTGCGAAATCAATCAGTTTTGTTTCTAAAACCGAAATCAATCACCCTGTTTCAATCTATAAATACCGACCAATATCTCACAAACAAACTCGCTCATTACCTCGAAATCCTTCTGCTCATACTCCTAATTCTCTCCTTCGCCGGAAATCTCTCCCTCGCCGGAGCGCAACAGGTTGCCGGAACCGTGCCACCACCGACTCTGTCATACGGTAGATCTCTTTGTCCTTTCTTTTGAGTTTAATCCAATTAGCTTTTTGTTCAGACGATTAACAACAAAATCGGAATGAATCAGTTTGATTCAGGCAGGTACAAGTTTGGTTTAATTTCAAAATGAAGAAGATGAAGTGGGTTAAGTGTTTTACGTAGTTAAATTCTAAGTTTTAACCGGGTTAAACACACAGTCCAGTGGTGGACTGTGTGCAAACACGATGTTCACGTCCCCGGTTCGAGTCTAGTTCATGACCGCATAACTGTTATTTAACAGTTTTTATTTTTAACGAATTATATCAACTAGCAGTGTGTATATAAATATAATTAAAAAGCAAGTCTTATCGGGTTAGACACCCAGCCTAGTTGGTTGGGCTGGGTGCAAAACACATGTAAGGTCACGGGTTCGAAACCCATAACACATACCGGTTCAACTCTGTTGAATCTTTTTAAATTAAATCAATTTATGAAATAGCCTAAGAAGTGTATTACTATAATTAAAATCAGGATTCTTTCGGGTTAGACACGTAGCTCAGTTGGAAGAGCTGCGTGCACGCAACCGAGAGGTCACGGGTTCGAGTCTCAACACACGCATGCTAATACCCTCAATCGAACCGGTCTGACAAGGCTGTCAGACTGACAAGTTTTTTTATATATTATTTTATTTTTATTATTTCTTTTGTTTTAATCATATTCTATGGATTTATATTAAAAGCAATAAAAAATGCTTAAAAATGTATAATTTCAAAGGGTTTAATATATCAATAAAAATCACAAAAATAACTTAAACATCGAAACAAAGGTTTTTAACCGAATTATTAGTTTATCTATTTATCGACGTATCGCGTTATTATTTTAGGTTAGTATTCTTTCATCGGTTAAATTCTCAACTCGTGCGCTCTCATCATCAATCAAGAATACGCACCCACTATGAGTGAATCTCTACGAATTCCCCTTTTTAATCATATTTTGGGGTGTATCATGTGTCGTATCTTTTATTATTTATTTAAACACTTATGCTAATATCATCTCGTGATCAAATGTGTATAGTTGTTGTGATTATGTGTGGTTACATTTTATCATTTCAGTGCAATCATTTCATTAGGCCCATCAGTTCTTCATGGGATACGGGTTGAGTATCAGGTGCTCATTAGATCGGCTCCGTTTGATTGAGCCTTGATCTCAAGTTCATCATTTATCATGTCATGTGTTCATTGTGGATACAATGTGGTTTGTGATTTTGGTTATATATATGCATCTGCTCACATATGATTCATGCACAATTTTTATTTAACAACAATATAATTCAACTATTTAAATGTTTTACCAAGGTTCACTCGCCAACTTTTGTTGACCCAAATCTCCTGTTTTACGCATGATACAGGTGAACAAGCTGAAGAAAGAAATACATAGGAATGGCCTTAGAAGATTAAACAAAGTTATTACGTTTGGAACAATCTTTTGATTATGTTTATGTTTGTATGAATTTTGTGTTGAATATTTGAAGTTTTAATTTCAATTTAATAAATATGAAACTTATTAGTAAATATCATGAGCTTTGGTGATAACCCAATCATGCCCCGACTTTTATTCCGCTGCGGGTCAGGGTGTGACATCAAAGCCGAAACCATCAATCTAACCGAATAAACCGAACTGATTAATCTAAAACCGATTGGTTAATAAAATATATTAACCGATGACTTTGGTTTCTGTTGAGAATAATAACCAAACCAACCAAATAATGAATATTCTGATATTGTTTATGTTTCCCGCTGCATTACGTGGACAATTTCTACAGTATAGATATAGATTAATATTGATTTTGATTATATAAAAGAGAGCCCAGCTTATTTGTGACTTTGTGTCAACGATTCCTATTCTAGAAGTTGTTTACATATTAAAATAGTGTACATGCACTTTCAATATTTTAATTTTATGCAATAAAATTAAAAGTATGTTGTTGTCTTAAATTTTGTAATAAATAAAACATAGAGAAGTACCAGGGGCCAGACTACAAATGCGTTAAATAAAAGGAAAAACAGGACCTCAAATTAAATGAATACACCAAAATGACATACGGAAAATGACATACATTCCCGAAAAATACACGGTCAAAGCTAGAAGAGAAAGGTGGTTGGGTCACGGCATCAATCCTACTAAACGAAGTTAAAGTCGTTGAAAGTACATCTAACAATAACGTATATTTATAAATGTATCGTTTTATCCGACTAAACGAAGTTAAAGTCGTTGAAAGGACATGTAACAACGTATTTTATTTTTATAAATGTATGGGGGAATATATCTTTTACGTTACCATTTTTTAACTTATAAATTGTTTTTGACCCTTTTAGCTTTTATTAATTAGTTATTTTATACTTTTTATGCCATGGTTAAATTTATTAAGGAAAATCATGAATTTAACAATTGACTCATACAAAAAACGAAAACGTGTAGCTTCTGTATGGAGACTCTATCCTGGGAAAGAGTCTAACTCTAGATTTTTCTCTCTTTTTTTTTTCTTTTTTTTCACTATGATTTTTAAATGAGCATAACTTTTTCATACAATAATATTTAAAAAATTATTATAAGAAAAGAGTATGTCCGTTTAAAATCATCGTGAAAAAAAAACATTGGGTAGGATTTAAGCCTAGACTTTTTTTCATCAATTTGATTTTTAAATGAGCATAACTTTTTTCATACGATATTATTTTTTTAATTACACAAAAATTAAAGATGATGGAATTCTCTTTAATTTAATGTAATTTTTTATAAAAATATTTCCGTAGGAATTTTTTTTGTCCGTTTAAAAATCGTAGTAAAAAATAAGAAAAGAAAAGACTGGCTAGTGCCTCCATACAAACTCTTCCCTAGGGTAGAGTCTCCATACAGATGCTATACATGGCTATTTTCGCTTTTTGTGTAAGACCATATGTAGTGGGAGGGTAAAACAAAGCCCACACCCTTGGTGTTTTGTGCCATATTGCAGTCCAATCAGCAATGAGGCTTTATTAAGCGTTTTTTCTAAAATGGGCGTAGTGGAATAAAGCCCCATCCAATCATTACCAAATTATTATTTTTTTAAATTTAAATAAAACTAATAATACTTCATTAATTAAAAAAATACATTACTAAAAATAAAAATAAAAATATGAAAAAAAAGTAAAAAAAATTACAATTCTAAATAAAAAATTAAATAATTTAAAGTCCGTATTTGTTACAGATTTGTTGGCGACGCATTTCCGCTAAGACTAACGCCTCGCCTCGGAGGTGATCAATCGGTTTAGACAAAAAGTATATTTCTTTCTCCATTTGTCTCGACTCTTGTATCGCGACAATCTTTTTTTTTGTTTTCGTCGATTCTTTCTTACATAGTCTCTAAACGCCTATGACCGAGGTCACGAATGTCTTGTAGGCTCGGTTCATCTCTTCGAAATTGTCGTGCATTTCGATATTTGTCGAAGACGACTCGACCTTTTTTCCACCTTTTTCCCACTTCTTCTACCTCGTGGTCAGTCCAACTCCAATTCCTCTTCGTCGTCCAAATTAATGTTTAAGTCGACGTTACAAGCATCAGAAGTGGTTGTCTCCGGGTCAACCAAGGACAATGTCTTTGACCGTTTGGCTTTACGTCTACCACTAGACGTCATGGTCGGTACCTTAGCCCATTTTGGACTTCCGCTTAGAAGCTCCCAACACTTCAAGTATGTGAAAACGTCTCTCGTTTGGTTGTACTCTTTAAACGCTTTAAAATACCCCAGTCGTTTTCCCCACTAGGTCAGGTATCCCGAGTACGTTGGAAAACTTCTTGAAACTGAAGAGTTTTTTGGTTTATATCGGACCATTTCTTGATATTGAATCTTTGTCTCGATACTCACCCTTATCCATCGCTTTAAAAAAAGTTTCACAAATTTTATTCCAAAATTCGGGTCAAGTTTGATAGTTTGCTACATAAAAATATAAAACATAATGTTATATTCTTAAAAAATAAAAGTAAACGGTTACGAGTTACTTAAAAGAATAAAACAAATGTATTTTATAAGGCTTACCAACTTCGGGGTCCTCCGCTACTACAAAAAGAGTCATTTGCTATGAAATTTTGCTACATGAAAAAATGGTGCTATGAATTAGCTACGGATTAGCTATGGACACATTTTGCTACGAATTAGCTACGAACTTCCGTCGCTAATGAATTTCGTAGCAAAACTCATAGCAAATCCGTAGCAAAATTGATGAAATGAATGTAAAACATATAATGTAGCAAAACCCGTAGCAAAACTATGAAAATAAGTATTTAGAAATAAACTAAAAAAAGTAAAATAAAATATGTAGCATAATCCATAGAAATACTTTCTTATATAATTATATAAAGCTAATTTATTGATGATTTTATGCACCCATCATCACAGGAAACTTACAATAAATTTGCTGTCGACAAATATGGAGAGGATGCCAGCTTGCATCCAGAAGTTGATATGGAATTGTTGTCACAAACTGTTGGAGGCAAAAAAAAAAGAATAAAATGTATGGGATCGGCACTATCGCTGACTCGCGTGTCGTGATGACGGGTGCACAAGAGAGAAGTGACAACGATGAGGTAGAAAAAAGTCTATTTTCTTGAGATAAAGATTATTAATGGGTAGTTTAAATGATTTAGTTTATACTGAGTTAGTTTGTAATGTTCTATAACTATGGGTGTAATAGCTTTTATTAGGTTATATTTGGTATAATATGTTATGATGTGTCATAATACATATTAACGGGTTATTTTTGCTTTTAATGTTAAAGTTGGAACGGTTAAAGGAAAAAATAGCGGAGTTGGAACAAGATAAGATAGAGAAACGTGCCATGATGGAGAAAATTGAAGAAGGTGCCAGGTTGTATGCCAAAATGAAAGAGAAAATTCAAATGTTGTCAGAAAACCCGCCACAAAACCCGCCACCAACTTAAAATGCGTTGAATATTATTATATTGCTTTTAGATAATCTGGATTTTATGATGTTAGGCTTGGTTATGTTTGAATTATTTAGATTTTTATCGTGTTGCGTTGCATTCGGTTATGTTTGGATGATTTGGATTTTTAGTATGAGTTTTTTATATTTATTGTTATGTTCGAATTATTATGTTATATGGTTTGAGTATATTTTTAGTTTCAGTTTTTATATTTATGAGATTTGAATATAATATTAATAAATGAAAAATAGAAAACAATATAAAAAAGGAATTTATTTGAAAAATTCCAAACAAACAACGTAGCTTAATTTGTTGCAAAGACCTTCTAAAATCGATAGCTATATCCGTAGCACAGTCAAGCGAAATTCGTAACTAAATTTCGTTGCAGAATCATAGCAAAAGCCTGAATAATTTTTGTAGCCAAATCATTGTGAATTTGTAGCTAAAGTTTATAGCGAACCCGATAGCTAAAGTCTGTAGCAAACCCGATAGCAAAAAATGTAGCAAGTTTCGTAGAAAAAAGGCAAAAGGTAGCAAATTCTCGTAGCCAAACGATTGCAAGTGCGTAGTTAAATTTTGTAGCAAAAATCATAGCAAAAACATTGCAAATTATCATAGCCAATATTAGTAGCAAACCTACTCCGTAGCTGAAAATATCCATAGCTAAAAGTATCCGTAGCTAAAATTTTCCCTAGCTAAAAACAACCGTAGCTAAAAGTTTCCGTAGCTAAAAACCCATAGCAAAATTTCGTAGCAACCTTCTCCGTAGCAAATTCGTGGCTAAAATAGTAACGTCATTTTTTGTAACTAAATTCGTCACAAAAATAATTTCCGTAGCTAAAGTTCGTAGCAAATAAATTCGCGATGGGACTTGTAGCTACGAACCAAATCGGTAGCAAATTCGTAGCAAAAGGGGTCTTTGCTACGGATTTGCTATGGATTTAGCCGTAACAAATGCCTATTTCTGTAGTAGTGCTCCGATATGTCGAGCCACGCCCGTGCTAACGCGTATTCCTCGTCTTTTCTCCACGCTAGGTAGGTATTTTTTCGGCGGAGAGCGTTTGGTTCCTTCTTTTTATGAGACCGTTTACCACGTTAAGACGGTTGCGAACTGCCCTTGGTAACGAGCTTGGGTTGTGTCTCCGGTACCGTTTCTACATCGAGTTCGATTTCTTGGAGAGACGGTTGCGATCCGGCTATGGATGCAAACCCGTGTGGACCTTGAAAGAACGGTTGCGAACCGCTATAGCATAATATTTGTCCGTACGTAAAGATACTCTGGTCCATATCTTGAAAATTGAAGGTTGGTTGCGGTTGGGTGGTGTTCGAGCGATATGTAGTGTTACCGGGTCTAGATGGAACACCGAAAGGGGGTCAGAAGGTATTTATGGTGTATTTTTTTCTATAAAATTTGAAAGAATATAAAAGAGAATAGAGAGTTTTATAAAAAAAGGGTAAAAAGCGGAGAGATTTATAGGATAAAAAGTTTTATTTAAAATAAAAAATAAATAAAAAAGGGAAGTAACTGTTGTTCAACGGTTAATTTTCGAAAAAGGTGAACATTCGGGAGTTTTTTAAAGCACCCCGGTGGTATTTTTTTGAAAAAAAAAGCCCTGAATACGGTCATTAGGCTTGATTGGGACTTTTTTTTTGAAAAAAGATAAAAAAAAACCCCACTACATATGGTATAACTAAACGATCAATTTCATGGTTTTCCCCAATTTATTATGCATTGTAAATGAATCACAAAAATGATTCACCTCTAACATCAAAATAATAGATGAAGAACCGAAAACTAAAACGAGTAGAAAATAATCAAAAAAGACTAACACTATCTAATTTAATTAAATCAAATGGTTAGAAAAAATAAATTGTAAAATCTATCTAAAATTTTTCTACCATCGATTAGCTAAATATATATATATATATGGGAAGGTTTATTTGAGAAGAAAAAAAAGGGCATAATTGTAAAATATTAAATAGTTTATAACTTCTCTCATTAATTATATTATCTCTCAATGATAAAACAAAAACATTTTGTCCTACACATTTCAAAATTTATTCTATATATATCTTATACTTGTCGGAATTTACCCTACACACATGTAAATTTACCCTACACATTTCAAAATTTATCCTATACATACTAAAATTTATCCTACACATGTCGAAAATTGTTCTTCACCATGAATTATTTTATCTTGAAAAAATATATTAAAAAATGAGTTACAAGTTTAATTAATTAGCTAATTAATGACAATTGTAGATTTATCTATATGCATTTTTTTATAATATTAAATACACACATTAAATGAGGTAAATAGAGAATTTATATTGGTTTAAAAGTTATTCTTTTTATTCTTATAAAATTTTTCTTCTTATTTGAACTCTACTATATATATATATATATATATATATATATATATATATATATATATATATATATATATATATGCGCTGCACACACCCTGTGTTAACTACTCTATTGGTACCAATCTAAAACACATTTCAAACCATATATTTTTGTTGTTATACTAAATATTGGTTCCGTACTAAATCAAACTAATATGAATCAATTGAAACCCGCTTGAGTATTTTTGTTGGTTATTATATAGTAACTTACATCAACACTTTACTGTAAGTAACTGAAATCACCTTAAGGGTTTCAAATATCCAAACCGGTCATTGATGAGATGTTTAAGACACATCTTATGTTAACGTTATGGTGATTTGCTATTTGACATTCTTTTAAGCGATATGAATATGACAAGATAACTCCTTTTTTAGTCTTAATAAAAACAATTATTTTTACTTCGCCTGTTGCAACGAGAATTTGGTTGGTATCGGTCCAATTTATTATAGTATCAGCACTCGACACTCTGAAAGATATAAACCGAATACCAGTACTTTTACCGATACTGATATTAGCGTGGTTAAATACGTAGTTTCATATTGAAACTTAAGTATTTTTTTAGTGATACAATATTGTTATTTTCATAAACTGTAATGCCCTAAAACCCGAAATGTCTAATTCACTAGTATGTTTCCATGTTATATGGTATAAGGTGTTTTAACTAACTTTTATAATAATCTAGTTAAAATATAAGTTATGTAGTAGGGATTTAAGTTGTGACAAAAAGGGAAGTACGGCAAACATGAGGGACTAAAATTAGTGAATGAAGTCTAAATTTATAAAGAAAACAAAACACTATAATGTGCAGGTGTGTGTGTGTCGTGAATAGAGAAAGGAAGAGAGGAGAAACCTTCTCTCAAGAACAAGAATGCAAATTCAGCCCAAATTAAAGCCAAAATCGAATGAAAAACATTGCATGATGAAGATCTCTCACCGTCTAGCTCTAACAAACATACGGTAAGTTATAATTTTCATATGATAATTTTTGTATGAAGTGGGTTATGATCAATTCACAAAATTGCAGGAAATTAAGCATGAAAATATGTTAAAATCACCATATGGAACATGAATTATACAAGATTTTGAAATCATTTGATGTTTTGGGATAAAACCCACATGTAGTAGTGAGGATGATGAAATGGGTGAATCATCCATGTTCAATATTTGTGTAATGTTGTTGTAGTATGTTGTATGTGATGAACTATTATTAGATAAGTTGATTCTGATACGAAATAGATGGATGTTTAGTTGTATTTGATGAATGAAAGCAAGAAATGGGAATATAAGCATGAAATACTTGTACAATATGCCTAAAAGGTGGTATGCCCACCAAGTGTTTGATGAAATGTCTAAATGGAATTAATATGTGAGAGTGTACACAAGTAGAGGATAGTTGTGCATAGAAAGTGATATTGGTGCATTGGTAGCAGCTAACATGAGGAATGTATTATTAGATTAAATTCGTGTGACAATTGAGATTTATTAGTATGACACACTAGGAACTTGTACCTTGTGTGTGGTATGATGCTCACCATATGTTTGAGTAATTGTCTAATTTTGATTAATAAGCACATAAGATTCTAGAAAGAAATGATGTTGAGATAGCTAAGTATGGGTCATGTGATAATTGAAGCAAACATGGAAATTTCTAGTCTGAATGAAAATGATTAGTCATATGTATGTATGTAACTAAGTGACCATGTACACTTATATGTGTATAACTATATGAGTATGAAATGTGTATGGTGTCCATAGTATAATCTACTAATGTTGAGAATGTATGAACTTAAGTTGATAATTCATGTAATGGACAGTTGGCTTTCTGAAAAGTCAACTGTGCATAAATAACATATTAAGGAATTTGGCCACAAATGTAATGTTAGGGAAATCACAAGGCAATGCTATATCAATAAGTGTTATATGTGACGACATGAAGAATTATGTGGAATAAGAAGATGTGAGTGTTATCTTATGCATTGTGTGTTGGTATATAATGTGAATGTGAAATGAATGTAATTTAGAATTTGTGTGTATGCTAATAATGTGGTAACCATAATGACATGAAAGTATAGGATCATGTCAAGGTGGGTGGAAACATGAAAGGCTAACGGGAAAGATGCGAGGAAGCAAGTACAAAACGGACGCTTAATGTAAGTGAATTCCGAAACTCACTTCTTAGTATATAAATGTAGTTTGTTTGTACGAATGTTGGGAGTCATGTAGGAATGGGTATGAAATTCAAGTAAATGGGTAAGAAATGTTCTAGTAGGTTGTTTTATAGTTCAAATGTAATGGAAAATGCTTGATGAGATCAAACGGGTCAAAACATAGAAAGTAATACGGCGAGATGTGGTAGTGGTTTGATCTTGGGGTCAAGTGTTAGAATGATTTGGGGGCTTGGAATAATGTTATTTTATGATTTGGGAAGTTCGGGATGCGCGAACGAAGGTCGAAACGTCGAAAAGAGCGAAATTCGGTGTCGTTACTGCAGGGGCAGCGTCGCCGACGCTAGGCAGCAGTTGGCCGACGCCCTAAGTTGTTGTCTACGCGCCAGCCGATGCCACTAGCCCCATTTCTTCGTTTTTCTTCTAGTCAAGCCGTAGACCCATTCCCAAGCCCCGTTAAACTTCCATAATGTACCCCAACCTTACCAAATAGTTTTGTGATGTAAGGGTGATTATAGAACTCTTTTTTAAGCTCCTGAAATGTACCCCAAACTGATTAAAGGATGTTTATGAGGTACGGGTAAGAATATAGCGTGTATGCAAGTATGTGTGGGAATGAAATAAATATGTAGGAATGTATGAATAGATTAATTGTATGTTAGATGGAACCCATTTGTAAAAACTAATAGAAATGAGTATATCCGTAGGTTTGTATGTACGAGACTTATATGTATAGTAGTTTGTGCCTAAGAATTGTTAGTATGAATATGTGAGAATCTAAGTTATATGTAAGAGTTTGGATAGAAGGGTAGGTGTATGAAGTAGGATTTATCATACTCGAAATAGTTGGACTAGATAAATTGTATGCGTGTTATTGAACCATATGTATTCGAATGAGTGAGACTTGTATGTATGTATGTATATATGTATGTATGTATGTATGTATGTATGTATGTATGTATGTATGTATGTATGTATGTATGTGTGGTGTAAATATACATGAGTATTAACGATGCTAACTGGGTTGCTTTTGAGAATGAAATGAAATGTAGGTACATTATTGTTGACTTATTGAATGTTAAACACCAAGGTGAAATGCTTGATTCAGAAAGATAACTGAATGGGGTGTCTATGAGGATAGAACGCGACGTGATCCTATAATTATGAATCTTAGATTATATATAATGTCACCAAGTACTAATGATGTGAATGTATGTAGTGAATGCAGGTTGAACGGAATCACGGATCATCATCACGAGGTGTAAGCGGTCGAAGATCGAGTCATAAGATAGATTGTACGGGAATGTGTGATCATGTGATTTAGTAAACATAAGTTATGTTTTATTTCATAGTGATAACAAAGAATGTATTTATTGTAAAAGAGCTATTTTAAAATGGATTTTCAAGTATGTCAAGACGTTTATAAAGCAGTTTTAAGGCTCGTATTTCCGCTGCGTCTTTATGGTTAAAACATGTTTGGGTCTTACAAGTTGGTATCAGAACCCTGGTTTGAGCAAAACAAGGTACAAGAAGGTAATTACTTGAACTCAAACCTGTGTGCTCTTGTGATTAGTGACCCGTACAATATGAGACTCGATCAAGACCTAAAGGTAGAACTGAATGAAAGCGTGTATATGTAAGTTTAATGAAGAAACTAACTGTGTTTTATGTGTAAGGTAAGCTTGGATGATTAAAAAGGATGATCCAAGGATGCGGTCTAAAGAAGACACCAAAGCATATGTTTAGACCGTTGGACCCAAGGTTAATCGCTTAAACCGAGGGAATTGAAGTGCTTGGAGATGAAGTGGAACACCCGAAGATGATAAGCAAGGCAAATGATATCATTCAGGATGAGTCTAAGCTTAGAGGATAGCTCGGAAGCATGAATAATATGGAAGAATGAAGTTCAGGGGCCTACTGGTCATTTTGTGAAAGATAAAAACGAAGAAAGGAGTAATTTGAGAAACACGTTGTAAGCTACGGCAGGTTGGCCGTAACCTACGGCTAGGTCAGTTTACAAGGAAGATCAACAGCAGGTGAGCGCCGTAACTTACGGCTGAGGGCCATAGGTTACAACCAAGCAAAATAAGAACAAATATTACCAGCCGTAGCTTACGGCAGGAGAGCCATAGCTTACCGTGGGATCCATCTTGAAACACGAGGTTTGGTTTCAAACGAAAGACAATGGTATTGTCTTGATATATATTTAAAGATGTTGTACGAACTGAAACCCACTTCTCCAGGCATAAGGTGATGATTACATGAAGGCACGAGGCTAGTATGTGGATTGCGCACCTGGCCAGTGCGCAAGAAGCATATGATACTCGTGAGACCATGATAATCATCACAGGTATGTTCGGTAGGATTGGGAAGTAAGTGGCTGTATGGGAAAGGTATAAGTCCATAAGTAAGAACGGACCAACCAACCAAGTATGAGTAAAGGGTTTGAATCCATTAGCGGATTCAAACATAAAGAAATGAAAGTAAGAATGAAAGGTTTGAATCCATTGACGGATTAAAACATAAAAGAAGGAAAATTAAGAATGAAAGGCTTGAATCCATTGACGGATTTAAAAACAAAAGAATGAAAGGTAAGAATGAAGGGTTTGAATCCATAGACGGATTTAAACATAAAAGAATGCAAAGTATGAGTGAAAAGTTGAAATCCGTAGGTAATTGATACGTGGTCAAAAACCGATATTTCTATTAAGTTTAAGTTAACGTTTTACGTGACTTTTAGTTTCGGATAGCCTACTTTTGATTGGATTTGTGTTTTACAGGTTTACGGAGTTTAAGGAGCTATTCGGGAGCGTTTTGGAGCTTCGGGATGAAAAACAGGTCAACCGGGATCGCGAAATGGGAAAACAGGAAAACATGGTTTAGAGAGGCCGTCGCGACGCCCTGTTGGGCCGTTGGCGACGTCCCTGAGATAGTCCATCGGAGAAAAATTGTCGTAGACAGTGGATTAGAGCGTCAGAGGAAAGTTATGATTTCTAGGGGCTGTCGGCGACGCCCCTCTGATAGTCTTGTCGCTGAAATTAATGTGTGTTTGACCCATTTGAGAAGGAGTTACGAGTTTGTGAGTTTGAAAATACCTCTTGGGAGCCAAGAACACCCCTAACCTCAATGCCAGTCCATTCCAATCATCCATCATCATCCGAATTCATCATCCATCTTCACCTCCACAACCCTAATCATCATCTTCTCCATGATTCCACCAATCCATTGTTCCTAATCATCCACCATAAACCCTAATCTTCATCATACTTAACCTCAAGGCTTCAATATGTTCGTGATCAAGCTCCAATCATCCGGTGATCAAGTTCCGTTCGTCATGAGCGGCTAATCTTCGAGGGTTTCACCCCGGTGTAAACTTTTGTAAGGATTTCTAGGGTTTGCTATTTGTTAAATACTTGGTTTGTGACAATTTGAATTGCATTTGAATCATTAGATAATTGTCTTACGTTTGTGTTGAATTTACGAATTGTCGAGTGAGTTATGAAATTTGACTTCGTGAAATGAATATGCGTATTTATGCTTTGTCTTTTGATAGGATTTACTTATCCAAGGTAACAAAGTGCATTGTGGTCCGTCTTGAACGTCGATAGCAATTGGAATCTAAACCTTGTGATTCTAGAACCGTTAATGAACTAATTCAATTAAACTAAGTTAAAACTGTAGCAATCCTAGGTCCTACAATTGTTGATCCGGGTGTGAACCTTGTTCTCTCATTTTGTTATAATCAATCAATCAAGTTTCTTGCAATCGTTTAAGTTTTCGTAGTTAGTTAATTGGAAACAATTTTGTCAGATCATTCCGATACTCTTTCAAACAAACAAGCAGTTAAACAATCCAATTAGCAAGCTTCATAATTTGTGACAACAACCATTAAAAATCAAGTACATCCATCGCAAACCACAAACTCTTCGTGGTTCGACCCCTTACTACCACTAACGCATTGTTAAGGGTAATTCAGGACTATAAATATTATCTTTGATCAGGGCGCGACACTCCGATCAGTAATCATGGATCAAACTTATAAGAATGGAATATAATAATGAAAGGTAATATCTGTAGGCAAATACGGATATAATGTATAAGAGTAATATGTAAGAATGAAAAGTATGGAATCCTTAAGTAGGTATGAACAAAACTCGTGAGAATGAAGGATCAGATTCATAAACGATTAAGAGTCGAGTGAGGGTGAAGGAGGAATTGCATCCCTTTCCCCAAACCTAAGGAAGGTATAAACTGAGTAAGTAAGTGTATTAGTAGCCTTACCGGGTTAGGTATGTCTTGCTAGACTAAAGTAATGTATATGTACATCTAGTGTGTATGAGAATCACACGTGGGAAAGGTCGTGGGTAATGAATGAAAAGTAGGTTAGAATGTAGCTACAGTTTGACCCTCTAAAAGGTCAACGAAATTAAATTGATCATTTATAAGGCAAATAATAGTAAAAGAACGTGAAAGGTTCAGTCTATTATACAAGCAAAATAGTGAAAGTTGTCATTGTTATAAGAAAATAATAACTAAAAGGAGGTACAATCATATGCTGCAATACATGTAGGATAAGTAAGAAGTTACAGTTTGACTTCAAAAAGTCGAACTGCAGTTACGTAAGTAAATGACGGGCTAAGGCCTAGACAAATAGCGTAAATATACAAGGGAAGAGAAAGTTTTGCAAGAAATGCTATGATGATATAACGACATAGTTGTGAGTACGCTTGAACTGAAGGCATGTACAAAATCGTACTGCAATGTGGAGTGAATTTCAAGAATGTTCACAAAGATCGTCGGGTGGAAATTCTGATAGAATATACAAGATGGCAAGTAGCATTAGAAATGCTAACTTTGATGTTGGGCTTGTTGGCCATGATCATTTGAACAAGACATTGTTGAAAGGATGCGCATATGCGGAAGTCAACGAATGAATGGACAATCTAGGTGTTGTATGAACTCATGAAGACTCGGGGCGATTTGGGTCACAGACCGTTGGTTTATGCAATGAAATCAATGTTAGTAAAAAAATGTTTAGCTCATGATTATGAGTAAGAATTGGTATATTGAATGTTTGGCTTTTAATGGGTAATATAGAAGGAAATAGTGGCATTAAGAGGAAATTTCCAAAATCTTTGAGTAAAATTTAGGGTATTGATTAAACGCTCGTATGAGTATAAAAAAGATAATTTCTACCAACTAATTTCCATTTTACCCTTAAGTTTATTACCAAATCTTTTTTACTTTAAAATGAATAATTGAGATTATGGTAATAAACCTGTTATTGATGGTCTTGGTCTATACTGTAGCAAGGAATTGTGTTTTAATATATAACTAGTGGGATTCTTCTACGCTACGCGACGGGAATTTAGTTAGTATCGGTTTGGTTTGTTACGACAGCGATACTCGTTATAGCAACCAATAGAGAAAACAAAAAAAGTGAAGCCGTGATATGAATAAAAGAATATTGACACATATTTTACATTAATCTAAAATCACAAAAATGAATGCCGGTATCGATGTTCGGCCGGAATATTGACTCATATTTTACATTAATCTACACTTGTATTGCCTACAATACTCATAAAACACTCTACTTTAAATGTAACTTGCTTGTCAACGATATTAATACTAATGCGTCGAGTAAAAAGAACTAAACACGTACGCATGCTCGTATATTTTTAAGTTAATAAATGTAATTTATCAAATGATAGTTAAATTAAATTAATTCAGACACGTTAAAAGCTTATACTAGTAATTCAAACTTAACAAAAAAAATATCATCGCTTATCAAACATTCTTATACTAATCTCAAATGAAACCATTATATATATTATAAAAAGAAAATTATTAAATGGAGAAGGAAAATTATTAAATGGAGAAGGAGAAGTAGATGCATTTGAGAAAATAAAAGAAAAACTGACTGCCCTTGACACTGCAATTATCAAGAATCAAGATACACTAGTGAGTGAAAAACACATTTACCTAACATATTCACCATTTATCAAAGTTCTTTTTTAATAGTTTGATAACTACAAATAGATTGTGTCAAATGTAAAACAATAAAATCTTTACTGCTCAATATGTGAAATCATAAAAAATTCTTGTAGCTAAAAAACTGTGAAATTGTATATATAATAATGTAATATAATATACTTAATTTTAGCTAAAAAGTCGAAAAAGCTTTCTTGAATCTTATTGGTTCGAAAAATTCATTTATTGGTTCATGTTCAAAAGAAAATAATTGATTTAAAATTAATTCATTTAAGATTTCAAGAATTTGACAGATGGTAAAAAATTGGCTTAACGCAGTTTTGCACTCGTATGATCCTGGTCATTAATTTATGTTAGTTTTCTTAGTTAAGTGTATTTGAAGTGACTAGATTACCTCTGAGCAATTAAAATAAACAAAACTATCTTCTTCCTCCCCTTTCTCCCACCCTCACAAAACCCTACCACCACACCTACTACTAACACCACCACCGCCCCTGCTGCTTCACCCGCCGATAACCACCAGCCACAAACACTATCCTCCGCAACCACTGTTGCTTTGAAGCTGCCACCGCATGTCACACTCCAACCGATGGCGGAAACATCAGAGTGAGACGAACGAGATTGCTCAAGACTTCATAACTCTAATAAGTGACAAGTATTTAAATAACACAATTTCATTTTATTGCTAATATAAAGTACATTGTTTGAAAATGAAATTACAACAAGTTTGGATCAAAATAAGATACAACAAGTATTAAAGTTTAAGGTGCGTTTCTATGCATCCTACAAGGTTCCGTGCATCATCATTGTCAAAATCATGCAAATACGTTTTAAAGTATAGTTCAATACAAAAGTATTAGCGAGCATACAAGTTTGAGTACTAGCATAAAAGTTTGAACAATCCACATGACAAAAATAGTTAACTAGATTAAGGTACCAAGGCATGCAATTATACAAGTCAACCCAAAGTTTACCGCAAGCGTAATCTTATCGTCGCAACGATAAGACCGTAATGAATGAATGACTTAACATGAACTCAAGAATACAGGCGGTGCGTTACTCCTATAGAGCTATACATGTTAAGCGGAGGCTTTAAACAAAGTTAATGACAAGTAAATCACATAAGAATGTTCCAAGAATACAAATCAAGTATCACGTACTTAAGCATGTATGATTGGATTGTTTGTGTTTGCATAAAGTATAAGTGATTGCGTGTGTTTAATAGTATAACGTATTGCACCCAAAAGTGTAAAAGCAAAAGGGGTCATGTATACTCACAATTTTGCAAAGCTTTCCGATTATCCGTGAGTGACGATTTGTTTGAGAATGGGGAATCGAGGGTATAAGGTCATTCGGGGTTTATGGAGTCGTTGAATTCAGAATCTAGAATTTAAGTACAAAAAGTATGTATACACAAAGTAATTATCTAGTCTTAAAACACTCGTTTTTGACACTATATATCCCGTATGGGTTGTTGTGATTTTATGGGTTAAGTGCCCATTAGAATCGTAACGAGAGGTTCAAGTCTAAGATAATATAACCTATTACCTTGACAAGTAACCATGTCGATTATCATCAAGGGTTTGGTTATGTATATGTATATATATGTATTATATAGTTTATATAGTAATTCTAAGCAAAGTCCATCAAGAGTATCATAGATTGTCATATAAGTCAAGCACGGAGGATTAACCTCATTGTATGATTCACCGATACACAAATCATCAAAAGGATGATTCGGATGGTCATGAATGAAAGGAAATGTAAAACTTCTTACTATATCAAGTAGCCAAGTAAGCTTTAACCCGGGTGTGTAACACACTGTAAAATCGTGTCCAATAGTATAGTGACACGTGTTGTATTTTAAATATAGTCTATTAAAGGCGTCAACATGCTCAAACTGAGCCTCTGAGGTCTGATGTCAACATGCATAAATAACAGCCTCTGAGTGACTGATCCGTCAACATGCTTAAATCATTAGCCTCTGAGTGACTGATATGTCAACATGCTTAAATCATTAGCCTCTGAGTGACTGATATGTTAACATGCTTAAAACTTGACCTCTGAGTGACTGATATGTCAACATGCCCAGCCTCTGAGTGACATCGGAGTCAACATGCATATAATAAGCCTCTGAGTGATCCTTTGCTAAGTCCTAACTCTCATATGTCCTATTTGTTGGACGAGAGGGATAAATATACGAAAGTTGGATAATGGAGGGATTAAAAGTGTCAACATGTTAATTTATACCTCTGAGTGACCTTTTAACGAACCGAGAGCTCGACAATGTCCGGGCATAATCCCGGGTATGCCAAGTATTGGCTACAGAGGGCTAAAAGTGCCAAAAAGGTGTTTTAAAAGGTTTTTAGAAGCTTTATAAAGGTTAAGGGTTAAAGTGTCAATTTTTGAAACTGGCCGGGGCAGTCGGGGGCCGCGAGAGACCTGGCCTGGGTCTCTCGCGGGGCGCGAGAAGCCTGCTGCTGCAGAAAGTTTCTTGGCCTCCAAACAAAAATGCCAAGAAACCATGTATTCGAAACTATGGACTTACAATCAGCTATGCCACGTTTTGGGACACTTGTAAGCTTCCTCTTACACTCCTAAACACCTGGCATCACCCCCTTTGAGTTCTCCAACTACAAATAGGTGTTTAAGTTCACCATTTCAACTTGCACCTTTCTCATTCATACACTCTTCTCCCTCCTTTAGAAGTTCCTAGTTGAAAGGAGCATCCAACTTAGTTCTCTTGCATTCTAGGAATCTCTTGTAAATGCTCCTTGCTCTTGCATTTTCGTTTATAGGCTTTTATAGCCAAAAGTCAAGCGTTTTACGGAAAACGCTTTGACTTTCGGTTAAGACCATTATGGTCCAGCCATTGTTCATAACAAACATGGCTAAGTGATCGTAATAAGGTAGGTGTTAATCCCTATAAAGGGCACCTCCAGAAGATCACATTTGCTAGACCAATTGACAGGTCAAAGTTACGATATTAAAAAGTCAAACAGGCCATTTTTCGGAAAAATCATAAATTGATCTTATATATGTTATGAAACCTGTTTTGACACTTAAACAAGTTGGTAATAATTATTAGAACATATAAGAACATGTTCGGCTCGTCAATTTTGTAACATCCGTCAAAAACGGATTTACCAAACCCGCTCCGTTTAGCAACCGAACAGTCAGTCAAAATTTTCGTTGCGAATTAAATGCCCAAAATATTTTTAAACGATCCGTAATCGATTATTATACGGGAATATATATTTAGTTTTTGAAAAACTATTGAAAATCGCAAAATAAAAATAAAAGTACTCTGCCGGGTTTCGAACCCGGGTCTGTACCGAACCAGCAAACAGAATTATCTCTCAACACACAAACCACTGCGCCGCGGATTTTGTTTGTTATATAATGAAATCATTTAAATCATAAAGTAACGTTACGAATTCAAAACCGGCGCCCAAACAGTTCAGTCGTCGGAATCCCGTAAATCTCGCGAGTCTTAACTACAATTTACGTTATAACGTAAACCATTAACCAGACATCGGTTATAACCGATGTTTGAAGTCCGCGACCAAAATTATAACCGCCGGAAAACTTAAATCAATGAATCCGGTCGGAAATCAGACCATATACATCTCGATTTTCCCCTATAAATTCACCCTCAACCTATTGAAAACCTTTTCGCTCAAAACCACACTCTTTCTCGGCGAAAACTCCCTCGCCGGAACTTTTCTGTTCGTCGCCGGAAAACCGACTTCCTTATTTCTGAACCTCACTGAGCCTCTGAGCTTATACCGGAGATACCCACACCCTTTGTAAGCTTCCTGGAGACTCGCTGCTATAAGGAACACGTCGCCGGAGGTGAATTCTGTCGCCGGAGTTTCTGCCGGAAAACAGAGAGTCCAGTCGGTATACCTTTTCGCTTATTTTCTTTATCTTTTCACCCTTATCTCACCTTAATGGACTGTAAGACGCTAAGAAACCGATTTAAAATTTTGAACAAGTCTGTCACCGATTTCTGGTTATATCTCAGCGAAGAAGACGAAGTCATGGAACGTTTAAGTATAATTAAAAACAAGAAATTACTCGGGTTAGACACACAGTCCAGCGGTGGACTGTGTGCACATAAAACGCTAACGTCTCAAGTTCGATTCCGGTTAACACACGCTGCCTTAATAAAAATCATTTTTTTGTTTAACTGAACCGGAGTCGCCACAGTTATATGTTAAGTATATTAATAACCGGAATAATAACCAAGTTAGACACACAGTCCAGCGGTGGACTGTGTGTTTGTTTATATCACAGGTCACGAGTTCGAGTCCGGTCTACTGCACCGACTCGAACAATTATCTAATCTTTTTAATAAGGCAGAAAATGAAATAACTAAATTGTATTTAAGTATAATAAAAATCAAATTATATAACATGTTAAACACACAGTCCAGCGGTGGACTGTGTGTTAGATTAAACCACAGGTCCCGGGTTCGAGACCTGTGGAGTGCACGACCGATTCGCTTAAAATGTTTTTAAAATAAAAATGATTTTTGGTTTAAACTAATTAATATATATAAATAATTAAAATCAGATTTATAACGGGTTAGACACGTAGCTCAGTTGGTAGAGCTGCGTGCACGCGTACGGGAGGTCTCGGGTTCGAGCCTCACTCAGCGCACTTGTATACACGATTGAACCGGTCAACGGTCAGGTCAACGGTCAACGGTCAGAAAAAAATAAATTTTTTTTATTATTTTTATTTAATTATTTTAATTAAAAATCAATTATAAATACTTAAAAATAACATTTTTAAGGTTAGAAAATAGCCTCAAACTCACAAAAATACACCCAACAATCCTACTAAAATAGATTAATAAAACCCGTTTACTTACCAAACCGTAATGCGATTTATCTAGGTTTAATCTCACTCATGGTTAAAACCACTTCGCGTGCATTCAACGTCATCAACCGAACGCACCCAATGTGAGTGAATCTTACAATTCCCCCTTTTAAATTACACGTTTTGGGGTGTGTCATGTGTTATGAAAATAATTAATTTATTTATTTAAACTTGTGCCATACCACATCATGACTTAAACTTAGATTGTTTTATTGTTGTGATTTACTTATATTCCTTTTGTCAAATTATATGAAACTCATACATTAAGCCCATCAGTTCCTCGTGGGAGACGAGTAGAACATCGCGTGCTTCAATTCAAATTCATTATTGTTCATGTGTGTATCATTGAGTTTATATTGTTTGTAGTTGTGTCATTCATATTATCATGTTTATGCAATTCATTCATCAGGCCCCTCAGTTCCTCGTGAGAGACGAGTTGAGCATCGCGTGCCTCTAATTATTCCATTATTGTTCATGAGTGTTTCATTTAATATGTTATGATTGTTGATTAAGTTACATCTAATTTTACTCATGTTTGGTTGTGCACATATTTCATAATCAATTTAAATAAATTTGTTCAAATGTTTTCCATAGGGTTCACTCGCCAACATTATGTTGATCCAAAAACCTTTTTACACATGATACAGGTGAACAGGTTGAAGCAAGGAAAACGTAGGATATGCCTTAGAAGAGAACAAAGAAGTTTAGATTGTTAGTTAGAACAGTTGTAACCTTTATTGTAAATTTCAATTTAAATTGTATTAAAGAATATGAAACGCATAATAAATGTCATGAGCTTTGATGATAACCCAATCATGCCCCGATCACCCTTTCCGCTGCGGGTCGGGGTGTGACAAATTTCAGTTCTAGGGTCGTTTCGCAACCGAAAGTCACGAAGTTTGACTTCTGCTTTGACTTTCGATTCTGACCCGATTTAGATTAGTTACCTACTGATCTAAAGTTGGATTATGATCATAATATAATGTAGCATAACCCTCTGAGGTTATATTACATGATCATAATCATAATCTAAGTTTATGCGCAAGTTCCATAATTATGTCATCTTTGACAAAAATGGCCTTTTTGCATAAATCAAGGTTTTAATGATAATGAACTTGAAAATAAGTTTTCTACTGATATAATATCATAAGCATGATTATTTGGGATGTTAAACCAAGGTATAAACTGAGTTTTCAAGCAAGTCCATAAACTATGTCTATAAATGATGATTTTAGCACTTGTGGCTTATAAAATGGTTTTAATCAAATTTTCAAGGTAAAACATTTACCTACTGATATGTTATATTAAACAACATATTTAAAACATTTTAATCTGAATCTAACATTAGTTTTCGTAAATATCGCATAAAACGTCATTTTACGATATAAGCGTCGTTTCGGCATAGTATGCTTTTAAACCATATTAATTGACCAAGACTTGCTACCTACTGATTTTAAAACTTATTTTAAACATATTTACAGTAGGTACATGTTATAAACTCAAAATCCCAAATAATTTATAAACAATGTGTAAAATGACCGCATGTGGATCTTCTATTACGAGCCTATATATTATTTAATTTCGAACGTTTGGTTTGTAATAGTAATTTTACTCCAAGACTTCCGTTGTGCCATGTTTAATTGACAATGATGTTATCAACTGACGTCACGATACTCCCCACCCGGGCCCACTGGTGTATGGATTTGGGTTGGAAATCCGGGGTGTGACAGGTAGGTATCAGAGCCAACGTTTGAGAGTATTAAACACTATCCTTCTTGTGTTTAATCTCAAACTTACATGAGCACATTCCTTAGAATTCCGAGTCTAGGCATTGACCTAGGATTCCTCATCTCATTATTAAGTTATTAGTATTGTTTTTACATTGATTTTTAACAGGAAAATACCGCCACGTGTACGAGGACAAAGTGGGAGAGGAAAAGGTCCAATGAGGGGAGGACCATCGGGGCGCATCCCTCCTCAACCTCACAACTCAGATTCCTACCAAGAATCAGGAGTTCATCTCCTTGGCAACCATCGAGACACTTTGTCTCTCATAGACACTCGCCCCCACATTCCCAAAATTCTTACTATTCTCACCACTCCTATCATTCACACCATTCTCATCATTCCCATCATTCCTATCATGAAGAATTTAACCCTAACCATTACTTCAACACGCCTCCAGCCGATCAAAATCAGTTGGACCTTCCAAACCCTATGGACGAGGACTCCGACCCGGAGATGCCACAGTCGAGATCGAATACGCATCCCACAGAGATTTCAAGCAATTCGAACTCTTATGCCGGATCACCTTACCAAGGTCCTAATGAGTCCAATATTGGAACCAATTCACCTTCGCCCACACTCCTTCTCATCACTCTCAACCACCCCCAATACAAGAAGATGTCCACATGGAACCGGTGGACCAACCTCAACCACCACCCTAACCACCTAGGAGGAAGTGTGTAGCAAGTATGTCGGTATGTACAGGATAAAGGTCGGGATCGCTGCCACCTTTGCCCAATTCCTACCCCATAATTCAAGAGGATCCACAAATGGGTGGACCCTCTAACACCTCACCTGTGGTGGAACCAACACCCACACCTACAGTTCAACCACCACCATCGGGTTATAGTAACCCGATCCCCACATATCCAGATATGTTTGAATATGATCCTTTTAACCCGTCTACACCGGTAGACTATCAAGCATGGTCGTAAGACCCCTACATGCAGACGGGTATGCACAACGCACTTTATCCATCTCCTTTCCCACCTACTGGATATCCAACTTATGGGTACTAGTATCCGATTATGCCACAACCACAACCACAACCTCCGCCACCACTTGAGGCCATCAATGAGGCCTTGGAAAGAATGAAAGAAATGCAGCAACAAGCGGAGAAAACGGAGAAGAAGACAAACAAGTTCTTCAAGAAACTCTCCAAACTAGTTAAGGGAAAGAAGGACGAGTGAAGTCTCTTCTAATAATATGTAGTCCCTGCGAGGACATTATTATTTTTTTAGTCCATGCGTGGACATTTTTATTTCCTTTAAGTCCTTGCATGGAAAGTTTATTTCTATATTTCTAGTATTGCAATTTCTATTAAAATTTAATGACGTACTTTTGGAATTATATATATGGATTCATCCTCTTCAAACAAGCGTCTCGAATTTACTCGATATAATTCCAAAAAGACCTTAATGGATTGATTATGCCAAGTGGCACAAACAACACATTGGCTAAGAAAAGATAGTTAAGGACAAAAGGGTCTTCTATCAGGATAGTTAAGGGAAGTTATCCTTCTATCCAGAGGTGGTGAATTAAGTTCAAGCCTCCAAGGTTGTTAAGGTCCAACGTGATTGGCGGGTGGTCTTTTGGACAACGCGCAAGTGCGATAAAATGACAAATATTCCATACTTTAAAGTTTAATTATTACGATTTGATGTCTACGGTGCGTATGCCTCTACAGGTACTGAAAAGCATAACGAGGGAACTTTAACGTGCTTTTTCGGGGAATTGCAAGTGACTAATTGAGGCTTTGGACTTGAGGGACTGAAGAAGGGCAAAATGAGAAATTTCTGTTGACCACCGTAAGCTACGGTGGCCACCGTAGCTGACGATGGAGTCCATCCTTAAAAGGCCACCGTAAGACAGTGGCTTGCCACCGTAAGGAAATCTTGCCCACCGTAAGCTACGGTGGGCACCGTAGCTTACGATGGTGAGCTACGGGAAAGTTGTAACTGCTCCATTTAAGTCGATTTATGGAGCCTTTTCACATATCCAATCATTGGTGACGAACTGCAGAGCGAAAAGGGGCGAATTTGAGTGTTTTCATTGATTCTAGACAAGTTCTAAACATTATTTTGGTGTTATCGATTCGTATGAACAAAACATTGGAAGTATGTTTGATTGCGAGAACATGAAAGACTAGAATTCTTGGTGATCATCTTGTGTGGAAGGTTCGGTAAACAATTGTGTTTCGATTTATAATTTCTAGAATAATTGCTATGTTATGGTGATTATGGTGTTGATTTATTGTTTGTAATTGTTGGTTGATATTTTGCTCATTGCTTATTTCGTACGTTCTTGGTGTCGTTGACAATCGAGATATCACAGGAAGGTTTACAGGTTGGGTATTAATCAATTGGTCCTCGGGTAACGACCTCGCATTGTAGTCCGAGTACTTTGTTCCCTTTTATCACAAATAGCTAATCAAACACAAGTCATGTCTATGTGACTCTTTCTAGTAAAATTGAAACACATGCGTTTTGAACCGGAAACCCAAGATGATCATTCCCTTATTAATCCGTTAACAAATCAATTTTTGAATTGTTAAGTAGTTAAAGTCCGAATCCATCAATCAAAATCTGAAATTAAATTATTGCAAATTAGGTAATTAGTTATAGTAGCATAACCTTTTTTATAGCACTAGTTCCACAATTCCTTGTGTTCGATACTCACTTACCGCTAGCTAGTAGCAGTATTGGGATTAAATTTGCGTGAGACAACAACTTCACGTCAAAATTTTGGCGCCATTGCCGGGGACCATTAATCAATCATTAAGGTACTCTTATGTAACATTAAGGAATGTTCATACTCCTGGTAGTGTGGCTTGAGGAACCACACTAACCGTCCAACGTGACAAGCTGATATGCTACATGTATGTCCAACGTGACAGGTTGATATGCCACATGTATGTCCAACATGATAGGCTAATATGCCATGAATGTATGTCCAACGAGACAGGTTGATATGCCACATGTATGTCCAACGTGACAGGCTGATATGCCATGAATGTATGTCCAATGAGACAGGCTGATATGCCATGAAATTACATATGTTATGATGTAGGCTGATATGCCAAGAATTACATTTGTTATGATGTAGGCTGATATGCCACATGTATGTCCAACGTGACAGGCTGATATGCCATGAATGTATGTCCAACGAGACAGGCTGATATGCCATGAAATTACATCTGTTATGATGTAGGCTGATATGCCAAGAATTACATCTGTTATGATGTAGGCTGATATGCCATAAATGTATGTCCAACGAGACAGGCTGATATGCCATAATTTACATCTGTTATGATGTAGGCTGATATGCCATGAATTTACATCTGTTACGATGTAGGCTGATATGCCATAAATTACATCTGTTATGATGTAGGCCAATGTGCCTAATTTCATGTCCTAAGTGACAGGCTGATATGCCATATATATATTATGACCAAAGAGACCGGCCGACGTGCCAAATCATTATGTCCATTAGTGACAAGCCTATGAGCTATATATAATTGTCTATGTGACAATGACAGTTGTGACAATGTGATCCACTGTCCAATAATATATGGACTATGTCCAATTGTAATTTGCCTTTGATGGTCCTATTAAGACCTAGGCCAAATATAGATATTGTAACATTTGTCAAAAACGGGTTTTCCAAACCCGCTTCGTTTGTAATCGAATATCAAGTTATAAATTTTTCGTTGCGTATTTATGTTTATTTTAATTTTAAACGATGCATAATTAATTAACAAATTAGAATTTAAAAACTATAATAATAAAAAGTGAAAAGAAAATAAATAAAAAAGAAAACTGGCTGCCGGGATTCGAACCCGGGTCAGCCGGGTGAGTCTAAAGACTTAACACGCACACTTATAACCACTCCGCCACTTGATGTTTTCTGTTAGTTCTAGGAATCAATTAAATCTTATGTTCAACCATGAATCGATCTGTTTACGCTAACTGAAACCGTTATCGGCTTCCAAACGTCCAGGACGTTTGAGTGATCACGGAATTCTGATTATAACCGATAAACCGACAATTTTAATCAATTTAGTCTTGAATGGACTTGAATTCATTTGGTGATCGGTTTTAATAACCGAAATTCTGCACTTCCTGAATTACTCCAACCATAGCCCCCTCTCGCGACTCAAATTCATCCGCAAAACCTTCAATTTCACTTTCGCTCTACTTTCAGTTCGTCGGAAAAGCTTTTTGAACTCGCCGGACTTTCACCGGAAAACCGTGTCTTCCATCAAATCAGTAAGTTTCTCAATTCTTTCATCGTCTATCAGTTGTTAAGCTTTTGCTAACTCAAACCCTTCAATCACAATCAGTTTCAGACGACGATATCGGATAATTAACTCTCGCCGGAAAACTTCTGAAAGTTCCCAATTCTCGCTGTGAAACGGTATAGCCTTTTAAACCTTCTGGTAATTCTTGTTCAGTGCTTCAATTCCGCATCTAGCTAATCAAAATTGTTAATCTGTCCGCTCAGACGAAATCCATAAAAACAGAGCCGACGACTTCGCCGGAATTCTGAGATAGATCGTTTCTCCGGTATGTTTACTTCCAAAATCTTCTCTGCCATTTCATTTTAGTCATTTGAATGTTTGTCAATCGAATTAAACAAGAAACAGTAGAGTAATCGTAGTCTGTGATATTGTAACGAAGAAGATGAAGTTAGTTTGTTTATAAGTTTAATATAAATTGGATATTATCTCGGGTTAGACACACAGTCCAGCGGTGGACTGTGTGCGCACATATATCACACGCCGCGAGTTCGATCCTTGACACACACGTATGCTCCGTAATAAAGATGTTTTCTTTTTCTAACTGAACCGGATTAACTCACTGAAGTTGTTAAGTATAATAAAAATCGGTATATTAACCAGGTTAGACACACAGTCCAGCGGTGGACTGTGTGCAACACTAACCCACAGGTCCCGGGTTCGAGACCTGTTGCACACTCCGGTTCGATGATTAAAACCCTTTTTGAAAATAAAAGAATTTTGAATAAACTAAAATAGTATATAAATGTAATTAAAAACAGAATTATTTCGGGTTAGACACGTAGCTCAGTTGGTAGAGCTGCGTGCACGCGTACGGGTGGTCTCGGGTTCGAGCCTTACCCGGCGCACACTTACACTTTAGCAAACCGGTCAAACGGTCAACGGTCAATGGTCAACGCAAAAGTCAACATTTTTTTTATATTTTTATTTATTTATTTAGTTTAAAAATCAATTAAAAATACTTAAAAATAATGTTTTTAAAGATAGAAAATAGCCTTAAACTCACAAAAATATATATAAAAATCTTATTAAAATTATTAATAAAACCCACTATTTACCATACTTCCCGTTATATTTAGGTTAGTTAAGTCTCGTCGATCAATCCTCTAAACTCGTGCGCATTTCATCATCTTCAACCGAACGCACCCAATGTGAGTGAATCTCTACAAATTCCCCGTTTTAATCACGTTTTTGGGGTGTATCATGTGTCTTACCATTTATTATATTTAAATCATTGTGCATACATCATATCCATGAACAAATGTGTATTCAACTTGTATCAACTGTTTGTGTGGTTATTGTTTAGATTTAATTTATCATTTTCAGTACATACATTATCATAGGCCGCCGCTCCCCACTACATTATGAGCGTTGAGCTGTTCCCCATTACATTATGAGCGTGAACCGGGCGTTGCCAACATACGATCGGCTCCGTTTGATTGAGCCTTGATCGCACAGACATTCATCATAGGCCGTCCGTTCCCCATTACATTATGAGCGTGAACGTGACGTTGCCAACATATACAGTTTCATTCATGTTATATATTCATGCAAGTTGATATGTTATTGTATGTTATTGTATGTTGTTGTTTGTGGTTGTTTTTGTTATTGTATGATTATTTACATTTGCTCACATATGACTGTTGCACAATTTTTCCTTGATAATGATAACAAGAAATCAATAATAAATGTTTATCTAACAAGGTTCACTCGCCAACTTATGTTGACCCAAAAACCCCTATTTTTACACATGATACAGGTGATCCAGCTGCAGCAAGAAACACATAGGATTGGCTTAGAAGAATAAACTGGTTTAGAGCTTGGATTGTTTAGTTGATTATTTTATTTGTATTTGTATGAACATGTTTGGAATATTGAGGATGTAATTTTGACTTAAATAAATATGAAACATATTAGTAAATATCATGAGCTTTGGTGATAACCCATTTATGCCCCGACTCTTATTCCGCTGCGGGTCGGGGTGTGACAGATTGGTATCAGAGCCATGACTATAGGGATATAGGATAGGTTATTAGACCCTTAGAGCCTATACTATAGTTGATTAGAAATTTTTAAGATTTTTTTTGTGTGTTACATGCAAAATTCATGATGTTTATATGTTTTATGTTTAATGTTACATTCAATGTTATGCAAGCATGTTCATAAGTACATATTATTATATAATGCCTATCATGAATCATATTCTCATAACATATCATATCCATGAGAGCACACATCACATCATTTTCATGATTGTTTTTACAATGATTTTTGTATTTTCAAATCACATCAAAGTGAGTTCTCATGACGAGCATGTAGTAACTGGAAGGGTACAAGTACCGGTAGTCGGAACGTCCTGTCTAGGCTTGGCATTCGTATAAATCCAAAATAAAGGACCAGTTTGCCTACCTGGGGACTAACGATGAGAGTACGAAGTACCTATTAGGCCAAAGCATGCTATACCAAGTCGTGTGAGCTAACCCCACTTTGAGTTGTCATGGTGTCTACACCTGGACACATTCCGACCATACATCTCGTAAACATATTTCATGGTTTTCATTCGGGTGATGCGAGTGTTAAACCGCCAATACTAATGTGAATCCTACCAAGCCAATAGTCATGGGGGCCCACATGACTATACAGGTGAAGGTATGGGGGACATTTGAGGCCCAACATGAGCAAACCCAAGACATCCTATGGATGTAGTTGCATTATTGATATTATGTTATTTTCATTTTCTTTAAGACACATGACACCTAAAAAGACTCCATAAACTCACAATCTTCTTATGTATGTTCTTGTATATGTCGGCTAGGCAACAACGAGGGGGTAGAAAATCAGGAAGGTCACACGAACGCTTGACCACTCAAATCGCAAAACAAATGGCCGCGGTACTTCCTGACATTGTGGTTCAAGTACAACAAGCTCTCGTCACAAATCCCACCAATCCTCCCCAGCAAGAAGACCCGAACATCGACAACCCTCCTACCAATAAGTGCTCATATAAATATTTCAAGTCTTGCGATCCTCCGAAATTTGAAGGACCGAAGGTGTCACTGCTCTCCTCCACTGGTTTGAGGAAATGGAAAACACCTTCCTCAACTGCGATTGTCCCGAGGATCGCAAGGTACGATACGCAACCGGGAGACTATTTGGGGTAGCACTTACCTGGTGGAATACTGAAAAGGGTAAGAGAGGAATCGAAGATGCAATGGCCTTAACGTGGGAGGAGTTAAGGGAAATCATGACGAGACGTTTCTGTCCTAGAAGTGAGATTAAAAAGTTAGAGGACGAGTTTCATTCATTGAAGCAAAAGGAGGGAGATCATACTTCTTACAACAAGAGGTTTTTAGAGTTGAACCAGATGGTCCCTAACTTGTTCACCCCAGTTTACCGTTTAGTCGAGCATTATATTCGAGGTCTTCCCTCGAAAATTCAAGATTCAGTTCTCAGCACTTCGCCAGCAACACTTGAAGCTGCTATGGAACTAGCTACTGAACTGACCGAGAATCGAATTCGCAACGGTAAATTTAAAGAGGAGAAAAAGAAAGCCCCCGTTGAGGGCCAAACTTCAAACCATTCCACCTCCTCCTCTAAGTTTGCTAACAAGAGGAAACGTAACACCAGAAACTTCGCTGTCACACAAACCAATTACCCTATCCCTGCTGCACCCATTACCCAAGTTGCCCCCTCACCTGCACCATATAAAAGGCCATACTCTGGCCCATTACCAAAATGCAACCATTGCCAATACCATCACTTTCCTGATCACCCCTGCCAACATTGCACCGGCTGTGGTCGCGCAGGTCACACTGTTCAAATCTGTTGCATACCTCCGCGAACGAACCGCCACCAGCCCTCAACTCAAACCCACCATCAAATAATGGGTCAAGCCCAACAACCCCTACTACTACCACATACCCAACATTTAGCCCAATCATACTACCAACCCAACTATCCCATGGTGCAACCTATGCGGGCTTGCTACAATTGTGGAGACCCAAACCACTTTAGAAACACTTGTCCACGTTTGGTGAACATTATACATGCTCAAGCCCAAGCAAATCCGGTGAATCAAGCTAACCAAGCTCCTCCACCTGTAAGAGGAAGAGCTTTCAACATCAACGCTAATCAGGCTAGAGCTGACAGCAATGTGGTTAAGGGTACGTTTCTTATCAATGGTAGTTATGCATCCATGTTGTTTGATACTGGCGCGGATAAAAGTTTTGTGTCCTTAGAGTTTGAACCCATCCTAAACCAAATTCGTGATAAGCTCATGGAATCCATAACAGTAGAAGTTGCTGACGGAAAACCGGTCTCATTAAACTCTATTATACGCAATTGTACTCTCACCTTAAACGATCACGATTTTCCAGTTGACCTCATTCCTATGAAGTTGGGAAGCTTTGACATTATAATTGGTATGGACTGGCTCAGTCAACATCAGGTTGAAGTTGTATGCCGCGAAAAGTTTATACGCATTCCTCTTCAAATGGTCAGACTCTACGAATCTTTGGAGAAACCCCATCGAAAGGGCTCAGATTAATGTCCTGTCTTCAAGCTCGAAAATATCTCCGCAAGAATTATGTGGCATTCTTAACTCATGTCGTCAAAAAGGGAACCATGAAGAAGAAACTTGAAGAGATCCCAGTAGTAAAAGATTTCCCGCAAGTTTTTCCTGACGACATTTCAGGACTTCCTCCCTTGAGGGAAGTCGAATTCCGCATTGATCTTATACCTGGTGCTACACCAGTTGCAAAGTCTCCTTATAGGTTAGCCCCATCCGAAATGCAAGAGCTAGCCAGTCAATTGCAAGAGTTGACTGACAAAGGATTCATACGTCCTAGCTCCTCGCCTTGGGGTGCACCTGTCCTTTTTGTGAAGAAGAAAGATGGAACGTTTCGCATGTGCATCGACTACAGAGAACTCAACAAGTTAACGATCAAGAATCGCTATCCATTACCTCGCATTGATGATCCTCTTGACCAACTTCAAGGCGCCAGCTATTTTTCAGAAATCGACCTTCGTTCTGGTTATCATCAACTTAGAGTACATGAAGAAGACGTCCCAAAGACCGCCTTCCGAACTCGTTATGGTCATTATGAATTCATGGTCATGCCATTTGGTTTAACCAACGCTCCAGCTGTCTTCATGGATCTAATGAACAGAGTCTGCAAACCCTATCTCGATCATTTTGTTATAGTCTTCATCGACGACATCCTCATTTATTCAAAGTCTAAGTCTGATCATGAACGGCACCTTCGACTCATCCTTACACTCTTAGAGAATGAAAAGCTTTACGCCAAATTCTCCAAATGCGAATTCTGGTTAAAAGAGGTACAATTCCTTGGACATGTCGTCAATGACAAGGGAATACATGTCGACCCCTCAAAGATCAAAGCAGTACAAGAATGGCAAGCGCCACGTACACCAACCGAAGTAAAATCATTCCTTGGTTTGGCTGGTTATTATCGCCGTTTCATTTCAAATTTCTCCCGCATTGCTGTACCACTCACGGCTTTAACTCATAAAGGAAAACCCTTCATATGGGGACCCAAACAAGAAGAAGCCTTCCAAACCCTTAAACAAAAACTTTGTGATGCACCAATTCTCACTCTTCCTGAAGGTTGTGATGACTTCGTGGTTTATTGCGACGCGTCAGGGCAAGGACTAGGCTGTGTTCTAATGCAAAGAGGAAAGGTGATAGCTTATGCTTCTAGACAACTCAAAACTCATGAGAAGAACTACACCACCCATGACCTAGAACTTGGAGCCGTTGTGTTCGCTCTTAAGATATGGAGACATTATCTCTACGGTACTAAGTGTGAAATATACACTGACCACAAGAGTCTTCAACATATCTTCAACCAAAAGGAGTTAAACATGAGGCAACGAAGATGGGTCGAACTTCTTAATGACTACGACTGTGAAATTCGGTATCATCCTGGCAAGGCGAATATGGTGGCCGATGCACTCAGTCGAAAGGGTTATGCGAACTCCATTCGTCTTCTATGTTCGCCAATCATAACCGGCATCAAAGATCAAATTCGAGAAGCTCAACATGTTTCAATAACAGAAGACGACGTACGAAAGGAGCTGTCCTGTGGAGCTGAACTTAAAATTGAAACTAAATCTGACGGTATTCTGTACTATCTAGATCGCATATGGATTCCTGACCACAACAACCTTCGTGAATTCCTTATGAACGAGGCACACAAAACACGATACTCTATACACCCAGGAGCCGACAAGATGTATCAAGACCTTCGAAACACCTACTGGTGGCCTGGAATGAAAAAGGATATTGTTGTTTTTGTTTCCAAGTGCCTTACATGTTCCAAGGTAAAAGCTGAACATCAAAGACCCTCAGGACTTCTGGTCCAACCTGAAATACCTGTATGGAAGTGGGAAAACATAACCATGGACTTCATTACCGGGTTACCTCGCACTTCTGGTGGGTATGACACTATATGGGTAATCATTGATCGTCTTACAAAATCAGCTCACTTTATTCCAATCTGCGAAGATTTCAAGAACGAGAAGCTAGCTCGTATCTACATCAGCGAAATCGTAAGCCGACATGGTGTACCGTTAAGCATTATTTCGGATCGTGATGGTCGTTTCACTTCACGAACATGGCAGGCCGTACAAGCCGCTTTGGGTACACGATTAGACCTCAATACCGCTTATCATCCTCAAACTGATGGACAATCTGAACACACCATTCAAACTCTTGAAGATATGCTTCGAGCATATGTCATAGACTTCAAGGGAAATTGGGACGCTCATCTACCATTAGTTGAATTTTCGTACAACAACAGCTATCATTCAAGCATCGGCATGGCACCTTTTGAAGCTTTATATGGTCGTAAGTGCCGATCTCCAGTATGTTGGCACGAAATTGGGGAAGCTCAAATCACCGGTCCAGAATTGATTCAAGAACCACAGACAAGATCCATCAAATTCGAAACAATCTCCTAGCGGCTCAAAGTCGTCAAAAGATTTATGCAGATAAACGACGAAAGCCTTTGGAGTTTAACATTGGTGATCATGTACTTTTAAAAGTATCACCGTGGAAGGGAGTAGTTCGTTTTGGCCAAAAAGGCAAGCTAGCACCACGCTACGTAGGACCTTTCAAGATACTCGAAAGAGTAGGACCTGTAGCATACAAGCTTGATCTACCAGAAGAACTCAACAGAATTCACCCCACGTTCCACGTATCAAACTTGAAGAAGTGCCTCGCTGATGAGAACCTCCAAATTCCTCTGGAAGATATTCAGATTGATGAATCTATGCATTTTATTGAAAGACCAGTAGAGATCATGGACTTTGGAGAAAAACGTTTAAGACGGAGTCACATTCCAATTGTTAGGGTACGCTGGGAGTCGAAACGGGGACCTGAGTTTACTTGGGAACGTGAAGACTCAATGCGCGAAAAATACCGGCATCTTTTTCCTACTACTGCTACTTAAATTTCGGGACGAAATTCCTAAAAGTAGGGGATACTGTAACATTTGTCAAAAACGGGTTTTCCAAACCCGCTTCGTTTGTAATCGAATATCAAGTTATAAATTTTTCGTTGCGTATTTATGTTTATTTTAATTTTAAACGATGCATAATTAATTAACAAATTAGAATTTAAAAACTATAGTTAATAAAAAGTGAAAAGAAAATAAATAAAAAAGAAAACCGGCTGCCGGGATTCGAACCCGGGTCAGCCGGGTGAGTCTAAAGACTTAACACGCACACTTATAACCACTCCGCCACTTGATGTTTTCTGTTAGTTCTAGGAATCAATTAAATCTTATGTTCAACCATGAATCGACTGTTTACGCTAACTGAAACCGTTATCGGCTTCCAAACGTCCAGGACGTTTGAGTGATCACGGAATTCTGATTATAACCGATAAACCGACAATTTTAATCAATTTAGTCTTGAATGGACTTGAATTCATTTGGTGATCGGTTTTAATAACCGAAATTCTGCACTTCCTGAATTACTCCAACCATAGCCCCCTCTCGCGACTCAAATTCATCCGCAAAACCTTCAATTTCACTTTCGCTCTACTTTCAGTTCGTCGGAAAAGCTTTTTGAACTCGCCGGACTTTCACCGGAAAACCGTGTCTTCCATCAAATCAGTAAGTTTCTCAATTCTTTCATCGTCTATCAGTTGTTAAGCTTTTGCTAACTCAAACCCTTCAATCACAATCAGTTTCAGACGACGATATCGGATAATTAACTCTCGCCGGAAAACTTCTGAAAGTTCCCAATTCTCGCTGTGAAACGGTATAGCCTTTTAAACCTTCTGGTAATTCTTGTTCAGTGCTTCAATTCCGCATCTAGCTAATCAAAATTGTTAATCTGTCCGCTCAGACGAAATCCATAAAAACAGAGCCGACGACTTCGCCGGAATTCTGAGATAGATCGTTTCTCCGGTATGTTTACTTCCAAAATCTTCTCTGCCATTTCATTTTAGTCATTTGAATGTTTGTCAATCGAATTAAACAAGAAACAGTAGAGTAATCGTAGTCTGTGATATTGTAACGAAGAAGATGAAGTTAGTTTGTTTATAAGTTTAATATAAATTGGATATTATCTCGGGTTAGACACACAGTCCAGCGGTGGACTGTGTGCGCACATATATCACACGCCGCGAGTTCGATCCTTGACACACACGTATGCTCCGTAATAAAGATGTTTTCTTTTTCTAACTGAACCGGATTAACTCACTGAAGTTGTTAAGTATAATAAAAATCGGTATATTAACCAGGTTAGACACACAGTCCAGCGGTGGACTGTGTGCAACACTAACCCACAGGTCCCGGGTTCGAGACCTGTTGCACACTCCGGTTCGATGATTAACCCTTTTTGAAAATAAAAGAATTTTGAATAAACTAAAATAATATATAAATATAATTAAAAACAGAATTATTTCGGGTTAGACACGTAGCTCAGTTGGTAGAGCTGCGTGCATGCGTACGGGAGGTCTCGGGTTCGAGCCTTACCCGGCGCACACTTACACTTTAGCAAACCGGTTAAATGGTCAATGGTCAACGCAAAAGTCAACATTTTTTTTATATTTTTTTTTATTTATTTAGTTTAAAAATCAATTAAAAATACTTAAAAATAATGTTTTTAAAGATAGAAAATAGCCTTAAACTCACAAAAATATATATAAAAATCTTATTAAAATTATTAATAAAATCCACTCATTTACCATACTTCCCGTTATTTAGGTTAGTTAAGTCTCGTCGATCAATCCTCCAAACTCGTGCGCATTTCATCATCTTCAACCGAACGCACCCAATGTGAGTGAATCTCTACAAATTCCCCGTTTTAATCACGTTTTTGGGGTGTATCATGTGTCTTACCATTTATTATATTTAAATCATTGTGCATACATCATATCCATAAACAAATGTGTATTCAACTTGTATCAACTGTTTGTGTGGTTATTGTTTAGATTTAATTTATCATTTTCAGTACATACATTATCATAGGCCGCCGCTCCCCATTACATTATGAGCGTTGAGCTGTTCCCCATTACATTATGAGCGTGAACCGGGCGTTGCCAACATACGATCGGCTCCTTTTGATTGAGCCTTGATCGCACAGACATTCATCATAGGCCGTCCGTTCCCCATTACATTATGAGCGTGAACGTGACGTTGCCAACATATACAGTTTCATTCATGTTATATATTCATGCAAGTTGATATGTTATTGTATGTTATTGTATGTTGTTGTTTGTGGTTGTTATTGTTATTGTATGATTATTTACATTTGCTCACATATGACTGTTGCACAATTTTTTCTTGATAATGATAACAAGAAATCAATAATAAATGTTTATCTAACAAGGTTCACTCGCCAACTTATGTTGACCCAAAAACCCCTATTTTTACACATGATACATGTGATCCAGCTGCAGCAAGAAACACATAGGATTGGCTTAGAAGAATAAACTGGTTTAGAGCTTGGATTGTTTAGTTGATTATTTTCTTTGTATTTGTATGAACATGTTTGGAATATTGAGGATGTAATTTTGACTTAAATCAATATGAAACATATTAGTAAATATCATGAGCTTTGGTGATAACCCAATTATGCCCCACTCTTATTCCGCTGCGCGTCGGGGTGTGACAGATATGTTAAGCCTAAGAGTTGTGATGTTATTCACACTAGTATAGGCAATGGATTGTTATATCCAATGTTGAAAGCCAATATGGTTGATATACCATGGCTAAGTGAAGCTTTATTGGTGTATAGAACCAAAGCTTAAGGATGGCTAACTCAAATGAAGCACAAAGTAGTCACCGAGATATTGACGCTAATAATGCTGAAAACAGAGCCATTAATAATGACGACTTCCAAGCTCGCATTGATGCGGCTGTTGAAAAGGCCATGGGAAAGGCCATAGAAAAGCTTAGAGAGTCGAGTGCTACTCGCTCTAGACCATTATCGGTTACCCCATCTTCAGCTCATAAGGAGAGCTCCGTTTACTCTTCAAATGCGAAGAGTGAACCAAAGAAAATAGAGTTAGCTGAAAGGTCCCGTTCTGTTAAACACGGATGTACCTATAAGTATTTCGTCTCCTGTACGCCCCGAGACTTTAATGGGGAGAAAGGAGCTGTGGAAGCCTTGAAATGGCTTGATGAGATGGAGACGATTGTAGATATCAGTGGTTGTGCTGATAAGGATGTGGTCAAGTATGTATCACAGTCCTTCAAGGGCGATGCCCTAATATGGTGAAAAGCCATGATTCAGTCTACAGGTAAAATACACCTGTATAACTTGGGATGGTCCAAATTCGTGGACCTTGTTAACAAAACATACTGCCCACTTCATGAAGTAGAGAAATTAGAGACAGACTTTTTGTCTCTTTCCATGAAAAACCTAGATTGTCGGAAATATGTTTCCGATTTCAACTCCCTATCTAGGTTAGTTTCCTATTTAATTACCCCGGAACCCAAACGCATTGCGCATTTTATTAATGGGTTAGCACTCGAGATAAAGGGCATGGTAAAGGCTGCTCAGCCTAGTACCTATAGGTCTGCTGTTGACCTATCCCTCTCCCTCACGTTAGATTTAGTGAGGCAGAAGCCAGTCAAGACTGAAACTGACTGGAAAAGGAAGAGAGAAGACGATAACTCCCAATGGTTTAATAAGAAGAATAAAGGGAGATTCGGGTTCAAAAGGAACCAATATAAGTTGGGTGTAACACCGACATGTAAAAATTGCAACCGTAAGCATTGGGGACAGTGTAGTATCGATCCACAAACTAGACCATGTGGTATCTGTAAGAAAAGAGGGCATAAAACCTTAGAATGTAAGGATCTTAAGAATGCCGTCTGCTACATATGTAATGAAAGGGGCATGTTAAATTCAACTGCCCCAAGAACCCCAAAAGTAATGATGCAAAGCCTGGAGAGGCCAAGATGGGGCTCATGCCTTCCAGATGAATGCTAGGGAGGCCGTTAATGACAATAATTTCATAACAGGTACATTCCTCACTAATGATATCTATGCTATAGTTCTTTTCGATTCGGGTGCAGATAAATCTTTTGTTGATCATAAGTTTAGTAAACTATTAAACCTGCCCATAAGAACTCTAGATAAACTTATGAGATAGAACTTGTTACACCGCACACCGCGCCACAACCACTGCCCACCACAACACCACAAGCATCACCCTCCACCGGAAAAACAAACCTGCCGGATCCAACAAAAGGGGATGGGTCAGCCAACGAAAGTTTTGGTGGTCGGAGACACACAATGGAGAGACAACGGTGGTTGTTGAAGCAGAGGTCGGAGAGGGCGGCGTCTGGTCGGAGATGGCGGTGGCTGTTGAAGCTGGGGTCGGAGAAGACGATGGTTGTTGAGCGACAACAGTGGAGCTGAGGTGGTGGTAGTTGGGGTAGTGTTGTGGTGGTTGGGTGGAGTTGATGGGATGCCGATGGAAGTGGAGGAGGTGGTGGTGGTGGGTTGAAGGTGGATAAATGTAATCTTATATACCGAATAATAAAAAAAGTTATATCTTTAAGAACCATATGTATTGTACGGGTTGGATAAATATAATTTATATACCGAATAGTAAAAAAGTTATATCTTCAAAAACCCTGTGTATTAAACGGGTTGAATAAATGTAATTTTGTATACCAAATAATAAAAAAATATATTTAAAAAAAACCTAGTATATCATACGGGTTGAATAAATCTAACTTTATAAACCAAATAATAAAAAGTTGTATCTTTCAAAACTCTTTGTATTATATCGGTTGAGTAAATGTAATTTTGTATACTGAATAATAAAAAAAATATAAATATGGATTGAATAAATATAATTTTGTATATCAATTAATAAAAAAAGTTGTATCTTTAAAAATCCAGTGTATTACATGAGTTGGAATAAATGTAATTTTATATACTAAATGATAAAAAAGTAATATCTTAAAAAACCCCTGTGTGCTATAAGGGTTAAATTTAATTATATATACTAAATAATAAAAAAAATATAAAAAACCCATGTGTCAATGCACAGGTTATATAAATATAATTTTGTATATGAAATAATAAAAAAGGTGTATCTTTAAAAACCTTGTGTATTACAGGGGTTGGAGTAAATGTAATTTAATATATTCTAAATAATAAAAAAAAGTTATATCTTTAAAAAAAACTTTGTGTATTGCACGGGTTGAATAAATGTAATTTTGTATACCAAATAATAAAAAATTGTATCTTTTTAAAAACCTCATATATTACACGTGTAATTTTGTATAGTAAATAATATTGATTTATTTTATTATATACTAAGTATAGATTGCGTACGGATTGAACTTGTATAATTATTAGTCATTTATTTGATTTTTTTCTTAAAATTGAAATCTATATGTATAAAAAAATTACACTTTCGTCAACTATTACAACTAAAATTGATTTCTCATGTTGCAGAGACCAGTTTTTTTAATGTGATTTGAGCGTATTTATTATTGATTTTGTTTTGAAATTTCCTTTTAAGAGAAAATAATATGCGAGGTAACCCTTTTGATACTTCTAAAGTTGTTTGAGAAATAAATCTAAGTCGGATCTCATGGTGTGTTAATTTGGTTGAACCCACATCTTACCGCAATTTTGTATTTATTAATCGTAGTAGGATCTTATGAATTGTTTTAAGTTAAACTTTTCAATTAATTATAGACTTTTAGTAAATATACACATGACACAAATACTAAAACTCATATGATTTCATAAAAGTTAATTCTATTTATTATTTATTTTAATTTAATATTTAATATTAATTATAAAACAAGGATGGTATCTTAAAAAATGAAATTAATTAAATAAATAAATAACACATAATTAATTAAATTATATATATATATAAATATATAAACATATATAGGGTAGGGTTATTGTAAAAAGGGTGTGTTTTGTTAGAAGTGTAAGAAAGAATCTACATATTTTGATCTATAATCTAATGGTTGAGATTATAATTGCAAAATTGTAAATAATGCTTACCCTTAAAATAATTAATTTTTTAGATTAAGGGTATAAAAGTAAATTTAACATCTTAAATTAAAAAACGCACATGCAATGCATATGCAACTTCGCCCGTCTTTTTTAAACGTCAATAACTTTTTATACGTAATTTTCTAAAAAAAATTACCATAATAACGAGTGTTTTTTTTATCTTTAATATGAGTACCATATTGTTTTACTTCTATGGAGAAAAAATTACATTTTGATCGGATGTTTTAGTCCATGGTGTTTTGTCTATTTTGTTTTAGTATATAGTGATTCAGTGTGTTGTGTTTTACAGTAAAACACCATGAACGTATATAAGACACCATAACATTGCAAATACCATTAAATTCAACAAACTACCATTTTCTTATACAAAAACACCATGAAACTAAAATAACACATCATAGAAAACAAGACACCATACAAGTATACAAAGAACCATTCCATTAGCAATAAAAAGTATCATTAAATTCAACGAGCTAATTTTTTCCTTTTACAAGACACCATAATCTGTTTTGAAATCCTAAATAAAAGCACCATAGGAAATGAGATTGAAAGGTTGAACGTAAATGGTATTTGCAATGTTATAGTGTTTTATACATGTTCATGGTGTTTTACTGTAAAACACAATGCCTTGAATCACTATACAATTAAAACAATATAGAGAAAACACCATGGACTAAAACATACGATCAAAACGTAGTTTTTTTTGCATATAAGTATAGCAATATGGTACTCATATTAAAGAAAAAAACACTCGTTATTATGGTGTAACTTTTTTTAAAAAAAATTACGTATAAAAAGTTATTGACCTTTAGAAAAGACAGGGGGAAGTTGCATATGCATTGCATGCGGATTTTTGAATTTTATCTTTAATTAGGTTTTTTGTTAAATTACTTAATTGTCCTTATCCTAATAAATTAAATAATGACATGTGTTATCATCATATTCTTTCTTATCATTCTCACAAATTTCATCTTTTTTAGAGGATCCTAGACCTATATATATATATAATGTGAGAAATAAAAGAAGAAATGACATAATTGTAAAACATTAAATAGTTTATAACTCCTCATATTAATTATGTTATCTCTCATTAATAAAACAAAAGCATTTTATCCTACATATTTCAAAATTTATCCTACATATATCTTATACATATCGGAACTTACTCTACACACATGTAAATTTACCCTACATATTTCAAAATTTATCCTATACATGTCGAAAATTGTCCTTCACCATAAATAATTTAATCTTGAAATAGTATATTAAAAAAATAAGTTACAAGTTTAATTAATTAGCTAATTAATAACAATTATAGATTTACCTATATGCCCTTTTTCATAATATTAAATACACACATTAAATGAAGTAAATGGAGAATTTCTATTGGTTTAAAGTTATTCTTTTTATTCTTAGAAAATTTTTCTTCTCATTTGAACTCTCCAATATATATACATATATATATGTAGATGATAAATTCCACATGGTTGGTTATGAATGTGTTTGTGAGTCACCCACATGTCAATATATTTTTCACTGCATGTATATATAGTGGAGAGTTCAAATGAGAAGAAAAATTTTGTAAGAATAAAAAGAATAACTTTTAAACAAAGAGAAATTCTCCATTTACTTTATTTAATGTGTGTATTTAATATTATGAAAAAGGGCATATATGTAAACCTATAATTGTCATTAATTAGCTAATTAATTAAACTTGTAACTCATTTTTTAATGTACTTTTTCAAGATAAAATAATTTATGGTGAAGGACAATTTTCGACATATGTAGGATAAATTTTAGTATGTGTAGAATAAATTTTGAAACGTGTAGGGTAAATTTACATGTGTGTAGGGTAAATTCCGATAAGTATAAGATATATGGAAGAAAATTTTGAAATGTGTAGGATAAAATATTTTTTTATTAATGAGAGATAACATAATTAATGAGAGGAGTTATAAACTATTTAATGTTTTACCATTATACCATTTTTTTTTCTTCTCACATAAAATTTATTCTTAAATATATATATATAATTATTACGGTATCTGATTCTCTTTTTTAGTTTTATTAATCAACAAATTGTATACCAATTGAACTTCTATTATCTGTGTAATATTTCATGTATTTTTTTTTAATTAAGAGAAACATTTATACAATATCATTCACCAAATATTAAAAAGGTAACGTGTTATTTTTTATTAAAATAAACATTTACTCAATATTGATGCAATGAATACAAAAAGTAAATTGATAACCCACTATTTTTAACTGTATGTTTAATTTTTTTAAATAAATTAATAACTTTGTTGGATTATTGTTGGGATAAGATTTAATACTAAGTTATTATTTATTTAGTTAAATAAGATAAGTAAGAGAAAGAACAGAAAAATAAAAAAGTAAATGTTTTCAATGAATGACCAGGTGACACATGTTAGTTTCTTTATTATATAGTCTTGAATAGATGGATATATATAGATAAATATTAAATATTTAAATGACCTTCAAATATGTTATCTTTTTATTTATAAAAAGAAAAAGAGAGAAAACAGTTATACGCTTCCATAGTTGGTAAAGTACTTGAGAGAATAGTTACGGGTCGAAGGGGTGGTACGTTGGTACCCACACTACCGCACATGTAGGGATACGTTTAAAAAGAACAGATAAAATAAATGTTTTACTTCAAAATAAACACAAGCCACTCACAGTTTCCGCTTATATATATCTAAGACAACACAACACACTTAGTTGTCTACTTGATTGTTCGCCTTTTCTCTTCTCACACCGAGGTACGTATTATGTAATTATAGATTATTTACTTTCTAAATTTACTTACTTTTATATATATATATATATATATATATATATATATATATATATATATATATATCATTAACTTATTTATATAAACAACCACCAAGTAAACAAGTCTGTATACAAAACGATATATTACATATGCTAAATATTGTTAAAGACACTAGGTATATGTTTACATACTTGTCATTTATCAAAATGTGGATAATATTATAACAACATACTTTTTGAAAGAAACAGAAGATGTGGAAACTAAAGATTGGTGAAAAAAAAGTAAATTGCACAAAACATCCTTTATGTTTCCTCAAACTTGCAAGTTCCAGCCTTAATGTTTAAAAGTTGCTAAAAACAGCCTTTATGTTTATTTTTGTTGCGGGTTCAATCCTTTACAGCTAACCACGTTATTTTCTTCAGTTAAGTTCCCTCACATGCATAACATGTGAGGGTATATTCGTCATTTTGGTTGATCTTCAACCCACTTCAATTATAAAAAAAAAAAGAATATTTAAGTTTTAACCTAGTTTAAACAAAGTTTGGTAAAACGTATGCGACTACAGAGGAGTACGATTATCGTTTGATAGTGTTTAAGTCTAACTTCGGCGTCCTAAGCGTCACCATTTGCTGGATCCGACTACTGAATACGGTGTTACGAAGTTCTCTGATTTGACGGCATCGGAGTTCCGTGAGAGGTATCTAGGGTTGAAGGGTCGTTTGTCGTTTCCGTCTGATGCGAATAAGGCGCCGATTCTTCCAACTGATGATAATCCTGAAGAGTTGATTGGCATGATCAAAATCTGTGTTAATCTTTACAGCTTAGTGGGCTAGCTTAACAAGATTCCTATCTTAATTCCGGGTTCGCCGGAATCCGGCGAAGTCGCTGGAGAAGAAGACCGGAAAAGTGGGTGTTTGGTTTTTAAAAGTTTGGTTTTATTGCACATTAGTCCCTGCGGTTAGAATTTTTTTAAAATAGATTAAACCTTAAATATTTTTTTTCTTATAATTGAAGTGGGTGGAAGATCAACCAAAATGACGAATATACCCTCACATGTTATGCATGTGAGGGAACTTAACTGAAGAAAATAACGTGGTTAGCTGTAAAGGATTGAACTCGCAACAAAAATAAACTTAAAGGCTGTTTTTAGCAACTTTTAAACATTAAGGCTGGAACCTGCAAGTTTGAGGAAACATAAAGGATGTTTTGTGCAATTTACTCTGAAAAAATGGAAAGCTTGAAATTGGTGATGGAAATGCTAATGAATATCTCTATAGCACCAACAATTTTGTTGGAAGACAAATATGGGAGTTCGATCCCGATGCAGGCACGCAAGAAGAGCGTGACCATATCGAAAGGCTTCGAAAGCAGTTCTTGGTTAATAAGAAGAAGCTCGGCATCCATTGTTGTGGTGACTTGCAACCAGGTTTATCATTGCTAACCTTTTCATCAAGTGTATAAGGTTTTGGGTAATTATATCTAAGCTGTTCAATAACGAGGAGGCTTGTTTAGGTTGACATGTTTGGTTAAACCGGTGTATTTGGATTGACATGTTTAACCTATTTTATTATACATGTCGACAGGCCGACCCGTCAATCTATTTAATTAAGGCGGTGAACATGCTAGCATGTTTAAACTATTTTTACAAGCCACCAACTTGAACAACGTTGATGTTTGCAACTTGATTACTATTCGTCAATCCCTTTCACACGTTTAGATAAATGAGTTAAACGGGTTGTGTCTAGATCAATTACACGGATTTTAGTGTGTATGGGTTAGGGTTGATGTTGTAACGTACACAAATAAAAATATTGGTCGTGTTCAGGGCGGTTACACAACTTTTAGTGTGTGCAGATTAAGGTTGATTTTTTAACATGAATAAAATTATGGCCCTTGTGCAGGTCAGTTATAGATTTTTGTGTGTGTAGACTAGGGTTAATGTTTACACGATTAAAAATATAGATCATGCTCAGGTCACTTACATGATTTTTAGTGTATGCGGGTTAGGATTGATATATTTGATATGAATAATAGTGTTTGTCATGCTCGGGCCGGTTACATGATTAATGATTTTTAGTGTGTGTAGTTAGGGTTGATGTTTTAGGTGACATGATTTTTAGTGTGTGTAGGTTAGGGTTGATGTTTCTGTCACGAATAAAAATATGGGTCATTTTCGGTTAAACAATTTAACCTGTCAACCCGATATCCCATGATGTATATTTGATGGTTTATGATTTAAGTTTATTTGAATGTTTGTTGATCACAGCTTATCAAAGAAAGTGGGATTGATCTTCTAAGTGAACCTTCGGTGAGACTAGAAGATAAAGAAGATCTGAACTACGAAGTAGTAACGAAGGCGGTTAGAAAGGCGGTCCAACTGAACAGGGCAATTCAAGCTTGGGACGGTCATTGGCCCGCTGAAAATTCCGGTCCCCTCTTTTTCACCCCTCCTCTGGTAATGCATAGATCTTTTCTTGAATTTCATGCAACAAAAAGTAAAAAACTACACATGCTTACTATTTAAACTTGCAGATTATTGCCTTGTACATAAGTGGTACATTGGATACAATTTTAACAAAAGAACACAAGAAGGAGATGATTAGATACATGTGCATCCATCAAGTATGTTTCACACTTTCACTATCTACATGTACACATATACATTATACATATATATATATATATATATATACAACATCCATGCATGCATGTACATTTACAAGCATAGTAATTTGGGACCAATGTTTTGATGAGGTACGTGTAGAATGAAGATGGGGGATGGGGTTTTTATACATCAGGAAAAAGCACAATGATAGGGAGTGCTTTGAACTATGTGGCTCTAAGACTTCTTGGAGAAGCTTCACCTGATGTTAACATGGATGAAGATCAGCTTGCTCGAGCGCGTAGTTCGATACTTGATCATGGTGGCGCTACATCCATCCCTTCTTGGGGCGAAGTTTATCTAGCGGTATAAATAGTAGTTAATATTTTATGTTAACATTTTAATATAATGTTGATGAGGAGCTTATAGGTGCTTGGTGTATATGAATGGGAAGGGTGCAACCCTCTTCCTCCATAATTTTGGCTTTTTTCTTCCTTTTTCCCTTACCATCCAGGTGGCCAAGAGTTGTTTTTTATTTATTTTTTATCCACATAAAGTTTTTTTTTAATATATCATGTTAGGTTTTGTGTATTTGCAGCAAAAATGTGGTCTTATTGCAGAACTACATACATGCCAATGTCACACTTGTATGGTAAAAGTTACCATGGCCTATCACTAATCTTGTTTTGTCTTTGAGAAAAGAGATTCATACCATTCCTTACCACCATATTGATTGGAACAAACAACGGCATAACTGTTGCAAGGTTTGATCGTTTGTTTAACCAAATTGAATCGCAATATAAAATATATTAAAACATAAAGACTGTATGTGCAGGTGGATCTATACTACCCTCACTCTTTCTTACAAGATCTCTTATGGGACAGTCTTCATTATTTTACTGAACCACTTATGAAAAGATGGCCCTTAAATAGGCTCATAAGACAAAAGGGTCTCAAACGAGTCCTTGACCTAATGCGTTATGGAGCCGAGGAAGGGCGTTATATGGCGCAGGCTTGTGTTGACAAGGCAAGACTTAATAACAAGCACATATCTTAACCAACATATTAATAGTGCAATATATATACCTAGCTATACTTGTGTTGATTTTGTTGTAGGTTTTGCAAATCATGAGTTTTTATGCTGAGGATCCAAATGGGATTGACTTTAAAAGACACCTTGCTAGAATCCCTGATTACTTGTGGGTGGCCGAGGATGGTATGAAAATGCAAAGTTTTGGTAGTCAGTTATGGGATTGCGCTCTCGTGACTCAAGCGATTTTGGCAAGTAATATGGTTGAGGAGTATGGAGACTCGCTCAAGAAAGCTCACTTTTACCTCAAAGAGTCACAGGTTAGCTTCACCCACTAGTTGATATGTAGCTACAATCAATGCTATATAACTAGGCTTACCATGTTGTGTTTTCTTAAAGAAACAATGTGTCACATCACACGCCTTCCTAATCCTAAATTTTGAAATTATGATACATAAATAAAACAAATAAAGATTGCTAATTCTTTTTACATTTATATAAATACAAAACAAATAAAGATTGCTAACATTTGGAGAATAACCTTTGACTTGGAAATTGGGGCTCCAAATGATGGAATTCGGGTTTGAAAGTTGGGTCAAACCGCCGATGTCTATTTGCCACATGATCCTAGTCATCAAGACCATTCTGTCCACTATTTATAATGGCTTGTAACTCCAAATGTATCGCAAGTAACGCCCCATTTGATCTACCCCCCGTTTGATAATTATACCTTAGTAGAAAGTTTAATGGTCAAATGGATTTTGCAGATCAAAGAAAATCCCAAAGGAGATTTCACAAAAATGTGTCGTCAGTTTACGAAAGGGGCTTGGACTTTCTCTGATCAAGATCATGGATGGGTAGTATCAGATTGCACTGCAGAAGCTTTAAAGGTGAAATGATCATTTTTCTCTTAATTTACTTTTTGGGTTTCAAAATTTATAAGAAATAAAAAATGCTTGAACTGAAAGTTTACATGATTATATATGAAGTGTTTATTGGCTTTGTCGCAAATGCCGCAAGAAATCGCAGGAGTTAAGGCTGAAGTTGAGAGATTATATGAAGCTGTGAATGTCCTACTTTACTTACAAGTACATGTTCTTTCAAGTTATATATTTAGAATATTTCACTACATTGAATATTTGACTAATTATTTATTCATTTGTTGTGTATGCACCCAACTAGAGTCCTGAAAGTGGTGGTTTTGCAATTTGGGAGCCACCAGTTCCAAAACCATATTTACAGGTGCCATTTTGTGCTTAATTTGGTATAAAATAACAATGAATATACTTATAAACTATGGGTTAATATGTGTTTCAGATGTCGAATCCTTCAGAACTTTTTGCTGACATTGTGGTTGAGAAAGAGTAAGCCCATGTGGACCTGTTTGAATACATGTTTACTAAAACAGACCTTAAAGATTAACAAAAACAAGCCTTAATCAACCATGTTTTGCCTACTTAGGCCAAAAATATGACTCGTGCTTGCTATTTTTGGTGTTGTTATACATGTTGAATGTACTGGCTCCATAATTCAAGCTTTGCAAGCGTTTAAAGATTTGCATCCGGGGCATCGTGAGAAAGAAATAGAAGTTGCTATCGCGAAAGGCATACGTTTCTTGGAAAACAAGCAACAAGATGATGGCTCGTGGTATGGCTATTGGGGTGTTTGTTTTCTATATGGCACATTTTTTGTGCTGCAAGGATTGGTATCTTGTGGGAAAACATATGAAAATAATGAAGCAGTTCAGAAAGGTGTCAAATTTTTGCGCTTAACACAGAATTCAGAAGATGGTTGGGGAGAGAGCTTTGAATCATGCCCGAAAGAGGTATGTACACGAAGAGGTTTTAATATTTAGATAAACAAAATATAATGGTCACAACAAAGCCTTTATCTTTGTGAAATACTGAAATGCAACCATGCTTGCATGCTAAAAATACAAGTTAATTTACTCAAAACATAGCCATGTAAAGTTTATTTTTTTCTTATTGTGCTCTTGTTGGATCAAATGATCAGAAGTTCATACCTTTGGGGGGAACCGAACAAATTTGGTGCAAACTTCATGGGCCATGCTCGGTCTTATGTTAGGTGGACAAGTTAGAAACATTTGTATGATTCTAATGAGTACTTATCGAACATATATACGATATTCATGTGTCAAAATCGAGAGAAAAAAACTAAAAAACTTAACAAAATTTTGTTTTGTTGAAAAGGCCGAAAGGGATCCAACACCACTACACAAGGCAGCAAAATTGCTCGTCAATAGCCAGATGGATGATGGTGATTTTCCTCAACATGTATATATTTTTGATAAAGTACGTGAGGCGCGTTATTTTCAGAAGTCATAATAAATGTTAAACATATTGAAATCTAGAGTTGAAATACAAAATACCTGCTCGCTATGACCTTGCTGCAAGAATTGATATTCCTCTTTAAATTCAACAGTACGAGTGTTCTTTTGTGAAAGAAAAGTCGACCCACCAGGTGTTTGATCAAATGCCTCAATGAAGTGAAGGTTTTAAAAAACTTGTTTCTTTAGCACTCTTGTGAAGTGGGAATTGGTTAAGGCGATTTGATCTTGTAATTCAGATTCGATTGTGATAACCTTTAACTATCCGCCATGGGGTAAGGGGTTATGTGGGGTACCATTTAGAGGGTGGGCAACCCGCGGTTGCTGCCCTCCTTCGTCTTGTATAGAATTTTACTGGTTTTCTACCCCCAACAACTCATCTCGAGTTTGGTGTACCGTTAGTGTGTTTTTTCTTCGGTGGGAATTTACGCGCATGGCTCCTACGAAAGGGGGTCGGAACGTTAAGTCAGTGGGCCCTGTGCAGGGCTCTGCTAGTGGTTTAAGGACCTGCCCTTTCAAATTTTTCCACGAATGTAAAGATGGCAAACCGGGGTCTGTGGGTTTTTTTCCGCTTACTTGAACACATGCAAAGCACACACCTCAAGATAGAAAACCGAAAGCTATCTTTGAAGGAGGCTATCTCCAAGGACTTGGACCTTTTTTGGATGTTGCAGAAGTTCTTAGGGAAGGGGATAAATGGTTATGTGGAAAGTGCATGGTGATGCATGCACTCAGTAGGGGATGCAAGCATGATAATGAGGTCGTGTCGTTTGCCATGATCTCGGGGGATGTTGAAGATTTCATTATTGGGATCCGGAAACCATGTCAAGCGGTGGTTGACACAAACCCACGTCACTCAGCAGGGCTCGGGGGTGATGTTAACCTACTCGAGCGTGTTTTCTCCCTCCCTATTCAGACTGTTAAAAGCATTCCCCCCCCCAGTTGCCGGCTGTTGTTTGCTCAGGTTCTAACAGGTACTTTGCGCAAAGTGGTAGCGTCGCCAGGATCGGTTGACAATTGGGTCCAATTGTTTTTACTACCGCGTTGCACCTTGCGGGTGGTTAGACCATCCTCCAGACAAGAGCGAAGGTCAGGGAACATGAAAACTCTACAGTGTAGTAACATCTTACACACGCTTACAATTTGGAAAGATGGGTCTGGGTTTGATGATTTGGTCTCTTCCCTATTGGATAGCGTGGGGGAGACGGGGGCTTCAAGGGGAGAATGTAGGAGAGAGGAAGACAAAGAAAGGAACCCTAATATTAAGCGATGTCTTCGGAAAGTCAGGGATGGACATTTCACAGCTGCGGTTAAGGTCCTATGCTCTAGTGGAATTGCCCCTCTAGGTGATTCGACATTGAAAGCACTTATTGATAAACACCCAGTGGTGCCACCCCCGTCCTTGCCTTCCAACCCTTTGGCCAACCCACTCTTGTTGTTGATGGGGAGTGTGTACTCAAATGTATTCGATCCTTTCCAAAAGGGACATCATGTGGCAGAGACGGGATACGGGCCCAACACCTGCTAGATGCTATTGGTGGCGAGGGCTCGGTGACTTCCTCAGGTTTGCTTACGAGCATTACTGAAGTTGTTAACTTATGGCTTGGGGGATCCTGCCCTAAGGTGCTTGCTGAGTTTGTTGCCTCGGCCCCCTCACCCCCTTATTGAAGCCTGATAAAGGAATTCGTCCTATTGCTTTGGGGGGTATTTAGCGAAGGTTGGTTTCAAAGGTGGCGATGAAGAAGGTCGGGAAAGAAATGACCCAGTACTTGGGTGACTATCAATTTAGGGTGGGGGTGCCAAATGGGGCAGAGGCGTTGCTTCACAGTGCAAACAGGTTTCTCAACTCATTTCATGCAGATGGTTCCTTAGCCTTGCTTACTGTGGATTTCTCCAATGCTTTCAACACGGTCGACCGCACAGCTTTTCTGCACGAGGTTCATCAGCGTTGCCCGTCAATCTATCGGTGGGTCCAATTTGTTTACACCCGGAGTTCAACAAGGAAATCTCTTGGGGCCCCTTCTCTTTGCCCTTGCCTTACATCCCTTATTCTCCGGGTTCAGGACCGCTGTAAACTCCCGTTTCATGCTTGGTAGTTGGATGATGGGACAATTATCGGCAACGCCTCTGAGGTTGCTAAGGCCTTAGACATCATCAACGAGGAGGGGCCATCTTTAGGGCTTTATCTCAACATTAAGAAAACAAAGGTTTTTTGGCCGACATGCGACGGGCGGAAAGTTCAAGATGGGCTTTTCCCGAGAGGGATCGATAGACCAGAGAAGGGGATTAAGCTCTTTGGTGGAGCTGTTAGTCGGGATCCTAGCTTTATTGAGGAGTTGGTAGGGCGGCGAGCCTCGGGGGCGGTTGACCTCATGAAACTCTTACCCTGCCTGAGAGATCCCCAATGTGAACTCCTTCTGCTAAGGTCGTGCATGGGGGTCGCTAAGTTACTTTTTGGGTTGCGGACTTGTCAACCGCATTTTATGGAGGATGCGGTATCTCGGTTTGATGATGGCCTTAGAGAGGCTATAGAAGACATAGTAGTGGGTGGCGGCCCCTTCTTTGGTGACCTCCAGTGGCGTCTAGCATCTTTGCCAATGCGTCTAGGTGGTTTGGGCCTTTTCTCAGCTCGAGATGTTGGGGCTTATACCTTTGTGGCGTCTAGAGCTCAGTCTTGGGAACTACAGGATCATATCCTTCGAAACTGTGAGGTCGTCGGGCTTGACCCGGACTATCAGCAGGCGCTTGAACGCTTAAATGTCTCTCTCAGACTTGGATATTGGCGGTTTTTCTAATAAGGACACCGCCCCCTCGAAGCCACAAAAAACTTTGGCGAATGCTCTGTTTAGCAAAATCGCTCAAAGCCTGGGAGAAGCTTTTGATTTGTCATCCCGCCAGAAGGCGGTGTTTGAGTGCCTGAAAGGTCCCCATGCTCAGGAATTTTTTACCGTTATACCAATTGAGGGGTTGGGGCAATGTATGTCTGCAGTAGAATATAGAGCCATTCTCAAATACCGGTTGATGATCCCTATGTACCCGGAAGATGAAACTTGCCCGATATGTCGTAAAGCTTGTATGGATAAATACGGGGAGCATGCAGTTCACTGTAAAGAGCTCCCTGGGTTCAAATATCGGCATGACTGGGTGCGTGATGCTTTGTGGGACATCTTAAGAAGAGCTGGGATTCGACTAAAAAAGAGGCCCCTGTGAATTTCCTCACGGACCCTATGGAAGGGAGATCTACTATGCGACCAGCGGATCTGCTCGTCTTTGGCTGGGCTGGGGGGAAACATGCTTGTGTAGACCTCACGGGGGTTTCCCATTTGGTTGGTTTAAGGGAAAACGGGTTTGTAGCTGGACAAGCGGCAAGAAAGGCAGAATCAAAGAAAGTGGATAAGCACGCTAAAGCTTGCGCAAAGAACGAGCATGTCTTTGTCCCTTTTGCCTTTGATACTTTTGGCTCCCTAGCGCCAGAAGCTATCCACTTTTTGACGAGGGTTCAACGGGTCGTCTACAACAATTGTTCAACCCAAGGGGGCAATGGTTTGTATTTGGAAGGTTAGGGTTTGCAATTCATAAAGGATTGGCGGCGCAGCTTGTTGCCTGGCTATCTTCTGTTTTGATGTAACTTGGCAAGTTTTCTGAATTTAAAATAATATTATTTATTAAATTTTTTTTATATAAATAGTACGAGTGTTCAAGAGTTCTCTATATACTGTTCCAACGAAATGGACGTCGTCATAGTATGTATCTATGTATAGTTTTCTATATCAATAACTTCGACTAAAAGACGTTTCTTAAAACTGCAGGAAATAATGGGAGTGTACATGAAAAATTGCATGCTACATTATCCAGAATATAGGAACACTTTTCCGTTATGGGCGTTGGGAGAATACCGAAAGCGTGTTTGGCTTCCAAAACATGAACTCTAAACTCCGTACTATTGAATATTTTCGTGAAAATTGTTTATGCTGAAACAAGAGTATTAAAAAGACATGTTGTGTTGGTTTTTGTATTCAGTCTTATGGATCATGGAACATGTATCGATTGTTCTCAATTATTATATTAGAATAATCTCTTGTACTAATTATCATACATGACATTGTGACTATTTTCAATCTAGTACTGTGACACATTGATATAGACATACACAAGGAGTTCTATTTCCTAAGATTGAAGATGCCTTCTTATAAAAATTAATAATAATAATAATAACACTAACACTAACAACAACAAACAGCAGCAGCAACAAACAGCAACAGCAATAATAATAATAATAATAATAATAATAATAATAATAATAGCAGGCTTGTTATACCCTTCATAATTTGGTTGTAGGTATAGATCCAGTCCAATTTAGGCCCCGTTTGTTGGTAGGCCCAGTTTTGAAAATGACCAGGCCCATGGGCTATTTGTAAAGTTGAGGTAAGTGGTAGGGATGAGCATGCTATCCGTTCGGTACCAAAGTATCGGTATCGAAAAACGTGAAAAGTGGGTACCGGTACCAAATATACCAGTTCGGTACCGGCATTTATAAAAAAACAGAGAAAGTGGGGACCGGTACCGAATATACCTGGTACCAAATGCTCACCCTCAGTTAGTGGTGCACCAAAACCCATGCCTGAGAAAAAACCTGAAGATGTTTTTATTTTTTTTACTTGGGTATTTTTAACCCGTAACCGAACACGACCCTATCTGTAAGGTAAGGATATGGTTTACATGTTGAGTTTAATACTCGTACCTGATTTATACAAAAAAAAAAGTAAATATCCGGAACTGATTATACCCTATATCAAAACTCGGTTATACTCTATACCTGATACCGGTTTTAATACCCGATAGAATGCCAATTTTTTAAAGTACATTTATATGTTTACTTTACAATTTTGATCTTTAAATTTTTAAAAACAATCATATATTATAAAGTAAATTTTTGAGTGAGTTTATGTTATTGTAACATATATTAGTTATTTATACAGAGCACAAGCCAAAATTAACCCATACCATGTTCCAATAATCGGTTATACCCGAACACGATCATACCTGCTCGGATAAACAAGGTTGGGTTTCTCCTTAACACTTGTACCCGGTTTCTTGAAATACCCGATTTTGAAATGCCCTGGCATACTTGAGCTCGATTATGTACCCGAAACCGGCTATTAGAAAACCCGGTTTGTGCTCCTCAAGTAAAGTGTCTGAGGTCCAAATGTTGGGCTGTTATGAAAATGTAATACATACAAGCTACATAGAAAGAAGGCATATACAAAAGCTTGGCCTAGTGGTTGCTAAGACAGGTTACAGTAGTTTTAAAAGATCTTGAATTCTGATCTTTTTCAATATAATTTTTGAATCTTTTTTCTTTGTTAGTTGTATTCACTAATTGCTAATAGTATTTCATATTTTTTCATTAAATGTAAATGGCATCATACATCTTTAGTTCAATATATAATTTCATTTAATGACAAAATAATTTTACAATATACTTGATAAAAAAATTATTATTTTGTTTTTCCTTCAACATATTTTTTTATAATAAATTCAAAACAGGTTACAGTAGTTTAACATAATCTTAAATCCTGATCTTCTACGTTTCAATGTACAAACGCTCACGCGACATGTTTTTATATCCACTTTTCCGTATAAATATTAGTTTAAAGCCGTCGCAACACACGCGCAATTCCACCGTTTTAAAAGAATGTTCTATAATGTAAGTTTTTTTTATACTCTTTTAAAAAAATCTAAATTTCACTTTTTTCTACTCGTCTCGGATCTCGAAAATTCTCTGAGATAACCCTGGCTCAGTACTCGTTGAAGCAAACCCAAGCCGAACCGAACCGAACCCGAACCTTACAAGCCTGGCAATGGCGGGTCAGGAGATGGAGTATCCGTATCGGTATGGGGGCGGGTCGAGTACGCTTTTTCCCTCTCTAAAACCCCAACAACACGTTTCTTTTTTGGAAGTCGAACCCCACTCTTCTGCAACATCATCGACTTTTCAAAATCCACAGAATCATTCGTACGTCTTTCCCCATTTTCCTTCGCATTGGTAAACTTATTCTTGTATCTTCCAATGAAATTGTTCATCACTCGGTTATTAATTACTTAATCAGTGTTAGTTTGCACTTAATCTTCCCTATTTCTTCAATGTTTTAACTCACTCTACCGTTTTGTGTCGATTGTTGCTGCTTATTTCCAGAATCTTGCATTTGTTCTCTCCTTTTTAGTTGATAGATCGTCTCAGCGGCATGTAGCTTTATATCTCATGTGAAAATGTTGTTTAGTTTGACAATAATATAGAATTAGTTGTCAGTGAACGTAGATTAGTTCATATAACTTGTGATAGTCTATGAATCATAGATGTTTATTTAGCCCCAATATTTTAGTGCCCTAGGGTTAATTTTGTTTATATAGGGGTGTTCGCGGTTTGGTTTGGTTATTAGCATTAGCATTACCTGAAAACGTAACCGAAGTCATCGGTAATCTGTTTGGTTCATTCGGTTATTTCTCGGTTTTCGGTTCGGTTCGGTTAATAACCAAATCAAACAAGGGCTAAATTTTTTGCTTAGAAATACATGTAATGGAGGTATAAGTACATGAATTAGATGTATAAAGAGGTATAAATAAATGAAATGGATGCATAAGTACATGAAATAGAGGTAAAAATAAATGAAATGGAGGTATAAATACATGAAATGAAAGTATAAAACATGAAATGGAGGTATAAAAGCTAGAAATATATATGATAATATAAATGGTCCGGTTCGGTTTGGTTCGGTTAACGGATGGTACAAAAATAACTGATAACCAATTTTCGGTTAATTTCGGTTCAGTTTTGTCGGTTCTCGGTTAGTGGTTGGTTTCTGCTCACCCATAAGTTTATAGGTTTAAACTTAATCGTATTAAATAAGACTATAAGAGAAAAATAACACGGCTTGAATATCTATGTTTGATACATGCAGCTACTAATTAGTCTCGTCGAAAAACAATAGGAAGAGTTAGTTATTTTATATTAGCGAAGTATAAAATGGCAGGAGAACGTTCAACAAAGAAGGAAATGGTCAATCCTAAGGCTATAATACACCAAAGATTCGGGGATAAGGCGAGTTACAATATAGAAGAAGTTCAAGATAATTCATCAAATGGATGTCCCGGACTGGCAATTCCGCAAAAAGGTCCGTGCTTATACCGTTGCAACTTGGAACTTCCTGAATTTAGTATTGTGTCGGATGTTTTCAAGAGAAAGAAAGATGCAATGCAATCTGCTGCAGAAAAAGCCCTAGAGAAGGTTTGATACTTTCTATGATCAATGTGTTATATTAAAGTATGTTTTTTAGTTTATGTGTTTGTGCAAGGATGTTTATGTTGTATGATCTCAAGTGTTATTTGCATGAAACGGAAAAAGGACGTAACAGAGAATAGAGTATTTTATGGTTTAAAGTTTTGTAGGATATGTGTTATACAGTAATAATTTTGATTTGATTTGAGTCAATAGTAAAGGGAAATTATGTTTCAATATTGTGCTATATTGCTATTTCTTTCTTCTTTTTTGTGCGCAGTTAAGTGATCCTCCTGTTGAAGATGCCTCAGATCAATTGGTTAGCCGGCTGTCCTATTTATTTTCAAACGAGGTAGTTTTTTTTTATGTAATGAAACATCTTTCTACGTGCATTATTCACACTTCTTAATATCTTATTTATTTTTGTCTTTTTGGTCCTTGATCCTGTCAACAGTTCTATTCCATATGTCATCCACTGAGTGGTCACATTCGAGCCGCTTTGCAGAGAGCGGGCTCCCTTAACAGTTTTGTCCCCATTTCAGTGATGCCCATTTTCGATTCAAAGATTTCTAATCTGTGTAAGAGCATAAAACCTGAAACCGACTTAAAACCACTGGAAGTAATGTCGATGATTAGGGATGCTGCCTCAAGGTTATCTGAACCTGTACTCATTTCTAACGAGTTTATGTCGTTGAAAAGAACAAGTCCATACCCTACTGAAGTCGTGGAATCTATAGAAATTGACTTCGATAAAAAAACTTATGTTAAAGTTCTTCGTATACCGTATTTGGTTGAAAAGGTTGTTGAGCCTTTGACTCTAGATGTTTCTGCAAATACGTATTACATGGACGCCATTGCTAGAGAACTTGCAGCTGCAGACGCGTCTATGGTTTCACTCTCCAGGTATGGCAAACAACTATTATATGCATTCTGTTTCACTCTCCATGCACGTGCGTGTTCTTTTATCACCACATTATCTATATTATAATTATATGTGGGAAAAGTAACAGGTATAGAATTACCATAATTAATTAGCTCTATATGTACAGATTAGGTGATAATAGACTGTATGACTGAATTCATACATAGGGGTGTAAATTTCTGACACGACCCGAAAGCACGACACGAACCTAACACGAAATTCGCGGGTTTGGGTTTACTCTAAACGGGATCTGGTCAGTTTCAGGTTGAACCCGTGAACCCATCTAGCTAAACGGGTCAGGTTCGGGTCAACCCGGTCGGGTTAGCGGGTTGACCCGTTTAACCCATTTATATCATATTATAATTTCTTTACAATATGTTTTATGATAAATTAAATTGGATGTGTGTTTTAATGCCATAACTATAACTTAATAAGAGAAATGAACATAACATTTTTAATATAATGTAATTGTCTTATAAACATTTGTGTATTTTAGTAAATTTTAATTTTCATTTATTAATTTGCAGAAAAAAACCGTTAAAAATTAAAAAATTCAGGTTGAAAGGGTTGTGTTCGGGTCAACCCGTGAATATTTGGGTCGTGTTCAGGTTCATATGTATGACATGATTTTCGGGTCGGGTTCGGTTTCGTCTAAAGTTTTCGAGTTCGGGTCTGGTTGAAGCCGTCAATCCGCAAACACGACCCATTTTCATACAGATTTTAGGGTGTATTGTAAGAAACATTTCGAAATCAGCAGATTTTGTTGTTTTTTCTGTTAGTCTTGAAGAAATATTTTCATTTTAGTTTTTATTATTTGCTTTGTATATCCAGGTGCATTGGAAAATCTTCTTCAGAAACAAGGCTGTATTTCCATGCTCCTAACTCATACAAGTGGAATAAAGAAGATTTTGAAGACGAACCGTATTTAAACGCAAGGGCAACTTATTTATCCGGTCAGGATGTGTATGGGGATGCGATTTTGGCTACTATTGGATACTTGTGGAAATCTTGTGATCTTTTCCTTGAAGACGTATCTACCCGCACATATTATAGGTTACTTATGAATAAGGTACCCACTGGTGTATATAAATTATCACGTGAAGCAGTACTTGCAGCTGAATTGCCGCCAAAATTCGGGACCCGGAGTAATTGGAGAGGTTTATTTCCACGGGATATTCTCTGTACATTCTGCCGCCAGCACCGACTACCAGAACCTGTTTTCTCGTTAATTGTTACCAAGGAAGCGCCCGAAGAAACTTCTAGATGTGAAGTGAAAGTATTCTCAAAGAGTCAGAATTTGATATTACATTGTTACCCTCAAGAGTCATTCAAGAAACAAAGCGATGCTATCCAGAATGCTTCTTCAAGAATTCTTTCATTATTGAATAATTACTTCCAGAAATTAAATATGCCTCAAGAGGGTTTGACTTTGACTCCATATAGAAATGGTCTTGATCTTGACTTCTATCCTGAACATATCTCGAAAGAATTGAATCTTTTCTCACTGGTGCATAAAAACTTATTAGCAATTGATACCACAAAGCAATCAAATGGTGTGGATGCCGTAGCATCGTATACTATAGAAGGTCCGGACTCCGATGTTTTTGCATCAAACGGGTGTTTAGTGTGTGTATGCTACACTGCGTTTTTGGTCAAGGAAGGTGAAAAAGAAATTCTTGAGGAAAACGATGAGTTTGAATTTGAGTTGGGAACTGAGGTTGTTATCCCTGAATTAGAAGTAGTTGTGGCCCAGATGGGTGTGGGTCAATCGGCCCGCTTTAAAGTGAAGTTGCCTTCTTTGGAGCTGATTTTTGCAGCCAATGGTGATCCTGCACGGGTTTCGTCTTTACTTTCATCACGTGAGACTGATTACAAGTTTATTACATAGTTGGTTTACACCTGTTTACTTGAAAATGGGTTAGATCTTATCTACAACAGGTCATTTAAAAACTCCACAAATGAAACAGATCAAACAGGATGAAAATGAAATAATTTGTACTTTTTTTCTTATAAAACTCATTAATAAATAGTATGTTAAATCTGATTATAATACTAAAATACTTGTTTGTTATGTTATCAATAAAAATATAATTCAAAATGGACCCATTTCACATAAATAGGTGAAACTTCACAACTTTTCGTTATTGCTTCTTTTTTTTTAAATCTTTTACATTTAAGTTCTATCACTTTCATGTAAAATAGGCGGGTGCAGCCTAGAATATTCAACAACTTTGCTGCGGGTTACCGAACCCTTGGAAGACAGAATGGAAAAAGCTCTGTTTAGTCCTTCGTTATCAAAACAACGTGTTAATTATGCAGTGCAACACATTAAAGAATCCGGTGCAACTTTCTTGGTATTTTCAGAAATCTTGGAACTTTTTAAATCTTTGAAATTACATGTGATCTGAGGTTATTGTTGGTTTTGAGACAGGTTGACTTTGGTTGTGGCTCTGGAAGTTTATTGGACTCATTATTGGATTATCCAACTTCACTTGAAAGAATTATTGGTGTTGACATATCAGTAAAAGCCCTGGCTCGTGCAGCAAAGGTGACGCACACGCACGCACGCACACACACATATATAGAGGCCGGTTAACGTACAAGACCACCTTATCGTGTGAAGCGTACGCGAGCATCTCAATCGCACATCTGACCTATCCTAGGCCTTCAATTGAACGGCGTGGCACAATAGTACTTAACTTGACATGATTACGCACGCTATAACATAATTACGCATGTCATAATGCATAATTACACATGGGTTGGGTTAAACCCTACTTACACATGTTATTGCATAATTATGCACGTTATTACATAATTACGCACTTTATAATGCATAATTTCGCACGTTATAAAAAAATCAAAACCCGCATGCCACCAAACATGAAAATTATGCATGTTAAACTCAAAATGACGCATGGTATATACATAATCACACACGTTATAAAAAAATAAGGAATGACACGCGTCTCAATCTCCTGCTCACGTATCTTCGCACGATAATTTACTATTGTATTCTACACTTTCTCTCTCTCTCTCTCTCTCTATATATATATATATATATTTGTATATATACAAAACTGATTTTAATAAAAATTCATGGTAGGTGATACATACACACACATATATATACATACATGTATATATATATATAGGACTAGTACTTATTCTACGGTTTATTTTACAGACCCTTAATTCCAAGCTGAGCAACAATTCCACCAATCCAGTGCAAAGTAATCGTCTCAAATCTGCTCTTCTTCTGGATGGTTCGATCACAACCTTTGATTCTCGATTGTACGATTGCGATATTGGAACCTGTTTAGAGGTAGTTAATTCTCAACATTTTGATATGCGATAAAGCTGCATCGTGTGTTCTTGATTAATATAACATATAGAATCTATAGATATATGACTGATTTTAATAAAACTTCATGGTAGGTGATTGAGCACATGCCTGAAGATCAAGCAACTCAATTCGGCAATGTGGTATTAAGCTCCTTTTGTCCAAAAATTCTTATCGTGTCAACTCCAAACTACGAATACAACGTAATACTTCAGAAATCAACCACTCAAACCCAAGAAGACGACGAAGACAAAAATTCAGCTAAACCATGCAAGTTTCGCAACTTTGACCACAAATTTGAGTGGACCCGAGAGCAGTTCCAAGCGTGGGCATCTGATCTTGCTGGAAAACACAATTACAGTGTTGAATTTAGTGGGGTTGGTGGGGCTGAAGGTGTGGAACCTGGGTTTGCGTCACAGATTGCGGTTTTTAAGCGGGGTTTTGAGCTTGCTGACGGCGGTGATTTGGCGATTGTGCCATATGATGTTGTATGGGACTGGAGAAGCACTGACGTATGAAATTTTAATGGTGTCATACTTTGTATTGTGTTTAATTAATCACTGCCTTTTGAAGTCCAGTGAGAATTTGAAAGAGTTGGGTGTCAAATGGTGGTTTTGGTTGTTTTAGTTATTGTTGAACAACATCCAATGGGTTAGTGTTTATTGGATAGTGTTTGCTGACTTGGAGTGATCACTGAATCCTAATGCTGCTTGCTATTAGTTGCTACTTACTAGTGACTAGTGTAGTATTGCACCTATATAATAAAAATAATTTTGAAGGAATGTAAATGATATAAATGTTAATGTAATCTTTTAAAATAAATTATATATTTTCTATGTGTATAATTAGAAAAATTGAACACCAATAAATATGTCAATTTATGCTTATTTTTGAAGCTACCAAATACCTATCTAAAAATGCAATTCTCATAAAAAAAATACTTTTTGTTTATATTGGTACGTAAATATAGTTAGAATCAATTAATTCTTCAATGATAGCAAAATATATTGGAGAATAACTAATTACCCTTTTGTTAACAAAATATATTTGTACGTCAATTTGCAACTGAATTCAGTTAACCAATATGATTGTGTTACCTATATTATATTAAGAAAAAATAATGTCATATTAGTTTACTTTATTAGTCTATAGGGTGTGGTTATTACCTTTATAACCACCATAACCTTCTATGTTAGCGCTATATCACACACCACTAATCCATCATCTAAAATCACTACCTTAAGGATGTGCTAATGATCCAAACCACTATACCCTTATTTATTTTGATTTATTTTTGTTTAAAGATAAAGGAAAAGAAATCTTGAAAATGGAAACTAGGACCATGGTTGACATGGTTTAATCCATAGTAACCATGGTGGATCAAACAAAGGGGTGTTGTAGCTTTCTATTCATGTTCCTGCATGGCGAATCATGACCACCCTTACACCCTTTAGCCTTAAGGTATGAGATAAATCGCGATTTGATATTCATATAAAATAATGCTATGTAACTTACAAGCCATAATATACATATAAAATTTAAGTTATAATACCCCTATATCATCTATCTAACAAAATTTTGTTGTTAAAACAGAGTACCCTGCAACTTACAAGCCATAATATACATATAAAATTTAAATTGTAATACCTTTATATCATCTATCTAACAATTGTTTGTTGTTAAAACAGAGTACCATCAAGAAACTAATATATGGAGTTTGATCATATGTAATAAATCAAAATTAATACATGAAGTTTGATCTTATGTAACTCTTTTACAATTACTAAATCACTTTTATGTAAGCAAAACCAAAGTTTCTTCCTTCAAGTGAGTTGGAATCGACTCATGCTTGAGAAATATTCATTTGTGGGATCCAACATGTGCCTATCTATTAAAATATTTAAACCATTTAATTAATAAGATTCGCATATATTATAATGCGAATTAATCGAAGCTCTTGGTGGAGAATTATAGTAGACCCTAAGCATATAAGAAAGCAATATAACACCTAAAACTTTAAATAACTCAAAAAATAGCACATCATAACAACCTAACTAATAACCTTTTTTTATTTAACTAATAACCTTGTTTATTGTTTGACAATGTTCCAACTCCCCCAACAAATTTGTGACCATGATGGCAAATATATAAATTTCATTTCGGTATATTAAAAAGATATTTTATAAAACTATTTTATGTTAGTAAGTTCTCTATTTTCTTAACTTGACATCACTGTTTGTTTGGTGCGAAATAGTAACAAAATCAAGTCTGATTATAAAACCATGTTCTATATCCATCCGATACCCACTACGAATTACTCATTAGAGGCGCATATATATTTGTTTACGGTGTATTGTAATTCAAACTACAATTTGCGATCTGATACTCAACTACTCTAAGTACGCGTTCAGGATTCATGTTCTTTTGTCATTTATCCTAAAAACAATAAAAAAACAAGGACATAAAAGTGTGGTAAAATACACCTGTATAACTTGGGATGGTCCAAATTCGTGGACCTTGTTAAGGAAACATACTGCCCACTTCATGAAGTAGAGAAATTAGAGACGGACTTTTTGTCTCTTTCCATGAAAAACCTAGATTGTCGGAAATATGTTTCCGATTTCAACTCCCTATCTAGGTTAGTTTCCTATTTAATTACCCCGGAACCCAAACGCATTGCGCGTTTTATTAATGAGTTAGCACTCGAGATAAAGGGCATAGTAAAGGCTGCTCAGCCTAGTACCTATAGGTCTGCTGTTGACCTATCCCTCTCCCTCACGTTAGATTTGGTGAGGCAGAAGCCAGTCAAGACTGAAACTGACTGGAAAAGGAAGAGAGAAGACGATAACTCCCAATGGTTTAATAAGAAGAATAAAGGGAGATTCGGGTTCAAAAGGAACCAATATAAGTTGGGTGTAACACCAACATGTAAAAATTGCAACCGTAAGCATTGGGGACAGTGTAGTATCGATCCACAAACTAGACCATGTGGTATCTGTAAGAAAAGTGGGCATAAAACCTTAGAATGTAAGGATCTTAAGAATGCCGTCTGCTACATCTGTAATGAAAGGGGCATGTTAAATTCAACTGCCCCAAGAACCCCAAAAGTAATGATGCAAAGCCTGGAGAGACCAAGAAGGGGCTCATGCCTTCCAGATGAATGCTAGGGAGGCCGTTAATGACAATAATTACATAACAGGTACATTCCTCACTAATGATATCTATGCTATAGTTCTTTTCGATTCGGGTGCAGATAAATCTTTTGTTGATCATAAATTTAGTAAACTATTAAACCTGCCCATAAGAACTCTAGATAAAACTTATGAGATAGAACTTGTTGATGGAAGTTTAGAATCAGCATCTTCCATTCTTGATGGATGTTCTGTATCCATTAAGAATCAATCAATCCCTATCTCTTTGCTGCCAATGAAATTGGCGGGGTTCGATGTAGTTTCAGGCATGGATTGGTTATCTCACAACCAAGCCCGCATTGCCTGCGATAAGAAGCTCATCGAAATCAAAAGCCCATCTGGTGAAGTGATCACCATCCCCGGAGACTCACACTATGGACTGCCAGACAAGGTGTCGTTATTTAAGGCATCCAAGTGTTTGAGAAAAGGTTGTGTCATCTACATGGCACAAGTCACCATAAACGAGCCTAAGCCAAATATTGAAGATTTACCAGTTATCTCAGAGTATTCCGATGTATTCCCAGAAGAATTACCAGGTCTACATCCAGACAGACAAGTGGAGTTCAGGATTGATATTATACCAGGATCAGCACCCGTAGCTAGAGCTCCATATAGACTAGCACCAACGAAAATGAAGGAATTGAGGACGCAGCTAGACGAACTCTTGGAGAAAGGCTTTATTCAGCCTAGTTCCTCACCTTGGGGAGCTCCTATCATCTTTGTAAAGAAGAAAGACGGTTCGATGCGAATGTGCATCGATTACCGAGAGCTAAATAAGTTAACAATCAATAATAGATATCCTATGTCCAGGATTGATGATCTTTTTGACCAACTTCAAGGGGCTAGTTACTTCTTCAATAAACAACGAATATCACATAACACGTTAGATCATAAAATGGTAATAGCACAAGTGTTTGAATAAAAGATACAAATAAATGACACATGATAAACCCCAAACCATGAATAAAAAGGGAAAGTTTGTAAGAATTCACTCACATTGGGTACGTTCTTGATTTGATAACAAGCGCGTACGATTTAAAGATTCCAACGACGAGAAAACTAACCTAAATATTCATGATAATAATTCGGTAAATATATTTCTTTTATTTGAAATTAGTATTTTTATTTAATGACTTTTATTAGGCTTTTTAGATAAATTTATGGTATTTATTACTAATTTTTGTGATTAAAAAGGCTTATCTTTATTATATATTTTTATGATTTTTGGAGAAAAATAAAGAAAAAGTTTATTAAAAAATATACCCCTTTTAGGGGTCGAACGGTCGGATTTGAATTATACGCAGCGTGTGGGGATTGAACTCGTGACCTCTCGTATACGTGCACGCAGCTCTACCAACTGAGCTACGTGTCTAACCTGAAATATTCTGGAATTTAATTATATATATATACTTACTAAGTCAAACCATATTTTGTTTATATTTTAAAAAGGTTTGATAATTTCTGGAACATGTAACGGACCGAACTCGAACTCGCGACCATAGCTTCATGTTACACACAACCCTACCAACTAGGCTGTGGGACTCACCCGGAATATTTAGGATTTATATTAAATTTATACACTTACTGATAGTTAATATGTATAAGTATTAAAAAGGTTGGTTTTATTAAGGAAATTGGCAGCGTAGGTGTGACTCGAACCCGGGTCTGTATGTTTAAATTGCAGACAGTCCACCACTGGACTGTGTGTCTAACCCGGTATAATCTCCGATTTTAATTATACTTATAAGCTGATTCAACTTCATCTTCTACAAATATACATACAGTTTTGACAAAACCCGATTGTAAATTTGATAATGCTTATTGGGTTGTTTTTACTTCAACTGACAACATAATGAATAAAAGAGAAGGATTCGAGATGATTATACCGAACAAGTGTGATCTCCGATGATGTTTCCAGCGACGAACAATTTTCCGGCGAAGTGTGTTTCGAACGCAGAGGATTCTTCTGAGAGTTTAGAATGGTGTTGAGAGTGTGAGCGAGTTCAACTAAGGTGCAAGGATCCCTAATTATAGATGAAAGCTGGTTTGAATGTGGGTTTCGGTTTCAAAAGGATTTTTATGATCGAATTATAACTGATTTGACCATGATTGGATATTAATTCATGATTGGAAAAACAATTTTCTTCTGTTAAATTCGTAATTGAAACGGAATTGGTTGATGGATTGGGATGTTACAGCCGTTATAGACGGTTGTTTTGGAAGTGGTTGGGAGTGTTATTTAGATATAAGATTCATTTGATTTAGGATAAATTCAGATGTGTGTGTAGCGTAGTGGTGTGTTGTGTGTGCTGGTTCAGTGAAGACCCGTATTCGATACTCGTGGTCACCCTTTGTTTGATTTTTATTTGTTTTTATTTCTTCTAGTTTATTAATATTAATATTATTTTTATTTATTATCATTATTATTTTAACCATATTGTTTTATTTATTATTTAATGCAATTAATATAACGAATTTAATCGTTTAGCGTAACGAAACTTTATATCATATATTGGAATTACAAAACGGAGCGGGTTTTAGAACCCGTTTTACAACGAATGTTACATTGCGGGTCGTGAGCATGGTCATGCTTCCAACAGAATTTTCCCAAATTTGCAGTTTGACCCTAGAGTTTGATAATTCCATTATTTTATGCTAGAAACTCATATTAAGCATGTTTTTAGTTATTTCTAAGTGTATCAAAGTAACGTATGAGTATAAAGCACGTATAATTGATAATTTCAAGTGTCAGTTTTTTTTTTGCGTATAAGCACGTATCTAAACGATCGGTTATGCGAATAACAAATATGTATAAAATATGAATTTTATTATAATTAACGTCTCGAATTGTGATAGCGGTGCTGGAGTATGATTGTAAGGTTTCTAAAAATAGAATGTGAATATGAACTTTCTAAAAATATGAATACCGCACACCGCGCCACAACCACTGCCCACCACAACACCACAAGCATCACCCTCCACCGGAAAAACAAACCTGCCGGATCCAACAAAAGGGGATGGGTCAGCCAACGAAAGTTTTGGTGGTCGGAGACACACAATGGAGAGACAACGGTGGTTGTTGAAGCAGAGGTCGGAGAGGGCGGCGTCTGGTCGGAGATGGCGGTGGCTGTTGAAGCTGGGGTCGGAGAAGACGATGGTTGTTGGCGACAACAGTGGAGCTGAGGTGGTGGTAGTTGGGGTAGTGTTGTGGTGGTTGGGTGGAGTTGATGGGATGCCGATGGAAGTGGAGGAGGTGGTGGTGGTGGGTTGAAGGTGGATAAATGTAATTTTTATAACCGAATAATAAAAAAAGTTATATCTTTAAGAACCATATGTATTGTACGGGTTGGATAAATATAATTTATATACCGAATAGTAAAAAAGTTATATCTTCAAAAACCCTGTGTATTAAACGGGTTGAATAAATGTAATTTTGTATACCAAATAATAAAAAAATATATTTAAAAAAAACCTAGTATATCATACGGGTTGAATAAATCTAACTTTATAAACCAAATAATAAAAAGTTGTATCTTTCAAAACTCTTTGTATTATATCGGTTGAGTAAATGTAATTTTGTATACTGAATAATAAAAAAAATATAAATATGGATCGAATAAATATAATTTTGTATATCAAATAATAAAAAAAGTTGTATCTTTAAAAATCCAGTGTATTACATGAGTTGGAATAAATGTAATTTTATATACTAAATGATAAAAAAGTAATATCTTAAAAAACCCCTGTGTACTATAAGGGTTAAATTTAATTATATATACTAAATAATAAAAAAAAATGTAAAAAACCCATGTGTCAATGCACAGGTTATATAAATATAAATAATAAAAAAGGTGTATCTTTAAAAACCTTGTGTATTACAGGGGTTGGAGTAAATGTAATTTAATATATTCTAAATAATAAAAAAAGTTATATCTTAAAAAAAAACTTTGTGTATTGCACGGGTTGAATAAATGTAATTTTGTATACCAAATAATAAAAAATTGTATCTTTTTAAAAACCTCGTATATTACACGTGTAATTTTGTATAGTAAATAATATTGATTTATTTTATTATATCCTAAGAATAGATTGCGTACGGATTGAACTTGTATAATTATTAGTCATTTATTTGATTTTTTCTTAAAATTGAAATCTATATGTATAAAAAAAATTACACTTTCGTCAACTATTACAACTAGAATTGATTTCTCATGTTGCAGAGACCAGTTTTTTTAATGTGATTTGAGCGTATTTATTATTGATTTTGTTTTGAAATTTCCTTTTAAGAGAAAATAATATGCGATTACATTTCTAACCCTTTTGATACTTCTAAAGTTGTTTGAGAAATAAATCTTAGTCGGATTGTGTTAATTTGGTTGAACCCACATCTTACCGCAATTTTGTATTTATTAATCGTAGTAGGATCTTATGAATTGTTTTAAGTTAAATTTTTCAATTAATTATAGACTTTTAGTAAATATACACATGACACAAATACTAAAACTCATATGATTTCATAAAAGTTAATTTTATTTATTATTTATTTTAATTTAATATTTAATATTAATTATAACACAAGGATGGTATCTTAAAAAATGAAATTAATTAAATAAATAAATAACACATAATTAATTAAATTATATATATATATATATATATATATATATAAACATATATAGGGTAGGGTTATTGTAAAAAGGGTGTGTTTTGTTAGAAGTGTAAGAAAGAATCTACATATTTTAATATATAATCTAATGGTTGAGATTATAATTGCAAAATTGTAAATAATGTTTATCCTTAAAATAATTAATTTTTTAGATTAATGGTATAAAAGTAAATTTAACATTTTAAATTAAAAATGCAATGCATATGCAACTTCGCCCGTCTTTTTTAAACGTCAATAACTTTTTATACGTAATTTTTTTTAAAAAATTACCATAATAACGAGTGTTTTTTTATCTTTAATATAAGTACCATATTGTTTTACTTCTATAGAGAAAAATTACATTTTGATCGGATGTTTTAGTCCATGGTGTTTTGTCTATTTTGTTTTAGTATATAGTGATTCAGTGTGTTGTGTTTTACAGTAAAACACCATGAACGTATATAAGACACCATAACATTGCAAATACCATTAAATTCAACAAACTACCATTTTCTTATACAAAAACACCATGAAACTAAAATAACACATCATAGAAAACAAGACACCATACAAGTATACAAAGAACCATTCCATTAGCAATAAAAAGTATCATTAAATTCAACGAGCTAATTTTTTCCTTTTACAAGACACCATAATCTGTTTTGAAATCCTAAAATAAAACACCATAGGAAATGAGATTGAAAGGTTGAACGTAAATGGTATTTGCAATGTTATAGTGTTTTATACATGTTCATGGTGTTTTACTGTAAAACACAATGCCTTGAATCACTATACAATTAAAACCTATAGAGAAAACACCATGGACTAAAACATACGATCGAAACGTAATTTTTTTTGCATATAAGTATAGCAATATGGTACTCATATTAAAGAAAAAAACACTCGTTATTATGGTGTAACTTTTTTTTAAAAAAAATTACGTATAAAAAGTTATTGACCGTTAAAAAAGACAGGGGGAAGTTGCATATGCATTGCATGCGGGTTTTTGAATTTTATATTTGATAGGTTTTTGGTTAAATTACTTAATTGTCCTTATCCTAATAAATTAAATAATGACATGTGTCATCATCATATTCTTTCTTATCATTCTCACAAATTTCATCTTTTTTTAGAGGATCCTATATATATATATATATATATATATATATATAATAATTAATGTGAGAAGAAATGACATAATTGTAAAACATTAAATAGTTTATAACTCCTCATATTAATTATGTTATCTCTCATTAATAAAACAAAAGCATTTTATCCTACATATTTCAAAATTTATCCTACATATATCTTATACGTATCGGAACTTACTCTACACACATGTAAATTTACCCTACATATTTCAAAATTTATCCTATGCATGTCGAAAATTGTCCTTCACCATAAATAATTTAATCTTGAAATAGTATATTAAAAAAATAAGTTACAAGTTTAATTAATTAGCTAATTAATAACAATTATAGATTTACCTATATGCCCTTTTTCATAATATTAAATACACACATTAAATGAAGTAAATAGAGAATTTCTATTGGTTTAAAGTTATTCTTTTTATTCTTAGAAAATTTTTCTTCTCATTTGAACTCTCCAATATATATATACATATATATATATATATGTAGATGATAAATTCCACATGGTTGGTTATGAATGTGTTTGTGAGTCACCTACATGTCAATATATTTTTCACTGGATATATATATAGTGGAGAGTTCAAATGAGAAGAAAAAATTTGTAAGAATAAAAAGAATAACTTTTAAACAAAGAGAAATTCTCCATTTACTTCATTTAATGTGTGTATTTAATATTATGAAAAAGGGCATATATGTAAACCTATAATTGTCATTAATTAGCTAATTAATTAAACTTGTAACTCATTTTTTAATATACTTTTTCAAGATTAAATAATTTATAGTGAAGGACAATTTTCGACATGTGTAGGATAAATTTTAGTATGTGTAAAATAAATTTTGAAACGTGTAGGGTAAATTTACATGTGTGTAGGGTAAATTCCGATGGAGGATAAATTTTGAAATGTGTAGGATAAAATGTTTTTATTAATGAGAGATAATATAATTAATGAGAGGAGTTATAAACTATTTAATGTTTTACCATTATACCCTTTTTTTTCTTCTCACATAAAATTTATTCTTAAATATATATATATATATAATTATTACGGTATCTGATTCTCTTTTTTAGTTTTATTAATCAACAAATTGTATACCAATTGAACTTCTATTATCTGTGTAATATTTCATATATTTTTTTTAATTAAGAGAAACATTTACACAATATCATTCACCAAATATTAAAAAGGTAACGTGTTTTTTTATTAAAATAAACATTTACTCAATATTGATGCAATGAATACAAAAAGTAAATTGATAACCCACTATTTTTAACTGTATGTTTAATTTTTTAAAATAAATTAATAACTTTGTTGGATTATTGTTGGGATAAGATTTAATACTAAGTTATTATTTATTTAGTTAAATAAGATAAGTAAGAGAAAGAACAGAAAAATAAAAAAGTAAATGTTTTCAATGAATGACCAGGTGACACATGTTGGTTTCTTTATTATATAGTCTATAATAGATGGATATATATAGATAAATATTAAATATTTAAATGACCTTCAAATATGTTATCTTTTTATTTATAAAAAGAAAAAGAGAGAAAACAGTTATACGCTTCCATAGTCGGTAAAGTACTTGAGAGAATAGTTACGGGTCGAAGGGGTGGTACGTTGGTACCCACACTACCGCACATGTAGGGATACGTTTAAAAAGAACAGATAAAATAAATGTTTTACTTCAAAATAAACACAAGCCACTCACAGTTTCCGCTTATATATATATCTAAGACAACACAACACACTTAGTTGTCTGCTTGATTGTTCGCCTTTTCTCTTCTTACACCGAGGTACGTATTATGTAATTATAGATTATTTACTTTCTAAATTTACTTACTTATATATATATTATATATATATATATATATCATTAACTTATTTATATAAACAACCACTAAGTAAACAAGTCTATATACAAAACGATATATTACATATGCTAAATATTGTTAAAGACACTAGGTATATGTTTACATACTTGTCATTTATCAAAATGTGGATAATATTAAAACAACATACTTTTTGAAAGAAACAGAAGATGTGGAAACTAAAGATTGGTGAAAAAAATGGAAAGCTTGAAATTGGTGATGGAAATGCTAATGAATATCTCTATAGCACCAACAATTTTGTTGGAAGACAAATATGGGAGTTCGATCCCGATGCAGGCACGCAAGAAGAGCGTGACCATATCGAAAGGCTTCGAAAGCAGTTCTTGGTTAATAAGAAGAAGCTCGGCATCCATTGTTGTGGTGACTTGCAACCAGGTTTATCATTGCTAACCTTTTTATCAAGTATATAAGGTTTTGGGTAATTATATCTAAGCTGTTTAATAACGAGGAGGCTTGTTTAGGTTGACGTGTTTGGTTAAACCGGTGTATTTGGATTGACATGTTTAACTTATTTTATTATACATGTCGACAGGCCGACCCGTCAATCTATTTAATTAAGGCGGTGAACATGCTAGCATGTTTAAACTATTTTTACAACCCACCAACTTGAACAACGTTGATGTTTGCAGCTTGATTACTATTTGTCAATCCGTTTCACGTTTAGATAAATGAGTTAAACGGGTTGTGTCTAGATCAATTAAACGGGATGTTGAAGATTTCCTTATTGGGATCCGGAAACCATGTCAAGTGGTGGTTAACACAAACCCACGTCACCCAGCAGGGCTCGGGGGTGATGTTAACCTACTCGAGCGTGTTTTCTCCCTCCCTATTCAGACTGTTAAAAGTATTCCCCCCAGTTGCCGGCTGTTGTTTGCTCAGGTTCTAACAGGTGCTTTGCGCAAAGTGGTAGCGTCACCAGGATCGGTTGACAATTGGTCCAATTGTTTTTACTACCGCGTTGCACCTTGCGGGTGGTTAGACCATCCTCCAGACAAGAGCGAAGCTCAGGGAACATGAAATCTCTACAGTGTAGTAACATCTTACACGCGCTTACAATTTGGAAAGATGGGTCTGGGTTTGATGATTTGGTCTCTTCCCTATTGGATAGCGTGGGGGAGACGGGGGCTTAAGGGGAGAATGCAGGAGAGAGGAAGACAAAGAAAGGAACCCTAATATTAAGCGATGTCTTCGGAAAGTCAGGGATGGACATTTCACAGCTGCGGTTAAGGTCCTATGCTCTAGTGGAGTTGCCCTTCTAGGTGATTCGACATTGAAAGCTCTTATTGATAAACACCCAGTGGTGCCGCCCCAGTCCTTGCCTTCCAACCCTTTGGCCCAACCCACTCTTGTTGTTGATGGGGAGTGTGTACTCAAATGTATTCGATCCTTTCCTAAAGGGACGTCATGTGGCAGAGACGGGATACGGGCCCAACACCTGCTAGATGCTATTGGTGGCGAGGGCTCGGTGACTTCCTCAGGTTTGCTTACGAGCATTACTGAAGTTGTTAACTTATGGCTTGGGGGATCCTGCCCTAAGGTGCTTGCTGAGTTTGTTGCCTCGGCCCCCTCACCCCCTTATTGAAGCCTGATAAAGGAATTCGACCTATTGCTGTGGGGGGTATTTGGTGAAGGTTGGTTTCAAAGGTGGCGATGAAGAAGGTCAGGAAAGAAATGACCCAGTACTTGGGTGACTATCAATTTGGGGTGGGGGTGCCAAATGGGGCAGAGGCGTTGCTTCACAGTGCAAACAGGTTTCTCAACTCATTTCATGCAGATGGTTCCTTAGCCTTGCTTACTGTGGATTTCTCCAATGCTTTCAACACGGTCGACCGCACAGCTTTACTGCACGAGGTTCATCAGCGTTGCCCGTCAATCTATCGGTGGGTCCAATTTGTTTACACCCGGAGTTCAACAAGGAGATCTCTTGGGGCCCCTTCTCTTTGCCCTTGCCTTACATCCCCTTATTCTCCGGGTTCAGGACCGCTGTAAACTCCCGTTTCATGCTTGGTAGTTGGATGATGGGACAATTATCGGCAACGCCTCTGAGGTTGCTAAGGCCTTAGACATCATCAACGAGGAGGGGCCATCTTTAGGGCTTTATCTCAACATTAAGAAAACAAAGGTTTTTTGGCCGACATGCGACGGGCGAAAAGTTCAAGATGGGCTTTTCCCGAGAGGGATCGATAGACCAGAGAAGGGGATTAAGCTCTTTGGTGGAGCTGTTAGTTGGGATCCTAGCTTTATTGAGGAGTTGGTAGGGCGGCGAGCCTCGGGGGCGGTTGACCTCATGAAACTCTTACCCTGCCTGAGAGATCCCCAATGTGAACTCCTTCTGCTAAGGTCGTGCATGGGGGTCGCTAAGTTACTTTTTGGGTTGCGGACTTGTCAACCGCATTTTATGGAGGATGCGGTATCTCGGTTTGATGATGGCCTTAGAGAGGCTATAGAAGACATAGTAGTGGGTGGCGGCCCCTTCTTTGGTGACCTCCAGTGGCGTCTAGCATCTTTGCCAATGCGTCTAGGTGGTTTGGGCCTTTTCTCAGCTCGAGATGTTGGGGCTTATGCCTTTGTGGCGTCTAGAGCTCAGTCTTGGGAACTACAGGATCATATCCTTCGAAACTGTGAGGTCGTCTGGCTTGACCCGGACTATCAGCAGGCGCTTGAACGCTTAAATGTCTCTCTCAGACTTGGATATTGGCGGTTTTTCTAATAAGGACACCGCCCCCTCGAAGCCACAAAAAACTTTGGCGAATGCTCTGTTTAGCAAAATCGCTCAAAGCCTGGGAGAAGCTTTTGATTTGTCATCCCGCCAGAAGGCGGTGTTTGAGTGCCTGAAAGGTCCCCATGCTCAGGAATTTTTGACCGTTATACCAATTGAGGGGTTGGGGCAATGTATGTCTGCAGTAGAATATAGAGCCATTCTCAAATACCGGTTGATGATCCCTATGTACCCGGATGAAACTTCCAGTCCATAAAGCTGTATTGGACAAATACGGCAGCTCAGTTTCACCGAAAAGCTCCCCGAGTTCAAATATCGTCTGGGTGCGGATTTTGGGAAAAGCTAAAAATAATTTCTAAAAAGATGGCCTGTGAATTCACGTATAAGGGAGATTATTAGATCTTGTTTTGATTAAAATGCTGATAATAATCAAGTACAATGTTTTAGATAAGCGGGTTTCGAAGCTGGCAAGCGGTCAACAAACATAATCAAAAAAGTGGATAACACGTAAACGCGCAAAGTAAGAACATGTCTTTTAAACCCAATATATTGCGTTTAACTTAGGTCAACTAGCGCCAGAAACCCCTTCGTCGAGGGAACTCTCGACAGCAATTCGCTTAAATACAAGCAATGTTCAATTTAAGTATTTGTTCGAAAGATGCCGCGACGTTGCTGGCATCTCTGTTATGATGTAACTTGCATATTCGAATTTAAAACATATTTATTATTTATTATAAAATAGACAGTCGATCTCAAGGTTACTCTATAATACCTCACACCACAACTCGCAAGAGACAGTTTTTTCTATATCAATAACTCGCAAAAGACGTTTCTAAAACGAAAATCATGCAGGACATGAAAAATTCATGTACTTTCGCGAAATAGGTATCATCATCTCTGGCTTACGAACACCAAAGCGTCAGAAGTACCAAAACCTTTAAGCCTACATGAATATCTCTGCTGAAAGTTATGTCGAACAGGAAAAAAGACTTTGTGTGGTTTGATTCTGCACAGGAAAACAAGTAATCGATCTGTATCTCAAATTAATTACTTTCTTTTACTTTTATCATACATGACATGATCATTTAATCTAAGAGTAACATGAATAACATAAACAAGTCGTGTCTATTTCCGGTAAAGACGGTGAAGAAGACGAGTCTCATAAATAGTTAAGTATAATAATAATCAACATAAACGGTAACAACACATCACAGCGGAACAAATGCAACCATAATAATAAACCTAAGTACATATTCGATTATTTAAAGCAGCGCTCGATAAAAACCTTTTTTTTTTTAACAAACAGACCGGAGTTTAGCCCGGGTATTGTTACCCAGTTTTTGAATAAGCCGGGATTGTAACAAGGTGAAAGTCAGCGGATGAGTGTATGTTCGCTACCAAGGTCCGGTATCGAGAACTGTGAAAATGGACCGGTATATTAGATTTAACTCGATTTTAAAAAAAAGAATGACTCTGTTATATTACAAATGTAATATTATTAATAAAATTAGAAACTGAAGAGTTTATACGGGTTAACCGTAAGCACACATTGTAAGTGGTCAGCGTACATGTTCGGTTCGGCTACCCGTTACAACAAAAAGTATAAACCGGTAACGATTATCAAATCAACTCGGTAACTTAACTGTAGCATAAAATAAAATAATTTTTTTTTTATATTTTACTTTAATTATTTTAAATTAAAAACAATATATATTAAAAGTAAATTTTTAAGAGTTAGAAAAATAGCTCCAATCACAAAAAACACAAAAACCACTAACCATAGATTCAATAAACGTTTATTACCGAACCATATATGCGATTTAACTAGGTTTATTCTCACTTGTGGTTTAAAACCACTTGTGAATCTCAACCTGATCATAGAACGCACCCAATGTGAGTGAATCTTACAATTCCCCCTTTTAAATTACACGTTTTGGGGTGTGTCATGTGTTATGAAATAATTAATTTATTTATTTAAACTTGTGCCATACCACATCGTGACTTAAACTTAGATTGATTTATTGTTGTGATTTACTTATATTCCGTTTGTCAAAATACATGAAACTCATACATTAAGCCCATCAGTTCCTCGTGGGAAACGAGTAGAACATCGCGTGCTTCATTTCAAAATTCATTATTGTTCATGTGTGTTGTGTTATTCATATTATCATGTTATGCAATTCATTCATCAGGCCCCTCAGTTCCTCGTAAGAGACGAGTTGAGCATCGCGTGCCTTTAATTGTTCCATTATTATTCATGAGTGTTTCATTTAACATTCTATGATTGCCGATTAAGTTACATCTATTTTTACTCATGTATGGTTGTGCACATATTTCATAATCAATTTAAGTAAATTGTTCAAATGTTTTCCATAGGATTCACTCGCCAACATTATGTTGATCCAAAAACCTTTTTACACATGATACAGGTGAACAGGTTGAAGGAAGAAAAACATAGGATATGCCTTAGAAGAGAACCAAGAAGCTTAGACTGATAGATAGAAGATGTTGTATATTTTATTTCCATTAAATTGTATTAATGAATATGAAACATATAATAAATGTCATGAGCTTTGATGATAACCCAATTATGCCCCGATCACCTTTTCCGCTGCGGGTCGGGGTGTGACAGATTGGTATCAGAGCCATGACTATAGGGATATAGGATAGGTTATTAGACCCTTGAAACCTATACTATAGTCTGCCTAAATTTTTAATTGATTAGGTGGTTACATACAAACTTGTGATATTTATTTGTTTCATATTTGTTTACATTTCAGTCAAACATACATGCTCATTCATTATACATATATACATATATCGATGTTCATGTATTCAATTTATTTTCATACTCTCAGTATCCAAGATTTTATGCAATTTTCAAATCTCATCAAAGTAAGTTTGCGACGGGCATGTAGTAACTGGAAGGGTACAAGTACCGGTAGTCGGAACGTCCTGTCTAGGTTGGCATTCGTATAAATCCAAAATAACGGACCAGTTTGCCTACCTGGGGACTAACGATGAGAGTACGACGGACCTATTAGGCCAAAGCATGCCACACCAAACGTCGTTCGAACTAACCTCACTTTGAGATGTCACCGTGTCTACACCTGGACACATTCCGAACATCACACGTTGTATACATATCTCTCGATTTTCTCCGGGTTTTTGTGAACGCAACCAGGCAGAAACCGTGCGAACCATATGAAAAACCGGTATTCATGGGGGCCCACATGATTACACAGGTAAAGTATGGCGGCATGAAGGGCCTAACAGCAAGCAAAACCAAGACATCCTATGGATGTAGTAGATTTATTTTTCTATATTTATTTTATGAACGTTCAATCCCAAACTCGACCCACGATCTCAAAGGCATCCAACTCATACTCTTGACATGTATTCCTTGTAGATGTCTTCTAGCCTCGCTCGTAGGAAAATGAGGGCAGGAAAAGCCCGTGAACGCATGGCTACCCAAATCGCTCAACAAATGGCTGCCGTAATACCCAATATTATAATCAAGTTCAACAAGCACTTACCAATAATCCCATCAATCAAGCAAACCAAAACATTTTCAACTCTTCCCAAATACCACTAAATGCACCTACAAGCATTTCAAATCATGCGACCCTCCGAAATACAAAGGGACTGAAGGTGTCACCGCTCTCCTCCATTGGTTTGAAGAAATGGAGAACACATTTTTAAATTGCGATTGCCCTGACGATCGCAAAGTGCGATATGCTACCGGTCGATTATATGGGATAGCACTTACTTGGTGGAATACAGAGAAGGCCAAACGAGGTGTTGAAGATGCTATGTCCTTAACTTGGAACGAATTGAAGGAAAATCATGACCAGACGATTTTGCCCAAGGAGCGAAATCAAGAAGTTAGAAGATGAATTTTACTCATTGAAGCAAATAGAAGGAGACCACATCACCTACAACAAAAGGTTCCTCGAATTACATCAAATGGTTCCCAACATGTTCACTCCCCTCTACCGTTTGATCGAGCACTACATTCATGGTCTTCCGTCAAAGATTCAAGACCCTGTAATAAGTACCAAGCCTGCAACTTTGGAAGCAGCAATGGAGCTAGCAACAGAGCTCACCGAGAACCGAATCCGAAACAAAGACTTCAAGGAGGAGAAGAAAAAGGATAAAGAATCGACTGAAACCTCCGACTCCACTCAACCCGAATCCCCTTCTCAACCAAATCCTAAGAGAAGAAGAGTCGGGCGACTCTTCGCTGCTACTCAACGAAATCACCCAGCTTTTCACGCCATACCCATCCGAGCTATCCCAATCACCCAAGTGGCACCCAACTCAACTTACCCAAATAAGAAACCATATCTTGGACCTCACCCTCGATGCAACAACTGTTTTTATCACCATCCCCTTACCCTACTTTGTCGTCTATGTGCAACTTGTGGACGCTATGGTCATTTGAGCAATGTTTGTCGCACCTTTCAAGACCAAACCTCTTCTCCTACTCAAAACATGGCCCAAACTTATCATCAACCCCAACACCCACGTTCCATATGCTCGAGCTTGCTTCAATTGTGGCGACCCTACCCACCTTAGAAACACATGCCCTGAATTGGTTAACGTTATCAACACTCAAGCCCAGTCAAACCCAGTTAACCAAGTAAACCAAGCAAACCCCGCTCCACCGCCAGCAAGAGGAAGAGTCTTCAATATCAACACCAATCCTGTCGAAGATAATGACGGCCCAAACAAAGATACTCAGCTAGTCTTCTTCGCCGGAGATCCAGAATCAACTCCTATCGTTTAGTTTTATGTTTTTCCATGTGTAGACTGTTAGAGAAATTATTGGATATTATATATATTGTTTTCAGTACATGCAATTTCATAGGCCGCCGCTCCCCATTACCTATGAGCGTGAGCTGTTCCCCATTACCTATGAGCGTGAACCTGGCGTGCCCACATTTATTTTCATTTTCAGTACATACGATCGGCTCCGTTTGATTGAGCCTTGATCGCACATACATTTTTCATTACCAGTATCTTGTGGTTGTTGTGTTTGATATAAAGTCGCATAGAACTAATCATAACACGCGGATAAAGTCAATGAGAATTTGACAAGAATATGGTGGATACGCCGCTGGTACTTCCTATATATAAGTATTCTTGTAAAAGGATCAGAGGCATTATCTGGCGATTATGAGAGGTTCCATGCATAGGCTGTTGTGTGATTATTGTTTAGATTAAGTTTATCATTTTTCAGTATATGCAATTTCATAGGCCGCCGCTCCCCATTACCTATGAGCGTGAGCTGTTCCCCATTACCTATGAGCGTGAACCAGGCGTTGCCAACATAAGATCGGCTCCGTCCGATTGAGCCTTGATCTCACAGACATTTTTCATTTTCAGTACACACAATACGATCGGCTCCGTTTGATTGAGCCTCGATCGCACAGACAATTTCATTATCAGTATGTTGTGGTTGTTGTGTTTGTAGTAGAGTCGCATCGAACTAACCATAACTTACGGATAAAGTCAATGAAAATTTGACAAGGATATGGTGGATACGCCGCTGGTACTTCCTATATATAAGTATTCTTGTCAAATGATCGGAGGCATTATCAGGCGGTTATGAGAGGTTCCATGCATAGGCTGTTTGTGTGGTTAGGTTATCCATTTTCAGTACATGCAATACGCTCGGCTCCGTTTGATTGAGCCTTGAGCACCACAATTTCAATTTCAGTACATTCAATACGTTCGGCTCCGTTTGATTGAGCCTTGAGCGCACATCCATTTCATTTTCAGTACATGCAATACGATCGGCTCCGTTCGATTGAGCCTTGATCGCACAGATATATTTCATTTCAGTATTTTATGTTTGTTGTATTGGTTGTAGAGTTGTAGGACTAATCATAATTCACTGATAAAACCAATGAAAATTTGACAAGAATATGGTGGATACGCCGCTGGTACTTCCTATATATAAGTATTCTTGTCAAAGGATCAGAGGCCTTATCGGACGGTTATGGAAAGTTTTATGTAGGATTTATTAGTTCTTGGTAACTAATCATAACTTGTGGATAAAACTAATGAAAATTTGGCAAGAATATGGTGGATACGCCGCTGGTACTTCCTATATATAAGTATTCTTGCCGAAGGATCAGAGGCATTATCAGGCGGTTATGAGAAGTTCCATGTAGGATTTAGTATTGCCTTGGTTGAAATTATGTTGCATTTATATCATCTCACTATTTAAAGAAATTGGATTGTGATCCATTTTTATATAGACTAACCTCTCCATCATAACGAACGAGAGAGGAACTGTCACCATTCAAACATATATGCTATCAGAATGTGGATACAATTGTTAGTTGTTGTGTTTATTTGTGTAGATTGTAGAATTTCTGCCTTAGGATATAACCCTAAGCATATTCAAACTCTTATGCATGATATCATTTTAGCGAATCATTCCTGCTTAACAATACTTATACAGTAGGCAACAAAAAGCGATTCCTGTATTAGGATACTTAACCTTTACAAGGAACGTTACCGCCTCAAACAAAAACCTAAACCCTAATTTTCTTCTAAAAATGTAACCGGCAAACTCAACACTATCATTCTTTTAGTCAACTATATCCCTAATTAAATTTCGGGACGAAATTTCTAAAAAGCAGGGGATACTGTAACATCCGTCCAAAAACGGATTTACCAAACCCGCTCCGTTTATCAACCGAACAGTCAGTCAAATTTTTTCGTTGCGAATTAAATGCCCAAAATAATTTTAAACGATCCGTAATCACTTATTATGCGGGGATATATATTTAGTTTTTGAAAAACTGATAAAAATAACAAAATAAAAATGTTTTAATCATGCCGGGTTTCGAACTCGGGTCTCTACCGGTTCAACCAAACACTTAACTCACACACCGTAAACCACTCCGCCACTTTGATTTTCTGTTAAGTAAATGGATTTATTAAATCAAATAATGATGTGCGGAATTCAAACTCAGTCAACTCGCGCCCCAAACAGCTGTCGTCGGAAATTCCGACGACTTCGCCATAAATTACGCAATCGCTCAATTTAACCAATTAGTTGACTCCAGCGACAGCTAGCCAACGTCTGGAAACCGCGTCATCATCCAAAATCGCCGGAGAACAGTTGACTTCGAATATAGACCGAATTCAGACCCCATTCATCTCGTTGCTACCCTATAAATACACCCACAACTCGCCAGAAGTTTTTCACACTCAAATCGCACCCTTTCTCGGCGAAAAATCACTCGCCGGAGATTCTTGATACTTCGCCGGAAAAACGTATCAGTAATCTCTGAGCTTACTGAACCCCCTAAACCTTCACCGAAGTCACCCACAACCTTTTCAAGCCTTCGGAAGACTCTCTGCTGCAAGATACTTGTCGCCGGAAAAAGACTTCTGTCGCCGGAGTTCTGCCGGAAAACAGAGTAAACTCAGTCGGTACCCTTCACGCCTAATTCCTTTCCTTTTTACTTTTATCTCGTTTGTAAATGATCATTTAACGCTAAAAGAAACATGAATCAACATTCTAAACCAGTCCGTCGTCACTTCCGGTTAAAACCGGTGAAGAAGACGAAGTTCAGTAATGGTTAAGTATAATTAAATTCAAGTTATTAACCGGGTTAGACACACAGTCCAGCGGTGGACTGTGTGCACTTTTAACGCTAAGGTCACGAGTTCGATTCCGGTTTCACACACGCCGCCTCGATAAAAATCCTTTTTTTTTTTTTAACAAACTGAACCGGAGTCGCCTGGAGTATATGTTAAGTATTTTGATAACCGGGTTACAACCAAGTGTGACACACAGTCCAGCGGTGGAGTGTGTGTCCGCTAACCCACAGGTCCCGGGTTCGAGACCTGTGGAGCGCACCGGTTATTGAGATTAAATTCGTTTTTAATAATAAATGATCTCTGTTAATTCTAAGTAATATATATATATAATTAAAATCGGATATATAACGGGTTAGACACGTAGCTCAGTTGGTAGAGCTGCGTGCACGCGTACGGGAGGTCTCGGGTTCGAGCCTCACCCGGCGCACAACAATATGCTATAAACGGTCAACGATAGTCAAAGTCAACGGTCAACGTGTACTGTAGCAATAAAATAAAAATATTTTTTTTTATTTTTATTTAATTATTTTTAATTAAAAATCAATTATAAATACTTAAAAATAACATTTTTAAGGTTAGAAAATAGCCTCCAACTCACAAAAATACACCCAACAATCCTACTAAAATAGATTAATAAAACCCGTTTACTTACCGAACCATTATGCGATTTATCTAGGTTTAATCTCACTTGTGGTTAAAACCACTTCGCGTGCATCCAACCTCATCAACCGAACGCACCCAATGTGAGTGAATCTTACAATTCCCCTTTTAAATTACACGTTTTGGGGTGTGTCATGTGTTATGAAATAATTAATTTATTTATTAAACTTGTGCCATACCACATCGTGACTTAAACTTAGATTGATTTATTGTTGTGATTTACTTATATTCCGTTTGTCAAAATACATGAAACTCATACATTAAGCCCATCAGTTCCTCGTGGGAAACGAGTAGAACATCGCGTGCTTCATTTCAAAATTCATTATTGTTCATGTGTGTTGTGTTATTCATATTATCATGTTTATGCAATTCATTCATCAGGCCCCTCAGTTCCTCGTAAGAGACGAGTTGAGCATCGCGTGCCTTTAATTGTTCCATTATTATTCATGAGTGTTTCATTTAACATTCTATGATTGCCGATTAAGTTACATCTATTTTTACTCATGTATGGTTGTGCACATATTTCATAATCAATTTAAGTAAATTGTTCAAATGTTTTCCATAGGATTCACTCGCCAACATTATGTTGATCCAAAAACCTTTTTACACATGATACAGGTGAACAGGTTGAAGGAAGAAAAACATAGGATATGCCTTAGAAGAGAACCAAGAAGCTTAGACTGATAGATAGAAGATGTTGTATATTTTATTTCCATTAAATTGTATTAATGAATATGAAACATATAATAAATGTCATGAGCTTTGATGATAACCCAATTATGCCCCGATCACCTTTTCCGCTGCGGGTCGGGGTGTGACACCCGGAAGATGAAACTTGCCCGATATGTCGTAAAGCTTGTATGGATAAATACGGGGAGCATGCAGTTCACTGTAAAGAGCTCCCTGGGTTCAAATATCGGCATGACTGGGTGCGTGATGCTTTGTGGGACATCTTAAGAAGAGCTGGGATTCGACTAAAAAAGAGGCCCCTGTGAATTTCCTCACGGACCCTATGGAAGGGAGATCTACTCTGCGACCAGCGGATCTGCTCGTCTTTGGCTGGGCTGGGGGGAAACATGCTTGTGTAGACCTCACGGGGGTTTCCCATTTGGTTGGTTTAAGGGAAAACGGGTTTGTAGCTGGACAAGCGGCAAGAAAGGCAGAATCAAAGAAAGTGGATAAGCACGCTAAAGCTTGCGCAAAGAACGAGCATGTCTTTGTCCCTTTTGCCTTTGATACTTTTGGCTCCCTAGCGCCAGAAGCTATCCACTTTTTGACGAGGGTTCAACGGGTCGTCTACAGCAATTGTTCAACCCAAGGGGGCAATGGTTTGTATTTGGAAGGTTAGGGTTTGCAATTCAGAAAGGATTGGCGGCGCAGCTTGTTGCCTGGCTATCTTCTGTTTTGATGTAACTTGGCAAGTTTTCTGAATTTAAAATAATATTATTTATTAATTTTTTTTATATAAATAGTACGAGTGTTCAAGAGTTCTCTATATACCGTTCCAACGAAATGGACGTCGTCATAGTATGTATCTATGTATAGTTTTCTATATCAATAACTTCGACTAAAGAGACGTTTCTTAAAACTGGAGGAAATAATGGGAGTGTACATGAAAAATTGCATGCTACATTATCCAGAATATAGGAACACTTTTCCGTTATGGGCGTTGGGAGAATACCGAAAGCGTGTTTGGCTTCCAAAACATGAACTCTAAACTCCGTACTATTGAATATTTTCGTGAAAATTGTTTATGCTGAAACAAGAGTATTAAAAGACATGTTGTGTTGGTTTTTGTATTCAGTCTTATGGATCATGGAACATGTATCGATTGTTCTCAATTATTATATTAGAATAATCTCTTGTACTAATTATCATACATGACATTGTGACTATTTTCAATCTAGTACTGTGACACATTGATATAGACATACACAAGGAGTTCTATTTCCTAAGATTGAAGATGCCTTCTTATAAAAATTAATAATAATAATAATAACACTAACACGAACAACAACAAACAGCAGCAGCAACAAACAGCAACAATAATAATAATAATAATAATAATAATAATAATAATAATAATAATAATAATAATAGCAGGCTTGTTATACCCTTCATAATTTGGTTGTAGGTATAGATCCAGTCCAATTTAGGCCCCGTTTGTTGGTAGGCCCAGTTTTGAGAATGACCAGGCCCATGGGCTATTTGTAAAGTAGAGGTAAATGGTAGGGATGAGCATGCTATCCGTTCGGTACCAAAGTATCGGTATCGAAAAACGCGAAAAGTGGGTACCGGTACCAAATATACCAGTTCGGTACCGGCATTTATAAAAAAACAGAGAAAGTGGGACCGGTACCGAATATACCTGGTACCAAATGCTCACCCTCAGTTAGTGGTGCACCAAAACCCATGCCTGAGAAAAAACCTGAAGATGTTTTTATTTTTTTTACTTGGGTATTTTTAACCCGTAACCGAACACGACCCTATCTGTAAGGTAAGGATATGGTTTACATGTTGAGTTTAATACTCGTACCTGATTTATACAAAAAAAAAAGTAAATATCCGGAACTGATTATACCCTATATCAAAACTCGGTTATACTCTATACCTGATACCGGTTTTAATACCCGATAGAATGCCAATTTTTTAAAGTACATTTATATGTTTACTTTACAATTTTGATCTTTAAATTTTTAAAAACAATCATATATTATAAAGTAAATTTTTGAGTGAGTTTATGTTATTGTAACATATATTAGTTATTTATACAGAGCACAAGCCAAAATTAACCCATACCATGTTCCAATAATCGGTTATACCCGAACACGATCATACCTGCTCGGATAAACAAGGTTGGGTTTCTCCTTAACACTTGTACCCGGTTTCTTGAAATACCCGATTTTGAAATGCCCTGGCATACTTGAGCTCGATTATGTACCCGAAACCGGCTATTAGAAAACCCGGTTTGTGCTCCTCAAGTAAAGTGTCTGAGGTCCAAATGTTGGGCTGTTATGAAAATGTAATACATACAAGCTACATAGAAAGAAGGCATATACAAAAGCTTGGCCTAGTGGTTGCTAAGACAGGTTACAGTAGTTTTAAAAGATCTTGAATTCTGATCTTTTTCAATATAATTTTTGAATCTTTTTTCTTTGTTAGTTGTATTCACTAATTGCTAATAGTATTTCATATTTTTTCATTAAATGTAAATGGCATCATACATCTTTAGTTCAATATATAATTTCATTTAATGACAAAATAATTTTACAATATACTTGATAAAAAAATTATTATTTTGTTTTTCCTTCAACATATTTTTTATAATAAATTCAAACAGGTTACAGTAGTTTAACATAATCTTAAATCCTGATCTTCTACGTTTCAATGTACAAACGCTCACGCGACATGTTTTTATATCCACTTTTCCGTATAAATATTAGTTTAAAGCCGTCGCAACACACGCGCAATTCCACCGTTTTAAAAGAATGTTCTATAATGTAAGTTTTTTTTATACTCTTTTAAAAAAATCTAAATTTCACTTTTTTCTACTCGTCTCGGATCTCGAAAATTCTCTGAGATAACCCTGGCTCAGTACTCGTTGAAGCAAACCCAAGCCGAACCCGAACCCGAACCCGAACCTTACAAGCCTGGCAATGGCGGGTCAGGAGATGGAGTATCCGTATCGGTATGGGGGCGGGTCGAGTACGCTTTTTCCCTCTCTAAAACCCCAACAACACGTTTCTTTTTTGGAAGTCGAACCCCACTCTTCTGCAACATCATCGACTTTTCAAAATCCACAGAATCATTCGTACGTCTTTCCCCATTTTCCTTCGCATTGGTAAACTTATTCTTGTATCTTCCAATGAAATTGTTCATCACTCGGTTATTAATTACTTAATCAGTGTTAGTTTGCACTTAATCTTCCCTATTTCTTCAATGTTTTAACTCACTCTACCGTTTTGTGTCGATTGTTGCTGCTTATTTCCAGAATCTTGCATTTGTTCTCTCCTTTTTAGTTGATAGATCGTCTCAGCGGCATGTAGCTTTATATCTCATGTGAAAATGTTGTTTAGTTTGACAATAATATAGAATTAGTTGTCAGTGAACGTAGATTAGTTCATATAACTTGTGATAGTCTATGAATCATAGATGTTTATTTAGCCCCAATATTTTAGTGCCCTAGGGTTAATTTTGTTTATATAGGGGTGTTCGCGGTTTGGTTTGGTTATTAGCATTAGCATTACCTGAAAACGTAACCGAAGTCATCGGTAATCTGTTTGGTTCATTCGGTTATTTCTCGGTTTTCGGTTCGGTTCGGTTAATAACCAAATCAAACAAGGGCTAAATTTTTTGCTTAGAAATACATGTAATGGAGGTATAAGTACATGAATTAGATGTATAAAGAGGTATAAATAAATGAAATGGATGCATAAGTACATGAAATAGAGGTAAAAATAAATGAAATGGAGGTATAAATACATGAAATGAAAGTATAAAACATGAAATGGAGGTATAAAAGCTAGAAATATATATGATAATATAAATGGTCCGGTTCGGTTTGGTTCGGTTAACGGATGGTACAAAAATAACTGATAACCAATTTTCGGTTAATTTCGGTTCAGTTTTGTCGGTTCTCGGTTAGTGGTTGGTTTCTGCTCACCCATAAGTTTATAGGTTTAAACTTAATCGTATTAAATAAGACTATAAGAGAAAAATAACACGGCTTGAATATCTATGTTTGATACATGCAGCTACTAATTAGTCTCGTCGAAAAACAATAGGAAGAGTTAGTTATTTTATATTAGCGAAGTATAAAATGGCAGGAGAACGTTCAACAAAGAAGGAAATGGTCAATCCTAAGGCTATAATACACCAAAGATTCGGGGATAAGGCGAGTTACAATATAGAAGAAGTTCAAGATAATTCATCAAATGGATGTCCCGGACTGGCAATTCCGCAAAAAGGTCCGTGCTTATACCGTTGCAACTTGGAACTTCCTGAATTTAGTATTGTGTCGGATGTTTTCAAGAGAAAGAAAGATGCAATGCAATCTGCTGCAGAAAAAGCCCTAGAGAAGGTTTGATACTTTCTATGATCAATGTGTTATATTAAAGTATGTTTTTTAGTTTATGTGTTTGTGCAAGGATGTTTATGTTGTATGATCTCAAGTGTTATTTGCATGAAACGGAAAAAGGACGTAACAGAGAATAGAGTATTTTATGGTTTAAAGTTTTGTAGGATATGTGTTATACAGTAATAATTTTGATTTGATTTGAGTCAATAGTAAAGGGAAATTATGTTTCAATATTGTGCTATATTGCTATTTCTTTCTTCTTTTTTGTGCGCAGTTAAGTGATCCTCCTGTTGAAGATGCCTCAGATCAATTGGTTAGCCGGCTGTCCTATTTATTTTCAAACGAGGTAGTTTTTTTTTATGTAATGAAACATCTTTCTACGTGCATTATTCACACTTCTTAATATCTTATTTATTTTTGTCTTTTTGGTCCTTGATCCTGTCAACAGTTCTATTCCATATGTCATCCACTGAGTGGTCACATTCGAGCCGCTTTGCAGAGAGCGGGCTCCCTTAACAGTTTTGTCCCCATTTCAGTGATGCCCATTTTCGATTCAAAGATTTCTAATCTGTGTAAGAGCATAAAACCTGAAACCGACTTAAAACCACTGGAAGTAATGTCGATGATTAGGGATGCTGCCTCAAGGTTATCTGAACCTGTACTCATTTCTAACGAGTTTATGTCGTTGAAAAGAACAAGTCCATACCCTACTGAAGTCGTGGAATCTATAGAAATTGACTTCGATAAAAAAACTTATGTTAAAGTTCTTCGTATACCGTATTTGGTTGAAAAGGTTGTTGAGCCTTTGACTCTAGATGTTTCTGCAAATACGTATTACATGGACGCCATTGCTAGAGAACTTGCAGCTGCAGACGCGTCTATGGTTTCACTCTCCAGGTATGGCAAACAACTATTATATGCATTCTGTTTCACTCTCCATGCACGTGCGTGTTCTTTTATCACCACATTATCTATATTATAATTATATGTGGGAAAAGTAACAGGTATAGAATTACCATAATTAATTAGCTCTATATGTACAGATTAGGTGATAATAGACTGTATGACTGAATTCATACATAGGGGTGTAAATTTCTGACACGACCCGAAAGCACGACACGAACCTAACACGAAATTCGCGGGTTTGGGTTTACTCTAAACGGGATCTGGTCAGTTTCAGGTTGAACCCGTGAACCCATCTAGCTAAACGGGTCAGGTTCGGGTCAACCCGGTCGGGTTAGCGGGTTGACCCGTTTAACCCATTTATATCATATTATAATTTCTTTACAATATGTTTTATGATAAATTAAATTGGATGTGTGTTTAATGCCATAACTATAACTTAATAAGAGAAATGAACATAACATTTTTAATATAATGTAATTGTCTTATAAACATTTGTGTATTTTAGTAAATTTTAATTTTCATTTATTAATTTGCAGAAAAAACCGTTAAAAATTAAAAAATTCAGGTTGAAAGGGTTGTGTTCGGGTCAACCCGTGAATATTTGGGTCGTGTTCAGGTTCATATGTATGACATGATTTTCGGGTCGGGTTCGGTTTCGTCTAAAGTTTTCGAGTTCGGGTCTGGTTGAAGCCGTCAATCCGCAAACACGACCCATTTTCATACAGATTTTAGGGTGTATTGTAAGAAACATTTCGAAATCAGCAGATTTTGTTGTTTTTTCTGTTAGTCTTGAAGAAATATTTTCATTTTAGTTTTTATTATTTGCTTTGTATATCCAGGTGCATTGGAAAATCTTCTTCAGAAACAAGGCTGTATTTCCATGCTCCTAACTCATACAAGTGGAATAAAGAAGATTTTGAAGACGAACCGTATTTAAACGCAAGGGCAACTTATTTATCCGGTCAGGATGTGTATGGGGATGCGATTTTGGCTACTATTGGATACTTGTGGAAATCTTGTGATCTTTTCCTTGAAGACGTATCTACCCGCACATATTATAGGTTACTTATGAATAAGGTACCCACTGGTGTATATAAATTATCACGTGAAGCAGTACTTGCAGCTGAATTGCCGCCAAAATTCGGGACCCGGAGTAATTGGAGAGGTTTATTTCCACGGGATATTCTCTGTACATTCTGCCGCCAGCACCGACTACCAGAACCTGTTTTCTCGTTAATTGTTACCAAGGAAGCGCCCGAAGAAACTTCTAGATGTGAAGTGAAAGTATTCTCAAAGAGTCAGAATTTGATATTACATTGTTACCCTCAAGAGTCATTCAAGAAACAAAGCGATGCTATCCAGAATGCTTCTTCAAGAATTCTTTCATTATTGAATAATTACTTCCAGAAATTAAATATGCCTCAAGAGGGTTTGACTTTGACTCCATATAGAAATGGTCTTGATCTTGACTTCTATCCTGAACATATCTCGAAAGAATTGAATCTTTTCTCACTGGTGCATAAAAACTTATTAGCAATTGATACCACAAAGCAATCAAATGGTGTGGATGCCGTAGCATCGTATACTATAGAAGGTCCGGACTCCGATGTTTTTGCATCAAACGGGTGTTTAGTGTGTGTATGCTACACTGCGTTTTTGGTCAAGGAAGGTGAAAAAGAAATTCTTGAGGAAAACGATGAGTTTGAATTTGAGTTGGGAACTGAGGTTGTTATCCCTGAATTAGAAGTAGTTGTGGCCCAGATGGGTGTGGGTCAATCGGCCCGCTTTAAAGTGAAGTTGCCTTCTTTGGAGCTGATTTTTGCAGCCAATGGTGATCCTGCACGGGTTTCGTCTTTACTTTCATCACGTGAGACTGATTACAAGTTTATTACATAGTTGGTTTACACCTGTTTACTTGAAAATGGGTTAGATCTTATCTACAACAGGTCATTTAAAAACTCCACAAATGAAACAGATCAAACAGGATGAAAATGAAATAATTTGTACTTTTTTTCTTATAAAACTCATTAATAAATAGTATGTTAAATCTGATTATAATACTAAAATACTTGTTTGTTATGTTATCAATAAAAATATAATTCAAAATGGACCCATTTCACATAAATAGGTGAAACTTCACAACTTTTCGTTATTGCTTCTTTTTTTTTAAATCTTTTACATTTAAGTTCTATCACTTTCATGTAAAATAGGCGGGTGCAGCCTAGAATATTCAACAACTTTGCTGCGGGTTACCGAACCCTTGGAAGACAGAATGGAAAAAGCTCTGTTTAGTCCTTCGTTATCAAAACAACGTGTTAATTATGCAGTGCAACACATTAAAGAATCCGGTGCAACTTTCTTGGTATTTTCAGAAATCTTGGAACTTTTTAAATCTTTGAAATTAACATGTGATCTGAGGTTATTGTTGGTTTTGAGACAGGTTGACTTTGGTTGTGGCTCTGGAAGTTTATTGGACTCATTATTGGATTATCCAACTTCACTTGAAAGAATTATTGGTGTTGACATATCAGTAAAAGCCCTGGCTCGTGCAGCAAAGGTGATGCACACGCACGCACGCGCACACACATATATAGAGGCCGGTTAACGTACAAGACCACCTTATCTTGTGAAGCGTACGCGAGCATCTCAATCGCACATCTGACCTATCCTAGGCCTTCAATTGAACTGGGTGGCACAATAGTACTTAACTTGACATGATTACGCACGCTATAACATAAATACGCACGTTATAATGCATAATTACACATGGGTTGGGTTAAACCCTACTTACACATGTTATTGCATAATTATGCACGTTATTACATAATTACGCACTTTATAATGCATAATTTCGCACCTTATAAAAAAATCAAAATCCGCATGCCACCAAACATGAAAATTATGCATGTTAAACTCAAAATGACGCATGGTATATACATAATCACGCACGTTATAAAAAAATAAGGAATGACACGCGTCTCAATCTCCTGCTCACGTATCTTCGCACGATAATTTACTATTGTATTCTACACTTTCTCTCTCTCTCTCTCTCTCTCATATATATATATATATTTGTATATATACAAAACTGATTTTAATAAAAATTCATGGTAGGTGATACATACATACATACACACACATATATATACATACATATATATATATATAGGACTAGTACTTATTCTACGGTTTATTTTACAGACCCTTAATTCCAAGCTAAGCAACAATTCCACCAATCCAGTGCAAAGTAATCGTCTCAAATCTGCTCTTCTTCTGGATGGTTCGATCACAACCTTTGATTCTCGATTGTACGATTGCGATATTGGAACCTGTTTAGAGGTAGTTAATTCTCAACATTTTGGTATGCGATAAAGCTGCATCGTGTGTTCTTGATTAATATAACATATAGAATCTATAGATATATGACTGATTTTAATAAAACTTCATGGTAGGTGATTGAGCACATGCCTGAAGATCAAGCAACTCAATTCGGCAATGTGGTATTAAGCTCCTTTTGTCCAAAAATTCTTATCGTGTCTACTCCAAACTACGAATACAACGTAATACTTCAGACATCAACCACTCAAACCCAAGAAGACGACGAAGACAAAAATTCAGCTAAACCATGCAAGTTTCGCAACTTTGACCACAAATTTGAGTGGACCCGAGAGCAGTTCCAAGCGTGGGCATCTGATCTTGCTGGAAAACACAATTACAGTGTTGAATTTAGTGGGGTTGGTGGGGCTGAAGGTGTGGAACCTGGGTTTGCGTCACAGATTGCGGTTTTTAAGCGGGGTTTTGAGCTTGCTGACGGCGGTGATTTGGCGATTGTGCCATATGATGTTGTATGGGACTGGAGAAGCACTGACGTATGAAATTTTAATGGTGTCATACTTTGTATTGTGTTTAATTAATCACTGCCTTTTGAAGTCCAGTGAGAATTTGAAAGAGTTGGGTGTCAAATGGTGGTTTTGGTTGTTTTAGTTATTGTTGAACAACATCCAATGGGTTAGTGTTTATTGGATAGTGTTTGCTGACTTGGAGTGATCACTGAATCCTAATGCTGCTTGCTATTAGTTGCTACTTACTAGTGACTAGTGTAGTATTGCACCTATATAATAAAAATAATTTTGAAGGAATGTAAATGATATAAATGTTAATGTAATCTTTTAAAGTAAATTATATATTTTCTATGTGTATAATTAGAAAAATTGAACACCAATAAATATGTCAATTTATGCTTATTTTTGAAGCTACTAAATACCTATCTAAAAATGCAATTCTCATAAAAAAAATACTTTTTGTTTATATTGGTACGTAAATATAGTTAGAATCAATTAATTCTTCAATGATAGCAAAATATATTGGAGAATAACTAATTACCCTTTTGTTAACAAAATATATTTGTACGTCAATTTGCAACTGAATTCAGTTAACCAATATGATTGTGTTACCTATATTATATTAAGAAAAAATAATGTCATATTAGTTTACTTTATTAGTCTATAGGGTGTGGTTATTACCTTTATAACCACCATAACCTTCTATGTTAGCGCTATATCACACACCACTAATCCATCATCTAAAATCACTACCTTAAGGATGTGGTAATGATCCAAACCACCATACCCTTATTTATTTTGATTTATTTTTGTTTAAAGATAAAGGAAAAGAAATCTTGAAAATGGAAACTAGGACCATGGTTGACATGGTTTAATCCATAGTAACCATGGTGGATCAAACAAAGGGGTGGTGTAGCTTTCTATTCATGTTCTTACAACTAGAATTGATTTCTCATGTTGCAGAGACTAGTTTTTTTAATGTGATTTAAGCGTATTTATTATTGATTTTGTTTTGAAATTGCATTTTAAGAGAAAAAATGTGCGATTACATTTCTAACCCTTTTGATACTTCTAAAGTTGTTTGAGAAATAAATCTTAGTCGGATCTCATGGTGTGTTAATTCGGTTGAACCCACATCTTACCGCAATTTTGTATTTATTAATCGTAGTAGGATCTTATGAATTGTTTTAAGTTAATCTTTTCAATTAATTATAGACTTTAGTAAATATACACATGGCACAAATACTAAACTCATATGATTTCATAAAAGTTAATTCTATTTATTATTTATTTCAATTTAATATATAATATTAATTATAAAACAAGGATGGTATCTTAAAAAATGAAATTAATTAAATAAATACATAACACATAATTAATTAAATAATATATATATATATATATATATATAAACATTTATAGGGTAGCGTTATTGTAAAAATGGTGTGTTTTGTTAGAAGTGTACGAAAGAATCTACATATTTTGATCTATAATCTAATGGTTGAGATTATAATTGCAAAATTGTAAATAATGTTTACCCTTAAAATAATTATTTTTTTAGATTAAAGGTATAAAAGTAAATTTAACATTTTAAATTAAAAACGCACATGCAATGCATATGCAACTTCGCCCGTCTTTTTTAAACGTCAATAACTTTTTATACGTAATTTTTTTTTTTAAAATTTACCATAATAACGAATGTTTTTTTTATCTTTAATATGAGTACCATATTTTTTTACTTCTATAGAGAAAAAAATTACGTTTTGATCGGATGTTTAGTCCATGGTGTTTTGTCTATTTTGTTTTAGTTATATAGTGATTCAGTGTGTTGTGTTTTACAGTAAAACACCATGAACGTATATAAGACACCATAACATTGCAAATACTATTAAATTCAACAAACTACCATTTTCCTATACAAAAACACCATGAAACTAAAATAAAACATCATAGAAAACAAGACACCATACAAGTATACAAAGAACCATTCCATTAACAATAAAAAATATCAAATTCAACGAGCTAATTTTTTCCTTTTACTAGACACCATAATATGTTTTGAAATCCTAAAATAAAACACCATAGGAAATGAGATTGAAAGGTTGAACGTAAATGATATTTGCAATGTTATAGTGTTTTATACACGTTCATGGTGTTTTACTGTAAAACACAATGCCTTGAATCACTATACAATTAAAACAATATAGAGAAAACACCATGGACTAAAACATACGATCGAAACGTAATTTTTTTTGTATATAAGTATAGCAATATGGTACTCATATTAAAGAAAAAAACACTCGTTTTATTATGGTGTAACTTTTTTTTATAAAAAATTACGTACAAAAAGTTATTGACCTTTAAAAAAGACAGGGGGAAGTTGCATATGCATTGCATGCGGGTTTTTGAATTTTATCTTTAATTAGGTTTTTTGTTAAATTACTTAATTGTCCTTATCCTAATAAATTAAATAATGACATGTGTCATCATTATATTCTTTCTTATCATTCTTACAAATTTCATCTTTTTAGATGATCCTAAACCTATAAATATATATATATTATTATATATATATATATATATTATATATATATATATATGGGGAGGTTCATTTGAGAAAAAAATTAATGTGAGAAGAAAAAGAAGAAATGACATAATTGTAAAACATTAAATAGTTTATAACTCCTCATATTAATTACGTTATCTCTCGTTAATAAAACAAAAGCATTTTATCATACATATTTCAAAATTTATCCTACATATATCTTATACATATCAGAACTTACTCTACACACATGTAAATTTACCCTACATATTTCAAAATTTATCATATACATGTCGAATATTGTCTTTCACCATAAATAATTTAATCTTGAAATAGTATATTAAAAAAATAAGTTACAAATTTAATTAATTAGCTAATTAATAACAATTATAGATTTACTTATATGCCTTTTTCATAATATTAAATACACACATTAAATGAAGTAAATGGAGAATTTCTATTGGTTTAAAAGTTATTCTTTTTATTCTTACAAAATTTTTCTTCTCATTTGAACTCTCAAATATATATATATACATATATATATATATATATTATATATGTAGATGATAAATTCCACATGGTTGGTTATGAATGTGTTTGTGAGTCACCTACATGTCAATATATTTTTCACTGCATCTATATATAGTGGAGAGTTCAAATAAGAAGAAAAATTTTGTAAGAATAAAAAGAATAACTTTTAAACAAAGAGAAATTCTCCATTTACTTCATTTAATGTGTGTATTTAATATTATGAAAAAGGGCATATATGTAAATCTATAATTGTCATTAATTAGCTAATTAATTAAACTTGTAACTCAATTTTTAATGTACTTTTTCAAGATAAAATAATTTATGGTGAAAGACAATTTTCGACATGTGTATGATAAATTTTAGTATATGTAGAATAAATTTTGAAATGTGTAGGGTAAATTTACATGTGTGTAGGGTAAATTCCGATAAGTATAAGATATATGGAGGATAAATTTTAAAATGTGTAGGATATAATGTTTTTTATTAACGAGAGATAACATAATTAACGAAATGAGTTATAAACTATTTAATGTTTTACCATTATGCCCTTTCTTTTTTTTTCTTCTCACATAAAATTTATTCTTAAATGAATATTCCCTATATATTATATATATATAATATATATATATATATATAATGATTACGATTAGTATCTAATTCTCTTTTTTAGTTTTATTAATCAACAAATTGTATACCAATTGAACTTCTATTATCTGTGTAATATTTCATGTATTTTTTTTAATTAAGAGCAACATTTACACAATATCATTCACCAAATATTAAAAAGGTAACGTGTTTTTTTATTAAAATAAACATTTACTCAATATTAATGCAATGAATACAAAAAGTAAATTGATAACCACTATTTTTAACTGTATGTTTAATTTTTTAAAGAATTAATAACTTTGTTGGATTATTGTTGGGATAAGATTTAATACTAAGTTATTATTTATTTAGTTAAATAAGATCAGTAAGAGAAAGAACGGAAAAATAAAAAAGTAAATGTTTTCAATGAATGACCAGGTGACACATATTAGTTTCTTTATTATATAGTCTAGAATAGATGGATAGATATAGATAAATAATAAATATTTAAATGACCTTCAAATATGTTATCTTTTTATTTATAAAAAGAAAAAGAGAAAAACAGCTATACGCTTCCATAGTCGGTAAAGTACTTGAGAGAATAGTTACGGGTCGAAGGGGTGGTACGTTGGTACCCACACTACCGCACATGTAGGGATACGTTTAAAAAGAACAGATAAAATAAATGTTTTACTTCAAAATAAACACAAGCCACTCACAGTTTCCGCTTATATATATCTAAGACAACACAACACACTTAGTTGTCTACTTGATTGTTCGCATTTTCTCTTCTCACACCGAGGTACGTATTATGTAATTATAGATTATTTACTTTCTAAATTTACTTACTTATATATATATATATATATATATATATATCATTAACTTATTTATATAAACAACCACTAAGTAAACAAGTCTGTATACAAAACGATATATTACATATGCTAAATATTGTTAAAGACACTAGGTATATGTTTACATACTTGTCATTTATCAAAATGTGGATAATATTATAACAACATACTTTTTGAAAGAATCAGAAGATGTGGAAACTAAAGATTGGTGAAAAAAATGGAAAGCTTGAAATTGGTGATGGAAATGCTAATGAATATCTCTATAGCACCAACAATTTTGTTGGAAGACAAATATGGGAGTTCGATCCCGATGCAGGCACGCAAGAAAAGCGTGACCATATCGAAAGGCTTCGAAAGCAGTTCTTGGTTAATAAGAAGAAGCTCGGCATCCATTGTTGTGGTGAGTTGCTTATGCGTAACCAGGTTTATCATTGCTAACCTTTTCACCAAGTATATAAGGTTTTGGGTAATTATCTCTAAGCTGTTTAATAACGAGGAGGCTTGTTTAGGTTAACGTGTTTGGTTAAACCAGTGTATTTGGATTGACATGTTTAACTTATTTTATTATACTGTCGACAGGCCGACCCGTCAATCTATTTAATTAAGGCGGTGAACATGCTAGCATGTTTAAACTATTTTTACAACCCACCAACTTGAACAACGTTGATGTTTGCAACTTGATTACTATTCGTCAACCCGTTTCACACGTTTAGATAAATGAGTTAAACGGGTTGTGTCTGGATCAATCACACAGATTTTAGTGTGTATGGGTTAGGGTTGATGTTGTAACGTACACAAATAAAAATATTGGTCGTGTTCAGGGCGGTTACACAACTTTTAGTGTGTGCAGATTAAGGTTGATTTTTTAACATGAACAAAATTATGGCCCTTGTGCAGGTCAGTTATAGATTTTAGTGTGTGTAGACTAGGGTTAATGTTTTTTACACGATTAAAAATATAGATCATGCTCAGGTCACTTACATGATTTTTAGTGTATGCGGGTTAGGATTGATGTATTGATATGAATAATAGTGTTTGTCATGCTCGGGCCGGTTACATGATTAATGATTTTTAGTGTGTGTAGTTAGGGTTGATGTTTTAGGTGACATGATTTTTAGTGTGTGTAGGTTAGGGTTGATGTTTCTGTCACGAATAAAAATATGGGTCATTTTCGGTTAAACAATTTAACCTGTCAACCCGATATCCCATGATGTATATTTGATGGTTTATGATTTAAGTTTATTTGAATGTTTGTTGATCACAGCTTATCAAAGAAAGTGGGATTGATCTTCTAAGTGAACCTTCGGTGAGACTAGAAGATAAAGAAGATCTGAACTACGAAGTAGTGACGAAGGCGGTTAGAAAGGCGGTCCAACTGAACAGGGCAATTCAAGCTTGGGACGGTCATTGGCCCGCTGAAAATTCAGGTCCCCTCTTTTTCACCCCTCCTCTGGTAATGCATAGATCTTTTCTTGAATTTCATGCAACAAAAAGTAAAAAACTACATATGCTTACTATCTAAACTTGCAGATTATTGCCTTGTACATAAGTGGTACATTGGATACAATTTTAACAAAAGAACACAAGAAGGAGATGATTAGATACATGTGCATCCATCAAGTATGTTTCACACTTTCACTATCTACATGTACACATATACATTATACATATATATATATATATATATACAACATCCATGCATGCATGTACATTTACAAGCATAGTAATTTGGGACCAATGTTTTGATGAGGTACGTGTAGAATGAAGATGGGGGATGGGGTTTTTATATATCAGGAAAAAGCACAATGATAGGGAGTGCTTTGAACTATGTGGCTCTAAGACTTCTTGGAGAAGCTTCACCTGATGTTAACATGGATGAAGATCAGCTTGCTCGAGCGCGTAATTGGATACTTGATCATGGTGGCGCTACATCCATCCCTTCTTGTGGCGAAGTTTATCTAGCGGTATAAATAGTAGTTAATATTTTATGTTAACATTTTAATATAATGTTGATGAGGAGCTTATAGGTGCTTGGTGTATATGAATGGGAAGGGTGCAACCCTCTTCCTCCAGAATTTTGGCTTTTTCCTTCCCTTTTGCCTTACCATCCAGGTGGCCAAGAGTTGTTTTTTATTTATTTTTTATCTACATAAAGTTTTTTTTTTAATATATAATGTTAGGTTTTGTGTATTTGCAGCAAAAATGTGGTCTTATTGCAGAACCACATACATGCCAATGTCACACTTGTATGGTAAAAGTTACCATGGCCCTATCACTGATCTTGTTTTGTCTTTGAGAAAAGAGATTCATACCATTCCTTACCACCATATTGATCGGAACAAACAACGGCATAACTGTTGCAAGGTTTGATCGTTTGTTTAACCAAATTGAATCGCAATAAAAATATATTAAAACATGAAGACTGTATGTGCAGGTGGATCTATACTACCCTCACTCTTTCTTACAAGATATCTTATGGGACAGTCTTCATTATTTTACTGAACCACTTATGAAAAGATGGCCCTTCAATAGGCTCATAAGACAAAAGGGTCTCAAACGAGTCCTTGACCTAATGCGTTATGGAGCCGAGGAAGGGCGTTATATGGCGCAGGCTTGTGTTGACAAGGCAAGACTTAATAACAAGCACATATCTTAACCAACATATTAATAGTGCAATATATATACCTAGCTATACTTGTGTTGATTTTGTTGTAGGTTTTGCAAATCATGAGTTTTTATGCTGAGGATCCAAATGGGATTGACTTTAAAAGACACCTTGCTAGAATCCTGATTACTTGTGGATGGCCGAGGATGGTATGAAAATGCAAAGTTTTGGTAGTCAGTTATGGGATTGCGCTCTCGTGACTCAAGCGATTTTGGCAAGTAATATGGTTGAGGAGTATGGAGACTCGCTCAAGAAAGCTCACTTTTACCTCAAAGAGTCACAGGTTAGCTTCACCCACTAGTTGATATGTAGCTACAATCAATGTTATATAACTAGGTTTACCATGTTGTGTTTTCTTAAAGAAACAATGTGTCACATCACACGCCTTCCTAATCCTAAATTTTGAAATTATGATACATAAATAAAACAAATAAAGATTGCTAATTCTTTTTACATTTATATAAATACAAAACAAATAAAGATTGCTAATTCTTTTTACATTTATATAAATACAAAACAAATAAAGATTGCTAACATTTGGAGAATAACCTTTGACTTGGAAATTGGGGCTCCAAATGATGGAATTCGGGTTCGAAAGTTGGGTCAAACCGTCGATGTCTATTTGCCACATGATCCTAGTCATCAAGACCATTCTGTCCACTATTTATAATGGCTTGTAACTCCAAATGTATCGCAAGTAACGCCCCATTTGATCTACCTCCCGTTTGATAATTATACCTTGGTAGAAAGTTTAATGGTCAAATGGATTTTGCAGATCAAAGAAAATCCCAAAGGAGATTTCACAAAAATGTGTCGTCAGTTTACGAAAGGGGCTTGGACTTTCTCTTATCAAGATCATGGATGGGTAGTATCAGATTGCACTGCAGAAGCTTTAAAGGTGAAATGATCATTTTTCTCTTAATTTACTTTTTGGGTTTCAAAATTTATAAGAAATAAAAAATGCTTGAACTGAAAGTTTACATGATTTTATATGAAGTGTTTATTGGCTTTGTCGCGAATGCCGCAAGAAATCGCAGGAGTTAAGGCTGAAGTTGAGAGATTATATGAAGCTGTGAATGTCCTACTTTACTTACAAGTACATGTTCTTTCAAGTTATATATTTAGAATATTTCACTACATTGAATATTTGACTAATTATTTATTCATTTGTTGTGTATGCACCCAACTAGAGTCCTGAAAGTGGTGGTTTTGCAATTTGGGAGCCACCAGTTCCAAAACCATATTTACAGGTGCCATTTTGTGCTTAATTTGATATAAAATAACAATGAATATACTTATAAACTATGGGTTAATATGTGTTTCAGATGTTTAATCCTTCACAACGTTGTGCATACATCATATCATGAACATGTGTATTCTGTTTGTTTCAACTGTTGTGTAGTTATTGTTAGATGTAATTTATTATTTTCAGTACATGCAATTTCATAGGCCGCCGCTCCCCATTATATTATGAGCGTTGAGTATGTTCCCCATTTCATTATGAGCGTGAACCTGGCGTGCCCACATACGATCGGCTCCGTTTGATTGAGCCTTGATCGCACAGACATTTTCATTTTCAGTACATGCAAATACGATCGGCTCCGTTTGATTGAGCCTTGAACGCACAGTTTCATTCATGTTATTTATCGTATGTTGTTGGTATGTTAATGTATGCTATCATGTGTTATTGTATGTTATAGTGGTGATTGCTATTTGTTACTGTTTGGTTATTTACATTTGCTCATTTATGATTATGCACAAATTTTCATTGATAAACAAACAAGTAAATTGATAATAAATGTTTATCTAACAAGGTTCACTCGCCAACTTATGTTGACCCAAAAACCCCTAATTTTACACATGATACAGGTGAATCGGCTGCAGCAAGAAACATTAGTAATGGACTAGAAGAATAAAATGATATAGAGTTTGGGATTGTTTTGTTTGGTTTATTTTCTTTGTATTGTATGGACATGTTTGAATATTTGGAAATGTAACATTGACTTTAATAAATATGAAACATATTAGTAAATATCATGAGCTTTGGTGAAAACCCAATTATGCCCCGACTCTTATTCCGCTGCGGGTCGGGGTGTGACATCTGGTATCTTTTCCAATGCGTCTAGGTGGTTTGAGCCTCTTCTCAGCTCGAGATGTTGGGGCTTATGCCTTTGTGGCGTCTAGAGCTCAGTCTTGGGAACTACAGGATCATATCCTTCAAAACTGTGAGGTCGTCGGGCTTGACCCGGACTATCAGCAGGCGCTTGAACGCTTAAATGTCTCTCTCCCAGACTTGGATATTGACGGTTTTTCTAATAAGGACACCGCCCCCTCGAAGCCACAAAAAACTTTGGCGAATGCTCTGTTTAGCAAAATCGCTCAAAGCCTGGGAGAAGCTTTTGATTTGTCATCCCGCCAGAAGGCGGTGTTTGAGTGCCTGAAAGGTCCCCATGCTCAGGAATTTTTTACCGTTATACCAATTGAGGGGTTGGGACAATGTATGTCTGCAGTAGAATATAGAGCCATTCTCAAATACCGGTTGATGATCCCTATGTACCCGGAAGATGAAACTTGCCCGATATGTCGTAAAGCTTGTATGGATAAATACGGGGAGCATGCAGTTCACTGTAAAGAGCTCCCTGGGTTCAAATATCGGCACGACTGGGTACGTGATGCTTTGTGGGACATCTTAAGAAGAGCTGGGATTTTGGCTAAGAAAGAGGCCCCTGTGAATTTCCTCACGGACCCTATGGAAGGGAGATCTACTCTGCGACCAGCGGATCTGCTCGTCTTTGGCTGGGCTGGGGGGAAACATGCTTGTGTAGACCTCACGGGGGTTTCCCCTTTGGTTGGTTTAAGGGAAAACGGGTTTGTAGCTGGACAAGCGGCAAGAAAGGCAGAATCAAAGAAAGTGGATAAGCACGCTAAAGTTTGCGCAAAGAACCAGCATGTCTTTGTCCCTTTTGCCTTTGATACTTTTGGCTCCCTAACGCCAGAAGCTATCCACTTTTTGAAGAGGGTTCAACGGGTCGTCTACAGCAATTATTCAACCCCAAGGGGGCAAGGGTTTGTATTTGAAAGGTTAGGGTTTGCAATTCAGAAAGGATTGGCGGCGCAGCTTGTTGCCCGGCTATCTTCTGTTTTGATGTAACTTGGCAAGTTTTCTGAATTTGTAAAAAAACAGAGAAAGTGGGTACCGGTACCGAATATACCTGGTACCAAATGCTCACCCTCAGTTAGTGGTGCACCAAAACCCATACCTGAGAAAAAACCTGAAGATGTTTTTATTTTTTTTACTTGGGTATTTTTAACCCGTAACCAAACACGACCCTATCTGTAAGGTAAGGATATGGTTTACATGTTGAGTTTAGTACTCGTACCTGATTTATACAAAAAAAAAGTAAATATCCGGAACTGATTATACCCTATATCAAAACTCGGTTATACTCTATACCTGATACCGGTTTAATACCCGATAGAATACCAATTTTTTAAAGTACATTTATATGTTTACTTTAAATTTTGATCTTTAAATTTTTAAAAACAAGCATATATTATAAAGTAAATTTTTGAGTGAGTTTATGTTATTGTAACATATATTAGTTATTTATACAGAGCACAAGCCAAAATTAACCCATACCATGTTCCAATAATCGGTTATACCCGAACACAATCATACCTGCTCGGATAAACAAGGTTGGGTTTCTCCTTAACACTTGTACCCGAATCCTACCCGGTTTCTTGAAATACCCGATTTTGAAATGCCCTGGCATACTTGAGCTCGATTATGTACCCGAAACCGGCTATTAGAAAACCCGGTTTGTGCTCCTCAAGTAAAGTGTCTGAGGTCCAAATGTTGGGCTGTTATGAAAATGTAATACTTACAAGCTGCATAGAAAGAAGGCATATACAAAAGCTTGGCCTAGTGGTTGCTAAGACAGGTTACAGTAGTTTTAAAAGATCTTGAATTCTGATCTTTTTCAATATAATTTTTGAATCTTTTTTCTTTGTTAGTTGTATTCACTAATTGCTAATAGTATTTCATATTTTTTCATTAAATGTAAATGGCATCATACATCTTTAGTTCAATATATAATTTCATTTAATGACAATAATTTTACAATATACTTGATAAAAAAATTATTATTTTGTTTTTCCTTCAACATATTTTTTTATAATAAATTCAAACAGGTTACAGTAGTTTAACATAATCTTAAATCCTGATCTTCTACGTTTCAATGTACAAACGCTCACGCGACATGTTTTTATATCCACTTTTCCGTATAAATATTAGTTTAAAGCCGTCGCAACACACGCGCAATTCCACCGTTTTAAAAGAATGTTCTATAATGTAAGTTTTTTTTATACTCTTTTAAAAAAATCTAAATTTCACTTTTTTCTACTCGTCTCGGATCTCGAAAATTCTCTGAGATAACCCTGGCTCAGTACTCGTTGAAGCAAACCCAAGCCGAACCCGAACCCGAACCCGAACCTTACAAGCCTGGCAATGGCGGGTCAGGAGATGGAGTATCCGTATCGGTATGGGGGCGGGTCGAGTACGCTTTTTCCCTCTCTAAAACCCCAACAACACGTTTCTTTTTTGGAAGTCGAACCCCACTCTTCTGCAACATCATCGACTTTTCAAAATCCACAGAATCATTCGTACGTCTTTCCCCATTTTCCTTCGCATTGGTAAACTTATTCTTGTATCTTCCAATGAAATTGTTCATCACTCGGTTATTAATTACTTAATCAGTGTTAGTTTGCACTTAATCTTCCCTATTTCTTCAATGTTTTAACTCACTCTACCGTTTTGTGTCGATTGTTGCTGCTTATTTCCAGAATCTTGCATTTGTTCTCTCCTTTTTAGTTGATAGATCGTCTCAGCGGCATGTAGCTTTATATCTCATGTGAAAATGTTGTTTAGTTTGACAATAATATAGAATTAGTTGTCAGTGAACGTAGATTAGTTCATATAACTTGTGATAGTCTATGAATCATAGATGTTTATTTAGCCCCAATATTTTAGTGCCCTAGGGTTAATTTTGTTTATATAGGGGTGTTCGCGGTTTGGTTTGGTTATTAGCATTAGCATTACCTGAAAACGTAACCGAAGTCATCGGTAATCTGTTTGGTTCATTCGGTTTATTTCTCGGTTTTCGGTTCGGTTCGGTTAATAACCAAATCAAACAAGGGCTAAATTTTTTGCTTAGAAATACATGTAATGGAGGTATAAGTACATGAATTAGATGTATAAAGAGGTATAAATAAATGAAATGGATGCATAAGTACATGAAATAGAGGTAAAAATAAATGAAATGGAGGTATAAATACATGAAATGAAAGTATCAAACATGAAATGGAGGTATAAAAGCTAGAAATATATATGATAATATAAATGGTCCGGTTCGGTTCGGTTAACGGATGGTAAAAAAATAACTGATAACCAATTTTCGGTTAATTTCGGTTCAGTTTTGTCGGTTCTCGGTTAGTGGTTGGTTTCTGCTCACCCATAAGTTTATAGGTTTAAACTTAACCGTATTAAATAAGACTACAAGAGAAAAATAACACGGCTTGAATATCTATGTTTGATACATGCAGCTACTAATTAGTCTCGTCGGAAAACAATAGGAAGAGTTAGTTATTTTATATTAGCGAAGTATAAAATGGCAGGAGAACGTTCAACAAAGAAGGAATGGTCAATCCTAAGGCTATAATACACCAGAGATTCGGGGATAAGGCGTGTTACAATATAGAAGAAGTTCAAGATAATTCATCAAATGGATGTCCCGGACTGGCAATTCCGCAAAAAGGTCCGTGCTTATACCGTTGCAACTTGGAACTTCCTGAATTTAGTATTGTGTCGGATGTTTTCAAGAGAAAGAAAGATGCAATGCAATCTGCTGCAGAAAAAGCCCTAGAGAAGGTTTGATACTTTCTATGATCAATGTGTTATATTAAAGTATGTTTTTTAGTTTATGTGTTTGTGCAAGGATGTTTATGTTGTATGATCTCAAGTGTTATTTGCATGAAACGGAAAAAGGACATAACAGAGAATAGAGTATTTTATGGTTTAAAGTTTTGTAGGATATGTGTTATACAGTAATAATTTTGATTTGATTTGAGTCAATAGTAAAGGGAAATTATGTTTCAATATTGTGCTATATTGCTATTTCTTTCTTCTTTTTTGTGCGCAGTTAAGTGATCCTCCTGTTGAAGATGCCTCAGATCAATTGGTTAGCCGGCTGTCCTATTTATTTTCAAACGAGGTAGTTTTTTTTTATGTAATGAAACATCTTTCTACGTGCATTATTCACACTTCTTAATATCTTATTTATTTTTGTCTTTTTGGTCCTTGATCCTGTCAACAGTTCTATTCCATATGTCATCCACTGAGTGGTCACATTCGAGCCGCTTTGCAGAGAGCGGGCTCCCTTAACAGTTTTGTCCCCATTTCAGTGATGCCCATTTTCGATTCAAAGATTTCTAATCTGTGTAAGAGCATAAAACCTGAAACCGACTTAAAACCACTGGAAGTAATGTCGATGATTAGGGATGCTGCCTCAAGGTTATCTGAACCTGTACTCATTTCTAACGAGTTTATGTCGTTGAAAAGAACAAGTCCATACCCTACTGAAGTCGTGGAATCTATAGAAATTGACTTCGATAAAAAAACTTATGTTAAAGTTCTTCGTATACCGTATTTGGTTGAAAAGGTTGTTGAGCCTTTGACTCTAGATGTTTCTGCAAATACGTATTACATGGACGCCATTGCTAGAGAACTTGCAGCTGCAGACGCGTCTATGGTTTCACTCTCCAGGTATGGCAAACAACTATTATATGCATTCTGTTTCACTCTCCATGCACGTGCGTGTTCTTTTATCACCACATTATCTATATTATAATTATATGTGGGAAAAGTAACAGGTATAGAATTACCATAATTAATTAGCTCTATATGTACAGATTAGGTGATAATAGACTGTATGACTGAATTCATACATAGGGGTGTAAATTTCTGACACGACCCGAAAACACGACACGAACCTAACACGAAATTCGCGGGTTTGGGTTTACTCTAAACGGGATCTGGTCAGTTTCAGGTTGAACCCGTGAACCCATCTAGCTAAACGGGTCAGGTTCGGGTCAACCCGGTCGGGTTAGCGGGTTGACCCGTTTAACCCATTTATATTATATTATAATTTCTTTACAATATGTTTTTATGATAAATTAAATTGGATGTGTGTTTAATGCCATAACTATAACTTAATAAGAGAAATGAACATAACATTTTTAATATAATGTAATTGTCTTATAAACATTTGTGTATTTTAGTAAATTTTAATTTTCATTTATTAATTTGCAGAAAAAACCGTTAAAAATTAAAAAAATTCAGGTTGAAAGGGTTGTGTTCGGGTCAACCCGTGAATATTTGGGTCGTGTTCAGGTTCATATGTATGACATGATTTTCGGGTCGGGTTCGGTTTCGTCTAAAGTTTTCGAGTTCGGGTCTGGTTGAAGCCGTCAATCCGCAAACACGACCCATTTTCATACAGATTTTAGGGTGTATTGTAAGAAACATTTCGAAATCAGCAGATTTTGTTGTTTTTTCTGTTAGTCTTGAAGAAATATTTTCATTTTAGTTTTTATTATTTGCTTTGTATATCCAGGTGCATTGGAAAATCTTCTTCAGAAACAAGGCTGTATTTCCATGCTCCTAACTCATACAAGTGGAATAAAGAAGATTTTGAAGACGAACCGTATTTAAACGCAAGGGCAACTTATTTATCCGGTCAGGATGTGTATGGGGATGCGATTTTGGCTACTATTGGATACTTGTGGAAATCTTGTGATCTTTTCCTTGAAGACGTATCTACCCGCACATATTATAGGTTACTTATGAATAAGGTACCCACTGGTGTATATAAATTATCACGTGAAGCAGTACTTGCAGCTGAATTGCCGCCAAAATTCGGGACCCGGAGTAATTGGAGAGGTTTATTCCACGGGATATTCTCTGTACATTCTGCCGCCAGCACCGACTACCAGAACCTGTTTTCTCGTTAATTGTTACCAAGGAAGCGCCCGAAGAAACTTCTAGATGTGAAGTGAAAGTATTCTCAAAGAGTCAGAATTTGATATTACATTGTTACCCTCAAGAGTCATTCAAGAAACAAAGCGATGCTATCCAGAATGCTTCTTCAAGAATTCTTTCATTATTGAATAATTACTTCCAGAAATTAAATATGCCTCAAGAGGGTTTGACTTTGACTCCATATAGAAATGGTCTTGATCTTGACTTCTATCCTGAACATATCTCGAAAGAATTGAATCTTTTCTCATTGGTGCATAAAAACTTATTAGCAATTGATACCACAAAGCAATCAAATGGTGTGGATGCCGTAGCATCGTATACTATAGAAGGTCCGGACTACGATGTTTTTGCATCAAACGGGTGTTTAGTGTGTGTATGCTACACTGCGTTTTTGGTCAAGGAAGGTGAAAAAGAAATTCTTGAGGAAAACGACGAGTTTGAATTTGAGTTGGGAACTGAGGTTGTTATCCCTGAATTAGAAGTAGTTGTGGCCCAGATGGGTGTGGGTCAATCGGCCCGCTTTAAAGTGAAGTTGCCTTCTTTGGAGCTGATTTTTGCAGCCAATGGTGATCCTGCACGGGTTTCGTCTTTACTTTCACCACGTGAGACTGATTACAAGTTTATTACATAGTTGGTTTACACCTGTTTACTTGAAAATGGGTTAGATCTTATCTACAACAGGTCATTTAAAAACTCCACAAATGAAACAGATCAAACAGGATGAAAATGAAATAGTATGTACTTTTTTTCTTATAAAACTCATTAATAAATAGTATGTTAAATCTGATTATAATACTAAAATACTTGTTTGTTATGTTATCAAAAAAAATATAATTCAAAATGGACCCATTTCACATAAATAGGTGAAACTTCACAACTTTTCGTTATTGCTTCTTTTTTTTTTTTAAATCTTTTACATTTAAGTTCTATCACTTTCATGTAAAATAGGCGGGTGCAGCCTAGAATATTCAACAACTTTGCTGCGGGGCACCGAACCCTTGGAAGACAGAATGGAAAAAGCTCTGTTTAGTCCTTCGTTATCAAAACAACGTGTTAATTATGCAGTGCAACACATTAAAGAATCCGGTGCAACTTTCTTGGTATTTTCAGAAATCTTGGAACTTTTTAAATCTTTGAAATTAACATGTGATCTGAGGTTATTGTTGGTTTTGAGACAGGTTGACTTTGGTTGTGGCTCTGGAAGTTTATTGGACTCATTATTGGATTATCCAACTTCACTTGAAAGAATTATTGGTGTTGACATATCAGTAAAAGCCCTGGCTCGTGCAGCAAAGGTGATGCACACGCACGCACGCACACACACATATATAGAGGCCGGTTAACGTACAAGACCACCTTATCGTGTGAAGCGTACGCGAGCATCTCAATCGCACATCTGACCTATCCTAGGCCTTCAATTGAACGGCGTGGCACAATAGTACTTAACTTGACATGATTACGCACGCTATAACATAAATACGCACGTTATAATGCATAATTACACATGGGTTGGGTTAAACCCTACTTACACATGTTATTGCATAATTATGCACGTTATTACATAATTACGCACTTTATAATGCATAATTTCGCACGTTATAAAAAAATCAAAACCCGCATGCTACCAAACATGAAAATTATGCGTGTTAAACTCAAAATGACGCATGGTATATACATAATCACGCACGTTATAAAAAAATAAGGAATGACACGCGTCTCAATCTCCTGCTCACGTATCTTCGCACGATAATTTACTATTGTATTCTGCACTTTCTCTCTCTCTCTCTCTCTCTCTCTCTCTCTATATATATATATATATATATATATATATATATATTTGTATGTATACAAAACTGATTTTAATAAAAATTCATGGTAGGTGATACATACATACATACACACACATATATATACATACATATATATATATATAGGACTAGTACTTATTCTACGGTTTATTTTACAGACCCTTAATTCCAAGCTAAGCAACAATTCCACCAATCCAGTGCAAAGTAATCGTCTCAAATCTGCTCTTCTTCTGGATGGTTCGATCACAACCTTTGATTCTCGATTGTACGATTGCGATATTGGAACCTGTTTAGAGGTAGTTAATTCTCAACATTTTGGTATGCGATAAAGCTGCATCGTGTGTTCTTGATTAATATAACATATAGAATCTATAGATATATGACTGATTTTAATAAAACTTCATGGTAGGTGATTGAGCACATGCCTGAAGATCAAGCAACTCAATTCGGCAATGTGGTATTAAGCTCCTTTTGTCCAAAAATTCTTATCGTGTCAACTCCAAACTACGAATACAACGTAATACTTCAGAAATCAACCACTCAAACCCAAGAAGACGACGAAGACAAAAATTCAGCTAAACCATGCAAGTTTCGCAACTTTGACCACAAATTTGAGTGGACCCGAGAGCAGTTCCAAGCGTGGGCATCTGATCTTGCTGGAAAACACAATTACAGTGTTGAATTTAGTGGGGTTGGTGGGGCTGAAGGTGTGGAACCTGGGTTTGCGTCACAGATTGCGGTTTTTAAGCGGGGTTTTGAGCTTGCTGACGGCGGTGATTTGGCGATTGTGCCATATGATGTTGTATGGGACTGGAGAAGCACTGACGTATGAAATTTTAATGGTGTCATACTTTGTATTGTGTTTAATTAATCACTGCCTTTTGAAGTCCAGTGAGAATTTGAAAGAGTTGGGTGTCAAATGGTGGTTTTGGTTGTTTTAGTTATTGTTGAACAACATCCAATGGGTTAGTGTTTATTGGATAGTGTTTGCTGACTTGGAGTGATCACTGAATCCTAATGCTGCTTGCTATTAGTTGCTACTTACTAGTGACTAGTGTAGTATTGCACCTATATAATAAAAATAATTTTGAAGGAATGTAAATGATATAAATGTTAATGTAATCTTTTAAAATAAATTATATATTTTCTATGTGTATAATTAGAAAAATTGAACACCAATAAATATGTCAATTTATGCTTATTTTTGAAGCTACTAAATACCTATCTAAAAATGCAATTCTCATAAAAAAAAATACTTTTTGTTTATATTGGTACGTAAATATAGTTAGAATCAATTAATTCTTCAATAATAGCAAAATATATTGGAGAATAACTAGTTACTCTTTTGTTAACAAAATATATTTGTACGTCAATTTGCAACTGAATTCAGTTAACCAATATGATTGTGTTACCTATATTATATTAAGAAAAAATAATGTCATATTAGTTTACTTTATTAGTCTATAGGGTGTGGTTATTACCTTTATAACCACCATAACCTTCTATGTTAGCGCTATATCACACACCACTAATCCATCATCTAAAATCACTAGCTTAAGGATGTGGTAATGATCCAAACCACTATACCCTTATTTATTTTGATTTATTTTTGTTTAAAGATAAAGGAAAAGAAATCTTGAAAATGGAAACTAGGACCATGGTTGACATGGTTTAATCCATAGTAACCATGGTGGATCAAACAAAGGGTGGTGTAGCTTTCTATTCATGTTCTTACAACTAGAATTGATCTCTCATGTTGCAGAGACTAGTTTTTTTAATGTGATTTGAGCGTATTTATTATTGATTTTGTTTTGAAATTGCATTTTAAGAGAAAATAATGTGCGATTACATTTCTAACCCTTTTGATACTTCTAAAGTTGTTAGAGAAATAAATCTTAGTCGGATCTCATGGTGTGTTAATTCGGTTGAACCCACATCTTACCGCAATTTTGTATTGATCTTATGAATTGTTTTAAGTTAAACTTTTCAATTAATTATAGACTTTAGTAAATATACACATGACACAAATACTAAACTCATATGATTTCATAAAAGTTAATTCTATTTATTATTTATTTTAATTTAATATTTAATATTAATTATAAAACAAGGATGGTATCTTAAAAAATAAAATTAATTAAATAAATACATAACACATAATTAATTAAATAATATATATATATATATATAAACATATATAGGGTAGTGTTATTGTAAAAAGGGTGTGTTTTGTTAGAAGTGTAAGAAAGAATCTACATATTTTGATCTATAATCTAATGGTTGAGATTATAATTGCAAAATTGTAAATAATGTTACCCTTAAAATAATTAATTTTTTAGATTAAGGGTATAAAAGTAAATTTAACATTTTAAATTAAAAAATGCACATGCAATGCATATGCAACTTCGCCCGTCTTTTTTAAACGTCAATAACTTTTTATACGTAATTTTTTTTTAAAATTTTTTACCATAATAACGAGTGTTTTTTTATCTTTAATATGAGTACCATATTTTTTTACTTCTATAGAGAAAAAAATTACGTTTTGATCGGATGTTTTAGTCCATGGTGTTTTGTCTATTTTGTTTTAGTTATATAGTGATTCAGTGTGTTGTGTTTTACAGTAAAACACCATGAACGTATATAAGACACCATAACATTGCAAATACCATTAAATTCAACAAACTACCATTTTCTTATACAAAAACACCATGAAACTAAAATAAAACATCATAGAAAACAAGACACCATACAAGTATACAAAGAACCATTCCATTATCAATAAAAAATATCATTAAATTCAACGAGCTAATTTTTTCCTTTTACAAGACACCATAATCTATTTTGAAATCCTAAAATAAAACACCATAGGAAATGAGATTGAAAGGTTGAACATTTGCAATGTTATAGTGTTTTATACACGTTCATGGTGTTTTACTGTAAAACACAATGCCTTGAATCACTATACAATTAAAACAATATAGAGAAAACACCATGGACTAAAACATACGATCGAAACGTATTTTTTTTTGCATATAAGTATAGCAATATGGTACTCATATTAAAGAAAAAAAACACTCGTTTTATTATTGACCTTTAAAAAAGACAGGGGGAAGTTGCATATGCATTGCATGCGGGTTTTTGAATTTTATCTTTAATTAGGTTTTTTGTTAAATTACTTAACTGTCCTTATCCTAATAAATTAAATAATGACATGTGTCATCATCATATTCTTTCTTATCATTATCACAAATTTCATCTTTTTAGAGGATCCTCAACCTATATATATATATATATATATATATATATATAAATGGGGATGTTCATTTGAGAAAAAAATTAATGTGAGAAGAAAAAGAAGAAAGGACATAATTGTAAAACATTAAATAGTTTATAACTCCTCATATTAATTACGTTATCTCTCATTAATAAAACAAAAGCATTTTATCATACATATTTCAAAATTTATCCTACATATATCTTATACATATCGGAACTTACTCTACACACATGTAAATTTACCCTACATATTTCAAAATTTATCCTATAAATGTCGAAAATTGTCTTTCACCATAAATAATTTAATCTTGAAATAGTATATTAAAAAAATAAGTTACAAGTTTAATTAATTAGCTAATTAATAACAATTATAGATTTACCTATATGCCCTTTTTCATAATATTAAATACACACATTAAATGAAGTAAATGGAGAATTTCTATTGGTTTAAAAGTTATTCTTTTTATTCTTACAAAAGATTTCTTCTCATTTGAACTCTCCAATATTATAACTGAAATATTCGGTTAATGAACATTAAATACACAACGAAAATTATAATTGAATATTCGGTTAATAAACGAAGCGGGTTTTGAAAACCCGTTTTTCGACGGATGTTACATGCAACTCCGCCCGTCTTTTTTAAACGTCAATAACTTTTTATACGTAATTTTTATAATAACGAGTGTTTTTTTATCTTTAATATGAGTACCATATTTTTTTACTTCTATAGAGAAAAAAATTACGTTTTGATCGGGTGTTTTAGTCCATGGTGTTTTGTCTATTTTGTTTTAGTTATATAGTGATTCAGTGTGTTGTGTTTTACAGTAAAACACCATGAACGTATATAAGACACCATAACATTGCAAATAGCATTAAATTCAACAAACTACCATTTTCTTATACAAAAACACCATGAAACTAAAATAAAACATCATAGAAAACAAGACACCATACAAGTATACAAAGAACCATTCCATTAGCAATAAAAAATATCATTAAATTCAACGAGCTAATTTTTTCCTTTTACAAGACACCATAATCTGTTTGAAATTCTAAAATAAAACACCATAGGAAATGAGATTGAAAGGTTGAACGTAAATGATATTTGCAATGTTATAGTGTTTTATACACGTTCATGGTGTTTTACTGTAAAACACAATGCCTTGAATCACTATACAATTAAAACAATATAGAGAAAACACCATGGACTAAAACATACGATCGAAACGTAATTTTTTTTGCATATAAGTATAGCATTATGGTACTCGTATTAAAGAAAAAAAACACTCGTTTTATTATGGTGTAACTTTTTTTTATAAAAAATTACGTATAAAAAGTTATTGACCTTTAAAAAAGACAGAGGGGAAGTTGCATATGCATTGCATGCGGGTTTTTGAATTTTATCTTTAATTAGGTTTTTTGTTAAATTACTTAATTGTCCTTATCCTAATAAATTAAATAATGACATGTGTCATCATCATATTCTTTCTTATCATTCTCACAAATTTCATCTTTTTAGAGGATCCTAAACCTATAATATATATATATATATATATATGGGGAGGTTCATTTGAAAAAAAATTAATGTGAGAAGAAAAAGAAGAAAGGACATAATTGTAAAACATTAAATAGTTTATAACTCCTCATATTAATTACGTTATCTCTCATTAATAAAACAAAAGCATTTTATTATACATATTTCAAAATTTATCCTACATATATCTTATACATATCGGAACTTACTCTACACACATGTAAATTTACCCTACATATTTCAAAATTTATCCTATACATGTCGAGAATCGTCTTTCACCATAAATAATTTAATCTTGAAATAGTATATTAAAAAAATAAGTTACAAGTTTAATTAATTAGCTAATTAATAACAATTATAGATTTACCTATATGCCCTTTTTCATAATATTAAATACACACATTAAATGAAGTAAATGGAGAATTTCTATTGGTTTAAAAGTTATTCTTTTTATTCTTACAAAATTTTTCTTCTCATTTGAACTCTCCAATATATATATATACATATATATATATATATATATATATATATATATATATATATATATGTAGATGATAAATTCCACATGGTTGGTTATGAATGTGTTTGTGAGTCACCTACATGTCAATATATTTTTCATTGCATCTATATATAGTGGAGAGTTCAAATAAGAAGAAAAATTTTGTAAGAATAAAAAGAATAACTTTTAAACAAAGAGAAATTCTCCATTTACTTCATTTAATGTGTGTATTTAATATTATGAAAAAGGGCATATATGTAAATCTATAATTGTTATTAATTAGCTAATTAATTAAACTTGTAACTCATTTTTTTAATGTACTTTTTCAAGATAAAATAATTTATGGTGAAGGACAATTTTCGACATGTGTAGGATAAATTTTAGTATGTGTAGAATAATTTTGAAATGTGTAGGGTAAATTTACATGTGTGTAGGGTAAATTCCGATAAGTATAAGATATATGGAGGATAAATTTTAAAATGTGTAGGATATAATATTTTTTATTAATGAGAGATAACATAATTAATGAAAGGAGTTATAAACTATTTAATGTTTTACCATTATGCCCTTTCTTTTTTTTCTTCTCACATAAAATTTATTCTTAAATGAATATTCCCATACATATATATATATATATATATAATGATTACGATTAGTATCTGATTCTGTTTTTTAGTTTTATTAATCAACAAATTGTATACCAATTGAACTTCTATTATCTGTGTAATATTTCATGTATTTTTTTTAATTAAGAGCAACATTTACACAATATCATTCACCAAATATTAAAAAGGTAACGTGTTGTTTTTATTAAAATAAACATTTACTCAATATTGATGCAATGAATACAAAAAGTAAATTGATAACCACTATTTTTAACTGTATGTTTAATTTTTTAAAGAATTAATAACTTTGTTGGATTATTGTTGGGATAAGATTTAATACTAAGTTATTATTTATTTAGATAAATAAAATCAGTAAGAGAAAGAACGGAAAAATAAAAAAGTAAATGTTTTCAATGAATGACCAGGTGACACATATTAGTTTCTTTATTATATAGTATAGAATAGATGGATAGATATAGATAAATATTAAATATTTAAATGACCTTCAAATATGTTATCTTTTTATTTATAAAAAGAAAAAGAGAGAAAACAGTTATACGCTTCCATAGTCGGTAAAGTACTTGAGAGAATAGTTACGGGTCGAAGGGGTGGTACGTTGGTACCCACACTACCGCACATGTAGGGATACGTTTAAAAAGAACATATATAATAAATGTTTTACTTCAAAATAAACACAAGCCACTCACAGTTTCCGCTTATATATATCTAAGACAACACAACACACTTAGTTGTCTACTTGATTGTTCGCCTTTTGTCTTCTCACACCGAGGTACGTATTATGTAATTATAGATTATTTACTTTCTAAATTTACTTACTTATATATATATATATCATTAACTTATTTATATAAACAACCACTAAGTAAACAAGTCTGTATACAAAACGATATATTACATATGCTAAATATTGTTAAAGACACTAGGTATATGTTTACATACTTGTCATTTATCAAAATGTGGATAATATTATAACAACATACTTTTTGAAAGAATCAGAAGATGTGGAAACTAAAGATTGGTGAAAAAAATGGAAAGCTTGAAATTGGTGATGGAAATGCTAATGAATATCTCTATAGCACCAACAATTTTGTTGGAAGACAAATATGGGAGTTCGATCCCGATGCAGGCACGCAAGAAAAGCGTGACCATATCGAAAGGCTTCGAAAGCAGTTCTTGGTTAATAAGAAGAAGCTCGGCATCCATTGTTGTGGTGAGTTGCTTATGCGTAACCAGGTTTATCATTGCTAACCTTTTCACCAAGTATATAAGGTTTTGGGTAATTATCTCTAAGCTGTTTAATAACGAGGAGGCTTGTTTAGGTTGACGTGTTTGGTTAAACGGTGTATTTGGATTGACATGTTTAACTTATTTTATTATACATGTCGACAGGCCGACCCGTCAATCTATTTAATTAAGGCGGTGAACATGCTAGCATGTTTAAACTATTTTTACTACCCACCAACTTGAACAACGTTGATGTTTGCAACTTGATTACTATTCGTCAACCCTTTTCCACACGTTTAGATAAATGAGTTAAACGGGTTGTGTCTGGATCAATACACAGATTTTAGTGTGTATGGGTTAGGGTTGATGTTGTAACGTACACAAATAAAAATATTGGTCGTGTTCAGGGCGGTTACACAACTTTTAGTGTGTGCAGATTAAGGTTAATTTTTTAACATGAAAAAATTATGGCCCTTGTGCAGGTCAGTTATAGATTTTAGTGTGTGTAGACTAGGGTTAATGTTTTTTACACGATTAAAAATATAGATCATGCTCAGGTCACTTACATGATTTTTAGTGTATGCGGGTTAGGATTGATGTATTGATATGAATAATAGTGTTTGTCATGCTCGGGCCGGTTACATGATTAATGATTTTTAGTGTGTGTAGTTAGGGTTGATGTTTTAGGTGACATGATTTTTAGTGTGTGTAGGTTAGGGTGTGTTTCTGTCACGAATAAAAATATGGGTCATTTTCGGTTAAACAATTTAACCTGTCAACCCGATATCCCATGATGTATATTTGATGGTTTATGATTTAAGTTTATTTGAATGTTTGTTGATCACAGCTTATCAAAGAAAGTGGGATTGATCTTCTAAGTGAACCTTCGGTGAGACTAGAAGATAAAGAAGATCTGAACTACGAAGTAGTGACGAAGGCGGTTAGAAAGGCGGTCCAACTGAACAGGGCAATTCAAGCTTGGGACGGTCATTGGCCCGCTGAAAATTCAGGTCCCCTCTTTTTCACCCCTCCTCTGGTAATGCATAGATCTTTTCTTGAATTTCATGCAACAAAAAGTAAAAAACTACATATGCTTACTATCTAAACTTGCAGATTACTTGCCTTGTACATAAGTGGTACATTGGATACAATTTTAACAAAAGAACACAAGAAGGAGATGATTAGATACATGTGCATCCATCAAGTATGTTTCACACTTTCACTATCTACATGTACACATATACATTATACATATATATATATATACAACATCCATGCATGCATGTACATTTACAAGCATAGTAATTTGGGACCAATGTTTTGATGAGGTACGTGTAGAATGAAGATGGGGGATGGGTTTTTATATATCAGGAAAAAGCACAATGATAGGGAGTGCTTTGAACTATGTGGCTCTAAGACTTCTTGGAGAAGCTTCACCTGATGTTAACATGGATGAAGATCAGCTTGCTCGAGCGCGTAATTGGATACTTGATCATGGTGGCGCTACATCCATCCCTTCTTGGGCGAAGTTTATCTAGCGGTATAAATAGTAGTTAATATTTTATGTTAACATTTTAATATAATGTTGATGAGGAGCTTATAGGTGCTTGGTGTATATGAATGGGAAGGGTGCAACCCTCTTCCTCCAGAATTTTGGCTTTTTCCTTCCTTTTTGCCTTACCATCCAGGTGGCCAAGAGTTGTTTTTTATTTATTTTTTATCTACATAAAGTTTTTTTTTAATATATCATGTTAGGTTTTGTGTATTTGCAGAAAAATGTGGTCTTATTGCAGAACCACATACATGCCAATGTCACACTTGTATGGTAAAAGTTACCATGGCCCTATCACTGATCTTGTTTTGTCTTTGAGAAAAGAGATTCATACCATTCCTTACCACCATATTGATCGGAACAAACAACGGCATAACTGTTGCAAGGTTTGATCGTTTGTTTAACCAAATTGAATCGCAATATAAAATATATTAAAACATAAAGACTGTATGTGCAGGTGGATCTATACTACCCTCACTCTTTCTTACAAGATCTCTTATGGACAGTCTTCATTATTTTACTGAACCACTTATGAAAAGATGGCCCTTCAATAGGCTCATAAGACAAAAGGGTCTCAAACGAGTCCTTGACCTAATGCGTTATGGAGCCGAGGAAGGGCGTTATATGGCGCAGGCTTGTGTTGACAAGGCAAGACTTAATAACAAGCACATATCTTAACCAACATATTAATAGTGCAATATATATACCTAGCTATACTTGTGTTGATTTTGTTGTAGGTTTTGCAAATCATGAGTTTTTATGCTGAGGATCCAAATGGGATTGACTTTAAAAGACACCTTGCTAGAATCCCTGATTACTTGAGGGTGGCCGAGGATGGTATGAAAATGCAAAGTTTTGGTAGTCAGTTATGGGATTGCGCTCTCGTGACTCAAGCGATTTTGGCAAGTAATATGGTTGAGGAGTATGGAGACTCGCTCAAGAAAGCTCACTTTTACCTCAAAGAGTCACAGGTTAGCTTCACCCACTAGTTGATATGTAGCTACAATCAATGCTATATAACTAGGCTTACCATGTTGTGTTTTCTTAAAGAAACAATGTGTCACATCACACGCCTTCCTAATCCTAAATTTTGAAATTATGATACATAAATAAAACAAATAAAGATTGCTAATTCTTTTTACATTTATATAAATACAAAACAAATAAAGATTGCTAACATTTGGAGAATAACCTTTGACTTGGAAATTGGGGCTCCAAATGATGGAATTCGGGTTCGAAAGTTGGGTCAAACCGCCGATGTCTATTTGCCGATGATCCTAGTCATCAAGACCATTCTGTCCACTATTTATAATGGCTTGTAACTCCAAATGTATCGCAAGTAACGCCCCATTTGATCTACCTCCCGTTTGATAATTATACCTTGGTAGAAAGTTTAATGGTCAAATGGATTTTGCAGATCAAAGAAAATCCCAAAGGAGATTTCACAAAAATGTGTCGTCAGTTTACGAAAGGGGCTTGGACTTTCTCTGATCAAGATCATGGATGGGTAGTATCAGATTGCACTGCAGAAGCTTTAAAGGTGAAATGATCATTTTTCTCTTAATTTACTTTTTGGGTTTCAAAATTTATAAGAAATAAAAAATGCTTGAACTGAAAGTTTACATGATTTTATATGAAGTGTTTATTGGCTTTGTCGCAAATGCCGCAAGAAATCGCAGGAGTTAAGGCTGAAGTTGAGAGATTATATGAAGTTGTGAATGTCCTACTTTACTTACAAGTACATGTTCTTTCAAGTTATATATTTAGAATATTTCACTACATTGAATATTTGACTAATTATTTATTCATTTGTTGTGTATGCACCCAACTAGAGTCCTGAAAGTGGTGGTTTTGCAATTTGGGAGCCACCATTTCCAAAACCATATTTACAGGTGCCATTTTGTGCTTAATTTGATATAAAATAACAATGAATATACTTATAAACTATGGGCTAATATGTGTTTCAGATGTTGAATCCTTCAGAACTTTTTGCTGACATTGTGGTTGAGAAAGAGTAAGCCCATGTGGACCTGTTTGAATACATGTTTACTAAAACAGACCTGAAAGATTAACAAAAACAAGCCTTAATCAACCATGTTTTGCCTACTTAGGCCAAAAATATGACTCGTGCTTGCTATTTTTGGTGTTGTTAGACATGTTGAATGTACTGGCTCCATAATTCAAGCTTTGCAAGCGTTTAAAGATTTGCATCCGGGGCATCGTGAGAAAGAAATAGAAGTTGCTATCGCGAAAGGCATACGTTTCTTGGAAAACAAGCAACAAGATGATGGCTCATGGTATGGCTATTGGGGTGTTTGTTTTCTATATGGCACATTTTTTGTGCTACAAGGATTGGTATCTTGTGGGAAAACATATGAAAATAATGAAGCAGTTCGGAAAGGTGTCAAATTTTTGCGCTTAACACAGAATTCAGAAGGTGGTTGGGGAGAGAGCTTTGAATCATGCCCGAAAGAGGTATGTACACGACGAGGTTTTAATATTTAGATAAACAAAATATAATGGTCACAACAAAGCCTTTATCTTTGTGAAATACTAAAATGCAACCATGCTTGCATGCTAAAAACACAAGTTAATTTACTCAAAACATAGCCATGTAAAGTTTATTTTTTTCTTATTGTGCTCTTGTTGGATCAAATGATCAGAAGTTCATACCTTTGGAGGGGAACCGAACAAATTTGGTGCAAACTTCATGGGCCATGCTCGGTCTTATGTTAGGTGGACAGGTTAGAAACATTTGTAAGATTCTAATGAGTACTTATCGAACATATATACGATATTCATGTGTCAAAATCTAGAGAAAAAAACTAAAAAACATAACAAAATTTTGTTATGTTGAAAAGGCCGAAAGGGATACAACACCACTACACAAGGCAGCAAAATTGCTCATCAATAGCCAGATGGATGATGGTGATTTTCCTCAACAGGTATACGTTTTTGATAAAGTACGTGAGGCGCGTTATTTTCAGAAGTGATAATAAATGTTAAACATATTGAAATCTAGAGTTGAAATACAAAATACCTGCTCGCTATGACCTTGTTGCAAGAATTGATATTCCTCTTTAAATTCAACAGTACGAGTGTTCTTTTGTGAAAGAAAAGTCGACCCACCAGGTGTTTGATCAAATGTCTCAATGAAGTGAAGGTTTTAAAAAACTTGTTTCTTTAGCACTCTTGTGAAGTGGGAATTGGTTAAGGCGATTTGATCTTGTAATTCAGATTCGATTGTAGGTGATTGAGCACATGCCTGAAGATCAAGCAACTCAATTCGGCAATGTGGTATTAAGCTCCTTTTGTCCAAAAATTCTTATCGTGTCTACTCCAAACTACGAATACAACGTAATACTTCAGACATCAACCACTCAAACCCAAGAAGACGACGAAGACAAAAATTCAACTAAACCATGCAAGTTCGCAACTTTGACCACAAATTTGAGTGGACCCGAGAGCAGTTCCAAGCGTGGGCATCTGATCTTGCTGGAAAACACAATTACAGTGTTGAATTTAGTGGGGTTGGTGGGGCTGAAGGTGTGGAACCTGGGTTTGCGTCACAGATTGCGGTTTTTAAGCGGGGTTTTGAGCTTGCTGACGGCAGTGATTTGGCGATTGTGCCATATGATGTTGTATGGGACTGGAGAAGCACTGACGTATGAAATTTTAATGGTGTCATACTTTGTATTGTGTTTAATTAATCACTGCCTTTTGAAGTCCAGTGAGAATTTGAAAGAGTTGGGTGTCAAATGGTGGTTTTGGTTGTTTTAGTTATTGTTGAACAACATCCAATGGGTTAGTGTTTATTGGATAGTGTTTGCTGACTTGGAGTGATCACTGAATCCTAATGCTGCTTGCTATTAGTTGCTACTTACTAGTGACTAGTGTAGTATTGCACCTATATAATAAAAATAATTTTGAAGGAATGTAAATGATATAAATGTTAATGTAATCTTTTAAAATAAATTATATATTTTCTATGTGTATAATTAGAAAAATTGAACACCAATAAATATGTCAATTTATGCTTATTTTTGAAGCTACTAAATACCTATCTAAAAATGCAATTCTCATAAAAAAAAATACTTTTTGTTTATATTGGTACGTAAATATAGTTAGAATCAATTAATTCTTCAATGATAGCAAAATATATTGGAGAATAACTAGTTACTCTTTTGTTAACAAAATATATTTGTACGTCAATTTGCAACTGAATTCAGTTAACCAATATGATTGTGTTACCTATATTATATTAAGAAAAAATAATGTCATATTAGTTTACTTTATTAGTCTATAGGGTGTGGTTATTACCTTTATAACCACCATAACCTTCTATGTTAGCGCTATATCACACACCACTAATCCATCATCTAAAATCACTAGCTTAAGGATGTGGTAATGATCCAAACCACTATACCCTTATTTATTTTGATTTATTTTTGTTTAAAGATAAAGGAAAAGAAATCTTGAAAATGGAAACTAGGACCATGGTTGACATGGTTTAATCCATAGTAACCATGGTGGATCAAACAAAGGGGTGGTGTAGCTTTCTATTCATGTTCTTACATGGCGAATCATGACCACCCTTACACCCTTTAGCCTTAAGGTATGAGATAAATCGTGATTTGATATTCATATAAAATAATGCTATGTAACTTACAAGCCATAATATACATATAAAATTTAAGTTATAATACCCCTATATCATCTATCTAACAAAATTTTGTTGTTAAAATAGAGTACCCTGCAACTTACAAGCCATAATATACATATAAAATTTAAATTGTAATACCTTTATATCATCTATCTAACAATTGTTTGTTGTTAAAACAGAGTACCATCCAGAAACTAATATATGGAGTTTGATCATATGTAATAAATCAAAATTAATACATGAAGTTTGATCTTATGTAACTCTTTTACAATTACTAAATCACTTTTATGTAAGCAAAACCAAAGTTTCTTCCTTTAAGTGAGTTGGAATCGACTCATGCTTGAGAAATATTCATTTGTGGGATCCAACATGTGCCTATCTATTAAAATATTTAAACCATTTAATTAATAAGTTTCGCATATATTATAATGCGAATTAATCGAAGCTCTTGGTGGAGAATTATAGTAGACCCTAAGCATATAAGAAAGCGATATAACACCTAAAACTTTAAATAACTCAAAAAATAGCACATCATAACAACCTAACTAATAACCTTTTTTTATTTAACTAATAACCTTGTTTATTGTTTGACAACGTTCCAACTCCCCCAACAAATTTGTGACCATGATGGCAAATATATAAATTTCATTTCGGTATATTAAAAAGATATTTTATAAAACTATTTTATGTTAGTAAGTTCTCTATTTTCTTAACTTGACATCACTGTTTGTTTGGTGCGGAATAGTAACAAAATCAAGTCTAATTATAAAACCATGTTCTATATCCATCTGATACCCACTATAAATTACTCATTAGAGGCGCATATATATTTGTTTACGGTGTAGTGTAATTCAAACTACAATTTGCGATCTGATACTCAACTACTCTAAGTACGCGTTCAGGATTCATGTTCTTTTGTCATTTATCCTAAAAACAATAAAAAAAACAAGGACATAAAAGTGTGGTTTTAAATCAAATTAAACGATAAGAAAAAGAAAATAATAATAATAATAATAATAAAAGTGGGAGATCTGAACCCGTGATCGTGGGGTTAAAAAGAAAAGAAAACCGTACATGGAAGGAGACACCTCCTCCGACGGTGTTGTTGTGTTCATTTCTTGAAGCAAAACCCCAATCCCAACAATTTCTAAATTATTATTTATTATTATTATTATTATTATTGTTGTTGCTTCAGATCTCTCCTTCTTCTCTACTACCATTAGTTAGGGTTTCATTATCCTCTTTCTCTCTCTACACTTCCTTTAATACAGTTACTCAGATTTATACCAGTGTCTCTTGCTCGATCCAATCATCGATGCGCTTATGCATCGTCATTTCATTTGAATTCGACTAATCGAGTTTCTCCTACTGCTCTGTGCTTCTGCCATTGCCGATTTCTCAATCTGATCTGGTTTTCTGCAACGAAAATGGTGGTTTCTGGACCGTTAACACCTGGACAGGTATACATATTGCAATGCTAATGCTGATGTTGAAAATCTGTTATTGATTAGTTCGGTTTGGCTTCTGTCGGTGTGTAGTTGTTAGGTTCCAGTTTTTGTTCTTGAGCTGTAGATATTTGTAGATTACTGTGTGAAGTGTAATATCCAGTGTAATATTCAGTTATTGCATAATTGCTCATTGTAGATGGTTGGTGCAATAAGTTGTTATAGAGTTTCCTTTTTTAGCTTTAAGATTGTATGCTCTGTTTTGATTATTAGCATAATCTTCAATCTGGAGATATGAAATAAATTTTGGTAGAAGGTAAGTTTATTGGTTCAATTCATATTCTTACATAGATTAGATTTGTTGTCCATACTATGTGCCACTGTTAGTGGTTTGCATGGACCAAATGTCAAACTTGAAGTTTAGTTAGATGCACAATTCAAATGTAAGTAACTTTACTTGACGGAGAACTTGAATGAACGTGTTTGTCTCCGAAACTCAAACGTTGGATGGAAATAAGAAAGGTAACAAATAGAAGTGAAAAGAACAAACAGAGAAAGATGTTAAGTTTAAATACCTGGTGTTATGTGTATTTTTCTTTAATTGGTATATGTAGTAGACGTAATTTTGTTGTCATATTAATCCAGTAACGTATTCCATGTTTTGCATTTGTGTTACTGATTTATATCTTCAACATAGTTATCAAAGGCGTTAGGCGAACTCAAGGCGCATAGGCCTCACCTGGGGTCTAGGGGGCAAGGCGCAAAAAAAGCGCGAGCCTGAGGGAAAAAAAGCGCACAACAAAAAAATTAAAATATTTTTATACAAAGAAAATTAATACTATTCTTCGAATAAAATAAACTAAAGCTATTGTATAACATTTAATATAGTCTATTTAGTACCAAAAGTTTTAAACTGTTAGTTTATTAGTGTAGAAAAGTAGTTTCGTTAGATAAAAGTAGAAATCTAGCTGGAATCTTGGCAGAATTTGGCCAAAAACTCTCAAGAATCTAGGAATCGCGCCGGATTCTGCGCATGAACCATGCTTTGACATAAGGCGCAATTGCCTCGCCTCGCTAGGAAATTGGGCCTAGGCGCAAGAGGCGACGGCTTTTAACAACTATGATTTTTTAGCTATCTGAAGTTAGACTGCTCCGCTACTTACACTTGATAACTAATAAAGTCTTTATTATATTATTAATGCTATCTTGCAGGTGTCCTTTTTGCTTGCAGTCATCCCTATTTTTGTTGCTTGGATATATTCTGAATGGTTGGAATACAAAAGATCTTCATGGGCATCTAAAGTGTAAGCTCTTTAATTTTATGCAGTTTCATCTCTCTCTCACGCACACTCTGTGTATGTGTGTGTGTGTGTGTGTACTTATGCAATGGTGTCTGGATCTCTGCGTTAAGCTCGTTAAGTTGCCTTGCTAATGGGTAGAAGCATGTTAAAATGTGGTTTCATTTAGATGTGCGTACTGTGTACTTCACAAATGCAAACACAAATTTTTGTTTTATGACATACCAAATTAGCAAACACAAATTACAAACTTCATGTGTTGGACCATTTAGAAGAGTTGAAATTAGAATGTTACACGGTGAGGCTAATCATTGACTACAGATTGGTCTTTGTTAGAAACACTTTAGTATTCAACCCTTGTTGTTTACCTGCCATATGTTGTTTACAGTATACACAATTGTCACAGTATCTGATCTTATCTTATATTCTTATACTCTACAATAATTAAAACACAAACATGTGACTTCTTAATGATGCGTTGGATGCTAGATCCATTTTTTTTCTCTGTTAGAGGACAATTTATAGTTACTACAAATTTCACCATCAAATTCGCCATATATGGTTTAAACATGTGACATACATTCCAGCTTCTTGTTATCATACCATCTAACTACATATTATATTCCCTCTTATAATCACACCTTCTCTACTTAATAAAAGAAATTAATGGTAAATTCAGTGACATCAGTTGTAGTAGCCAGGATTTACCCATTGCTGCTAGAATGTATATATTTGAGGATTATGTCTATCTTCTCGTGTTTCAATAACTGAGTGGATACATTATTTTTTATCTTTAAAAACTCACATGTTTTTTTCGCTGAGAGTAGTCATTCAGACAATAATTTGGTCGAATTGGAAACCAAAAAGGAGGAAGATGACCGAGCTGTTTTACTGGAAGGAGGCCTGACAAAATCACCATCGTTGAAACAACCTGCCGCTTCCATTAAAGCTAACTTAATTAGGTTAATCAATCAATTTGTTGGATATATTTTCTTGTTCCATGTTTCTTTGCCCTATTACTCATCACAGTTTGTACGTCTTTCAACTGTAGATTTGTGACTATGGAGGATTCATTTTTGCTCGAGAATCGAGCAACCTTGAGAGCAATGTAAGCCATTAGTCTTTGCTGGTGCTAGATTTATATTAAAGCTTCATTTTATCTTCAAGTTAGTAATATTGGATTTTCACAACCTTCTGCAGGTCAGAATTTGGTGGAATTTTGTTCTATTTCTACATATGTGATCGCACCAGTTTGATTGTTGAATCTACAAAGGTTCTACCTCATTTACTATTTTGCACTTTCTCTATGCTCAAATAATAACATTGGTATCATGATTATCTTGTAAGCCTGAAGTGTTATGTTAATTGGTTCATTTTAGTTGACACATTTTTTTCTTGAGCAGAGCTACAATCGCGATCTTTTCCTGTTCCTGTACGCTCTTCTTACAATAGTCTCAGCAATGACATCTCTTAAGAAACATAGTGACAAGTCAGCATTCTCTGGAAAATCGATACTCTACCTCAATCGACATCAAACAGAAGAATGGAAAGGATGGATGCAGGCAAGAAATTCTCTATATCATTACTCTGAACTAATGTTTGCTAATATTAAAATTATTTAAAATTTTTAATACATTGTGTAATAGTACAAAATGGATGTTATCGTGAAACTGTTTTTTTTGCTGTAATATTGACAGGTTCTCTTTTTGATGTATCATTACTTTGCTGCTACGGAAATATATAATGCTATCCGTGTGTTTATCGCTGCATATGTCTGGATGACTGGTTTCGGAAACTTCTCATACTATTACATCCGCAAGGATTTCAGCGTGGCACGCTTTGCTCAGGTTAATTTTTACTAACTATTATTTACTATTACTGTTGATTTATGTTATGGACGCACCTAAATTTTTTATTTTATTGCAGATGATGTGGAGACTAAACTTTTTTGTTGCGTTTTGTTGTATTGTCCTTAACAATGATTATATGCTCTACTACATCTGTCCAATGCACACACTTTTTACTCTTATGGTGTATGGAGCACTTGCTATTGGCAGCAAGTATAATGAGATAAGATCGGTGATGATTACAAAGCTTCTTGTATGCTTTCTTGTGGTTATCTTGGTTTGGGAGATTCCCGGAGTTTTTGATTTCGTTTGGAGCCCATTGACGTTCTTATTAGGTTAGTTTCTTTTATTCCTTCTTTTTTTAATTTAATATAATTTTAATTTACACAGAGGTTGTTAAAGTGTATATCTTGCTTTCACAGGGTATACGGATCCCGCCAAACCAGATCTCCCTCGATTGCACGAGTGGCATTTCAGATCTGGGCTTGATCGATATATATGGATTATTGGAATGATATATGCGTATCTTCATCCTAATGTAAGCTTTTGAAATCGGTTCTCTCTTTCAAGATCTGCTTACTAGTTGAATGTTATTGCTAAAACTGTATAATATTATATAATGTTGTATTGATCTCAGGTTGAAAAATGGATGGAAAAACTTGAGGAGTCAGACAGTAAGCGGAGACGTTCTGTTAAAGCATCCATCATTTCAGTATCTCTTTTGGTTCGTATAAATCTTTTCGTCATTTTTGTGTTTTATTTTACTCTGAACAGCTCAAGTAAAAAGATTTAGCTAAAACTGAAACGGGTAAAAGGGGTCCGGTGGGTTAAACGGCAAGAAAACCACCCAATGTATATTTTGAATGCAAACAACCTCCTAAAGTGTTTTAATTGAACATTTAGATTATTATCGTAATAATTTATACTTTTGTGATCTAGGTTGTGCATTAAGTATTTATAATAGGGTTTAAAAGTGTACAAAAAAGTGACCTGACCCACACTGAAAGATGCCTTTACAAGCCGATCGTCTTTTCCTATATAATGTTATGTGGGCTTATTATATCAGATTCTTTTCAGGCTGGATATATGTGGTATGAATACATATACAAGTTGGATAAAGTTACATACAACAAATATCATCCCTACACATCATGGATACCTATAACGTGCGTAATTTATTTCTCACTCTATTCTTACATATACTCTCTACTTTATCAGAAACACCCAAGTATTCTGATGTTATAACATTTTTTTTTTGCTTAGCGTGTACATATGCTTGCGGAATTTCACTCAAGAGCTTAGGAATTATTCATTAACCCTCTTTGCGTAAGCTCTCTTTACCTAATGGCATTTTCGTGAAACTATGAACAATTGAACATACATTTCTGTGCATATTGGATCTGCTTAACTAGTTGACTACAAGTTTGACCACATGTACATTTTTATATGCTAATAGGTGGCTCGGTAAAATCACTTTGGAAACATACATTTCACAGTTCCATATCTGGCTAAGGTGAATATCTCTTCTCTTTTGCCCATTAATAGTTAAAATCAAACCCGTAAAGTTTGTGTTAACAATCGTGAATGTTGCAGATCGGATATCCCCAATGGACAGCCGAAGTGGCTTTTGTCTTTTATTCCAGATTACCCTTTGCTGAATTTCATGCTTACAACTGCAATTTATGTTTTGGTGAGCAAAATAGCCTTAACCGTTTCTTATATGATTAACGAGATAACAAATCTAATTTGTTACATCTGTAATTTCCTTATGCAGATATCCTGTCGGATCTTTGAACTAACGAACACATTGAAGTCGGTTTTTGTACCCACTAAAAACGATCGCCAACTTCTCAGTAATTTTGTAGCTGGAGCAGCAATTTCCGTGTGTTTATACCTAGTTGCTTCTATTATTGTTCAGATTCCTCAGTAACCACCGGCATCAAAGGTTGTTACATGTTGGAATTGGACTGACACGAAACATACATACAAATACATACATAGATCAAGGTGTATACATCTTCATTTCCAACAACTTACAATGCAAAATGCACCTTTTGTTGTAGTTTTGTAACATGTTTTGATCTGAATTGGTACATGCAAAGATATGTGATGTACATTCATGGACACCCACTTTGATATTCAAATGCAGTCATTTTCTTGTGTATTTAGGTTGTCGTGTTATAAATTGAATTTGATTTGATAACATAATATGCATCGTTGTTGGTTTTCGAATCGTTTTCCTCGACATGGTATTCAAATTACGTTTTTAACCATTTGATAATCGCTCTAGCGGCAGAATAAAAAGTGGTAATTTTGGAGAAGACCAAATATTGGACAAAGGAGAATTACAGCCATCATGGTAGGAAATGCCCAATTTCAAATACCATTAACGCGTTTTGTGAGTATTATTTGTGGGTAAATGGTAAACGTCATGGTTAAACTTGTAAGCAACCTTAGCCAATAAAAAGCAAATCAATAAGCTTATTTTGAGAAAACAGACAATATTGATTGTCATAATGGACATCAATTTATAAATACAAATATTAGATCGGTTAGACTTGATATGTGGTCTTGCGTGATTTGGACCAGGATCTTATAAAACCTTATGTTTAATTAAAATTAATAAATAAGTGTTTTTTGTTATTAGAAAAAATTATATTATTATTTTAATAATATATATTTTTATAATAATTGGTATTTATATGGCAAATTCAGTCATATCATAATTGAAAACTAATATTTTGACTTCATATTTTAACCTGTTCTATCTAACTTTTAGAATCATTATTACATCATATAATAAAGCCTTATCTTATTTTACGATTTACTTTTTTGTCTTTCTCAAATCTACATAATGTAGCGTAAACAATAATGTGTAAAACTTATTTTTTTTTTACTTTAATTAATTATAGATTGGCTCTTCTCATGCATAGTTATAGCCCATGTGTCAAATACCTCAAAAAAATCATATAACCCGGGATAAAAATAAATAAAGATGATGACGAGTTTGAAGAATATCTTTGACTTACCGTCCACATTAGATGCCACCCCAACCTAGAGTAGCTAGGTGAAGAAATAAAACTAATCATTATTCATACATGAGGCCCTTTATAATTAATGAAGAGTGTGAATCACGTGCTCTAGCTAGTACTTTACTAGAGGAAGTTATAAGCTAGGCATTCCCAATCCAATTTCAAATGGGTTCATAGCATCTAGGTCAAGACTAGTGATGGGTTAATCATCACCCAAACCATTGTAAAGTTTTAGGGTAGGAGTAGAGGTTCTATTGTGCAATGTCAATGACACCTGAGCTTCACGTAAGTATACAAGTGCTACATAAATAATGGAGTCCCCTTGCTTTAACAACCAAGATATGGGTTAAAGGCCCAATAGCGCCCCCTCTATTTATCTTTTTTGGTTTTAAAGGTTGTAACATCCGTCAAAATAGGCGACCAAAATCCAACCCGTTTTGAAAACAAACTTTCAATAAATAAATGAGGATTTTTATATTTTTCCTTATGTATTTATGTTATACGTACGCTTGTAACAAATGTGAGGGGCCATTCGTGTAATTTATTGAAACATAGGAATCCTTTTTATAATTCAAAATAAAAAACAAAGACAGCGGGACTCGAATCCAGGTCTCCACATTAAAACCGACAACGAACCAACCACTACGCCACATGGTGATTTGGTGTAAACATCTTAGACAATGAAATAAATATACTTTTAACTTATAATCTCATTTGAAACACAGTTGCCGCCCAAGATATTTGACAGCGAGTTTTGAGCTGTATTTCCTTAATTCGTTTGATTGTATCCGATTTCCGCGTTTCCTTTTCAAGATTCATGAACCTGGACACATTTCTACACACTCTCGAACCAACCTCCGTATATTTTAAAATCGGAAATTCTATGGTTTCTAAAAACAAGAATTCGGTTGAAAAGATCTGAATGTAAAGCATACCTCAATGAATTCCAACGAAAACACTCAATAACTCTACAATTAAAACTATCTCCGGAAAGCTCGGACACCGCCGGAGTTCGCCGGAGAAACTAAGCCGCCAAAAAAGGAGAAACGTCAATAATCCACGACAGGTGTTTTCGGTACAATTCTTTTATTTCAAGTTAATTCATATCTCTGTTAATTGCCACCAAACAGTAAATCAAGATTTGGAAAGAATCTAATAATAGGTGGGATATGATTCTGGGTTCTGATTTGATTGTAACGAAGAAGACGAACTGTGAATGGTGTTCAAAAGATTTATAAATCCAAAAAACTTTCAAAACTAGTATGGTGTCTCAATGGTGGTTGTTGTCACGATTATGAAGCAGCAGTCTCGGGTTCGGCCCGGACAATCCAGTTTCCCGTCGCTGCACTTATCATTTCTTTTAAGCCAACAAATGAATCAGCATAAATGTAATCAAATCACAGGTTAGACACATAGCCTAGTTGGTTGGGCTGTATGCACCTAAACGAAATGGTTCAGTGTTCGAGTCCTTGCTTCCGTCTCTGTCGCTGCATTTTTTTTCTTTTTAATTAAACCAACAGCTGGATGAATACAGTTTTGGTATAGAAGTAATTAAAAACTCACTATCAAAAGGTTAGACACACAGCTCAGTTTGTCGGGTTGTGTGCACGGAAACAAGAGATCACGGGTTCGAATCTGACACACAGCTCAGTTTGTCGGGTTGTGTGCACGGAAACAAGAGATCACGGGTTCGAATCTGACACTTGTTCTAGACGCTGCACCGTTTTTATTCTTTTTAATAAAAGCCAAATATGAATCCAAACAGTTATAGTATAAAAAAGAATAAAAACTCAATGCTAAATGGGTTAGACACGCAACCAAGCGGAAGGGTTGCGTGCACGTATACGGAAGGTCACGGGTTCGAATCTTTCCGGTTTTGAGCAGGTTTTCTCTGATTAATTTAGAAACATTTTTGTTTATTCTTATTTATAAAACCTTTAAATCACACCCATAAATATTTAATAACCCTCTTAATTCGTTTTTATATATATATTTTTTTTCAAACCTTCGAATTTAATTTAAACCGTAGACATACTATTTTAAATTCCATAACACTCATGTAAATAATTAGGTAAATCGAGAACAAAGGAATATTATTTAACTGAGCCGTTATGTGAATATCTAGGGTGACCGATTCGTTCATTCGGTATCTCAACTTTACACTCGTGCGATATCTTCAAGAAATCCTATACGCAACCATTGTAAGTGAATCTTACAACTCCCCATTTTATTTACATGTTTTTGGGGTGTATCATGCGTCGCTCTGTATTATTATCTTTTTATTTAATTACGTGCAATTACCATTATGTGAACTTACATGTTATTTGATAAATGTTGTTTGCCATTTGGTGTTTTACATATATTGCAGTCATTACCTCATTAAAGGGCGTCCGTTCCCCGTTACCTATGAGCGGAACTCGACGTTGCCAATTATACGGGATCAGCTCCTTTGGATTGAGTTTAGATCATGAAGCACACCGCAATACCGTGCACACATGTACATTATTAAATTGCTTATTGAGTTTGTTTGTGGCAATTAACAATTGACGTAGGCGATATTCACGTATCTTGGTTAATGCACATTTCGTAAATAAAAGATTTAAATATATTATTTTTTTACTAATAACAAAAGGGATTCACTCGCCAACTTATGTTGTCCCAAACTTTTCTTTTACACATAATATAGGTGAACAAGTTTGAAGTATGGATCATATAGGATTTATGGATCATATAGGATTTGGCCTAGAAGAATAAAAATGTTATTTGCCTTTATTGGAACGATGTTGTGATTGTTTGAATATTGTTTTGTTGGGATTTCTTTTAATTAAATTGAAATAATAAATATTGAAACCTTAAAATTAGAAATGTCATGAGCTTTGATGAAACCCAATCATGCCTCGATTACCTTATCCGCTGCGGATCGGGGTGTGACATTTAAACTTAAATTGGGGCCCACATTTCATCCGCTAATGCTCGCTATTCCTTTGGCTAGCCCCCAATAGCTAGCATGGTAAGTGGGAGGGCCGCTATTGATGGAAAAAAAATGGTGAGATGACAGACAATCACGCCCCATACCCTAAAGCCTAAGTCCAGAATCATGTAGACGAACAAATTCGTAAAGCCAAGGGAGTGCACTATATGGTGCTTACAAACCAACTCTTAGTAACCAGCTTTGGAAATTAACCCTTAGGATGACAACTTAATTTTGAATGTTAGTGTAATACCTTGCCCTTGATACAAGTTATAATAATCTTTCACACAAGGACCTCTAAATAATACATATTAATAGGTAAAGGACCATATTGTTTCTGGAGCTGGAGACTCAAGAAGTTAACATAATTATATTATATTAAGTATTAAAAATGTTATGGCACTACAAATGTGGTAAGGTATCCATGATATTAGGTCCTCACATTATCTAGAGGGCCATGCTAGTATCTTAAATAGTTGTTTGATAGAGCGGTGATAGGACAATGCACGTCTAGCCTTTACAGTAAACACTTAAAAATATACATACTTGATGATGACCTAATCCTTTGTATAAAATATATCGTCATACCAAACGAAGGTATGCATTTAATAGTAAACATAACCATCCTTCTCCCTCTAGAGAAACCCCTACTTACTTTCATGTCACAATTTGATCACGAGAGCTAACCCTAGTGGCGAGGGGCTTTTGTTATAAAGATACTATCATAACACCGTAAAAGATAACATATACCAAATTACCTTATAAGATGAAGTAAATTGGTCTTTGGGACCTAAACTATACAAATTCATCAATTTAATAGACTAGGAGACATATCCCAAGTTATTGAGATAAAATCCACGGTTAGCTTCATCAAATATATATATATATATATATATATATGATATGATATGAGGCTCCACAATATTTGTTTAGCACTCAAGAACATTTAACAATAAACAAAGCTATTGGGATTAAATCTTGATCTCATATCTTATATATGTTGGAGATTTTAGTGTTGTTAAGTTATCGTGGGTAAGTGGATTTACTTGGACACCAAATGAGAAATCATAACTATTGGTGCAAGTTAGAGGTTTGGGGTACATGCTCGTTCAACATTATTATGACTTTAGTACTAAAAAACCTCTAAGGTTGTAAGGGGTGACCCCTTAGACCATGTAGGGGTTCTAAGGGAGCACCGCTCTGGCAAGGGGTCGGGGGATGCCCCCAAAGGATTCAAATGCCGCTGGATGGGGTCGCGGTGCCACGTCAGTGTGAAAATTCTCTCAAATTTGTTGTGGGATGGTCAACGAGGAACCCCATAAGGTGGGTATAGAAAACTAGAGATAGGGGAGGGGTGAATTTGTTTTCTCAAGTAATCTGTTAATTGAACATAAATTTGTATGGATATGACTTGTTTGAACCACAATCATGTAATAATGCAATGTATATAAAGAGTTTAGGGGAATAAATTACAAAACCAATTTATAGTGGTTTAGGTGGATGTTAACTAGTTCACTCTACGTCCTCTCAGCGACTCTCGAATCAAGAGTTCCTTCACTACTAGTTTATCTTAAACAAAAAAGATCACTAGTAGACCAAACATTTTACTAGATCAAGGTCTTATTGCCTTATATAAAAGTCTCATTAGATCAAGGTAGTGATCACCTTCTTCGTGTCACTTATCTCAAGAGATATTCATTCATCTCACAAATCACTAACAACTATAGTGACGGCCCTTACAAACTTTTCATTAATACAATGGTAGATCAAGGTAGCGATCACCTTCTACGTTTCACTTATTTCAATAGATATTGATCAAGAAAGGTGCATTTAACTTATCTCAAGAGAAGCAAGATGTTTTTGAATTTGTAAAGAATGGATAATGTTTTCCATTTTGATCTTAGCTTTATTTTTTTGAGAATGTTTAGGATCTCTTTTAAGCATGTTTGGGAATCTCTTTTTAAGCATGTTTGTGTTAATGATGATAAGTGTTTTGAAGACATCCATTTATAGTTGATTCCATCTGCTAGATATTTCAAAATTCAAATCCTAATTGAGTAAAGTCAAATACTTTGTAAAATATTTATAGATTTGGTTTTTATAAACTTAGCCAAGGTTTATAATATATATTTGGAAAACATCATGGCATTAAAAAAGTTTTATTTTTATAATTAAGTTATACTATTAAAAATCACTTTTGGGATCTCTCTAATTTTCGAACATATTCAAGCTGCCAGTTGTTGGTTAAGCTTTGATCCTTACGTGTTGTGAATTGTCCACATTGGAATTTGTAAACTTGATTACCATTATTTTTGTTGCATGATGCCTTTAATCATTGTGATTGATGATTCATTAAGTGTATAAAGACATGTATATGGTATATGTCTATCCTTAATCAACATTTTAATAACACAAGTTACTAATTTCAATCATTATCAAAACAAGGGATCACTAGGTGTGTAATTAGCACCAAACACTTGTTAACCCAAATGTGGGTTATCCTTAAATTATGATATGAGGGACTTTGGCATTAGTGAGTATCGCACACCTACATAAAAATTTCTAATAGTATGTTATCAATGAATAACGGATGTGATTTTTTTTTGCTTTCTTTTGATTCCATTTGTTCCGTTCCTAAATGAAATTTGTATCGTGCAGTGCATAAGCAACAGGAATGGACTAGCCAACAAACTGAAATAAATCAACAACTTAGAAACCATACTTCATTTTCTCTTACACCCAAATCTTCTTTTGATTACAAAACATCTTTATTGTTGGCAATATGAAGGACAATTATCACTAATGATCTCATCCATTGAATAAACATATTGAAATATATGTGTTGGTCCATTGTGCAAGACTTTCATAAAGAAATTAATAAAGGATGGGTTGAAATATAAAAAATAAAGTGACACCATGCTTTTTTTCTAACATTTTATATAAATAACGAACTTATAAATAGAACCAAAGAATTTTTTTTACGAAAACAAACCGAGAGTTGAAATAAACCATTAATCCATGGACCAATCACAATCATAAAAAGATAAACCCTAAAACACAATAAGATTTAACTTGTGATTGCATAATCCTTTGACACTCTTTTGGTACGATTACGAAGTGTTGGTATCTCCTACAAATTTGTGTAATATAGTTTTGTATTTGTACGTTGTTATTCCTGAGCTTTTAGCAACAAAATCATGGCTTCAAGGTTTGTTGATAATAATTTAGTCGCGTCTTGACTCTTGATAAAAGAGATGAAACTTATATGCAGTTTGACACCCACCCACATCTTTCTATTTTCAAAAGTTGCATATCATCTGTTAGGATTAACAATAAAAATATCTATTAATTGACTTGTAATCACATTACTTAGCATGCGACAATTTAGTCGTTATCCTTCCATAGAAATGCTTGAACTTGGAACAGTCAGCTTAAGATGTTGGACTTGGAATAACCAAAAAAGAGTCTTCATAATGACCAAAAAACGGTACTGAACGTGAGATTTCATATTAACCTTGGCTATTCTCCTGATCCTTGAAGGTTCTGTTGACTCTTTAAATCTTTTGTAAACTGCAAAAGGTTCTTCAAGTGACATGATGAGATGTTAGTGGCTCAAAGACTTTACTCAGTGACATCTTCTATGTCGATTTTTACATACCTAGGCAGTCCACAAATGATGCAATTCGAGTCAACATGCGACCGCATCATACAACTCTTTCGTAGTAACCCAAGAAATTTTTATCTACAACAATATACACAAGATTTTATACCCACAGATATCATCATTGAATTCCTTCGTGTCTCCAATCTTCATCTAGACAAAGCTTGTTGATCGTGCAAGGGTAAGGTCTTTTCAAAGTTGATTTTAAATGCATCATTTAGCTCAAACATCAAAGGTTGATGTGTAGAGATAGATGTATACATGTTTGAATATAAACTTAATTGAAAAAAAACTAGAAGTTTAGGAAAAAGATAATAAACAATATATTCAAATGACAAATGTTATGTTTTGAATTATGTTCTAAAGCTTCATTTTAGTACATGAATTATGTTGTTTATCTAACAAGTTACAATACATAAACTAGAGACATAATATGAGACATAGAAACACACATATTGTATATATAGTTTTATAGTATATAAACATGATAAATTAAGAAGTTTGTGTTGGTGTCAAACTCAAGCCCACAAACAATTTCTAGAAAATATAAGGATAATACATTGTTGATTCTGCGTGAATCATTTTGGTCCATCTCGTTTTATACTTAATTATACTTTTAATGACATAAGCATATTTGTAACGGCCTTATAATAAAAATAAAATCAAATACTTTGACCTAAATAAAATATATAACAGAAGACTTATATTATAATATATATATATATATATATATATATATATATATATATATATATATATATATATATAACTATAACAAACTTGTCCTACACTCCAGGAAATCTAAACTTAATCTTTCAAAATACCATAAACAATTGTTGATTAGATACACAACTTTTTACAAGTTAATCTTGCAATCAACGAATGATCTAAGTTGTTTGTTAAATACCATACAAGAGCATAAAAGGCAATAATATTGTGGGTGTTATATTATTGCAACTCACAAAGTAGCTAGGTTCAAAAATGGAATGCGTACTGTAGAGGAATTTTGGTCACAAGTCCAATCAACCCATTTGTACGATCATTTTCCATCTACAGAAAATATCAAAAGTAGTTTAACACCGTCACAAAGTGTCACTATATATGAACTTTTCCTCTAAAGCTAAAAGGCAGATACCCATCAATGTAAGCCGTTTGTACCCTTGCTCACAAACAAAGGCATCACTATGCATGCCCTTGTAAAGTTAGTCTATTGATAAGAACTTTGACAATAGTGTTTATGTTTGTGTAGCAGGTTTAACCTAATCTTTTTGTTATCACTAACCAATCAAAAGATTAAAAAATAGAACTGTTTTTTTCCCATACAGATTGGACATATTTGCGTCTGAAAAAAGATAATAATGGTAAAATAATAATCAAACTTATACACCAAAGATGAAGTTGATTTAATTTTATTCATATTTTTACTATCGATCATATTTATTTTCTATATCATATATCATAACCAATACACACATCATAGTTTTTTTTTTCAATATATGAATGAGTTTGAACATAAAATTACAGTTAATACTTTTAAATTTTTGAATTTTAGTTAATTCATCAATCTGTTACAAGTCTTTTATCATCACTTATTTTAATTTAATCAATATAAAATGTATAAAGATTATCTAAAAAAATGCAATCAACCTTATTAATATCAAAATAATGATTGTAACCTTCTAAGATAATAATATGATTGGAAAACTTCTACTAGGTAAATTAAATGTGTTCAGTGGAAACACTTTTAGCACAAAAGTAGATTGTAATATAACCATAAAGTAAGAATTCAGAAGGATAAAAGCTTCTACATAATCAACCAAGAAATAATTAAAGTCTATAGAAGATGCACTAAATGTGTAATTACATAACTTAAGCAAGTAGGGTTTCTCTGTATGATGCAAAAACAACACCCTACCATGAATAAAATGGTGAAAGTCACCAATATGTCAGAAGTTGTATCAAGGTCGGTAGGGGTCCCCCACCTAGGGGGGGGGGGGGGGGGGATGGCTGGTTAAGTTCAGGGCTCTTGTTTAAAAGTCATGGATGGGACCATATCTTGTAAAAGGCCATAATCAGGAATCTGAAGCTGTTGAATTGGAGTTAGGGTGCTTTGCTGGTAGCTTAGACCACCACTGCCACCGCGACTACCGCTACCACTGAAGTTATAGAAACCATTAGGTATCTGATCAAGAAATTCTTGAGGGAAGCTTGATCCACCTTGTGCAGCCATCATTGATGGTGGGTACAACATTCCATCACCAACATTTCCTCTAAGTGTTGCTGGCAAGTGGTGGTTGTGTTGTCCTTCATAAGTGGTTATCACAGTTGATGGATCTTGATATGATCTTTCCACACGTTTCTTCACAGTGCACTTTTGAGTCGTGCATCGATAGTAGCTTCTGTAACCAAGATCAAGAAAAGCGTTCTTGAGAAAAGAGATTGTATTTTTTGTTCACACTTGTGTGGGAAACGAAATTTCAATCTCCCACTTGTGTTTTATAGGATCTTGATCAAGAATGTGAAACAAACTTAATCTATGACTTTGGAGATAAAACACACAATTGGTAGTTGAAGAGAATATAGGGTTTCATATAAATTAAGTTATATTAGTTATGAACCCATTAAAGATTTACACGTCAAGTTAATACCAAACAATCAGAATCCAAGAAACCACTTGTGATCAATATATGGCCATGAATCTATATTTATTTAAAGAGGGTTTTCTTTATTTCAGAATCAATAATAAGTTGAGAACTAATTTAATAGTCTTCAAGATAATCAATACCTGGGATAAGGGCTATTCTTAACGGCTTTCTGTCCATATTTCCTCCATCGATATCCGTCTTCAAGATGATCAATATCGCTCTTTGTCATAAAGGCGAACCGCGGCTCTCGTTTCTTCTTTTCATCTTTCTTCTTTTGCTTAATCCTATATGATATTGAGACAATTATTAGTACAAATTAAAACACTAATAGTAAATAAACCCTATAATACTATCTTGATTATTGTATCATACAAAACATACACTTTCTTAGAGCCGTCTCCTTCATTTTCCAATACGTCTTTCGATTGTGTCTCCTTCTTACCTTCTTGAACCTCAAGCTCATCTTCAGCAGCCTCAGTAGACGATGAACGAACTGAAGAAGAGTTGGGTGTAAAGGGAGTAGTCTCAGTCACACCAAGCAAGTTTCCGGTATCCATCATTGGCTTTTGATCACCTTCAGGAGCGAAAAGTAGTTGTGATGAAGAAGATGAGTAACCAAAGCTGGTTGCAGGTGTGTTATAGTCGGTAGACCCAGTTAAGAAGTGTGTTAAACCCATGTAGTCATGAAATCTTTGATGATTTGGTGGTGAAGAATCATCTCTGATGGTGGAATTAGGGCCAAAGAATGAAAAAAGAGTCTCACGCGTTCGATGATCATCGTTAAGTGGATCATGGTAGAAGATTTCTCTTTGTTGGTCTTGATCGGACATGGCTGAAGATGGAGAAGAAGCAGAAATGGACAAAGAATTTGAAGAGAAGTAGGGAAGTTTGACAAATAATAGGAGAAGAGTCTTTATTTATGCTTTGACAATGTTTATGTGTTTATTGGAGAGAGAATATTTGAATGAGAGTTGCTAACCCCACTATCTAAAAGACATGTTTGAAAAAGATGGATGTTAATTGGTTACTTGCTAGATCCTAAGACTTTGATAAAATTTTCAAGTGATCAAAACATGTGTGTGTATGGTAACAGATGTGTATTCACTTAATAATTTAATGTCATTAAAAGGTTATAGAGTCCCATGTCTAGAACAAGGTAAAGTAGTGAATACATATATGTGAAGATTGATATTTGCATAGTCAACTAGAATTCACTAAACTAATGTTATAGATCATTAAACTTTATTTTATTTCAGATATGTCATATGATCCGTTTAGTTATATTGTAAAATAATTTGATAATTCTTTTGTTTTACATTATCCTAATTATATAACCTTTCCATAAAGATACACATATGAATCTTAAGAATCTAATTTTGTGGCTCTTGTGATTCAACCCAAAGATAGTATTCAAATAAGATGTAGCAACATCAACTAAGTAACTTGTTGTGTCACGTGTCAAAATTCAGCGAATCTAACATTTTTCCCGCTTCTCTTATTTTACTGATTCTTATTCTATTTCTTAATTTTAAAACAATTAATTATAAAAATCAATCATATATTATCTTAAAATGTGGTTTTATAATTTCTAAATTTTTACTAATGACAATTTAAATGATTGAGATTGCTTTAAGATATTTATACTAGTTACAGATCCATATACATTATAGCTTTTTAGAACTACAATATACTCAATAAACTTGATCTCTTTATGAACAAATAAAATTAATTAGACGGTACAAAGTACACCTGAAAAGAACAACTTGTAAAACATTGTGCACGTACAAGTCAATTATATGTATTGATTTTGGCTTTGGAATAAAAACGAGCCATTCGTTTAAGAGAAAAAAAGTGTGTTTTTAATATTTACGGTGTGGCCTAATGGCTTGGTCAAGTGTTGTTTTTCTTTTTTATATTAATTGTTACATTTTGAATTTGTCAAAATTGGACCATAAAGATGCCAATGCTGTCTCTCTCACATGCAAATGGGTGGAAGTTGAATGTTAAAAACGTTGCGATCCATTTTTGGGGAGATAATTTAGGCCACATATATGCTTTTTGTTGGTGTCGCCCATTTTGGGACAATTTCTTCTCTTATTTTCTCTAGATCCATTTAAAAGATAAAGATAATTTGATTTATAAAAGTGATATAGAAAACAAATTTGTGTTTCAAGTCCTATACATAGCAAAAATAAAAATGTATGAAAGGTTGCATGCGAAAGTGGTGATCATTACGAGTCTTGTATAAAAAAGGTATACATGTACGTTGTCTATGGTGTAGAGAATAAATGACAATTAATTCTCATTTTAAATATACTTTGTGCTTAATTAGGTAACAATATATACATACCCACCCCCATCTAGATATAAATGGAGAATGTTTATTATGTTTTTGTATATTCTACTATTACAACATATGCCTTTATATAGGCCATTACATATGAAAGGAGATAAACGTACAGGAGGTAATTAAGCCTATATACAAGAGAATTGATTGATTGAGATTTAAATTATAATTAGGGTGATTGAGCTTTGACATAGGAGAGATTTGAGGCATGTAATTGGGATGGAATATTCTATTCCCTTATACGCCCCCGCAAGATGGAGGATCCGTCGGATACACCAATCTTGGACCGATTACGTAAAAATGGGGCTCTCGTCAAAGGTTTAGTAAGCATATCTGCTAGTTGATCCTGTGAGTTGATGTGAAGGACACGTAGTTTTCCAGCTGAGACTTGTTCTCGTACAAAGTGGTAGTCAAGTGCCACATGCTTCATGCGAGAATGGTAGACCGGATTTGCACATAGGTATGTAGCGCCTGTATTGTCACAATATAGAGTTGGTGTAACTGTTGATGAGATTCCAAGATCTTGTAATAAGTGTTTAGTCCATGTGAGTTCGGCAGATGCATTTGCTAAGGCCTTATATTCTGCTTCAGTGGATGACCGAGAGACCGACTTTTGGCGAGTGGATTTCCACGATATAATATTTGTCCCTAAGTAGAGAATATAGGCTGTAGTAGACCGACCAGAATCATGTACACCACCCCAATCCGAATCAGAGAAGGCCGAGAGATTAAGAGAGGAGGTGCGATTTAGAAAGAGTCCATGATGAATGGTTCCTTTGAGGTAACGAAGGACACGTTTGAGAGACTGCCAATGTGTTTGGCGTGAGTTGTGCATGAATTGAGATAATTTGTTGATCGCAAAGGAGATATCTGGGCGGGTGAAAGATAGATATTGTAAGGTTCCCACGAGTTTCCTGTACGGTGTGGCATCCACCGAAGGAGAAGGATCAGAAACGGTTAATGGTTCGGTAGGGGAGTAGTGACATCTTTTGCACCGTCCATGTGAAATTGTTCCAAAAGGTCTTGGATGTAACGGTGTTGAGACAAGAATAGTCCGGTTGGTGTCGGAATAACTTCTACACCGAGGAAGTGATGTAGCATGCCAAGGTCCTTGATGGAGAACTTGGTACCTAAGGCTTGAATTAAGTGATTAAGAAAATTGGTGTCATTTCCCGTGAGAACAATATCGTCAACATAAACCATAAAATAACACGTGATATTTTGATGTTGGTAGATGAAAAGTGATGCATCGGCTTGGGATTTCCGAAATCCAAAGCGAGTGAGAAATTGAGTGAGCTCATTGTACCAGGCACGGGGAGCTTGTTTTAGCCCATATAGAGATTTTTTAAGTTTGCATATGTGTTGTGGGTAACGAGGATCCTCGTAGCCTGGTGGTTGAGTCATAAATACGTCTTCATGTAGTGTGCCATGAAGGAAGGCGTTATTAACATCGAGTTGACGCAAAGGCCAATTTTTAGAGAGGGCTATGGTAAGGATTGTTCGAATAGTGATTGGTTTTGTAACCGGACTGAAGGTGTCAAAGTAGTCCTTCCCGTGTTGTTGAAGAAAACCCTTAGCCACTAGACGAGCTTTGTGTTTGGCAATGGAGCCATCAGGATTGCGTTTGATTCTAAAGATCCATTTGCAACCAATTGGTTCGTGGGAAGTAGGTGGAACTAGTTCCCACGTTTGATTGTGTAGGAGAGCGTTAAACTCAGAGTCCATAGCACGTCTCCATTGTGGATCCTTAGATGCTTGCGTATAAGTAGTGGGTTCAATGGTGGGCGGTAAAGGATGTAGGGTGGTGTGGTTTAGAAGGTTGGGATTGTAGTATTTGGGATTTGGTTTTCGGGTTCGGGATGGACGAGCTTGTTCAGGAGCCGGAGTGGAGGTGGGTGCGGTTGAAGTGTGGGTAGAGGAAGTTGTATCTGTTTCATGGTGAGAAGGTGTAGAGTGATGTTCATTAGGAGTGGTGGGAGTTGGAGATGGGTCAGGTTGGTAGGATGATGAAGGTGAAGGATGAGATGGTGATGTAGTGGGTTGGGTGGATTCGGTTGTAGGTGTAGGGCTAGGCGTGAGTTCAGTGGGTGGGTTGGGTGCGGTGGGAGCTGAAGTGGAGTGATTTTGTGGTGTTGGTACTTGAGGGGGAGAAGGGTGATCAGGTGATAACCGATCAGGGGAGGTGGAAATGAGTGTAGGGTGAGGCAAATGTGTAGAATGCTTAGGATGAGTTAAGGGAGATAAGGTGCAAGGTTTATGAGTTGGAGGTGGAGGCATGAAGGAATCAACAGTGGGTAAGGGAATTGGGTTTGGTCCATTTGTTGTGAATGGGAATATGTGATCAATGAACTCTACGTGACGAGAGTGATAGAGGCGATGAGTGGTAGGATCATAGCATTTATAGGCGGATTTAGAAGACGAGTACCCAAGGAAAATGCACTTGGCGGACCGAGGATGTAGTTTGGAGTTGGCATATGGACGAAGCCATGGGAAACACAAGCAACCAAACGGCTTAAGTTTATTGTAAGCGGGAGGTGTTTTATACAACTTTTCAAATGGTGACAGGTAGTCAAGAATTGGTGTTGGAAGGCGATTAATTAGATGGACGGCAATTTGAAATGCGTGAGACCAAAAGGGTAGGGGAAGATTCGCATGGTGCAAAAGAGATAACCCGGTTTCGACTATGTGTCGATGGCGTCGTTCGGCCACTCCATTTTGTTCCGGAGTATGTGGCGGAGTTGTAAAATGAGAAATTCCATGCTTTTGAAGGAAGGGAAGGAGACCAATGTATTCGCCCCCATTGTCCGAGAAAAGAGACACTAAAGGAGTATGAAAATTTTTTTCAACAAGAGCTTTAAATTGTGGAAATAAGATTGAGACGTCCGATTTTCTTTTGATAGGGTATAACCACGTATATTTTGTGTAGAAATCAACAAAAATAACATAGTATTTGAAACCGTCATTTGAGAGTTGTACGGGACCCCAAACATCCGAATAGACCAATTCAAGAGATATTCAGCTACGGGTCGGGAGCCTTTGTTGGTGGTGGATAGTTTGGTGCGGAGCGAGATGATGCGAGAACGCGAGACGCTAGCATAGCTCTCGGAGAGGCGCTGGAAGAGTTGTCGTGCGGTATCGGCTGAGGAGACGAGTGGCTGAATAGTATCGGAGCAGCTTCCGAGCAGCGCTCCGAGTAAAATCTGGTCTTGGCGATACCAGTCACGATATTCAGCATTTGGTTTTCCATCAAGAACTTTCGGTGGTGGGTCGGATAAACCATCAACGAATTGTTCAAGTGCGAGTCCTCGTAGAGTGGATAGGACCTGTTTTCGCCATGAGGGAAAGTTGTTTGTGGTTAGTTTGATTGGGAAGTGGGTGTGCGTGGAGAGTTCGATGATGTTGGTTTTGGAGGTCGACATTGTTGCAGGTTTGAAGTGCACTGTGCGAAAGAGAGAATAGGATCGAAAAAAAAAAATCTCAGAGGAGAGGATTGGCTCTGATTACCATATAAATGGAGAATGTTTATTATGTTTTTGTATATTCTACTATTACAACATATGCCTTTATATAGGCCATTACATATGAAAGGAGATAAACGTACAGGAGGTAATTAAGCCTATATACAAGAGAATTGATTGATTGAGATTTAAATTATAATTAGGGTCATTGAGCTTTGACATAGAAGAGATTTGAGGCATGTAATTAGGATGGAATATTCTATTCCCTTATACTAGAAACATAGTATTTGACTTTTAGGCAACATATACAAACCACAACACATGATAATGGTATCAACAAGTTTGAACGTACCCAAGTTTGCTACTATAAGAAAATAGTTTTAAAAATAATAATACTAGCCAATAGTCTTAGGGTTATTACTAGATGTTTTTATCATAATTTTAAAGGTTATTGCTTATAAAAATTATTACCGTTCGGTTTTCATTGTCATTTAAAGATCATTGATTATACAAATTACTATACTATTCAATCACAATTATATGGTACTTGAGATTTTCTTTAAAAAAATACTGCTAGTTACTCAAGTAGACTCATATGATATGGTTCCTATTGTTATATGATTAAGGGTTACATGTGAAGAATTGAGTTTATTTGAAGATAGTATATATCTAAGGGTAAAAGGAATACTCTTCTCTAAAATGTGAAGAAAATAATGTAGCATTAATCATATTATAAAAATCATATCAATTTTTCAATCTAATGTTTTGTTGTCCTAAAATTCATACACATATATATAGCGTAATATTAATATAACACACACACACATACATACATACATATATACATACATATATATATATATATATATATATATATATATATATATATATATATATATATATATATAGTGTAACATGCATTTATCCTAGTTAACGTGACTCCTACTGAATAGTTCGAATTTAAGAGAGGTGTTAGACAAGAAGATCCGCTCTCCCTTTTCTTGTTCATTTTAGTTATGGAGGCCCTCCACGCTATGGTTCACAAGGCGGTGGAAGTACGCACATTTAAAGGCATCGGTCTACTTAACGATGGACCCACTCTCTCCTACTTATTTTATGCGAATGACGCCTCGTTTATTAGAGAATGGTTCGGAACTTATTTTTGGAATCTCAATAGAATCTTAAGAAGCTTCTATTTAGCATCGGGCCTCTAATTTAACCTAATTAAAAGTAAGGTGTATGGGGTACCGGAGGTTGTAGATGAGGAGGTGTCGAAGATGGTTAACATCAATTATCAAAAAGGTGAATTTTTCGTTTTTGTATCTTAGGCTTCTTGTAGGTGCTAATATGATCCGGATCTTGAGTTGGAAAGCGGTTGTTGACAAGTTCAATGCTAAGATAACTTCTTGGAAGGCTATAACTTTGTCTTTTGCAGGTAAGGTTGTTCTTGTCAAATCGGTTTTGGGATATTTAGCCAACTATTATTTCTCTTTGTTCAAAGCCCCTTGTAAGTGATCAAATCTTTTGAAGGAATCCAAATGAGGTTCCTTCGGGGGGGGGGGGGGGGGGGGGGGGGAGTGGCATGGAATATAATTTACAATATAAGAAAATGAGTGGGGTTGGGTGTCAACTGTATAAAGGGAATGAACATGGATCTTGTAGCTAAATGGTGGTGGTAGTACAAGACGCCCGATTCTCAATTGTAGGAAAAAGTTATCTTAGCAATTCATAGAGGTGGTGGCATAGTCCTTTCCAAGAAAGCCACAAGTTGTTTTTGGAATTCTATTGTGGCAGTGAACAAAGAGTTCACAAAAGTTGGTTAGGATTTAGATCATAAACTGATATGTAAAGTAGGGAAATGGGATAAAGTCTTATTGTGGCTCAAAGATAGGTTTTCATCCATGTTCACTTGTACAAAAGACATAGTTAAGGACTAATATAAAGAAGTTGGATGGAGAGTGTGTCGGGACTAGCGGCTGGAAAAATCTACCACATTCTCATGTCTAGAGGTGCGTATATGAGCATCTCACGGCTGTTTCAGAGCAACAATTAATGGTAAATAGAATGACACTTGGCCCAAGCTTACAGAAGATGCGAAGGTTGAGTTTAAGGTTAAGTAAGTTAGAAGTGACATTGAAGAGAAGCAGGTCTCGTTTGGTTCGCAGCCGCAGGTTCTATGGATTAAGATTGAAATTCCGAAGGTTAATTACTTTGTTTAGAGAGTGCTAAGTGGTAAGATTCCTAAGGCTATGACATTAGCGGTGAGGAGTGTGGCCTTTGGTGACGACTTATACCCAAATGTGGCATTACATATGAAGATGTCGACTAACTTTTTAGTGGGATGTGTTTTGGCGAAAATGGTGTGGTTACAAATTTGTGTTTAGATTAAGATCCCCGTTCTTGATAGGTTTCATTTGCTTGCTCAGATGCTTCGGTATAGCTAGAACTAGGAGATGACGAGGAAGAAAAGGCATGTGGTTTATGTAGTTTTTCTTATGACAATATGGAAGATTTGGATTTGTAGAAACGAGAAGGTGTTCAGCTTCAGAATTATCACAGTAGCAATAGTTTTGGAAGAAATAAAAGAAAACTTTTATTGGTGAATGGTAAAGAGAAATAAAATTGTTTTTGGTTGTTCGAAAAGAAAAAAAATTGTTAAGCATACTTTTTCATGAAAAGCTGTAACGTTTCGTTGTGTCTATTCCCACCTATATAAAAGCATGAACTAGTATGTTTAACAAAAAAAAAAACTATAACTTCCTTTTCACATAGAAGAACATGTCCTTCTCACATATAGATTTTTTGTATTATCTGATTATTTTTGTGTATCCACGAAATACTTCAATCCGAGAGTTATATACACGATTTAGAAAGCCTACAATCCTCATTAGTTGTGCTTTTAAGATGTTATAACTAATTACTTGGAATGAAAAGATATTTTGAAAGTTCGTGTATAAGAGATATTATTTAATTAAGAGTTAATTACTATTTTCGTCTGTATGGTTTGTTGAGATAAACTATTACAATTTATTAGTTTAAAAAAATTGTAAAAATAGTAACAATAATTTCATAACAAAAATGTAACCACTAGTATTGTTTTGGCAATTTTTAAACTATTGGAAGTTATCTTCGAACAAAGATAATAATTAACTCTTTAAATAAATTCTTAGTCGCATTTTTGGTCTTAAAGTTGAGCCTTTGAGGAAAAATGTCAAACCATCACAGCAGTCAAATTTCTTAAAAAGTCAAAATAAACAGTTAGGGTATCAGCTGATGACAACTGGTCCCTTTGTTGGCACCGGCACTTGACTGACGTGGAAGATGCCTTTTCATTTTGCTGCACCTCACAAGCCTAACTTTATCCCGTATTCATCACGTGAACTTTAGAATACATCAATATAATGTCCATATCCTGAATAATTTAATATATAAAAAAATAAATAAAATACGTATCAAGTTTTTTAATTAACGAATTACTTTGTAAGTCAATTACAATATATTTGTTTTTTTTTTTTTTGTGCTAGTTTTATGAAAGATAATATGAGAAACATAATTATTTGCTAGTTTTATGAAAGTTAATTTGAGAAACATAATTACTCACATATATATTAAAAGATATAAACAATAAAATAAAATCTTATATACTATATAGACTTTTAGTTATTACAGTTTGTTAAATATATATATAAGATTAATATACAAATAGTTTTAGTTGGATATTGGCAAACTCCAAGATTAGTTAATCCTTCAATCTGCCATAAATAACTCAATTATTTAGAGAGCTCCACCACTCTGCTAGAGTTAATAGATCTACACTTTGTACATCCAAACGTCCCAGCAACGATCAACTTCAGAAAAAAAAATATGCCACGTATATCTGACACGATATGACGTGTACGACATGATGGTACCTAGAGAGCTGTCTGCATGGACCGCGATGGCCGGTTTTGCTAGGTTTAGTTGGAAGTTTTGAAGATAAATCTTTATTAGAGCTCCCAAGGCTTAGTTTTTTTTTTCTAATGCAATCTCGTTTGATTCATCTCTCTCACACCGTCTAGGATTCTTATTTGTTTCGCAATTTCATGGAAATAAATTCTGTGTGTTTATTGAGGTAGAGAAGGAAAATAATTAGGTAAAAATGAAGTTGCTTATATTTTAACTCGCGGTATAATATACATGTGAGAGAGGGGTGCGGCGCATAAGGTGGCACATGCAAGAGAGCGCGAAAACCCCATTCCCCTCATCCCGTAGATTTTGTTTCTAATGTAGTCGTCATCCCGCTCATCACTCAACTTAATTTCGACCGTTGTGATGATGTGGCAATTTTATAATTGTTAATTTAAGAAAAAAATTAATTTTCCATTTATTTTCTACTTCTACACAAATTCATCGGCATTATTTGTATTACTTTTTTTTCAACGAAATCAAGCAACGACACATATGTTATTCGATATAATCTGCCTTCAAGAATAAGAACAACGTTATATAAAGATCGTGAAGCGAAACATGAATGTTTGGTGGGTTATTACTTTGCTAAAAACCTCATATATACACAGTGGCAAATCTATAAAATTTTCGTAGGGGTAACGTTTTATAGAAAAAGGGTAACGAAATCAAAAAAAACGTCAAATTTTTCCAAAATTTACACTACCGCCGTAGCGCTAAGGGGTAACGGAGACTACCCCTTCTATTAGGGTAGGTCCGCCCTGTATATACAAACAAATATGTTGTCGCGATGGTTTCGAATGAGTAGACAATTATTTTGACGAATAGTTGAGATTGGAGGGAACAATGTAATTTTTCTGATTAGCATGAGATGAGAGAGGTAGAAGCCCTTTTACGTTTTTCTTATAGAAGAGTATATCAGCAAGTTGTCAAATGGTATCATCACAACTACTGATTCTTAGGATGAGTATTTGAAGATGTCTAAAACAGAAGGTAGTATTTATAATATGTGCAAAGGTGTCATTAAGCTATAAAACAAGAATTACTTGCATAAGGCAAAGTGAAGTGACATCCAACAGTTGTGTGAGGCGCATGAAGTGAATATAAATTTCCCGAATGCTTATTAACATTGATTGTACACCTTAGGAGTGGGCAAATTGCCAGAGTGCATGGGGTGGGAATGTGATACGATGGATGTTCCGTTTATGACATTAAAGCTAAGATTTCCATCCAAGATTTTCAGTGGTTTGTCGATGATCCCATTTTACGATGAAAATATATGTCGTGTAATATGCCCTATATATAGTAACGAAATTTTACTATAACCAGTGATCGATCATCGGATCTATTTTGAACCTATAACTCATAATATATGGGTCAATCTTTTTCGTTGAATAGCTATAATTACTCTTGTTTTCTTTGTCGCCCCCACTAACCATATTTTCATATGAGTTATACCCTTTATGTTAATTTTGGTAACCAATATGCTGAAAGTGTTGTTCTCGAAATAGAAGTCAGATATGCTAATGTTTGGCGATTTTTACACCTGGTGGAGATGGAAGTCAATTGGCATATGTTTCAAACTAGTTCCAAACGAAGTCCTTTGTTTACAAGTTCTTTAGGTAAAATCAAGCTAGGACAAAATTAACCTAATAAGTAGATACATTTCCTTAACTCTTTGATTGGTGGCAAGGATTACGCAAGTGATGGCTTGCCATGCGTGCATGGTTTTCCCGTGCTTACAAAATTTGAAGAGAAGCATTAACACGTTCTTAGAAATCAAGATTTCTCTTGAACAAAAATGTAATGTAATACAACTGTAATTATAATTTATCTGCAGTGTCTGACGTATTATAAATTATTTGCATTGTATCTGTAATATTAAGAAGTAGAATGCAGTACAAAAATATTTTTACTTTATAATATAACATCTGGATATTTATTGTACTACAATTTTGTTTTTGTATTTTTTTATACTTTTAAGGGCAATATGGATCGCCCCAAGCTGGTTCACATTTAGAAATTGTTTTATAAGAGGAAAATTTTGGTTTGATTTAAAATCGGTTTTAATCAGATTAATTGAGTTTATTTTTAAAATGTTTTAACGAATATATTCTCAAACCGATTTATTTCTTTTGGCAGGTTTTAACGAATAATTTAATGTTGAAATAAAACTTGATTATGCAAGCTTCCCCTCGTTGCAACGATACTTTTATATTTAATCGATTTAATATCGCGTCATTTTATGCATATTACTACAGAAAACATATTTGGTTACATTTACACGTATACGTATATCTTTCCCTAATACTCTTATGCATGTGTCATATCTTGAATGCATCATATATAATTTAGACCAGCAGGACAATTTGCTTATTACTACAGGGCCTCCAATAATTGCCACTCGCACGTTCTTTAATCATCTTGACTGAAAAATAGTTTGGATTGGATACTTTGCATTCAAAGAATAAACTATAATAAAGTGACAAATATAAATTTTTTGATATAGGTTAGGCGTCACAGTTTCACAAGTCACATACTCATGAAGTGACACTCACCTAACTATCACCAACCACCAAAAGCATCACAATAATATTAATAACCACATGTTCAATCTATTCTATCTTGATATCACATCTCAACTTAACTTGTTTACGTTATTTAAAGGCTTAAGATCGTCATATACAAGATTTAAGTTTCTAATCTTAAGTTATATATGTGTTACTAAATATAGGTTGTAAGTAAATTGAGTTAATCACAGAAGTAATCAAGTTAGGTCCGATAACATTTTCATACGAGTAAAGTGTGTAGCGAAAATTCGGTTTTTATAGGAATTTTACAATGTCCTAAACTAAACGAACTTAATTATGTCATTTGAAAGGGTCCTAATGGTTTAAGTCTTATTTATTTAACATTAACTTATGTGTAGCTAGCCATGATATATTATTGTAATCATATTTTTTTGAACTTTTTATAGCCATGTTATGCGGCCATTTGATCATCTAGAATATAGATCCACTTGTGACTATACTTCACATTCTTTAACAAAAATGGCGTATTTTACACAATATATCTCCCTCCTATATGATAAAAAAAAATCCAATCCTGATTACTATTTTAGCACCCCTTTTGAACTTTTTTTTCATCTATAAACGCATCAACGTATCAAAAATTTAAAATATAAAAGGCAACAATGCAACTTTGTGAGGAAATCAATTACTATTTTTTTTATTAATTTAAAAAAAAGCAAATAGACTTTGGTCAAGAGTACATGTTAGGTGATTTTTGGTCCATTCGTCATTAAATAAATCCCGTTCATATCCCTTGACCGTATGACGCCTCAGAAAACACCCTAATGCATCATCCCCTCCCCCCCACCCCCTTTATGTATATGAAATATTCTTGTATTTAAATGTGAGTTAAAACTACTAGGAAAATATTGTTTGCTTCTTTGATACGTAATTACTTGCTTGCTAATTGTTTTTGTCACGGATTTTAGCTAAGGAAGCAAATGTCCTATGGTTTTAACCACAACAAAGGGCGTTGATATTTTAGCAACGGATTTGGCTATCAACTTTTGTTAGAGAGTTGACTACAGAATTTTACTATGGGTTTTGGTAGTGAACTTTGATAAGGATTCTTTTAGGTATTTACTACAGATCTAGATATATAATATTGCTAGTGAACTTTGATAAGGATTCTTTTTTATTTTTTAGTCCAAAAAATATAAATGCATAATATAAAATTCTGTAATTATCAATAAGGACGGTCCATGAGGCAATGGTTGGGCAATGCTAACGCGGCCGATTCATGAGCCCCTGTTATTGGAGATGGTCTAACCCCGTTTACCTGTCTCTATGTAGTTAATTTAAGTATGAGTCTTTAGCTCCATGTGGCCTAATTTCAATAACCATATGCATGCAATATAAGAGTATCTTTAAGATAATGACGGATTCAGAAACTTTTTTTAGTGGGTTCATTTTGTTAGATTTTCACTAAATTTTCATAAATCATACAAGGTTCTTATTAATTTTCCATTTTCATATGAACCCATAAAACATGGTTGGATCTCCCATTGGTCCAGGGCATTCACTTTCTAACACATTCAAACATGTCACACCTCAGTTGTCACACCAGGTTTTCACTCATATTTCAAATACACATATTTACTCTATAATGCTACCTTCACTTTCAAACACTTTTAAAAATACTATTAAAATATTATATATATTATATATATATATATATATATATATATATATATATATGATTAGGATCATTTGTGAACAATTTTTTCATAGTAAACTGTGTGAACTAATCTGGACCATTGATCTCTTTTTAAATTATCAAGGATAGGATGTTAATTTAACTTATTATTTTAGTTTTTCAATTTTAAAAAAAAATCTTAACATGGTAGTTACATGGTTTCCTAAATTGTAGATCTAATCAATTCAAATTAGTTTTTTTTATCTTTTACATCGATCTTCAGTTACAAAATTCATATCATGTCCAGATTTATTCAATTCTGAATCAATATGTTGTAGTCGACAATCGATTAACATATACAAAATCATACGAAAACTCTCATAATATCCAGACTTTTTCCACGTTAGTCGAACAGTTTGTTAATCCGCAGTTTTGATACACTTTCCGTTCATATTGTTTCCTTATTATGGACGAACCTTTAACCTATACGAACAAGACAATCGTGAACGATGATGAAGTAAACGATCAGCCTGTCGGCAATGTTTTCGCTACGACATTGGATCGACCAGGTGCGAATTAGTTTGTTATTAAGTTGTATATTTCTGTTTTTTTCGTCAAATTGAACAGTTTGACATGGTATATCCTGGTTTAAATATAGAGTTGTTCGTATGTTCATAGAGACATAATTCACTGCATGTTTTTTATACGAGTGATCTACGTTGTGTTTGTACTTTTGCTGCTGTAGTAGTATCGCTGCAGATCAGGACACATGAGTTTATTTGCTGTTTTTCGTTTTCATATTTTGATTGCCTGGTTTGATGTATTTGGTAAGTGTTTACAGATCAGTACACATGTGTACATGTATGTGATGTATGCGTTTTGTATATGCCAGCCAGTAATCATGAGCATACCTGCTGTTTTTTTCCGTTTTGTATATCTGATTGTATGGTTTTCTTTAATTGTCAAGTCGTTACATAACAGTACACATGTGTATATTTTACATTAGTATAAACCAATTAGGTGATGTATGTGTTTTGTATATGCCAACCAGTAATCATGAGCATACCTGTTGTTTTTTTCCATTTTGTATAACTGATTGTATGGTTTTCTTTAATTGTCAAGTCATTACATAACAGTACACATGTGTATATTTTACAGATCAGCCAGTAATATTGATGTATTTGTCGACGTGTCAAAAGATAAGTACACTAGTGAACTCTATGATATGAATCTCACAGTACACATATGTATAAATAACATTACTCAAAGTTGGTGTCTTATTTTTTCATAAACTGTTTTTAATTTTTTTTCATGCTAACCATTTGTAGAATCAGTTGCCAGCAACGTATACGAAACTCCTAATGGTACTAGGTACTGGACACCAACCGTCCCTCCCGGATTCAAACCATTTATTAAAGCTAGATTTAGTACTATTGAAGAAGCTATTGCAATGTATGAGAGTATGCACAACTTGCGGGTTTTGGAACCCGTCTTGGTACTTTGCAGAAGAAAAGAATAGGAGACATTATTGTTACAAATAGGAGATATGTCTTATGTTCTAGAGCCAACAAACCTAAACGGAAAGATAAAATTGCTAATCAAATCAACTCTTGTTCCCCAAAAAGACATTCGAATGTTAAAGTTACAAATTGTAAGGCATGTGTTAAGTTTGTCCGTATAAAAACTCGTCTAATATATGACTTTGTGGAACAACACAACCATGGGTTTACAACACCCGAAAATCTTGATCTATCTTTGAAGCGGAGGAAGCTTGACTTCTCAACACAAGAGTTCATCGCAAAATGCCGTAACGCTAATCTTAGCCCTAACAAGTCTCACAAAGTACATGTAGTTTTAAAGGTGGTCATCATAATGTGCATGGTACAGTTGTCGACTACAAGAATTGTGGGCGTGATATTCGAGATTTTATAGGCGACAGAGACGCCCAGATGATTCTTGATAAATTCAAGAAACGCAGTAGAAACAAAGAAAATTACACCTTTAACACACATATTGTTGATACCGAACTCTAGTTAATTTTTTAGTGTGACGTTGTTTCTAAATCAAACTACGACTCATTTGGTGATATTATTGCATTCAACGCAACGTATCACACAAATATGTATGTGTTATTTGAAATTTGTAATCAATTATTTCATTCTAATATACATAATAATCTGTTTTTTTTTGCCAAAACAGGTACGATATGATTTTCATTCCTTTCACCAGAGTCGATCATCACAAAAAATGCACTATTTATGGTGTTGGGTTGTTGCATAATGAGACTATCGAGTCTTACACATGGCTGCTGCAAAAATTCCTTGACGCACACAACGGTAAACAACCCATGTTAGTCCTAACTGATCAAGATTGTGCCATGAAACAAGCGGTAGGGAAAGTATTTGATAAGTCAATTCACAGGTTGTGTATGTGGCACATTATTCAGAAATTGCCGGTGAAGGTATGAATTCCGACCAAAAATTAATTATTCATTACACATGTGTACCTGGATGTGTACTGATATGTACTCATGTGTACGCCTAATTAATTTTTGAATTTTACATGTAGATCAAGGGGAACGACAAGAGGAATGCAGAAATAAAACAGAAGTTCCACAAACTCGTTTGGAATGTTTATATTAAAACAGAAACATTTGAGAATAGATGGCACAATCTAATTGCCGAATACGGTTTGGAAGACCATTCGTGGTTGTCTGAGATGTATTCTATTCGTCAAAGTTGGATTCCGGCATACTTTCGCGAGCTACCTATGTGTACGTTGATGAAGACCACATCCAGGTGTGAAAGCGCAAACCACCTGTTCAAATCTAATTCTAGTTCTCATAATACGTTGATGCAGTTCATGTTGTGCTATGACACATCAGTTGATGAGTTACGAAACGAACAGAGGTAACCAACAAGTAAAACAACCACCACTAATCCTGAATTTAAAACCAGTTGGCCTATCGAACGTCATGCAAATGATATTTACACAAGGAGGAATTTTTTCGATGTACAAAAGGAAATATTGAACGGCAAGAATAATTGTTATATCGCATAACAATCCGTATCCGATGGTGTAAGCAGCTTTGTTATTGCTCACCAAGACCACATGAAAGAAGTTATAAACGAGTTCAAGGTTTGTTATTTTACATACAGTGTTTTTATGCGTTATCTTACAAACTTTTATAAATTTTACTCGCACTATATCCCACAACTTATACGTTTTTGCATCATTACATTGCAGGTTATTTTTAATAAACAAGATGTCGATGCTTCGTGTGAATGCATGGGGTATACGAGAAACGGATATCTATGTCTTCATATTTTCTGCGTATTTGGCCACCACAACGTTCATAAGATACCAAGTCCGTATATTAACCCAAGATGGAGGAGAGACGTTTTGCCTACCAGTGTACATAACGTTGAAAACATGTTATCTGTAGATCAGAGTCGTAGTGGAAGAATATGGCGTAGAATCCTTGACAATATGGAAATGTGTCGGGATAGAGTTCGTGGTAGGCTTGACAAATTACAGGAACTAGATGAGCAAGTGTAATTGTTGAAAGATAAGGTTTTCAGATATGTGCCCGCAGATCCGGAACTTAAAAAGAAGGTTTTTGTTTACCAGGAAATTCTTGACCACACTCAACCTGAGGAGGCACCATGTACGACTCCTAGGAAAATACACAACAAAGGATGTGGTAAGCACAAACGTCCAATTGGTCCACGGGAGAAAGCTTTAAAAAATGCAAAAAACATAGAAGAAAATGCAACTATTGTGGCAAGAGGGTGAGGTTGCATGATAAAAGAAATTGTCCACTTAAAAAAGGCAACATCACAAGGGATGATTCGTCTACTGAAGAAGATGGCGACGAAGAGGGTGATGACATAGACGAGTACGATGATGGAACCGACACGGGAACTGATTCGTTTTTGCAAGACAACGATGATGATGATATTAATCTTTAAATTTAGATTATATTGTTCGATGCAACCGATACATTATTGTTTGTGTATTTTGTCTTTACATATTTTATTACCTCATATTTTTAAAATGATAGACGTTGTTATTGTATGTACGATACTAGGTTTGGCATGCTTCTTTTATTACACTTACACGCCATACACACGTGAACCTCAAATTACATAAGCACATGTATGAGCGTCATATGGAAACAAGACATCATTTTGTCTATTAATGAGAAGCTTTGATATACTAAAAAAATGTTTACATCGTCCGGTTGATAATACAATCACATACAAACTACACATGTGTATTCTGATGTAATCGAGTATTATAACATACAGTACACGTATGTATGATCTCATACTTATACAATCATACACACAGTGCCCGTATTGTAACCTGCTTTGACTATTATACACAGCAAAGGATTGTAAAACTACTAATATCTTCCTCTTAAATGACAATTCAAATATTTATCTTTTTTTAGACAGATTACATATGTATCTTTTATACAGTCACGGTGATGTATGCATGTGAATTGTAGTGTACATAACGAGCTTTGATTTATGTAAACATCAAGGGAATGCATAATGCTATTAAGATGCATCAACAAAGACAATACACATACGTATCAAAATAACAAATATACTAGCCGCAACAACATAACTCGTCAGATTCAGACACATTTTTATTTTGTATGTGTACATCCACGGGCAACTGAGTCATTAATACATGCCATGGCGATGCATACTCGCCAATGTAAATGCAAACCAGATGCATCAACGTAATTCATATCATCCATGATGTCCAACTAATTATATGTTTACCGGCATTAATACGAACATTATCCATCATAAAACTAACAACTTCCATACATTAACGGAAATAGAAGGCTTTTTCAAACTCTTCTACTTCAGCTAATACACGGTCACGGTGGATGTTTATCGTCGAAGTCACCAATTTAACGGCGTATTTCTTGCGTAGCTTTGTCAAGGTTGCCTTTTTATGTCCATGCCCTAGCGGTAATCCACAATCCCATTTACCATTGGTGACCCCAAACCAAGTTTCTATGTGCCTCATAACAAATACCCCACAATCGACCGTGTTCCCTACACTCTTCCAAGGAAAGTCTATATTTTCAGGGACATCATTTTCAATCTGCCTTGCTTTTGTGTGATTCACCAGTTTCAAATACTTGGTGAAAATGTCTTTCTGAAAACAAATTTATTGATAAAAATAAATATCATGTTTTCGAAAACCAAAAATTAAAAAAAAAACAAACAAAAAACATAATGAAATGGCTTACAACTTTGTACGGAGTGCTTTTCTTGGAAAAGTTTTCATCATTAATGAGTTGAACTGGGCTGTCAATTGCAGACATGTTATCGATCACCGTTATTGTTGGCCTTACAAGATCAAAGCAAACAAGGTAAAAATGGTCGTGCTCAAGTATGGGGAAGCTGATTACGCAATATGTGGACAAACTCATCAATGATGTCTTCTTATCTACAACGAGGAACAACGAACTTCTAAACTTTTCAACACGCTCAACATCTCCATACGATTCATTATTCAACGTATCTTTTGTTTGTAACAATAATTAAAGAATCACAAAACAACAATCAACATTTAATTTAGGATTTCAACTTAAATATATAAATGTTTTATTTCAATCTCAATTCACTTACAAAACAGTCTGTATGGCAACACAAACACGGCTTCAATCCTTTTTTTGTATCCGCACCACCAAAAACATTTTCCCTAGCAACTCATTGACTCTCTTCATGGTTGAGCATTGACACGAAGCAATTTATAACTGCACCATTTACCCACTGGCTATGTTGAAGGTCTTTCATTTGAAAATGGTACAACCCAACCCCCCGATTCCGTTTCAAATACAAACCGCCTGTTCAGAAACATATCTTATTATATCTCGTATATTATAACGACACTGCATGTAGGCACATGTACTTTCTATCTTCGATACACAATCTTATTACTTCACATTTATTATACCGTATTCAGTACACATGTGCATCCATACATATTTGTGCATATTTTTATACAATACACTTGTGCATTATCAAAAAATTGTGTATCATCAAATATATCATTTCTGGACAAACAATTATACACATGTGTACTGTGTATAATATCATACAATTCACTAGTGTACTTATCTTCAACACATTCCTGCCTGTGGGTTACGGGAGTAACCTATTTTTGATTATTATAAATGTATGTGTCTTTTTAAACAAGTATAAAGGAATTGTGATAATTTTGATTTCCTTACGCATTTGTCGCTTCCACCTCTGCTGCTTCTTTTGCATCCTTTGCTTTCCCGACCCTGTGTACGAACATTAAATACAGAAGCTTACATGCTAAATCTAACAAGGACAGATTAAAAAAAAATAATAAATTAAAATAAAAAGCAAAAACAAATTTAGAAGTAATAAAAACGTACATCTTGTCGTCGACAGAAGTCGACAAGTATTTCCATAACAGATTTTCCTTCTTGATTAACCAGCTATTAACACTTACAGCTCTAGTCAAAAAGGGGGATTGCACATATTTCGATCCTACATTCTTTCTTTTGCCTTTTCCAGCCGATTCAACGTCTTCAGTAACACGTGTTTCATTTTCGACATGATCTGGCACATTATCTTAATTTTTCAGCTCATCCTGTGTCATACCAAGGCTGCATGATGGTATATCATCCAGCCTTTACGTGTCATACGCGTCTGAAATGATGTCCTCAATCACTTCATCTGACTTCATAAAAATCTGAGTTGTGGGAGAAGCAATGTGTGGTTGTGTAAGAGTATCCCTATGCATCTTTGGGCCACTTGTACTCTTTGCTTTTCCTTTTCGATCAGCCCACACTGCAACTTCATTATATTAAAAGCATTATTAACGTTTAAAATAAACTACACATAATGTATTGAAAAAGTATACAACTTTTTAATTACCAGTTTCTTTCATCACTGGACTTGAGAAACCATCTGTTTCCCCGGAGGTATCAACAGCTGACTTGTTAAAAAAAATTTATACCTCTCTAGAATCGGTATAATAGACGCATGCGCTGGGTATCGCGACGTATGCTCTTTTATTCCAGCGTCTAACTGATCTTATAGCTCTCAATTTCATCACACATCGACAAAATCATTGCACTACTCTCCTACGAGTTCAAAAAAAATAACCTATAAAAATATAGAATGATGGATGAATTATATATTTAAGACTACATGCACAACACAATTATAGTGATAGAATAACAACAATTGTTAACATTATGATACCTCTACCGACGACCAATCTTGCGGCACCTTTTTTTCCCCAAAATCTTCCTTCGGCATGTCAGCCACCCTTTCTTCAGACACTTCGTCATCATCTTCAACGTCATACAATTCTCTTAACTCTCCGAGCCCAAATCCACCATTTCTTATCTCTTGATCCTTCCTCTGGTTCATTAAATCGTGCGTCCAAAATTTCAGTGGAGCTTCACGTCATTCATGTTGGAATCCGGGACAATCGGTTGCATCCAAATACAATAACTAATACAATAAAAAACTTAAGTAATTATATGTATAAAAAAACCCAGTTAACAAATATTTTTAAATAATAAAACAGTACACGTGTGTATTCACCCTATGGTACACATGTGTATGTACAAATTGAAACGTAAAATGGTTTGTTAAACATACCACAAGATAAGTTAGAGGCCCCCTGAAATACACCTTTGGATCGCACCCGACCCAATCATCTTTACATTTTTTAACTGCATCAACACAAACTGGCACCAATCGTGATCTTTGAAGCTCTTTTCGTGATTAAACAAATCTAGCATGTTCTACATCGCGCTTCCATTTTTGTGCACCAATCATTGTTGATATAAAAAGTAGCACAAAATCTAGAATGAACATATCTTTATCTTCATATGAATCTGCTCTAATCTTATCCAGAATATTTTTAAAACTAACTGGTAGCTTATCAAATCTTGACAACCATTTTTCCTTCAACGGATGCCCATTTTCATCTATATTCTTTTTTGATACTTTTATATCCCCGGCAGGTACCCCTAATATTCTCCGAACTGACTCTTTGTCAACCATTATGTGCCTCTCTCTCCCAAACTAATCCTCATGTTAGTCGTGTCTAACATATCCACCACAAAATGACCGAGATGAGCCGTAACTTCATTTACCTGCAACCTCGACATTTTTCCAAAACCTATATCCTTGACTATTTGTCTCTGCCATGGTTTCATCACCCGGATAGCTTCGTACAGTTTATTAGGTGGAGTCCTCACCCTAATTGATGTCAGTCCACTTTGAAGTTTTGCCTGTTTCTTCCGTTGTAAACTTCCTTTTTTCGGTTTTCTTGTCATACGCCGTTTGCGGTAGTTGAACAGTTCACCTGCAACATTATCAATCAAAAATTTATCCATTAATTAAAAAATAACATTCCATTATATACATGAAAAAATCTTAAATTACACACTGTTACAAATTTGTCTCAAAAATACCTCCATCTTCTTCATCACCATCACTATTGTAACGCTGCTCATCATCCATCAAACCCTTGGTTTCCATCGTCTCAATCCCTATTTACAAGAAAAACATACAAAAATAAATACTTTTTCATGGTACAATATGTATACTTGACAAACCAAACCTTACCTTCATCTTCGACGCTTTCATGGTCCCTAGATATATTACGACGTGCTCCTCCAAGTTTCGATGACTTAGCAACTTTCACCTCATCTCCTAATAAACCATTTCAATTACTACAATGTTAATAACCTCGCAAGCGTATAGAGTAATACACATACACCGAAAAATGAGACATGTCTCAAGGCCATCGTAACATAGTATATGACATAACAACTACTATTTGTTTTTGTAGAAACATACTTGTTTCTTCTTTTTCATTTGCCTTATCGTTTCTTTTAACCCTTTCATGCCTTTGAATATTGAACTGACTAACTTTAACATTTACATCCAGCCAAATTAATTAAATGTTGTAATAAACAGGTCCCATATCGTTTTATTATTATTTTATTCATTCAAATGTATCACAACACAAATTAGAATAAACAAACCAATCAAACCTCCTTCGTCGTCCGTAAAAGGGACTTGAACTGCTTGCACTCTTTCCTTTTTCTTCTTTTTCAATGCTTTACTTTTTTTCCCTCTCCTTTCCACTACGTTCAATATTATCTAGACTTTCCCCCCTCTTTTAATTCCGGTTTCGCACTGTCGGTTTCCGCTTTCCTTACATCGACGTCTCCTGCATTCACATCCCATTAACTACAACCTAAAAAAACCAAACACAATTCAGTCGGCCATATTATAAACATCACCTGGACGCATGTCGTCGTCTTTGTCGACCTCAGGTTGCACCTTAATCCGATCCGCTGTGGGACTTTTGCTTACTACCAAAATAGAAACAACAAATAAAAACTATTACTTAATAAATTAAATAAAAAACACAATAATAACTAAATTATACTCCGTTGTCAACTAAATATTCCTTTTCAATTATATGTATGTTTCTTTTTTTAAACACCGTATTGACCAACAACATATCTAAATTTTCTTTACCTTTTCCGTCTTTATCAGAGTTCGCTTCCTCATCCGAAAATTGTATAGGGTCATCAATGATGTTACTAAACCTACTCGCCTTCAAACGAGCTATTCTTTCGCTTCGATGACCTACATGATTAAACCATTTATATTAGTTAAATTTTTATAGAAACTCCTAATATATTACTACATATGTTAACAACTTACGTTTCTTCATTTTGCTAACAAAAAGTTTGTATCCAATGCAAAACCAACTATAACCTTCACAAATACAAACAGCATTTGAAACTACATTTTTAATTATTAATGTACTCCAACAAAAAAACAGCATAAACAATTTTACCAATATTGCCATTGTTTACTCTATACACAATAAAAAAATATCACCTGACTATCCTAAACCTTGAAACTTAACAAACACATTTAACCGACCCAAAAAATTATAATATACAGATAACACAGATGTGTACTACACATGTACTGGATTCCCACAGCCATCACCGTGTTTAACAACAACATAATAATCCACTTTTTTCAAAATACAGAATTATACATCACCAATGTCGGCAACAGACACGCAAAACACACAAAATTATATCATCTACCTATACCAGACCTTGAAACCGACCCTACAAACGAAAAGAATAACAAGATACACATGTGTATTGGATTATTAGTTTATGAATGCCAAGCCTTCATTGCGTCAAAAAACACCCAAACATTCCATTTTACCCAAATGACCGGTATTACCTAAAAAAAGCTTTGCACAACAATCAGACTTATAAATATCCCACCCGGCAAAATTTACTTACTACACTGGAGATTAGGGCCAAAAATCAAACAAAAACAGACTATAAACTCTAAACAATACACAACCACTCACTCAATTTTGACAATAATAACAACAATACAATGTAGTTTTTTTTTGAAACTACATTTTTAACTATTAATGTACTCCACAAAAAACATCATAAACAATTTTACCAATATTGCCATTGTTTACTCTATACACAATAAAAAAATATCATCCAACTATCTTAAACCTTGAAACTTAACAAACACATTTAACCGACCCAAAAAATTATAATATACAGATAACACAGATGTGTACTACACATGTACTGGATTTCAACAACCATCACCGTGTTTAACAACAACATGATAATCCATTTTTTCAAAATACAGAATTATACATCACCAATATCATCTACCTATACTAGACCTTGAAACCGACACTACAAACGAAGAGAATAAAAAAATACACATGTGTACTGGATTATTAGTTTATGAATGCCAAGCCTTCATTGCGTCAAAAAACACCCAAACATTCCATTTTACCCAAATGGACGGAATTACCTAAAAAAAGCTTTGCACAACAGTCAGACTTATGAATATCCCACCCGACAAAATTTACATACTACACTGGAGATTAGGGCCAAAAATCAAACAAAACAGACTATAAACTCTAAACAATACACAACCACTCGCTCAATTTTGACAATAATAACAACAATACACATGTGAACTATACGAATTTTCCTGTCGACCGACAGATATCAACTATTCCAGTAAACGTACACATACCAACATTGCCATATACAAAAAAAATTATGGTTTTGGGGGTTCAGCATGCTTTTAAAATTACTCAGAAAACTACGGAATAAACACAACAAAACCTTAACATTCACTGTGCAAATTTATATACTTTTCGACAATTTGCAAACCTTAATAAGCGAATGCTTTTAAGATTATTCGACGACATAATCCTAAATTACATCCAATCGCACGAAAATCATCAAATAAACAAGTGAAACTACTACAATTACCTCAACTCGCCGCTCGATTTAACCCTCAAATACTCTGTTCCAATCTTCAAATACTGCAAAACGGAAAAAGCGAAACTTAGTTGGGAAGTATACGGGTGAAAGGAAGCTATTAGGGTGCTGGATTTCTTCAAAAACTAGAATGTCGCGATTTTGGGGGGATCGTGGGGAAGGTTAAAGGGTGAAACGGTTTTGTTTCCTATTTCAAAAAGATTTGTCATCTTTAAATTACTAATTTACCCTTTTCCTTTAGTTTTTAAGTTACAAACATATATTCTTATTTACGATCATGCCACCATTAAAGAATTAAAGATGATTCAAATCAACGGTCTAGATCAGTTAGCACAGTTCACTCTAATAGAGTTGTTCACTCTTGATCTCTACCCTATATATATATATATATATATATATATACCATCAATCTGTTTTCATGCATTTAGAATTCCGGACAATTGCATGAACATAACATTCCGACGGCTTCTTGAATGCTACCATCCGTCCACTTAAGTGTCCAGATGTGCCAGCTCCCTGCTCGCTTTCATGCTTTGGATGTGCTCTACTCTCTTAGTCTACCGGAACGTGTTATAATCAGTGACGGACCAATGATTTTTTTCAATGGGGTCTATTTTTCGGTGTTTAAAATTTTCATGATAAAACGCTAAAATTTTCGGGTTGGTCATCGTTCAGGTCGGGTCAGACCGAGGAACATATAAAAAAAATATATAATTATTACTTATTTGAAACACACACAGTAAATACGATGCCATTTTAATTTCTAAGCTTAATATTCACAATAACAAATCGTTAACCAAATAGACAAGTAACAAAATTCAAGTTATAAAACTAATAAAAATAAATTATTTTAAAAAATAGAAAAAACGGGCAATACAAGGATTGAACCTATGACCTCTTGATGGTAAAAAGGTGATTTACCACTAGACTAGCTTTCCTTTTTCTTTTTATGGTGTCCACCTAATTATATTTATAGGGTCCTTATAAAATTTAATATACCGGATCTACTAATTTTTCAAAAACATTGGGTTCCGGGAACCCCAACCCACTCTATACAGGTCCGCCCAAGACTACAATTACACATCTTCATGACATTGTTATCATGAAATATGCCCTATGTCTCCACTAACAAATTTTCTGAAAAGCAAAGCAGTGAAATGAAAGTACTTTGGAGGATTAGTCTGATGATGACAAACTCTTAAACGTTAAGATCGGAAGGTATGGAATGGAGCCCTCAGGGGTTTCATTGTGCAACCTCAAAGTCACATCACCAATAGCGTCCTCCTTTTAATAACCAAGTTATGGGATAAAACTCTTTTTTCATCAATACCCCCTCCCCCCTCACACACATACATCTTGTTATTGCTTGCGATTGCAACCATAAACCCCCAATAGTGACCCCATGATAGCACCTGAGGTATCATCATGGAGGGCGCTGTTGTCTGAAAGTTGCTGAGGTGGCATGAGGATGATGCCCCATACTGTGTAGCCTAAAGACTTTTATAATATAGAAATTTAAGGATTTTATTGTGTAAAATTGACCAAAACGTTAAAATTTAGGTTTTATAGGGTATAAATGAGAAAAGATGATGGTGACGAGTATAGTTAAATTTTGCATTTATTGTGTTTAGTGCCGTCTCCGAAAATCGCAATGTTTTTGGTCCTGTGCGTGATAAAAAAATTTGGGTCCTCTTCGCAAATCTACATGTAATATGAACTCATTAGTCATATAGTCACATCTATAAAAACTAAAAACCGATAATACAACACTAATCTTTATGAAATAGATCAAACAAATTAACAAAAAATATTGTTACAAGAAATTCACTAAAAATATAATTTTAAGAGAAAATTTTCATTTAAGTATATCCAACATGATAAATATTTTCATCAAATTTCTCTCTAATATGCTAATTGTGTTCGGTCTCCATTAAAAAGAACTTACAAACTTGCGGTTGTGGTGTCATACAACACGAAGTCTCATCACTTCGAGATGGTTAACAACTCAATTTCAAAAGTTGTGTTAAAATTTGTACAAAGAAATTTTGAATAGCCCACAAACATTACAACCATAACATGGAAAAAATAATACCCTTTTAACTTTGCTGCAATCAAACTACCTAATTTGCATAGACAGAATGAAGCAAACAGAAAGACTTTGTTATTTCATCATTTTTTCTTAGCTCTAAAAGTCCCAATAGAAACTAAAAAATTAATTTGAGATGCGCCAGGTTTCGATCCTAGCATCTCTACATACTATTGGTTGCGCCAAACCATCTGAGCTACACCAACATGTTTTATTTAGGATGAAGATGGAGAAGATGTGGAAGCTTTAAATTTATTTGTAACCTAGTATTTAGTGAAATAATATAGTTTTGATGAAGATAACCAATTGTGTTTGGGGTTTATTTGAAACTTATTATGTTAATGATGAATATGAAGATATAGAAGATTAAGGAGGGTGACACACATATATGAACATTAAAATAGATTAAAAAAAATAGTTACTTCTTAATCATCCGTTGTGTGAGGGAGGAAGGGTGTCGTTGACCACGCTCCACGTTCACATGTGAGTTTCTTCCCTTCCCAACCCACGGATTTAGGTCTCTCTTCTCCCTCCCTCTTCCCGTTTACAAATTTCATTCCCTTCCAAGGGTGTGCCATCATCAAACGCTTCTTCCTACTCTCTCATCTCTAGTAACAATCTTTATCCACTACATTACACGGACACTCTTTACAAACAGACAATATTCTATAGATGTTCTTAATTTGATTAGAGAAGTTCAAGAGACATTAATATTTATATGATCAACTCTTATTAAATATTGAATAATAAAACAATAATAATATGTCCACATAATAAAAGTAAGAAATTTGTCAGACAATTATAAATCATAAATGCCTAAAGTTATTTAAAGTTTAAAAGTATATAAGAAGGATAGTAAACCTAAGGATGGACCTATATAGAGTCGAATAGATTCATAAGACACCATTGAATTTTGAATTTTGAATAGAGGGTAAATAAAAAAATATTGAGTGAACCCATAAATAAAATTCAAGTGACACCATAAACTAAGGTGAAGCATAGTTCAGCGTGGAGACGCGAGTGTTATAACCCTGCAATCGTAAGTTCGAGCCTATCCCTTGATAATTCTACTTTTTTAAAACAAAAACTTTAAGTGCATAAATACACCCAAGCTAGGGTTTCTATCGCCGACTGCAACGGGCCTTTGGCCTGACCTTCCATCAATCGACCAATCGACGAGCGTAGCCGACAACCCTTTGACCAGTAGACCCACACAAGTCCCTTCCTTTGACCTTACACGATTTCAGCTATTCAAGCCTAAGGATTTCACCCCATGGCCCCCTTGTAACACATTTGATTTTCATGTTGGATTTTGGGAGGTAAACTTTCGATTTCTTTCACTTATGAATACGTTTATGAGTGTGAATTTGTGAATATGAATTTTTGTGTTTTTCTAATATCTAATGACGATGTGTATTATGTGACCAATCTAACTCGGCTCAGAAAACCTTTTTTGGGTTCTATGAAATTAAAGCATTTAAAAACAATAGAATGATTGGAATAAATTCATGGATCCGCCCTAAGAAAACAATACACATATAACTGTGTGAAGATATAATCCACAATTCCTGTAATCTAGTTTAAGTTTAAAAAAAATGTTAAAAACTTTGATATTTAAATGAAGATTTAAACAATATATATCCCATTTTATTATATGACTTTAACCATAGATTTGAATAATATAACCCGTTTTATTATATGACTTTAACCATTTGTTGTCTAGGCTAGCGGCCCATTGGCCGAGATGCGACGGCCTGATGAGTGACGACCAACCAAAATTGTGAGATCAGCCCACTCGATTTTGTTTGTTTGTTAAAATAATGAAATTTGTGCTATAATTAATTAATTAATTTAGGTGTTGTATAGTTTACACAATTTCTAATACCTTTTATTAAGAACTAGAGGATTGTAACAAAATTGTCAAGTAAATGAAATTTGTGTTTTATTTAATTTGGGTGTAGAATAGTTTACAAAATTTCTTAGAGGATTGTTACAAAATTGTTCAGTATATATGTTTGATATAATAAGTAACAAGATATAGTATTTTTCTCATTTAAATATTTTATTCTAAGAGTTAATTATTAAATACACACAAATATTTCAAACACTTGGAATACTTTTTTAAAAGGAGGTTATAAAAGCACCTTTATAAAGACAGAGAAGAAAAATCCAAGACTTGTTCAAAGCTACATTTTCTGACCATTTCAACTTGAAGTGATGTGCAATCTTGCTTTCTATTTAAGTCACATTTTTCAAACCATATGGTTTAACTTAAAGCAATAATAATCGGATCAATTCTTGTTCCATGATTGCATATTTGATTTTATTACACATGGGGTAAGGCTATACACAAGCCACTTTGATTTGATGTAGTGAAACCCAAGAGTTAAACGTCGGTTTAACTAGAATTGTCAAATTCAAGCACTCGTTTAACTAGAACTTTCAAAACGAAACACCCATTTAAACTGAAATCCCTAAAACGAAATGTTCGTTTATAAGTTGAAACAACTAATGTGATGGATATCACTCCTTTTATATGCTATTACACGAGTATAAAGACACGAGGATTCAATAATTAAGTAATGTGTTCATCAATTTTTTTATTTATATGAAGATCTAAACATTATGTATACTAAACTTTCATACTTTTAATCAGCACATTATCTTTTTTTTAATCTTTTTTCGCCTGATGCTTATTATTTATTTGCTGTTAAATAAGCTTGGTAACTCTAAAGTCAAAAAAATTAATCATGAATGTGACACGTTATTTTTATTTTGACTTTGAAAATACAGATAAGTCAAGAATTTAATATTTAAACATAAAATATTCACAACTATGTTCTTTATAATACTGTATGATTTACTATAAATGTGTTTTTTTCTGAAACAACTACCATCTAATATTTTGTCTGATTCTTTCGATAGTGAAGCCATATTTGAGGTTTACATGTGAATGGTCTAATATCCCTGCAGAATTTAGGTAGTAATGATTGCTTTGTATTTGACCAATTCTAACTTCTATCACCTGAATCATTGTTAGTTCATCTTGTTCGTGAATTCGGTGCAAACCAGTTTATTAAAATTTATTATCTGTTTCTCTTCTATTTTGATATATTAGATTTTAATGATAGTATCAAATATCATTAATTAACATTAAATACGAGCATATGTTCATTTTTAAGATAAAAAAATTTAACATTCTCTTCAAACTATGCAAGAATTAAACTTAGGAATTTGAATATCTTAGTTTCGCACAATCGCCGTAATGACCGGCCTACCGTAGCCTCCTTGGCCACGCAGACCGCGACACTTGCAACCACCACCAATTGGCCCCATGGCCCCACCATAGTTACTAGTGCCACATTCAACTTCCTTAATAAAGTAACAAACCAAACATGATTATCTAATCAACCAATTACATCAAAATGTTCATTTTTTATTTGACAAATTTGAATTTTAAATCCTATTCGTTAGACAAATTCCAGTTCCTTCCAATAAAAGTTCCTAAACCAATAGCCTTGATTTAAATCTTTATAAAAGAATTTAACTTTTTGTAAACAGTCATAAAACCATCTAATACACTATATGCTAAATTACAAATAAAGTGAAATTGCAGTGATTTTAATAATGATTTTCAAAATCCAGTTACCAAATTACAAATAAGTAAAAGTATGTTGCATGTTCTATAACTTTTCATTTTCATGAACTGAATATAATTTTGATTAATTCACAATTAAACTAATGGGCCTAGAATATGCTACTTGGGCCAGTATTCGAACAATTAAACCAATTAGGCTCATTGTTAAGAAACATTTACATATGGGCTTATTAATTTGTTCAAGACTTAGGTATGATTAATGATTAATCTAGCACCACTTACCACATGGTTCATTAACTATATAAACATCCTTGTATATCAGTTGCCCAAATTTGATGCTGGATAGAGTGAGCTGTAAAACCATTGTCTTGAGTTTGAATATCAACAATGGTTGAGAGCTTCCATTCCATGTTCAAAAACTTCGTATTTCATGTCGCACAAATCGTCACTGGTCAATGTTGTTTGTATTTCTAAACTCATATTTAACTAAAGAAAAACTATAGTTCGCTTTGACTTGTAAGGAGAGATAATGAAATAAAATGGTTGATGATAAATCTCCAAAGTCGTTTTAAGAGCATCACTAAAACAGAATTAACCGGTGTTGGCTTAATACGTCGGCGTAGGGTATACTTACTTTTGGGCCTTGCCAATGGGCTCCAACCCACACCAATTATATGGACTATATATGTCATTTACATATGAGATTCATGGGCCTGCTTAGCGAGTGAGCCGAGCCGAGCCAAGCCAGCTTGAGCTCGAGTGTATGAAGTCTGGCAAAATGCTTACTTGGATAAAAATAATGTCAAATAATGAGCGCGAGTGTCATTCTTTTTGGTTATTCATTCAACCGAGAACATTATGTGAATGAAATAACAAAAGAACTACACACACACGCAACGGACACACCTAATGTTATGGAGGTATCCACTCTATTTCAAGATATATTATCCCAGATTGTACATTCTTCAGTTGAAGTGAAACCTCTTGTTTTATCTTTCCATCAACTATATTTACCACGCTATCTTCTAGCAGCGCATTGTCATGTGATTTCAGCCACTTTCCTATCTGCATGTCCCCAAACATTGAAGCATCACCATATGCCATTACTGATGTCATCATTGGCTGAATGTCGATTTCTGCTTCCCCCATTATATCATCAGCCGAGAATGTATCGTAATCATAGACTTGCTGCACCCACCAACAATACACAACTTGATGTTGAGCCCAAGTTTAATCTAGAGTAACTAGAGGTGACAGTTTCTACCTGTTTACTTATGAATGGGTTGATTTGGGTTGTATTTTATCTTAAACGGGTCAAAATCAAAATTTTGTTATAAAAGACTGAGGGTCAGCCTGACCTGACCCAGACTATAAAACACCCATTTCAAACCGAACATGTTTTCACATTTACCCAAACCCTCCCATCTTACCAATCTATAGTGGCATATGGATGAAGTATTAACCAACTTTACTTTTGGAAAATAAGTTGAAATAAAGAAAATGAAAACAGCATCGGGTTACCACTTTAACGGGACCATAATCCTTAGGGACGGAAAGCATTAGCTCTTCATTCCAAATTGGATTCAAGTTGCTGTTTTGAACGGCAGTCTGAGCCCTCTAATAAAAGTAAACCACAAGGAACAAAAAAAAAGTGAAAAACATCATAATTATATAAAGAATCATATAGGGTATGCCGTATGCATGTGATACATGTCCTGAACAAAAAAATAAAAATTGGAAGATAGATAAGAGACTGACCTGCTCTCCTAGAGAAACAATAACATAAGGATCACTCGAAAGCATATCACAAACAACAAGATTTGCGCCTTGAAGAATTGTAATCTTTAAATGTCCGATAGCTCCCTCCGGTAATTCCTGTGAACATTTTCAGAAATCAGCTTACGAAAGTTATTAGTTGAAACTTGAAACCACTTGAATGTTGTGCACTTACAGGTTTTGGTACTGAACTTGAACTTGGGGCACGAAAACTCATCTTTTTGGATGGGCTTGCTTGAAGCGTACTTTTAGCATTATTTGATATCTTCAAACCAGTATTTAAGAACTCTTGAAACTCGTACTTGGACCTTTGAGGTAAAATTTTTCATTCAAGACAGTTATGGAATTGATAAATCTGTTCAGTTTGTCTAAAAAATTTCTACCAAATATTACCTGATAAACTTAGTACGGTGCTCAAGACTAGCATCTGGGCCAGGTTTAACTCCTTTAGGAACATGGGCCTCGTAAATTGAATTTGCAGAACTATTTCCTCCAACTTCAACCATGGCGTTAATTTCTTCTTCGGCCCATTCATCAATTGTTACTGATAAAACCTGTCGAGGTAAGTCGTATCATGTTAGAACTTCCACACATCTGTTTGGGTTGGTTGAGTAAACCCAAAATGAATATGATTGGGAATAAGAAGTTATCTAAGGATTAAAATGTTCAGTCCGTTTTCATAACCGAGTCTACTGTTATATCTAGATGCAGTTCGTTAAATTATGGTAAATAAATGTGCATATGCATGGGGAACAGACTAAGTTTTAGGTAGAACATCAAAAAGACTTACCTTTGGGGCATTTGGACCTAAAGTTCTGTGCACACTACAACATTTCAAACATATAAAGACTCCAATGGTAGGTGACCTGAGATTCAAAACCAAAATATATATATTATATAGTGAAAAGGGAATAATTACAGTTTACATGTAATTTTCTAAAAGTTACTATTGCCAAGTCGACGGTCAAAACAGCTAATAGAGGCAATGTGCACAAGCCTTTGCCAACATAATATATAATGTAACAATGCATCCATGATGAAGCTACTTGGAGAGAAGGATGAACTAAAGCTTTGTAAACGGCGTTGGTAGAACTTACGCCCATTTAGGGTCGGGCGCACCACAATCAGCACAATTACGATTATCACTCTGCTGCAGTAGATCTTTTAATACTTTCATACCTGCAAAATCACCAAGACTGTTCCTCAGTCTATCTTACCAACAATTAATGAAAGTACCATACTATTTTTAATGGAAAATTTTACCCTACTCCTACTCCTAAATTACACCAAATTAATCCAAATCTACCCCTTGGGAGGAATCGAACCCTGGCTTCTCCCGGAGATACAAGAGCCTTTACCACCCAGCTAAAGATGGAATGGCATGCAAGTGCCATAAATAACAAGAAAATCATAATCATAATCATGATCCGTATACACAAACACTTACTAATCGCAATAATCAGTTTAAGTACATGAAACCACTCCCTAATACCAAGCATTGTATGAAAGCTATTACCAAAGAAAAATCATTTTTCCCTTAGATTCGGTTAAATATGTTATGCCAGTTACTATGCCATCACTAGCATCTTGTATACGCAATAAATAGAAGGAGATCAAAGTTTCAAAAGTTGAATGATCGATCATACCAGAACTCATTGGCCTGCCTGCAGCCCACAATCATCAACCAAACTTTCACTTCTCAAAACAGACTGATCTCTGCTAGAATTTCAGAATAAATAATGAAACTACCAAAAAAAATAAAATAAAATCAAACAAATTTTGGAGCCAAAGTGTTATATATCTAACACCCTTTTCTTCTTTACGGTCAATGTGAAAATCCAACTTATCAATACAAACGTAATTCTGATTAATCAAAACGAAATTGAAACGTTAAAAGAAACAATTGTAGAGCAATCATAGGTGTATATTATCGAGAGTTGAATTATAATTTTGAAGGGTAATTGAATTAAGATGAAGATGTATATGAAATTGATTGATGGATCAGAAGAGAATTGTTGCAATTTTACCTGTCTAATATGTGTACATGTTGCATGAAATGAAAACGAAAGCAATTTGAAGTGTCTGATTTCGATAGTTATTTGACAAATATGGAACTCAATGACAAGTTTGTTTTTGTTTTAATTTTGTTTGTTTAAAACGCTTTTGATTCATCAAATGGGAAGTTGGGTTCCATTCTTATGTTTACAAATTTGATAGTATATTAAATAAAAACATTTATATTACTTACGGTATGTTTGGATAAATAAACGAATGAGAAAATAAGAACATTATTACTAATGGTCTCTTTGAATAATAGTAGCGTGAGAAAAAAAAATGATTAACCGAACGAAACCAAATTAGACGATAAACCGTACTGAAACAATTGATCCAAACTAATAATCAACATTGTTTAAACCAAGAATTCTAGTTTGGCTTCGGATATGCCTCGTTCCAAAATTGAACAGTGTGCTAAATTATTGGACGAAGGACTTTTAACCTATAAAGGGCACAAAGCCACCCAAACTTCCATAATCATTTAAATATGATTCCTTTATATTTCCAAATCTCCAAATATTTGCTTTTGTATCTAACGAGTTAACGTTACCCTACGCGTTGCAGCGGGATGTTGATGATGAAAGTCGTTAGTATGTTATTATATTGATACGTCGGATTTTGAATGAGTATAATACTTTGTAAAAGCCGACGAATTCATTATCGTTATCACTACCACAAAAAGAGTCATTTGCTTTGAAATTTTGCTACATGAAAAAATGGTGCTACGAATTAGCTACGAACTTCCGTCACAAATGAATTTCGTAGCAAAACTCATAGCAAATCCGAAGCAAAATTGATGAAATGAATGTAAAACATATAATGTAGCAAAACCAGTAGCAAAATCCGTAGCAAAAGTTTGAAAATAAGTATTTAGAAATAAAATAAAAAAGGTAAAATAAAATATGTAGCATAATCGATAGCAAAATTGTGAAAACAAATGTAATAAGAAAACTTAGTAAAATTGGTAGCAAAGTCCATAGCTAAATCATAAAAATAAATATTTAAAAACTAACTAACCGATGTTTAAAAAAACAGTAGAAAAATCGATAAGTAAATAAAGTTCGTAGAGAAATTGATAGCAAAATCTAGAAAATTTCTTAAAAACACGTAGCAAAATCTAGAAAATTTCTTAAAAACTAACGTAGCAAAATCTGAAGCAAATCCATAAAAAATTCATTACAAAAATATATAATAAAAAAGTAATCAAAAAATAATTTTCTAATATCCATAGCAACATCTATAGCAAAATAGGTTACACAAAAAATAAATTAAAAATAGTGGTAGCAAAATCCATAGTAAAACTAACAAAATAAATATTCAAAAAACAATAAAAAAAGCATAAAAATCCATAAGAAAAAATGGATAAAAGAAATATTAATAAATAATTAATAATATGTACAATAGAAAAATCAAGAGCAATAATATTAAATATTTAAAAAAAGTTAAAAAAAGTCAATTTTACACGAACTGGTGTAAACATAAATACATATAATATAGCTATCTCAGACAAATAATTACACGTACTAAATTAAGCATAGCGATGAGCAAATGGTGTTGGGTACCAATACTGAATATATTTAGTACCGACTTTTGACGTTTTTGGTACCGGTTCGTTACGATACTGGTATTTATCGGTTTTAACACTCAAATACCGATTACGTAGCATGTATTTTCGGTACCGGTGCCCATTTTTAGGATTTTCAGTAAGTCACTACTAACACCAAGTCGTCCCTACTTAAGCATATTACATCATTATGTTAATTGATTTTTATAACTTTTTCATATTATTTGCACTCATTTTATAAATATACACATCCATGGAGGGAAATAGTGATAGGCAGCTGCCTAACACTTACCCATTGACCCGAACAAATTATGATTTTACCCCAGCTTAGAATTACGATTTGGACCCCAGTTAATATACAAAATTCATGGAGGGGAATAATCAGGCCTTCCTGACACTTCCCAATTGGCCCGAACAAATTACAATTTTACCCCAGCTTAAAATTACGATTTGCCCCCAGTTCAAAATTACAGTCTTACCATTGTTGAAGATTTCGGCAAATTACGATTTTACCCCAGTCAAATTTACCATTTTGCCCCTATTCAAAATTACAATGTTGCCATCATTGTAGTTTTGACAAATTATGATTATACCCCAGTTAAACTTACAATTTATCCCCAGTTCAAAATTACAATCTTTTCATCGTTTTCATTTTTTTCTAGCAAAACTTTGATAGTGTTTTGTTTTAATTGGTAGAGAAATATTTGGCCGAGCGCCCCGCAACTCTGGCGGGGCATAAACCAGTATACTACAAAGACCATGAAAGGGAACAGTGCCAAGCAGCTACATGTCACTCCCACATTGGCTTAGATAAGTTATGATTTTACCCTAAGTTTAAAATTTCGATTTTTCCCCTTTTCAAAATTAAGATTTTGCCCCTAGTTCTAATTTACAATTTTGCCACTGTTTTAGCTTTTGACAAATTATGATTTTACCCTCGTTAAAAATTATGATTTTGACCCAGTTCGAAACTACGGTCTTCCCATCGTTTTAGTTTTTTTTAGCAAAACTATGGTTGTGTTTTATTTCAATTGGTGGACTCGATATAATTTATATTTGTATCAAACAGCTGCTTTGCACTCACTCAATTTCAATTTTGCCCCAGCTAAAAATTATAGCGTTGCCATTGTTTTAGTTTTTTTATCTAGCAAAACTATAATAGTTTTTAGTTTAATTGGTAGAGAAATATTCGCTCTAGCACCCCGTAATGCGAGCAGGACATAAAACTAGTTTATTTACATATATAATATCTATTTAGTTATATGCAACTAACACTTAATCATGTTTAATATGTTATAAATAATATCCATTTGTCAACTAATAATATTAAAAAAAGTTTAGGATAAGAAGTTGCATACCACATATATCTTGTGAATAAATTTCATAAAACAACTTTTATTTGTTAGCGTAACAACTTGATGACCATTTCATCACAAATCTTTTTTTAAGGAAAACCGTTGGCTAAGGCATTTAATTTAAATTATTACACCTAATAGTAATCATTTAGTTTATAAATTATTTATAACTAATCTAGAAGCAGGGTTTATTTTGCATGATCTCTTTCAATAGTAAATCACAATCAAAAACCAAAATCACTGCTATTGAATGTTTTATTATTGTTGTCGAGTTTCTCATCTTCTCTGTTTAATCTGTATTGCTCATCTTCGGAGTTATTTTTTTTTTCTACTTTGTTTAATTGATCTAGTGTTTTAGTGATCATCAGTTTAAAGATTTTGATTGCTCGGTTTATTATTGATGATTAGTGATTATCAATCTATCAGTTTATTGACTTTGTTTAATTTGTATCAGTGTATTATTGCTCACCTTGTAATTTAGATGCTCACTTCAGTTTATTAATTATTGATTTTTTGATGATTAGTGCTTAGTTTTTTAGGAAATAGATCCTTAGTTCTTAAGATTTATCAGAAAGACACTTATATAGAATCTGTTAAGATTATGTTTCCTGTTTAATTTGTTGTTTATGCTATATAGACCTGTTTAAGTTGTTTAATATGTTGTAAATTCGAAATATCTGTATCTTTTCTGATAATTTAAACTATTTGTGTCTTTTTTTGATGTTTTATTGCTGCTGAGTTTCACATCCTCATGTTTTAGGACGTGCATTGACTTTATTGGTCATGGAGTGGTATACTATAAGCATGGATGTATAAAATGACCAATAGTGATGGATTTATTAATAAGGAATATTGTGACAACTTGAATAAGTGGTTAGACTTCGTCTTTTCTAAAGATTCAGTTGTGGATTGAAGGGCGACTAAGAGTACTTCACTTAGAAATTTCACATCTAGCAAGTGGTGTGCAAAAAAAAAAAAAAAAAACAAACCAACCTCCAGCCCAAAATTCATTCACAACTTTACATTCAGTAAGCATTAGTAGTCAGGATTCCAAATTTAGAGAAAACATTCGTTCATAATAGAATAGTATTTAGATAATCTTTCTTTTGTTTGTTCGTTTGACCGTGGTCGTCATGATCAGAGATGCGGATCCTACCGGGAAATTAAGCGTGGCTTGAGAACCACCACCACCAACAATAATAATAATCTAGTTGCATCTTAGGGATGTGATAAGGGTTAGACCATTAGGTCCTGGCTTCGATTCACAAGGGTGGTTATGTTGGTGACACGATGACATGATTTGGTTTATTGGTTTCCTCCTGAATTGTTGTATAGGCAGTATTGTCTAGTATAGATGGATATGATCATGTGGTTCTGCTGGTGACATGATCAAGTTTATTGGGTTTCCTCCTGAATTGGTGTGTAGGCATTATTGCTTAGTGGTGATGGATATGATCGGGTGGTTTCGTTGGTGGCACGGTAACACCCAGTGGCCTGTCAGTGATTCAAATTGGCCGTCCAAAAAATGACAATAAATAATGAATAATAAATAATAATAATAATAAAAGAAAATAGAGTTGGACATTCTATAACACTACACAACATTATACAGGTTAAGTTTTGAATTAAAAAGGTTTAGGTTGTAATAAGGTCGACAAGTTAAATGATACGATTAAAAATGCGTCTAAATGGATCCAACCTCTATAACCAGTTTATGGCACAAATAACACGTTTAACTAACACATGAAGCGTTAAGACTAAGTAGATTTATAACCTTATAAATAATTAAATATATTATCTCACGTAATCTTAACTATTTTATCGATTCTAAATTTTGGTTACGTTTATTTTATCATTTTAATCAATTATGTCTTGTTTTATTCAATAACAGTGTTAAACAAGAACTGTCAACAATCGTGCTAAAACGTGGCATACCATTTATGTTTTTAAACTGCTTATATTTTATCATGTTAAACATGTCACGTCATATCATTTGAGTTATCCGCTTCCATATTCCCTTTCAATACTTCCCGTGTAGCCTCTTGAAGAAGAAGAAGAACGCGAAATTGGGTTTCTTTTCCTCCATATTCGAGTTGGCAATTGGCATGAGTTTATTGGTAATATTTGTGTGAAGGGGTATTTATACTGTTTGTGTTTAGTTTCTTGGAATCATGGGCGTAAATTGAAGGTGAAAGGAATGAATGAAATGCACTTTGCTCCCACTGGGTTTTGATTTTTTATAGTTTTGGTCCTTGGGTTTATGAGAGATTTAATGGCATGACCATTGATAAGTCCGATACTCCGATACGTAAACTCATAAAGTAGTCAACTTTGACCATATACACTCTTCATCTTGAATTATATGAAAGAAGAAATAACTTTTTTAATTGTTTTGTCGTTTTTAAATAAGAATATAACACTTAAATCTATTTATGGAATTTGATATGAGTTACAAAGAACTCTTTATTACTTCACTATTGTAAACCCTTTAACCTTAAACTTTATCTTTGGAGAAATACAATAAAGGTAACATGCATAGTTGAGAAGGTACAGGGGCGGACATACGTGCATGGTAGCCTCCGCTACCCCTTGGCGCTCCGGCAGGTAGTGTAAGTTTTGGAAAAATTTAACATCTTTTGACGTTTTTTCGATTTCGTTACCCTTTTTTTATAAAACGTTACCCCTATGAATATTTTTTAGATTCGCCACTGAGAAGGTATGAAGCGAGACATACAAAAATGTAATACTAGAAGTGTTCATAAATTACTAAAAGTCTAAAACCGATCAAACTGTCTAAATTATGCCAAGTAGTAATGTCGGGCATCAAGAATCTGTTTCTGTTAGAAACAAAACAACGGTATCTAGCGATCAACAAACAAACTTAAGTATGGCTTTCAATTTATCAAATGAAGATGGCAAATAAGATACAGATTCAATGGCTTTTGATATATACTCTCTTAACCTCTCCCTATCAATCTATATATATAACTAAAAGAACCTGGGTTAAAAGTTTAATAATTAGAACCAGATCGCAAGCTACGCATCGAGCTGAACTGAGCTAGCTCGTTTACAACGGAGAACTTTTCTCTAGCCGAGCTTTTATGAAACTTTTTCCGAACGAATTGTGAGCATTTTGGACACCTCTATACTCGACTGGAAATCAATATAATTGTGTTTAACGACCCTTTGAACACCCTTGACGCTGACGTGGGTAGACATGTAAATTACCTAATTACTCCTAGCTTTAAGCATTTGATAATGCCTCAATCTATTAACACACCCCTTCTGCCTATTTGGACATCTTTCGTTCCCTAGATGGGTCGTCTAGAGCTAGACGGGACGTCTAGGCACTGAATTCAAGGAGGCACTGATGGAAATGTCTGGCACAAAATTTAAGAGGTCTATACGGGGCGTCTAGACCTAGACGGCCCGTCTAGGACGTTGGTGTTTTTTTAGTTGAAAAATGAGTGCTTTGGTAGGGTAAATTGATTGTTTTTTGAGGGTGATGTTTTTTTGAGTGAAAAAATAAGTGTTTTGGTGGTGTAATTTGAGATGTTTTTTAAGAAATTTTTTTTGTATAAAAATATTTTACCGTTTTCCATCGTTTAAATATTACATTGTTTTTACATCTTACTTTTTTCAAATATTACCTTCCCTTTAAAATATTATATTGTTATAAATTTAATATTGTTTTCGACATTTTAATAAGAATTCAAAATATTATACCGTGTAAAAATTATTTAACTTTTTAAAATTATATTGTTTACGTATTATATTTCAATGTCGATTTAAGCTAAACAATCATTAAGTAACCGGATTACTAAAAACAAACATAAATATCACATATACAAGATAAGTTTGTACATCCATGGATTGAATATAAAGTACAACTTAATACTAACTACAAAATATGAACATGCAGCTGGTCTATGCCTTCATGTCGGAATCTGAATCTAGCCGTTGCGGCTGCTGCTGATGATGTGGTCCTTGAAGTGGTGGGAGCGGTATGACAGGTAACCCCTGTCTCTCTTGTCTATCCTTCGCCTCCCGAACCAACCAACCCATCAAATCCATAAGCCTATCAACGTCGGCTCATAACTGCGGATATGCTGCAGCTCCCGGGGCATGACCTTGAATAACGTGTCGAGTAAACTGGGCGCCCCCGGGAGGTGGTGGTGGCTGTGGCGGAGCAGGTCCGTCTAAATCCTTCGGATGGTCCTTCACGACCGGGCCTCATCTGCCAGTGGTTAGACCGGATCGAAGTGCTCCGGTAGGCCCTCCGGAACCCATAGCACACCTCCGCTGGTTTTAAACCGCTCGCCGAGTAGGTCAAACCTCTTAACTAGCTTCATCCCCCGCAGAACCCATCCGCGTCGATGGTATGGTTGGCCGTAAGTGTGGGTCCGTCTCTGGTAAATGACCCAACAAACGGGCAATTACGGTCATGTACGCACCACCATACAAAACTTCGTGCTCCTGCCGGTGATGTACAAAGGCGAAGTACTGGGCCAGACCATGTGCAAGTGCGCACAGCCTCCTGTACAATAAACAGTAAAAGAAAAGGAGATGGGTGCTCGTACACCACTCACAGCTGTGACTGCGAGCCGTAATAGAAATAGCGAGCATCCTATGTAGATACCTGCAGATGTTGTTAGCGAAATACGAAAATAAATAAATAATAATAATAATCAAAATAATTACTGTAATAAACATACGTACCTGTACAATGGGTCATCAACATGTGAAATCCTCCCGTTCGCCCTCAAGTGCTCCCAAGTATCTGGCCTTGCAACCACCTCCCAAAATCCTAGAAGGGTGAGTCTATCCATCACTACTAGCCCCTCCGTATAAATATTTGTAGCGATCTCCTCCTGTAGGTATAAACCGCTATGAACCGCAAACTCTGCTAGCATCATCGAACGCCAAACACTAGCAAGCCTGAAAGAAACATCAGGCGGAGGGGGAGGAGCCTGTGGCTGTGGAGGCAGTTGATCGGCCCGAGGAGGATGAAAGCGAACGTCAATAAAAACTCGATCAGCAGCTCCATGTAGCTCGGCGTGCCAGCTAAGTCAAATAGACGATGCCACGACGAATCCACTACAATGAAATAACTTAGTCTCAGCATCTCACCAATCGCCTCGATAGCATCCCAATCAACCACGACATGTGATCCAACGTGCATCCCCCTAAGCTTCCCGCAATGACGGGTGGCATCGGAGTCGAGAGTAAACTCACGGTATGGGTGACCTTGTAGTGTATCCGCCAGAGGTGACGGAGCCCGCCGCGGAACCTACGGATGTGGGGCCCCGTGGATCTGATTCTCAACTTCGTCCATAATCAATCTGCCAAAAAAATACCATATACGTATAATAATACTAAAATTAATAATATTTATTATTATTATAAAAGTTATTATATTTATAATTATAATAATAATAACAATTAATCCTAATAATAACAATTAATATTATAATACTAATAATAAACACTAATAATAATAACAATGACAACAATTAATAATAACAATTTAAACGAATAATAACAATAATAATAACAATAATTTTAAAAAAGGGGGTCGTCTAGGGGTAGACGCCCCGTCCTGTTTATCTCAAAACCCACCATCTTCAACAAAACCCACCCCAAAACCCGTAAAAATCTCAAATTCACGTACAATCTACGGTCGAAAAGTATGATAAATTGAATAATAACAAAATATAAGTAAAATTACGTACCTGTAGAGCTCTAAATCACCAAAAATATGGTGGGAATACAGTTGATTAGTGTGTGTGTGTATTTGGGTGATCCGAAGAGGTAATCTAGGTTTTCCCCTCGTTTACGAGGCTAAGCCGCCCCGTCTAGAACAAAATGTTAATTACCATTTTACTCCTAAGTTGCCCATCGTCTAGGGCTAATTCATGGATAAAATGGTAATTAACCATTTTGCTGAAATGGTTAATTACCATTTTACCCTTGAATTAGCCCTAGACAATGGGCAACTCAGGGGTAAAATGATAATTAACCATTTTCCTTTTAAAATACAAAACATTTGAGCAATTTAAATTTGCCGCTCAAATGATATGCAGCGTTTAGCCCTAGACGATGTGCCGTCAAAATTACCTTCATATTGTTTTTCTATTTCTTTTATAAAAAATGTTAATTAAACAAAAAAATCATATTAATTAATCAAAAATCATATTAATTATACTAAAATTATATTAATTATACAAAATCATATTAATTAAACAAAAATCATATTAATTATACAAAATCATATTAATTATACAAAAAATCATATAAATTTATACAAAAATCGTATTAGTTATATGAAAAATCATATTAATTAGACAAAAATCATTATTCGGATTCACTTTCGATGAAATTAATACTCAGGTTTGGATTTTTTGGCAGATTCATTATCGATGTATAGCATTCTAACTGGGGCGTGTACATATATTGCCGTTGTTTTGCAGCAGTTCTTCGGTGCGTCAACCATAGCCTGTTTATTGTCGACTTTGGATATTGGCCTTCCAGCTTAACATGTATGAAGTGGTTATTGTTAACATGTGCAAACGTTTCAATCGTAGTTCTCGATCAGTCAGAGGACTCAATATCGGGAAGAAAATGGAACTCCCATCGATGCTTAAGAGTGCACCATGATACCATAACTTTGTGCAATTAGAAGCCTGCATGGGGGAATTCCATCCAGTGAGTGAGGGGGCAACGTTCCACCGTATCCCAAATTAGGCTATCACGATGCGTGTTAAAATATCCTTCATCCCATGCTTCAATTAGTGGCAACCAGATCGATGCGTCCTGATCCATCTCTTGTACAAGGTCTTTTCGAATGTGCCCCCATAAACGTTCTCCCATACCCAAGCCCACAGCCACAGACCGAAACCCACAATGACCGTCCAGCCTCACATCTTGTATGCACGAGATGTGCGGGTGAAACACTGTCGAAAGGACAGACTTAAACTTTTTGATGATTGACACATTCTCGTCGCCTACTCTTAATGGAAAACTGTTTTCATCTCGTATCTCTTTTTTTAGAATTCATTGAACGACTTCGACCATTTGGGTTTTTGAGACTTTATGACCGACTGTTGAGAGGCCTGGGACGGAACATACAAGCTATGGCGGGGGGACCGTATGTACTTTATTGGGAATCTTCAAAGCACGTGTTTGCATCACCGAAGTAGTTTCTCCTCAAGTCTTCGTCTCTACAAGCGGCCTCGTCAAATCTTTATTGTACTTGCTTTGTTGTTGGCCATCCACGAGTATATTTTTGGACAACTAGTGGTTTCTTGGTAGAATTGGTTGGAGTCAACACCGCTTTAATCTTTGACAACATGCTTTTTTTCTGGGCAGGGGGTGTGAAGCTGACTGTTGTCTAACAATATTGAGCTCTTCTAACACGTCAACGTCATCATGTATCAATTTACATGGTTGAAAGTTAAGCTTCTGCCAGAAGACGTCTATGCCTTCGAGTTGAATCGGACGCTCTACATGGTTAAAAAATGCACTGTTTAAGCCACATGATTAACAAACATATATCACACAAGTGTTGTATGTTTAACAATTATTACCTGCACGTACGTACTTTTCCAGCCTACAAGCACACGACAACCCATAGTTGTACCACATCTGGCAACCACATGATGAATTAAAGCACTGCAACACATCTAGTTTCCTAAGTAGCTCTCCACTCAACAAGTCAAGTTCTGTATGGGAAACCTTTCCACGTAGGTGGTCAATGTCACACCCCAACCGATGGCGGAAACATCGGGATGAGACGAAAACTAGATTGCAAGAGGTTTCATAACGCTAATTGTGTCAAGTGTTTAATAATTTCCTTTTTACATAGTTTAAATCAAATAATACAAAATTTAGATCCCGACACTTAACAAATATAATTTCATTTCATTGATAACGATTTAATACAAGATATTGAAACGAAATACATGTTTGAAACAAATACAATATAATAAGTACTTAAAGTTTAAATGCGTTTCTAGGCAATCCTACTAGATTCCATGGGTCATCAAAATTCCTGCAACATGTATTAAAAGCATAGATCAATACAAAAGTATTGGCGAGCATACAAGTTTGAAATAAAATCTAAGTGTAAGAGTTTATTTCAATCATGACGGGAGTATAATAAAGTTGAATCGCATATATATGTAGACGACTCTCACATAATAATAGCATATAATTGAATTCCTTAACTAGCATGCATAGTAACATAATCATAACAATGTCGTGAGAATACAAATCAAAACTAATAAGCATAAACAACTCAAACGTAACAAGTAGCATGTATAAACGAGTTTAATCTAACACATATAATTCACATAAACGTAATTGATAACCCGTTTGGTATTGGGAACACATTTAATCTTGTTAAAATAAAATTTTGTAATTTATACATGTTGCACCCCAAAACGCGTTAAAGTGTAAAAAGGGGTCGAGTATGCTCACATTTTGCGATTTCCTTCGAAAATCCCGAGAGGAGTCGGCAAGTTGAAGAAAGGGGACACCGAGGTAATCGTATGATCTTTGTAGGCTCCGAGTCGCACCTCGCACAGTAAAGAATTAGAGTGTTTAGAGAGTAGAGAGATATTGTTTAAATATTAGACTCTAATATTCATTGAGTAACTTAATTAGAGTCTTGATACGCGCATTACCGTAGCGGTTACATAGTAAATTTATACATATATATACAGTTTAACATGGAAACTTGGTTGGTACATATGTATTTTAACGAAAAGCTTACAATATATAAGTATTTGTATTCTGACAGAGAAACATGATAGGTATATCTATATTTTGTCAAACGGTAACATATATATATATATATGTATGTATATTTGCCGAAAAGTATGATAAATATTCATATATATATTGACAAAGAGCATATATATATATATATATATATATATATATATATATATATATATATATATATATATATATATATATATATATATATATATATATATAATATATATATTTTGACGAAAAACAGGCAGAGTTTCCCCTATTTTTTTGGACGAACCCGACAACCTGTGCTGTCGTTATAATTTTCAAAACACAACAAGTTCATCTACAATATATATATAATTTTTGTCAAGTGTAAAAACGTAAATTGTCGAATATTAAACGGATTTTTAAACTAGTATATGAATTTAGTCACGATATGTTGATTCGGCTTTTAACTTGGTGTAATTAAGTTTTAAATAATATAAGTGTGCAAGTCAGAAAATTTATAGTCATGGCGATTTGAGATCGGTTCGTGTTATATATATAAAAAAAGTATATATGTAACATAACAAGAGTAAATAAATAACAAATATATATAAAATGAAAGAATGGAATTTCTTTACCGAGTCACTAGCTAAGTTGACCAAGCCTGCCTGAGTTGACCGACAGTTGAGCGGGTCAAGTCGAATTGAACCGAGTTATCTCCTTTACATGCTGAACTGAAACAACCGAACTGGATTCGATGCCAAAACTCGAACGTGACAGAACTGACCGAAACTTGACTCGATCTAAACCACCATTGTTGTTGCCGTCACTGGTGTCTCTGGCACCGGAATCGGACCCAAAGACTGAGCATAACCACCACAGTCGCTGAACCGGAACCCACCGTACCAAAACTGAAACAAAATCCAGACTGAACATAACCACTGCACCACCGTCGCCACCGTCATCCACCCCACTGAACCGTACCAGGACTGGATTGAACCAAGACTGAATCTGGCAGTGTTGTGACCAAGCCGGACCACGCAACCAAGCCCTAAACAAACCAAACTCGAGCCACTCATAACCACCACCACTTGCGGGGTGGTTATTTCTTGCCGGAAAACGGTCTTCCGCCACGCGTAACCCACCACAGCGTCGCCGGCTGTGGTGGTTCTGCCGCAGCTACTGTGCGCCGCCACCAAACAGTAGTGGTCGGCCATTCGTTTAACAGAGAGAGAGAGAGACGAGAATCGAGTGGATGGAGGAAGGGTGTTTGTTCAAGAGAGATGAGAGGGGGACATGGGGTAGAAGAGAGTGGGTGTGGCCGGATATGCCACCGGTGTGTCGGCCGGAAATCGACTCCGGCGACCGGATTTTTTTGGAGAGACAAAGGGGGCAGGGGTGTGCGGCTCCCTGTTCTGTATGTGTGTGTGTTGTGTATATAATTAGGGAAGTAGGGGTTTAGTTAGGGTTTAGGTAGTGTGCTGGGCCAAGGCCCGTTAACCCGATCTAACGTTTTTTAGTGGCCCGAACACACCTACACGATCTGTTTTTAAATACAAGTTTCATAAAACTGTCGAATTTATTTTGTTTATTATTATTATTATTATTTATAAAAAGAACAAATAAATAAATAATAATAATGATATTAAAAATGGACAAATAAATAATTTAGTGGTACGACACGCATTTTCTAAAATAAAATTTTACGGCAGTCAAACAGCGGGTTTTTGTGGTGGTTTATTCTTTTTTCAAAGCTTTCCTGAAAACTCCTCCTTATTTCACCGTATTGTGTTTCAACTATATCGTGGACACAACCAACTATACGGTCCAACAAGTTCCTATATTGGACGTATCTCTCTAAATTGGCGTGTTGACTCTCAACTCTGTTTGTGGTATGCTGACAGAAGTTGCTACTTTGATCAGTCCACGCAACGACGAACATTTCCTTGTAATCTTTCGGCCAATAAAAATAATTTATTAAATGTACATAGGTGAGTCATATGTTATTAAAAAAACTTACTTGAACGCTTGCACTCCACAAGTCGCTTTTGCAGGTTGCGCAAGTGGTACTCGTATATGGGTATTGATGGAGACTCACACAATGTCCTCCAGAATGACAAAAAAAAATTTCAGTCTTCTTCTATGAAGGCGCTCTTGTAGTGCTTACAAATATTCTGTTGTATGCTTAGAAAGACACTGAGAGGCGTTTGGAAATACTTTAGCACACGCGTTCATTAGGGCCAGCTCTCTATTTGTTACAATCACACGTGGCTCTATACATTCATCTAACATTGACCTGATCCTCTCAAGCACCCATACAAAGTTATCACTACGTTCTTTATAGATAATGACATGCAAGATACAAAATGAATAGTTGCACTCCACAAGTCGCTTTCTGAAAAGTTGGTAGAAAGTGTATTTCTATATGCCCCTCATTGACCTATGAGTGGCGTATAGAACTTTTATTGCTTTTTAAAACTACAAACAAGTTCCTATCCGAAAGAACATACCAAAAAGGGGTTGTGGACCTAACTACAGGAACTCTGGACCACACGATGATGATCCTGAAGTGCACAGGCACGCATGGATTCTTTGTCTCTCGCTCGCATATCGCTCTATATGGTCAGAATATTGAAGGTTATTTTTATGTTTTTTTGTTTTATTTTGGCCGTTTGTGGTGGTGTTGGGGTTGTGGTTGTTGTTTTCGGTGGTGGGGTTTGATGGTGGTTAGGGTTTGATGGGTGGGGCTGCGGTGGTTGTGGTGGGTGGGCTATGGAGTGGATAGAACGATGGTGGAGGTTTAACTGGGTTAGGGTTGGGCGGTGGGGCTGCGGTGGTTAGTCTTTGACAGTGTTTAGGGTGGGGTGGTGGTGGTGGTGGGTCGGCTGTGGTGGTGGTGGGGGTCGGCTGTGGTGGTGGGTCGGCTGTGGTGGTGGATCGGCTGTGGTGGTGGTGGGGGTCGGCTGGGGTGGTGGATCCTATTTTATGTTATTTTTTACAATATACTTTCGAACGCCGAGTCTAACGCTATAATTGTGTGTTTTATTAACAAGATATCGAAAGTCGGTGTTTTAACGGTGGTGGTAGCGTAATCCTTATGGAGAAGCACACTGCATTCATATTTCAGACTTAAGCGCTTACATGCGTTCGTATTTTAGATTCATGCACTAGGATGTCAATCTAGGATTATATGTGATTGGAGTGGACTACATTGTGCTAAGCTCCTAACGCGCCAGCCAATGCAATTTCCCCGTTCGTGTGTACTTCCAAGAGAGGCGTTCATTAGTGTTCTCACGAGGTATCCACCAACGGGGTATCCACTACACTTACCATCCCGATATGGCGTGCCAGATTGGACGGTGGTTAATAAAGGAAATCCCGACTCCTCTGCGCCAACCACCTCCTGCCTTGAGCCTTTCGATGTGGTAGTTGGGATGCAGAAAGCATGTTGGAAGCTACAGTACCAGTACCCAATTCCAAGATAGCCGACCTTTCTTGGTATTTGGGTGTTACACCCATCGTTTTCCTATGCAAGAATTTAAGAATATGTAACAATTAGTGATTTAGGGTTTAAAGTTTACATTTTGTATGAAAGTGACATGTTTGTGTGTTGTTATAAACCGATGTTTAATTACATTTTGAGTTACGTTTCTTTGTTGTGTTATGGTTAATAAAAGACACGTGAAAGACAATTAAAGACATAATAATAGATAATAAATAAAAAATCTGACATTTTATAATATATACAATTCGTTTTATAAAAAACATTCTATAATAAATATGAAGTTTTTTATAATAATATTTAATAAAAAAACATATGCACATTTTTTTATTAAAAACGATTATATTTTATAATAATACTTGATAATAAAAAATAAATAAAACTTGATATTTTATAATGCATACACATTTTCTATAAAAACATTTCATAAAAATATGAAGTTTTTAATAATAATACATAATAAAATAAACATCTGCATATTTTTTATTAAAAACAAAGATAATTTTATAATAATACTTGATAAATAAAAAATAAATAAAAACATGAAATTTTACAATATATACACATCTTCTATAAAAAAATTCATAAAAATATGAAGTTTATAATAATAATACTTATTAAAAAATATATGCACATTTTTATATAAAAAAGATGATATTTTCTAATAATACTTAGTAAATAAAATACAAATAAAAACATGACGTTTTATAATATTAACACATTTTTATAACAGCATTTCATAAAGAAATCTATTAATTTTCTTATATACATATACATATTTCACATCTTCCCCATAATAAAACATCCATGAAATTAAATAAAGTTTTATATGGTACATACCAATCATTGGGCAATCATTGGCTGACAGCCAATGATTGGAATTAATTAGATTGGTCAGAGGCGTATGGGTGAACACATTTTCAGGCGTATAAGTTAATGAGGGGTGCATAGGGTTTGGAGATGTGTAAATATTTTTAGGGGATGTGTGGATACCTCTATCATTATATAAATACTTAAATCATTTAGATAAACTTTGGGTGTGCATGTAAACTTAGACAAGTATTTATAAATTTCGGTAAGTTATGTAATAACTAGTAAGTTAAGACTGTCAAATAAGTTGTGTTTGACTGATAAAACACCATACTTTAGGTCAACTTTTTAGTTTTTTTATTTAAATACTTAGTGTAATAAAAATGATTATAAATTATAGAACCATAGTAATATCAAACAACGAGTCTACTTTATTACACATGAGTGGTTTCTCGTAGTTATGATCATGTTAACTCATATTTTGTTCACTTTTAATCGCATGGATAACTTGACCGGCTTCTAAGCTTTCAAAATTTATCATCTTCTTCGTATATATAAAAGAAATATAAGAAAATGATTAATCTTTAAATAAACTGACCTAATATAATCCTTTAATTTATATATCAAACCAATATTGTGATATCCTCAGTTATTATCCTCTCCCTTCCGTTCGAGCTAGTTTTTATTCCTCTATATCGGCCAACATTCATTCTAAGACTTTCACCAGCAAGGGCTAAAGAGAAGAGCAGGGGGTCGTAGGCTTAGTAAGACTTTCAATAAAGCTAGATGTTTTTTTTGTATAGTATGTTGGATAAATGTACTTGGACAACTAAATAAAGTCTCATGTATATTTCTCATCGTTATTTAATGTGCATTATATCGTTTTCTCTAGATTGTTGTTCTCTTTGCTGATCATGTGTATCCAAAGCATTTGCAATTCCACAATCTTTTAGTGTGTGTTTGGCGTGCGTCACGGGGTAAGAAGGAATTACCTGAGTGATTGTGTTAATGTCTATCGAGTGTTTGCAATTAATGACGTCATTGGTGGTAAGAAGGAATTACCTAAGTGATTGTGTTAATGTCTATCGAGTGTTTGCAATTAATGACGTCATTTCGGGTGTGGATTTTTTCTCTTCAGGTGTATCAATGGGTAATTTTCTACAAAGGGGTGGGGGATCCTAACTATTGGATACAAAACCGGGTCATTGGACGCTAGCATGTAACAAAAATGTTCACCATTTATTAGGAACTCAACAGTAAAAAGCTTTGGTCCAGAGTTCAGTTTCACTGGGTGGGGCCTATCCCAGCACTGAAACTTTTGGATGTTAGCTTTAATCTTTCACTGATACAATGTTCACCATTTTTTAATCTAACTCTATTTTATTTCTTTGTGTTCATGGGTTTATTATTAGTTTTACTATATAAGCAATAGGGTGTGGTTGTTTGTCCACGGATCACCCATCCTCACATCACCTCCACCTCATAGTACCTTCTCTCCATTCCACAGACACCAAGAACAGTAGGTGGTGGTGGCAAATGATAGGTTGGGTATTGATGGACGAGGTGTCGATGTGGCGGCAACGATGGCGTTGATAGTGGTGATGTAAACCCGATGGCGGCGTGCGAGCAAGGGCGGTAGTAGTGGCGATGAGGCAGCAAAAATAGGTGGTGGCGGCGGCAGCGACGTTGATCGACGGTGCGTGTCGGTGCAGTCGTTGATTCTATTTACTTTATGATTGTTTTAACTTTCAAATATAATACAAATTCAAGTTACTTCAATGGATTCCATATTTTTTATTCATATTTCTCCTTACAAATTTAAATATCAAATCTGATTCCTTTAAAATTTCAATACTCTTGCAAACTTTGATTCCTTAGACCGTGCGAAATGGACATTATAAGGGCGTAGAGGGGATTGATGACGCCCCCAACACTGCTACCGTGGGTGTTACAGAGATATGAAGAGGGATGGTTGTTTCTTGTATAACGAAAAATAAAGAGAAAAATTGGAAAATTATAGTTCAAAGAACATTAAATGGCGTTAACCATTACACATTTTCTGAAGTATCGTTATAATACAGATGTAGCAGAAAACGCCCAATATGTTGCAAAACAACTTACAGGGGCAGGTAAATTAGATTCAATTGAGGAGTTAATAACACATTTATTACTAGTAATTAGCATTTTGGTTTTTTTTACAATTTCTAGGTTCATCCGTGATGATACCCAATAAGTTCAAAACAATTATCAACATTATGACTTATTTAATTACAATTGGTGCATTTTTAAACTTTGATTGTTAACTTTAATATTCTTTCTTTTATTTTTAAAAGACTGATTTGACTTTGAAATATGAATATTGGATTCTAATAATCTTAACTACTCGCTGTTGGCAGCTAACAGTCATAACTTCAAAAATAACCATTGCAGTCCCAACGATTGACATATTGGCCACCAATGACTAACAGAACTCTAACGCCATTAGTCTTCAGTCATCAGAAAACCGTTTTTTTGGCCAGAAAAATGTTTCTAAAAGTCTAATCTAAGGTTCCAAAGTGGTCTTGGACAAAAGTTGAGTTTTTCGGCCAAAAAGAAGTTTTCCGATGAAAAAAAGAGTTTTCCGGCGACTTCAATAATTGGGGTTTTTACTAGAAAAAAGTTTCTAAAGGTCCGTAATAAGGTTACAAAGAGGTTTGGGACGAAAATGCTGAGTTTTCTGGCCAAAAATGAGTTTTCTGGCCAAAAAACATTTTCTGGTGATCGGATACTAATGGCGTTAGATTTCTATCCGGGATACTCCTTTGTTCCATAGCCCTGGGGCTATTTACAACTATCCAATTAAGAATTCTCAGATGTACTAGTACTAGCAGTGCATCAAAGATGCAGTCATCGATTCTAAAGATGCAGTCATCGATTCTACCTAATCAGGATCCATTGGAGGCCAATATGTTAATAGTTGAGACTGACAGTGGTTATTTTTAAAGTTTGGACTGTTAGCGACCAACGACTAATAGTTGCGATTATTAAAATCTAATATTCCTTTGAAATAAATAGTTTACATTTGATCATTTGACAAAGTAATTTCAGAATTTATATGTGATTCTTCTCTAGAATTTATTGATAAGGCTTATTTAACATTAGGAAGAGGATCTCTGATCAAAAGATTACTCCCAACACCTTGATACTTGCTATCAAGCCCCATCAAGAATTGCTTCAATTTTATAAAATCATTAAATTGTTTTTTATGCATTGCAAGTACAAGTAGGTAACTGCAACATCAGATCTAATTACTTCCACAAAATGTTCAGTTTAGTCCTATCCCTTTAAAACTAGTTTAATATCCGTTCGATGGACGGGTACTTTATAGTAATAAAAAAAACAAATTATTTCTCTGAATTATAAAAAAAATGTCAAATAAAAGTAAACTATCTAAGTTAAAAACAAAAGGTGAGTTTCAACACTAATGAGACTCTATTGAAGGAATGCTAACCAATATTAGAAGAAATTTTCTAGTAGGTAAAATAAAAAACTGTAAGTTATAGCAAGAAAGTAATTTAGATTTAAATATTTAATCAACAAAATTAAATTCCCATATTGTATATCATGCCCAATGGATCAACGCATTCCTTACTTTTGAGTTGCAGTATAGAAGTTTCTGGTGCAGGACCAAAATTTTTGTTTTTTTTTTATTATGAACCACACTTGGTGGGTATTCAAGAGATGCACAGACCAAGTGTTGTTCAAGCACCTGCGGGTTGTTAGCATCCACGTGGCAACATTCACTTGGGCAATGTGTTTTTGTTGAAGTTGTCCAGGTGTAGGAAGCTGCTCTTCCTTTAGGGTTAGTCGATGGGAACTGCTTGCTTTGTTCCAAGAATTTATGACGTTATTTCATAACCCTGATGTTGGCTATTGTTTGGTAGCATGTTGATTAAACATCTTTATTTACCTGATTAACTATTGATAAATAATAATAAAAAAATCATAAATAACAAATAACAAATGAGCAAAACCGAGCCTGAGCTCAGCTCATTTAATATAAAAAGGTTCTTGCTCAAGCTCTTTTAAGCTCGACTCGATTCGAGTTTTTAACAAATTAATCTTTAGTAGCTTATAAATGGCTCAACTTGTTACATTCCTGAAAATGATATATAAGGTTATTTAAGAACAAATCTTGGATATAATAATAAGGCGTTTAGCACCGACCTTTCATTTCCTGCTTATATTTATGTACTTTTCGACATTCTACTTACTGACCAATGTTATAAAAGTCCATGCCTAAATCCATAGCCCATCCTGAACAGATCTCCAAGCATCCTTTTCACACTTCCCAGTGAAGAGGTTCCATGAGTATATGGAAACTGAGATTCAATGGCATTAGAAAAAAAAAAAAAGAACAAAGAGAAATCCTACGGTCAGAACTGATGTAATTAGTTATATTTATTTTCAATGTCTACGACTCGAAAACTTTATAAAAATATCAATGATTTTGAACATCTAAACACTTGAAAGCTTGACTAACTTTAACCTTTTCCATGGTGAATCACCATAAAACACTCCCTATATCATGATTCCAGATCTGTGTTGTAAGTGCGGTCCTTAAACCGTTGTATTAGCCGTTTATTTCATAATGGATTTTGTTAAACGCAACTTAAACCTTCAAAAATCATAGAAACACAAGTTTTTAACAACTTTCTGTTAGTAAACTTGGAATGTTTTTAAACTGATGCGTAGTAATTGAAGTGAGGTTATTTCTTACCTTGATGACTCGCTAGTCAGTAGCTAGAGCGCAATTAACTACTGCATGCACATCATCTTCACCAAATCTGAGCATGATCGTTGTTTCAAGGAGGAAACTCACAAGAGAATTATAGAACTTTTGCATTTCATCAAATGCTTAGGCTGCAAGGAATTGTGAAACTTCAAATCTTTAACAATTAGATGAAATCAACGAAGTTTAGGAGACGAAAATCATTGATGTGTTTAATCAAACACCTGATATGCATGTCAACTTGTCACGTACAATCATCTATAAACTTATAAATAGCCTCCAAATCAATCAAGCTTAGAAAACAATTGTAACTTCAAATCTAATTAATGGAAAACAGAACAAACAAATGACACTGCAGTTATTATCAATTGGATCATATCTTTCAAAATAGTTAATTTTCTAGAACTACGGGAATAATGAACACAGTCACTACATTAGACCTCACAATCTGACAACCAAAAATTCGGCAATCACAAGTTGTGGAAGAGATTAGAGAATAATAGTGGGTGTATTAATTTCTTTCAAAATCAAATTCAAATCCATAGAAAAAGATGTGATGTTAAAGACGAAGATGAAAAAGGCTTGTGATAAGAGTTGATAAGCATTATCTGGAAAACTAAATGTTGCAAAAATCATAAGAACGAATGAGAAAACCAATCAAAAACATTTTTTTAATACAATCATCATTTTAATTAAAATACAAGATAAAATAAAGAAATTACAACATCAAATAATTCATTTATCCTCTCAAAATCACTCTTATTAGATTTTTTACACTTGTGTAAATATAACAAATTTACACATGTGTAAATGGCAAACTTACACATGTATAAATTTTCTTTATTTCCGAATTCACGTAAATTTAAATACATAAATTAAATTTCTAGAATTGTATTCGAATAATAATGACAAGTGTAAAAAGAAATTCTGAATTCCACTTGTTTTTTACCACGTTCTAGTGGTTTTTTATTCGTTCTCACGATTCTTACGATATTTAGCGCTCTTATTTAAACCTTATATATATAATTCGATTGGTTTTTCTAGAAGTAGCAGTTTGTGGTGGTTTATGATCTCTCTCTCCCTCTAATTCCCTCTGCACAAACCATCCCACCCTCTTACCCTTTCTCCAATTTTCTTGTGCCCAACTGCCATCTAGAATTTCATATTCAAGTTTTTTTTATGGTGGTTCATGGGAGGTACGGTTAAGTAAAATTTATTGGAAAATTAGTGAATGGATATTTTGTTAATTTATAATTGAGTGAAATTATAATTACTAATTAAAATCTTCATATGGTAAAACTCTTGAGTAGAGTTTTATTGATGACATTTGATGATGTTTATTAGAGTTTAAGTCTATAATTATAAGACTCTTAACTCTTGATATGGTGAAACTCTTGAGTAGAGTTTTATTGATGGCATTTGATGAGTCTTATTAGAGTTTAAGTATATAATTATTGAGACTCTTAAAAAAAACTCTTGGATACTTAGAAGACTATGTGTCTTTTATGCAAAGGACACTAGAGAAATACAAGAGATATGATACAAGGAAAATACATGTATACATGAAGAGTTCTTGAAAAAGGAAAAATATTGGAAGATCCATGTGTCATGTGTTGGGTATTTAGAGAGATAAGTTTTCTCTACTCGATTCCATCACCTTCTTTTTCATAATTGCGCAACTTTTAACACTGTAATTTTATCTGATGTAACCTTGGGCGCGTGGTCATTTCCAGCAGTAAAGACTACTTCGGCTGTTGTACCCTGGGAGACAGACGCGTTGTCTTTGGTAGAGACGTGAAATCTGTTTTAAGGGAAGCGTGTTGAACACGTGCCTCAGCCACAACCGTCAACGTCGTTTGTTCTTTCTTATAGCAAGGGATATTAAAAGAAGGCGTTGTTCGAGCACAAAGTTGATTACTCTATCTTTTGAAGATCTTGCTAAGGAGACTACAAGAATAAGTTACTAAAGATCAAGTTGAAGACTTTATCTTTTGAAGATATTGGTTTGAATCAATGGATTTATTTAAATATGTTGTAGTCCATATTTATTTTTGTTTGAATTTGTGCACGGTTTATTTACTACAATTTTCCAAATGTTTAAATAGGGTATCTTTTTTTTTTGTTAGTTTTGTTAATAAAATTGTGATCCATGTACTACAAACTTAAAACAAATTGTGAGATTGTTGCTAAAATCTTAAAACCTTATTTATAATGATTTTGGGTTCACGAAAAAATTTATAATAAAAAAATTGTTTTTAGAGATTATGATCTTATAAATATTGTTTTGGGAAATATGTATGTAGTACAACTTGATGTGTTTGGATTTATTGAGATTAAGTACAATTTTAAATCCTATACCGTGATACAAAACGAATAATTTTGGTTCAACCGTTTGGTTTTGAAACGATTTTGTAATCGTTAATTTTTCTAACCTTGTGTGTAACATCCGTCAAAAAACGGATTTTACCAAACCCGCTCCGTTAATTAACCGAACAATCAGCTAAAATTTCGTTGCGAATTTAATGCTCAAAATAATTTTAAACGATACATAATTAATTATTATATGGGAATATATAATTAGTTCTTGAAAAACTGTTAAAAATAAGAAAATAAAAATGATTTGGCACTGCCGGGTTTCGAACCCGGGTCAGTCGCCGGGTCAAACAACAGACTTAACACTCAACCCTTAAACCACTGCGCCACTTGTATCTTTTGTTAAATATTGAAGGCAATAAATTCATAACATGTTTTCCGAATTCGAAATCGGCGCGCCCAAATGGAGTCGTCGGAAATCCCGGCGATCTCGCCAAGAATTTACGATATCTTCAGGTATAACGTAAAACTTAATCGCTACATCGGTTATAACCGACGCCTGAGTCCGCGACACAAACTATAACCGCCGGAAACGTAACGACTTTGAATCAAGTCGGAAATTGGACCAAATTCATCGACGACCTGCACTATAAATACCTCCTCGAACCTCTGCAAGCTTTTTCGCTCAAAACCGCACCCTTTCTCGGCGAAAATTTACTCGCCGGAATATTTCTGCACATCGCCGGAAAACCGAGTCCTTCACTTCTAAGCCTTACTAAACCCCCTGAGCTTATACCGAAGTCACCCACATCCTTTTCAAGCTTTCTGAAGACTCGCTGCTGCAAGACACACGACGCCAGAATCTGTTGCTGTCGCCAGAGTTCTGCCGGAGAAACAGAGGAATCCAGTCGGTATACCTCACGCTTAAATCTTCCCTTCTTTTTACATATCTCATCTGTAATTAATTGAAAAAGGCTAACGAACACGATTAAAACATCGAACCAGTCGGATTTCCGATTCTGGTTAAAATCTAACGAAGAAGATGAAGTTGCGGTAACATATAAGTTTAATTAAAATCAAGATATAACTCGGGTTAGACACACAGTCCAGCGGTGGACTGTGTGCACATTAAACACACTAACGTCTCGAGTTCGAATCTTGTCCCACGCATGCTGCCTTAATAAAAATGCCTTTTTTTGTTAACCGAACCGGAGTCACGCTGTATATGTTAAGTTTAATAATAATCGGAATAATAACCAAGTTAGACACACAGTCCAGTGGTGGACTGTGTGTATGTTTAATCACAGGACACGAGTTCGAGTCCGGTCTACTGCACCGATTCGGACAATTATCTAACTTTTTAAATAAGTCAGAAATGAAAATACTTAGTTTGTATTTAAGTATAATAAAAATCAGTTTAGTTAACAAGTTGGACACACAGTCCAGCGGTGGACTGTGTGTTAGCATAAACTGTCACACCCCGACCCGCAGCGGATAAGGTGATCGGGGCATGATTGGGTTATCATCAAAGCTCATGACATTTATTATGCGTTTCATATTCTTTAATACAAATTAAATGGAAATTTACAATAAAGGTTACAACTGTTCTAACTAACAATCTAAACTTCTTTGTTCTCTTCTAAGGCATATCCTATGTTTTCCTTGCTTCAACCTGTTCACCTGTATCATGTGTAAAAAGGTTTTTGGATCAACATAATGTTGGCGAGTGAATCCTATGGAAAACATTTGAACAAATTTATTTAAATTGATTATGAAATATGTGCACAACCAAACATGAGTAAAAATAGATATAAACTTAATCAACAATCATAAGATATTAAGTGAAACACACATGAACAATAATGGAATATTTAGAGGCACGCGATGCTCAACTCGTCTCTCACGAGGAACTGAGGGCCTAATGAATGAATTTGCATGAACATGATAACATAAATGACACAACTACAAACAGTACAAACTCAATGATACACACATGAACAATAATGGAACATTTAGAGGCACGCGATGCTCAACTCGTCTTTCACGAGGAACTGAGGGGCCTAATGAATGAGTTTCATATATTTTGACAAAAGGAAATAAGTAATCACAACAATATAAACAATCTAAGTTTAGGTCATGATGTGGTATAGCACAAGTTTAAATAAATAAGTTATTTATTTTCATAACACATGACACACCCCAAAACGTGTAAATTAAAAGGGGGAGTTGTAAGATTCACTCACAGTGGGTGCGTTCGGTTGTTGATGTTGAATGTACGCGAAGTGGTTTTAACCACGAGTGAGATTAACCTAGATAAATCGCATTATGGTTTGGTAAGTAAACGGATTTTATTAATTTATTTTAGTAGGATTGTTGGGTGTATTTTTGTGAGTTTGAGGCTATTTTCTAACCTTAAAAATGTTATTTTTAAGTATTTTAATTGATTTTTAATTAAAATAAATAAATAATTAAAAATAAATAAATAAAAAATTATTTTTCTGACCGTTGACCTGACCGTTGACCGTTGACCTGACCGTTGACCGGTTCGAATGCGGAACACAAGTGCGCTGAGTGAGGCTCGAACCCGAGACCTCCCGTACGCGTGCACGCAGCTCTACCAACTGAGCTACGTGTCTAACCCGTTATATATCTGATTTTAATTATATATATATATTAATTAGTTTAAACCGAAAATCATTTTATTTTAAAAATAGTTTTAAGCGAACCGGACGTGCACTCCACAGGTCTCGAACCCGGGACCTGTGGTTTAATCTAACACACAGTCCACCGCTAGACTGTGTGTTTAAATGTTATATAATTCGATTTTTATTATACTTAAATACAATTTAGTTATTTCCTTTTCTGCCTTATTAAAAAGAATAGATAATTGTTCGAGTCGGTGCAGTAGACCGGACTCGAACTCGTGACCTGTGATATAAACAAACACACAGTCCACCGCTGGACTGTGTGTCTAACTTGGTTATTATTCCGGTTATTAATATACTTAACATATACCAGTATCGACTCCGGTTCAGTTAAACAAAAATTTGATTTTTATTTAGGCAGCGTGTGTGAAACCGGATTCGAACTCGTGACCTTTGCGTTATATGTGCACACAGTCCACCGCTGGACTGTGTGTCTAACCCGATTAATATCCTGATTTATATTATACATATATGATCCGGATACATCGTCTTCTTCATCAAGTGTTAACCAGATATAAGGTCTGACTGGTTCGAGTTTTTATTCAAGTTTCATTAGTGTTTTACAGTCCATTAAGGTAAGATAAGGGTGAAAAGATAAAGAAAATAAGCGAAGAGGTATACCGACTGGACCCTCTGTTTTCCGGCAGAACTCCGGCGACAGCAATAAACTCCGGCGTCAGGTGTCTTGTAGCAGCAAGTCTTCGGAAAGCTTGGAAAAAGTATGGGTATCTCCGGTATAAGCTTCAGGGGCTCAGTGAGGTTCAGAATTATGGAAATCGGTTTTCCGGCGACGAACAGAAAAGTTCCGGCGAGGGAGTTTTCGCCGAGAAAGAGTGTGGTTTTGAGCGAAAAGGTTTTCAATGGGTTGAGGGTGAATTTATAGGGGAAAATCGAGATGTATTTGGTCTGATTTCCGACTGGATTCGTAATCATAAAAACTCCGGCGGTTATGGTTTGGTCGCGGACTTCAAACGTCGGTTATAACCGATGTCTTGTTAATGGTTTACGTTATAACTGAAAATGGTGTTAAAAACTCGCGAGGTTTCCGGGATTCCGACGACTGAACTAATGGGCGCCGATTTTGAATTCGTAACGTCACTTTATCAATTAAATGATTTCAATATTTACCAAACAGAACAAGTGGCGCAGTGGTTTGTGTGTGTGAGATAAGTCGCTGAATCGACTCGGCGAGTGACCCGGGTTCGAAACCCGGCTGGATCATTTCATTTTTATTTTGCGATTTTCAACAGTTTTTCAAAAACTAAATATATATTCCCGTATAATAATTGATTACGTATCGTTTAAAAATATTTTGGGCATTTAATTCGCAACGAAATTTTTGACTGACTGTTCGGTTGATAAACGGAGCGGGTTTGGTAAATCCAATTTTGACGGATGTTACATAAACCACAGGTCCCGGGTTCGAGACCTGTGGAGCGCACCGAGTCTTGGGATTAAAATCGTTTTTAAAAATAAAGGATTTTCTGTTTAATCTAATTAATATATAAATATAATTAAAAACAGAAATATTTCGGGTTAGACACGTAGCTCAGTTGGTAGAGCTGCGTGCACGCGTACGGGAGGTCTCGGGTTCGAGCCTCACTCAGCGCACACTTACACGCATACGAACCGGTCAAACAGTCAAGGTCAACGGTCAACGGTCAAAAAAGTCAACTTTTTTTTATTATTTTTATTTATTTATTTTAATTAAAAATCAATTAAAAATACTTAAAAATAACATTTTTAAGGTTAGAAAATAGCCTTAAACTCACAAAAATAACCCAACAATCCTACTAAAATGGATTAATAAAATCCGTTTACTTACCGAACCATAATGCTATTTATCTAGGTTAATTTCACTCGTGGTTTAAACCACTTCGCGTGCATTCAACATCATCAACCGAACGCACCCACTGTGAGTGAATCTTACAACTCCCCCTTTTTAATTACACGTTTTGGGGTGTGTCATGTGTCACAAAATAATTAACTCGTTATTTAAACTTGTGCTATACCATATCGTGATCTAAACTTAGATTGTTTATATTGTTGTGATCATGTATTTCATTTTGTCAACTTATATGTAATTCATTCATTAAGCCCATCAGTTCCTCGTGGGAGACGAGTTGAGCAACGCGTGCCTCAAAACCAATCCATTATTGTTCATGTGTGTATTATTGAGTTTATATTAATTGTAGTATGTCTTTCATATTATCATGTTTATGCAATTCATTCATTAGGCCCATCAGTTCCTCGTGAGAGACGAGTTGAGCAACGCGTGCCTCTAAACGATCCATTATTGTTCATGTGTGTATTGTTTAATATTAAATTGATTTATGAATAAGTTTACATCTATTTTTACTCATGTGTGGTTGTGCACTTTATTTCATAATCAATTAAATAAACTTGTTCAAATGTTTTCCATAGGATTCACTCGCCAACTTTTTGTTGATCCAAAAACCCTTTTACACATGATACAGGTGAACAGGATGAAGCAAGGAAAACATAGGAAATGCCTTAGAAGAAAACAAAGAAGCTTAGACTGATGTTTAGGTCATTGATGTAATTATGATTGTAAATTTCCATTAAATTGTATTAATGAATATGAAACGTTAAAATAAATGTCATGAGCTTTGATGATAACCCAATCATGCCCCGATCACCTTTTCCGCTGCGGGTCGGGGTGTGACATTGTGTTAGATCGGGTGTATTAGAGTAAACCATACGTTTTTTTGTAAACGTTAAAAATCTCTAACGTGCGTGTTAGACCAGCTTAGTGTTAGAAATAGTTTATTTTGTATAAACTAATAAGCCTTATAATGATTTTTGTAATCATATAATTTTAAACGAGCGTGCTAAAATCATGTATTATATATAAACTAATATGTTTTATAACGATTTCTGTAATCGTTTATTTCTAACGAGACTTTTAGAAGTTATTTATTTATAAGTATGATAATGATTTTTGTAATCATTTATTTCTAACAAGTATGTTAGATATTATTTTGATAAGATTTATAACAATTTTTGTAATTGTTTATTTCTAACAAAAGTGTTAGAAACGGTTCATGAAAAGTGTTTGTTTAGAAGCAATTTTTAATTGTTTATATTCTAACGTGTGTATTAGAATTGACTTATTTATAAGAACCAAATATGTGTTTATAACAAGTCGAATTAACATTTTGTGGAAATGTTAATATTTCTAAAGTGCACGTTAGAATTTCTTTAATTTTAACATATTTGTTAAAAATAGTTAGAATATAAATGTTTTGAAGTGTTTTATGCAAACATTTTATATAAGTAATTTATTTTAGCATCTATTTTGATGAATATAAACACATTATATAATTCTTATATGGTTTAGAAATCAAAAGTCATACATTGAAGTTGTTGTTTAATTGGCTTCAATAATTAAGTCACTGTAAAGTGACGGTTTTGTTGTATTGGATTTTCACCTACTTTAGTTTTTGATTTTTGGATCAAAATGGTCATTATTTGTATATATACAATGACTTTAATTTTCTAACATGTGTGTTAGAAAACATGTATCGCGAATACAAGTCTAGAGATTGTTCATTTTTATAAGACATAATGAACGAAAATGTTTTATGTAAACATTGTATTGCCTGTGTGTGCAATAAAAACGATTAGAAATAGTTTATTTTATACATTTTATCATTGGAAAACGTTTTATGTAAACGTTCGATTCTATATGTGCTGTTATAACATTTTTTTTCTAACATTAGTGTTAGAAAACATTTAGTACATGCGTAGTAAGACTAAATAATATAAAACCATTTGATATTTTGGGTTTTGATTTATGTTCTCATATAAGCCCTACTTGATATTATTAATATAGTATATTGCAAAACTAAGGAAATGTTTTAGAGTGATTTTTAAAACAAAGTTTTGCGTAGTATTGATAATTCAAATGGTTCGCTACTCTTGCTAGAAGTAGAATATGGTGAACAAAGTAACAATCTTTATGGATATTATTTGGTGGAAAACAACTTGGTGTTGTTGTAAACAAATTTAATTGTTCAAGTTCACTACTTAAATGTAGTCTTTGTAACAACTTGGTGTTGTTTTATGTAGAATTGTCAAAGTTTAAAGTTTCAAGATGAAATGAGAAACTTGTACTTACAAGTGCATGGAGTCTTATTGAAGGAGTATCTAAGACATGTCATGGGACGATATCATTGAGTAGATTTTGGTCAGATTATAAAGTATTGAAGATAAAAACACTTTGATATTTGATGTTTATATTTGATGTTTAAATTTCAAAAGTGTTTGGCACTTATGATTTAGTTTCCAATGTATTTTATTGTTTTGTGTTTAATATCTTCAGCTAACACATGCTTTTTTTACAAAGAAATAAATCACTAATGTTTATGACGTTTAAATTATTTTTGTGGAAAATAATTATAACGTTAATTATACATTATTTAAAAGAATATGGTTTTAAATGGATAGTACATGAAACTATTTGGACATAAACAACTTAAGAGTTGTTGCATTGACTAAAAGTCAAAGACGATACATCAAATGTGTAAACACATCACGAGTGAGTAGTGAGTGTACTGAGATGAAATACACAAACGAGATTCATGTCAAAATACTTCGTTAGAAATCATTGAAAAATTCACAAGTTTGAATTCTAACATATGAAAGTAAAAGTACTATATGTTATTGTATACCTTTAATAAATCTTGCGAGATTTATACGTAGATGATTCTACCACTTGAATATGGAAATTTTACATTCGTTTGGGAGAGCATCCTAAATATACATATCTCCTAATGAATAACAATAGATGCGTGCAAATCACTCATGGCAAAATCATGAATGCCATGTTGTTGAGTGTAGATCTAGTTGACTCTATCTTCCACATAATAGTGATTGAAACGAGGAACATTCATCTTGTTGGCGATGAGTGTGTTCACCAAGTGACTTGGATTAAGACTTATGTTTAAGTACTTATGAGTCAATGGTAAAGCGTTGAAGATCAAAGGTAAACAAGTTATGTTCCTTAATTGAATGATAAAATTTAGCTATGTGCTATATACAATAATTTGTGAGACCTTTCTAAATATTGATGTTTTAGGATTATGAATAAGTCTCATTATTTTGTCTTAACAAGGGATGAATGTTGCAAAGTGATATTATGATATCATTGGGGCTGTGAAGAATCAGAATGATACATCTTAAGTTCAGATGCTAAAGTATTGTAGTCTAAAGCATGCTAGACTACTACTTGGTTAATTATGGGTCTTGACGGATATTAATTAACTCTAAACATTCAAATGTATATGAACACAAAAAGAATTTGTGTATAGACAAAGTTGAGGGAGAATTTTCATTCATTGTAAGGAAAATACATATAACTTTTGAAGAGTTTGTTCTAAAAGCTAATGAGGAGAACTCATTGTCTAGGCTTATTGTAGATATTAAATTAGAATTATTCTAAGTTGGTGACAAACTTATGACAATGGCATGTGTTGCTTTGGTCAGCTCGGAAGCTTATGTAAGCTAATGCAATATGAGTTGAATTCACTGATATAATGAGGTTGATCTTGTTCAATCATATGTGTATAAATGTCGTCATAAGTGAAGTTACAGAAATATTGATCAAATATCAAGAAATGTGGGGGAGGATCCATTTAAGAAAAAACAACCCTATAAGGGTATGTAGAAATGGTTTTCATTACCCCATCTGGATGTTATCCAATAACACTTAAATGTGGGGGTGTCTTGCATTTGTACCATAATATTTTGGCAATAAGGATTTTGTAATCCAATCTAACATTGCAAGCAGACGACTAAGTGGAAGACACAAAGGTCATAGTGCATAATGGAGATGTGTTTGCCTTAAATTATAAATGTATCATTCTAAGACAAATATTATAACGAAATTCAGGTGGCTACTGAGGTTATAGTCTTAGAAAATGACAATAGGCAATGTTAACTTTCAAGTTACGAACACGTCATGACAATTGATCTCAACTGCAAAGTTATCTTAAGTGACTTGTCAATGACAAGATAATGTTATAAATTCAACAACCTGAGGGTTTATTAGAGATCAAGTTGTGGAATGAGACTAAAGGCCATGGAAAAATGGTGTGTGAAGGAAACCTAACTTAGTTGACTGGAGATCCCAAGATCTAAGTTCAATAGGACAATGAATTCATATGCCTAAGGGTGGTCACTGTGGGGGCATATATGATATGCATAAGGTAGTATATATAGTTATATATACCCCCTAAACAATAAAAGGGTGTTTAAATACGTCCTAGTTCATTCTTATGAAATTTAGTGACAAATTGTGAGGCTAAGCATATTATGTGGTAAATGATTTTACGTAATCATGGTATTTAAGGAGAATCACCTATGTTAGAGAGAAGTGGAGTCGCTTCGAATGTTGGGGGGCACAATTCCTAGAGCTCTCGCAGAACCAGGAAAATGTTCCACGACCAGTATTGGACACAACTATGAGGTGATGACCCGACTAAGGAGAGTATTGTGTGAAGTGTATTGTCGTCTACACAAATGGTGATTTGTTCAAGGACATCGTGTCTACAAACCGCTAGGAGACTAAGTATGCTTCACAACGGAAAGTTCAAAGGGAACACCTACTTGTCTGGCAATACTCAACTATCAAGGTTCCAGTGGAAATTTTATGTGTTTTGAACGATCTCCATTCATGTGGGGGATTGTTGGAAAATTAGTGAATGGATATTTTGTTAATTTATAATTGAGTGAAATTATAATTACTAATTAAAATCTTCATATGGTGAAACTCTTGAGTAGAGTTTTATTGATGACATTTGATGATGTTCATTAGAGTTTAAGTCTATAATTATAAGACTCTTAACTCTTCATATGGTGAAACTCTTGAGTAGAGTTTTATTGATGGCATTTGTTGAGTCTTATTAGAGTTTAAGTACATAATTATTGAGACTCTTAAAAAAACTCTTGGATACTTAGAAGACTATGTTCTTTTATGCAAATGACACTAGAGAAATACAAGAGATATGATACAAGGAAAATACATGTATACATGAAGAGTTCTTGGAAAAGGAAAAATATTGGAAGATCCATGTGTCATGTGTTGGGTATTTAGAGAGATAAGTTTTCTCTACTCGATTCCATCACCTTCTTTTTCATATTTTCCACAACTTTTAACACTATAATTTTACCTGATGTAACCTCGGGTGCGTGGCCATTTCCGGCAGTACAGACTGCTTCGGCTGTTGTACCCTGGGAGACAGACGCGTCGTCTTTGGTATAGGCGCGGAATCTGTTTTAAGGGAAGCGTGTTGAACACGTGCCTCAGCCACAGCCGTCAACATCGTTTGTTTTTTTCTTGTAGCAAGGAATATTACAAGAAGGCTTTGTTCGAGCACAAAGTTGATTACTCTATTTTTTGAAGATCTTGCTAAGGAGACTACAAGAATAAGTTACTAAAGATCAAGTTGAAGACTTTATCTTTTGAAGATATTGGTTTGAATCAATTGATTTATTTAAATATGTTGTAGTCCATATTTATTTTCGTTTGAATTTGTACACGGTTTATTTACTACAATTTCCCAAATGTTTAAAGAGAGTATCTTTATTTTTTATTAGTTTTGTTAATAAAATTGTGATCCATGTCCTACAAAATTTGCATGCAGGAGTGAATTTGGAAGCCAAGTTACTGGCTATTTGCCTTCTTAAATTCTGGTTGTGTCTTCCTTGTGAGTTGTCCTCCTGAATGGGTGTATAGGCATTATGCCTCGTAGAGATGGATATGATTGGGTGGTTCCCCTGGTGGCAGGGGCGCAACTTTGTAGGGGCCGAGGTGGTGAAATGATCAGGTTGGTCAAAAGAGTAATTTAAATGCGGGTCAAAACGACCTAGGTCGGGTTGTGCCAACATGAAAACACTTTGTTTAATCCCTTTTTCTTAAAAGTTTAATAGAGCCTAATGTAAGTACTATATGCTTTAAACAAGTAATTTCTTGTTTTTGTTTCTTTGGAACAGCTTAAGTTTCCAATCAAACCAGTTGACTTCATGAAGAGGATTGAAAGCCTAATTGACTAGAAGCATGTCGAGAGAGATCAGAGCAACCCTCATATATATAACTATGGTAAAGTACCCGTCCACCGAACTGGTATAGAACTAGTTCCTTATTGTTGTTCTGGTATCAACACACAGCCTTTTATTTCTGATTTCTGTTTCATAGTCTTGTGCTTGTACTGGTTGGTATGCATATCTTTACATTAGAAACGTGTGCTTACTTTTGAATTTCACAACTTATTAGTTCCTTAAAATCTTATGAATACATGACTTTTGACTTCCAATGAATCGCACATTTGTAGATCGACATTGATCTTTCTCTGTTTGTTTGATCACTCATTTTTTACTAGGTTTAAGTAGCCCCTTTCTATTCTAATTCCCATACTTCTCAGTCTATGCAGGAACGTGGTCCCTATAACTTCTTTTCTAATTCAAAGATTAGTAGCATATTTTATCTTGATATACTCATTAGCTTTAATGATTCACTATATGGAGATTTATCTAATAAGGTCTACGGTTAGTGTCAATGCCCCTGAATCCATCCAAAGAAGGCTTCACATGTTTTGCTAATGCTGTTTGGCGTGTTCTTTTTAAACACAATTTTAAAGGTGTTTAATGCATTGATTCTTGTTAATATCAAAATGTTTCTATTTAAAGGTTGTGTGTGGGTTTATGAATTAGTTTTTAATGAATAGCTGATCTACTGGTGGAAGGAATGTTAGTGTTATATGAATCCGTCCTGAAACAACGGTTTGGATGAAAATCCATTAAAATGAGCAAAGAAGTGAATTAGCAATCGGCATTCTTGAAAAAGCAGTTACGAAAACATCTTTTATTTTCATACCTCTAATTTCGATAACCGTTCATATTTTTATTTATTTATTGTAATTTTCGGACATTTATAGGTCTGGACTCTGGATCCAGCCTCGTATTTCTGATTTCGAGTTCATTGTCTTTTAGTCGAATTCCAAGAACGTTGGTATGCTTGATAGAGATTTTGCCTTCTGTTGCGTGGTAAGCATCTTATGCCAAATCTTTACATGTGATTACATTTTTACTTGATACCAGCTAGTAATGATCTTGGTGATCGGTGAATGTTGATTTCTTGTGAGATGTACCTAACATATGCGCATTATGCTTTAATGTGCTATGATGTAATTAGAAAAACAGAAAAGGATATTGCCTAATTGTTTGCTTATTTTCTCTTTTCGTCCGCATAGTTTGCTTGTTGCGTAGAAAGCTGCACAAGAATAAGATACGTTTGATTAAAAAAAAAGTCTGAATTATAGCAACCTGTTGCTGATCACTTAAAAGTTAGTATTTTCATCAAGTTGCAATAATCACTGTTAATTAAATAATTAACATCAAGTTATATATTAAACTTGATAAGAAATTACATTGAAATTGAAGGTAAACGGGCAACAAGCTGCGCTGCTATCATTTTTTGATTAGCAATTGATCTTGAAAAAGAAATTAAGAAAAGTGGTTATGCATGGATGATAGCTGTGGATGCATGCCTTACAGTAATAATCCGTTAGATTGGCACGTCAGGATCCATTCCTTATATACTTAAACAAGTTGGACATCTTCATGGTATAGCTTATGCTTTTCTTGCAAACTGTTCAGGTATATATTCTAATTGAATTTCCAGTTCAATGTGTTCTTAGAAATACACACATTGCAATAATTTCCAGCTCTACGGGTTCTTCATTTTAACTTGATCAGTGGACTCCGAAAACATTATATACTATTTAGGCCATTACTAGAGAAAATGATTTGATTGAAGGTAAACAGGAACATTTTTTTAAAGAGAGCCTCTGCCTTATATATGCCAACTGAACTGAGACAAGTGTTTAAAAGCTAAATGATGATATTAATGTACCAACTCAGTTGTTTATCTAGTTAGTTAAGTTCAGTTAATTTATCACTAATGTGTTGGTTAAGTGCCGAAAACTTCAGGGACTACTTATCTAATCAGAATAAGTTCAAGGTGGTTGTGCAGAAAGCCTAAAGTTATTATGCATATTGTTAAGGGTCTGATGTTGGTGTGTGTATTTTGAATGGCCAACGAGTAACAGGAAGCGCTACACTTTTTCATCTTCCCTGAAATTGTTTTAGTTTAGGGGTTTGTATTTTTGATCGTCTTTGTTTTCTACACTGGTCTGCGTATCTTGGTGTTTACAACAACAACAAAAACCAAACCCAGTAAATCCCACAAATAACAAAGCTATTGATAGGGTCTGGGGAGGGTGAGATGTAGGCAAACCTTACCTCTATCTCTAGAAATAGAGAAGTTGCTTTCAATGAGACCCACGGCTCCAAAGATCACAACAGACAACTAAAATATATCATAATTAAAATAGACCATGAGGAGTATCTATATATATTTACCAATAACTATAGTTTTGAAGAAATATACGGTACAAATAGACAAAATCATAACAACCTATAAACTTTGCTACCAAAAACCAACTTACGTAAATCCCACCTAAAATGTATGCAAATATAGGATCCAATGACACTCCTAAGACGAAAACGGCCCCCCTCCCTAGAAGTCCTTAACCTTGATCTTACGTCTCAAAGAATTTTTCGTATCTTGGTGTTTAGAGTTGTTAAATACGGTGATGCCATAATTTTTCGTTGAGTTGTTAAATACGGTGATGCCATAATCTTTCATCATGTCATCTTTCATGGGTTATTCCTGCCACACCTAGTCCAGATGACTTATTCGGGTAACTCGTGGTTCAGTTTCTAGTTTGTATTCTCGTTGTTCTAGGCGACTTTTGATTTTGGAATCTATGTACCAATGCTCTGTAGAACAGTTGTTCCGGGTATGTTAGTCTTAGTTGCGCAGTCATTTATTTGGTCATGCTTTCACCCAAAGGACACAGAGCAAGTGTAGCTCAACATTATTACGTGGTTGGACTCTGATCGTCATGGACCATATTCAAATGGGTTCAGCCTGAGATGATACTATCGGAGTCCAAACTCGAAGGGCTACACCTAATATGATGTAGTTGGTATAAAAGCCAACAACCGGACCCAAAACTACCAGATGACCCCCGGTTACTATTTTTACCAAAATACGGTCCTGGTCTCAGTCGTGGGTAAAGAGCGATGAAACCCAACAAAGCACATGCGTTGGAATTAGAAGTAAACCTTGAGAAAAGCTAAACAACCTTCAGAGCAACTTTGATATGGGAAGCAGGTGATTAACCAATCGCCTAAACTCTCTTTCGACCTCGTCACACCCAGAAACTTCTTCCACTCCTCTTCTTCCACCTTCTCTGTCTTCTTCAACTTCTTTCCCTGACTCCCATCGTCCACCTCCTTCTTCAACGTATCCTCCAACTTCATCATCGGGAAAGCTCAGTGATTTCAGATTCTGACATCTCGTGATATTATTGTTTTTTTTGTTTACATCTAGGGTTTTCGGAACTTACATGGTTTGTTAAGATGGAGGATGATGTAGGTCGATTACACTTGTGGTTCGGTTGCTACGGTTTATGCCCCTGCCTTGTTGGCAATACGGTTTTACACCCTCATCCTCGTCTCACATTGTTCGGGGCTTAAAACTAGTTAAAATATAAAAGATATCAAAGTTTGAAAATATTTTCTTCAACCATCGTGTCACTTACTTTGACTAATAGTAATAAAAGATATTGATCAGTAGGTTATGCGTTACCGCTCATTTAAATTTTAGGGTAAATTATACTTTTTGTTTTTTCAATCTTAATGTCAATTTTCAATAGATATTTTTTTAACTAATTGTGTTAAATGAGTCATACGAAATGCTTAAGACTCATTTATTAAGACTAAGCAGATTTATATCTTTATAAATAATCAAATATTCTATCTCACTTAGCCGGCTAACGTAGTTCATTAACTATTTTCTGATTGTAAATTTTGGTTACTTTTATTTTATCGTTTTAAGCAATTGTGTCTTGTTATTTAATAATCGTGTAAAATATGTTATGTCAACAGCCGTGTTAAAGTGTGGCATGTCATTTATGTTAGTGAAGTGCTTATATTTAAGTAAGTTAAACGTATCGTGTTATCTGTTATTCGCTTCCATATTCCCTTCAATTTCTTCCCGTGTAGCCTCTTGAAGAACGCAAAATAGGGTATCTTTTCCTCCATATTCGAGTCGGGTATTGACATAGGTCTGTTGGTAATATTCGATTGAAGGGGGGTATTTTTATTGTTTTTGTGTGTAGTATCATGGAATCATGGGGGTACAGATAGTTACATGAAGAACCGTTGAAGGTAAAAGGAATGAATTAAGTGCAACTTGGTCCCATTGGGTTTTCGTTTTTTTTACAATTTTGGTCCTTGGTTTATGAGATTTAATGACATGACCGTTGATCAAGTCTTATACATAAACGGGTTGGCTAAATGGACCCCTGTTTTACTATTCATACCTCCCTTCTAAAAATATTAGTTTAAACTTTGGCATTTCACCCTTATAAAATTTCTTATTTTTATCTTAAGAATCAGTTTATTTAAAATATTTTAAATTCATTCGTAACTATACTTTTGTAGTATATATTAATACTCAATTTATTTATGTTTTATGTTCCTTATTTTCTATTATAAATATCAATAAATATTCTAAAATTCATTTACTAACTGTACTTTTTTATAATATATATTAATACTCTAACTTATTAATGTATTATGATTTTATCAGACTATTCCAAATAAAAAAGATACAAATTTACATATATTTATTTTTAATTAAATAATATTAGTTGACTCATCTTTTATATTTGATACATTAAAAACAATAAATTAATTTCATCTCATATAAATGTATCGTGCTATAACATCAATATTATCGAATAAGGAAAATAAAATTCATGTAAAAGATGAAATCACAGCTAGCGTAAGTTTATTGCATTTAAGATTGATACTTTATTTTTCAACATTTATTTATGTACCCGTTTACAAAAAAAAATATATGTCGTATAAAGGCAAATTGATGGGCAACTTAGGGCATCTCAATGCTCACCCTTAAAGTTAGAATTTAAGTTTTTTTTTGTTCTTTGTAACAAGATTATTGTTTTATTAGAAATAAAAATGAGGCACTCCTTCAAAACACACAATACACAAACTCAATCAAATAAAAAACACGAGCTTAGTTTTATAAACTTATTTTATTTGGATTGTAAAAGACAATGTATAAACTGATTAATCTCAATTAAAGACAATGTATTGTGATGAAATCCCAATACATAAAATAAAGGATAAAAATAACAAACAAAAAAAACAAACAAACAAAAAGATTAACTTGGATTAATGTAAAATTTAAGGGGAGGGGTACGTTCATAAAAAAAAAGGTACATTTAACAACACCCTACATAAATTCATAAAGTAGTCAGCTTTGACCATATTTGCACTTCTTCCAGTTTACAAGATACACTCTTTATCTTGAATAATATTAAAAGAAGACTTAGAGGTTGTTTATTTAGCTCTTAATTAGCCTATTAATGGTTCAATACTTAATGTTTACTGTTTGTTTTACCAGCAAATGTTTGAATGGTTCAGACATTTGCCTCTAAATGGTTAAGCATTATACTAAGTTTGAATGGTTAAGACCTCTAATCTGAATTGGTCAGACATTTGTCTCTGAACGGTTAAGCATTATACTAGCTTTAATGATTGAGACCTCTTACTGGTTCAACACTTAATGATTCAGCACTTAATCATTTAGAAATTGCCAAACAGCCCCTTAACCTTTTTAATTGTTTTGTAGTTTTAACATAGGAACATAACATTTTTTATCTATTAATGAAACTATTAAAAATCTGCACGCGCGTTGTGCGAGAATTCAGTTGGTATCAGTTCGGTGATGTTATTGATACATATAACAATAAAAAGAGGAAACGGAAAAAACACGATCTTAATCTGCCTAAAAGCATGTCAATCGAAATCCCATAATAAGCCATAATTCGCATTAACACAACTTGTACTACCTGCTTCATAACTTGTAAAAAACGTTCTTTATGAACACCAAAAACATATGCCCAAGTTAACTAAATGTGATTATGTAGTGAGTCGTATAAAATATGTTCACATGATTTTTGCATATTTCATATTTGACTAATTAGGAGTTAAAGTACATTCATGAATTTTTGAAACGGATGTAAAAACTTGCATAAGCATACTAAAATAACTTATAAATAAACATATTTATGTTTTCTTTATTAATAAAAAACGACTGCCACATGGCAAATACTGATTTTTTTAGATGTTTTATGATTTATTTAATTCTAAGCTCCATGTATCTTGTAACTATTATGTAACATTTTATTTAACTCTAAGCTTCATTTATCCTGTAACGTTTATTTTTATTGATGTCTATCATATGACACTATCAAATATCAACACAGGAGATATAAATTATGCTAGGAACTGCTTTTCGGGAGTTTGCTCGTGTTTTATATGTGAGAAAGATGATGAAACAGTGGATCGCTTACTTTGTGATTGCTTGGTGGCATCGGTTATTTGGCACCGTATGAGTGTTTGCTGTAAGGTGAGCCCTATTACTGCGTTCTTGTTTAAAGATATTGTGGAGTATCACGAACGATTCATTCTTGGTAGAGAGGCCAAGGTTGCGTTTTAAGGTATATTGATGGTTGCGTGTTGGTGTATATGGAAAGGTTAGGAATGACCGTAGATTTGCTAATGAGGCGGTTAGTATTGAGAAGATTTTTCAAAACATTCAATCACTTCGGTTCTTGTGGTATAAACTAGAGATGGGATTGCTACAGTACCCGTACTCATACCCGTATCGGTACCGAAAATACCGGTATCGAATTAGAACAAAACTGGGTATGAAATACCGTACCAAATATATTAGTACGGTACGGGTATTTCGGTACGGTACCCGCTTTGGTTCCAATTTGTTTTTATTTAGTTTTTGAGCACTTGTACGGGTACTAAATATGTAAAATTGACATGAGTACCAATATAGTACGAGTACCAAATAGATAAAATTGGTACGAGTACCAATACGATACAGGTACTATATAAGTAAAATCAACACGAGTACTATAAATACTATAATATGAAAACATGATATAAAAAAACTTTAAAGGTCTATATAAAATTCGGTACCAGTACTCGTTTTTACCCGCACCAATACCAAAAGTACCGAATACCAAAATCAATAAAACCGCGGGTACCGATACAAGTACCGAATACCTAAAATCGGTATGGATACGAGTACGGGTATTTGGGAAAAACGTTCATCCCTAGTATAAACATAGGTCGAGGAATAGATCTGTGTCTTGGATCGATTGGTGTAATTTTTCTTTGATGTAGTCGCTTGTGTGTTGTTGACCGCTCCTAGTTAGGGGGTTGGTTTTGTAAATAATATATACCTTTCATAAAAAAAAAGTTGTATCAAATACAAAGATAACCTAGTTATATTTTTGAGGGTACACATAATTATCTTTTATCGATGTAGCCGATCACTTGTCTCAAATATGCCTTGAACCACATAACCACATGTTTGCTAAGTCATATCAATAGGCCTCTAGACTAGATGTTTGTTGGTTATAGAAAACCACACCATTTATAGTCTCAATATTCGCACAACACGTTATTCTTTTCTTCTTAACTAAGAATTATCATGTTTTGAGTACTATTTAAATGATTCTCCAGCTATGGCTTAACTTAGATTATCTTTAGCATTTTATATCCATAGTTATTATAAAATAGTTATATGCAGATATACAAAAACTAATCGAAAAGATCCATCTTCAAGATTTTGTATTGTACTTGATATGCAGATAGGCTTTATAAAGTGGTGAAAAGTTGATGGTGGATGCATATTATATATCAATGTTAAACTTTCACACCTAGTACTAGAAAGGTAATTAGGTGCTATAAGTATTTTCTTGTGTGATGTTGACAGTAAAATTTTGATTTTAAATTTAGTGTAATTATATATATTCTTATAAGAACTATGAATTTTACATAAACTTGTATTAATATATATATATATATATATATATATATATATAGGATTAGGATCATTTGTGAACAACTTCTTGAAAATAAACTGAGTGAACTATTCTTGACCATTGATTATTTTTTAGATTAAAAGGGCAAGATTGACATTAGCGCGCTCTCTCTCTCGTAATTAAAATCTCTTAATTTTCCCATCTATTAATTCTCTCTCTCACACACACATTTTTAATTACTTTTTTATTATTTTAAACTCGTGTAGAATCAGTTGTTAATTATGTATATGAAACTCCTAACGGAACTAGGTACTGGACACCAACTGGCCCTCCCGGATTCAAACTGTATATGAAACTCCTAATGGAACTAGGCCGTGGACTATAAAATACACAGATGTATCAAAAGTCTGTACATATTTGTATAATCTAACAACTGTGTATCTTGTATAAATTGATAGTTAGCGAGACTGTACACATGTGTATAAACTAACATCTGTGTATCTTTTATAAACTGATACTATCGGGACTGTACACATGTGTATACACTAACAACTGTGTATCTTGTATATACGGAAAATAGCAAGATTTTAGGAAATTTTGGTTATATTGTTTAATAAATGCAATTTACAAAAGACGCAAATACTCTTCTGTCAATTGATTTAAAGGGAAGTTACAACATTATAGTTACAATCTTGCCATTATTTAAAATCTCTAGATGATATAATCCAATGGCTCAGATTAGTTCACTCTCAACCTAGTGTTCACTCTAGAACTCTACCCTATATATATATATATATATATATATATATATATATATATATATATATATTCCAATCGTATTCATTTTCCGAAAACTCGTTTACAAATGGTTTGAGTTTTAAAACCCGTTTTTCGACGGATGTTATAATGTTAACGCTTCCCCGAGATAGAATGCCATGGCAGTTGTACTGCTTCCATCAACTTGATACTTTGCATGTGAACTATCACAAAAACGGTTTAGTTCCATCTTACCACTTCTTTCATAACTCGATCAACCAGTACTCAACGGTTCCTCGTATGTAACACAATATATGTTTTACCGCCTTTACATGCGATAATATTGGCTCTTCATGAATTGGCTAGCTAAACCAACCACGAAGCTAGTGTCTGGTCTTGTATGTGTCAAATACCATAAGCTCGCATTAATTTTCTATAACCAGTTGCATTTATTTCTTCACCACCTCGTCTCGATCTAGATGTAAATGATGCTTAATAGGATAACGAGTAGGACTACAATTGGACATCCCACCAAGTTTTAAAAATTTTGTCCACATACGATGATTGTTTCAAAGTAATTCAATCATTCTCTTGTTATACTTCGAGACCCAGATAATAAGTAAGTAAACTAAGATCTTGCATACTAAACTTACTTTTCATTTGCTCCTTGAATTGATTAATTTTTGTAAGACTTGAGCCCGTCACAATCAAATCATTAACATAAATACCAACGATGGTTAGCTCACCTTTAACAACTATTTTACAAACCTCTCACATGCACATTTAATAAAACCATAAGAATTTAATGTTGCATCCAACTTCTCATTCCAAGCTATCGAAGCTATCAGATCCCGTTACCGATATTTGTTTTTTATGGTTTTCAATTAATGTAAAACATATGTCGATATCATTTTGAGCATATCACAACTTTATTTTTTGCGTTTTCATTTTCAGTTGTTATATCAAGTGTCGTCGTCGTACCAATACTGTAATAAAAAAAAACGATACTGACTGAATTCCCAACATAACTATGCATGGAATAGTTTTACTATTTTTGTTAACTAAGCATACCTATCCAGTTCTTTCACCCTTAACCTTCAATAAATGTGTATAATTTTATTTATGGTGTTAATTTGAAGTAATACTATCTATACATTTATTACACAATAACAAATTACGTGATTACTTTTACCATATTACATGTAAAAGGCCACCTGACTACTAAAATTTATGCATCAAAAAAAGTTCATTATGCTTTTGAGCGAAATATACTCCTAAAAAAAACTTATAAATATCGTAAATACCCAAATCAAAATATCATATGTACTCTTTTTATGTTATATTAACTTATGACAAATTTTAGTTCCCTTGCCTGTATATGCTTTTCTTAAAACTTTTTGATTGTGTTCCAAAATACATGATAGTGATGATACCATCGTTTTTATTAGAGAATTTACTCAACATGTGTCACCAATTCGTGATTCTTAGCTTATGACAGTATTGTCTCTTCGATCTTTCCCAACAATTGTTTCGTCTAAATTTGACAAAGAGATTGAACCAACTTCCTGGTTCTTAATAGTGTGAGCAAATGAACAAAAATAAACTAAGACTTAATAATTGAAAAAGAAACTTTTCTTATGACGAAGAAGCTCAGCCTTCTCATGAGTCATGGGTACGTCTTTGATTCAATTTGATTGGGTGTGACTCTACCATGGCAATTCAAATTTAAATTAAGTACGTCAGACACATTTATATGTATATATCAAGATGAGAAAACATCAATCATATTGCTTAAAGTTCCAAACGATATAATAGTAATATATGCATCAGTATTTCTTAGGGTTGATTATTTGAAAGAGAAAAAAACTTAGGGTAATCAAACCTCCTTAATAAGTTTGAGCTTTGTAGTAATATATATATATATATATATATATATATATATATATATATATATATATATATATATATATATATATATATATATGCATCAATACAAATATCCCCATCAGATTCTAAAAGAGAAGCCATCACTGAGCGGTGGAATCATGCATCATCATCATTTTCTCCCCAGATTACTTTAGATAATTGAAATATCTCTTTTTCGTAGACATCCATGCCATCTTCAACGTTTTCGCCATCATTTTCCCTCTGGAGATTCATCAGAAAGTTTGCCTTCAATCTTTCTAATCTCTGGTTAACCTCCGCCACGTCATTAAACATTACACCTCTCTCACTCCATCCATTAAAGAATTCCTCCGTATCATTGGCATTTTCCATAGGGTTCCTCCCATTTTCATTGATGAAATTCTCAATGTCTGTAAGAAGAGTGACATTTTGATTGGGGTTATCATCTGAAACAGTAGTTATGGTGGAAACAGTAGTTATGGTGGAATGAGAAGAATTTGAATCATCGGAATCCATGAATGAAAAAGTTTATCAGAGAAGAAGAAGAAGAAGAAGAAGAAGAAGAAGAAGAAGAAGAAATGGGGGTGAAGGGTTTTCAACAAAATGAGGGTTTTCTAGTTGTTGTCTTATGAGGTTTCTACTTTTTTGAGTTTTATATGGAGTATCGGAATAATAATGTAGAATGGTGAAAAGTTAATATAAAAACAAACTTGGTTGGCACGTTTATGAAATTAAGCTATATTTTACCTATTGTACAAATTACATGTAAGTTAATAAATATTTAATAGCTTCATATGAGTTAAACTTTATTCTATAAACTTATGAGACCTATAAATAATAAATATCGATAAGACGAGATGTTAAATAGGTTGTTAACTTGTTATAATAGGCTACAAGAATATGAGTACCAAATGGGATCCCCGAATCTCCGCCTTCGAAATCTAATGAACAAATGAACCAACAAAAACGATAGTTACATGTTCGATCTGATCCTTGTACTCTTGTAGCATGCATATCCGTCATTTCTTAATCTCTACTTGTATGGCACCCGCATTCGCTACTTGGCTTTCACGTTAAATTCCATGATTCTTATTGTTATATGCATTGAATCGAATTATACAATGTTATGCATGCAATAGATTTGGATGCTTGAACTCGTAATCACATGCTCTTGATATTAATTAGCAATCATTGTTGATTTTTATTGTTATATGCCTTGAATAGAATCATAAACATTGTTATGCATGCGATAGATTTAGATCCTTAAACTTTCCCTCTTAATCTCAAATGAGCATTTTAGAAGTTTCAATTTCGTATTAATTTTTTTAATTACCTAATCTCAACAACTTTGAAACTTGAGAGTTGTTTGAATTTCGTTTCGTGTTCCTATCACATACATCCGTACTTTTCAGATTATCAATATTATTGTTGGTGTGCTCTTGTTTTTTTTATTCTGATATAGAAAAACTAGAGAGAAAAAAAAATGAAAAACATTAAAGTAAAATACTATATATGTACACTGAGATGGATCACATGGATGTCGGTGTACAAATATGGCAAATTACCATGATCTTTTGCCCGCGTATATGGATAATCTTTATATCTTTTAAATCTCAGATTTAATGCAAAACATGTTGGTCAATCGACTTTTCATATTAGTAACCCTACCCTGATTATAAGTCACAAGTGCATTCCACTTTATACAATTAGTTTAATATCCATGAATCAGACGGGTTACATTGACAACATAACATACAAACAAAGCTAATCTATATTAACATTAAGTGTATACAAATTTAAACAGCATTACAACAACACTTTTCATCGCCTTAGTCAACACGTCTACTTCATCTCTTAGGAACACTACGCCTTTCGGTCTCATTATTCAATCCATTTCTAGAAGGATGTTAAGCAGATCACATTTGTTTATCAATGCATATTTGTAATGAATTATGTATGTGGATGATGTGTCTAATATTTATTATTATATTTATTTTTGACAAGTGTTGAAGCGAAAACTCCAAACCCGAAGGGGCACTGCTGTTGATCAGTTCTGTTTAAACATAATGGAAAACATAAAGAAATACATGTGACGGCAGACAGGCCAGCAGAGAATCCAGTCAGAGACGCAGTCATGGGGTTCGACATATTTGTCAGTATGATCTGGTTCCTCCTTAGGGTGTAAGATTATGATGGTAAAAACCCAACTAGGGTAGAGTTCGGTTTAGGTTATGGAGAGAGAGGTGGGTGGCGGCTTTAGTGATGTTGTTGTAAGTGTCTAACCCTAAACCTCTCTAATCATCTCCTTATATACACCCAGAAGAAAACCCTAATTAGTTAATAAGGGTAATATGGTCCATCAACAATTACCAACTAATTATGTAATAGGATTAATATATTTTGATCTAATATAATATAAATGATTATAATGGCTACATGATTAAATATAATAAATAATATATATTTAATCTTACATTCTCCCACTTAGACGAGTAATCATTTATCATGAGTATTAGAATAAGCCTGATCAGGAGTTAACACTCATTTTAGCTTTAAACCAAGAACTATAGCAGAGAAATACAGCCGTTGAATCATCATTTGACTCAGGACCCCATTAGTCATACTACAGCCTCAATTTAAAACCTAACAGTTACGATCAAAATATGTAAATAAGCCCTTAGCGTTTGAATTGTATGTATATTTATCTATATGTCATTATACCGGCAGAACATATGTTAGAGACATACAAAATCAAACTGAGGAAATTTCATTAAAATAAGTAAGTACAATATGCTATAAGATAAGGTCTTTAGTAAATCTCATATTCGAAACATGTTCTTCGAAAACTTTAGGTGGGAGACCTTTAGTCATCGGATCCGCAAGCATATCTTTAGTACTAATATACTCAATACAAAGATTATTTTTCTCAACTCGTTCACGTACAAACAAGTATTTTGTATCGAGATATAAACCAGCTCCAGTCGAACTGTTACTGTTCGAGAAACTAACGGCAGCTGAGTTATCACAGTAAAGCTTCAATGGTCTAGAAATGGAATTAACAATTTTGAGTCCAGTGATTAGATTTCTAAGCAACATTCCATGATAGGTTGCATTATAAACAGCAATGTATTCTGCCATCACTGTGGAAGTTGAAGTTAACTGTTGTTTATGACTCTTCCATGAGATAGGTCCGCCTGCTTACATAAAGATATAGCCCGAAGTGGATTTCTTGTCATCTTTGCACTTGTCAAAGTCAGAATCAGAATAGCCTACAACTTCTAAATGATCACTTCTTCTATAAGTCAGTTTATAGTCTTTCGTCCCTTGCAGATATCTAAGTACTTTCTTAGCTGCTTTCCAGTGATCTAGGCCAGGATTAGTCTGATAACGGCCTAGCATTCCAGCAATATAAGCTATATCTGGGCGAGTACATACTTCAGCATACGTTAGGCTCCCGACTACTGACGCGTGAGGTATCTGGCTCATCTGCTCCTTTTCAACCTCTGTTGTCGGACATTGGAATGAAGCGAAAACATCTCCCTTAACTACTGGAGCGATTGAGGGCTTGCACTGTTGCATGTTATAACGAGTAAGGACACGATCTATGTAAGCCTTTTGGGACAATGCTAAGATCCCTTTGTGTCTGTCTCGGTGAATTTCGATGCCAATGACGTAAGAAGCATCTCCGAGATCCTTCATGTCGAAATTATGCGAGAGTAACCGCTTCGACTCATGCAACATGTCTAAACTATTACTTGCTAATAGAATATCATCTACGTAAAGGACAAGTATAGTAAAGTTGCTCCCACTCATCTTGAGGTACGTGCATTGATCCACTTGATTCTTTATAAAACTTTGTCTCTTCATGACTTCATCAAACTTAAGGTACCATTGACCTGATGCTTGTTTTAACCCGTAAATGGATTTCTTCAACTTACAGACTAGATGCTCCTGACCTTCAGGTTTAAAGCCTTCAGGTTGTTCCATGTAAACATCTTCGTCTAAGTCTCCGTTAAAGAAAGAGGTTTTAACGTCCATCTGATGCAGCTCAAAATCAAAATGAGCTACTAGGGCCATAACGATCCTTAATGAATCTTTACGAGAGACAGGTGAAAACGTCTCTTGATAATCAATTCCCTCTTTCTGAGTGTAGCCCTTTGCAACCAATCTTGCTTTATAGCGTTCAACGTTCCCATTCGGATCTAGTTTTATTTTGAATACCCATTTACATCCTACGGGTTTGACATCGTTGGGTAATTCTACCAAATCCCAAACGTCATTTTTCTTCATGGATTCAAGCTCATCATTCAGTGCTTTATTCCATTCAGAAGACTGATCACTGCTAATGGCTTCATTATAAGAGATAGGATCATTGAGCTTTCCGGCATCCATTTCAGTTAGGTAGGTAACATAATCATCCCAATTAGTAGGCCTTTTGTGCTTGGATGACCTACTGAGTTGATTATCGGGTTCAGCGGTATCTTGGTTCTGAGCGTTTGATGTGCCTTCGTTATGAGGTATAATGGCTTCTTGTTGTGGAGGTAAATTTGGAGTTGGTGCAGTAGCTTCAGGTGCAGTTGTTGCATTGGGTACAAGAGGAGTAAACGAAGTAATGGTAAGCGACGAATCTCCCCCCCCCTGCGTCTTGTACTTCTTGCAATTCTTCGTAAGGGTTGTACTGCTCCCACTGACCTTAAAATCCTCCAGGAACGCAGCACGCTTGGTTTCAACAATAGGGTGACATGGGAAGGACAATAGAAACGATAACCCTTAGAGTGATCAGGATACCCGATAAAGAAGCAGGTAACTGTTTTAGGGTCAAGTTTCTTTAGGAAAGGATTGTAAAGTTTCGCTTCGGCAATGCAACCCCATACTTTCATATATTTAAGACTCGGTCTCCTTCCTGTCCAAAGTTCATAAGGAGTTTTAGGGACAGACTTAGAAGGAACTCTATTCAGTATATGAACAGCTGCTTTTAACGCTTCAGTCCAGAGGAATAATGGTAAATTAGTGTTGGCTAACATACTGCGCACCATGTTCATAAGGGTACGATTTCTTCGTTCAGCGACACCATTCTACTGAGGTGTACCTGGCATGGTGTATTGGTTCACAATCCCCTGGCCTTTACAAAACTCATAAAATGGACCAGGAGCTTGACCCACATCAGTATGTCTTCCATAATATTCACCGCCTCTATCTGATCTCACAACTTTAATTTTACGATCTAGTTGTTTTTCAACTTCAATTTTATATTCTTTAAAACTTGTAAGTGATTCTGATTTTTTGTTAATTAGGTACAAGTACATGTAACGAGAATAATCATCAATGAAAGTGATAAATGAAGTATGTCCTGTTATGCCAGCGATTTGGTAAGGACCACTAATGTCAGTATGAATGAGTTCTAATAAATTAGAGCTCCTAGTGGCACCTTTCTTATTCGCTAATGTCATTTTACCTTTAAGACATTTGACACATGTTCCAAAATCAGTAAAATCAAGAGGAGGTAAGACTTCATCCTTTACGAGTAGGTTTAATCATTCTCTTGAGATGTGGCCTAAACGTTGATGCCACAACATGGATGAAGTCTCTAAGTCTCGAATTTGTTTCATCTTTGTGAGTGATTCATTAATATTATATGACAACAAAGATTTGGAAAAGTCATCATCTAGTTCTAATCTATAGAGACCACGATCCAGAATGCCGGTACCATAAACCACAAAATCATAGAGAATAGAGAGTTTGCGATGACCATGAGTAATATTAAAACCGTCTATGTCTAACTTTGGTCCTGATACAAGGTTCCGAGTTACCTCAGGAACATATAAGGTATCATAAAGTTTAATGCATAAACCAGTTTTCATAAACAATTGTAAGGTTCCTATGGCCCTCACTTCTAATTCTCTATCATCCCCCACTTTAAGTGTTCTTTGGTTTCTTCCCAGCCTCCGGATTGTAAGGAATCCCTGAGTAGAGTTAATGACATGAGTCGTAGCACAAGAATCAAACCACCAAGAATTAGCAGAAACATTTAAATTATAGGACTAAGTATCATGAAAAAATCGTTACCTTTCTTAGCCAGCCACTCCTTAAAGTCAGGGCATTCCTTTTGCTTATGTCTTGTCTTTTTACAGAACTTGCAGTAGGGTTTGCCTAAGGAGTTCTTAGAGCTGGAAGGCGCACTTGTACTAGGATTAGGCTTTTGGACTTTAGAAATATCCCTCCTTGGATAAGTGTTCTTCCTCTTCTTAGAGCTGGAGGTAGTAAAGTGTGCAACATCAGTAGTTCGATCCATCTTCATACGTTCCTCCTCCTGCACGCACATAGCGATCAGCTCACTCATCGACCATTTTTCTTTCTGAGTGTTATAATTGATCTTGAATGCTTCATAGGACGAAGGAAGCGAAGTCATGATGAACTGAATAAGAAAACCATCACTAATCGCCATGTCTAATCCCTTGAGTTTATGGGCCATGTCGTTCATCATCATGATGTGTTCACGGATGCCACTCCTCCCGTCATACTTAGTAGTCACCAGCTTGAGGATAAGAGTACTAGCGTGTGCTTTAGACCTTCCCTTGAACTGCTCCTCCACAGAAGCCAAGTAGGTTTTAGCATCTTCAGAATCAGGAATGGCTCCTCGAATTGCATTACTTATGAACTGCTTCATGAACATGAGAGACATGCGGTTACACCTAGTCCATTTTTCATGAGCCAGCTGCTCAGCAGCGATACTCTGAGGAGTAAAGTCTTCAGGCTTATTCTCTCTTAGAGCGTAATCGAAATCCAGCAAAGCAAGAGTAAGCATGAGAGAGTCTTTCCATGCATCAAAGTTATCACCAGTCAATGGTGGAATCCCGCAATTGGGCGCTGATAGTGGAAATAATATGAGCAAATTATGATACTAATAAAAGAAGTCTTAATGTGATCTAAGGGCAAGTTATTCTAAGGCAGGCATAAGTAATGACCATTTTAATTATGAAGTTGTGATATTGTCTATTACTAACATCAAAATAATAGACTTAGTTAAAAGTTCTACTTAAATGAAGACAAATCAGCTTTGGCCAGAAGTGTAATCACCTAAGTATGTGTGCAAAGTAATTGTGACAAATCAGCTTTGGCCAGAAATGAAACAACCACTTTAATTACGCACTTGTTAAGTATGCTAGACATGAATGAATTAGATCAGCTTTGGACAGAAATAAGACATTCACGTATATAATGCACAATTAACATAGCTTTTGTAATACTTGAACAATAAATAGATGCATCAAATCACCTTTGGGCAGAAGTGATACATCAGAAGCTCATTCAAGTTAAGCTATTTGGTTTTGTAAAAAGTTATCTTATTATAATTAATTAAGTATTTACGAAACCATTTATTTAATAGCAAACCCCTGTTAGCGCGGATCGAACTGGTCATCTCGGATTAGTCCGAGATGGGCATCTCGGATGAGTTCCGGATTAGTCCGAAATGGTCATCTCGGATGAGCCCTAAGTTAGTCCGAAATGGTCATCTCGGATAAGCCCCAAGTTAGTCCGAAATGGTCATCTCAGATAAGACTCATGTTAGTCCGAAATGGTCATTTCGGATAAGACTCATGTTAGTCCGAGTTAGTCATCTCGGATAAGTCTCTGATGAGTCCGAATTGCTCATTTCGGATAAGACTCTGATGAGTCCAAGATGGGCATTTCGGATAAGACTCTGATAGGTCCGAAATGCTCATTTCGGATAAGACTGTAAGATTATGATGGTAAGAACCGAACTAGGGTAGAGTTCGGTTTAGGTTATGGAGAGAGAGGTGGGTGGCGGCTTTAATGATGTTGTAAGTGTCTAACCATAAACCTCTCTAATCACCTCCCTATGTACACCCAGAAGGAAATCCTAATTAGTTAATAAGGGTAATATGGTCCATCAATAATTACCAACTAATTATGTAATAGGATTAATATATTTTGATCTAATATAATTTAAATGATTATAATGGCTATATGATTAAATATAATAAATAATATATATTCAATCTTACAACTGCTTGTCGCCTTGTTGTATAATGAAGCCTTTGGTTGATCAAGTAGAACCATATGCTCAACATCGTGCACCTGAATGACATAAAATGTCCATAGTATCAAAGTAACCGACCATAGATAAATATTCACATATAGAGTTGACACACACACACACAAACCTTGAGGACAGTGAAAGGACCATGGTTATTTAGCAACATAAAGGCGGTCTTTAGCAACTTCCAAATAGAAATTTAAGAGATCCAAAATAGCAAACTGCCAGACGATCCGGTATGAAACAAATAACATTTATAATCAATCACTGAGAAATCTTTAACCAAGGAAAAAACTTATCTGTCGAAGAAATGATCTCAAATCAACTATCGTTTACCATCTCTAATCATTGGATCACTATTCACTACACTGAACAAAAAGTTTTTACTTCTCCCTTTTGTCAAACATAATATAACCAGTTCAAATTCTCCAGCATATCCTGAAGTCCGATAAAAGAACATGCCTTCATAAAACAAATAAAAACTCGAATTTTAATACAATACTTTCTATAAAACACCACTTCAAGAAAAGAAAAAAAAAAGTGGTTTAATCTAGCATCTGATCTCATATGAACCTTCTTTGATGATATTCCCACTCTTCTCCCATACCTTTAAAAAGTTATAATTAAATTAAACTAAATAAGAATAACCATTAAAGATTTATACAGAAATATGTACATTGAGAACCCTGACTCTAAATCTAGATGTTGTAAACATAGGAACCTACAAAAACTCAAGAATGAAATTATTTCATACTATGAAATTTCAATTATTCACTTTTTCTAAATGGTTTTTTAATGATAAAAGGTTATCACCTAAAATTTCATTTGTATTGATGGCCTACGATCATTGAAATCAAGTCCACTTCTGCACTCAAAGTTGATTATATTAGTCCCAGAAATCTTAATCTTCGTGTCATGCAAATTAATTATAACACATGTTAAAACCACCACCTATAAAAAAGTACTCATAAAAGAAATATATCAAAAGACCACAATGGTTGAATGATAGATACTTCCACATCAATAGTCCATAGAAGCGTTATGCTTTGCTCGTCCAGATGTCGATGTCACTTGAACACTTGTTTTTTCTATCTCTATTTGGGTACTGGAACCTTAATACCAGCTAGTAATGATCTTGGTGAACCACGACGCGGGGGTTTCTCCTTCTGGTAACCCTGACATTGTATGAGTAGAAGGACTAGCTACATGTATTGTTGGGGTCACCGTTTGGGTGGTACGAGGACCACTTGCGCGGATAACCCCAGCTTCAGTGTATCCTCCTTCGGTGTACTCGTCAACAGGTTGGTTTTGGACATGTGTGTTGTCCGTGACTGCCTCTATTTGAGAGTTGGCGCGGAAAGTCGGAAACAGAGTACTCTGATCAGCCATTGAAAGAAGATGAAGAGTGATTGTAAAAATCGGTGGGCGCCAATGAAGAAACACCAAACTAATCCAATGATTAGTTTGTGGAATGTGTATCGACAAATTAAGGTTAATCTTCTTTCGTTTCGCCAAATTATCAGTGAGGATCCTGCAAAACCATCATCGAGATCTGGTCCTGAATTAGCAACTTCATTTAGGTCTACATCAGGTCCACTGCGGACCACTCTATGGTTTGCAATTTGCATCAGGTTACGTAGGCATAGTATAATTGGTAAGGTGGGATTGGATTTGGATTAGTGCTGGAATGGACCTCAAATTGGACCCATTCAGGCCCACTTTCAGTTTGATAAACATGCTCAAATTCAGTCCATTCATACTTGGTTCATTCTTCGAATTTAACATCCCGACTTACATATAAAATTTTATTCTTCAAATAAATGATACGCCCTTGAACCGGGTTCATTACCAAGATAGACAAGGAGTTTACTACAATCATCAAGTTTCGTTGTGTTAACCAACCGAGGGAACTTTCATGTAGGCTAGCTTTGCATCTAAACACGTAGGTGTTTAATATGTTTAATATTGGGCTTCTTGATCTTTCCATTCAACGATTTATATGGAGTCATCTTTTAAAGTTGTCAGTCAAAATTAAAACTGCATGTAACGAAGCTTCACCCCAGAAATCTGAGCAAAATAGGGGTTGATATTTAGGATATCTAGTGTCCGATTTGTTCTGTTGCAGCTGAAACTGTGGAGCAGGTTTTTGGTAATTGTTCAGTTGTCACTCGCGTTTTAAACAGCTTACGGAGGTGGCTTGATGTTTTGTTTATGGTTTGTACAAGCCCTCGTTCGATTAACTCTTGGTTGGAGTTGAGTTCCATTAGTAAATTTATGAAGTCCATTAAAGTTATCATTTTTCACACCCTGGTGTGGTATTTGGAGGACCCGGAATGAAAAGAATTATGGTTGGCATGACGGAATAAAGACTCGCTATTTAACACTATTATTTCCATGTCGTATAATGGTGTTCTAGTCCTTGCTGGAAACCTTCAATTCAGTTGCACCAAATGTTTGAAGAATCCACTCCATTTGGTAAAAAAAAAAAAAAACCCTGGCTCACACGGGACATTTTGTTACGAACGAGACTTCAACCGACAACCTCTCCTAGGAATAGTCATACGAATACCACTAGAGCATTGTCCCTTTGATAAATCAGTACCATATATAAATCATTATTTTCTTATTAACCAAATATAACTATTATGTAGCTTAAAAATAATGAAACGCTTTCATTGTCAACTGCTAAAACCTTTTATTAATATTTTGTAAAGAAAGAGCACAACACAACAAATGTTTATTTTTATGCTCTATAGCTTAATGTATTATTAGTGAAAAATATATAAAAGAGATAGGTTTGAGTAGGGATCTATTGAATGCATTATACATACAACCAGAGAATTGCAACAAACACGTTGGCCACATAAAGAGGAAGAGAATGGGGAGCTTATACCGGTTTATCACCCACCAGTTTAAAAGAATAGCTACGTATGTTTATGCTATAAGGGTATACTAGACACCCACTGGGATGGCATTCTTGTTCATCGGGTTGGGATAGCACACCGCCGCAATGAATTTTGAATGGGATTCAAGATAGAAAATTTGGGCTGGTGAACCTGAGCTTGATACCAAAGTAGAAGGCTAGAAATAGGGCCCGCCCAAGCCAAATGAGGCTAGGGCTTTAGGCCCCCAAATCTATAGGGCCTCAATTTTTCGAAAAAAAAAAAGTTATATGTGATATAGTAAGCTAAAACGCCTTAACTCAAATTAATTTGCTAGTTGAAATTACTTTGCTAATTAAATTATTATTCTGATTTGAAACGTTTACCGCACCCAATTCTTCATGTTGTGAGACTCAAGTCTACAAGTTTGTGTGGTTTTTTTTAATCCAGAGAAAGGCCCCGAATTTGTAACAAGCTTTAGGCCATTAAAATGGTTGAGTCAGTCCTGGCTAGAAAAGCGTTGGAAATTGAATCACGTTCAAGGGAACACTGGTGCGCTTGATTTGATGGTTGGTTGGTTGATTTGAGTTCATTTGGCTTACACTTACACTTGTTACCTTTCACGTTCTTAGTTTGCACTTACTGGTTATCAAGCTTTATTAGACTTAACATTTCACTCTTTACCAAAAAGAAAAAAGTAGGTTTTAAACCAAATGTTTTAGAACTAGTAAATGTAACTTATATACGAAAACCATGTCTAAATAACATCAACTTGTAAACATTACGTAGATATGGGACATCAGATTCTCATTCTTGGTTTATACATATTTTTTTCTAATCTTGTAATTTGGTTAGATAAAACGGTTATGGCCCATTGGGTTGGATAGTATAACCTCTGATGACATAACCGCATAAACCATTTAGGAACTGACCCACTATTTGTGCATTACGTTCGGGTACCGGTTCCATGATTTTACTTTTACACGTGCAGGGTCTTACGGTTCCGGACCGGTTCCGACCCGTTTTGCAATGCATCCGGATAATGATGGTTTAATGCAGAATTTTAAAAAAAAAACAAAACATTTTATATATGAATAAAAAAATCATGACAAAACAATATAACAAAACCCAAGTATATTAAACCATCACTATTTCTTCAATATCAATATTGAACGCAAAACAAAAGTTGGTAAGATGAAAATCTAACAGTCATTAACAATTTCTTAGGACCAAAGAGCCTATTCCAAATCGAATCAACAAACAAAATTCTAACCCCAAAAGAGATTATCATTTACCAAGTGTGAGTTGCATGAAATGAGTCACAATTTTATAACAAAAATTACATAAATAAATATAAAAATTGTAAAGATACTCTTTACATAATTTTAGGAAATTGTAGTACCCGTACCATGTAGAAATCATACAAAATTAAATATGAAATACAACATATTTAAATAAATCAATTCAAATCGTTGGTCTTCAACAAGAGTTTTAACCGCGTCTCCTTATTTGGTCCGTTGTGTAGTCTTCAACGAACTCTTGAATCGCGTCTCCTTGTATGATCCTTTGTGTGGGTTTCAACGAGGTCTTGAACCACATATTCTTATACAATAATTTCCTACAAAATGAACAAACAAGTGTTGACGGTTGTGGCTGAGGAACGTGCTCAACATGCTTCCCTTAAAACAGATTTCGCGCCACTACTAAAGACGACGCGTCTTTTTCCCAGGGTGCAACAGCCGAAGCAGTATGTACTGCCGGAGATGGCTCATGCGCCCAAGGTTACACCGGATAAAATTATAGTATTTGAACTTGTGGAAAAATAATGATACGAAAGTGATGGAATTGAGTAGAGAAAACTTATCTCTCTATAATTTCAAGTCTTTACAACTTCTCCAAGAATTATTCATACATTTTATCTTTCTCTTGGAGTTTCTCATAAAAACTAATGAAGCACATAGCCTATCATTTTTGCAAAAGTTGTGGGTAGTGAAAAGTTTCACTTAATTAATGATTTAATTAGAGACATAAAAACTTTAATAAAAACTAATAAAGTGACATAAAAAAACTCTACTCAAGGGTTTGTCACCATGAAAAGTCTCATTAATTATTACTAAATTAATTTCCATTCACATTATTCTAATTTTCAAATAATCCCCCACATGAATGGAGATCGTTCAAAACACATAAAATTTCAAATGGAACCTCGATAGTTGAGTGTTGCCGGATAAGTAGGTGTTCCCTTTGAACTTTCCGTTGTGAAGCATACTTAGTCTCCTAGCGGTTTGTAGACGCGATGTCCTTGAACAAACCCCCATTTGTGTAGACGACAATATACTTCACACAATACTCTCCTTAGCCGGGCCATCCACTTATAGTTGTGTCCAATAATGGTCGTGGAACACTTTCCTGGTTCTGTGAGAGCTCTTGGAATTGTGCCCCCAATTCCATTCGAAGAGACTCCACTTCTCTCTAACATAGGTGATTCTCCTTAAATCATTAAAAACATCATGGTTACCATGATTACGCAAAATCATTTACCACATAATATGCTTAGCCTCACAATTTGTCACTGAATTCCATAGGAATGAACTAGGACGTATTTAAACACCCTTTTATCGTTTAGGGGGTATATATAACCATATATACTAGCTTATGCATATCAGCTATGCCCCCACAGTGACCACCCTTAGGCATATGAATTCGTTGTCCTATTGAACTTAGATCTTGGGATCTCTAGTCAACTAAGTTAGGTTTCCTTCACACACCCTTTTTTCCATGAGCTTTAGTCTCATTCCAAAACTTGATCTCTAATAAATCCTCAGGTTGTTGGATCCATAACATTATCTTTGTCATTGACAAGTCACTGAAGATAACTTTGTAGTTGAGATCAATTGTCATGACGTGCTCGTAACTCGAAAGTTAACACTGCCTATTATCAATTTCTAAGACTATAACCTCAGTGGCCACCTAAATCTGGTTATAATACTTGTCTTAGAATGATACATTTATAATTGGAGGCAAACACATCTCCATTATGCACTATGACATTTGTGTCTTCCACTTAGTCGTCTATTTGCAATGTTAGATTGGATTACAAAATCCTTATTGCCAAAATATTATGGTACAAATGCAAGACACCCCATATTTAAGTGTTATTGGATAACATCCAGATGGAGTAACGAAACCATTTCTACATACCTTTATAGGGTTGTTTTTTTAAAATGGATCCTCCCCCACATTTCTTGCCATTTGATCAACATTTCCGTAACTTCACTTATGACGACCTTTATACACATATGATTGAACCAGATCAATCTCATTGTGTCAGTGAATTTAATCATATTACATAAGCTGACCAAAGCAACACATACCATTGTCATAATCATATTTACCAACTTAGAATGTCGACACCAATGCTTTGCCTTTGTACATTCATTAGATTCGCAAATTATATAGCTGTTAAGACTATTAGTAACCCATACATATCATTGTCTTTCTTTGATCGCAAATTAAGAGGGATTTTTCTTTTTCAGTTTGCTCCTTTCCATTTCATTAGGTCAACTTTGAATGAATAAAAAGAATGAATATATATTGACCTAAATGAATGGATTTTATTGTTGATATTCGGTCGTTAATGTGTTAGATTTTTTCCCTTCAAATTTGAAACGAACATAAACCAATACATATGTCTAATATTAGTTAAAATCAGTTAAAAGGATATAATAATTTCAAAATTAATATCAAAACAACAATATTCAATAATAATATATATCATTCTAAGAATAAATAACATTATGACCTTGACATGATTCTATGTGGTATTAGAAATAACTAATACATTTAACTTAACTTGAATGAGCATGTAAACGAGCATAAACGGTTGGATATGCACGTGTTAGTTGCACTTTAGCATTAAATTTCACCAAGGGGAAGAGACCATGTTAATTCGGGACTTATTTGTTCATAACGTTAATTTCATTTTTAGAGCGTATTAGTTTGGGTTAGTTTGGCGTGTAATCGGGTTAGTCTAGATAAATAAATGAGATCTTATTGCTTAATTTAAAACAAATAACGGGACAGGATGATATGCCATATACATCTGATATGATGTAGGTCAATGTGCCCAATTAATTGTCCAACGGGCCAGGCTGATATGCCATATACACATCTGATATGATGTAGGCCAATGTGCCCAATTAATTGTCCGACGGGACAGGCCCAATGTGCCCAATTAATTGTCCGACGGGACAGGCTGATATACCATATACATCTAATATGATGTAGGCCAATGTGCCCAATTATTGTCCAACAGGACAGGCTGATACGCCATATGTATTACGACCTAAGTGACTGGCTGATGTGCCATATGTATATATTATGTCCAATGTGACCGGCCAATGTGCCTAATTATTATGTCCTTTAGGGACAAGCCTATGAGCTATATATAATTGTCTGTATGACAATGACAGTTGTGACATTGCGATCCACTGTCCAATAATATATGGACTACGTCCAAAATTGTAATTTGCCTATGATGGTCCTATTAAGACCTATGCCAAATATAGATATGTTAAGCCTAAGAGTTGTGATCTTATTCAAACTAGTATAAGCAATGGATTGTTATATCCAATACTGAAAGCCGATATGGTTGATACGCCATGGCTAAATGAAGTTTTATCGGTATATAGAAACCAAGACTTAAATATGGCTAACTCAAATGAAGCACAAAGTAGCCATAGGAATGTTGAATCTAACAAAGCTGAAAACAAAAATATTGATGATGAAAATTTTCAAGCTCGCATTGATGCGGCTGTCGAAAAGGCCATGGGAAAGGCCATAGAAAAGCTAAGAGAGTCGAGTGCAACTCGCTCTAGACCCTTATCTATTCCACCATCTTCAGCTCATAGAGAGAGCTCCGTTCACTCTTCAAATGCGAAGAGTAAACCAAAGAAAATAGATCTTACTGAGAAGTCCCATTCTGTCAAGGACGGATGTACCTATAAGTACTTTGTCTCCTGTAAGCCCTGAGACTTTAACAGGGAGAAAGGAGCTGTAGAAGCCCTAAAGTGGCTATATGAGATGGAAACAATCGTAGATATCAGCAACTGTGCTGATAAGGATGTGGTCAAGTATGTATCACAATCCTTCAAGGGAGATGCCCCAATATGGTGGAAGGCCATGATCCAGTCTACAGGTAAGGTACACCTGTATAATTTAGGATGATCCAAATTTGTGGACCTTGTTAAGGAAACTTACTACCCAACCCATGAGGTGGAGAAATTAGAGACCGACTTCTTGTCTCTTTCCATGAAAAACCTAGATTGTCGGAAATATGTTTCCGATTTCAATTCCCTATCTAGGTTAGTTTCCTATTTAATCACCCCCGAATCCAAACGCATTGCGCGTTTCATAAATGGATTGGCGCCCCGAGATAAATGGCATGGTAAAGGCTGCACGGCCTAATACCTATAGGCCCGCTGTAGACCTATCTCTTTCCCTCACCCTAGATCTGGTAAGACAAAAGTCAGTTAGGACTGAAACTGACGGAAAGAGGAAACTGGAGGACAATGACTCCTAAAGATTTAAAAAGAAAGGAAATTTTGGGTTCAAGAAGAACCAGCACGCGTCTAATGACAAACCTCTGTGCAAGAACTGTAACTATTGCATAAATCCACAAACCAAACCCTGTGGTATCTGCAAGAGAAAAAGGGCATAAGACCTTAGATTGCAAGGATCTTAAGGATGCAGTTTGCTATAACTGCAATGAAAAAGAGCATATAACATATAATTGCCCCAAGAAACCCAAAAGTAATGACGCAAAGCCTGGAGATGCCAAGAAGGGGAATACCCGTGCCTTTCAAATGAATGCCAGGGAGGTCGTTAATGACAACAACATCATAACAGGTACATTCCTCATTAACAATATTTACGCTAGAGTTCTTTTCGATTCGGATGCGGATAAATCATTTGTTGACCATAAGTTTAGTAAACTATTAAACTTACCCATAAGAACTCTAGATAAAACTTATGAGATAGAACTCGCTGACGGAACATTAGAGACAGCATCGTCCATTCTTGATGGATGCTCTATATCCATTAAGAATCATTCCATCCCTATCTCTTTTCTGCCAATGAAATTGGCAGGGTTCGATGTTGTCTTAGGCATGATGGGTTATCTCATAACCAAGCCCGCATTGCCTGCGATAAAAAGCTCATCGAAATTAAGACCCCATCTGGTGAAATGATCACCATCCACGGAGACTCACACTATGGACTGCCAGACAAGGTGTCATAATTTAAGGCATCCAGGTGTTTGAGGAAAGGATGTGTCATTTACATGGCACAAGTTACCATAAATGAGCCTAAACTGAACATGGAAGACCTCCCAGTCATCTCAGAGTATCCCGATGTATTCCCAGAAGAATTACCAGGTCTACCTCCAGACAGGCAAGTGGAATTCAGGATTGACATCATACCAGGGGCAGCACCCGTAGCTAGAGCTCCATATAGGCTAGCACCTACTGAAATGAAGGAATTGAGGACGCAGCTAGACGAACTCTTGGAGAAAGGCTTTATACAGCCTAGTTCCTCACCTTGGGGAGCTCCTATCCTTTATGTTAAAAAGAAAGACGGTTCAATGCAGATGTGCATTGACTACCAAGAGCTAACCAAGTTAACAATCAAGAATAGATATCCTTTGCCCAGGATCGATGATTTATTCGACCAACTTCAAGGGGCTAGTTACTTTTCTAAGATCGATTTGAGATCAAGATATCATCAACTGAAGGTTATGAGCGAAGATGTTCCTAAGACCGCCTTCAGAACCCGCTATGGTCACTTTGAATTTTTGGTGATGCCTTTTAGGCTCACAAATGCACCAGCAGCATTCATGGACCTCATGAATAGAGTCTGCAAGCCGTATTTGGATAAGTTTGTCATTGTCTTTATAGACGACTACTTATCTACTCTCGTAGTCAAGCTGATCACGAGAAACATCTTCGGTGCATCTTAGAACTCCTAAGGCAAGTGTGAGTTTTGGCTCAAAGAGGTCCAATTTCTTGGACATATGGTTAGTGAGCGTGTGTTATCAAGTGGATCCCGCCAAAATTGAGGCCATAATGAATTGGGAGTACCCAAGACCCCAACAGAAATTCGTAGTTTCCTAGGATTGGCTAGATACTATAGGAGGTTCATTGAGAACTTTTAAAGAATAACCACTCCTTTAACTACCTTGATCCGTAAGAATGTTAAGTATAATTGGGGTCCAAGGCAACAAGAATCTTTTGAGATTTTTAAACAAAAGTTGAGCAATGCTCATGTGTTATCCCTACTAGAGGGTGTTGAAGACTTTGTAGTCTACTGTGATGCATAGCACACTTGCATGGGATGTATGCTAATGCAAAAAGGCTAAGTAATTGCCTATGCATCGCGACAGTTAAAGGTGCACGAAAGGAATTACACCACCCACGATTTAGAATTAGGTGTCGTTGTATTTGCACTATAACTGTGGAGACATTACTTGTATGGCACAAAGTGTATTATCTACACTGACCATAAAAGTCTCAAGTATCTGTTCAATCAAAAGGAATTGAACATGCGACAACGTCGGTGGATGGAAACACTTAATGATTACGATTGCGAGATTCGCTACCATCCCGGCAAGGCAAATGTAGTTGTTGACGCCTTAAGTCACAAGGAAAGGGTTAAACCTATTAGCATTAACGCCAAGAGTATTGAGCTCAGAAATAGCTTAAGTGAAAAGCTATTAGATGCGCAAAAGCAAGCCTTATTAGAGGCTAATATTCCTAATGAGATTTAGGCGGAACTGTTGATCAATTAACGCCTGGAAAGGATGGAATCCTAAGATTTAATGATAGAATTTGGGTTCCAATCTTTGGAGGACTTAGAGATCTAATCCTCCAAGAAGTGCATAGTTCAAGATACTCAGTTCACCCAGGTGGTGACAAAATGTATCAAGATTTGAAGAAGAATTATTGGTGGATGGGTTTGAAGAAATCCATAGCCACCTATGTAGCCAAGTGTCTGACGTGTTCGCATGTTAAGGCCGAATATAAAAAACCGTCAGGACTTCTACAACAACTTAAGATTCCCACTTGGAAATGGGAAATGGTAACTATGGACTTGATTACCAAGTTATCCAAGACCAAAAGTGGAAATGACACTATTTGGGTCATAGTGGATAGGCTGACCAAGTCAGCACATTTCTTGCCAATAAAGTAAACGTACAATTCAGATAAATTGGCTATGTTATATGTGGACAAGATTGTGTCCCTCCACGGCGTGCCGGTGTCTGTTGTATCTGATAGGGATACTAGATACACATCTCACTTTTGGAAAAGTTTCCAACAATCTTTAGGCACACGGTTACATTAGTACGACTTATCATCCGCATATTGATGGTCAAAGTGAGCGTACTATCCAGACACTGGAAGACATGCTTAGGGCATGTGTGATTGATTTAGATGGAAGTTGGGATGACCACTTACCCTAATGGAATTCTCCTACAAGAATAGCTATCATACTAGCATCAAGGTTGCTCCTTTTGAGGCCTTGTATGGGAGAAAATGTAGAACGCCCGTGTGTTGGGCAGAAGTTGGGGAGGCCCAACTATTAGGACCAGAGATTTTCCTGGAGACCACGGAAAAGATTGTGCAAATCCGTGATCGTCTCAAAGCTGCCAGGGACAGGCAGAAGAGCTATGCTGACAAGAGGCGTAAACCTCTTAAGTTCCAAGTAAGGGACAAAGTTATGTTAAAAGTATCACCCTGGAAAGGTGTGATGCGCTTTGGAAAGAAGGGCAAATTAAGCCAAGATATATTGGACCATTCGAGATAGTCGAATGTGTCGGCACTGTAGCTTATAAGCTCAGGTTGCTAGAGGAGCTTAGTGGAATCCATGATGTCTTCCACATCAGTAATCTTAAGAAATGTCTAGCCGATGAGTTGCTAGCAATGTCACACAAGGATGTGCAAATTGATGAAAACCTGAGGTTTATTAAGAAACCGATTTCGACCGAGGATCGACAGGTTAAGAAGCTCCGAAGAAAAATGATACCTATAGTAAAGGTTAAGTGGGACGCTTTTAGAGGTCCTGAGTATACATGGGAGGTTGAGTCCACTATGCGACAAAAGTACCCCTATCTTTTTGAATAAAATCTCGAGATCGAGATTTCTTTTAAAGGGTGAGGATGTAACACCCTGTAAAATCGTGTCCAATAGTATAGTGACACGTGTTGTATTTTAAATATAGTATGTTAAAGACCAATAAGGACTAAAGACGTCAACATGCTCAAACTGAGCCTCTGAGTGTTGGTCCGATGTCGACATGCATAAATAACAACCTCTGAGTGACTGGTATGTCAACATGCTTAAATCTTTAGCCTCTGAGTGACTGATATGTCAACATGCTTAAAACTTGGCCTCTGAGTGACTGATATGTCAACATGCCCAGCCTCTTAGTGACATCAGAATCAACATGCTTATAATAAGCCTCTGAGTGATCCTTTGTGAAGTCCTAACTCTCATACGTGCCAATTGTTGGACGAGAGGGTTCAATTTTGTAAATATGTGAAAGTTGGATGATGGAGGGATTAAAAGTGTCAACATGTTAAATTTATACCTCTGAGTGACCTTTTAACGAACCGAGAGCTCGACAATGTACGGACTAATCCCGGGTATGCCAAGTGTTGGCTATGGAGGGCTAAATGTGCCAAAAAGGTGTCTAAAAAGGTTTTTATAAGCTTTTTACAGTTAAGGGGCTAAAAGTGTCAAAGTTTGAAAGTGGCCATGGGGCGGTCGTGTGCCGCGAGAGACCAAGCCTGGGTCTCTCGCGGGGCGCGAGAATAGGTCTGCTGTAGAAAGTTTGGCTTGGCCTCCAAACAAAGCTCCAAAACCATTAATTCGAAACTATGGACTTGTAATCAGCTATGCCACATTTTGGTACACTTGTATGCTCCCTCTTACACCCTAAACACCTGGCTTCACCTTCTTTAAGCTCTCCAACTATAAATAGGTGATCAAGTTCACCATTTGAACTTGCACATCTCTAAATCACAACTCTTCTCCCTCCTCTAGAAGTTCCTAGTTAAAAGGAGCATCCAACTTAGTCCTCCTGCAGTCTAGGAACCTCTTGTAAGTGTTCCTTACTCTTGCATTTTCGTTTATAGGCTTTTATAGCAAAAAGTCAAGCGTTTTACAGAAAACGCTTTGACTTTCGGTTAAGACCATTATGGTCCAGCCATTGTTCGAAATGAACATGGCTAAGTGATCGTAATTAAGTAGGTGTTAGTCCCCATAAAGGGCACCTCCTGAAGATCACGTTTGCTAGACCAATGGATGGGTCAAAGTTATGATATTAAAAAGTCAAACAGGCCATTTTTCGGAAAAATCATAAATTGATCTTATATATGTTCTGAAACCTGTTTTGACACTTAAACAAGTTGGTAATAATTATTAGAACATGTGAGAACATGTTCGGCTCGTCAATTTCAGTTCTAGGGTCTGTTCGCAACCGAAAGTCGCGAAGTTTGACTTCTGCTTTGACTTTCGATTCTGACCTGATTTAGATTAGTTGCCTACTGATCTAAAGTTGCACTATGATCATAATATAATGTAGCATAACCCTCTGAGGTTATATTACATGATCATAATCAGAATCCAAGTTTATGCGCAAGTTTCATAATTATGCCATCTTTGACCAAAATGCCCTTTTGCATAAAACAAGGTTTTAAATAGTAATGAACTTGAAAATGAGTTTCCTACTGATGTAATATTATAAGTAGAATTATTTGGGATGTTAAACCAAGTTATAAACTGAGTTTTCAAACAGGTCCTTAAACTATGTCGATAAATGACGGTTTTAGCCCTTGTGGCTTATAAAATGGTTTTAATCATATCTTTTCAAGGTAAATCATTTACCTAATGATATGTTATATTAAATAACATATTTTAAACATTTTTATCTAACCTTAACATCATTTCTTATAAACATCGAACAAAGACGTCATTTTACGACATAAGCGCCGCTTCGGCGCATAGTATTGTTTTAAACCATATTAATTGACTAAGACTTATTACCTACTGATTTCAAAACTAATTTTAAACATATTTATAGTAGGTACATGTTATAAACACAGAATCCCAAATAATTTATAAACTATGTGTAAAATAACCAAAATGCCCCTTCGGTGCATAGTGTGGTCATAAAAGATAAATTATACATATAATTGATATCCTACTGATATTATATCATAATAAAATATTTTTCCAGAATAATTATGATTATAAACTTAAATTATATTCAAGATCCTTTTATATGGTATGAAATTACCAAAATGCCCCTATGAGGCATAATTTCGTTTTAAAACCTCAACGGGCATATAAGTGGATATCCTACTGATATTTTAACTTATTTAAAATATAATGGCATATAGAACTTGTCCATGACTTATCGGTTACCCATTATCGCTTATAAGCATAGGGTTGATTATACGTAACTAGTTTACGGAATTTTACTGAAACGGGTTTAACCTTGTCATTTTAATCTCAAAATCCAGAATGTTTACAGTTTACCCATATTATACAAGTCAAGGTACTTGTTGGGATTAAACTACATTCTATCCAATCATCGTTTAATCTAGCGTCATATGTTTTGATCAAGTACGCTAGTCGGTCTAAGTCAATGACTTAAATCAGACCGTTAGTATTTAATTGGTTAGCTTATGCCATAATCCAGACTAGAGACTTGCCGGTAAATGCTATCTGCACTTAGTCCTTTTTGTGTACGGCTGAGTTATTAAAAATTTAAAGAAGACTAGCTCAGGTAAATACTCTCGACCTATTTCCCCTATACGGGCTTGGGTTACGGTAAATTATTACCGCTTGGTCGGAAATGGGATTCAATTGAACGCCGGTTCGGGGATAATAAATCCGCATATTTTGCTTTAATCAGTTTTGTTTGATAATTAAAACATCGGGGGTTAACTACCGTGTCCTAGATATCCTCGGCTCATTACAATAGAAATGGCCACGACCTTAGCGCGGGTGTAGGCATACACCCGATAGACGCTCAATTATGCATTCCCACAAGGTTGGGAGGAATTGGCTCCTTCGTGAGTCCAAAGTGGTGTGTACGTTAATTGTGTCCCGGTCTCTGTACCGGGCCCTGTATGTATGGTCAAACATGTGAATCTGTTAACAAGGTTGGACGGTCAATTAACCCAAGTTATAAAAAGATTTTGTGCTGATACGCACTTAAAACATTTTCGAAATGTTTTCAAGATGAGTCAGTTGGGTGTATTTACCAGCGAAAGCTGACGTATTTTCAAAAGACTAATCTGCAGGTACAATACGAAAATAGGCCGGAAGTGCTCGGTAGTGATAGAGGATCTTGCAAATCCTAAATCTGCCCAAAGTCTGTTTTATATTCTTTCCATGTACAATTTATGATCCGCCTGTGGATCTTCTATTACAAGCTTGTATATTATTTTGTATTTTCGAGCATTCGATTTGTAATAGTAATTACTCTAAGACTTCCATTGTGCCATGTTTAATTGACTATGATGTTATCAACTGCCGTCATGATACTCCCCACCCAGGCCCAGCGGTGTATGGATTTGGGTTGAAAATCCGGGGTGTGACAAACACCAAAAAAGTCCCTTCAAACAATTATTATTGTCGGTGAAGTAATCATACGAGAAATTAGGCTGGGACTGTTTTTTTTCATGCAAATGTCTGACAACCATTCAGCGTCATACTCCCTTATAAACAAGTTAATTTGCCTTTTGTAGTTTTTAAAATCAACTTTACTTGCACCCACGCCTTTAAACCACCAAAACAAGTCTTTATAACATTAAACGCCTTAACCGGTCCCAAATTCAACTTAGACATGGCATGTATAACATGCTTCTGGAGCTGAGTGAGGTGTCGTTCGGACGGTAGAAAATGCTTATCGGGTTCTTCAACAAAACCATGATTGTGCTCCTCAACAAACTTATAGACCTTCCATGATCCAGCCTCAAATATTACACATAATTGTGCTCCACAACAAGTCCTCTTTGTAAAAATGGATCGCACAAACCTTTCCATTTGATTAGGGTCCAACGTATCAACTTTCATGTCTTTATATACCCCAGATCTCGTACACATCTCATACTTAATATTTTTTCTCCTTTGTCGTTTATCTTTTCAGTCCCTTTCCTAACAGAAAAACCACAGACGTCGCATACCTAACATACATTGAATAACAAACATCAAGGCTTGGGAATATAATGTCTATTTTTGCCTTTATCTCTTCACTAACGTCGGGAATGGAAAATGGAAAACCAGTTTCGAAGAAACACCCTCGTCTGAAAAAACATTATTGATAAAAACGGAATAATAAACAATAAGAATAACTATTATTACTTTTTTAATAAAACATATTAACGAAAACGCCAAATGAAAACGCCATTAGTTGAATATTAATCAATATGAAAAACTGATAATATAGTAATCCTGAAACATGTTAATGAAAATGCCATCAGTTAAATAATCAAAGAATAGTAAGAACTAATCTTTACCAATTAACGCCAATATCTACAACAATCAGATGTACGTAAGAACTAATGTTTACAAATGTAAAACGCCATTGATCGAAAAACAAAATAAACATATATCAGATCCCAAACGACAATTTAGATTAATGATGATGAAAACGTCATTAGTTGAATAATAATCAATTTGAAGAACCGATAATATAGTTATCCTGAAACATGTTAATGAAAACGCCATAAGTTGAATAATCAACGAATAGTAAGAACTAATGTTTACAAATTAACGCCAATATCTACAACAAATCAGATGTACGTAATAATTAATGTTTACAAATGTAAAACGCCATTGATCGTAAAACAAAATAAACATATATTTGACAATTGAGATTAATAATGAAAACGACAAATATTGAATATACGAAGAACAACATTAAAAAAAATAAAACACCATTTTCAAATATTACTCTGTAGGTCAGAATCCACATTACACGTCATAGATCTCGAAAGCTTGAGGAGGAGGTAACAGCTAACACGGAATTTTTGGAATTTTATTTGAAACGAAATTAAAACGCCTTTTTATTGGGCGGAAACTGCACAATGACAATCGTATCCTTCATATCGTTTAGCGCCCCTCTGCCTCGTGTTCGGCATGTTCTCACCGTTTTCACACTTACAATCGATTTCTCCTGATCCCGTTTCTCTCTCTCTCTCTCTCTCTCTATATATATATATATAGGTCCATCTTCCACAGCCTAGCTTCATCCCTTTCCCATCCTCCACACCTACTTACGTAGACGTCTACGTGGCGGACCATCCTTTGAAGACTACCCTCTTTCACACCCAATAGCTTAAGACAACGCGTTGTGATAAGGGTGATCGGTTATGAACATCAAGAGTTTTTCTAATACGCACTTGGGACGCCATGCAAGCATCTAATAATTGGCGGTGACGCATGCATTTTTCATTAGTGTTATGATTAAGGGACAAACAACCCAAAATTGTAATCATATCCTTCATACAAGGTTTTGCAAGACCACCAAATTCTTTGCATTTGTATGCAGCTCACAAGCTTTTTTCCCCATCTTCTCCGAGTAATTGATCTGCTACAACACCAACAGAACCATAACAACTTGATGATATGTACAGTTCTTGAGCTCCACAGATTAATAATAGTAAATAAAAATTTTTGTTTCCTTGAAAGCATAACTTAAAATCTACCGACTAACAAACTTCATAATTGAAGCATGATTTACGTAATTAAACAAGGTGTTTACCTTAATGTTCTCGACTATCCGGACATATTATGGTATCAGAGTTTAAGTTATACGAATTCGTTATTCGGACAAGTACGGATATATCCAATAACAAAACCGGAGATTACACCCGTTTCCATCAAATCAAATGAATATCCATTACACAGTAACCGCTATGTAAATGAATATCTGTTATGGTGACCCCAAGTATATCTCACCATCCATGAAGTCACAGTTGTTGCTATCTCTCAACCTAAGATTGTGGTCTGCAGTATTTTTTTAAATATGTTATTAAGTTTCAAAATCATCCAATTCCCACACCATCCAATACATATATAAGATTTTATAAATGTGCATTTATATTTCAAATTGAATTACATTACTACCAAAATCTTGTTGTTTTACGTTTAATAAAAAAAATATATATTAAAGTAACTAACTACGATTCCTTATTCCTCTACATAAAACTTGAATACTTTATAGATGTATAAGGGACTTACTTATATTTCATAAAATCATTAAGATTAGAAATATACATACACATGATATACACATTTAATATAAATTAGATATGTATAGATAGAGAGTTAATATATGGTTAGGTTTATTAGTGAACAACCCCATTGATTGTGAACACTAGTGAACTAATCCTGCAGAATTTGATGATTAAAATACATTAGATGTAAATCAATAGTCAGGTTTTGTTCATAAATACACTAACGTTCACTCTAGTTAATCACCTAACTAATATATGTTAATAATATGTACATTGACAATTAGCAAGTTACCTAATTGTATGCGTAGTGGCCGTCGACAAGTACCGGTCGCACTCTAATGTCGTCACTGAAGTTCCACCATGGTGTCGGTTTATTGTCAAATCGACGGTTCATTGTGCGGTTGTAGCCAAGGGCACAAAGACCGGGTGATCAAATGGAGGTGGTTCATGGTGGCAATGATCATGACATAGAGATGTTGATAGAATATAGGGTGGAAGAGATGTTAGGTTGAGAGATAACCACAATTGTGATTTCTTGGACGATGAAATAATCTTTGGTGTCACCATAATTGCGATCCATTTATTTATCCATGGACGATGAAATAATCTTGGGGTCACCATAATTGCAATCCATTTATACTTGGCAAATTGAGGTTGTTGCCATTAAAGGTGGATAACTGTTGCAAGATATGAAATTGTATTCGGTTGAATCTTTCCCGCAAAATATGAAATTGTATTCGGTTAAACTTCAATTCCCATTTAAAAGCCATTATCACAATCAATTTTATTTAGTTGTAGTTATAGTTTAGTTACTTTCAAAGTCATTAATTATTTTTATTTCAAATAACTTGAGTATTTTTCCCTAAATAAAGTCATTAATTATTTTTATTGAGTATTTTTCCGTAAATGGTGTTTAGGGAATAAATTATTTACTGGTTTGATATTCCCTAAAAACTATTTACCATAATAGCATCTTCATTTACATTTTATATATTTTTTATTGACTCCTTTATCTATTAGAATACAAAATAAATAAAAAATGGCATACTTCCTCTCGACATTTCAGTCTAATCAGCTCCCTCTTGCCCTTCCAAATTCTCTGCTTGCTAAACTGAATCGTCATCCCATTGTATCGACATCGCTAATTTACAGATCTGGTTCGATTGCGAAACACGTATTTCATCTCCATGATTGATTGGAACAATATTTTATGAAGGGCAACTGAATAGTCTGTATGTTTGCGACATTGCTATTTACCATTGATTTTTTTTTGAACGGCTATTTACCATTGATTTCTGTTCATATTTTTCAACTTTGAATAGTTTGTATGTTTACGAATTCACCACAAACTTGGAATCTTTTTTAACTATAATATAGTCATCTATTGACCATACATATGGAGTTTGACTAAACAGGATTGTTTGTTTGTGACGTGTTATATTTAGGGATGATAATGTATCAGGTATGAATAATTTTATACTCATACTAGCTTGTAAAATTTTGTTTCATACTCAGCACATTACCTATTGGGTACTTGACAGGTATTTATCTGTCGGGTATCGGGCATATCCGTTACAATTTTCATGTATATATTTTTTTACTTTCTTTGTAATTTTATGTTTTAAAATGTATATACTATATTAAATAATGATAAATAACATATATATCATCATCACCATAAAAATATTTGAGATATTAAAATGTAAATGTATATTATAATATTAATCTCAAAAAATAATTTTATATTTCATAACATATAAATATGAATAATGTCATCAAAATATATATTTCAAATCAAAAGCTTATTTTTTTAATTAATAAAGCTACAAGATTGAAACACCACTAAACAATAGTCAAAGAAAAATAAATATAAAACCTAAAAGTTTTCGGGTGTGTATTTCGGGTAAACGAGTATGTAGTTTCGGGTAATCGGGTCGGGTATCATCTAATCTCATACCCATCCTATACCCGTGAAACAGTTTTTTCTATACCGATACCCGACCCAATACCCATCGAGTATCGAGTATACCTATCCCAAATGCTTCGAGTTTCGGGTACACTCATGAGACTCGGGTATTCTTGCCAACCCTAGTTAGATTCTACGTGAACGAAATTGGCATCTACCCTAGTTATATTCTACATGAACGAAATTGTCATCTACTGCATGTTTCTAATCCATGGACATTTTGTTTGTTTGTGAACTGTAACAAAACATATAGAATTAGCTTAATTTCATAGTTAACTTTTTTATAATTTCATTTGTTTTACAAAATGAACCATGACTTTGCTTCGCGGAATAGATATAATCTAAAACCACGTAGTGTGGAGGGGCTTGAAAATGTGGCATTATGCGACACGTGGACCACACGACAGAACATGGCGTAGTGCTAAAACAAATGATGTGGCAGTGGCGTGGTTAGTGGCATTTTTATAATATATACAGACATCAACCAATTGAAAGACGCCCAAAATCCACCCAACAATCAAGAGCCTCCACTTCACAACCTAAATGCTCCCACGCTGGTGGAAAACCCCAAGCCTAAACATATACGCCATAGACAACGTCATTCCTAGGGTGGTGTGTGCGGCGTGATGTGGCATAAACGCCACAAAACCACGCCACACCATGTGGTCTTTAAGAGAGAAGGACTTTGCTTTGTAGAATCTATAGGGGCAACCAGGTTATAATTGAGCGAGATATTCATCTAAGCCGAGAAAAATAATGATCACTAAGTCGATTGATTTTTTTGACATGTTTTGTTTTATAATTTGTTTGCCATTGAAATCATAAATGACTCGTTTGTATTTGAAATTTTTATTTGTGTTTGTATTTGACATTTTTGATGTTCGATTATCTTTGTTATACTTCCTATTTTATTTCTCAACTTTATTAAAGATGATTCATATTTTTCTCTATTTGACATCAGTTGAGAAAAAAAAATTAAGATAAAAAACAATCAGTTTATCAAAGAAAGAAAATGAAATATAATGAGTCGGTAAAAACTATAATAAAGATAAAAAGCGGTACAATGTGTTGATAGAAAACAAAATAAAAATAAATATATGATTAATTAAATAAAAATATAAATTTGAACCGACTGAAACACTTGGTAGGGAATTTGCGTTTTTTTTTTTGTTAATTTTTAATCGAATAAATATATAAGACAATGAAAATGTTAATAAAAAATAATTAGAACACTATTTTTATAATTAGTTTTTAGGGAACACCAAAATAATAAATAGTTTTTCCTCCAATATCATTTTAGGAAAAGAAAAACTTAATTTTTTTAGTACGTTGACTTTCTTGTATTAGGCTATCGTACTCCCTAATTTGAAAGCTTTGTTGTCTTACTACGACCAACTTATGTTGTCTTAACCGGGTCTACGCTGACTTCAGAGTTTGGTTTGGGCATTCACCTAAGAAACTATACCGTCGATTGCTACTTGATAGCCTTTGTGACACCACAATAGCTGAAAACTCTCTGTTGTAACACACGGTGGGACAAAACCCCACTTAGATTAACTTGCTAAAAAATAATCAATTATCTAAAACCCCTTATTTTGTAAATTTTTACAAAAATTTGTCTGGATTGAATTCACTCCTAGTTACAAAATCTATTTAGACTTCCTTTTCATAAATTTTAGTGTCATACTTAAGATAGGGTGTGTTAAAGATAAATTTGTCCCTGAAAAATAATTAATTTATACATTGTGTTGTATACTAAATTTGTATCTCTTAATTTTTAAGAGGTTCTTATCAGTGAAAAGACAAATTTACTCTCCAAACATAATTAATATACGAATTGTGTGTTATATACTAAGTAATTCTGTTTGTATCTCTTAAATTTTAAGAAGCCTTTGTAGAAATGTTTTGTAATATAGTATAGATATATAAGTATCCGTGCCGCAAATCTTTAATACTGAAGTCGGTGGCCTTTGCCACATACCAAAACACCCCTCCAAACTATGTAATTTGACTTTTACACCCCATGCATTTCTAAAAAAATAAAAAATGTGATTTTCACCCCTTTGAGTGTATAGTGTTACAAGTTTACCTTTCATGTTTTCATTCTTTTACTTAAAAAAACTATTTTGTTACGTGCTTCTTTTACAAACGTGTTGGTATAAATTTACATTTCGACGTAAACAATATAAATTCATGTTTTGACCTAAAGTTTTCTAGAAATGTGTCGGGTAAAATTTTATACGTTTTCTTGCTTATTTTTATGTACGTTTTTACATGGTCTACGTTTTACATAAATTAAACAGAAAAATGTTGTTTTCTTACGTATTTATTTTTATGTACATACTGGTATAAACTCATATTTTGACATAAATAATATAAATTCACATTTCGACGTAAATTTTTACGAGAAATGAGTCGGGTCAGATATGATACATTTTCATAAACAATATACGTTTTGACATAAACAGTATACGTTTTTAGTCGCCTACGTTTTGACGCCACTAAGTCTGAATGCAAAGATAAGGGCGGTGTAATGGTTAGGTAGAACCCCACTAAACGAACCAACCTGAGTTCGATTCTATTTCTTTCATACGGTATAAATTTGATTTACTTTACTTTTTAATACAACAGCAATGCGTATATAGGTTACACGAAGTTATATTAAATACATTGATACACGTTTTTTTATATGACTGACGCATTACATAACGCTTGGTATAATCTATTCGATGATTATGATATATCCGCGTCGCAATGCGCACGATTCTTGTTACTAATTATTTTATATAAAAAAACTTGTTTTAATCTGTGACAAACAAAACTTGTAATTGCAATTAACATTGGTGGGCTTCAGCTGAATTAATTGGCTTTAATATAATAAGAAAAACATGTAAGGTTGCAAATGAATCGAACAAATAAATTTGTTCATGAACTATTCAAGAACACTTATCGAATAGGATTTCTTGTTCATGTACGTTCATTAAGAAAATGAACGTGTTCATATGTGTTCATTCATTAATTTTAGGTAAGGGCTTCAGCTGAAATAATTGGCTTTAATACAAAAAGAAAAATATGTAAGGTTGCAAATGAATCGAACAAATAAATGTGTTCATGAACTATTCAAGAACACTTATCGAACAAGATTTCTTGTTCATGTACGTTTATTAAGAAAATGAATGTGTTCGTCTGTGTTCATTCATTAATTTTAGGTAACAAATACAAACAAATGTTCATCAACAAAAACGAACACAAACAAGCGTTCGTGGATGGAAAGAACACAAATGAACATAATGCACTAATAATTATTAAATGTATTATATTAGTAGGAATGTTGAAGTATTTAAATAAAATACATAAATTAATAACACTAATGAACTATCCTGCACAAATGAACACGTTACCAAAAGTTCACGAATTAAATGAATGAACACAGAGATGTTCATTCATTTAAGTAAATGAACGAATTTTCTTGTTCGTGTTTTTTCATTATTAAACGAATAATTCAAACAAACTTCCCGACAAACACTTGACGAAATGTTCGCTTAACATTCGGTTCTTTTACATCCATTAAAACATATGTGGACTTTGTTGTTAGGTAGCCCCCATGGAAAAATAAATTAACAATACTAGCCCAAATTGTTGGATTATTAGGTTATTGGGCTTAGCAGCCCACTTCGTCTTTGACACTTGGGTTTAGAGATGTACAAGTCGATTTAAAAAACGGTCTGGTTTTTGATCGAACCGATTTTTTTCTTCAAAAACAAAGATTGGTTTTTTTACAACCGGTTTTTCAAACCCAAAAGAGTAACTAGTCCAAGCGGTTCGGTTTAACCGTGTTTTGGTTTTTAAATCTATTCGAAGATAAAGATCCCTAACTGGTATATTAACCAGCGGTTCGGTCTAAAATCGGTTAAAAAACCGGTTTCGTTTTTTTTCTGGTTTCGGTTTTAAAACCGGTTTTTTTGTACACCTCTACTTGGGTTTGTTATTTTGGGTTCAGGTTTAAGATGAGTAGTTATGAGAAACATTCATTAGAACTGATGTATAGATGGTTTGTTTGTTTGTGTAATTACTTGGTCTTATATTATATTATATTATATTATATAAATGGTTAATCCTTGCTCTCTTACGATTTGTCACTGTTGAATGTTTACAGCTTTTGTTGCTTTGTGTACAAGTGTTGTTATGCATACCTTCATGTCACATTTGGATTACCACCCATAACTTCTTCCCTATGGTCGTGCTAGATGCTAGAGTTCCTTCACATTTGAACAACTATTTATGCACAACTCAATCCCTTTCTCTCTAACTCTAAAACCCTTAATCTCCTTTACTTGAGCCGAAATAAAATACTTAGGTCTTGAGTTGAAAGAAACACGTGAGTGTCTACTTGACAAAATCTCTAGAATCCTCCGACAAGGCTATGAACTTGCATAGTGGCGGATTATATATGTTCAGTATAAACAACTAACTTAAACACCCGTCGTGAAGTGTGCTTAATAATACTTGTTCATACTAATTTGGAAATTTGTATTAAATTGTTAATAAATGTAATCACTTTGTAATTTTTCTAATCTAGTGATTCAAGTTTTAAAACCCTAACCAGATTTTAATTCTAAAGGCAAGGAATAAACAACGTTTTACGTTTGCCGATGAACCCCATTTCATCATGAAATTGTATAATATTATAATTGCAAGTTGGATGAACATGAACTCTCTTTTGATTTTTTTTTTGTCTTTTTTATTTTTTTCTACTTTGTATAGGCTTCCCTTAGCTTTAGTGTTGACATTTACAACCCTTTATTGCTCTAAAAGCTTTGTAATCGATTTTTACGTGTTTTTTTTATGTTCATGTACTTATAAATTCAAATCGGCTTACGTTTAGACATAATTTTTTTCGGAAAATGAGTTAGGTCAAATATACTATGTTCTTGCTTATTATTATATATATTTTTAGTTGGTCTACGTTTTGACATGTTTTTTTTCCCGAAACGATTTGGGTCAAATATAATACGTTTTCGTGCTTATTTTTATGTGCGCTTTCAATTGGTCTACGTTTTTGTAACGCTTCGTATTTTTGTACTTTCTTTATTTAGAAAGTGTACTCGTATTTCTATTTTGGGAACTTGTAATTCTATCATATTCGTATTGCCTTTCCAATCTTGTGAACCGATGCTTTGATGATAATGGAATTCATTTTTATACTTATACATGTTACATACTTGTGTTATACGCTACAATCTCGAATACGTGTTTATACGCAAAAACCAACACTTGAAATGCTTGAAATTATCAATTATACGTGCTTTATACTCACATGTTACTTTGATACACTTGGAATACCTAAAACATGCTTAAGTATGAGTTCCTAGCATAAAATAATGGAATTATCAAACTCTTGGGGTTAAACTGCAAATTCTAGAAAGTTTAGTAAATTCTGCAGGTAGGGCATGGCCATGCAACTATGGCGCACGGCCATGCACACTGCGATCCGCATGACCGCGTACCTGATGTGCACCACCCTGCGATCCACGATCCGCGATCCGCACGACTGGCACATGATCCGTACGGCCATGCAAAATGACCAGGTCCGGCAGAATCTTTTAAAATACGCGAATTTTGGCTCTATTTCCCCTTTTTCCAACTCCCAACCACCACCAACTTCATTAATTACCTAAACTCTAATTCCCTCATTATAAATAGGAGTCTCCATACACTCCTAAACAGTTACTCTCAAATCTTCTTGGTTACTCTCTAATTTTCAAGACTTAGCAGAAAGTTGCAACCATTCGAAGTGAGTTTTAGCTCACTTTTCTTCTTATTTTCTTATGTTTTCTTCTTTCTTTCTACTTGGATAACCTCTAGGAAGGTTTTCACAAGCTTGACTTAGCAAACTAAGGTGAAACCTCACCACATTTGAGGTCCAAAGTAGGATTAAAATTCTGCTTTCATTTATATTTTTGTATCTTGCTTTTCTTGATTAAAACTTGGTTGAATCTTGTGCCTACTTGTTCTTAAACCTATCTAAGGTTATGAGGCTAGTTAGGAGTTGATTTTTATGAGTGTAACAGGTGCAAATACCCTCTAAACTTTATGTTTTAATAGGGTTTAGACAACCCACAAATGTTGAGACCAACCAAGGCTACCATAGTTCTTATGGCAAGGCTTGTGTTATGGCGTCAAGGTGTGGATACTTGGAAGCCTTGGCTATCCTAACCACATTCCACCACTTCACTTGATGCTCTCTATGTTGTATATTAGTTAGTTGTATTTTTCCCTTTCATTCATGACCATCCGAATCATCCTTGTGATAATTTATGTATTGGTGAATCATACAATGAGGATTAATCCTCCATGCTTGGCTTACATGACAATCTATGATACTCTTGATGGATTTAGCTTAGGATTATTACATAACTATATATATATATATATATATATATATATATATATATATATCAACATGGGCGAACTCATGATGATAATCGGTTTCTAATTAATTGTCATGAACTTAGGCTACTTTATCTATGATTCTATGTCTCTCGTTTTTATTCTAATTGGCAAACTAGGATCCATGAAATCACTTATAACTTAGTGTCAAAACGAGTACTTAGAGAAGATATACTTTTATGTCTACATACTTTTTGTACTTTAAATTTCAAATCCAAATCCTTCATCAAAATTCCAAATACTCACACACCTTCGTTTATCCCATGTAGGATAACCTGGGTGTTTCCATATCTCTAACTTTTCACGGGATTACCAAGGGAAAGCGTGCAAAACAGTGAGTACACTCAAACGCCCCTTTTACGCTTTACACTTTTGGGTGCAATATGTTTAACCTATCAAAATTACACATTCACACTTATACTTCATGCAAACACAAAAAATCCATATATGCATGCTTAAAATACATGATACTTGATTTGTATTATAGGAATATTTTTATGTGATTCACATAATGTACATGTCACCAGGGTTGCTTGGTGGTGTTGTCAAACTTCTTTTGGATCAGCAGAAAGGTTCTCTATCGTATCTAATTTTTGTCTCTCTATCCAGATTTCGTCGAAACTGGTTGATCTGGACCTGGTTGTGACCGGTGGTATAACCACCATCGTGAGTGGTGGATCTAGTAGGTGTTTGGCATGGGAGGTGATGAGGGTGCACAGGGAGGACCATTAACTTCGTACGAGCCTCCCCTTAACATGTATAGCGCCATAGGAGTAACGCACTGCCTGAAGTCTTGTGGTCATGTTAAGTCTTTAGTTTCATGCGGTAATCAGAGGATTGACTTGTAAAATTGCATGCCATGATACATTATTCTTGTCACAACCCCGACCCGCAGCGGAATAAGAGTCGGGGCATAATTGGGTTATCATCAAAGCTCATGATATTTACTAATATGTTTACATTCCCAATAATCCAAACATGTCCATACAAATACAAAGAAAATAACCAAACAAAACAATTCCAAGCTCTAAATCATTTTATTCTTCTAGGCCAATCCTATGTGTTTCTTGCTGCAGCTGGTTCACCTGTATCATGTGTAAAAAGGGGGGGGTTTTGGGTCAACATAAGTTGGCGAGTGAACCTTGTTAGATAAACATTTATTATTGATTTTCTTGTTAGTTTATCAATGAAAAATTGTGCATAATCATAAGTGAGCAAATGTAAATAATCAAACAGTAGCAATAGCAATTGCAACTATAACATACAATAACATATGATAACATACATTAACATACCAACATCATACAATAAATAATATGAATGAAACTGTGCGATCAAGGCTCAATCAAACGGAGCCGATCGTATTGCATGTACTGAAAATGATAAATGTCTGTGCGATCAAGGCTCAATCAAACGGAGCCGATCGTATGTTGGCACGCCAGGTTCACGCTCATAATATAATGGGGAACATGCTCAACGCTCATAATGTAATGGGGAGCGGCGGCCTATGAAATTGCATGTACTGAAAATAATAAAATTTAATCTAACAATAACCACTCAAACAGTTGAAACAAACTGAATACACATTTGTTCACGATATAATGTATGCACAATGATTTAAATATATTAAATAGCAAGACACATGATACACCCCAAAACGTGATTAAAACGGGGAATTTGTAAAGATTCACTCACATTGGGTGCGTTTGATTGGAGATGGTGAGATGCGCACGAGTTGTAAGAGCGGAACAACGAGAATTAACTAACCTAAATAATAACGGAAAATATAGTAAATGAGTGGATTTTATTAATAATTTTAATAAGATTTTTAGATATTTTTGTGAGTTTAAGGCTATTTCCTATCTTTAAAAACATTATTTTTAAGTATTTTTAATTGATTTTTAAATTAAATTAAATAAATAAAAATATAAAAATATGTTGACTTTTTTGGGTTGACCGTTGACTTTTTGACTTTGACTGTTTGACCGGTTTATTGTGTAATCGTATGCGCCGGGTGAGGCTCGAACCCGAGACCTCCCGTTCGCGTGCACGCAGCTCTACCAACTGAGCTACGTGTCTAACCTGAAATAATTCTGTTTTTAATTATACTTATATACTAATTTAGTTTATTCAAAATTCTTTTATTTTCAAAAACATTTTAAATCCTCGAACCGGTGACACTAACAGGTATCGAACCCGGGACCTGTGCTTTAACGTGACACACAGTCCACCGCTGGACTGTGTGTCTAACTTGGTTAATATACAAATTTTTATTATACTTAACAACTAACGTGAATTAACCAGGTTCAGTTAGAAAAATAAAACGTTTTTATTGCTTAGAGGGTGCGTGTATCAGGGATCGAACTCGCGGCGTGTGCGTATTATTTGCACACAGTCCACCGCTGGACTGTGTGTCTAACCCGTTTAAAATACCAATTTTAATTATCCTTATAGTGTTAGCACAGCTCATCTTCTCCGTTAGCTTTTACAGACAGCAGATTACACCATTACATCTTGTTTAATTCGATAGATAAACATTGTACAGACTAATATGAAATGGCAGAGACGATATTTAGAAGTAAACATACCGGTGAACAATTTATTTCAGAATTTCCGGCAAGGCGTCGGCTCTGTTTTTATGAACTTCAACTGAGCAAGCAGATTAATTGTTTTGATTAGCTAATCGTGGAATTGAAGTGATAAACAAACGTTAACAGAGTGTTTGAATGTCCTTACCGTTTCACAGATGAAAATAAGGATTTCCAGAAGTTTTCCGGCGAACTGGAATTATCCGATAACAGTGTCTGAATTTAATTTCAATTGAAAGGTTTGAGTTAGAAATAGCTTAACAATTGTACCGAGTGCAGATAGCTTTTACCGAGAAGGCTCTAGTCTGGATTATGGTATAAACTAACCAATTAAATACCAACGGTTGTATAAACCGAATAGTGTACATGATCATTACGTATAACACTTGATTAAACGATGATCAGATAGAATGTAGTTTAAACCCGACAAGTACTTGACTTGTATAATATGGGTAAACTATAAACATTCTGGATTTTGAACTTAAAATGATAAGGTTAAACCCGTTACGGTTAAATTCCTTAAAATAGTCACATATACGTAACTGTGCGTTTAATAGCGATATCGGGTAACCGGATAAGTTATGAACAAGTTCTATATGCCATTATACTTTAAATAAGTTAAGATATTAGTAGGATATTAACTTGTATGCCCGTTGAGGTTTTAAAACGAAATTATGCCTTATAGGGGCATTTCGGTAATTTCGTATCGTATAAAAAAGAACTTAAATAAAATTTAAGTTTATGTTCATGAGTATTCTGGAAAAATAATTTATTTATGATATAATATCATTATGATATCAAATATATGTGTATTTTACCTTTTATGACCAAACTATGCACCGAAGGGGCATTTTGGTCATTTTACACATAGTTTATAAATTATTTGGGATTCTGAGTTTATAATAAGTACCTACTATAAATATGTTTAAAATAAGTTTTAAAATCAGTAGGTAACAAGTCTTAGTCCATTAATATGGTTTAAATCATACTATGCGCCGAAATGTCAATTATTTCGTAATATGACGTCTTTAAGCGATGTTTATGAAAACTGACATTTGGATCAGATTAAAATGTTTAAAATATGTTATTTAATATAACATATCAGTAGGTAAGTGATCTACCTTTAAAAAGATTTGATTAAAACTATTTTATAAGCCACAGGGGCTAAAACCGTCATTTATCGACATAGTTTAAGGACTTGTTTAAAAACTCAGTTTATAACTTGGTTTAACATCCAAAATAATCCTACTTATAATATTATATCAGTAGAAATTCAGTTTCAAGTTCACTACCATTTAAAACCTTGTTTTATGGAAAAAGGGCATTTTGGTCAAAGATGGCATAATTATGGAACTTGCGCATAAACTTTGATTCTGATTATGATCATGTAATATAACCTCAGAGAGTTATGCTATATTATATTATGATAATAATGCAACTTTAGATCAGTGGGTAACTAATCTAAATCGGGTCAGAATCGAAAGTCAAAGCAGAAGTCAAACCTTGCGACTTTCGGTTGCGAACCGACCCTAGAACTGAAATTGACGAGCCGAACATGTTCATACATGTTCTAATAATTATTACCAACTTGTTTAAGTGCCAAAACAGGTTTCATAACATATATAAGATCAATTTATGATTTTTCCGAAAAATGGCCTGTTTGACTTTTTAATATCGTAACTTTGACCCGTCAATTGGTCTAGCAAACGTGATCTTCAGGAGGTGCCCTTTTTAGGGACTAACACCTACCTTACTATGATCACTTAGCCATGTTCATTTTGAACAATGGCTGGACCATAATGGTCTTAACCGAAAGTTAAAGCGTTTTACGTAAAACGCTTGACTTTAGGCTATAGAAGCCTATAAACGAAAATGCACAAGAAAGGAACACTTACTAGTGATTCCTAGATGCAAAAGAACTATGTTGGACTGCTCCCTTTAGTTAGGAACTTCCAGAGGAGGGAGAAGAGTGAATAAGAAAGGTCCAAGTTGAAACGGTGAACTTAAGCAGCTATTTATAGTTGGAGAGCTCAAAGGAGGTGAAGGCAGGCATCTAGGGGTGTAAGGAGAAGCTTACAAGTGTCCCAAAACGTGGCATAGCTGATTAGGAAGGCCATGGTTTCGATTTAATGGTTTTGGAGCTTTGCTTGGACTCCAAAACAAACTTTCTGCGGCAGCTCTGTTCTCGCGGGGCGCGAGAGACACAGGCCGAGTCTCTCGCGGCCCGCGACCACCCCTATTTCAGTTTTAAAATTTGACACTTTTGCCCCTAAACTATATAAAGCTTATAAAAACGATTTTAAATACTATTTTGGCACTTTTAGCCCTCCATAGCCAATACTTGGCATACCCGGGATTATGCCGGGGCATTATTGAGCTCTCGGTTCGTTAAAAGGTCACTCAGAGGTATAAATTAACATGTTGACACTTTTAATCCCTCCAATATCCAACTTTCACATATTTGCAGAATTGAACTCTCTCGTCCAACAAACGGTACGTATGAGAGTTAGGACTTCACAAAGGATCACTTAGAGGCTTATCACAAGCATGTTGATTCCGATGTCACTCAGAGGCTAGGCATGTTGACATATTAGTCACTCAGAGGCCAGGTTTTAAGCATGTTGACGTATCAGTCACTCAGAGGCTAATGATTTAAGCATGTTGACATAACAGTCACTCAGAGGCTATTATTTATGCATGTTGACATCGGTTCATCACTCAGAGGCTCAATCTTGAGCATGTTGACGCTTTTAGTCCTTATTGGTCTTTAACAGACAATTATATAAAATACAACACGTGTCACTATATTATTGGACACGATTTTTACAGGGTGTTACAACTTCTAAACATCTTGCAGGTTGTAATGCCCCAAAAATCAGAATTTAAATTTAAGAGAATGTTTTTTTCTTATCTACGCACGAATTAAACAACCAAGTTATGTAATCTAATTATTAACATAAAGGTTAGGGTGATTGGAAATGTGAGTATTGGTTGCATTTAACCAAAAACCAAATTAGAGGGACTAAAAGTAGCAAGTGGGGCAAACTCATTAAAATTCAGATTTATAAGTGTGTGTGTGTGTTCAATATGTATGTCGACACACACATGAAGAAGAAAAGGGGTTCTTCCCCACAACCCCACAAATTGATGAAATTGAACAAGGATGTGAAGCCAAAACACTTGCATGAATGAAGATCCTTCACCATCTAGCTTTAATAAACTTGTGGTGAGTTGTAATCTATGATTTGGTGATTTTGTATGAAGTGGGTTCATGATAAATCTCTGAGAAGTATGAAATTGGTCATCAATGTGTGTTAAAGTCACCAAGTAGAACTAAAACTATGAATGATTTTAAGTAATTTGTTGTTTGAAAACGAAACTCACTTGAAGCGGTGAAGATGGCGACATGGGTGTGTTACCCATGTCCGATTCTTATGTAAATTGTTTTAGTATTTTGTTTATGTTTAATTCTTATTAGTTAGATTGAGTATGGTTTGGAAGTAATGTGAATTTCTAGTTATTCTTGATGATTGAAAGAAAGAGGTAGAAGATGAGCATGAAAATACTTGTATATTGTGCTTTAATTGTAGTACACCCACCAAGTATTTGATGAAATGCCTAAGTGACAATTTTAGATGGATTTGTGTACAAGTGATGGATGGAAATGGGTAGAAAAAAACAATAAGGTAATTAATGTTAGGTTAACATGAGATATGCGCTTTGGTTGTAGTACATGTGGATTTTTAGTTTATGTTAAATTACTAACTTTAAATGTAGCTGACAATTGTAGGATCATGAGAACATTAATATGTATTGAGTTGATTATATGTGCATAATGTAATGAATCGGTCATGTGATTATACATGTCCAAAAACATGAATATGAAATGTATATAGTGTCATGTGTATGGTCTACTACGATGACACGAATGTATGAGGTTAAGTTGAAGTTCGTATGATAAACCGTTGACTTTCTAAAAGTCAACTATGCATAAGTAGCAAGGTTAGACTTTTTATCACAATTGTAATGTTATAGAAAGTCATATGGTGCGTATTAGATCAACGTGTGTTATATGTGATGACGTGATGAATTATATGAGTTGAAAAGATATGATTGTGGGAATATGCCTTATGTTTGTTAGAATTGACTAATGAAAGTCAAATGTGAGATATGCATTCGATATGACCGTTAACATGTACAATCATGTATACTAACAAGAATGTGAATGCTATGACATGAAAGTGTAGGAATCATGTCAAAGTGGATGGAAGCATGGAAGGCTAACGGGTCAAAAGGAGGCAAGGTAACGGATGCAAATACAGACGCTAAAGTAAGTGAATTCCTGAACTCACTTCGTATTAAGTACATGAAGATGTTTATATGTTCAAATAATCGAAACCAAGGTGGAGAGTATAAATAAATAAGTAATATTATAATAAGACTTCTTGAAAGGGGGTGGTATGTTATTAAACCGTAGAACCTCAATATAGGGGTAAACGGGTCGTGAATTTCGTAGAAAGATAATTAGATGGAAAGGGTGGGGATTGGATATAGTAATTGGAAAGTGTTGGTAGAAAGTAAAAATAGTTAAGTTATTGGAAAAGGTGTGTTTGGAAGTCTCGGGGCTGGCCTAAACGAACAAGAGAATCGAATTGGGTCAAAAACAAGTTGCGGATTAGTAGCAACAACAGTTGGCCGTAAGCTACGGTACCCGGCCGTAGCTTACAGCAGGAGGCTTCTGTTTTGCAGGAATTCCCTACCGTAAGCTACGGTGAGTGGACCGTAGCTTACGGTAGGAATGGGCAGCAAACGTGAAATTCTGATTTTTGTGTATATTTTTGCGTCTCGGACTTCCGTATCCCTGAAGGCTTATGCAAAGGCCTAGGTAAACTTCCAGAAGATAGTATAACCTACGAAAAGATCGTAAAAGTTTAATTATGTAGTAGGAATACAAATAATGATATTCGGGCTCGTAAGGGATATATATATATATATATATATATAGGTTCGTGTGAGAAAATTTAAAAGTCTGAGAAGGGTAAGAAAGAATATGGAGGTGCCATGTGTCCTATTTTTTGTAGATTTAGGGTATAATTGTAATTTCCCTAATAAAATCTATTAATGGTATTTATATGTTACAACCGAACAAGCAGTTATTTTCGGGATTTTTATCAATTCAATTTTGGTTTCAAGATTGTGATAAATTCGACCTGATATGCTATTGTTGCAGAGAAGTTTTATTTGTTTTGAAAATTCAGCATTTTTCGTTGGAATGCATACGTGATTTGCGATTTAAATTCGATTACATCTGCCCTGATATATACTTTTTGATGGATAATCATGAACCAAGTATGAATGTAAGGTGTTTGTTTGTATTCGATCTCGATTTGTTCCATCCTTTTTGTTTTTCTTGTGATCAGAATGAATAACTTTGTTCTCAATTAGTTTGAATAATTTCTTAGTTTCCAACAGCGTTGTGTTGATATGGTTTTTTCAATTTGTTGTCATGGTGTCTTTTGTTTTCTTATGTTTATATACGTGGGAGTGCATGGTCTTTTTCATGTATCACATGGTGGTTTTTGAATTGGTGTTATGTTGGCTTTTTTAAGGAGTGGTTTTTAGTGTTCGGTATGGTGTATTATTTAATAGGTGTTCTTTTAGACCGTGACATTTAGTGATCAATATGGCTTTCAGTTTTACCATTATGTTCATTTATGGTGTTTTTTAAAATGGTATTATGGTGTCTTTTATTAATGGATTAACTGTATAACTTATTAAATGGTATTTTGTGGTTTATCCTTGTTATAACTAATGTTCTTTCATGATATTTTGTGGTATAACTAATGAAAGTTGTGTGTGTTTCTTATGTGTGATTACGTGTGCCTTCTGGTGTTATTTCATGGTGTTATGGTGTCTTTTTTATGTGTTCTATGTGTGCTTATATATGTGGTGTTATTTAAGTTATAACAAATGTTCCTTCATGAAGTTATTTACGAGCTATGGTGCTGGTTTTAAATATATACATTTGTGTTGTTATTTCATGGTGTTATCTCTGATACAACTATGGTAAGTTCCAAACAGTGTTTTTATGAGACATGGTGCTGTTTTTAAAATATCTATTGTTATGGTGTCTTTTTTCATCTAGGTGAATTGTCATGGTGTTATAACTAATGGAAGTTATTTCTGTGTCTGCTTACATATCTGTGGTGTTATTTCTGTTATAACCAATCTTTCATGGTGTTTTTTATGTGTTCTATGTGTGCTTATATATATGTGGTGTTATTTAAGTTATAACAATTGTTCCTTCATGGGGTTATTTACGACCTATGGTGCTTGTTTTAAATATATACATTTGTGTTGTTATTTCACGGTGTTATTTCTGTTACAACTATTGTAAGTTCCAAACAGTGTGTTTTATGAGGTGTGGTGCTGTTTTTAAAATATCTATTGTTATGGTGTCTTTTTCATCTGGGTGAATTGGCATGGTGTTATAACTAATGGAAGTTATTTATGTGTCTGCCTACATATTTGTGGTGTTAATTCTGTTATAACCAATCTTTCATGGTGTTTTTTATGAGTGTCTTATAATTTGTGGGGCCTCAGAATTACCAGCCTGTTGGGCGTCCACGTCTATCTCCCAAATCTGGTAAGAGGACTTTTTTACCTGAGATGGAAGAGTTGCTTAGGCCGAGAGAGAAAATGACATTCGACACACTGAATAATGCATTCCTTTTTTATCAAAAGTACGTGATGGTTGCAGGCTTTACCGCTAGGAAGTCTTCACAATACAAGCTGCATGATGTTATTAAATCCAAATATTTCGTTTGCTCAGGAACCAAACCTTTTAAGGTGATCGACTCATCTAAAGTGGTCGACACCTCAAATATAGGTTCAAAAAGGAAATCTACTCGGCGGGTCCCTTCTATTAAGACTGGATGCGAAGCACGTATGTGCTTAAAGTTAAATGATTCGAATCTATATGAGGTATACTATTTCAAGGAGGACCATAACCACTCTTTTGTTGCTGATGAGGATAGGTAATTACTCCCTGTTAACCGAGGAATGAACTATATGCAAGAGCAAGCGGTTAATGCTTTGAGTGCGATAAATATTGGACATGTCAAAGCATTTAATATTATGAGGACACTGTATGGTGGCTTTGACAAGGTTGGGGCAACCAAATCCGATTTCAAGAATTTTAAACGAGATATAAACAGGTACATATCTGAGTTTGATGTTGATATGATGATTAAACGGTTGTTGAGAAACAAAGAGTATATGCCAAACTTTTCAATAGAGTATACAACCTCTGAAGATGGTATTTTAAGGGCTTTGTTCTGGGGACGAGGAGGCCAAGCGGAATTATTCAGTTTTTGGTGACGTTGTGTCATTTGATGCAAGATATCGGCGTAACAAGTTTGTTTACTAAATATATTTTGTTTATTTTTTTAATTCTTTTTAGTTATATATAAAAGACATTTGTATGGTGTTTTTTTCTTTTTTGTGTTAGGTACAAAATGATGTTCGTACTATTTACTGGTATCGACAATCATAATCGTAACGTTACACTTGGCGCCCGCTATAATAGGAAACGAAACCATTGAAACGTATAGCTGGTTGCTTAAGGTGTTTCGTGAATCTTTTGGTCGTGCTCCTCCGGTTGTCGTGACCGACCAAGACCAAGGCTATTGAAGATACATGGCCTGAGAGTAGGCATAGTTTATGCATGTGGCATATAATGGACAAGCTTACTGTTAAGGTGTTTTTGCTTATTCGATGTATTAAGATTTTTCCATTTGTTGTATGGTCCTTATGTTTTACGTGTTTATTTCAATGGTGTTTTAGGTTGGCCCTACAATTTGTAATAGTACAGATTTCGAGAAGAGGTTGTGTGCCATTGTGTGGACCGATTCTATACTACCCGAGAAGTTTGAAAGCGAATGGGGTACCATAATGAATGATTTTAATCTTTCTGAGCATGAATGGTTACAGTCAATTTATCATATCAGGGATAGTTGGATACTTGCGTATTATCGTGACGAGTACATGTCTGGGCTCATGCACATCTCATCTCGTTCAGAGAGTGAGAACCATTTTTTGGACAGTTTTGCAACCCGGAGTGTACCCTTGTTGAATTTTTGGGGCATTTTGATTCTGCAATTGAAGCTCAAAGACATGAGCATAGGAAGAACGACCATGACACTAGAAACACGATTGCTGACATATGGGCAGTAGACTTTGTTTTGGAGGAGGAGGCCGCGAGGTTATACACACGTACTATATTTTTTATGTCCAATTGGAGATACAAAATGGTATACATAGATGTGCTATTGGAAAGTGGGAAACTATTGATGATTTCGTTAAATTTTTTGTGAAGGATTGGGAACAACCATGCACCACTTTCTTCGAGGTATACAATAGACTTTATTTTTGTTGGTTTGTTTACATTTTTTTGTGGTGTTATATAGCAAGATTAAATATACTTGGTTCCGACACATGAATTAGTATGGTGTCATTTGGTGTTATATATAAAAAATTATAGTTATACGCTTTTTGTTTGAATTTTTCTGTTTTTGTTGTGTCTCATAGGTAATGGTGCGGGAGGCCGACATGACTATATACTGTACATGCAAAAAATTCGAACAGTTTAAGTTTTGTGTCACACGTATTCTGCGTGCTTAGGATGCTTGACTTCATGGAATTCCCACAACGATATAAACTTAGACGTTGGACGAGGGAGGCTGTTCCCAATAGCGCTCCTGGTGCTATTTTAGGTATGAACGAGAATGAAGATCGGTATAATGAAGTTAACCGGGTTGTACGTGAGATAACACAATATACTGAGTCGGTTATTAACAAGCTTGTTACCAATTTCGATGCATTGTGCTCATTTAGGGATCGTGTGGTTAAGTTTTTCGATTCAGCTGATGAGGTCGTGGGTAATGCACCTCGCAAGAGTCGTAGGGAAAGGTTTGCTGAAATAACTGGCAATACACAACCATCTACAGTTACTGTTCGGGTCCCTGTTGGAACTAGATATAAAGGTATGGGTAAGCCGAAACAATGAAGTCTAAACATGAAATTGTAAGAAGCCAAACGGGTAATAAGAGACGTCGTTGTCAAAACTGCTTTAGGTACGGTCAAAACAGACGTACTTGTAAACACCCTAAAAGGAAAGAAGAAGACGCTAGTTCTGAGGAAGACGTACTTGTAAACACCCTAAAAGGATGAAGCAGACGAGGAGGAAGGAGAGGATTAGGGATTGTTGGATGAGTCATTTTTTTGTGTTGTCCAAAGTGGATTTCGGTTGAACGTCTAAACTTCAATTTTTTTTGAAACGTTATACACTTGTTTAGTTTTTTCTTTATGTGTCAATTTCAAAAGTGTACATATTGGATGTTGATATAACAATGTATTTTTGTTCATGTATCGAAATGCATTGTGTTTTTATATATCGTATGGTGTCTTGTCAATTGGTTATTATGGTGTTCTTTTTATTTTAAGAGAGGTTTAGCCAACTGAATAGGTTTATGCCATGAGTTATAACAATTTACATGGTTTGTTATCGTGTCTTTATGTAATAGTGTTTTGTTTTAAGCATATATTCTGTGATATTCGGTAATTCCATCTGTTTTGAACGATATAAAATTAGTTTATTGCAGCAAAATATTTTAGAAAGTAAAAAAAGCGCAAAAGAAATGATCAAATGTCACACTATTTTTTAATCGAAAAAACCCCATAAAATGATCATACGTCACACCATTGTCTAGAGCAACCAAATCGAAAATGTACCAACTGGATTAAGTTGTTTGAAACCTACATTATACCATCCAACCTATGACAAATCCTCTGGATTGCATTTTCTTCAAGCTTCACCCTTTCATCCTCGTCAAAACATGCAAACTCTCTAACTTCTTTCTCTACAATCACTCGTTCTGTGTTCACCTCACTAACAAGCATTTTTGATACATACTTCTTGCATAGATCGGTGATTTCCTTTCTTTGATTTTCTAAGACTTCCCCTTTGTGTTTCTCTCTGATGATAGTCCACCCTCCACTCTTTCACGCTTGTTCCTATATAAGTCAAAAGACATGTGTTTTCGTAAGCAGATACACTCATGCGCACTTCCAGGTATGTTTTTCAATTTACGAGGTAACCGTTAGCTTACCGTTGTAAGTCTCCATATGTCGCATCAAGAAAATACCACAGTCGGTACTGTTAAATAGAGTCTGCCATGGGAATTCCAGTCTTACGGGTTTGGTAACTCTTAGTTTCGCAGCTACTACTGGCTGTATACGGCTAAGGGACCCACAAAATGCACTTACATGAAATAATACATCCGGTAATGTCAAACATTATTGTTTTTTTACAATCTATAAATATAGTTATGTATATATCTGAGTTGACCATACCATCTTTTCGACCGTCCCGTCGTATCTTTCTTCTAAACCCGCTTCACCCTCTATGTTGTCGATGATCATCATTTGACTCGTTGACAAGTTGAAAAAAAGCAGAAAGTAGTGTTCCCCATTCAAGATAGGGATGTACACCATCTAGAAACTTTTAAATGTCTTTTGTTCCGTACCGTCTAGCACATACTTCATGTTCTCAGCAAACTTTGATATCCGGTCTTTTTCTGAGATGTCGAACTCCTTTTCTAGCTGCATATGTTTATGTTTTTTTTTTTCAAAAAATACTGTTAGATGATATGGTGTTATTATGTTTTTTTTCAAACAACAACAGTTGTAACATCAGAACAGTATTATTACAGCCCCAAAACAGAATTAACGACATCAAGTCATATGTATTCACCATAACTCATAAAAACAGAATTTACATAAGTTATAACAGGAATAACACCATGAGAGAAATTTAGTTTTAACAAGAATAACACCATAAACAATAAAGAATATATAAAAACACTTCAACAGTTATTGTAGAAAGAACATAGAATCAAACACCAGTTTTAAACAATAGTATAACACATGAAGGAACTTACATAAGCACACATAGATCACCAGATGGCATACAACTTACATTTAGTTATAACACCATGAAAGAACATCAGTTTTAACAGTGTAACATTTGTCAAAAACGAGTTTCCAAAACCCGCTCCGTTTTGTAATCGAATATCAAGTTATAAATGTTCGTTGCCTAATTATGCTTATTTTGATTTTTAATGATACATAATTAATAAACAAACTAAACTATAAAAATTATTTTTGATAAAAAATGAAAACAAAATAAATAAAAATAAAATGATGCTGCCGGGACTCGAACCCGGGTCAGCCGGAACCTAAATCCAAAGACTTAACACACACCCTCATCACCACTCCGCCACTTGTTATTTTCTGTCATTTCTAGGAAACGAATAACTCTTATACACAAATATAGTTAAACCGGTTGCGCCAACTGAGAAACCGAAATCGGTAATTCAACCGTCTAATCGTTTGATTAATCGCACATTCAGGTTTATAACCGGTGCACCGACGATTAGTTAATTCGGATTTGAATGATCATCAATTTTGATCATTATCGGTTTTTATAACCGAAAATAATCAAAGTCCAAATTACTTCAATCAAAACCTTTCTCGCGACTTAGAGACATCAGAAAAACATTCCATTTCACTTTCGTCACACTTTCAGTCCATCAGAAAACTTAAAACAACTCGCCGGAAAATTTTGCAAGTTCGCTGGAAAACCGTATTTGTTCTCAAATCGGTAAGTTCTTCAATACCATCATAGTCTAACAGTTGTTAAACTGTTTCTAACTCAAACCATCCACTTGAGATCGAATTCAGGCACCGTTATCAGATAATTCCAGTTCCCCGGAGAGTTTCTGGAAATCGTTATCTTCGTCTGTGAAACGGTAAGGACCTTCAAACACACTTTTAACGTTTGTTAATCACTTCAATTTCATGATTAACTAATCAAAACGATTAATCGATTTGCTCAGTTGAAGTTCTTAAAAACAGAGACCGACGCCCTGCCGGAACTCTGTAATCAATCGTTCACCGGTATGTTTTTCCTCTAATTATCATCCCTGCTATCTCTTATCAGTCTGTGTAATGCTTAACAATCGAATTAACAAGATTAAATAGTGTAGTCTGCTGTCGGTAAAAATCAAACGAAGAAGATGAACTTTGATAATACTATAAGTATAATAAAAATCGATATAATGAACGGGTTAGACACACAGTCCAGCGGTGGACTGTGTGCAACAATCACACATACTGCGCGAGTTCGATCCCTGATACACGCACTCCCTATGTAATAAAATGCCTTTTTGTTTAAAACTGAACCGGGTTATCTCCGTTAGTTGTTAAGTATAATAAAAACCGAGATATTAACCAGGTTAGACACACAGTCCAGCGGTGGACTGTGTGCAACATTAAGTCGCACGTCACGCGTTCGAAACTTGTTACTGGCACCGGTTGAACGAATTAAAATGTTTTTGAAATGAAAAGAATTTTGGTTAAATCGAATTAGTATATAAATATAATTAAAATCAAGATTATTTCGGGTTAGACACGTAGCTCAGTTGGTAGAGCTGCGTGCACGCGAACGGGAGGTCTCGGGTTCGAGCCTCACCCGGCGCAAACAATTTCACTGACCGAACCGGTCAACAGGTCAACAAGTCCACGGTCAACGGTCAACGCAAAATAAACAATTTTTTTTATATTTTTATTTATTTAATTTAATTTAAAAATCAATTAAAAATACTTAAAATAACATTTTAAAGAAAGAAAATAGCTTTAAACTCACAAAAATATATCTAAAAATTCCATTAAAATCCTTAATAAAATCCACTCTTTTACTATATTTTTTCGTTATTATTTAGGTTAGTAATTCTCGTTGTTCAATTCTCCCGACTCGTGCGCATCTCATCATCTCCATTCAAACGCACCCAATGTGAGTGAATCTTTACAAATTCCCCGTTTTAATCACGTTTTGGGGTGTATCATGTGTCTTGCAATATATATTATTTAAATCATTGTGCATACATCATATCATGAACATGTGTATTCAGTTTGTTTCAACTGTTGTGTAGTTAATGTTAGATGCAATTTATTATTTTCAGTACATGCAATTTCATAGGCCGCCGCTCCCCATTACATTATGAGCGTTGAGCATGTTCCCCATTTCATTATGAGCGTGAACCTGGCGTGCCCACATACGATCGGCTCCGTTTGATTGAGCCTTGATCGCACAGACATTTTTCATTTTCAGTACATGCAATACGATCGGCTCCGTTTGATTGAGCCTTGATCGCACAGTTTTTGTAACATTCGTCAAAAAACGGGTTTTACCAAACCCGCTCCGTTTATTAACCGAACAATCAGTTAAAATTTTCGTTGCGAATTAAATGCCCAAAATAATTTTAATCGATACGTAATCAATTATTATATTGGAATATATAAGTTGTTTTTGAAAAACTGTTAAAAATCACAAAATAAAAATGTTTTGTTTCTGCCGGGTTTCGAACCCGGGTCTGTACCGGTTCAACAAACAACTTATCACCCAGCCGATCAACCGCTCCGCCACTTTGATTTTCTGATAATAAAAGGAATCAATTAATTCAAATAATAAAATCGGAAGTCAAATTCAGTCAATTTGCGCCCAAATAGCAGTCGTCGGAAATCCCGACGACTTCGCCGATAATTTACGTTTCCGCTCAAGTTACCGAAGAATTAACTCCCACGACGGTTATAACCGACGTCTGAACCCGCGACATCAGTCGTAACCGCCGGAGAACGGCTGACTTCGAATTGAGACCGAATTCAGACCCCATACATCTCGATACTACCCTATAAATTCACCCACAACTCACCAGAAACCTTTCACTCTCAAATCGCACCCTTTCTCGGCGAAAACTCACTCGCCGGAAATATTCTGTTCGTCGCCGGAAAACCGAGTCCTTAATCTCTGAGCTTTACTGAACCCCCTAAACTTATACCGAAGTCACCCACACCCTTTGTAAGCTTTCTGAAGATTCTCTGCTGCAAGACACTCGTCGCCGGAAGAGATTGCTGTCGCCGGAGTTTCGCCGGAGAAACAGAGGAATTCAATCGGTTAATCTCACTCGTGGTTAAAACCACTTCGCGTGCATTCAACATCATCAACCGAACGCACCCACTGTGAGTGAATTCTTACAAATTCCCCTTTTTATTCATGTTTTGGGGTGTATCATGTGTCGCTTAAACTAATTCTCTTATGCAAAACTCGTGCTATACCATTATATGATTTAAACTAGAATGTAAATATTGTTGGTTGTGATGTATTACATATTGTCAAGTTGTATGCAAATTATTTAGGCCCATCAGTTCCTCGTGGGAGACGAGTTGAACAACGCGTGCCTTAAAACTCATTCATTAGGCCCATCAGTTCGTAGAACAACGCGTGCCTCAAAACTCATTCATTAAGCCCATCAGTTCGTAGAACAACGCGTGCCTCAAAACTCATTCATTAGGCCCATCAGTTCCTCGTGGGAGACGAGTCGAACAACGCGTGCCTCAAAACAATCATTTGATGTATGTGTGTGAAATTTTTAATATTATGTGTTGTGTGAATAGATTTACATCTACATTTACTCATATGTGGTTATGCACATTATTTATAATCAATTGGATAAACTTGTTCAAATGTTTTCCATAGGATTCACTCGCCAACTTTATGTTGATCCAAAACCTTTTTACACATGATACAGGTGAACAGGTTGAAGCAAAGAAAACATAGGAAATGCCTTAGAAGAGAACAAAGATGCTTAGATTGATAGCTAGAACATGTTGTAATCTTTATTGTAAATTTCCATTAAATTGTATTAATGAATATGAAACGCATAATAAATGTCATGAGCTTTGATGATAACCCAATCATGCCCCGATCACCTTTTCCGCTGCGGGTCGGGGTGTGACAGATTGGTATCAGAGCCATGACTATAGGGATATAGGATAGGTTATTAGACCCTTAGAGCCTATACTATAGTCTGCCTAAATTTTAATTGATTAGGTGGTTACATACAAACTTGTGATATTTATCTGTTTCATATTTGTTCATATTTACAATCAAACATACATGCTTATATACATATTCATTATACATATATCAATGTTCATATATTCCATTCATTTTCATACTCTCATTATTCAAAGATTTTGATGCAATTTTCAAATCTCATCAAAGTAAGTTCTGCGACGGGCATGTAGTAACCGGAAGTGTACAAGTACCGGTAGTCGGAACGTCCTGTCTAGGTTGGCATTCGTATAAATCCAAAATAACGGACCAGTTTGCCTACCTGGGAACTAACGATGAGAGTACGACGGACCTATTAGGCCAAAGCATGCCACACCAAATGTCGTTTGAACTAACCCCACTTTGAGATGTCACCGTGTCCATACCTGGGCACATTCCGAATATCATACGTTACATATTTCTCGATTTTCTCCGGGTTTTAGTGTACGTAACCAAGCTAACACATGCGAATCATATGAAAAACCCGGTAATCATGGGGGCCCACGTGATTACGAAGGTGAAGTATGGCGCCATGCAAGGCCCAATTACGAGCAAAGCCCAAGACATCCAATGGATGTAGTAGAATTATTTTTCTATATTTATTTTATGAATGTTCATTCCCAAACACGACCCACGATCCCAAAAGCATCCAACTCATACTCTTGATATGTATTCCTTGTAGATGTCTTCTAGCCTCGCTCGTAGGAAAATGAGAGCAGGAAAATCCCGTGAGCGCATGGTTGCCCAAATCGCTCAGCAAATGGCGACCGTAATACCCAACATCGTAGTTCAAGTTCAACAAGCCCTTACCGCTAATTCCGTCAACCCAACCCACCAAGAAGATCAAAACACTATCAATCCTTCAGTCACTAAATGCACCTACAAACATTTCAAATCCTGCGATCCTCCAAAATACGAAGGTACTGAAGGTGTCACCGCTCTTCTCCATTGGTTCGAAGAAATGGAGAACACTTTTCTAAATTGCGATTGTCCCGATGATCGCAAAGTGCGTTATGCTACCGGCCGTTTACTTGGAACAGCACTCACATGGTGGAATACAGAGAAGACCAAACGAGGTGTTGAAGATACTATGACTTTGACTTGGGAAGAGTTGAAGGGAATCATGACAAGACGGTTTTGCCCAAGAAGCGAAATCAAGAAATTGGAGGATGAGTTCCATGCTTTGAATCAAAAGGAAGGCGACCACACCACATACAACAAGAGATTCCTTGAGTTAAATCAAATGGTTCCCAACTTGTTCACTCCCCTCTACCGCTTGATCGAGCACTACATTCGTGGTCTTCCATCAAAGATTCAAGACTCTGTAATAAGTACCTCACCTGCAACTTTGGAAGCAGCAATGGAGCTAGCAACAGCGCTCACCGAGAACCGAATTCGGAACAAAGATTTCAAGGAGGAGAAGAAGAAGGATAAAGCATCAACCGAAACCTCAAACTCCACCCGAACCGAATCCTCTACACCACCCATTTCTAAGAGAAAACGAGATGGGCAAATCTTCGCCGTCACCCAACGCAACCCACCAGCTTCACAAGTTGTACCTCCTCAAACTATCCCAATCACTCATGTAGCACCCAACTCAACTTACCCAAATAAGAAACCTTACATTGGACCTCACCCTCAATGCAACACCTGTTTCTATCACCATCCATCTACCTTACCCTGTCGACTATGTGCGAATTGTGGACGCTACGGTCATTTGAGCAAGGTTTGCCGCACCTCTCAAAACCAAACCCCACCCCCTACTCAAAACATGATCCAAACATATCAACAACCTCAATACCCCATGTTCCCATATGTTCGAGCTTGTTTCAATTGTGGCGACCCTACCCATTTTAGAAACACGTGCCCTCGTTTGGTTAACATCATAAACGCCCAAGCTCAAGCAAACCCAGTTAACCAAGCAAATCAAACAAACCCAGCTCCACCGCCAGCAAGAGGAAGAGTTTGTAACATCAACGCCAATCCTGTTGAAGATATTAACGGTCCAAACAAACCACTTAACTAGCCTTCTCTCACCAAGAATCAAGATTCAACTCCAACCACTTAGTTTTTTTTTTATGTTTTTCTTTATGTTATCTCAATTTTCACGTATCTCAATTGGAAATTTATCCAAGAATTTTAATGCAAATTACTAGTTCAGTTTGTTTTATACTCATTGATTTAATATTCATATCATCATACCTCACGACGTATCTCAGTTTCATCATTTAAAGAAGTTGAGTTGTGTCTCACTTCTACATAGACTAACCTCTCCATCATAATAAACGAGAGAGGTAATGTCATCATTCAAACATGTATACTATCAGAATTAAGACTCAAGCGCTGGTTGTTGTGTTTGTTTATGTTCTAGAGTCACATAGAACTAATCATAACTTACTGATAAAACCAATGAAAATTTGACAAGAGTATGGTGGATACGCCGCTGGTACTTCCTATATATAAGTATTCTTGTCAAATGATCGGAGGCATTATCAGGCGGTTATGAAAGGTTTCATGTATAGGCTGTTTGTGTGATTGTTCTTTAGATTGAGTTTATCATTTTCAGTACATGCAATACGATCGGCTCCGTTTGATTGAGCCTTGATCGCACAGACATTTTCATTCTCAGTACATACAATACGATCGGCTCCGTTTGATTGAGCCTTGATCGCACAGACATTATCATTTTCAGTATTCATGAGTTGTTGTATTGGTGGTAGAGTTACATAGGACTAATCATAATTCACTGATAAAACCAATGAAAATTTGACGAGAGTATGGTGGATACGCCGCTGGTACTTCCTATATATAAGTATTCTTGCCAAAGGATCAGAGGCGTTATCAGGCGGTTATGAGAAGTTCCATGTAGGATTTAGTATTGCCTTGGTGGAAATTTGTGTTACATTTATATCATCTCGCTATTTAAAGAAATTGGATTGTGTTCCATTTCTACATAAACTAACCTCTCCGTCATAACAAAAGAGAGAGCAACTGTCACCATTCAAACATATATGCTATCAGGATGCGGATTCAATTATTAGCTGTTGTGTTTATTTGTATAGATTGTAGTATTAGAAGTTTTGCCTTAGGATATAACCCTAACCTCCTAAGCATATTCAAACTTTTATGCATGAAATCAAAGTTAGCAAATCAGTTCTGCTTATTAATACTTTTACAGTAGGCAACAAAAAGCGATTCCTGTATTAGGGTACTTAACCCTTACAAGGAACGTTACCGCCTCGAACAAAAACTTAAACCCTTATTTCTTCTAAGCATGTAACTGTCAAACTAAACACCATCATTCTTTTAGTCAAATATATCACTATTTAAATTTCGGGACGAAATTCTAAAAAGCAGGGGATACTGTAACATTCGTCAAAAAACGGGTTTTACCAAACCCGCTCCGTTTATTAACCGAACAATCAGTTAAAATTTTCGTTGCGAATTAAATGCCCAAAATAATTTTAATCGATACGTAATCAATTATTATATTGGAATATATAAGTTGTTTTTGAAAAACTGTTAAAAATCGCAAAATAAAAATGTTTTGTTTCTGCCGGGTTTCGAACCCGGGTCTGTACCGGTTCAACAAACAAACTTATCACCCAGCCGATCAACCGCTCCGCCACTTTGATTTTCTGATAATAAAAGGAATCAATTAATTCAAATAATAAAGTGCGGAAGTCAAATTCAGTCAATTTGCGCCCAAATAGCAGTCGTCGGAAATCCCGACAACTTCGCCGATAATTTACGTTTCCGCTCAAGTTAACCGAAGAATTAACTCCCACGACGGTTATAACCGACGTCTGAACCCGCGACATCAGTCGTAACCGCCGGAGAACGGCTGACTTCGAATTGAGACCGAATTCAGACCCCATACATCTCGATACTACCCTATAAATTCACCCACAACTCACCAGAAACCTTTCACTCTCAAATCGCACCCTTTCTCGGCGAAAACTCACTCGCCGGAAATATTCTGTTCGTCGCCGGAAAACCGAGTCCTTAATCTCTGAGCTTTACTGAACCCCCTAAACTTATACCGAAGTCACCCACACCCTTTGTAAGCTTTCTGAAGATTCTCTGCTGCAAGACACTCGTCGCCTGAAGAGATTACTGTCGCCGGGGTTTCGCCGGAGAAACAGAGGAATTCAATCGGTTAATCTCACTCGTGGTTAAAACCACTTCGCGTGCATTCAACATCATCAACCGAACGCACCCACTGTGAGTGAATTCTTACAAATTCCCCTTTTTATTCATGTTTTGGGGTGTATCATGTGTCGCTTAAACTAATTCTCTTATGCAAAACTCGTGCTATACCATTATATGATTTAAACTAGAATGTAAATATTGTTGGTTGTGATGTATTACATATTGTCAAGTTGTATGCAAATTATTTAGGCCCATCAGTTCCTCGTGGGAGACGAGTTGAACAACGCGTGCCTTAAAACTCATTCATTAGGCCCATCAGTCCGTAGAACAACGCGTGCCTCAAAACTCATTCATTAGGCCCATCAGTTCGTAGAACAACGCGTGCCTCAAAACTCATTCATTAGGCCCATCAGTTCGTAGAACAACGCGTGCCTCAAAACTCATTCATTAGGCCCATCAGTTCCTCGTGTGAGACGAGTCGAACAACGCGTGCCTCAAAACAATCATTTGATGTATGTGTGTGAAATTTTTAATATTATGTGTTGTGTGAGTAAATTTACATCTACATTTACTCATATGTGGTTATGCACATTATTTATAATCAATTGGATAAACTTGTTCAAATGTTTTCCATAGGATTCACTCGCCAACTTTATGTTGATCCAAAACCTTTTTACACATGATACAGGTGAACAGGTTGAAGCAAAGAAAACATAGGAAATGCCTTAGAAGAGAACAAAGATGCTTAGATTGATAGCTAGAACATGTTGTAATCTTTATTGTAAATTTCCATTAAATTGTATTAATGGATATGAAACGCATAATAAATGTCATGAGCTTTGATGATAACCCAATCATGCCCCGATCACCTTTTCCGCTGCGGGTCGGGGTGTGACAGTTTTCATTCATGTTATTTATCGTATGATGTTGGTATGTTTATGTATGCTATCATATGTTATTGTATGTTATAGTTGTGATTGCTATTGCCATTGCCTGATTATTTACATTTGCTCATTTATGATTATGCACAATTTTTCATTGATAAACTAACAAGTAAATCAATAATAAATGTTTATCTAACAAGGTTCACTCGCCAACTTATGTTGACCCAAAAACCCCCATTTTTACACATGATACAGGTGAACCAGCTGCAGCCAGAAACACCTAGGATTGGACTAGAAGAATAAAATGATTTAGAGATTGGAACTATTTTGTCTGGTTATTTCTTTGTATTGTATGGACATGTTTGGATTATTTGGAATGTAACTTTGACTTTAATAAATATGAAACATATTAGTAAATGTCATGAGCTTTGGTGATAACCCAATTATGCCCCGACTCTTATTTCCGCTGCGGGTCGGGGTGTGACAAACAGAACCCACACCACAAGTATATACGCAGACATACAAATACCAGAATAGTAGAACAATCAACACCATAATCAATAAAGAACACATACCAACATTCCAGCGTTGCAGAACAATTTTGGGGTTGTTCCCATCTTCTTCATTCTCTCCTCGTAGTTCAAGACTACAGCCCATGCACTTATGACATCAATATGTACCGTGACACCCGGTATCATCGACTCGAATGGTGCCCTCATCACCGACAGTTGACCATTATTACTGAAAATTACATCTCTATAACACGAGAGACTTATTTTAAATAAATAATGTTAATGAATAATTATAGATGTTTGATTGATACGTACCACGTGTTACGCACTCCGCAGAATATACACCGTGCAACGACTTCTTCTGCCTTCTCTCGTCTGGCCCTCAACGAAACTACGCCGCTGACATACGGCGACCGTAGCGTAGGTGGCAAAATGATTGTCCTTTTTGGCCGTGGTGTTTTATCGTGCATCGCAGATCGCGCCACTTCACTACTTTCCTCATGACCCCAAACACTGTCAAGCCTTTTTGACAAGTTCACGGCTTCAAGCCCTGAAACATTGAACCGTGTTTGGGGTGTCTTTGCAGTATACACCGCGTTTATTGCTGCCTCTACCTCTGCCACAAATGATGACATCATTGGTGAAAAGGGAGATTTTTTGCGACATACTTTCATGATTTTTCATATTTGGAGTAGTGTTATCACTATAAATGTTACACTACCTTCATGAGTTTTGACATCATGCGTGATGGCCTCATCCGAATTTAGATGTTTCAACTTCATTGCATTCCATGTCAATGCTTTTTTCTATAATATCTCACTTTTTGGGTACAATGAACACGATTCCGCAATTGTCTCATTGATGCTGTGTACGCATCCTTCAAAATCTCTGAACAATTTATCCAAAAGGTTGCATTTATCCTGTATCAAAATCCGGTTAAACAACATTTTTGGTAAAACAATATTATGGTATCAGTCTATTTACAACCTATTGTTTACTTACCACATCAGATTCGCTTTCAGATGCCGATGGTGGCGATGGTGTGTCTCCTTATTGCGATACCATCGGCACACGAAATGCTCCATCTAGACCTACAAGCATGGACACGTTTGGGTGTCAGTTTGTGTCAGTAAGTAGTCCGCACAATGCTTGTATATACCAAGGTGTGCGTCGTCATCTTCAACTTCTGTAGTACTTTCATTCACAATATTTTTCCTTTCCACTGATCTTCTCCGATCCACGCTTCCTTTTTCCTCCCTTGCTTTCTAACTCAACATCTCCAGCTGATATGTTTTATGTTCCATCTCTGAAGCCAGCTCGTCAAACACGTCATCAGTTGCTAATGCAATCAGAGGCGAACTATGTGTTGAAGGTATCTTTTTCTTCTCGATTGCATAGGCCATCTGTCACGTTTCATGGAAAAGGGGTTTATTACATTTCTACAAATATTTAATGCATGAATTCTTTTTGTTTATGTTTTAATGAGTATTAACTTACCATCAGTAAAACCATTGGGCCCCTGAAATGATCGTCGTTACCGTGCCACGATCTTTTCATGCGGTTGAGGCACGCCACCATGTAAGTACACCAATCAAAACTTTTTATTTCAACTTCTGGTTTTATGCACGGAAGATACCGGACATTAACTGAGTTGTTAGTTGTAGTTTCTCCTAGGAATGAAAAGTAGACAACTAGGAAATTCAGGACGAACAACCGTCCATAGTCGTCTATACCCAATATGTACAGGATCAGTTGTAATGCCGACAATCTTTTTCTTTGTATATCTTTAAATTGATCCCTAAACTCCTGCATAACTGCATCCCTCCTCTTGCTTGCCTTCGTCTGTTCAACTAGCATAGTTTTCCCATGAGGCAGCTTGAATACACGGTATACAAGGTCTGCAGTAATGGGTACTAGCCGGTCGTATCCAACATTCAAGACACACACATCTGGGTCATAATTTGTGACTAACCATTGTGCGATTGCTGTTGGGACACCACTAACCTGAAGGTTGAAAATTGAGCCAAATCCGATTTCGTAAACCTTCTCTCGCTGTTTCGTACTCAAACCATGCGTTAGATTTAACAAATTATCGATTGAAACTTTTGGCTTAATTTACGTTCCAGTATAGGGTTTGTAAGGTTGTGTTTGTATTTGGCATTTTGCATGAATCGGTGATTTTTTTGCTAGTGACTTCTTTCGTTTTCCTGGTGGAGTATCAACAAAGTTTTCGTCCGGGTCAGACGGCAGTGAAATCCCCTGATCAGGCTTCTTTGAGATTATCTTCGATTCTACATTAAACAAACATACTATTAGTAATCCCGCACAGTATACACATTTAGTTCAATATAATTTTCAACGAAAAATGCATACCATTTGTGTTTGTTCTTGAAACCAACCATCGTGTCGTTGATTTAAATTGCTTCCCTGGCGGGAGCATTACTGTTGTTGTTTTTGGTTCAGGTTATGGTGGCACTTCTTTGTTTTGATTTGAAATCTCACTTATACGCTCAGCTATATGAGCATGCACATCTGTCGTAAATAAAGTCAAGTCTTATCAGTTAATTTTTATGTGCAATCATTACATATGTGTGTGACATTTAGTTGCAATGCAAGTACCTTTCTTCTCATATTCCTCTGCATCTGAATCTGAACAGATGACAGCAGTTTCTTTTGTGTTCTTATATTTTGATCGGTACATTTTTGAACTGAGACGCTGGCTTTTCCTAACTATAGAGTACACATGTGCAACAAATGTATTATAACCCCAGTTATTACAACAAATGTATTATAACAAATGTATATATAAACCAAGTTATTACAAAAAATGTGTTATAACACCAGGTATGAGGCCAAAACAGAATTAAAACAAAAATAAAAGAACACATAAACTTGTTGTAAAAGAACAATGAATACTATTAGTTTGTGCTTACATATATATTATAGTAACATCATAGCCATTAAAAACACCACATCAGTGTTTGTTGGATGAATACAACTCATTGAATAACACCCTAACAGATAAACTCTAACAGAAACCACCACAAAAACCAAAAAACCACCCAAACAGACAAACCCCAAGTCTTAGAATGCAGTTTTGTTTGAATGAATACAAAAATAGCATAACTCATTGAAGACACCACAACAGTTTTTGTTGATTGAATACAACCTATAAACAACAACCTAACAATAATAACACCATGTTTTCAATGAGTTATGAATACAACTCATAAACCCTAACAAAAACCAAAAAGCACCCTAACAAATAAACCATAACATAAACCAAAAAGCACCCTAACAGATAAACCATAACAGAAACCAAAAACCACCCATCAACTTATAAAAAAACACCACACTAACAATAATAACACATGTTTTCAATGAGTTATGAATAGAACTTATTGCGAACACCATAGATGATAAATAACACCAAAAAACAGCATAACTCATTGAAAATACCACACCCAAACAGATAAACTCTAACAGAAACCACCACAGAAACCAAAAAACAACCCAAATAGACAAACCCCAAGTCTAGAATGCAGTTTTGTTTGAATGAATACAAAAAACAGCATAACTCATTGAAGACACCACAACAATTTTTGTTGATTAAATACAACCTATAAACAACCCTAACAGAAACCAAAAAACACCATAACAGATAAACCATAACAGAAACCAAAAAACACCCTATCAACTTATAAAAAACACCACACTAACAATAATAACACCATGTTTCAATGAGTTATGAATACAACAGTGTAACACCCTGTAAAAATCGTGTCCAATAGTATAGTGACATGTGTTGTATTTTAAATATAGTCTGTTAAAGACCAATGAGGACTAAAGGCGTCAACATGCATAAATAACAGCCTCTGAGTGACTGATATGTCAACATGCCCAGTCTCTGAGTGACACCGGAATCAACATGCTTATAATAAGCCTCTGAGTGATCCTTTACGAAGTCCTAACTCTCATCCGTGCCAAATGTTGGATGAGAGGGTTCAATTTTGTAAATATGTGAAAGTTGGATGATGGAGGGATTAAAAGTGTCAACATGTTAATTCTTACCTCTGAGTGACCTTTTAACGAACTGAAAGCTCGACAATGTCCGGGCATAATCCCGGATATGCCAGGTATTGGTTATGGAGGGTTAAAAGTGCCAAAAAGGTGTTTAAAAAGGTTCTTAGAAGCTTTAATAAGTTAAGGGGTTAAAAGTGTCAAACTTTAAAACTGGCCAAGGGGCGGTCGCGGGCCGAGAGAGACCAGGCCTGGGTCTCTCGCGGGGCGCGAGAAAGGCTCTGCTGCAGAAAATTTTGGCTTGGCCTCCAAACAAAGCTCCAAAACCATTAATTCGAAACCATGGACTTGTAAAAGCTATGCCACGTTTTAGGACACTTGTAAGCTTCCTCTTACACCCCTAAACACCTGGCTTCACCTCCTTTGAGCCCTCCAACTATAAATAGGTGCTTAAGTTCACCATTCCAACTTGCACCTTTCTCATTAAATCACTCTTCTCCCTCCTCTGGAAGTTCCTAGCTAAAAGGAGCATCCAACTTAGTTCTCTTGCATTGTAGGAACCTCTTGTAAGTGTTCCTTACTCTTGCATTTTCGTTTATAGGCTTTTATAGCCAAAAGTCAAGTGTTTTTCAAAAAACGCTTTGACTTTCGGTTAAGACCATTATGGTCCAGCCATTGTTCGAAATGAACATGGCTAAGTGATCAGAATAACGTAAGTGTTAGTCCCTATAAAGGGCACCTCCTGAAGATCACGTTTTCTAGACCAATTGACGGGTCAAAGTTATGATATTATAAAGTCAAACAGGCCATTTCAGTTCTAGGGTCGGTTCATAACCGAAAGTCGCGAAGTTTGACTTCTGCTTTGGCTTTCGATTCTGACCCGATTTAGATTGGTTACCCACTGATCTAAAGTTGCATTATGATCATAATATAATGTAGCATAACCCTCTGAGGTTATATTACATGATCACAATCATAATCTAATTTTATGCGCAAGTTCCATAATTATGTCATTCTTAACCAAAATGCCCTTTTTGCATAAAACAAGGTTTTAAATAATAATGAACTTTTTTCAAGGTAAATCTTTTACCTATTGATATGTTATATTAAATAACATATTTTAAGCATTTTAATCTGACCTTAACGTCAGTTCTCGTAAATATCACTTAAGTACGTCATTTTACGACATAAGCGCCATTTAGGCGCATAGTATGGTTTTAAAACCATATTTATCGACCAAGACTTGTTACCTACTGATTTTAAAATTTATTTTAAACATATTAACAGTGGGTACATAATATAAACTCAGAATCCTAAATAATTTATAAACTATGTGTAAAATGACCAAAATGCCCCTTCGGTGCATAGTTTGGTCATAAAAGATAATTTACACATATAATTGATATCTTACTGGTATTATATCATAAATAAAGTATTTTTTTAGAATAATTATAACTATAAAATTAAATTATATTCAAGTCCCTTTTATACGGTATAAAATTAACGAAATGCCCTTATAAGGCCTAGTTTCATTTTAAAACATTAACGGGCATATAAGTTAATATCCTACTGATATTTCAACTTATTTAAGGTATGATGGTATATAGAACTTGTCCATGACTTATCCGGTTACCCGATATCGCTAATACACGCACGGTTACGTATATGTAACTATTTTACGGAAATTAACCGAAACGGGTTTAACCTTGTCATTTAAGTCTCAAAATCCAGAATGTTAATAGTTTACCCATATTAAACAAGTCAAGGTACTTGTTGGGATTAAACTACATTCTATCCAATCATCATTTAATCTAGCGTCATACGTTTTGATCAAGTACGCTAGTCGGTCTAAGTCTATGACTTAAATAAGACCGTTAGTATTTAATTGGTTAGCTTATGCCATAATCCAGACTAGAGACTTGCTGGTAAATGCTATCTGCACTTAGTCCTTTTTGTGTATGGCTGAGTTATTAAAAATTTAAAGAAGACTAGCTCAGGTAAATACTCTCGACCTATTTCCCCTATACGGGCTTGGGTTACGGTAAATTATTACCGCTTGGTCGGAAATGGGATTCAATTGAACACCGGTTCGGGGATAATAAATCTGCATATTCTGTTTTAATCAGTTTTTTTTATAATTAAAACATCGGGGGTTAACTACCGTGTCCTGGATATCCTCAGCTCATTACATTAGAAATGGCCACGACCTTAGCGCGGGTGTATACCCGATAGACGCTCAATTATGCATTCCCACAAGGTTGGGAGGAATTTACTCCTTCGTGAGTCCAAAGTGGTGTGTACGTTAATTGTGTCTCGGTCTTTGTACCGAGCCCTGTATGTATGACAAACATGTAAATCTGTTAACAAGGTTGGACGGTCAATTAACCCAAGTTATAAAAAGATTTTGTGTTGATACGCACTTAACATTATTGAAATGTTTTCAAAACGAGTCGTTGGGTTTATTTACCAGCGAAAGCTGACGTATATTCAAAAGACTAAACTGCAGGTACAATACGAAAATAGGCTGGAAGTGCTCGGTAGTGATAGAGGATCTTGCAAATCCTAAATCTGCCCAAAGTCTGTTTTATATTCTTTCCATGTGTAATTTATAATCCGCCTGTGGATCTTCTATTAAAACCCTGTATATTATTTTGTATTTTCAAAAATTCAATTTGTAATAGTAATTTACTCCAAGACTTCCGCTGTGCCGTGTTTAATTGACAATGATGTTATCAACTGACGTCACGATACTCCCCACCCGGGCCCACCGGTGTATGGATTTCGGGATGGAAATCCGGGGTGTGATAGGTTGGTATCAGAGCCAACGTTTGAAAGAATTAAACACTATCCTTCTTGTGTTTAATCTCAAACTTACACGTGCACATTCCTTAGACTTCCGAGTCTAGGCATTGACCTAGGATTACTCATTTAATTATTAAGTTATTAGTAATGCTTTTGAATTGATTTTTTTAAACAGGAAAATGTCGCCACGTGTACGAGGACAAAGTGGGAGAGGAAAAGGTCCAATGAGGGAGGACCGTCGGGGCGTATTCCCCCTCAACCTCATAACTCAGATGCTTACCAAGAATCAGGAGATTCATCTCCTTGGCAACCAGCGAGACGCTCTGTCTCTAATAGGCACTCACCTCACATTCCCAAAATTCTTACCACTCTCACCACTCTTATCATTCACACCATACCCATCATTCCATTCACATTCTTACCATGCAGAATTTAACCCTAACCATTATTTTAACACGTCTCCAGCCGATCAAAATCAGTTGGACCAGCCACATCCTATGGACGAGGACTCCAACCCGGAGATGCCGCCGTCGGGATCAAATAAGCATCCCATTGAAATTTCGAGCGATTCGAACTCATATGCCGGATTGCCCTACCAAGGTCCTAATGAGTGGGACCAATGTTGGAAGCAATTCACCTTCGCCCACACTCCTTCTCATCACTCTCAACCACCCCATGTTCAAGAAGATGTCCACATGGAACCGGTGGACCAACCTCAACCACCACCTGAACCACCAAGAAGGAAGCGTGGAGCACGTATGTTGGTACGTGGCGAACAAATGTCGGGATCGCTGCCACATTTTCCCAACTCTTACCCCACAATTCATGAGGACCCACAAAGGGGTGGACCCTCTAATGTTTCACCTATAGTGGAACCAACACCAACAACTGCTGTTCAACTACCACCATCGGGTTATACTAACCCAATCCCCATATATCCAAACACGTCTGGATATGATCCTTTTAACCCATCTACACTGGTAGACTATCAAGCATGGTCGCAAGACCCCTACATGCAGGCGGTTATGCACAACGCACTTTACCCGTCTCCTTTCCCACCTACTTATCCACCGACTGGATATCTAACTTATGGGTACCAGTATCCGGTTATGCCACAACCTCAACCACAACCTTCGCCACCACTTGAGGCCATTAATGAGGCCTTAGAAAGAATGAAAGAAATGCAGCAGCAAGCGGAGAAAACAGAGAAGAAGACAAACAAGTTCTTCAAGAAACTCTCCAAACTGGTCAAGGGAAAGAAGGACGAGTGAAGTCTCTTCTAATTATATGTAGTCCCTGCGAGGACGTTGTTGTTTCTTTTAGTCCCTGCGTGGACATTTTTATTCCTTTAAGTCCTTGCATGGACAAGTTTATTTCATTTTTCTAGTATTGTAATTTCTAATTTGGAAATTAATGAAGTACTTTTGGAATTATAAATATATGTAAATCATCCTCTTGAAAACGAGCGTCTCGATTTTACTCGAAACTTATGCTCCGCTATATAAATCCAAAAGATCTTAATAGATTGATTATGTCAAGTGGCGTAGACCACATATTGGCTAAGAAATGATAGTTAAGTATGAAGGGGTCTTCTATCAGGATAGTTAAGGGAAGTTATCTTTCTATCCAGAGGTAAGGGACTAGGTCCAAACCTCCAAGGTCGTTAAGGTCAAAGGTGACCGGAACCATTAATCAATCATTAAGGTACTCTTATGATAACATTAAATATTCATACTCCTGGTAGTGTGGCTTGAGGAACCACACTAGCCGTCAGGCCAATATGCCCAATTATTATCCAACGGGACAGGCTGATATGCCAAATACATCTGATATGATGTTGGCCAATGTGCCCAATTTATGTCCAGCAGGACAAGCTAATATGCCATATACATCTGATATGATGTAGGCCAATGTGCCCAATTTATGTCCAGCGGGACAGGCTGATATGCCACATACATCTGATATGATGTAGGCCAATGTGCCCAATGTATGTCCAGCGGGACAGGCTGATATGCCAAATACATCTGATATGATGTAGGTCAATGTGCCCAATTATTATGTCCATTAGGGACAAGCCTATGAACTACATAATTGTCAATAATGACAATGACAGTTGTGATATGGCGATCCACTGTCCAATAATATATGGACTATGTCCAAATTGTAATTTGCCTATGATGGTCCTATTAAGACCTAGGCTAAATATAGTTATGTGAGCCTAAGAGTTGTGATGATATTCACACTAGTATAGGCAATGGATTGTTATATCCAATACTGAAAGCCGATATGGTTAATATACCAAGGCTAAATAAAATTCTATTTGGTGTATAGAACCCAAGACTTAAAGATGGCTATTCAAATGAAGCACAAAGTAGCCACAGGAATGTTGAATCTAACAAAGCCGAAAACAAAAATATAGATGATGATAACTTTCAAGCTCGCATTGATGCGGCAGTTGAAAAGGCCATGGGAAAGGTCATCGAATGGCTTAGAGAGCCGAGTGCTACTCACTCTAAACCTTTATCTATACCACCATCTTCATCTCATAGGGAGAGCTCCATTCACTCTTCAAATGCGAAGACTGAACCAAATAAAATAGATCTTACTGAGAAGTCCCGTTCTGTTAAGGACGGATGTACCTATAAGTATTTTGTCTCCTGTAAGCCCCGAGACTTTAATGGGGAGAAAAGGAGTCGTAGAAGCTCTAAAGTGGCTAGACGAGATGGAGACGATAGTAGATATCAGCAATTGTGCTGATAAGGATGTGGTCAAGTATGTATCACAATCCATCAAGGGCGATGCCCTAATATGGTGGAAAGCCATGATTCAATCAACAGGTAAGGTATACCTGTACAACTTGGGATGGTCCAAGTTTGTTGATTTGGTAAAGGAAACTTACTGCCCACCTCATGAGGTGGAGAAGTTAGAGACAGACTTCTTGTCTCTTTCAATGAAAAACCTAGACTGTCGGAAGTACGTCTCCGATTTTAATTCCCTATCTAGGTTAGTTTCCTATTTGATCACCCCCGAATCCAAACGCATTGCGCGTTTCATAAATGGGTTGGCGCCCGAGATTAAGGGCATGGTAAAGGCTGCTCAGCCTAGTACCTATAGGTCCGCTGTAGACCTGTCTCTTTCCCTCACTCTTGATTTGGTGAGACAAAGGTCAGTTATGACTGAAATTGACGGAAAGAGGAAACGGGAGGATAATAACTCCCAAAGGTTCAAGAAGAATCAGCACACGTCTAATGATAAACCTTTGTGCAAGAACTGTAAATATAGGCATTGGGGACAGTATAGTATAAATCCACAAACCAAACCATGTGGTATCTGCAAAAGAAGAGGGCATGGGACCTTAGATTGCAAGGATCTTAAGGATGCAGTTTGCTACAACTGCAATGAAAAAGGGCATATAACGTACAATTGCACCAAGAAACCCAAAAGTAATGATGCAAAGCCTGGGGAGGCTAAGAAAGGGAATGCCCGTGCCTTTCAAATGAATGCCAGGGAGGCCATTAGTGACAACAACGTCATAACAGGTACATTCCTCATTAACAATATATACGCTAGAGTTCTTTTTGATTCGGGTGCGGATAAATCATTTGTTGACCATAAGTTTAGTAAACTATTAAACCTGCCCATAAGAACTTTAGACAAAATTTATGAGATAGAACTCACCGGTGGGACTTTAGAAACTGCATCTTCCGTTCTTGATGGATGCTCTATAAACATTAAGAATCATTACATCCTTATCTCTCTTCTGCCAATAAAACTGGCGGGGTTCGATGTTGTCTTAGGCATGGATTGGTTATCTCATAACCAAGCCCGTATTGCCTGCGATAAAAAGATCATCGAAATTAAAACTCCATCTGGTGAAATGATCATCATCCCCGGAGACTCACACTATGGACTGCCAGACAAGGTGTCATTATTTAAGGCATCCAAGTGTTTGAGGAAAGGTTGTGTCATCTACTTGGCACAAGTAACCATAAATGAGCCTAAGCCAAACATGGAAGACTTACCAGTCATCTCAGAATATTCCGATGTATTCCCTGAGGAATTACCAGGCCTACCACCAGATACGCAAGTGGAGTTTAGAATAGATATCCTACCAGGATCAGCACCAGTGGCTAGAGCTCCATATAGGCTAGCACCAACAGAAATGAAGGAATTGAGGACGCAGCTAGATGAACCCTTGGAGAAAGGCTTTATACAGCCTAGTTCCTCACTTTGGGGAGCTCCTATCCTTTTCGTTAAAAAGAAAGACGGTTCAATGTGGATGTGCATTGACTACCGGGAGCTGAACAAGCTAACAATTAAGAATAGATATCCTTTGCCCAGGATCGACGATTTATTTGACCAACTTCAAGGGGCTAGTTATTTTTCCAAGATCGATTTGAGATCAGGATATCATCAACTGAAGGTTAGAAGTGAGGATGTTCCCAAAACCGCCTTCAGGACCCGCTATGATCATTTTGAATTTTTGGTGACGCCTTTTGGGCTCACAAATGCACCAGCAGCATTCATGGATCTCATGAATAGAGTCTGCAAACCGTACTTGGATAAGTTGGTCATTGTCTTCATAGACGACATACTTATCTATTCTCGTAATCAAGCTGATCACGAGAAACATCTTAGGTGCATCTTGGAACTGATAAAGCAAGAGAAACTTTATGCAAAGTTCTCTAAATGCGAATTTTGGCTTAAAGAAGTCCAATTCCTTGGACATATGGTAAGTGAGCGTGGTATCCAAGTGGATCCTGCCAAAATTGAGGCCATAATGAATTGGGAAGTACCCAAAACCCCAACAGAAGCACGTAGTTTCTTAGGAATTGCTGGATATTATAGAAGGTTCATTGAGAACACCTCAAGAATAGCCACTCCCTTAACTTCCTTGACCCATAAGAATGTTAAGTATAATTGGGGTCCAAAGCAACAAGAGTCCTTTGAGATTCTAAAACACAAGTTGAGCAACGCTCCTGTGTTATCTCTACCCGAGGGTATTGAGAACTTTGTTGTCTATTGTGATGCTTCGCACACCGGCATAGGTTGTGTGCTAATGCAAAACGGCAAGGTAATTGCCTATGTATCACGACAACTAAAGGTGCATGAAAGTAATTACACCACCCACGATTTGGAACTGGGTGCCGTTGTATTTGCACTAAAACTGTGGAGACATTACTTCTATGGCACAAAATGTATTATATACACAGACCATAAAAGTCTCCAGCATATGTTCAATCAGAAGGAATTGAACATGCGATAACGCTGATGGATGGAAACACTTAATGATTATGATTGCGAGATTCGCTACCATCCCGGCAAGGCAAATGTAGTTGCGGACGCCTTAAGTCGCAAGGAAAGAGTTAAAACTATTAGGATTAACGCCAAGAGCATTGAGCTCAGAAATAGCTTGAGTGAAAAGCTATTAGATGCGCAAAAGCAAGCCCTATTAGAGGCTAATATTCCTGATGAGGGATTAGGCGGAACTATTGATCAGTTAACGCCTGGAAAGGATGGAATCCTAAGATTTAATGAAAGGATCTGGGTTCCAGTCTTTAGAGGACTTAGAGATCTAATCCTCCAAGAAGCGCATAGTTCAAAATACTCTGTTCACCCGGGTGGTGACAAGATGTATCAAGATCTAAAGAAGAATTATTGGTGGATGGGTTTGAAGAAATCCATAGCCACTTATGTAGCTAAGTGTCTGACGTGCTCGCAAGTTAAGGCCGAACATCAAAAACCGTCAGGACTTCTACAGCAGCTTGAAATTCCCACTTGGAAATGGGAAATGGTAACTATGGACTTGATTACCAAGTTACCTAAGACCAAAAGTGGAAATGACACTATTTGGGTCATAGTGGATAGACTGACTAAGTCAGCACATTTCTTGCCAATAAAAGAAACGTACAATTCAGATAAATTGGCTAAGTTGTATGTGGATAAGATTGTGTGCCGGTATCTATTGTGTCTGATAGAGATACTATATACACATCTCACTTTTGGAAAAGTTTCCAACAATCCTTAGGCACACGATTAAACTTTAGTACGGCTTACCATCCGCAAACTGATGGTCAAAGTGAGCGTACCATTAAAACTTTGGAAGACATGCTTCGAGCTTGTGTGATTGATTTAGGTGGAAGCTGGGATGACCACTTACTCCTAATAGAATTCTCCTACAATAACAGCTATCATACTAGCATCAAGGCTGCTCCTTTTGAGGCCTTATATGGGAGAAAGTGTTGAATGCCCGTATGCTGGGCAGAAGTTGGGGAAGCCCAACTATCAGGACCTGAGGTTGTTCTGGAGATCACGGAAAAGATTATGCAAATCCGTGATCGTCTCAAAGCTGCCAGGGACAGGCAGAAGAGCTACGCTGACAAGTGACGTAAACCTCTTCAGTTCCAAGTAGGGGACAAAGTCATGCTGAAAGTATCACCCTGGAAAGGTGTGATGCGTTTTGGAAAGAAGGGCAAGTTAAGCCCAAGAGATATAGGACCCTTCGAGATAATCGAATGTGTCAGCACTGTAGCTTATAAGCTCAGGTTGCCAGAGGAGCTTAGTGGAATCCATGATGTATTCCACATATCTAATCTTAAGAAATGTCTAGCCGATAAGTCGCTAGCAATATCGCACGAAGATGTGAAGATAGATGAAAACCTAAGGATTTTGAGAAACCAATTTCGATCGAGGATCGACAGGTTAAGAAGCTCCGAAAAAAATGATACCTATAGTAAAGGTTAAGTGGGACGCTTTTAGAGGTCCCGAGTATACATGGGAGGTTGAGTCCACTATGCGACAAAAGTACCCCCATCTTTTTGAATAAAATCTCGAGGTCGATATTTCTTTTAATAGGGTGAGGATGTAACACCCTGTAAAAATCGTGTCCAATAGTATAGTGATACGTGTTGTATTTTAAATATAGTCTGTTAAAGACCAATGAGGACTAAAGGCGTCAACATGCATAAATAACAGCCTCTGAGTGACTGATATGTCAACATGCCCAGTCTCTAAGTGACATCGGAATCAACATGCTTATAATAAGCCTCTGAGTGATCCTTTACGTAGTCCTAACTCTCATACGTGCCAAATGTTGGACGAGATGGTTCAATTTTGTAAATATGTGAAAGTTGGATGATGGAGGGATTAAAATTGTCAACATGTTAATTCTTACCTCTGAGTGACCTTTTAACGAATCGAGAGCTCGACAATGTTCGGGCATAATCCCGGATATGCCAGGTATTGGTTATGGAGGGTTAAAAGTGCCAAAAAGGTGTTTAAAAAGGTTCTTAGAAGCTTTAATAAGTTAAGGGGTTAAAAGTGTCAAACTTCAAAAGACTAAACTGCAGGTACAATACGAAAATATGCTGGAAGTGCTCGGTAGTGATAGAGGATCTTGCAAATCCTAAATCTGCCCAAAGTCTGTTTTATATTCTTTCCATGTACAATTTATGATCCGCCTGTGGATCTTCTATTACAAGCCTGTATATTATTTTGTATATTCGAACATTCGGTTTGTAATAGTAATTTTACTCCAAGACTTCCGTTGTGCCGTGTTTAATTGACAATGATGTTATCAACTGACGTCTCGATACTCCCCACCCGGGCCCACCGGTGTATGGATTTCGGGTTGGAAATCCGGGGAGTGATAGGTTGGTATCAGAGACAACGTTTGAGAGAATTAAAAACTATCCTTCTTGTGTTTAATCTCAAACTTACACGTGCACATTCCTTAGACTTCCGAGTCTAGGCATTGACCTAGGATTACTCATTTAATTATTAAGTTATTAGTATTGCTTTTGAATTGATTTTTTTAAACAGGAAAATGCCGCCACATGTACGAGGACAAAGTGGGAGAGGAAAAGGTCCAATGAAAGGAGGACCATCGGGGCGTATTCCCCCTCAACCTCATAACTCAAATGCTTACCAAGAATCAGGAGATTCATCTCCTTGGAAACCAGCGAGACGCTCTGTCTCTAATAGACACTCACCCTCACATTCCCAAAATTCTTACCACTCTCACCACTCTTATCATTCACACCATACCCATCATTCTCAGTCACATTCTTATCATGAAGAATTTAACCTTAACCATTATTTTAACACGCCTCCAGCCGATCAAAATCAGTTGGACCAGCCACATCCTATGGACGAGGACTCCGACCCAGAGATGCCGCCGTCGGGATCAAATAAGCATCCCATTGAAATTTCGAGCGATTCGAACTCATATGCCGGATCGCCCTACCAAGGTCCTAATGAGTGGGACCAATATTGGAACCAATTCACCTTCGCCCACACTACTTCTCATCACTCTCAACCACCCCCTGTTCAAGAAGATGTCCACATGGAACCGGTGGACCAACCTCAACCACCACCTGAACCACCAAGAAGGAAGTGTGGAGCACGTATGTCGGTACGTGCCGGACAAATGTCGGGATCGCTGCCACATTTTCCCAACTCTTACCCCACAATTCATGAGGACCCACAAATGGGTGGACCCTCTAATGTTTCACCTATAGCGGAACCAACAACAACACCTGCTGTTCAACTACCACCATTGGGTTATACTAACCCAATCCCCACATATCCAAACACGTCTGGATATGATCCTTTTAACCCATCTACACCGGTAGACTATCAAGCATGGTCGCAAGACCCCTACATGCAGGCGGTTATGCACAACGCACTTTACCCGTCTCATTTCCCACCTACTTATCCACCGACTGGATATCCAACTTATCCGCCACCACTTGAGGACATCAATGAGGCCTTAGAAAGAATGAAAGAAATGCAGCAGCAAGCGGAGAAAACAGAGAAGAAGACAAACAAGTTCTTCAAGAAACTCTCCAAACTGGTCAAGGGAAAGAAGGACGAGTGAAGTCTCTTCTAATTATATGTAGTCCCTGCGAGGACGTTGTTATTTCTTTTAGTCCCTGCGTGGACATTTTTATTCCTTTAAGTCCTTGCATGGACAAGTTTATTTCATTTTTCTAGTATTGTAATTTATAATTTGGAAATTAATGAAGTACTTTTAGAATTATAAATATATGTAAATCATCCTCTTGAAAACGAGCGTCTCGATTTTACTCGAAACTTATGCTCTGCTATATAAATCCAAAAGATCTTAATAGATTGATTATGCCAAGTGGCGTAGACCACATATTGGCCAAGAAATGATAGTTAAGTGTCGTGTCCTGGATATCCTCGGCTCATTACAATATAAATGGCCACGACCTTAGCGCGGGTGTAGGCATACACCCGATAGACGCTCAATTATGTATTCCCACAAGGTTGGGAGGAATTTACTCCTTCGTGAGTCCAAAGTGGTGTGTACGTTAATTGTGTCTCGGTCTTTGTACCGAGCCCCGTATGTATGACAAACATGTAAATCTGTTAACAAGGTTGGACGGTCAACTAACCCAAGTTATAAAAAGATTTTGTGCTGATATGAACTTAAAACATTTTTGAAATGTTTTCAAAACGAGTCAGTTGGGTTTATTTACCAGTGAAAGCTGACGTATATTCAAAAGACTAAACTGCAGGTACAATACGAAAATAGGCTGGAAGTGCTCGGTAGTGATAGAGGATCTTGCAAATCCTAAATCTGCCCAAAGTTTGTTTTATATTCTTTCCATGTGTAATTTATAATCCGCCTGAGGATCTTCTATTACAAGCCTGTATATTATTTTGTATTTTCGAACATTCGATTTGTAATAGTAATTTTACTCCAAGACTTCCGATGTGCCGTGTTTAATTGACAATGATGTTATCAACTGACGTCACGATACTCCCCACCCGGGCCCACCTGTGTATGGATTTCGGGTTGGAAATCCGGGGTGTGACAAACAGATAAACCCTAACATAAACCAAAAAAACACCTTAACAGATAAATCCCAACATAAACCAAAAAAACACCCTAACAACTAATAAAAGAACACCACAGTAACCAAAAAACACCCTAACAGATAATACGCTAACAATAAAACACCATTTTTCAATGACTTATGAATACAACAAAAAACACCATAGCCTTTAAATAATACCCTAACAGATAAACCCTAAAAGAAACCAAAAAACACCTTAACAACATATAAAAAATACCACAGAAACTAACCTCACCCAAACAGAACAACCCTAATTCCTAGAATGCAGTTTTTTTAATGAATACAACTTACAACGAACACCTTAGATACCAAAAACAGCATAACTCATTGAAAACACCATACCAGTTTTCTTCAGTTGAAAATAAGGAACTTATTGAAAACCCTAATCAAACCAACTAAAGTAATCAGCAATAACACCATAAAACGTTTAAATCCGACTAAAAAACACCCTAATTTCATAATACATTACTTACCTCTTGGTGTTTTTGCAGGATTTCCCGGTGGCGTAAATGCCGATTTCGTTACCTTCTTCCGGTCCCAAGAGATTGTTGCTTAATCTTCTTCATTGTGCTGAAAGACTTACGATTAGAATTCGTATTGAAAATACTTTCTTGAATAACCTTCGAATTTATTGATGGATTGATTTTGATTGTTGGGGGAGAAGATACGGTTTTTGTTTTGAAAGTGATTGAAAGGTCGAAAATACCCCTAAATGCTCCAATTAGTTATAATTTTTGGAAACTTTATTTACAAAAATGCCACTATGATCTCAACCATTAGATATTTAATCTAATGGTTGATATTTTTTCTTATTCTTCTCACACTTTTAAATTTTCTCACAATAACCTCACCCTATATATATATATATATATATATATATATATACATATATATATATAGGGGAAGGTTCATTTGAGAAGAAAATTTAATTGAGAACAAAAAGAATAAAGAGTATAATTGTAACACATTAAATAGTTTTTCATTAATCTCATTTATTATCATATTTGACTAATTAATTAGTCATAAAGACTATCATTTTTCACACTAATTTTTTTGCCTACACACATCAAAAGTTATATTACACATTTCGAAATTTATCCTACACAACTCGTGATTTATCTTATACACCTGGTAATTTATCCTACACTCTAAACTATTGTATTTTATTTTTTTGAAAAAAATATATATTTTGAAGATAAGTTACAAATTTTAGTGTTTTAAGATATTAAAGAGTAAGACTACAAATTAATGATTTATGTAGGTTTACCATTATACCCTTATAGTAACATTAAATACTTATATTAAATGAAGTAAAATTAAACATTTTTATTGGTTGAGATTTCTTCTTTTTTCTTCTTACAACAAATTTCTTCTCATTTGAACTCTTCACTCTATATATATACATATATATATATATGCTTGTGATTCGAAACTTGTGGGAATGAATGTGTTAGAATGTATTACATGGATGGGAAGATGAAACTTGTTCATAAGTATGCTTATATGTGAATTATTATGCATGATTTAAGTACAAGGATTGAATGTGGATAAGTGAATATGACTTGAGCGCACATACGAAGGCATATAGTTGTTGAGTGTAAGAGTTAGGTGTCGATGTTATTGTGAGATGTATGTATGGAACATGTATGTAAGTATGTGTATATATGGCAATGTTTACATGTGATGTAGTCCAATGAATGTAGTTCATTGTTATGTGCTTATGTGAAGATGTGAGTCTTCATTATGTTGGAGGATATGTGTTTCTAACTATTTGTTATTGAGGATGAATTTAGGAATGCAGAGATGTAAGTGTTGGGCTCTCGAAGGTTTGAGGCTCGGCATAAGGAATAAATTCGAAGAATATCCAATTGGAGTTTTATACATTGATAGATGGCTATGTGGTCAATTCATTTTTATGTATTTAATTAAAGATATATGATGTCACCATTTACTAACATGTTGATTATATATGGTGACCGTAGATAGTCAGACTATCATGATGGACAAACCAACAAGGATCGAGTTGAAGATCAAGGATTGTACGGAGATGTGGTCACATAATTGCAATCATATGTAACATAGTTACCTTGGTTAGGAACGAATGATGTAAACGATTTAAAAAGAGGTCAATTTAAATGGTTTTTCTAGTACGTTAAATGACTATCAAGAATGGATTTTTTTTATTCATCTTTCCGTTGCGTCATTTTGGGTCAAAACGTGTTAGATCCTTACACAGGTTGATGATGTTGATATCGACGAAATCTAGTAGGGACGACCTAGAAACGCACCAAACTTTAAATTCATGTTTATAGATTAGTCGTACATTACTTATTGTATTTTGTTTTCCAATTTATGTACTTGAACCATTAGCAATGAAATGAAATACTATTTATTAAATACTTGTCACATTTGGTGTTATGAAGTCTCGGACAATCTAATTACGTCCACCCCGATAATTTCGCCATCGGTTGGGGTGTGACAGTTTTGATGTAATTTTTTCGGAAATGAATCGGGTCAAATATAATGTGTTTTCATTAGACGATATAATTCAAGTCACTTTACATTTCAACACCACCGCAACGCGTCGTAACTATTTTCTTACATGTTTATTTTTATGTACGTGTAAGTATAAGTTCAAGTTGGTTTACGTTTCAACGTAAATTTTCTTCGGAAAAATGTCAGGTCAAATATCATATTTTCATGCTTATTTTTATGTAAGTTTTCACTTGTCCTATGTTTTGACGTAAATTATATTTAGAAAATTGTGTGAATAGTGCTTTCATCCTGTTGGTCCCTTTGTTTCTTTCTTGATTTATATTTTTTGGACTTTATTATTTTTATTTTTTACTTTTCTTTATGTTTAGTGTTTTAGTTTTAGGTTATTTTTCATTAAGTTATATTTAAGATAGCGTATACGTTTCAATTTACAATTAATTTAAAATGAGCTTGTCCCATTATTCAATTTAAATTTATTTTTATGGGTTTCACTTGATGTAAAACATGTGCCAATATTCTTTCCCGCATATTTCTTTCCGTTGCTATACTGAACCAAAATAGATATTGACCGAAACCCCGCATCGTAGTGCGGGTAATTTTACTAGTTGTACAATATAATTAAACATTCCGAGTAGCGTGACTATTTAGTTATAATCGATATACTTCTATCATTAAAACCCACATGCTAGCATCATAACAACTCAAGTTTAAAGTAGTGGGAACGTCAGAAAAGCTGGAAGTCTAGTATTGATACAAATCGTTTAGTTAGCGGATCATTTCACCAATACTGTAAATGATCGTAAGCCAAATCAAATCAAAAAAATTGTTTAGAGTTAGAATTGTTATTTTTTTTAAATCTGAATTCACCTTACTATTTAGTTAATGTTTTTACTTGTAATTTTGTAATTAAAAATCCAATTTTATTTGTCATTTATTTTAGATGTTTATTTTTATTTTGTTTTCTTTAATATTAAGTTTACGCCCAAATCTCCCTTTTAAAGATTTTAGTAATAATTTTATCTATACTTGAAACGTGTTTTTTAGGGCACAAACCTTATTTACTAGCATTAGTAAGTAAAAGTAGGCTTATTTTATTATTTTATTTGTTGTACTCAACAACCAATAAAACGAAACAAAAGGAACGTACAACCATAGATAAACATAAATTAATAAACGTTAACGAACCTATGTGAACAATCATGTTACGTTTTTTATGTTGGCTCGTTTCATATAATAAACAATTAAATTTATTGATGCTAGTCCGTTTATTTAATAAATGGACAAAAATAACTTTCTATTGAACGACTCACAAGAGATTCACTTAATGTCTGGTTTGTTTTACAGGCCCATACCAGAGAATTTATTATGCAACCCCGACAATTTCTTAGCGGAATACCCACTATTGCCATCGACGAGACATCTCTTTTTGAACACCGCCATTAATCACGAAAAACCGAATCATATCCAACCTGAAATCCCTACTTGTCTTCACATGTTTGTCGTCATTCCCGATTCTTTGCTTCCCATAAGACCATGGGTGATAGTTTAACGCCTAGCACCAAGTCAGCCCAATTGAGTGTGAAACACCGTTCTGGTGGGGCGTGACAGGGGCATAGGGTGGTTTCTTCGTGAGCCGAATCGCAGGCGAGAGGCTCTGATGATCATGGTGATGTGAAAGCGTGAAAGACGATTCGTTCTTATGGATCTCCCTTTTATAGTTTAAGTTGGAAGAGGTGGTGTGAGTTCATTATTTGAGATGTAATACTATGTTTTGGGATTCGGTTACTTGTCGCCACTTGTTTTTGTTGTTATAGAAAAAAGAAGAACAACACTATATACAGGGGTGGACCTAGGTATAAGGTTGGGTGAGTGAGCGCACCCCTTGAAAAAAATATAATTAGTTTTATTTTGTAGGACATAATCCTGATTACGTCACTTGAAAATTTGGTTAAAGCTCTAGTTACACCTTTGAAAATATTTTCAGTGTCTGCCACTTATGTTAGCTAGCATGTTCTTCTACTTGCTTTTTATGACGAGAACGTCACCTTACACTTCTATATTTTCCCCATTTGTTTCTTGTATACGTCGGTGAGGCGCTCTTATGCTACTAACACTTTTAACTAAAATGTATCTCAGCCTAACAACTAGTGACACAACTATAAGAAAAATTCAAGGGTATTCCAAATATTTTTTTACCGTATATTTATACAATGTAATTTTTTACCGTAAACTCATACAATCAAATACACAATAACAACTAATATTAGTAACTAAACGCTAACCTAAAATCCAATTTTGTCTCGCTTGTGTTAGATTAAGACTTATCCATATCGAACTGGATTTCATAGATTAAGACCTGTCCATATCAAAATTCTTATAATCACAGTAATCATAGTGTAGCTTCCAAACATATGTATCTATGTTAATATTTATTGGCTTCGATGAAACAGTATTTTATTTCTTTCTTTGATTTTTAAGGATGCATCTTTAGTTATGTTTCTTAAAACTAATAGATGAATATTTGAATTAATAAGTTTTAAATTAAATAACTATATGTCAGGGGCGGACCTAAAGTGATAGAAGGGGTAACCTACGTTGCTCCTTTACGCTCCGATGGTAGTGTAAATTTTGGAAAAATTTAACGTTTTTTTTATTTCGTTACTCATTTTCATTGAAACGTTACCCTATACGGATTTTCTAGATCCGTCACTGCTATATGTAATAAAATAACATATAATATTTAAATCCGTAAAAAAAGCCTTTAGGACATAATGGATTCCCTGTATAAACAATATATCAATAAGTAAAAATGCATTTTAAAACTAAATAACCAATCAAGCACAAACTAATAATAATAATAATAATAATAATAATAATAATAATAAAATACACTAATATGACAGCAGCATTTTATAACGTCTCAGAGGACTGCTCGTTTCCTTTTCAATAAAAGGTCATCCAAAATGTTATTATTTATACTTCTCCTTAATTCATTATCTTCTTCTGCGTTTGATAGTGGCATTTTATACACTCGTCTCTTCTCCTCTTTGGCTAGAATACTTTGGGTATCCTATTATTTGCTCAAAAGTATCCTATACATATAATAAATAATAATAATTAACCATTCGCCATAAAAGTTGAGATGTATCCCTGACTAATCCTAAGATACTCCTAGTTCCGCCCCTACTAACAATCGTCTTTTAAAAAAAATAAAATAAAATACACCACTATATTTTTGATACAAGATCGTCAACAACTCACCATATGCTTCTATATTTTTCACCATTTGTATCTTATCATTAAATCATTTCGTGCACGTGGTGTTTGAAAGAATTAATATCAACACCCCTTTAAAGTGTTCGACTCCTAAAAACGATTTTTGAAGGAAGCAAATTACTAGAATTAAATATCTGAATTGAAGTATGAAGTAATAATATGTTTTATAATTGTTTAACTTGAACAAACATTTAAATTAGAAAAATAGTTATTAAATAACTACAAAGTTTTATATATTTTTTATTTAGCTCACTTAATTTTAAATATAGGTTTTATAGAAAATAAAATCACCCACATTGCGAAAAAAAGTCTTTTCACTCAAGTCTCATTATTAGCAAAATATGGTTGTATTAAAAGTAGGTTAATTTGTCATTTAAAATCTGTCTACTATTTTCTCTTTCTACCCGCATGCATCCACAACTGGGATTTTTTACCACATAATATATATATAGTTAGTTTTATGATGCTAGGTTAGAAATTCTTGTTTTTTTTCAAAGGCTAATTATCGCAATATAGCCTACTGACATTTTAGGGGTGAAAAAGCATAGAGCATATGTAGGGGGCATTATAATAATGCCCACTCTGTGAGGGTTATGTAACATGTAACATCAAGGCACTATCTTCAAGATCAAGCCTCTCAGTTTTCTTCATTGGTGTTTCACAATCACACCAACATCAATTTTATGAAAATCACGCTTAGAGGCGATGTACAAGGCATTATGGGGCGTGATCTTTGCCACTCCACGCCCAATCACATTACCCACTTCACATGATCTTATGGACCATGAAGTCCTGGGTTCGATTCCCAAATGGGATTTTTTCCATATTTATTGAGTTTCATCGTGAATTGGTGTATATTAATTATTGCTTAGCAGAGATGGATATGATCGGGTGGTTCCGCTGGTTAGTAGGGCTGGAAAATCGTGTCTTATCGGGTTTAACAGGTCTCTGACGACGCGAATAACACAAGTATTAAAAATGAATACAACTTGTTTAACTACTTTATATCTAATGTTAATAACACAGTTGTATGCTTTATGTACCAAAGAGAAGAAATGATAGATCGTAGCTTCCTGATTCTATTTATTTTTAAAAAAGTAAAAAAAACAAATAGTGTATTTTTTCTGTAAACAGGTTTAATCGTGTCGTATACAGATATATATTGCCATCCCTACACTGGTGACACATAATACTTCAGAGGTCCGCCAGTAATTCAAATTTACCGTTCAAAGATAAAATGGGTTAAATTATGAAAAGATTAAATTCTTGATAAAGAAAATTTAAAAACTATAAACGATATTCTAAAAATTGTATCATAATTTTCATTACACAGTCTTCAAGGGATTCTAAACTAATAATTCAAAATATTATGTTTTGTTAACTATGTTGTTGGTTGAGTTATAATACAAATGAGTTTAAAAATAAAAGATGTAAGAAACTGTAAATGAGTGACAAATGTCTATTGAAGAATCAAGTGGGAATGGTAATTTTGTTCACAACAGAAGCACATGAATATCACATGCTACTTCCTTTCATTTTTTAAGCATCCATAACTATTTTATACGTCATTTGTTTTTTAAAAAAATTATACCATAAAATCGAGCATTTTTCTATCTTTAATACGAGTACCATATTGTTATATTTTTCAAAAAAATAAAAATAAAAACACAGTTGCGTATTACACAATGAACATGACGTAAAATACAATTGAAAATAGAACAAAAACACAATCGATAACAACATGTGAAAGAAACATTAGACAACATACTAAAACACAATATAACGTATAACACAATTGACATAACATATAACACAATGGGTATCAAACTAAAAATTGCAATGGAAAGTAAACTAAAAACACAATTGATGATAATGGATAAAAGACACAATTGATGAGAGCAGATAAAAACACAATGGACAGCATACTAAAACACAATGGACAACAGCCTAAAAATACAATGAAAAACATATTAAATTACAATAAACAACGGATTAAAACACAACGGATAACATATTAAACACAATGACCTGAACCTATAACACAATGTAAATAACACCATGTATAGAATATCAAGATATAACACCATCTTTATTATGTCATATATTGTGTTATAGGTTCTGATAAAAATGCAATGGATTGAATCCAAATTAACAGTGTGTTATAAGTTTTGATAATAATACAATGTATAGAAATCCTAGTAAAAATGTAATGACCGAAACTCAGCTGAAAGACACAATGAACAGAACATTTAACAAAATACAAAAAAAAAACAGTTTAAATGAATTTTTTATTTTATTTTTATATGACAATATCATACTCAGATCAAAGATAAAAAACGATCGTTATTATGGTGAATTTTTATTTTAAAAAGAATGTCGTATGAAAAAATTTTGAACGTTTTAGATTGATGGGGAAATTGGTACATGAAAGTTCATAAAGGTAGGATTCTTTTTATGCTCTTCTATTATATTATTTTCCCTAAAACTAATCTCAACCCTCCAAATCTAAAATCAATGAACTACAATCCTTCTAACTCTTCTTATTTATTTTGCCATTTGTATTTGATCATAATCCTCTATGTTGTATCAATTAACTTTTTATAAGTTTCAAATTAATAGTTAGAAAACGATAATTTTTCTTTTGAGTTTACAAAACTGTAACATTGGACGCAACTATTTACTTGTTCACCAGGCATACAGTTTTTCGGTGTCTCTTGTTTTTTATGGTACATGAAAACTAAAAAGATAAACAACTAAAATATTAAAAATCGTCAAATTCTATATAAAGTTACTATATTACATATAGAGGTAAGATATAACGTCTTTTTAGCAATAATACATATAAATACTTCCTATTCTTATATTTGCAGTGATTCGATGGTTATTTTTTGTAAGATCGGCAAATACCGTATTATTAAACCATACTAGGTCACGGATAAAATATAATTTTCAACCAGATGTTAATAGCATACACACTTTGTCAAAGAGATAGTGATGGAGTGGTTAGGGAAAGAATTGATGTTCCTTGTGACTCAGGTTCGATTCTCACACTTCTCATTATTTTTTGCGGTATTCAGGTGAAGAGCGAACACGGGTGGCGCCGGTTCGACTTGAATGAGAGGCGAGGTTTTACCGATTATTCCACTGTCATGCCTTCGGATGGACAGCCAAAGGACTGCGACGGTCGAGTAATCGAACTTGACTACAACGCCCAGTGTCACAAAAATTGACACGTCATTGTAATTAAAAAAAATACCATACATACTTGCACTCAAATAGATACATGGATGTCGATTGTGGATGCACAAAAATGATAAATCACCATGATATTTTTTTACCATTTAATACTTTTACCACTAAATTTCACTGGTCACACGAATATATCTTGTAAATCTGAGCATTAAATGCAGGCGGCACCACCAGTCTACTCCTCTTCCTATCATTACCACCACCTTAACTTTTCATCATCTCTTTTAAACCATTATCTTACAAAAGAACAAAAAAATCAGTAATGGAGGTTCCCCATCCTTTAAATCCGCACGCGCCACCGTTTTACCCATCCAGATTCCACCATGCTAATCAACCACCACCACCGGCAACCAATACCGGTAATCAAAAAGCTGTTCGTTACTATTCGCATACACCGGTACCTACGGGTCCGAGGAACAGGTTATGTGGGTTCACTCGTCGGAGAGGATTACCGCGGGTGGGTAGAAAGTTTCGAGAAATCATTCCGCTTAATCCGGATGAATATTCTACTTCTGTAATGATTCGAAACATTCCAAATAACTACACGTATGTAATCATCTTCACTTCCTTTTATTTGTTATATTGACATTTAAGCTTGATTTAATATTTGTTTTATGATTTATGATGTTTGTAACAGTAGGTCACTATTGGTGGAGTTCTTGGAGAATCATTGCAAACATGAGAATGAAAAGGCGGGAAACACTATACGTTCGGCTTTTGATTTTGTGTATCTTCCTGTTGATTTCAAGTACGTATTTGAAATAATTCGGTTTATAATAAAAAAAATTATATAAGTAAAAGTTGTTAAATAATACATGTTATTAGATCACATGTTATACGAGTTGATATATTGAGTTTGCTATACACAAAAAATGTTGTAGAAATGGACAATAAAATCATATTAATACCAGAATATAAATTTTGATATATATGCAGGCATCGTTTGAATGCTGGATATGCATTTGTAAACTTCACTACTTCAGAAGCAGCTTGGAGGTTTTATGCGTCTGTAAAAGGAAAAAAATGGGATTTGTTTCAAAGTAAAAAGATTGCTGATGTCAGTCGTGCAAGAATTCAGGTGGTTGCAGTAATTTGTAAAAATTGTTATACAAGTTATTAATTAAACGGATGGTCTTGGTTTTGTTTGGTTTGGTTTGGTTTGTAGGGGAAAGATGCACTGGTGAAAAATTTTGAAAGAATGAGGCTTTGTAGCCCATCATGGGAGTACTTGCCGGTGTGGTTCGAACCACCGAGGGATGGGTGCGTGAGAGGTTCGTCCAAGATGCACATGGTTGGGGAAGTACAAGATGGTCGATAGGTAGGGGTCAGTAGAGTGAGCTTAGAGGGCTAGAAGTAGTAGTACGTAGTAGATGATGGTTCAGTGGGAAGAGGTAGGGTTCGGGCACTTGGATCATTGTGGTGGTCTAGTGGTGTGGTCTACCTTTTCTGACCTAATCATATGTTATTAGGTTTCCAGAGATTTTATGATGGATTACTTGCTTTGATTTGATTTACATCTATCTTTTCCTTTCTTATTATTTTGAGTTAAATATTATTTTATTTTTTATGATTTTCTTAAAATATCTATTTCATTCTAAAAGAATTTTTTTAAACCTTTTTAATTCAATAGTTTGATTTTCTTATCAATTTATATTCAGTCCACTAACTCCGTTCATTTTTTTTAAATTTCTTATGAAATAACCAAAATACTCTTAGCTCTTTTTTAAATTAATGTTATATTTCTCTTTCTTTTATACTAATTACTGAAAACTTTTTGCACGTTAATAACATGTATAAAGAAAATATATTTTTTAATATGTTCGTTTCTATAGTATACTTTAAAAAAATATTAACATATGAAATAATATATATATATATACAAAAACACGCGCATTATTAACCACTTATCATGTCGTCGACTTCTTTTTTATTCAGAAGGGTATAATAGAAAGATAAAAATATTTTTTTTCTTAGTTATTGGTTACTTTTAAATCAACTATCTCTATATTTTTAAAATGATCATAAAATTTTTGTACATTAATATTCTTTTTTAAAATACACCATAAAAACGAGCATATTAAAAATAATATTTTCTATATACATGTTATTAATATTTTTTAAATAATATGTATATATACCACAAGCATATAAAAAAATATTTTCTTTATACACAAAATAATATTTTATATATACAACAATGTGTATAAACAAAACTATTAATATTTTATTATTTAACAAGAGAATATATATATATATATATAATAAATTATTAAACTATTATTTAAAAGTGTGAAGACCAGAAAATAATACATGTCTAAAAAGATTTCATTTATTAGTATAGAAAAATACGATATATTAGTGTAAAAAAGAGCTAAGGGTATTTTGGTTATTTCACAAGAAATTAGCAATAAATTTAGATACAGTTAGTGGACTGGATTTAAATTGGTAAGAAACCAAACTATTAAATTAAAAAAGTCTAAAAAGATTTTTTTGACTAGGATATTTTGAGCAAACTAGAAGAACTAAAATAGTATTTAACTCTATTATTTTTCTTTTTATATATTTTATCAAGCAACTTAATACGAACAGGGAACATGTTATCAGTTTGTTTGCTGAACAGCGGAAATATGTGATTATATACATATGTATCATATATATAGGAAAAAATTAATGGGAATAAAATCTGTAATTTAAAAACGAATTGGCTAAAATCTATCATATATCAAAAGTGAAGACAAAATCTGTAACCTCAAAAAGAGGGGTTAAATTAATGAAACTATACACATGCACCATCTATGCAACTAACTAGTTTGGAATCCGTTAACGCGTGTTATATTCCTCATGAGGGTTGTTAAAAGGCATTAAAAACTTCAAGTGTTAAAGAGTTAATTAAGTAAGAGAAATAGGGAATCAAGCATCACACACAACATGCTATATATGTATATGTATTTTAATTAATTTAAGAAACGTTAATAGAGGTTAAACTATTTTCTTGATGTGAGGTAAAATGAAAGAACGTAAAGCGGGTGATGAAAGAATACCACACGACCTCATTTAGTTTTATCAAATAAATAGTATAAAGAAATAACATTCTAATAATTTCTCAAAAACATATAAGCCTCTGAAAACTAAAAGGAAACCGATTTTAAATAATCAACCAATTAGGATTTCATTATTTCAAACCTACTTAAAGAACGAAAATATACATGCTGATGGGATTTGACACAACACTAGCTAAGACTTGATGATTTGAAACCTACTAAAAAAGTAATGGATGTTCTCGGTTTTTAAAGTAAAATAGTTTAAAACTTAAATTGCTTGATATGTATATGTATAATAATAATAATTTATAGCCGTAAGAAACTTGAGAGAAGAAAATCAAATATGTAACGGTAAAAGATTGTTCGAAGAAACGGTTTTGAAATAATATGTAACAATAAAAATTCTCATGTCTTTTGAACTTCTGAAAAAGTAGGTTCAGTTTTTAAAGATAAATAGTTAGTTTATTTGTTTTTAATAAAAAGAGACTTGTAATTGTTGATTGTTATTAGCCTTTTTGTATAACTTTTTATTACCATGAGCTTTGTCTATGGTTTTGGGTGTAAATGATAGGGTTAGATTTCGGTACAAATAGGTCGTAACAAATGGTCTTAACATCATAAATGAATTAAGGAGTTATTTTTTACCTTATTTTATCACGCACGTATTTTAGTCTCAAAATCTATAAAAAATTGTATATTTACACTACTAGAGTAATTACATAATTACTCTACTAGAGTAAATACACAATATCTTTTTATATTTTGCAATTAAACATCGTGGTTAAGTTATATAGAAAAAAAATTTTAAAAAAGATAATAACATTCATCATGAATCAAGCTTTTATGACAAAGACAATGGGGAAACCATACGAGAAAAAGGATAATAACATTCATCACAAAAGTAATTTCTTAAAAATAAAATCAGAAATTTGTACTCAGCTATTTAATTTAAAAGTTATTATGTGGTTTATTATCTAATTTACTAGTATGTGATTGTAGAACATGATCTCTTTTCTTTATCAATTGTGTTTTTCAAAAATCCATAATTGCTAAACTTTTACCATTGTCATTATAATATTCGTGGTTTAAAAAATAAATAAATAATATTCGAATTATTACAACAATTCTTTATGAGAGATACTTGGTATTATAAGGTGTGAGATAGATGATTTGAATCGTTGGTCTAATGTTGACAATTAGAATTTTAATTTTACTTATGTCTTTTTTTTAATTTTAATTACTCACTCTTTTATTTTAGTTATGTAGGTTTTCATTTTTAGTTATATAAAAACTTTTTAAACAAACCAATGTTTTAAAGTTTAATTTAAATTTAAATAAATTTGTTAGGGGAAATTATGGAAAAAACTGGGACGACAGGCACATTATAAAGGAAAACTAGAAAAAGTAGAAAGAAAATGATATAGAGTTAATATAGCATACAAAGAAATTTTGTAAAAACGGGGTAGGGGAAGCTCTATTAACAAAACTTTTGAAGTTAAAATGAAGCTCCACTTGAAAGTTGAAGGTTACAAATACTTGACGAATATTTTGAGTTTAATATGTATTTTTATCTTAATGGAATCATCAATATGAATCTTTTTTTTAGTTTAATATAGTATGTTGAAAAGGTAATTACCATTAATTTGCGTTAAATTACGAAATTTCAAGTTAGTGCGTTTAATAATATTTTGTTTATTTATTATTAATACATTTAGCTCATTTGTTCAAGTTAGGATCAAAGACTACTATTCATTTTATAAGGTTATTAATTGATTGAGATAAACTATGTTTAATTCAGACTCGTAACTACGTCAATTCTCGTAATTTTTTGGATTTCACTCTAATTAATAAACATTGTGTGATTTGTATCCTAATTTTATTATGCAATACATTTATGCCTATCTCCATGTCAATTCTCGATTAAAATCAATAAACATTGTATGATTTGTATCCTAATTTTATTATATAATACATTTGTGCTTCCCTAGATCCTCTATATCACATCAAAAGTTCATTTATACATTGACACATTAGAATCGTCCGATAAAATCGGTAGAACCGTTTTCCAAGCACAACCTGATGCAGTATTAAAGTTGATTTTTAAAACGTTGCATTGACAAGTTAACAACACTTTAACTTTATGACGTGGTCGAGCGTGCTTATAATTTTTGTTATATTTTAAACACTTTTTACTCGTGTATCAAGCTTTAAATTTATAAAATATGATACAATACTATCACTCTACACACGTTAGGGCAAGTGCACCCATCGTATACGTAGTATAGTGATGGTAAGATACTGAGGTCGTCCAAGGAAATAAAAGCTTTTAGTACCGGCTTATCGTTAACGTCTAATCTAACCAAATTTTGATAAAAGTTTTAAAAGATAAAAACTAAATGTAAGAACGTAAAAAAATAAATAAAAACAAATAGACAAGAAATAATCACTTGGTTCCGACTCCTCTTTTACGTATCCTTTGGGCTTTTTAAGAGATGATCTTAGTTATAGTACTAGGTCCCTCTTTTGAAGGCGGCGTTACCCTCAACCTATTGGTATGAGTCAGCAGGGATAAAGTTCCGCAATATCAGAATATTGAAAGATAATTAAATAAGTTATAATGTGAAAAGTGGTAGGCCCCTCTTATGAAGGCGACGTAACCTTCGGCTATATTGGTCTGAGTCAGTAGGGATACAGTCCCGTAATTTGTTGCCTTTATTCCTTTAAGCTCTTTTGATCCTGTAGCTTAAAAGTAAACAAAGAAAAATTTCCATCATTAGTACCGAAAAAAAGATTGATTTTATACCTTGTTTAATATAATTTATATATTGCATTTTGCGCACATTACTTTACGTGAGCCAAATAAATATGCTCATGTATTATAATTAAGATTACGAAGAGAGCCTTATCTTACATTATGATAAGCCTCTAATTTCTCTTAATCTATAACTATGGAATCAATGCTTTAAAAACCGGTTTATACCGGGCGGTTGAACCGGATATTGGAAGTTTGGCTGACACGAATCATACCGGTAGACTGAACGACAAAGAAGTTATACTGCCGGTAAATTGGGTTATACCGGTTTAAACCGGTATACCGGTATTGGGTTAAAGGTTAAAATTTGGACTTTTAATCTTTTATGAGTCCAAAAAGGTGACGATTTACTTTCCTAGTAAAACCTAACGCCCCAAAAGGTACCAATAGTGAATTTTTGGATTATTTTTTTTACAATGGATTGACTTTTGGAATTTTTTTTATTAAGAAATGATGTAGTTTTGAATTTATTTTTTTGAGAAAAATTGTATTTTTATGGATTTACAGGGTTAATTAGTTAACCCGGTTAGCCTAACCCGAACCATTTAAAAGCAGGTTTTTAAAACATTTTTATAGAACAAAACATAAAACCCTAAATCAAAGTTGCGTTTTAGGAGATCCAGAGCAACGCGTGTCGAATGAAACGATTCTAGCATTTTCAGACTTATAATACATTTAGGTTTTCTTTAAGAAAGGCAACAGCTTGTGTGCTTGTTTTAAACGTTCTTTACGCTTATGGTTTCATCTCTAACTACACATACAGGGTTCATGTGAATGTTACAACATGAATATACAATCATCCGGCGACATTTTGGAGTATTAGCGGCGACAAAAGTCGTCGCTGTTGCGCAAATTCTTTGTAGTGGTGTATATTATTTGTGTAATTTGATACTAAAGCATATTATGTAATCAGCATTAAATGGGTTGGAGTTTAAAAAGAAAAGCAAAAAGGAAATTTACATGATGAAGCTAAATAGGTGCTACTATGGTGCGAGTGACCCGTTGAACCGCCCGGGTTAATTAGATGTAGTTTTGAATTTATTTTTTAAATGAGACTTTAAATGAGAAAAATGTGTTGAATGTATTAAATTATAAGGACAAATAATTCATTTATTAGGTTCAGGTTTTCTTAATATTTGTTATTATACTCATTGATTTCAAACGTACGAGTATATGATGTGTTAGTTGCTAACACTCATATGTGTAGTCTTAACTGTTGGAGTATTATCTCAATAATTTTTTTAATTATAGGTTGTGTATATAAGTGAACTGGTGAAGGAAAAAAACTTTGAAGGTACTGAGATCACTTGAAATGTTGCAGACCAGATGCGATGCAAAAGATTATTCAAAGCTGGGAGAATGTTTTAGACAAAATTTTGATTGTTATAACAATATGGATTATGTTATAACTTGATTCACTCACCTAGTTTATTAACTAACATGTTTAATGCGCTATCAAGCTAACATAGAACACTTAAAGGTTCGAGTACAAGGGTCAGGTAATTAAAGATAAGAAGGAAAGAAATGTTTATCAAAGATTATGGCGTTCATGGAGTTGGTCGCAGAATTAAAGAACATCCGGGGGATTATGATGGGTATAACAAAAGTATATCGGTAACTTATACATGTTATGACGTAAAGTTATAAGTTTGTAAATATGATTGAGAGTAAAAGGAAATGGAGGATCGAACACACTTTCATAAAATCTACTAATTCTTATTTTTATATTTTTATGCGTAGGGAATGTACTCTTGATTTGAAGGAGGCGATTTAGAGTATGTGTTTTGCTGTTGCAAGATGCGCAGATCTTCCTGAGTTCATTGAGGTTCAGATGGCTTTCGTCTCTAAATATGGCGAAGAGTTTGTTGCTGCTGCTATAGAACTCATGCCAGAATGTGGTGTTAATCGCCAGGTAATTAAATGTCACCTATCATTTGCACCTTTGGACTTGAAATCATCAATGAACTATGAATTCACGGCTTCTATATGTACTCCCTTTTTTATATATCGGCTTACGTTTATATTAATTTACTTGCAAAACAACATAAGTTATATAATTGTTGAGGAAGAATTTCAAGATCATATATTAAATTGTTATCCAGATGCAAAACAATAATCAATTATATTAAGATGAAGGTTGTAATCTTTTCGGAAGGTTGGATTTCAAATTTAGAATGTTTTGGCCTAATGATATCATTATGAAATTTAACTACTTTGCGATTTGCCGAACAATTACATTAGTGACTTTCCATATGCAAAACTGGTTAGTTGCGCGCCACAACGTGCGAGTGGGAATGTACAACCTAGTTTATATATATATATATATATATATATATATATAATAGGGTAGGTTTCTAGAGTGAACACTAAGTTGAGAGTGAACTATGTAAACTAATCTGAGCCATTGGATTATATCATCTAGAGTTTTTTAAACAATGGCAAGATTGTAATTATAATGTTGTAACTTCCCTTTAAATTAACTGAAAGAAGGGTATTTGCGTCTTTTGTAAATTGCATTTATTAAACAATATAATCAAAATTCCTAAAATCTTGCTAGTTTCCGTATATACAAGATACATGGTTGTTAGTGTATACACATGTGTACAGTATCGATAGTATTAGTTTATACAAGATACACAGATGTTAGTTTATACACATGTGTACAATCTCGCTAACTATTAATTCATACAAGATACATAGCTATTAGTTTATACACATCTGTACTTGAATAATACACATGTGTATAAATCTGGTATATACCGACCTGTGGGAATAAAATGTGATTATACACAAGTGTATAAGTCTTGTATATACTGACCTATATACACATATCTAAAAAAACATAATTTAGTTAGGTTTAATATTTAATTTTAAAAAGAATGTAAGAGTTTATTTAAAAATAAACATTAGCCCTTTAATCTCTTATAATTAAAATAATAGAGAAATAATTAAAAATGAGAGAGAGAAAGAGATGAGAAAATTAAAGGATTTTAATTAAAAATACTTGACTAATATCAACTTTACCCTTTTAATCTAAAAAATGATCAAAGTCCAAGATTAGTTTACTCAGTTCACTTTTAAGAAGTTGTTCACAAATGATCTTAATCCTATAAATATATATATATATTTATAGGATATATATATATATATATAATAAATACAAAGTTAGATTGCATATATATATATATATATATATATATATATGCAATCTAACTTTGTATTTATTTGTTTTTAGCTTTGGAATGAAGAAGGGTGTATTCCTCAATCTCAAACCTATGATTTAGTCGTTAATTAATGTCGACATTTATTAAGGAGGTGTTATGATGTTATAAGCATATTTGTGTTTCATTGAGACTTTCGTAATTCAATATATTTGAATGAGTTGTTTAATATTAGTTAACTTTTGTTATCTGCATATCTATGTGTGTATTTAGAATTTTATTGGGAAATATTAATGAAAATTATGGTATTTTTCAAAAAAAAAGTAATTATTATTATTTATTTTTTTTGGTGCTATGTAGATTTGGTTTGTCGGTGTATGTATTTGATATTGTAATTGATTTTTTGTTGGTGTATTTAGAGGTTTAATGGTGTTGTTTTTTAACAACACTAACAAATGTCCCATTATTTGGTGCTACATATGTTAGTGTTATCTCAAAAAGCATAAATTAGAGCACCAAAAAGTGATTTTGTACTGTGGGCTAATATCGCGATATCATCGCGCATATGTGAATTGAGATATGATATTTGGACTCACTAGCGCTTCCCATAATTGTTTCATTATCCTAAAGGAGACCAGATAGAAACATTTCATTCTTGCTTTCTTAAAACTATAGCATAAGATCATACACATATATGGTTAGGTTCAAATGGGATTTACGTTATAACTGATGGATCTGTGAAATCACGGAATGGTTAGAAGGAAGAAACGGTTGTTAAGTATAGAGTAAAAGAGACATAAGAGAGGGAGATCTCAACAATCGATTGAAATATGATCCAACAGTTAAAACATAGTTCCTAAACATTTAAACGTTCCCATTTAAACTCAACACTAATATATACACACATATCACTAGGAGTGCAAACCAGTTGAGTGGCTCGCAAGCTGCTTGAGATCAGCTCGAGAAAAAGCTTGAAACGAGCCGAGCCTTATCAAGCCCAAGTTGAGCTTGAGCTTAAAATAAAGGTCGTTTAGTTATCGAGCCCGAGCTCGAGCATGCCATGTGAAGCTCGTCAGTCTCGTCGAGCCTTAATATGATATTATTTTTTATTAATATTTAATAACGTTTACCCTTTATTTAAGCATTAGCAAACGAGCCCGAGTTTCACTTATCGAGCCCACTGATTTTGAACAAACTCTAATAGACCCGAAACACTTTGTTTGAACAAACTCTAACAAACCCGAAACACGTTGTTGGAACAAACCCTAACAGACCTTTATGTTGTAAATGACCTGCTTTGACTTCAATTTGTTTTAATGTATGGGTTAAATTACAACGTATTGGTTGAATGTTTGTTTGAATCGGTTGATTGTATTCTATCCTTTTATTTGAATATTCGATAATAATATTATAGATTATATGAATCTTTTAATGCTATGTAATATACAAATATATAAAAATGTGTAACAACAATTTATTCCCTGTTAAAAAATTTCAAACCCAAACTTTGAAACACAAATAATGCATAACTATATTGTTCTTAGATACTTTTAGCTAGGCAAAATTTTATGGTTAACTGACCCATGACCACCCATTATAATTTTCAAAACCGATTAACCGAAATAGTCATAACTGAGCGGCTATGGTTATAGTATTTTAATAACCAATATCAAGGTTATGGTTTCTTAATAGCCAACTTTACTGTTTTGGTTATGGTTTAAGCCTAAACCGACTCATACACACCCCTATATTTAACAGTGTTTACGGTTAAAGATGCATGTTAAAAAGGGTTTACAATATAGTTTGTAATAGTGAATGAACGAACAGTTCTTTGCAACTCATATAATTTTATAAACAATAAACGTCGATGAATGTAGAAGTATTAGTATGGTTATTCAATAAACGTTGATGAATGTAGAAGTATTAGTATGGTTATTCTGACCCGAGAAGGTTTAAAAAAAGTTGCACATGCTTGAACCTTACATATGAACTATTAAGGGCCATTTTGTATATCAGTAGTTGAAAACTGAAATGGAAACTTCCCAACAACTTACTGTAGGCCCACTTGTGCAATCATTAACCTGAGAAAACACAGAACAAATATACTCACCTCGTTAATATATCACTACCTCCCTTGTGTTATTCAGAAACTACATGTTATCCCCTTCTTGTTTAAGAAATTGACACGAAGAATTCCTTTGTGTTATACTAAGGTAATTTTGTGTTATACATTTTTATTTTCTTCGAATTCAAAATATAATATTAATATTAATATAAATATAAATACATGAATGCAAGTTTATAGAAAAATTCTAGTTCTTATAAGAAGTATATAATTACACTAAATTAAAATCAAAATATTACTATCAACATCAAACAAAAAATTATTTATCGCAACTTACCTTTCTACTACTAGGTGTGAAAGTTTAACATTAATCTATAATATGCATCCGCCATTAACTTTTCACCGACTTTATAAAGCCTTTTTGCATATCATGTACGATACAAAATCTTGAGACACAAGTGATCGACTACATGGATATTTGAGACACAAGTGATCGGCTACATCAATGATTCAATAGAAGAAAACTATGTGTACCCTTGAAAATATAACTAGGTAATCTTTGTGTTGGTATTTATATCGTCATATGATAGACATAATAAAAAAAAACTTACACATTACGTAATGGTTACAAGATGAATGAAGCTTAGAATTAAATAATGTAATAAATTCATAAATAGATAAAATGTTCAACAAAAAGGGTTTTTATGACCTAAGGATAACACGTCATACAACACGTGTTATCAACAAACAATCTTACAAGAACTTAAACGAACGGTACAACTATGCACACTGTACAACTATCATATGACTACTGAGGTTGCAATTTAGTAATATTTAATGTTATATTCATATGTAAAAACTACAAAACAATTAAAAAAAGTTATGTCTTCTTTTAATGCAATTCAAGATAAAGCATGTATCTTGTAAACCGGAAGAAGTGCAAATACGGTCAAAGTTGACTACTTTGTGAGGTTATGTATAAGACTTGATCAACGGTCATGACATAAATCTCATAAACCAATGGACCAAAACTGTAAAAAAACAAAACCCAATGGGAGCAAATTGCATTTCATTCATTCCTTTTATCTTTACGCCCACGGTTCCAAGAAAGTAAACACAAAACCAATATAAATACCTCTTCACAAAATATTACCAACAAACCCATGTCAATACCCGACTCGAATACGGAGGGAATGAACCCCTATTTTGCGTTCTTCAAGAGGCTACACAGGGACTATGGAAGCGAATGAACCCCTATTTTGCGTTCTTCAAGAGGCTACACAGGGACTATGGAAGCGGATAACACACGACATGAAACGTAACACAATTAAATATAACATATTTTAACACGGTTATTGACATAAATCGTTTAACACAGGTTATAAAACAACAAGATTCAATTGTTTAAAACGATAATTACAATCCATAAAATAGTTAATGAGCTACATTAGTGGGTTAAGTGAGATAGCATATTTGATTATTTATAAAGTTATAAATCTTCTTAGTCTTAATAAATGAGTCTTAAACATTTCGTATGACTCGTTTAACACGATTAGTTAAACATGTTACTTGTGTTATAAATGGGTTAGAGCGGTTGGACCACTTAGACGTTTTTAGTTGTATCATTAACTTGTCTACCTGGTTATGACTAGAAATTTTTTAAGTCAAAACCTAACCTGTTTAATTTTGTGTTAGATCATGACCAGTGGCGGATTTAGAATTTATTTTCCAGTATGGTGGGGGAGGGAGGATCCGGGGGTTGAACCGAACTTTTAAGGGGTCGTTCGTGAATTTTGCCTACGAATTACACTATTTTTTTAAGGGGGTCACCCACCCCCATATGTACATGTGGGTCCGCCACCGATCATGATATATTAACAGGCTGTGTCATAAATTGTTAGATCTATTTTTTTACGGTTGGGTAATTTGTTAGGGGAAATAAATGAGATTAATTTAATTAGCAGTCTAAATGGATTCTTGTTAAACATGTTGCATGTGTTAATAGCCATGTTTATTGTGTCATATCATTTATTATACATATTATACGTACGATGTCTTGTCAATAACATTAATGTTATACATGTTGTGTCATTTGTGCCACTGAATTGTTTGGGTTTAATTATTTCAAAATTTAGGGTAAATTACAATTTTTTGTCCTTTATGTTTATCCATTCGGATGGAACAACGGAATGCCACAAAGCTCGTCATGTGGCTCAAGGCTATAGCTAGATGCTAGGTCTTGATTACTCTCACACATTTAGTCCCGTCATTAAGGTAGCTACGGTTCGTACCATCATTTTCTTAGCCATTATCAATAAGCGGAAACTCCATCGATTAAATGTTAACAACGCCTTTCTCTATGGACATTTAACTAAATGCGTTTTCATGGAGCAACCCCTGGGCTTAATTAACCCGAAATTCCCAAACCATGTGTGTAAACTAAATAAGGCCATTTATAGGCTCAAATAAGCTCCTAGGGCTTGGTTCCATTGTCTAAGTGCATTCCTTCCTCAAATGGTTTTACTTATAGTCGTGATGACTGTCCCTATTCATATTTAAAAAAAGATATTGAATCGTGTACCTTTTGGTTTATGTAGATGATATCATCTTGACCTGTAATCAACCAAATGCTCTCATTACGTTTATTACTTGCCTTTACAAAGAATTCGCCATTATGGACTTAGGGGAACTCAACTACTTTTTTGGGCTTGAGGTTACCTACGCACAAATTGGTCTATTATTAAATCAATCTAAATATACTATTCGTATTGTAACATGTGCAAAGATGTTGGATGCCAAACCGACACCCCCACCTTTAAGCATAAATAGTGCGGTTGCTTCCACAAGTGAATTACTTTCTGACGTCACTCATTATCGTTCAATAGTTGGTGCACTTCAGTATCTCAGAATTAGTTGTCTAGATATATCCTATGTTGTCAATTAAGATAGTCAATTCTCACATGATCCTTCAATTGCACATTACCAGGAGGTCAAACGCATACTTCGTTACATCAAAGGTACTCTCGATCTTGGACTTCACTACAATTGCCCCCCCCCCCCCCACACACACATATTTCTCTACTAGGGTACTCAGATGAAGACTAGGCCAGATGTTTGGAAACTCGTCGCTCAACTTATGGCTACTATATCTTCTTGAGAGGTAATCTTAATTCATAAAGTACAAAGAAACATGTTATTGCTTGTTCCAATTGCGAGTCAGAATAACAGGCAATGGCAAACACTGTTGTAGAGATTTTATGGATAACTCATTTATTACAAGAATTGCATTCTTTACTGCGAGAAAGACCAACATTCTTGTGTGACAACCGCAATGCTATGAATCTACCAAAATCTAGTTTCTCATAATAAAAGGCCAAACATATAGATCTTGACTGCCACTTCATTAGAGAACTTGTCTCTTTTGACAAACCTCATACAAAGTTTATTCAGACCAAGCTTCAGGTGGTAGACATATTCACCAAATGTCTACTATGTCCTTAGTTCACTCACTTTCGACATATGCTTCATATTTGTCCACCATCGTCTCGCATGAGGGGGATATTAAATGATAGAAGATAACTTATTTATTTTTGTATCTCTTTGTAATTATCTTATACATAGGCCTTTATATGTAATCCCCATGTGTTTATTTTTGAGTTAATTAGAGTTTGCGTTCCTATGGTTTGGACCACTTTTCAATTTGCCTCCCGCGTAGAAAGACTTTTTGTGTTGCACACACCTATGACCATTTCTTTCAGTTTGCCTCCCCTAACGTTATAATTTTGTTAGTTTGAGGTTAAAAACTTGTGAAAAGACCATTCTACCCTTTTCAGTATAACCCATATGGTTTTATGAACTAACAATCTTTGCCCCAACCACCTTTTCAGTATTAATTTCCCAACAAAATATCAGTTTGACTATTAAAGTCAGCTGTAACAACCCTTCTCAATTTCCCATCAAAAACATAAATTGACTTTTAAAGTCAAACAATAGAAAGATAATCATATGGTTTTATAACTTAACTACCTTTGACTATTCAAGTCAACTGTAACAACCTATCTCAAAACATAAGTCAACAAAACCTAAATTGACTTTTAAAGTAGAACTAAATCAAGTGTCAAGTGTCCATCTATGAACCTATAGCAAGTATATGTATGAATGTATACCAATATGCACCACTATGTATGAATGTATAGAGTAAAAAACTTAAAAACTCAACCTACCAATGTATATTTGTGTTTAATAGAGTAAAAAACTTAAAAACTCAACCTACCAATATGTATGAATGTATACCAATGTTCGCAGTATATATTTGTGTTTAACGTGAAGAGGATGACGACGGTGGCGAGAATTTGATCGAAGATGATTGGAAGAGGAGCCCGGGATGAGGTGAAGAGGAAGAAGTGGCTTGGGGAGACCGAGTGAAGGCGGGTTTGTTTATGAAAGATGGGGTTTTTGTGGTTATAAAATGATGGTGAATTGATGAGCACAGTGCCTTGCTCCGTTTATATCAGGTAACAGAATATTCAGTTATAAAACGATGGGGAGGCAAACTGCAAGAAATGGTCGGTACGTGTGTGCAACATAAAAAGTGTTTTTATGCGGGAGGTAAATTAAAAAAATGGCCCAAATCATAAGGAGACAATTACAATTAACTCTTATTTCTTTTTAGTCCCTCACTCTCCCTATATATAAGTCTTTTTTTATTACAAACTTTACACCAATATTCTCTTTCACAAATCTTTACATTATACACAATGGATCCCAACAGTAACAAAAACCATGGTGAATCTGAAAATGCTTTTACTGATGAAGAGCATGAAGAAGATTCTGATAATCCCGACGCCAAAGAACATGACTACGCAACAACACCCGAGACGAGCGAGGAGAACAAGCATGATGAGGACGCTGAGGATGTTGATGACGATGCTAGCTCTGAAGGCAATGATGATGATGAAGAAGATGACTCTGAGGATGAAGAAACTGAAGATGAAGACGCTGAGGATCATGATGCTGCGCCAGCAAAATGATGGTGATCCCGCTAGAGTCCTAAGTCAGCGATAATAATAAGTAGGTGGTGGCTAGCTAGCTAGCTAGGTTTTTGTGTTTAGTTCCGGTACGTAGCTCGGTTAAGAAGCAGTGTGTTCCAAATAAAGGGGACTAATACAACTATTGTGACGTAGTTAATCAGAATCATAATCAATTGTTAAAGTAAGTTCTAAACTGATTTAAGTTTTCTTACTGACGATAAATAAAAAGATAATTGCACCGAAATTATGATCAAACCAATGAAAGAAACTACAGACCTAAGGATAAAACATTTAAGGATGTAAAGCAAAATAAAATATTTCCCATAGATATATACCCACGTTTTACGTGGTTCTCTCGTACTTTCAGTTCTGGTTTGCTTGCTGTGTGTTTCGATCTATATCTATGGGAAATATTTTATTTTGCTTTATATCCTTAAATGTTTTATCCTTAGATCTGTAGTTTCTTTCATTAGTTTGATCATAAATTTCGGTGCAATTATCTTTTTATTTATCGTCAGTCAAGAAAACTTATATCAGTTTAGAACTTACTTTAACAAGTGATTATGATTCTGATTAACTACGTCACAATATTTGTACAAGTAGTTTAGTACGTAAAGAAAGAAACCCAATATTGAAACAATTGTGAAATTAATGATTTTGTGATTAATTGGGGTCGAAATGGCTAACGATGCTAATCACAAATGTCTTTGATGTCGGTTTTTCTTAACCTAGTATATTTATATTCTTGATATATTAATTATTTTCAAGTTATAAGTATCAAATTATGAGTACATCGGAGAATTTATAGTGGGTCCAAATCTACCGTATACCTGAGTCCTTAAACGGAAACATTCTTACAGTTTGACCCTCTTGATTATCTCTCACAGAGCATTGAAAGTTAAAAAAAGAAAGGTAGAGTTAAAAAGATTTTCCGGCCAGTGGCGGTGAGGGGGCGTTCCGACGAAGGTGATGAGTGACTGTGATACGCAGAAGACATGAAAGAAGAACCAAGCTAATAGTGTTAGTGTTGACTCGATATATCTGAACAATGCTTTATGTTTTTTTTTCTCGTTTTCAAACAAAACCCAGTTATCCACCTAAATTATTTAAAAGCCCAGAGAAATTACCCTTATATTATTTTCTTGATTGATATCTGTCTTTAAGTTCTTAACCTATCGAGTAGACATGTTATGTTTATTTCTTTTGCTTTTTACTAAGTTTTTTTCTCTTTTGAAAGGCGAACCTCGTTAATACGACACGCCTCAAAGCAGGGCGGCCAAACACATGGAAACAATTACATGTTCATAGATCTACACCAATCCCTCCAATATACTCCGTTTCACTTGGACATACTCTTATACCATAAATCCCCAACCTATCTTACTTCACGAAAAATCTCTCGCTCTTTGGAACTTTGTTAGAAAATATCCACCCGTTTCTAGATTTCCACAAGCTCCAACACCCTATTATCATACACATGGTAAATAGATACTCCATTGTTTCTTCTCCCATACCACATAATGGACACAAAACATCGAGTAACATATCCTGCCTCCTTCTAATCACCACTGCCGTAGGCAGCCGATCGAGCTCAGCACACCATGCAAAAACATTACATTTTAGTAGTACCCACTTACACCATTTGAAATGAAGTTATTGCTTTGATACTCACCACTATTAAGAAGCGTTTTGACCGCCTTCACACTATACTCGCCCACCGCAGCCCCGTTCCACTTCCATCCATCCTTACCGGCCTATAGCGTGACCTGCATCACCAAAGAATTAAGTCTATCCAATTCTTCACGTTCCTCGGATGTATCCGGTATTCTCTTCCAATCCCAAGACCTCTGTTGAGACGCATTACCAAAACTATTTTTTCCCGCGATCTTGCATCTTTTCTCCTCCTCCAATCTAAGTAAACTAGGGAATTTAGATTTTAGAGGTTTGTCACGTATACAAGGATCCAACCAAAAGCATATCTCATCCCCACTCTTAACCACACCTTTAATAAAACTTAGTAACATCAACCCATCCACCAACGTCGAAGAGATCACTTTCACTATATTACACCATACCCGACCCATTGTTTTCCTTACCGAAAGAAAATCCGAAGAATAGCACGTCGTTTTAAATCCGGCAATTACCCGCTTCCAAAGATTACCGGTTTCCATCTTGTACCTCCAACCCCACTTCGATAAAAGAGCGATATTTATATTTTTTAGACGACTTAAACTGAGACCCCCAAACTTCTTCGGCTGAGTTACTCTATCCCAAGTGACCCAAAAATACATTTTCATAATTGCCTTTAAATCTTCTATAATCATGACTGGCACCTTATATAACGAGAAATAATAATGAGGAGGATTTCAAGCACTGATTTAATAAGAGTGATTCGACCCCCAATAGAGAGAACCGAAGCCTTCCATAAAGAAAGACGATTCTCAAAAACCTTCATAAACCGATCTCCAATTATTTATATGATTCATCTTAGACCCCACCATCAATCCAAGATAGATAAACGAAAACAATCCCGCTTTACAGCCCACCAAAGACGCCATTTGCTCCATTTCGCCATCATTTACCCCAACGCCATAAATATTGGATTTAAGAAGACCGATCTTTAAACCCGAACACATATAAAAACACCCAAGGATTCTAACCACATTAACCACATCCCCCGAAGACCACTCTCCCAAAATGACGGCATTATCCGCATAAAATAGATGAGTTAACTTTATTTGAGTAGTGGCTTGGTTAGAGCATCCGCTAGTTGATCATCTCCTTTGATGTGAGTAACACGTATGGACCTGTCTTGGACCTTTTCACGAACAAAATGAAAATCGAGAGCAAGATGTTTCATTTTTGAATGGAAAACCGAGTTGGCAGAGTAATGGGTAGCACTTAAGTTGTCACAATAGATAGTCGGTGTTACCTTGGATTTGTAGCTAAGTTCGGATAGTAAGGAAATAATCCATTGCACTTCAGTAGTAGAAGTAGCAGTTGAGGCTACCGCCCAAAAATCAGCCTCGGTGGGTGAACGAGCCAAGGTGGGTTGGCGTTTAGAACTCCTAGCTATCAGGTTGGACCTGAGGTAGACAATGTAACTTGTGATGCTTCTATACGTTGGTTTGTCACCTGCCCAGTTAGCATTAGTAAATGCATACGTGGAGATGTAATGGAGAGTTGCGAGGTATAAATAAACCATGATGAATGGTGCCATGTAAGTCACGTAGTAATCCCTTTAAGGCAACCCAATGAATGTCAGTGGGGCAATGCATAAGTTGTGAAAGCTTGTTCACAACATATACTACATCATCAGGACGAGATAAGGATAAATATTGCAATGTGGCCCACACATGATTGATATTGTGTAGGGTTTGTAAAGGAGTTTCGTGGGTTGTAGTAAGATGAACCGAGGTTGTCAAAGGTGTTGAAGCTAGTTTACAGTCACTCATGTTGGCATTAGTAAGAAGATCTAGAATATATTTGCTTTGAGAAAGGAATAAACCAACAGTATAAAAGAAAACCGATTAGAAAGTAAGGTGATAAAGAAGTAACAAGTGATGAGTTAGGTCCGGTGATGATAACATCATCAACATACACAAGAATATAAATTGGAGACCTGGTAGAATGATGAACAAAGAGAGATGGGTCGAAGATTGTGGGTTTGAATTGAGCCGACAAAAGAAAGGATTTAAGTTCGTCATCCAAGCACGAGATGTTTGACGAAGTCCGTAAATAGCTTTATGTAGTTTACAAACATGGTGTGGAAAAGATGGGTCAACAAACCCAGGGGGTGAGACATGTATACAGATTTGGTAAGTGTGCCTTGTAAGAAGGCGTTATTGATGTCAAGTTGACGAAGACACCAATTTTTAGAAGCGCCTAGTGAAAGAATAAGACGAATAGATGCAGGTTTAACCACGGGACTGAAATTTTCGATATAATCTAGACCAGTTCGTTGATGAAAACCCTTAGCAACTAGACTAGACGTGCTTTTAGGCGATCAACGGACCTGTCCGGTTTGAATTTAGTGCGAAAAAAACCCATTTATAGCCAACGAGGTTAGGAGCATGTTCAAGTGGTACAAGGGACCAAGTTTGATTACTAATGAGAGCATTGTGTTCCTCTTGCGTGGCTTTGCACCATTAAGGTTGTTGTAGTGCTTGGGTAATAGCGGGAGGTTGGGGAAAGGCTTATTATGGTACTTTGGGTTGGGTTTACTCTGGCGAGTTTGTTTAGGAGATGTTGGAGGTGGGTGGATCAGTTTGTTGGACATTCGATTGCATATCAGCGGAAGTATTAATAGTGTTCAGTGGATTTGTTTTCATTATGTGTGAGAATTAAACACAAAACAGAGTACGGAAACGAGAGGACAAAGAATAACAGTTTGTTGGATAATTTCGAATGGAAATGAAATTGTCTTGATACCGGAAATGTTTGCCGGTAACTACATATATGTACATATCATATTGGCGGTTGAATAATGGCGGTTGAACAATGGCGGGAATAACCGTTTATGAAACGGTGTGCCACGGTTACCACAAACCGTTTCAACTAATGTCATATACATTATAATATAAACAGAAGATTATAAACTACTTAGATAATTAAGTTAATATCTAATACACTCCCCTAAATTTAATTAGGTCTTGGTGGATCTTTGGAGTACACTTTGATTAGCTTCATCCACTGCCTTCGCTGCCTGTTTGAAATCGAATCGACGCCTCTTCTGAGTTTTCTTCATTCCATGCCAATCGTTTCCAGCAAACAGAGCATAGTGTTGGAGTGTCTCTTCTTCTTGAGCATTCCCCTCGCTCTTCCTCCTTTCTCGGTCATTATCAGACGGACCTTCATGGCCTTCAACCATCTCCTTTTCCATCACATTTCCCTGAACAGATTTGAACTTATAGTAATAAACTAAAACGTCCAGATACACTGCATACATAATCCTCATTAACTCTCCATCGTTATAACTGTAGCCCATATCTTTTGCAACCACTACCCAGAGATTGTTATTGGTAACAGTCTTGTACCCTCCATCTCGTTTAACAACCATATATAAATCAAGGAAATCTACCTTTCTATTATCAGTCGAAAATGGTGGAATCGGTCGAGTAGAGATTCCAAGTGTAACCTTTATAAACCATTCTAACATCTCTTCAAACTTGATCTCTAATTCATGCTTATATTTAAACACGAATTCCCCGTCATCTAACATGTTTAATAGCGATTTGCAGTGAGAGAAATCATGAAATTCCATGGCTTGTATGATCATTACGTTCCAATCAGGTTCAGATGAAGATAAGTGTGAGGTTTTGAAATATGAATTCAGAAAATCTTCCTTGTATTCTTCATTTGTGGAATTATGATCGATTACCCCTTGTTTTTCTTTCATTCCGATTACTTCTTCTTTTGTTAATCCAATGACATCATTCACGGTATTGGAAATAGGGACACTAAACATGGGATAAATTTTACATCTTTCTCCGGTTTTCTTAACCATATAACCTTGCAACACTAATTGATCCATACTTAATACATTATGATCTAATTCTGGTGTATAAAATACACTTTGAATACATAAGGTTTCATTCCCAGATTTTACTTCAGCGGCCCCTACACCCCGGATAAATAAAAAATTGTCTTCCCCAGTTTTTGTTTCTACCCCAACCATGTGCTTAATTCGTTTAAACACATTAAGATTTCCGGCAAAGTGATGATTAAAAACTGTACTTACATACCATATATCACCCCATTGTCCGCCTTCAGTGTCGGTGGCAATCAGTTCCTGCCGGAAAACTTCTTCTACATCTTGTCGCTGAATACCGGTATTTATGTCTTGTCGAACTAATTGTGTCACTTCATCGTTTTCCTTCACTTTGCACGAGATGATCCGGTGTCTAGGTTTATGACAATAATAAAACAATTTAACATGTGATTCTTTCTTTTGTTTTTCGATCTTTTCTCCAGTGCAGTGATCACATGGGAGTAATGTTGATGAAGATTGCATGAAGCCATCTTTCTCGAATGTGGCTCTGATACCACTTTTCTGGACATTCGATTGCATATCAGCGGAAGTATTAACAGTGTTCAGTGGATTGGTTTTCATTATGAGTGAGAATTAAACACAAAATAGAGTATGGAAAGGAGAGGACAAAGAGTAACAGTTTGTTGGACAATTTCGAATGGAAATGAAATTGTCTTGATACCAGAAATGTTTGCCGGTAACTAAATATATGTACATATTGGCGGTTGAACAATGGCGGGAATAACCGTTTATGAAACGATGCCATGGTTACAACAAACCGTTTCAACTAATGTCACATCTAATCGAAACTTTATACATTATAATATAAACAAAACATTATAAACTACTTAGATAATTAAGTTTAATATCTAATACAGTTTAGGAGTTTGAGAAGAATTATTTGGAGAAGGGCTACTGGAATTTGAGAAGTGGATGAGGGAATGCTGGAAGAAGTGGGAGTGCGATTGTTAGGGGTATCAGTTTGGAAGGTGGTGGCTATTGTCTGTGTTTGTATGTTATGGTAGGAGGGACGGATTGGGACTGAATAAGTGAAGATTGAGATTAAGATTCTGGTATAGGAATTAAATTAATATGGAGCCAAGTGTCGGGATTAGGGGATGCTGGAGTGGTTGTGTTGGTTAATGAGGTGTAAGGGAACACGGTTTCAATAAAATAGACATGGCGGGAAGTATATATATTTTTGTTAGTGAGTGGGTCAAGAAGATGGATGGTATGCACTCTGACTAGATGAGAAAGTCACAAAAATACAAGGTTTTGATTTGGGTTGAAGTTGAGGGTTTGAGTAGGGACGAAGCCAAGGGTAAGCTAAACAACCAAAACTTCTTAGTTTATAATAATCAGGAAGCGAATGAAAAAGACGATAGTAAGGTGAATCGTTTCAGAGTGTGGTTGTAGGAAGTCGGTAAATTAGGTAGGTTGCGGTAGTGAACGCAAAAGATCAAAATTTTATGGCATGTGTGCATAGGAAAGCAAAGTGAGTCCCGTTTCGACTATGTGACAATGTCGTCTTTAGGTACAGCCATTGTGTTAAAGCGTGTGAGTGGAGATGTGAGATGAGTAATTCCACAAGAAGCAAGATGAGCTGCAAGTTTAATGTATTCGCCTCCATTATCGGAGAATAGTTGTTTAAGTTTGGTTTGAAAATAGTTTTCAACAAGACGTTGGAAACGAATAAAAGTGGCGAGAGAATCAGATTTGTGTTTTAATGGGTAAATCCAAATGTACTTTGTAAAATGAGCTACAAATATTATGTGTATTTAAAACCATCAAAGGATGTAACTGGAGATGACCATACATCAGAAAATATTAATTGTAATTGTGCATTAGATGAAAGAGAAGAAGCATGAAAAGGAAGCTTGTGACTTTTATTTATGCAACATGAATTACATTTATTCTTCAATGATTTACTAGTAGTAACAATAGAAGCTAAATGTTGCAAAATTTGCGAATGCGGACTCCAAGGCGGTGATGCCAAAAGGTAGACTTATTTGGTTGCATGTGGAAAGCAAAAGGTGGTGATGTAGAACGAAGTTCATATATCCCACGACTAGATGTTCCCTGGAGTAGAGTTTGATTGGAGTGTAAGTCATTGATAAGAGAATTGAGAATACAACTGGATTAGTATATGATTGTCCATACATAATCTTGAAATAGAAATAATGATCTTAGATATGGAAGGAACGCAAAGAAGTTAAAGTAAAGGAAGTATTAGCAAAATGAAACTAAAGAACCAACATGAATAATAGTAAGTAACGAACCATTGCCGATGACAAGTTCATCGGTATGGTTGATAGGGCATTGAGATCATTGGTGATGTGGTGAGATGCTCCTATATCAAAAAGCCAAGTAGGGTTGGAGGTATGGTTGTTCCTAGTAATAGTCATGACATGAGCTTGTGGTTTACTGTTGTTACCGGTAGTTCTGGGTTGTAGCATCCGCCAAAATGGGTTCTAGAAAAATCCAACCCGTTTTTTCGTGCAGGAGTCACAAATTTCTGAAGAGGGGTTTTGGGGTAACAACAATTTTGATTTCAATTTTGTGGACTCTACTGGGAGGTCCGGGGATCTGCTGTCCTTATGGGACCAGGGGGTATTTGTTAAATCCTCAATAACAGGCGCTATTTACTCGTTATGGGGACTGTTAAAGGGCAAAGTAGTGCTTTCCGTATTCTGAATGTTTATGCCCTCAGGGCATGAACGCGAAGAGGGAGTTGTGGAACGATATTATGTTATTGAGAAATTCCAAACATGGAGTGTGGATAAGTGGTGGTGATTTCAAAGCGGTTCGATGTCTGGAGGACAGAAAAAACTCCGCTTTTGACCCGGTCATTGCTGATGATTTCAATGAATTCATTTTCCCTGCGGATCTCACGGAATATGCAATGAAAGGCCGGAAATATACTTGTTACAAGAAGATAGAAATATTGTGAAATGGAGTAAATTAGATCGTTTCCTCGTTTGCCAAAACTTTGTCAATGAATGGCCCGATGCTTGCTTAACGGCTCTCCCACGTTTTCTATCCAACCACTCACCTATAGTGTTAGCAACGAACCCGGTGGACTTTGGACCTATCCCTTTCAGGGTGTATAATTCATGGTTGGATAAATCAGGTATTGAGGATGTAGTAAAAGAAGCTTGTGAGTCGTTCCAAGGGGATGGTCCAGATGATGTGAGAATATTAGCAAAGCATGGTCACTTAAAAAAGTGATTACAAGATTGGGTCAAGGAGCTCATTGCCGAACAGGAAGAAAAGTTTATTAATTTAAGTACGGAGATGGCGCAAATAGATGAGATGATGGAGACGAGGAATTTACTAGAGGAAGAAATGTGAATACACTCGAGTTCAAGGCTGTGATTTTAGAACTTGAGTATCTAAGACATAAAGATTTGAAGCAGAAGTCGAGGGATAAATGGGCATAATTCAGGGATGATAATTTGGCTTATTACCATGCGATCATTAATAACAAACAACTGAAAAGTAAAATTCATGGTATGGAGTTGAATGGGGCATGGTGTAATAATCCAAAGCTCATTAAAAAGGAGGCGCGTAGATTTTTCGGCGAGCGTTTCAAAGAACCCTTTCAGGTGAGATCAAAGATTGTATGTGGTAATATTAAATGTTTATCAGGCAGAATCTTCATCTCTCGTTATGCCTTTTACGGCCTCGGAAATTAAGGAAACGGTTTGAGGGTGCGGTGATGATCGGGCCCCAGGCCTCGACAGATACAATTTTCAGTTCATAAAAAGGTTCTTGCGGCTTTTAGGGGCAGATTATATAAAAGCGGTTCAGTACTTTTATGAAAATGATGTAAGATTAAATATATTATTTATAATATTTAATCATGTAGCCATTATAATCATTTATATTATATTAGATCAAAATTTATTAATCCTATTATATATTAGTTGGTAATTGTTGATGGATCATATTACCTTATTAACTAATTAGGGTTTCCTTCTGGGTGTATATAAAGAGATGATTAGAGAGGTTTAGGTTAGACACTTACAATAACATCATAGCCACCACCCACCTCTCTCTCCATAACCTAAACCGAATTCATCCCTAGGTCGGTTCTTACCATCATAATCTTACACCCTAAGGAGGAACCAGATCACACTGACAAATATGTCGAACCTCATGGCTGCGTCTCTGACTGGATTCTCTGCTGGCCTGTCTGCCGTCACAGGCATTTCAATATGTTTTTCATTATGTTTAAACAGAACTGATCAACAAATGAGTGGCTTTCTCACAGATGTAGTGCATCATTTATAGCACTAATTCCTAAGGTTAACGACCCTCTTGGTTTCAACTATTTTAGACGCATTAATTTGGTGGGCTCTTTTCGCAAAGCGTTGTCTAAAGTATTAGCCTTAAGAATTAAAAAGGTGTTAAATTCATTGATTTTCATTGCTCAATCAGCCTTCTTAAGCAACAGAAACATTATCGACAGCCCGTTGGTGTTGAATGAGGTAGTATCGTGGTCAAGAAAAAATGAAGAAGAAACTCCTCATGTTCAAGATCGACTTTGAGAAGGCTTATGATCATGTGAGCTGGCAATTCTGGACTCGATAAAGGGACAGATGAACTTCCCGGATAAATGGAGAAAATGGGTAAGGGCTATTTTATCGTCTGAAAGGTCGTCGGTACTTATAAATGGTTCACCATCTTTTGAATTCCAATTCCAACGTGGGATAAGACAAGGTGATCCCAACGGAAGCTTTTTCATGCTTGATCAATAAAGCAGTAGAGGTTGGTTCTCCTAATAATGGTCCCGTCCTATCGCACTTTTTATTTGCCGATGACGCCATTATGGTGCGCAAGTGGAATACAGCAAATACTCTGAATATGGCGAGGATTCTCAGAATATTTAACTTGGTGTCGGGTCTAAAAAGTAATTACCATAAGTCTAGCCTGCATGGAGTGGGTGTGGATCCATTGGAGGTTAGTGCCGCGGCTAACACCATTAAATGTAGCCCTGGTTCTTTGTCGTGTATGTACCTAGGTCTGCCTTTGGGAGCTAACATGAATCAGGTGTCGAATTGGCACCCGGTTATGAAAATTTTTAATAAAAGGCACACTTTTTGGAAGGCGATTTTTTTGTCAACTGGAGGCAGACTTACACTTCTAAAGGCAGTCTTGGTATCGATTCCCACTTATTACTTTTCCCAATTCAAAGCTTCTAAAAAGGTTATCGATATCCTTGAAGCGAAAAGGCATAACTTTTTTGGGGTGAGGAAGACGAGAGAAAAAAAGATGTGGTGGGCAAAATGGGATAAAATAACTACTCTAGTGGAAGAGGGAGGGTTAGGATTGGTTTAACACGGCCCTTCTCGTAAAATGGTAGTGGCGTCTAAAAGTTGAGCCAAACGCGTTGTGGAATAGAGTGATTTTGGCGATTCATGGTCCAAATAAACCTGGTTCGTATCTTCCGTTAAAAGCAGCATGGTGGGGGTTTCGAAGGCTGTTACTCGGGTGGAACATGAGTTGTCTAAGGCTGATGTTCAACTAGGCAAGCTGATTAGAGCAAAACCTGGCAACTAGGAGAATATTCGTATGTTGACTGATGTTTGGATGGCTCAAGACCCTTTAAAGGAGTTATACCCCAACTTGTCTAGACTGGAAAAAGAAAAAGGTATCACCATCAAAAAGTGCTATGAAAAGATTGAACAGAATATCATTTGGAAATGGCATTGTAAAAGAGCTATAACCAGTCGCGAAGAAATTAGGGAATGGGATGATTTGGTGAATCGACTAAATCAAGTGGTTTTAGTTGATCGTTCAGATCAGTGGAAATGGCATAAAGATTCGAGCAGGAGTTTCACATTTAAGTCAATGAAGGAGGCATTAAGATAAGCTAGAAATTCAACTTCGCAGTCGGTGATGGAGTGGAACTCATGGGTTCCTAAAAAGGTAGATATCTTTATGTGGAAACGGAGATGGAGCGAATTCCTACTCTAGGGGCGTTGCAAAGAAGACAAGTTAACATGACTCGACTACGTATAGATTGTGTGAAGATGCAAATGAACCGAGTGAACATTTACTCATTTCTTGCCATTTTACTGCTGTCATTTGGCAGGGCATTTCAAGATGATGCGGAGTCCAACCGGTATACGCTTTCTCAGTTTAGGATTTAAGTTGAACACACAAATACATACAAATGGATTAGCAAAAGAGAAAAATATTTCAAGGCATTATCTATTCAACTTGTTGGTGTATATGGAAGGCTAGAAATGAGGTGATTTTCCAAAATGAAGTCGTGTCTATTTCCAAAACCTTGGAAAACATTAAGATGTTAGCTTTTCTTTGGATCAAAAATAGATCGTTGTTTAAAGGCATGCCATGGTAAGATTGGTGTAGCTCAATATAATTCGTTGTTTTTCCTTTTGTATGTTGGTTTCTAGCATCTTGCTAGCTTTTGAATGAAAGGTGCTGTTCAAAAAAAAAACAAAAAAAACTGCATTTTTGTTTGCAGCTATGCACTATGTAAGAGCTCCTTTGTAATCCCCTTTTACCTAATTTTTTTTATTTGATTAACTTACCTATTGGAGATGGTGGCGAAGATTGAGATGTTATACGGGGGTTAAAAACGTATATACCCAAAAATTTCTATAGAATCGGGGGAGGGGGAGTCGAAAACGTATGACCCAAAAATTTCTATACGAAAGCTACATATATAACATTACTGAGTGAAAAGTTCGGGTGATCGCCCCACCTCCCCGGCCCCTTCTAACCTTCGCACATGGTTGTAGATAAAAAATAATAAATAAATGAATAAAAAACCTTTGAATTGTGATTTGAATGAAAAAAGATAAATAAAAGAAATGTAAAAAACTATTTTTATTTTATTTTTTTATAAATCTCCTAAAGACAAAGGAGGATCGTGACATTTATACTCTTGATTATTATTATTATTATTACAAAAATCTTGTCTCTCTTGGCTATTAAAATGGGCTCAATCTATTCACACACCCATGCTGCTTATTTGGACACCCCTTGGTCCCTAGACGGATCGTCTAGGGCTAGACGCCCCATATAGCACTGATTTTTAGAAGTCAGCAAGTACCTGGCAGGGCGCATAAATTTTAGCATTTAGACGGGGCGTCTGGACCTAGACGACCCGTTCGTCTAGGAACTTGTGTTTTTTTTTTGTTGGAAAAGGGTGTTTTTGTGGGGTAGATTGGTTGTTGTTTGAGTTTGAAAAAATAATGTTTTGGTGGAGTAAATTGGTTGTTGTTGGAGGTTGATTTTTTTTTGTAGTGTAATTTTAGATTTTTAAAAAGTTTTGTTCATTGTATAAAAAGTGAGTTATCTTTTTCAATCGTTTATATATTTAATTGTTTTTACATTATATTTTAAAAAAATATAATATTAAAATTTAATACTGTTTTCAACATTTTAAGATGAAAGCAAGAAGTGTGTTTCTGTATTACATTTCAACGTCGATTTAACACAAACAATCATTAGTAATCGAATAACTGAAAACAAAGTTAAATATAACATATATAACATAAATTTGTACAACCATAACAATATGTATCTGTACAGCTGAATACTAAATACAAAATGTCTATGCATACGAGTCGGCCTCGGAGTCGAGATCGGGATCTGGCTGCTACGGCTGCTGCTGCTGATGTGGTGGGAGCGGTATGGCAGGTAACCCCTCTCTCTCTCTCGTCTATCTTGTGCCTAACCAGCCAGCCAACGAGATCCATAAGCTTGTCGACGTCGGCTCGTAAGCGCGGGTATGCCGCACCCCCAGGGCATGACCTGGAACGACGTGCTGGAAACTGAGGCGCCCCGTGAGGTGGTGGTGGCGGTGGCGGTGCCGGTGCTGGTCCGTCAAAATCAACCGGAGGGTCCTGGACTACCGCTGCCTCATCTGTCGGCGGATAGACTGGAGCGAATTGATCGGGCAGCGGCTCCGGAATCCATGGCTCACCTTCGCGGGTTTTAAACCGCTCGCCTAGCACGCCGAACCTCTTCACCAGCCTCATCCCCCGCAAGGTCAGAAAACCCATCCGCGTAGACGGTATGGCCGGCTGCAAGTGCGGGTCCGACTCCGGCACAAGACCCAATGATCGGGCAATCACGGTGACGTACGCTCCGCCGTACAAAATGCCGCGCTCCTGCCTGTGATGGGCAGAGGCGAAGTACTGGGCTAGACCGTGCGCAAGTGCGCACGGCCTCCTGTACAAAAGGCAATAGTAAAAAAATAAGTCGGTGCTCGTACACCACTCACGGCTTTGTCCGCGAGCGGTAATAGACGTAGTGAGCATCTGATGTAGATGCCTGTACATTATATTAGCGAAATACGGAAATTAATTCATAGCAACAATAATCAAACAATTACCGTAATAAACGTACGTACCTGTACAGCGGGTCGGCTACGGTAGAATACGTATGAGTGTGTGTTGTTCAGTATGTTCTGCTTCTGTCGTCTGTCTCTGATCGTCTAGGCTGCCATTCATATACGACTCCTAAACCGGTCGTCTAGGCCTAGACGGGTCGTATGGAATAAACGGCTAATTACCATTTTACCCCTGGTTGTAGCCCGTCTAGGCCTAATTCAGGGGCAAAATGGTAATTAACCATGCTGAGCTGTGAAACACTCAGCTGGTTAATTACCATTTTGCCCCTGAATTAGGCCTAGACGGGCTACAACCAGGGGTAAAATGGTAATTGACATTTTAAATTTCAAAATCAAAATTTATCAGGAATAAAAGATCTCGCCCACACCGTACGTTGCGTCTAGGTCTAGACAGGTCTAGGCCTTGACAGTATGACCATTTTGCCCCTGATTTTGGCCTAGAGGGCCAACAAACCAGAGGTAGTGGTCTTCTTGCTAGACTAAGATGGGGTGTCTAGGTCTAGACGACCCGTTATTTTTTTTTTTTGGATTTTGTTTACTTAATACAAACTTTTTGGGTAAATAAAATCTTGTTAATTATACCAAAAATTTTCTAATTGTATACTAAATGTTTGTATTAATTATAAAAAATCGTATTAAATATACAAAAAATCGTATTAGATGTACCAAAAAGCCTCATTCTTCCGATTCACAGTCGACCCAATTAATACTCGGGTTTGGATTCGGTGCGGGATTCATTATCGACGTATACCATTCTAGACGGGGCGTGTACATGTCCAGCCATTGTTCTGCAGCGGTGCTTCGGTAGGTCAACCACAAACCGTTTACTGTAGGCATTGGAAACTGGCCTTCCAGCTTAATATGTATGAAGTGGTTGTTGTTAACATATGCAAGCGTTATCGTTCATGGTTCTCGATCCGTCGGAGGGTTGATTATCGGGAAGAACGTGGAACAACCATCGATGCTTAAGATGTGAACGACGATACCATACCTTTGTGCAATAAGAAGCCCTGCGTGGGGGAAGTCCATCCAGTGAGTGGGGGGGACAATGCTCCACTGAATCCCAGATTAGGCTCTGACGATGCGTGTAAAAGTATCCTTCCTCCCATGCTTCAAATACTGGCGCCCCGATCGACGCGTTCTGATCCATCTCCTGATGAAGGTCTTTTCGAATGTGGCTCCACACACGTTCTCCCATACCCAAGCCCACGGCCACAGACCGAAATCCACAATGACCGTCTAGCCTCACATCTTGTATGCACGAGATGTATGGGTGAAACAAAGAGGGAAGGAAAGGCTTAAACCGTTTGATTGTTGACACATATTCATCGCCCACTATCAACGGAAAACCGTTATGGTCTCGAACCTCTCTTTGTTTAGAACTCGTTGAACGGCTTCACCCCGCTGCGGGTTTTTGCGACTTGATGACCGACTGTTGAGTGGCCTGCGACGGAACATACGAGCTATGGCGGGGGGCATCGTATGTACTTGATTGGGAACCCTGCGACGGAACATACGAGCTATGGCGGGGGGGCGTCGTTAAATCGAAGTTGTGCTTGCTTTGTTGTTGGTCGTCCACGAGTCGAGTGTTGGACAACTAGTGGTTTCTTGGTGGATTTGGTTGGGGTCAACACCGCTTTAATCTTTCCATCAAGCTTTTTTTCTGAGCAGGGGAGTGCGACTCTAACTGTTGCCGAACAATGTTCAGGTCTTCTACCACGTCAACGTCATCCAATGTCAATTTACATGGCTGAAAGTTAAGTTTCCGCCAGAAAATGTCTACGTCTTCGAGTTGAATCGGACGCTCTGCACGTACGTACTTTTCCAACCTGCTAGCACACGGAAATCCACAGCTGTAACACATCTGACATCCATAAGATGAATGCAAGCGCTGCAACACGTCTAGTTTCCTAAGTAGCTCTCCACTCAGCAAATCAAGCGATGTATGGGAAACGTTTCCACGTAGGTGGTCAAATAACGGGTTTTTGTGGTGGTTCATTATTTTTTCGATGCTTTCTCGAAAGCTCCGCCTATTTTCCCCGTATTGTGTTTCAACTATATCCTTGACAACCTACTATACGGTCCAGCGAGCTCCTATCTTGGACGTATATCTTTAAATTCGCGTGTTGACTCTCAACTCTGTTTGTGGTACGCTGCCCGAAGTTGCGTCTCTGATCAGTCCACCCAAAGACAAACATTTGCTTATAGTCTTTTAGCCAGTTATCATACACGTATGTAAACACCCCTAAAAGGTATCAATCATTAGTTAAATGTACATGGGTAGGTCATCTTTTATTACAAAAACTTACTTGAACGTTTGCACTACACAAGTCGCTTTTGCAAGTTGCCTAAGTTGTACTCGATTATGGGTATTGATGGAGACTCACACAATCTCCCCCAGGATGATAAAAAATTTTGCCATTCTTCTTCTTTGAATGCCTCTTCCAGTGCTTACAGATATTCTGTTGAATGTGAAACCTGCAGAGATATCGAGAGGCATTTGGAAAAACTTTAGCACACGCGTTAATTAGGGCCAGCTCTCTATCCGTTACAATAACACGTGGCTCCATACATTCGTCCAACATTGACCTGATCCTCTCAAAAACCCATACAAAGTTATCACTACGTTCCTTGCAGATAACGGCATGCGCGATACAAAACGAATAGTTGGTGGGCGTCATACCAACTATCTGGACAAACGGCATGTTGTATACGTTCGTCTTGTACGTGGAATCGATCAGCAAAACGTGGGGGAACGCATGCCACATTTCAGAAGAGTAGGGATGAACAAAGAAGATCTTTGTAACGACTTCTGTTTCGGGTTCCTCCCGTGTCTCGTAAATAAATTCGTTTGTAATAAGGATGTTTTCTAACGATTGCATGGGAGTCAGTCTGTATCTTTGTTTGGCCCTAATCTTCTAAACCTCGTTTTGAACGTCTTTCTAAACCTGAAAACTGTCGGGGAATTGCTTCCTTATCGTTTGAAAAATTCTGCGCAGCTCCACGTTTTGTGCTGTCAACTGCTCGATCATTTTGTATTCGTCAGGAGCAAACCTTCGCACAAACGTGTGGCCTGACAGGTCCTGACAGACTTCGTGGTTATGTTCAGTCTTTCCCCCTTTTATCCCCCATGTTTCATACGGATGGTCCCGCAGAGCCAACAGGTAAAACGGGCAATCGGTTTTCTTGCTTCCAGCTTTTCTAACTGTTGTTGTAGTATGGTGCTCACCACCACGGTCTCATTCAAGCCATACCCTCCCGGTTCTTCCACCAATTTTCTTTGATCGTCAGGTCACAATAACGAAACCATCCACCTTTGCCGTTTCCTGTGCCCAGTTTTTTAGCTCATCTAGAGAGTTGAAAACATGTAAAATCGACAGCGTTATGTTAGATTTTATGTTTACTCAATTGTACAACTTAAATAAATACGTTTTCATACCGTCTCTGTGAAGTACGGATTGCCTGCGCATGGCGGTGCCTCACCACCATATCCTCCACCATCAGGATAAACTTGTTGACCGTACAAAGAATGTGTTGCATTGTAACTTTCGTAACAGTCTCCTCCGTATCCATCCGGACCGTGTTGTTGCACGTACGAGTGTTCACACATGTATCCATAATCCGGAAACCCATATTGCGGAGGATAACATGGTGCATCAACTTGGTACAAGTCGTCCACATGGGATATTTCTTCAACGGGAGAAAGCTCGTTCAAATCTAAAAATTGTCTGTTTTGATTTCCTTGTACACTTGACATAACCTCCTCTTGCACATTAGAATTGGGAACACCGGTCTCCCCCTACCAACGATATCACCATTAGTAAATTATTAAAACAACAACTAGTTTAACCTAATAACTGTTACCGAATTGCTTCAGGCGCCCATGACTCGCCAGAATACGCCCCAAAGAAATAGTTGTCGTCCCAGTTTGATGACATTTCACCACCTTTGAATGATATCAGATGAAGTAAGCCAAAGTTCACGATGGAGAGAATTCCGACGATGAATTGAAAGTTTTCTACGACTTCAAAAGCTCTGCATGGGTGTATTTAACAAATAAATATACGTCCCGTCTAGTACTAGACGGGGCGTATCACGTCGTACTTTGCTGACATGCATGCAGACCACCTCTTCAAGACGGATCGTCTAGGCCTAGACGCCCCCGTCTTGAGCTGGTCGTCTTCAACAACCGTCTACGGCTAGACGCTCCGTCTGATGTGACTGATTTGACGTTGTACGGGCCAGGAATGTGGTATGAGAAAGGAAACCTAGACGCCCCGTCTAGGTCTAGACGACCCGTCTAAAGAGTGTCTAAATAGGCAGATGGGTGTGTGAATATGTAGACCCTTAAAATGAGGTAGCACCATATCCTTCCCAAAGCCCTAGATCTGAACAAAAAGAATACCACCTGGCCATGTCGCCCGAATATGATATCTGTAAGCTTTTTCCGGCGATGAGGTTGGAGGATGCACCATCATCATCATCATCATCAAGGAAGTTGTTGAAGAAGAAGAAGACAGAAGAGGCGTTGAGGAAGTTGAGCGGCGGAGTTAAGAAGAAGAAGAAGAAGAAGAAGAAGACGACGAAGACGAATAAGAAAAAGAAAGAGGTTGATGAGGCGGAAGAGTGGTGGCATTTAGGGCTCCAAACCTCTGCGGTGAGAGAAAGAGGGGGTGGAAGCTATTGGGCGTCAACAAGTTGGGGAGTATGTATATCGCTACAATAACCTATCCGGATGGTCGTCGGGTACGCCTTGGGACTTATATGACACCGAAGCTCGCAACTTTCGCTTACGATCAAGAGTCTTTAAAGATTTACAATCTTGAAAAACCCCTTAATTTCCCGCACCGGCTCATCATTGGGACTCCTGATCCCGGAGCCATTGCCTACCAATACAACCACCCATCCCAGTAAATCTCACTCATAACAAACTTTTTTTCTTTTTTATGGTTTTAATGATCGTATGATCTAATTTAATAATATTTATAGATTGTCAACTTTATGGTTATGGTTAAAGAGTATTAAGACATGGTTTTGAGGTTTGGTAATGATATATGGTATTTTGATTTTAGGGCAATTTTCATGGTATTAGGTTTCTTCATTTACATCCTTGCAGTGTCTAACAATAGTATTCCTCAAATTTTGATTTGATTTCTTTTAATTTAATGTTTATAGTAATTTCATACTTTGCAATTAAGAGTAGAAAAAATGACATTTTTAACAGTGAGTTTTTTTTAAGGTGATACCCATCCGATCAAACCACCACAAAAGTTATCGCGTTTGGTGACACACTAACGGCTCAGTAAATAAACTTAACTCATTCCCAACTAAAGGAATCAAAGTCAACTTCAAATTATAATAAGAACTTAAGAATACAAAGTTTAACATCACTTGCAAATCCATCGTCATATATTTCTAACATTTGAGAAACACAAAGTCTAAAGATGGAGACTTTGTATTCTCAAGATTTACTCAAATAGCAGTTACAAACTATGCTATCAATATAGAATATATAATTTTCAGATCTATTCTTACTCAGTATCACATAAAATATAAACGCCAGGCAGAGTTATTACTGTAACATCTCTAGTATGAATGATACAAATACTCAAGGGATAGCAGGTAGAACTAACTTACAAAAATAGATGGTTTTAGCAATCAATGTGTCAAATAATATTACATAAAATTATCGTTTCAGTTATAATCTACTTTTCTAAGTAAAATGAGTTCAGAGGTTTTTATGCAAGAAGTGTACTCTTTGAGCATATCTTGGCCCATTTCATCCAATTTTTTAGCTATTTTGATTTGAACCTTTTGACCCATTAGACTTAAACATAAAGCATAATCCAAATCAACCGAGAAGTTATTACCTTGCTATCATGTTGTTCATATATGGAAGTGCTACGCCTTCTGCAACTCTAGGCAAAGCACACATGCTTAGTAGTGCCGAAAGAGAGATATCAGCAGCCCATGGGGTAAGTAAGAAATGTAGCCATAAAGGTAGAGCAACTTTGATGCAAGATATCAACTATTAAAATTTATATATATATATATATATATATATATATTATGTTTCATAGCAAGTTACAATGGCAATCCTAGGAAATCACAAGTTTATACAGAGATCGAGTAAAGTCCCTCCATTAGTACTACAAAAATATTGGTGCTTTTTGCGTAAGTCGTAACCAACCTATTTTAATGTAATTACATTTGCAAATAAGATCAAGCAAACCAAGTTAAGATATAATACAAGTTACAAAATGTGAAGTAAATGCTTGTATAAACTTACAAGACCACAGGGATAAGAGTGAGAAACTTCCAGTTGCGAGTGAGCTTTGACCTCTTGTAGAGACCCTGATCATCAGCAAAAGGTGTGCCCTTTTTCCAGTGGAAGAACTGGTATGTGAGCTGATAACATCAAAAATTACAACTCACAATAAGATCCCTATCATAGGCAAATAATATATACAGATTTCTTATGCAGGCAGAGAATTAATCAATTACAACACACATATTTCACTTATAAATAGCACACAATTCCACCATGAGTTTCAAATTACATCAGCAGTGTTAGACATTTTCGGCACAACCTTATATAAAAGTTCAAACCTTAAGTAATAGTTATAGATCAACTAAATCATCAGACAGATTACTCTGTCCTTCAATGAAGCAGTCTTATCGATTTACAACTCCACGCCGTCAGCCCCTATGGCTGTTTCTCCGACAAAATCCCCCAGTGTTCTTAGTGCTACGCCTCAAAAGGGATTGGCAGTCTCATGATACACCTGAAATTACGAAAAGTCCAGCAAGTTATTTTTACTTCAAATTTAAGAGTGAAAAAGGCCTAAATGAGGTTCTTGAAGGTGGATCTTAGTTTGTGAATCACATTCTTTTGTGTATCAAAAAATGGGACTATCCCACTAGGGTCACAGCGCATGATGTGCCTTTGGAAGTGTGGACGGACACAGGGATTTGTAAAATCATGAGTGGTACAGGGTAGTACCCATTGCTAATGTGCTAGTCAAACAGGTAAGTTGGAATTTTCTCGTATGTTGGTTGATGTTAGAGCTGCTTACCATTGGAAACCCCCAGTATGTAGCCATTGCTCGGTCTTTGGCCACTCATTTAAGCAATGTGCTATGCATCCAAAAAACTGAAGAAGAAATTGATGAGCAGAATTTTAAACAACAACAGAAGGAAAGTGCAGCTAAATCGGATGGTGCTAAAGTCCAGCATCCTACCTTTGCCCAGGATGTGGCTGATTCACTATTTCAAATTTTCGTGTTGGTGGATTGGTTGGTTGGTTAACTATGGCACTCTGGAGAGAATTATTAGAGAGAATGTTATCAGAGATGACCAACTCAACACGCATCACATGAATTCCTTTCTGTTTTGTCCCCTCTTGGTCCTTTTTATCTTTTGGTTACTGTTTCATTGCGGTCGGTATCCGGGTGGGCAGGGGCCGGGATGGGCTGGTTTGTCCCCACATTGATAAGGCAGGTTTGGCTAGGAGGTATGTCTTTTCGGTGCAGCCTCTTTGGTCCTGTACTCCTATGGCAGAATCCCATTGTCTCCCGAAAGTGTTACAGGTTGGTTTTGAGTCTTTGGGATGAGCTGGATTAAGGGTTGGCCAGTCTTGTTTTGGGCTCTTGGGACTTGGGAGGTGGCCAGTCTTCACGGTTGGGACAACGAGAGCTGGACACATCAAGTTTGGAAGACTTTTGTGCTGAAATGTTATTTGAATAGAAAAATTGGGCAGATGGATATGGGTCCCGGAAGGCCTGTTTTGTTTTGGGTTATATGAAGGCCCAGTATGGGAGTCATGACTTGCGGAAGGCCCTTAAAAGGGATTATTTTCTGCTGCTGAAGTCCCAGCTCTGGGCTACCTTGATGCTGCTTAAAGCCCATGGCTGGGTAAATCTGGGCATGGTGGCGTACATGAAGGCCGGGGTCCAGTTTAACTACTTGGGCTCCGGTGAGGTGATTAGGTTGAAGGCCCATCACTGGGTTCCTAAAAATCCGAGGTGTAAATATGAAAACCAGGCCCGAGTATCACTGAACAGGCCCAGCTATTAATTTGGCCTGGAAGTCTCACCAATGGATCAAGGCGACCGGCGTACAACTTTTATTGTCTGGCCCAGTTGGTTAGTGTTAATGGAATGTCCTTATGGGGTTAGCTCTGGGGTTGGGGCTCCGTTGTATGGGCTGCTTACTGGGCCAGTCAAATTGCGACATATAAGTGGCAGGTTCATTATGGGCCTCGTATGATTTCTTTTGAGTATTTTAATATGGGTTGGGAGTTTTAAGAACCAAAAATATTTGTGCCAAAACACATATTTCTATTCATCTACGATTCTAGAACAAAACACAAAAACCCTAAATCAAAATTGCGTTTTAGGAGATCCAAAGCAACGCTAGTTACTATAAAACCTACAAGAATATAGGATCTATAGCTTGTGGAATTGAGCTTCTGTGGATGTTTAGATCATATACATAGCTGAAGAGCGGAACTAGCTTTTGTAGCATGTCCCACTTATGTTACAATATATTACACCAAATTTTGTTGGATTGGGTACGGGTGTCGAATGGAATGATTCTAGCATTCTCTAACTTGTAATTTTGAGTTGCAATACACAGAACTCTCTAGCAGTTAAGCCACAGTGGGAGACATGCATGATGTGATGACATATCAAGAGTTCAAGACCAGCATGTATTAGTAATGTGCGTGTAATGTATAGCCTCGCATACATTTAAACACCCATTTTGCAAACTGATCAAAGAATCAACTAAGACAGTTTTGCCTTTGGATTTGACTTTGTATCGTAAGTCCAACATATTCCTTTCGTTTCATTTCAGTGCAGACATCAATCCAACCTGGTAGCGGGAAGTCACCATCTAATTTGTCATCCGAATTCATGTCATCATAGTATTTACACAACTAGGTTTACTTTAAGAAAGGCAACGGCTTGTGTGCTTGTTTTACACGTTCTTTACGCTTATGGTTTCATCTATAACTACACATACATGGTTCATGTGAATGTTACAACATGAATATACAATTATCCATCTAACCACATTGGTAAAAACTATAACGTAAGTTGAAAGATTGAAAATCTATCATTTGCTGAACTTCCAAACTCTGATATACACATCAGCATGTGTGGTGACAACCTTCTGCATCCCCACAGCTAAACAGCTTATTGAGGGTCTGGATATTCGAGGCATTAAATCAAAACGTGCATCTTCTGAAACTCTTAGTCCTTTCTTTCTGGTAACAGTTGAGTTAGAAGTTCCCAAACGATTTAATTTTCTGCTACTTTCATAAATAATACAATTTGACAAAAAATCGCCATTTTGTGGGTCCACGAGGCGTAGCACACCATCTATTCCTCCCAAGGCTAATATTGAGATGCCATCACGCATATGTTGAATTGAAGATATGATATTTGGACTCACTCGCGCTTCCCATAATTGTTTTATCATCCTGAAGGTAACCAGATAGAAACATTTCATTCTTGCTTTCTTAAAACTATTGCGTAAGATGCACACACACATATACATATACGGTTAGGTTCAAATGAGAACCACATTATAACCATTGGATCTGTGAAATCACAGAATGGTTGGAAGGAAGAAACGGTTGTGAATCATAAGAGTAGAAGAGACATAAGAGAGGGAGATCTCAACCATCGATTGAAATATGATCCAATGGTTATAAAGTGGTTCCTAAACATTTAAAGGTTCCCATTTAAACTCAACACTAATATATACACATATCACTAGGAGTGCAAACGAGCCAAGTGGCTTGCAAGCTGCTCGGGAAAAAGCTTGAGACGAGCCGAGCCTTATCGATCCCGAGCCGAGCTTGATCTTAAAATAAAGCTCGTTCAGCCATCGAGCCTAAGCTCGAGCCTGGCATGTGAAGCTCGTCGAGCCTTAGTGTTATATTAGCTTTTATTAATATTTAATAACGTTTACCCTTTATTTAAGCTTGCTTAGCAAACGAGCTCGAGCCCGAGCTTCACTTATCAAGCTCGCGAGCCAAAACTAAACTATTATTTATATTTTTTATTTAATATATTAATTAATAAATTATAAACAAGCCAAGCCCAAGCCGATCTCGAGCTTGAGAAACTACCAACGAGCAGAGCTCGAGCTTTGAAAACAAAGCTCGAACCGAGCCGAGCTCGGTCTCGGGTTCGGCTCGTTTGCACCCCAACGATATCACATACCTTAGGTCCCAAGAAGAAGCTCGCCCTGATCTTGACCCAGAGAATACTATATGTGAACGTGAGTTGTAACACAAAGTAGTTAAACCTGTTACAAAAAGACCTTAGTCAAATTATGAATGTTAAAGATGCTTTATGAGCTACACGCTTATATATAGATGAAGCAATCTTTTATCAACCACATAAAAATATGCAACTGTTATGGAAGAAAAAACAAACCTGCAAAATCATTCATCTTCAGTGTAGCTACTTGCTGATCAGATGAAAGATCTGATAAAGCTATATGACCAAAAGATGAAGCACCAATAAGCAACTGGTCATCACTGAGAGATAAGCATGTAATGGGCCCATTGTGCATCCTACAATACATCATTTCCAGAAAAAAAAAAAAAAAACTTAACAGAAAATCCTAGTGAAACTCCAGTCATTGAAGTCAAAAGAAAACATAAAAGTCAAAAAAAATGCTTATGGTGCATACTTTATGATTCTAGACCATTTCCTGCCATACATATCAAACACACGTGCTCTCCTGTCTTCGCATCCAACAACAGCTTCTGGATCTACATAGCTACAATCAAAGATAATTAAAATAAAATGAAATTTACAAATAATAATTCAATATTCAGAGAAGGGTTTGACTTCATGAACATAATTTACCACATGCAAGCACTTTTAGGAAATTGGCCACTTTGTGAAGTAAATATACTCCGCCTCTCATTGCGCCTCCATAGGCATATGTGATTTCCTACTAATCCAACAACCTACAAAATATGAAGCCAAAAACTAAGGTTAGAAAGCATGTGGTAGACCAAATTATTATTATTTTTAAGTACAAACAAACAGCCTTGAAATTTTGTGGAAAGTTGATGGTTGAAAAGGTCAAAATGACTTTCAAATGTAATAGAGAAAAAAGACAGAAAGTACCTTGCTCTCATCAAAATTAAAGTCATCAAAGAGCCTGTTTGTGGAAGAGAATACTCAGCAAGACATTTGTATCTTTCTACAGACCAAAGACGCATCACCTAGCAAAAGTGGAGCCCACGATGGTTAATAAAAGAAATGCATAAGTATAGCATAATCCAATAGCACAATAATATGAAAACTTTGCTAAAAATGAAACATGACATAGAATATGAACTGGCTAAAAAGATTGAGGAACATAGTTGTCAATAGCGGCTATAGCGACCGCTATAGCGCGCTATGTAGCGAGGCAACCAAGTGTCGCTATTTGGGTCATAGCGACCAATAGCGTGAATAGCGACAGTTAGGGTTTTTTTATGTAAATAGCAATTAGATATAGCTATAAAATAGCTGGATTTGGAGGTTTTTGTTAAATATACATGTAAATTAGCATATATACCAAGGTATTTTGATATAATATACATATAAAAAATTTCAAAATTCTTTTTCTACCGTATCGCTATTTATAAAATAGCGGTCGCTATTTGTCGCTATTCGCTATGTAGCATATAGGTCCCTTGTCGCTATTAACAACTATGTTGAGGAAGCTATAACATACATCATGAAGATATAACAGCATCACTTATATGCTCAAAAAGAAAATAGATTATCAAGGAAAAATGTCTTCCTTTATTTACCTTCTCTGAATATAATTAAAATATCAAAAAAATAATAGACTGCAAGTCATGGATGGTACAAATGATATTAATACATGTGCATAGACACTACCTTGCCACTTCCACCAGTGAGGACCAATCCCATCTTCATTTTGCACCTGTCAATCCTACAAAAGAAACAATTTACAAAAATAATCAATATACAAAAAATCAACAATGAAACAGTGAGAGCAAATTTTGATGAAGTAAAGCTTACCCATCAGAATGACCTTTCCATTGATATATGTCAACATGACCTGTATTTAACGCTGAGCGATGTTGACTAATAGCTAAGTCTCGAAGTTTACTTTTCCAGGTTTGTTCTGAAGACGTAGGTAAGTCAAAATCACCACCCAAAAACCCTCTTTGCTTGCAGCACAAAATTTGAAGCAACTTTGACTTATCAATCACTCTGCTCCTTCACATAAACAAATAATACAAGAAGAAAGTAAGCCGAAGGTGAAAAGGCTCACTAAATATACACTGCTCTTACTGACTGAAAATCACTTCTACTTAAGCCTATGTATTATTAGATCAAGATTTCAAAGCACGGTATCACACTTTCAGGGAGAGCAAAGACGAAGTATACACATACACATGTCCACTGCAACACTCAATAGATGATGGATTATGATATAATCATAAATATTTAAACCTCTATACAAAATATTAGCATTTCAATAAGTGTGTTACATAAAATGAATCAGATAATCAACTATAACAAGAGTCGGTGAGATAAGCTATTGGTTTAGGTGTTTTTCAGTTCTACCTAGAAGCTAAGCTAATCAAAATCATATGTGATGAGCCTAAATATTAATATTTAGGGGCTAGGGTTACCAGGACTTGCATACGGCAGTGCAGCGAATCAGATGGACAAAATCAAGGAACGAAAAAACGCTACACATGATGTCGTCATTCAGGGCTTCAATTCTCGTCGGAGGGGAAACATTTCTCCGCTTGTTCCACGGTGACGGACCGGCGGTAGAGGTGCTCCGCTCCATCGGAGACCGACTTACGGAATCACTTGGGTTGTAATTATTTCTCCAACAAAATATTAGGGGCCTCCGAAATATAGGCCATATCTCTTTTACATAATATTCAATAAAATATGCATTTATTATTAAAAACAAATAAATTTAGCTGAATAGCCAACTGTATTTGTATCATATCATGATTTTATTTAAACTATGGGGATCTCATCTCATTGTGTTTAACGGGAATTTGGTCGGTATTAGTTTATTTTCATCAGAGACCGGTGACAATAGCAATGACGTCATTGAACACTGCTTTCGTCTTGTGCAGTAAACTCGATTCAATAACAATCGCACAACGTTGTTGTAAAACCATGGCAATATACACACACAATTACATAAATTAATAACCAAAGAGAGAATCAAGCGATGAGCAGTCATGCCCGTCCAACATCTCGCATCAATAACCAGAGCTTTGAGATGATGGATTCTTCATCCGACCTTGGTACGTATTCCACCTCGTCGTTAGTTTCGCATCCTTCGGCCCCAACTTGGGACTTCTTGTATCGGAATGAGGTTTTACTAAAGGTACAATCATATACCTAGTGCAACTCTTCCACAATCAAATCAGTAAGCTGATCTAGACGGTAGACTTCTATAACTAGAGGGTTTAAAGGTGGAAGGTTTGAATGTTGAGGGTTTAAGCATCGACTGGATGATTGTCGAAGGTTTGAAGGTGGAGGCTTTGCACAGTGGCGAGATGATCGTTGACGGTTTGAAGGTCCTGCAGGTTCAATCGAAATTGGATAACCTCTCTTATAAAAATCAAATATGGTGTAAAAAATAATTGAAAATATAGATGGTAATATTGGTTATAAAATAATGTTTAAATAGAGATGGTGGAATGATTTAAATAAAGATGTGTATATTTTTATTAAATCAAACAGTCATTTGACCATTGGAAACAACCCAAACATTCAAATTCAACCAGTAACACACCTACCGATATTATTAGTCGAAACCCTCTACCTGAACCGCTAAAAGTGGTGTTCCGGATTGGGTAGGATTACCTGATCACACTACCCAATGGTGCCTCAAGTGGCCTAACATATTGAACTTAAAGTAGCATGCTAGGTTCAAACAATGAAGTGCATTTCTTTAGATACATAATGCTAGAGGGTATGGGACGTCAACCCCCTTTCACTTCAGCAAAAAAGTGCCATCCATGTAGTTGAACATACTTGGTACAATCTGCTAGTCCACCATATCCATGTGGACACACACCCTACCTCAGTTTTGGCAAATCCTTTGTGTTAAGGTATCTTCATTTTTTATTATTATTTAATCAGTTTGATTCGACAACCAACATTACTTCTTGCTTTAAACTTATGGGTTTGTAGAGCGCGGAGCGCGTGGTGTTACGATCGGGCATTGGCCTAGCTTAGGTAGTAAGCCGTCTTGGAGCTTTTATTTGGTGCAATCAATCTATGGTTGCACCTCGCATCAACCCTGAGCTCTCTATAAGGTTTGAAATCTTTTATGACACAACACAAAATAAAGCAATAAGGCTTTGAGTTGTCACATATAACATATCTTTTTAATTTAACATGTCAATCTTTTTAGCCATTTATGACCCATTTAACACAATTTTTACACCCTCTCCAACCAGTAGTTACACGTTTACAACTTGATTATAAAACAACCAACACGTTAAACTATCAGACTCATTAAAATAAATAGCTAAAACAAGCATGCTTAATTTACACGTTTTTGAGTATGTCCATGCTACCGTTAATATATTTGACATAAATAAATATACAAACCGTGTTTATGTTCAACAATACAATATTAACAATACAATGTTGAACTCACCAACTAGAGACAGTTACACCCCTAGCTCCAAGTCGTTTAATGCATCGGCCGTGGACTATATGCTTTGTTTAGTCTCAACTTTTAAGTGAATTCTTACTAAAGTATAACAATTATTGTTCATGTTTATTACTCACGTATAAATACAAATATGAAAATAACTAAAATAAACACCTTTATCTTACTAAAAAAATCATTATATAGAAATTTAAGATCTAATTATCTAATACAAAGCTTAAACAATAAAAAATAACTTAACAAGGTTGAATAATAAACCAAATACAAATACAAACAAGACATTAAATTAGAAGAAGTGAATAATTTAATACTTACTTCATAAATACCTAAAAGTCCAAAACCAAACACAATCGCAACTGCCAAATCATGGCAATGCGACCAACCACAAACAAATTACATTAGACTAAAACAACATCATTCACACCAAGATACCGACTTACAATTTAACCTATGTTTGGCACATAAGAAACTAAAAGATCTGAAATTAACGATGATTTCTTCAATTTTAATATCTTTTTGCCAGAACTTCATCTCGTTTTTCTCCTTCCAAATGCTACAACAAGCAACAATAATGATACCTTGAAACACAATTTTTTTAGTGGGGCATAAATGTACGTGTTTGTGGAACTCCATAAGGTCGCGGACTGATCAGGAACCAAAAATAGGAAGCGCTTTACACCAATTTGCCACAAAAGACCACACTATATTAGCAACCCCAACCTATAAGTAAATGCTCCACTGTTTCATCTTCCGTCCCACATAGAATACACGTACTAGAGTCAACCTGAATGTTTCTTTGTTTAAGAACATCCAAAGTAGATAATTTATTCATTTTGCTTCTCATATAAATATGCTACATTTGCTCGAAACCCATTTACATCGTTCCATCACATAGTTGTTGCTAACATGTAAGTCTCGTTTGAAGTTGTAGAATGTATTAATTAAAAAAGCTAATTAGTTTCACTTTGAGCTTGAACGGGTTGCCATTCTCACCCCATCCATATTAAAAAATATATATTGCCTTCATCTCTACCTTCTATATATATATATATTAAAAAATATAGTTTAACCAACTTTCCGTATTAAAAACAATATATATATATTGCCTTCATCTCTACCCTCTATATATCTATAAAAGTTCCGATATCCCTAGACCTAAAAAAAAGTTAGAATATCCGGCGATGTCTATTGATAGCTTTTTCCGGCGTAGTCGTTGGAGGATACGTCCGGCAACCTAAAGAATGAAAAACAAGAGGTGCCGGTGGAAGTGTTCACGTGGGGCAAGTTTCACGGTGTCAAGAAGACGGAGGATGATAAGTTTATGGCTACGTTAAAATATCCGGCGAGTCTTGGTGGTGGTATGCTGTCTATTGGAGTTATGATTCACCGCATTCGCTTACGATATAGCAGCTTATAATCTTTACCGTAATTTCCCCGATGCAGTCGGCTTCGGCATGGGCTTGCGACCCGGTCAGAACAAATTAAATACGCTTGCTTTTAAATAATACTTTGTTATACTGCTTTTGGTGATTTCAAACTTTGAATCCTGAAAATTGTGTATTGATGGTGAATTTATGTTGCTTGCTCTTTGACTCCTATAGTTATTACGTTACATTCTTATAGTCAACGCAATTTAGAATAATAAAGCCTAATGAAGGAATACCAAATCAATTAACTTTTGATTAACTACTATTTGTTTATTGTTTTTCTTAATTCACTTGAGGAATATTGAAGGAAGAGGAGAAGAAAGATAAGCATGAGGTGGTGGAAATGTTTACGTTGGGTAAGTTTAGCGGTATCAACAAGTCCGAGGATAAGTTCATGGCTACAAGAAGTCCGTGTTATTGGTGGGTTAGTGTTGATTGGTTGATTGGTTATTATTAGTTCATTTTATTTTTTTTAAGACGCCACGTTCAAGCCCTTTCCACCCGTGCTTCTTTTTATCACGCCCCTTGCTAACGTGGCCGCCACATAGCGCTTCATGCCTAATGACTTTACAAAGCAGGATCAGGACAACACAATGCAGACCACGTAACCAAAACTAAATTACTCGGAACAATGATTTTACAAAGCATTGACACATATAAACTAGAAACTAAAACATCCAAAACCAAAAGTCACCTAGAACAAGGAGCATCCAAACTAGAAACTGGAACATTTGAACCAAGAGTTCAATTCTCCGGCTATGAAACACTATCGTGATTCTATCCACAACTTATATCTCAACAAAATTTTAGTTGTAATGAGTCATAATCTGATTTGTATACCTCCATCCAAAGATTCGAAAACTATTGTGTCGTGTGACCCAAGCAATTGGGAAACAGTCTACCTACAAGGGGAAGAAGATTTATATGTTCCCAAAACTTTTATTCCTGTTTATCTCAAAACGTTTTTATTGATAGCTCTTGAGTGGGTTTATGAATCATAGTTTATCGAATGGGTGATCCATGGTGAAGGAAGCAAATATCACTTAGATGAGTCGTGAAACAACAGTTTGGATCATAATTATTATTAAATTAAAACAGCAATAGGTGAATTAGCATTTGACTTTGTCTACGGAAAGGCAGTTAAGAAAGGTGGCGATCCATGTGTCATGTGTGGATGACAAGTTGATCATCTTCTTGGCATAGCAAGCTGCACACATTCGCTTCATTTTAACTTGGCAAAAGTGGGCTTGACGGGATGAACAAAAATGAGTCACATTGGGTTGAACCGGCTTGCAAATAACCATAATTGAATCGTGTCACATACTTTAATCATTGCTAAATCGAGTCACATAGGGATCAGTGTGCACTGGATTGCTAATCAATATGGAGAAGAAGTCGAACTTGAACCTGTGATTCTTCGAGCTTCTGTAACCTTTCTAGGCGTCTTTGGACTTACTTTACAGCTTACACACTGGAATCAGATGACTAGCCTAGAAGTACACCTAATGATGTAGAAACTAATGAATAAACCATATTGTTTTTATGCAGCTGCATCAAAGGCCGGTGAAGAAGCTATGGTATGCATACGTTCATATATTAGAATTTAACACCTTTCACATATTATCAACTCGTGCAGGCCAATATGGCTGAACAGGAGACCTGTGCATGGGCGCTTCAAGTTTAGACATCCATGGAAACATAACTTAAAAGTTGGAGGCTCAATGCGTCGTTGTGCTTACTGCATCAAAACTCCAAGCGGTTTCATCAATTCTAGAGTTCAAGTAAGCAAAAATCCCAAGTTGCTAAAGAAAGACACATCAAAGCAACTACTAGCCTTTTTGTACAAGAGATGAACTTTGCAGTTCAAAAATGTGTTCAGAGACGCAACAAAAAGCGGGGCAGATGAAGAAAGACGGTTCAAGAAACACGGCGTAGAAGAAGAAAGCATTGTTGTTGAAATAGAAACAACCATGGCTGATTTTGAGACACAAATAGTCTAAATGTTGTAATAACATATTTTTAACATAACCAAAACTTAAATAGAGAATTTCATCTTCTTCATACTAGATCGGGAAAAGCACAAGTTCTGAGCAACAACAAAGAAACAGACTTGGTTAATTAGGATTAATTATAATTTACTAGATAATTGTTTGAGGGACCACTAGTTATTGTTGTTCTGACGGACAGGAGGAACCACCATCGGCTCCTTCGTGTTGGTGGCGATAAGATGGGGGTAGTTAAGCTTAGCTTTGGAGCCGTAAAACCTAAAAGCTTCCCGATCGTAAACTAAAGCTGCTTCCTCCGGTGACCTATAAACCCCCAGCCATACCCGACCACCAACAAGATTATCCAGCGGATATCTTATTATAGCCGCGAACCACTTATACAGGATACGTCGCCTCCGCTTCTTCACACCGCTCTGCTTCTGGACACCGATCCGCGACGGCCGTCTGTCTTTGCCGACCCGCTTATCGACATAGGTCCACCCTGACGAGTCATTCACACCAATGAAATTCCTCCACGAAATTTGCTCCACCTCCTCTTCCCCCTTTTCAACTCTTCTTCCTTGACCGATGCATCCTCCTCCAGCGTCATCGCCGGAAAAAGCTTTGAGATATCAGATACCGACGACATCGCCGGCTCTTTCTCTTTCTAGGGTTTTCACATAAAAGGAACAAACAGAGATTTATTTTATCAGGAGAGATAAGACGGGCCGTGCTCCCGTTATAATATCGTCTCTCATACTAGTTGGCGTTTTAAAATCGTATCTCATATCAGTTGACATCGTTTTTTTTTTTTTTCGTTTCTATGTATCAAAATTACTATTTTGGCTATGATGTTTAGCCATTTTAACTCTTTCGACCCAAAAAATAAATCAAAATCTTTTAACACGTCAAACTCTAAAATTTGTTGATAATTTTAGTGTTATCGACATGTTTTGGTGATATGGATTAGCTTGTCGACTAAGTGGATCTTGTTAAAATTTAAACGAGTTAGGAGATACACAGAAGTACAGCCTTGTTTTAATTTAATAAGATCGGGTATCGGTTCTGTTTTATAATTAAACTATAAATATGTGTTATAAATACATAACACTTATGTATGGGCCTTCCTATTTATTTGATTGGGTTTTTAAAACATGGATGATGGATCAGATTGCATTTTCAATATATAAATTAGGTTTCAAATTTATTGGATCCATGATCTGATTGTTTTTTAAAACATGGATGATGGATCAGTTTTTTCATCATGTTTTTGTTCTACGATTTTTTAGGTTTTGGTCGTCATTTGCCTACTATCCTCTCATGCAACACGTGTTATTCCCCAATTTCTAATAACCTTAAAAAACTTGAAAAGATATTACTTTGACTCACTCGACTTTACAATACGTGTTAGTATAAGTTTGAGTTTGTCTATGCTTTATGTCGGGTCGTAGTATACGTTTGCGTTTGTCTTTGTCTACGTTTTACGTCACGTGACGTTATAAACGTTCATTTTTCGCTTTAAAATTATTACCGGTTTTTATCGTTGTTTGTTTACTACTTAGTATGATTTTACCACTCCACAACGCGGGGGTTTAAGACTACTTATAATAAATGTGCATTTTTCGCTTTAAAATTATTACCGGTTTTTATCATTGTTTGTTTACTACTTAGTATGATTTTACCACTCCACAACATCGGAGTTAAATACTAGTTACAAAGGAAAGGATGGAGTTGAACGCTACAGTACCACCGACGAAAATACAATATTGTCCTTCAGATAAAGTGATATCTAGCCCCCTCAAAACCCCTAAATTAAACTGAATGAAATTGACCAACAAGATTGAAATTTGAGCAATGGATTATTGATGGATGTGAGGTGAGGTTGGCATTGGAAAAGCAGGTTAACATACGGGCTATTAGACTCTATTAGATATTTTAGTGTAATCCGCATCTTCCACTATCCATACCGAATACATATGGCCTTCCACTTCACATCAACAGACTCATTTATACGAGCTCCATGAAAAACCAAAACTCCTACCTTTTCAAGAGTTAAACTACCGTCCCGACAGGAAACCTCCGATGGTTGGATAAGACGGCCGAATCTTTCACCAATTTTGTTGAACATCGAATGATCCCACAAGCCAACAAGGATTCCTCTAATTTGAAGCCATGCGATTCTTTGATTATCCAGAGCCTGATTTTCCCAGATGGCAAGCTCTTTACACCGTTCACTCCATACCATCTTTTTGTTAACCAGAAAGTTCTTGGCTATCTCCTCATTCCTAAAGGACACATAGGCCTCCTAGAAATCTAACACCGGCACCTTCCAGGTCCTCCACAACTAAAGGCGTTTTAAGATTATTCAGAACGGCTAGTGACTTTACTTCTCCGACCAAGGAATTTCCACTCCAATGAGAGACGGGAGGGCTTTCGAAACCGTCCAAGATAATTGTTTGTTTAGTGAAACTCGGGCCATGCTTAAGCTAAAAAAAAGATAACACCACTTTGACTTTTGTCTTATCTCCTTCACTTGCTCAGGAAGCACTCCTGTAACTTTCGTAAACTATCAAAATCAAAGTTTAACAAATTTTATTGTGTTCTGTTAATTTATAGTGTTTTACTTTTTCGTTTAACCCTTTAGTTTGTTTAAGCTTTGTTATTTTATATAATAACTCCGTTACTTCATTATACCAGTTTATTTTTCAAAAATTATATTTTATTAGATATAGACTTTATGGATTTATATAATAATGATTACCTAATCATCAACCAAGCCTCCTATTACATTCATTTTATAAAAAATTAATTAAAGTTTTTCTTTAGAAAACAATTTTCGGAACCAAAGAAGAGCAGACCGGGTATGTCGTCTGTTGGTTTCAATAGGTTATCAGCGGGAGAAGCTAAACCCATTGTTATTCGGTTTTCTAGTAACGAGGTTAAAAAAGTGGTTTGGATGTGTGTGTGTGGGGGGGGGGGGTGATAAGGCGCCTGGGGAACATGCTTATGTTCAAATTTTTAAGAAAGTTTTGGAACGAGCTCGAACCTTTTTTCTTTGAGATGTTAACTCAATTCTACTCCTAACCGAAGGTGGCTTTTGAATGCAGCTCGTCTTTAACTTGCCTTATTCCAAAGAATAACGACCCAAAGGAGGTCAAAGATTTTTGCCCTGTATCTCTTATTGGTGTAATACCCAAAGTTATCTCCAAAGTGTTAGCTACTAGATTGAATCCATAAGGCCCCGGAAGTTGCATCTTATTGAGTGGACTTATCAGCATCACGCTGAAAAAAGGTTCTCACGCCGGTAGTATCCCCCGTTCAATACGTGTTCATTGAAGAGAGATCTATTTTGGATGGGCCACTTATTCTAAGCGAAATCCTTTTTTGGGTAAAAATGGTTAAAAACCTAATCTACGCTTCAAAGTAGACTTTCAGAAGGCATACAATTCGGTTAATTGGAACTTTCTCTTAGAAATCCTTAAAAACATGAATTTCTCGAATATTGGGAGGAATCGGATCAAATATTGCTTACAATCGGGGCGGTCTTTGGTCATAGTTAACAGGTCTCCCACCTCGGAATTCCAACTTTATAGGGGTCTCCGTCAAGGAGATCCTGAATCTGCTTTCCTTTTGTTATTTTGTTGGAGGATTTAAATGTCATTATGGAGAGAGCGGTAGAAGCAGGAGTTCTTAAAGGAGTCGTTTTCCCTAACAAGGGTCCTAAAATCTCTCACCTATTCTATGTGGATGACTTTTTTTATCGGGGAAAATATCTTAAATCTAAATCGGATATAAAATGTTTTACTTTTTCCCGGGCCTAGAAGTTAATTTGGAGGGGTGTTGGAAGAGCATATGCCGAAGATGGTGAGTTCTATTCGATGTAAAGCCGGTACTTTCCGTTTTGAATTTCTACGTATTGGTGCCAATATGAAAAGAGTTAAGTATTGGAAACCCAATGTGGATACAAAGCTCTTATAGGGGTGATTAAGGAGCTTGAAAAACTTAGAAAAAAACTTTGTATGGATGGTCCTAAGAATGGGAAGAGGAATATAAAATGGATTGGTTAGGGAAACATGGTTCGTTCTAAAAGGCTAGGGAGTTTGGGCATTGGAGATATCCATAACATGAAATTGGCGCTCGTAGCTAAATGGTGAAATAAATTTAAAGATAACAAAGGGCCGCTTTGGGCTCCTGTGGTGGAGGCTTTTCATAAAGTTAAGAATTGGTAACAATCATTTCCTTTTAATCGAAGAGTTGTGAGGATTTAGAAAGATATTGGTTATTAAAAAAGATTTTTGCGCGAAAGGCGTGTCTATTATAAAAATCTCAAAGGTGTGGTTGGGTTGGAGGATAAAACCTTATTTTGGATTGATAGTTGGGCTGAGATTGGACCCTAAAAGACCGGTTCAAAATTCTGTTTAAATTAGCTCAAAATAAAGAGGCTAAAGTAACAGGCCTTTTTTTGAGTGGATTTGGGATTTCTAATTGGGTGGGGGCATGGTCTCGAAAGCTGAAGGAAGATGTGGAAAAAGAATTGTAACACCCTAATACATTTTAACCAAAAGAGACGTAGCGGAAAAATACGACTTAAAATTTCTTTCTTTATCACTATACAATCATACTTGAAAAAGTTGTTTTAAAACGACTTCTTAAATTAATACATCGTTCATCCTTAGTTAGTAAGACTCTTTTAATATACGAATACAAACCACGTGATCCCTTCTTCATACAATTCATAATCTTAGACTCGATCCTTGTCCACTTGTCCATTAGGATGATCATAATGACCCAAATAACCTGTAGTCACCATATATATAACTAACAATTAGTAAATGGTGACATGATACATAAATCATTAAATATATAAACAATCAATAACCACGTGGCAATCTGTATCTGTTTACTACTCCATTAAGATGTTCTTCTGAAGTCGGTCTTTACACTGGACCTCCATTCTCTGAGAGCCCAACACTTACATACATGCACTTTCATTTCAGTCTCATAGACGACTCAGTTAGTATCGTCAATATTCATATATATTAACACCATACTTAACTTCATACGAATCTCACTTATTTGGAAACATCAGGTTTATTAACATACACACATCTTATCTGGCCCAACTACTCTTTAGATAATAATCCTACTTGATACATGCATAAGTATAAACAACCTTAATTACAACATCTAGCTTGATCATGCATCCCAGAACTCCAATAATGCACTTAAATCTCATAAGCATCGAATACATCAGTTGTACGAACATCATAACATAACAAATAAAGCATAAGCACCTAAACAACAAAATCAAAATTTTGACAACAAAGCCCGTCGTAAGCTATGGTTGGGTGGCCGTAGCTTACTGCCTAACGAGCACAAAAAGGCAGCAAGTGCCTGCCGTAGCCTACGGCTGGCAACCGTAGGTTACGGCACAGAGCTGCTGAACTTTTCATTTTACCCTTTTCCAGCAAAAACTACGTAACTTCTTCAATATTCATTTGTTTCACTTGGGACTCGTTTCTAGTTGACCGTAGAACATTTGTCTACGTGATTTACCCAAAATCCTTGACCGATTCTTGACTTTTACGGATTACACCGCCGTTACACGGTTCAAGCGCATTAATTCGACCCGTTTGGTTTCACCAAGTTGTTTTCAACATAGTTCGCTACTTTCGACCCGCTACAAAAAATACTTACCTTAATACTCGCATTTACTACATAATCTTACATGATTCCCCACAATCATAATATCAAAACTCTCTATACTTACTAAGAAGTGAATCGGAAGTCACATACCTTATGCGTTCGTGTTCGTATCTGCTTCCTCGCCTCCTCTTGACCAGTTAGCCTTTCGTGCTTAAGTCCATCTCGACATGATCCCTATACTTTCATGTCATTGCAATCACATTATTGTTAGCATACATGATTGTACATATTAACGATTATATCAAATGCATATCTCGCATTTGACTTTCATTTGTCAATTCTAACAAGCATAAGGCATATACTCAAAATCACATCCTTCCGAACTTATATAACTCATCTTGTCATCCATATAACACATATTGATGTAACACGTACCATATAACTTTCTATAATCTTACAATTGTGACAAGAAGTCTAGCATGCTTCTTATGCGCAGTTGACTTTCAGAAGTCAACGGTTTAACATATGAACTTTCGACTTAACCTCATACATCCGTGTCATATAGTAGACTATGCAAATGACATTATATACGTTTCATACTCACGATGTAATATGCTTACAACCACATGATCACCTACTTATGTACGCATACACATTCACGTACACATGTTTTCACATGCTAATGCTTTCATTATCTCACATTTGACAACCACATACAATGTTAGTCTATTTAACATAATAACAACATCATTCTTTACTAGCAAGTTCATATGTTATATACTTAGTGCACATTCATTTCTAAGTTAACAACAAGCAATTGGTCAAACATATGGTGTGCATCTCATCATTTAAGCATAGAGTACAAATCCTAATGCATAATTCTACTCAATCATACCATCAACTACACTTTCTTACGAAATCCTTCTACAATATATCTTCTCATGTTTGATTATCACCAATCATGTCATTATCAAACTCTACACATGTTCATCCATTGTTTAGCATATAATTTCACATACTAACTTATACTAGGCATTTTATCAAACAGTTGGTGTGCGTATCTCCAACAAAGCATTATGTACAAGTATCCAAAGCATGTTTCTACTAGTTCATATAATAGATCATCATAATTAATTAATTTCACATAATCCCTTCTTTTTATATCAAATCATCTAACGATACTCTAATATATACTCATTCATACATCAATATCACACAAATTTCACTACTACAAGATCATCATATCTTATCATACTACTATAACAAGTGGGTTTCACTTCAAGTCTTCAATATAATCAAATACAAGCATAAGTCACCGTCTACATGGTGATTCTAACATATATTCAAGTTCAATTTCATACAATTTCACGGATTTATTAAACCCATTTCATCAAGATCATAAAAACATATAATTTAAATTGCCTTATGTTGAAGACACTAAGATGATTAAGGAAATAGGCACATGCATTCAAATTTTGCCCTAAAGCACACCTAATTTCTGGATTTTCTTGTGATTGTTGGAGGAGAAGGGTTCTCTTTCCCTCCTGCTTCTCTCTTGCGACACACACACACCCCTTCTCTTTTTTCTTTTATTTATTTGTTTCATTTATTTATATAAATACATCTTTCTAGATGTGCATTTCCAGCCCTTATAGTTTTATTAGTTTGCATGTTTACCTCTACCACATTCTTACACTTAAAAGTTAACCTTGTATTTTACTAGGTTAAGTATCCCTAGTTACCCAACAACAGGCTAAACCATTTAAACATACACCCAATAGTTAAATATGGATTTTGGGCGTTACAAGAATGCTTTTGGCCAACTTATTACTTTGGTGAGCAAATATAATTTTCACAGTGTGCTGGATTTTTGGGCTTGGGATAGTGGCAATCCAGAGCATTTGAATGTTTCCATGCTAATAATTTTATTACATGATGAGGCGAAGACGAATGACGACCGAATTTGGTCTTTTTAGAATAATTGGATTATGCCGAAAAAAAATACTTTCAGAGGGAGGACGTGTTTAAGCAGGATCCCAGTTAAAGCAAGTCTAGCGAAGAGGGGAGTTTCCATTCCGAACCGGTTGTGTTCTAGATGTGGTTTGCGTGAAGAAACGACATAACATATTCTTTGGGATTGTTGGGTTGCAAAATCTATTTGGTGAAGCATCCTGGTGTGGCTTAAGATCCCATTCCCATTCAATGATGTTTCTTTCCAGCAAATTCTTAGGGCTCTGTCAAATATTGAAGGATCTAAGGATTGGGAAAAATGTTGAAGAAGTTCTTTTGGCCACGACTTGGGAAATCGGAAAGACTAGGAATGAAGCGACTTTCAACAACAATCATCTTCATTTCGAACAGAACAACGTACATAATAAAAAAATAATGCTTTTTTGTTGGATTTCTAGTCGATCTAAATATATACACCTTAATTGTGTTAGATGGTGTGAGTTTGGTATTCTGAATGTAATTGTTTAACTTTGTGGTTCCGGTTTCTTATTGGTCATTTAAATACTATAAAGAGCAAACAACCATTTTCGTCCCTGTGGTTTGTCGAATATTGTCTCTTCAGTCCAAATTTATTTTTCTTGCCATTTTCCTCCCCGACGTTTCTTAAATATGCCAATTTCATCAAAAATGCTAACGCTCGTTAAAACTGACCGTTTAAAGAGGGGTAAAAAGATCATTTTTATTTCTTATTTTCTTTTCTCATTTTCTTCACCTCCTTAATTTACATCACCTTTTTAACCTTTTATAATTTTTCCCTAACCATAGCCACAATCACCATAACCTCCAACTAGCTAAAACTTACCTCCAACCATCACCATCACCATCTTCCATCAATAAACTACCATCTCCAATAACCTTCCACCTCCACCACCATCTCCATTAACTTTGGACCATCACCATCTCCAAACATCGAAGCTAAAATAATTTACAAATTCGAAGCTACAAAAATCATCTGCTTTTTGTTCAATCTTTAATCACTAAAACACGGAAAGCTATTACACCCACAAACGGAGCCTTCCTGGCGGACCCGTTTCCTCGTTACATATTTTTCCAATCTTCTACCTTCGTTACAATGGCGTTATGGAATCCTAAAAATTAGACAACCTCCAATCAGACGCCATTGTAAATCAAAGTGAACAAGCTGAATCGACGTGATAAGGTTGGTGAGGTTGCAAAAGCAGATTCTGTGTTTCGTTTTTCCGAAGGCCAGACTTTGCCTACTATTGTGAACAGATTTATAAAAATAGTGGTGGTGGTATGAAAGAAGAGGATGAGGAAGGAGATAAGGGGGCCTTGATAGAGGAGATTAACGAGGGATTACCAAAATGAAAAAAAAAGAAAATAAAATTGTAAAATGACCTTTCTACCCCTTTTTAAACGGTCAGTTTTAACGGACATTAACATTTTGGATGAAAGTGGCACGTTTAAGAAACGCCGGGGGACAGAAATGGCAAGAAAAACAAATTTGGACTGAAATGACAATTTTCGACAAACCACATGGATGAAAATGACAATTTACTTTACTATAAATTAACAACTTATTTGTGCATATAGGTGTTGTACCAAATACTTGGAGAGTTTTTATAAAAAAATTGTTTTTTTACTTTTAACCCAAAAGTATATAATAAATTACAATTTAATGTCACAACTTTTTTACTTTAGACTTTGGTCCCTTATACTTTTCATATTTCGCAAAATTTCGTTTCACGCTTCATTATAAATTTTGCGTGTTAACACGATGCAACGTGCGTGTGTTTCGTTTTACACTTTATTGTAAATTTTACGAGTTAATATGACACAACGTGCGTTTATGGTTTTACGTTGTCACCAAACGTGCTTAAAATTAGTTTTTTTCGTATTTTATATAGAATCTGTTAAAAAGTTTATAAATAAGAAAAAAGTATGCCTACATATTAATTACATGGCCTAATGCGGCCACAAACCAGTAAGGGTTTATATATTCATCCGCTGGCCTCTCCATTTCTCTTAAACCCTACATAAAAATACCGCGCTTCGATTTCCTTTGATCATGGGGGTGATAGAAGACTCTGCTATGCCGCACGATAGTCTTCCAAGGTACGGTTATTCTTTTACGTTCAATTTGACAATCCTGATTCTCATTCTAATCTGATATATACTTTCATTCTGATTTCAGTACCGCCGGAGTTGACAAGCAATTCCTTGCCGCTCCGGTGAAGTCTGCCGTCGATAAGTTCCAGCTACTTCCTGAATTCCTCAAGGTAATTGCATTTTGATTATAATTCTTATCCGTTGGTGAAATGATCTGTTTCTGTTAGGTTTTTGAGAGGATTGGGAATTAATTGAGTTTTTTCAAATACGTTTCTAGTTAAATTAAGTTAGGGTTCAAATATTGCAGAAACTATCTGTTTTTGTTTATAAACAACATTGCGTTTGAATAAATTGCTACACCTGACTAAAAAATGTGTATCTTCATTTGTTTATGAGGATAATTTTGAATATCATTCAGTTGTTGCAGCTCACTTCTAGTAGGTGTCTCTAGGAACAACATGATGAGGATTTTTTCAGTGCTTTGGAACTATGTATCATCGCGTAGGTTAATAATTAGGATTGCTATGTTTTCTCATATTTATCCAAGCCTTTGATCTCTATTAATCTTGTGATTTATTGGATGTTACAAATTTAGTAAAATATTAGTTTTGCAAACAGTTATGTGCTAACTTTTGGAGTTGCAGGTCAGAGGTTTGGTGAAGCAGCATCTGGATTCGTTTAATTATTTTGTTAGGACTGAAATAAAGAAGATTGTTCGTGCAAACAGCCTTGTGACATCTAGATATGATCCTAGTGTTTACATCAGGTAAAACTAAATGTCCACTTTTGTAGATTCTGAATGTTTAAATCTCCAATGCTATGGACTTTGCGAACACATGCCACTTACCAAGTTACCTGCTCGTATGCTACATTTTTATCTAATTTGTTAGTAATGTTGATCAAGGATATCTTTCCTTAGTTCAGTACTGCACGCACACCACTCTTGATTTGTATTTGAAGATAAGAATTATCTTTATCAAGGACTATATTTTAATGTGTACCTTAGTTTTTCACCAACAAAAGGTGTAATTCTTTTACGGTAAGCTGTTAAGTACTTGAATAACAATCTTTTATGTTGAACTTGTTCGTGATGACAGATACACGGATGTATGGGTTGGGAGGCCTTCTGAAGTTGTCGATGGCGTGACTGACACACTGACTCCTCAAAAGTGCCGGCTAGGTGACAAAACGTAAGCAAGTTTCCTTTTTCAGTTCATGCATGTGCCAACTTATAGATGTGATAATTGGTTTGACATATTGACTTCTTCCTAAATGGTTAAAAATGTTTCAAGTCACAATGTAAATGGAGTTGACGGTTATGCAACAATACTAGCTTGAATTGAACCTTTTGCTAACTGTTTGTTTTATTTCCCTTCACTATGTGCCACACATTGTAGGTATGCTGCTCCGATATTTGTGAATATCGAGTATTGCAATGGTAGCGATTCTCGTATGATGACGAAGGTATGTTTTTAATCTGTGATAATAATTTTAGAAACTTCTGTCGATGAGATATGATATTAAATATCTTCTATATGATGTTGCAGAAAGAAGTTGTTATCGGAAGGATGCCTATTATGTTAAGGAGCCTTTCTTGTGTCCTTCATGGCAAGGATGAAGACGAATTGGCAAAACTTGGTTTGTATGCTTTATAGACTAATTTCCGTTCATATTTCTGTTATCAACTTATTGTAACAGTAATATGTAGACTAATTTCCGTTCATGCTTCTTTTAGGTGAATGCCCACTTGACCCAGGTGGATATTTTGTTGTAAAAGGAAATGAAAAGGTGGCCTTCATTTTCATGTCGCTTTCTTTTTTTTTTTCCATTTTCAGCAATCTCGTATATATTATATTGCTGTTACTAACAGTATGTTGTTGGTTTTGGTGATTTGTCCAGGTGATATTAATTCAAGAACAGCTTTCAAAGAACAGGATAATTATAGACTCGGATAAGAAGGGCTGGTGCGTATTCTATTTTTCTTTTTGTTTTTCCTTGATGTACGCTTTTTTAGTTTATTTTCTGGTTTTGGTTTTATATATTCTGCTTTCTCATTCAGCATCCAGGCATCTGTCATGAGCAGCACAGCTATGACAAAAAGTAAAACGATTATAAAAATGGAGAAAGAGAAAATATATTTGGTTTTGAATGCATTTACTTCCAAGGTTTGTGTGTCATATTTATCGTGGCCTGTTCCTGCAAAATACTTCTTATGTAACATATTAAAGTTGTTTATTGTTTATAGGTTCCTATTATGTTGGTGATGAAAGCGATGGGTATGGAAACTGATCAGGAAGTTGTGCAGATGCTTGGTAGAGATCCTCAGTATGCTACTCTGCTTCTGCCATCTATTGAGGTAAGCTTACAGATCTAATGAGTAACGAGCCGACAAACAGCTAGTAAAAACCTGATTGCCCCTCACTGCTAAATTATACTGTTTTTCAAGTTAATTGTACATTCTCTGTACTGTGATATATTTTCGTGTCAAATGCCAAAGTAATCTATGTGCGCATGTAATAAGTTCAAGTCGTCAATTCACATCTATTGTGAGAATAGAAGGTAATGGACACTGACTATTTACTATTCCGAATTCCAGGATTGTGCAAGTATTGGAGTATATACGCAGCAACAAGCTTTGGATTTTCTTGAAAAGAAGGTAAGACTAAATTGTTAACATGTAGCAGAAATGATAAATTTATTAAGTATTCTATATATATTATTATCATTATGTTTAGAGGACTTTATTTCTTATTTTTATCTTATCTTGATTATTTATGTTTTGGATGCAGCGTAAGAAGTCAATGTCGAGGTCTGGTAAGGTATTTTTCATTCTATTTGCTCTTTTTCTGAAGGCTTTAGCTTCTTTTTATTCTAAAGTTAGCATCATAGTAACAGTCAGTCGTTGTGCTTTGTTTAGGATGAGGGAGCTTTGGGTGTTCTTCGGGAAATTTTTATTCCCAATATTCCGGTGAGTTGAATTTGAATCAGTCTTGGATGAATTAAATATATGATATTTAATTTATCTTCACAGCTATATATCTTCTCTCTAGGTTCAAGCAAACAATTTTTATTTAAAATGTGTATATGTTGTGGTGATGTTGAGGCGCATGATGGATGCAATTTTAAATGAAGATGCAATGGATGACAAAGTAAGTTTGAGCCTAAATACTAATTATCGTTTAAAGATGCTAACATCGTGTTTATAAGTATACATGCTACTTGACTGATTGTGAATTTAATGAATTTGCAGGATTATGTAGGCAATAAACGACTGGAGCTTTCAGGGCAATTGTTAGCTCTACTATTTGAGGACTTGTTTAAGTCAATGAATGACACAATAAAGTTGTCTGTTGATAAGATCCTGTCAAAGACCAGTCGTTCTAGCAGGTTCGATATATCACAGGTATGTCAATTGTCAAGCTAATTAATCACACAAATTGCACAATCTACGGGTGTTCTTATAACTCTTTGATACTCTTATCAGCATATATTGAAAGATAATATTACTAGTGGCTTGGAGCGTAGCCTCTCTACGGGAAATTGGGATGTTAGTCGATTTAAGATGCACAGGAAAGGCATTACTCAGGTGCGGTATTTTCTTGTTTATAATATATAGGGTAAAATCGCTTTTCGTCCCTGAGGTTTGGTCAGTTTTTTGACTTTTGTCCAAAGGTTTGTTTTTTCGCATCTGGATCCAAAGGTTCAGAATTTTGCCGTTTTCATCTGGATCATTAACTCCATCCATTTTTCTCCGTTAAGTCAGGGGTATTTCTGTCTTTTTTGTTAACTTTAAGGGCAATTCTCTTTATGTACAAGCATAATGTACAAGTATTCAAAAAACTGAATTGCCGTTTATGTTAACAAAAAAGACAAAACTACCCCTGAACAAAGAAAAATGGATGGAGTTAACGAGCCTGATGAAAATGGCAATATTTCAAACCTTTTGGACCTCGATGCGAAAAAAACAAACATTTGGAAGAAAGTTGCAAAACTGACCAAACCTCAGGGTCGAAAATGCCATTTTACTATATACTATGAAAATTTGTTTACGTGATAAAACTAAATATGCACTTGTAACAGATTGTTACAAGACTGTCTTTCATTGGAGCATTTGGTTCAATGACAAAGATTTCACCACAATTTGAAAAGTCAAGGAAAGTTAGTGGGCCTAGGGCCTTACAACCTAGCCAAGTAGGCCTAATATCAACCTTAAGCTGCTGTTTCACTTTCACCTTAGAATCTGCAGTTTGATCAGTCGTAAACACTTATATTATCGTGTTGAAATTGTTATTTACAGTGGGGCATGCTTTGCCCATGTGACACTCCTGAAGGTGAAGCTTGTGGACTGGTGAAAAATCTGGCTCTGATGACACACGTTACAACTGATGTAGAGGAAGGCCCTATTATTTCTATGGTATTTCTTTGCTTTCATGTTCTGATATATTGATATTTCTTTTTCCATATTGTGAAGTTACAACCTTGATTAGGGCTGCAAACGAACTGAATGTTCAGCAAACGGTTCGTGAACCATTCGGCGGGAAGTTCGTTTGTGTTCGTTCGTTTAGTTAAATGAACAACCATGAACAGAGATCGTGTTCGTTCGTTTATGTTCGTGAACGTTCAGTAACGTGTATGTTTAGCTTTGATAGTTCATTGGGGTTTTGTTCTTTTACATTTTATATTTAAATACATCAAAATTTCCACTCAAAAAAAATTTAACAAATATGAGTGTATTGTATTTTAATTAAATCATTTAATAAGTATTACGTTACTAACTATGGGTGCATCTACATAATACTTGTGATGAAGGATACCGATTTTATTCAAAATTTAATACATGTTCCTTTGTGTTGTGTTCGTTTGCTCATTTATGTTCATGATCATTCATTTGCGTTCGTTGCTTAAACTTAACGAACGAACACGAACACATTCATTTTCTTAGTGAACAACACGAACAAAAATCTCGTTCGGTAAGTGTTCATGAACAGTTCGTAATACACAATTTCCTTAAAGCCCTAACCTTGATACAACTTGGATAGCATGTATTACTACCATGTCTATAACTCTATATTCTAATTTATTTTTTACTCATCAGTGTTACTGCTTGGGAGTAGAGGACTTGTCACAACTTTCCGGTGAAGAACTTCATTCTACAAATTCATTTCTCGTCATATTAAATGGGCTTATACTGGGCAAGCATAGGATGCCACAGGTTCTTTCCATAAATTTTGCTAGCTGATAGTATTGTTCAATACTTAAGTTATGTCATTGCTTTGATATTTAAATACTCTTTTAAATGACCTTGTAGCTGTTTGCAAATGGAATGAGAAAGTTGCGGAGGGCGGGTAAAGTAGGTGATTTTGTAAGCATATATGTTCATGAGAAACAAGTAAGCTCTTTGGACTTGCAATCATTATTTAACACGTGTTGCATGTAAAGAGTAGGGTTTCATGCTATCATCTTTCCCCGGAAGCAAACAGTTAAACGGAAGGTTGATCTTATAAGTTGTCCAACTAATTTGTTTCATGACAAAGATTTGTCATTATTATAGTAAGGTGCATTTTAAAAGTTAACATCAAAATTTGTCTAGATTCAAAGTGTGCTCAAGTAAAAGTATGGTTTGGTCTAATCTTTATTCTCAGACATTATTACTCATGTGATTTGTCCATCTGCATGAGTTGTTACTTGTTACACAAATGATATTCAGTTGCACAAATTTTGTTCCGGTATCTATAACTAATGCTAGGCTAATATGATTCATTTTCTTTCATATATCTTAATTCTTAAGGGTGAAACTGGAAACTAAAAGTACCTTTGGGGCTATCAGTTTGACTGTGAATTTTTTACTAATGTAGTGATTATTTGTCATTTACATTCTCAAAGGTATTAACGACACTAAAAAATCTATTGTTGTTGCTTCTGAAGTTGTCATTCTCTTTGTTGGCAGCGTTGCGTTTATATTGCTTCAGATGGTGGTCGTGTTTGCCGGCCACTTGTAATTGCTGACAATGGTGTATCAAGAATTAAACATCATCACATGAAAGAGTTGAAAGTAAGTTGTTTAAAACACACGTTGTTAACAAATCTAATTACAATGTATCCACATTCTAAACACTAATTTAACTCTTTTTTAAAGGATGGAGTTCGCAATTTTGACAGTTTTTTACGAGATGGACTGTTAGAATATCTTGACGTCAATGAAGAGAACAATGCCCTGGTTTGCCAAAATTTTGTTTTAGTTTAAAATTAAGAGTTGTTTATTGAATTCGTAACTTCTTTTCTAACTTAATTGTATGATTGATAGATTGCTCTATATGAAGGAGAGGCTACTAGTGGGACCACTCATATTGAAATAGAACCTTTCACAATCTTAGGTGCTTGTGCTGGACTGATTCCTTTCCCTCACCATAATCAATCCCCAAGAAATACTTATCAGGTTTTATTTTTTATTTATTATGAATTTTTTAGACCTTTAAAATTCTGATTGCACTAGCTTTGATGATCGTGCTTTTCTTTTTTTTTTTTGCCTCTTTAGTGTGCTATGGGAAAGCAAGCAATGGGTAATATTGCATATAACCAAGTATGGCTTTTTCTACGTCTTTTGCCATGCAGTTGGTCCATTAATCATCAAATTTTATTTTTTACTTAGTTTGTTTACGTAAGTGTTTCTTTAAATGAAGCTATGCCGGATGGATACGTTGATATATCTTTTGGTTTATCCTCAACGGCCATTATTAACAACAAGAACAATTGAGCTGGTCAGTATTATTCTTGCTCACCACACTATTTTAGAATTCATTTCTTTTTTATGCGAGTGAAATTAAAATAAATTTTAATGAAGTAAAAATTTTTTAGGTTGGTTATGATAAGCTTGGAGCTGGTCAGAATGCAACTGTTGCAGTTATGAGTTACAGTGGTTACGATATTGAAGATGCCATAGTCATGAATAAATCATCACTGGATCGTGGCTTTGGTCGCTGTATTGTAATGAAAAAGTAATTATCAGACAAGGTTTTCCAGTTATCTGTTAGGTTTCAGATGTTAATATATTAGGTTATTGAAGCTTCTTTTTATTCGCATGTCCGTAAACAGGATGTCAGCTTCGTATCATAAGTATGACCATGTATGTGACCAGATTGTTTCGCCTCGCAAATCCCAGCATGATCCAGAGAAGATTCAGGTTTTTGCACTGTTTAACTATCAATAAAAGACATTTTTGTCCCTGAGGTTTGGCCAGTTTTGTGACTTTCGTCCAAAGGTTTGTTATTCCGCATCGCATCTGGATCCAAAAGGTTTGAAATCTTGCCATTTTCATCCGGCTCGTTAACTCCATCCATTTTTTCCGTAAAAGGCAACAGTATTTTCGTCTTTTTTGTTAACTTAAAGGGCAATTCGGTCTTTTTCACTTTATGTACAAGCATTTGACATAATGTACAAGTATTCAAAACAGATGAAAATACCCATAAGTTAACAAAAAAGACGAAAATAACCCTGTCTTAATGGGGTAAAATGGATGGAGTTAACGAGCTGGTTGAAAACTGCAAGATTTCAAACCTTTTGGATCCAGATGCGAAAAAACAAACCTTTGGACGAAAGTCATAAAACTGGCCAAACCTCAGGGACGAAAATGGCATATTACTCTTTAACTATTCATAAGCATGGTTTGATTTTGGTCATTTGGTGATCATGTGTTCGTTGATTTTTCGGTAGATTTTGGATAATGATGGACTTGCTTCTCCTGGTGAAATAATAAGACATCAAGATATTTATCTCCAGAAAGAGGTCCCTGTGGATCCGAAGGCCAAGTCACATCCATCGCAAACGTGAGTTGGCTGTAATGTAATTAACTTATTTATTCTGTTTTGTTCATTATAACTCATTCTGTTATTAATTGTTACGTCCAGTCAATATAGAACAAGTAAACAAACTTACAAAGGTGCAGAAGGGGAGCCAGCTGTTGTGGATAGAGTGGCTTTATGCTCTGATAAGAAACAAAATTTAACTGTGAAATTCATGATTCGACAGACTCGTAGGCCCGAGGTAAAAGTTTATGATTTTATAATATATTATACCATATATATCCTTTTATTAGCATTATAGTTTATGATATTTTGCTTCGTTTAGGTTGGTGACAAATTTAGTAGCAGACATGGTCAGAAAGGTGTTTGTGGGACCATTGTCCAACAAGAAGATTTTCCTTTCTCTGAGCGTGGTATATGCCCTGATTTGATTATGAATCCTCATGGATTTCCAAGGTAGGAAAGTTGATATTTTGATTCTATTAGAATGTATCATTATGGGCCCACAGGCTTAGTTAGGTTATTATTATAGGCCCATGGGCTTAGTTAGGTTATTATTATGGGCCCACGGGCTTAGTTAGGTTACAATATAGAGGTTACGAGTAGCCCTAGAAACCTAACTAAGGCCGTGGGCCCACAATAATATAGTCTAGTGTAAGGGTCAAATACAAATGGGTCTTAACATACAAAATGGCCTTAACATGAGAAGTGAAGGAGGGCAATTTTTTTTTCTGAATTTTTTCCCGTCTACTTAAGCATGATGTTTAGTTGCAAAATGTAAAAAAAAGTATTTCATGTATTTACTCTAGTAGAGTAATTATGTGTCCTCTAGAGCCTGGGACTAAAATATGTGCTTAATAAGATGAGAAAAAAATTATAAAAAAAAATCCCTCCACTTTTTATGTTAAGCCAATTTGTATGTTAAGACCCATTTGTACCGGAACCTAACTCATATAGTCTAATTGATTTAGTTTTTAATTTCTTTCTGCTATGTCACTTTCTGTTGTTTATTGGATTTGCAGTCGAATGACTGTTGGGAAGATGATAGAGCTTCTTGGAAGCAAGGCTGGTGTTTCATGTGGCAAGTTTCATTATGGCAGTGCATTTGGGGAACCGAGTGGTCATGCACACAAAGTTGAAGACATAAGGTATAAATGTGTAATAGTTCTTTGATATGGATAATCATATCTCAAAGTTAATATAATCGCTCATGTATGATGGCATTTGATATCTTAAAACAGTGAAACCCTTGTGAAGCATGGCTTTTGCTACAACGGGAAGGATATCCTATATTCAGGTTTTTATCTTCTTTTTGTACATTATCTTTTATATTGCTTAAATTTAAAAATATCTTATATATCATCATCATATATCAGGTATCACTGGTACACCACTACAAGCATATATATTCATGGGGCCGATATACTACCAGAAACTAAAGCACATGGTAACTGATCAAGTCATTTATTACTCTTTTCTCCATCGTAGTGGGATCATTTAGAAAGATCAAATGTCTTTATATCTATATTGTTCTATAATTATTTGCATCTTATGTTATAGCTTTGTTATCACCACTTACAAATGACTAATCGAGCTTTATACGAATATAAGGTCCTTGATAAGATGCATGCTAGAGGAATGGGCCCTCGCCAACTCATAACTAGACAGCCCACAGAAGGGAGAAGCAGAAATGGAGGTGAGAATTTTGCTGTTACGATATGTTTGACATTACATTTGTTTTCTATTTTAAAATAACAATTGTGGTTATTATCTAGGTCTGCGAGTGGGTGAAATGGAACGGGATTGTTTAATTGCTTACGGAACAAGTAATCTGATTTATGAGCGTTTAATGATCTCTAGCGATCCTTTTACAGTTCAGGTACATTGCATATCATAATATATGAACTTTTCATTTGAATTTAAAAGATATATAGAACTCTAATGATTTTTTGGCCTGCTGATGTCATAATCCTCATGCTTGATTCTTGTTAGGTTTGTAGAAAGTGTGGTTTACTAGGATACATAAATTATCAAACGAAAACTAGGACCTGTTCTACATGCAAGAACGGAGATAATATATCAGCCATGAAACTACCATATGCATGCAAGCTTTTATTCCAGGTAAATTCAAAAACCCTCAACAGAATTCTTTTGATTGTTTGTCACATTTAGTGGTTCGGTTGTATTGTAATAAATAATGCTAATCCGTTGTTTTCTTGTTGCAGGAACTGCAGTCAATGAATATAGTTCCACGTTTGCAGCTGGCTGATTCTTGATAATCTTTATGGTCGTCACGAGGTAAACCGATAATAAGTGGCTATTTATTATATATACTTATTGTTATGTTATTTCCAATGGTAGAAAACTAGAAATCTTGACCGGTTTACTTGAATTAGGTTGATATGGGCTTTATATTGAATCTCCGACTGGTCAAATGGGTAAAAGTTGGAAAATTAGTAATAAAATGCTTTAGTAAAAAGTAATATTTGTTATCTTAATCCATGCATTATTATTTAGTGAAGAATTTGAAAAAAAGGAGTTGTTGGGTCACCCTACCCGATCCATTTTGGCCGGTTACACCACCCACATATTTTAACTCTTTCATAGGGATGGCAGGTGTGAGATGTTAACCGTTTCGTCACTTTGTTAGCCGTGAAGAAGGATGGCGGCATGCTTTACAACCAGAATGACCAGATTATATTCACTACCTTGTAATTTAGTTTTTGTTTCCCTCAGGCCAAGTTTTATGGTTTAACACCCATCACCACATCAATCGTACAGGGCGTGAAATGCCCCATGGGCGTGAGAGGGGAGTGAAGGGCTCAAAGTGTGGTCACTGACGTTGGTCTGGTATGTGGATATGTGTGGAATTATTGCAATTGTCAGTCAAAACGCCTCTGTGGCCAAGGGCAACTAGCTTCATTTTACAAAATTACTTCTTATTACACACATTTTCTTCCGTATATATTTTACATCATGTTTTCCTTTTACAAAATTCCAAATTAAATTTCAATTCCTGCACAAATTGCAGTTCTATTACAATCCATGAGATAACACTGTCATAAAATTCTCAAAGTCGGATTTAACTCAACTGAACTAGCTTTAACTTGTACTAGTAAATTTCCCCGCGATGTGGCAGTTACAAATGCAAAGTAACTCGAGTTTTAAGCATGGAAATGTATTTTATATGGCCCGACTTTTTTGCAAAAAAAAACACCAACCTGAACTTATACCAAAACGTACATAAAAATAAGTAAAAATTATGTTTTTTTAAGTTAAAAACGGTACGGCGCGTTGCAGTGGTGCTGAAATGTAAAGTAAGTTGAAATTATAAAAGTCTAATGAAAACATATTATATTTGATATAATTTGTTGTAAAAAAAATTTATGTCAAAACGCAGATCAACTGAAAATGCACAAAAAAACATATTATATCTAAGTCTTTCCATTTTCAAAGAATCGTAATCAACTTAAATTTATACTGACATGTACGTAAATATAAGCACTAAAAATGATTATAAAGTTTTAGAAAGTTAAAGAGTTGTAAGTTTCAATACTAAATGTTAAACAGTAAAGAGTAAAATAAGTAAAAACTTAATAAAAGAGAAAAGAAATGAAAAAAGCTAACCAATAGCACTAGGCATCTAACTTGTTTTTTTAGTTGTATCGAATAGAATTAATAATTTTGTTAAGGTGCTTTAAACCCTCTATGATGTTGAAAAAGACGGGTGTTTGCATAAGTACTTTACTCGATTGCAAATGAGCTTTACTCCTTAAACTGAGTTTTATGTCACGGAGTTAGTCCTTCAACCCACGTACGGCTCTTAGTCACCGTGCTAAGATCAGCCTTTGAACCAACTAGCAAATTTGATTCTTATGACTTGAAACAAAGGGAACAAATATAGTGATCAAAGAGAACTATTATTGCTTGAGAACTCTTTACAAGGTGTGCTTTGAGTACAAATTTGGAGGTGATGTGCAAATGAGCCAACATCACATATTTATACTACTTGCTAAGTGTTCTAGATTAAACGTAATCTAGAGATTTCTAAGTATAAAATATACAAAATATGTTAGATATTTACATGGGCTAATCTAGAAAATTTAGGGAAAATATCTTGGATATTTTTCTAACAAATCTCTAGTCTTTGTAGATATTTTTGGTGGCCTTGAATCTAGATTTTTCTAAGGAAAAATCTGCCTCAAAATCTGTCATGAAAGTCCCCTGAAGCTGGTAGAATATTCTGGATTCCTGATGGTTACGATCTGAATTTTGACGTGTTGTGATATTTAGCCCTAACTTCCTATAGTGAGCTTAATTAGTTGGCTTGTGAGGCTATGTTAATATATTGATATAATTTACATATAATATAGAATGCAACTGTACAATATTTTTTAAATAACAATTATAATGGTGTTATTATTAATTAGAATCATATCATAGTTATGCACGTATATTATTAGTTGTGGGTATTTATAAAAAAATAAAATATATATATATATAGTTATGTACTAAACTAGTAAAAGCTACCCCATTCAGCCTAGAGATGGGCATAATCGGTTCCTTTTTATACCCGGACCCGGTTCCTGAATGTGTGTCAATGAAACCGGTTCTTGTTGTAACCGGGTCCGGTTCCTACCCGGGTTTTAACCATTAAAACTAGAACCGAGTGTACCCGGTTCGGGTCGAGTTGGAACCGGTTCCAGTTCATTAGAAGAACCGGTTCCTAATGTTACAATTAAATGGAAAAGACTGCAAAGACTATTAGAAACCTATTCATTCGGTCAATTCAATGAAAAAAGCTGCAAAACTATTAGAAACCGATTGTAAATTCCTTGCCTTCTTGCCTCCTTGCATCCCAATATCAATAACTTACACTTTCAAACTTCCACAATTAAAATGGCGTGCAACGACGAGGTTGTGATGGTTTATATCTTGTAGGTGTAAGTTAACGGTAGAGATGGGCATATCGGGTTTTTTTGTCCTACCCGAAACCGGTTCCGGGTAGGAACCGGGTTCCGGGTACGAACCGGGTACGAACCGATTTTATTTATAAAATGTGGAACCGGGTTGGAACCACCGGGTTTTTTGAACCAGGAACCGGTTCTACTATTAGCCGGGTAGGAACCGGAACCGGTTCCAGATCGGTTCCACCGGGTCAGGTTTGGAACCGGTTATTATGCCCATCTCTAATTCAGCCTATGAAAAGCTAATGATTTGTGCTTGCTTTTGACGTGTGTTGCACACATTCATATATGTAAAGTTTAAGAATCTACAATGCAAAATGTAGCATAGAGGTATTTGGAATTTTTGATACGTTATATGGTTAGTTATTGGCTTATTGCCACATTTCTTAACTTGTAAAAAAAGGTATTTTGAGTAGTTTTAATCGTAACACAACCAAGCTTAAACAACTAGTTAAATTAAAGTTTTCCAATTTGAGGTTGCCTTCAACATAAAAAGACGTTTTTTGACAATCTATTTGTTAGAAACCAAATATTTCTTTTATCAAGTTGTAAGACGGATACCTTGTAATCCAACAAACACTTATGATAAAATACTATAGAAGACTAGTATGAATTTCTCTTGTATTCTCATCCTCTCCTATTAAGCACACTTTAGAAGTTAGAATAATATGGAACATGGCACATTCAATTGTATGTGTCAGTAATTTCATTCTTGATGTTAGTTTAGAATTATTTGTGTTTCTCATTATACTTACACGAGTCATACATTGTTCATATTGAAGAGGTGGACTTATATAGAAGCGTACAGGTTCATGGGAAGCCATTAATTTTATAAATTTTTAATAGACGGTATGTTTATAAAAACAATAACTGAAAACATAAACATGTATTTAATGAACTCATATACCAAACTGTAATTGAGTTCTAATTGGTAGATGACATGTGTTTGATGGTAGTAGTGGTCACGAGTTTGAGCCTTGTTAAAGTTAGTTTTTGTAATTCTTTTAAGCAAAAACCTTTTATAAATAGAAACTTTATTCGGTCCCCATTTTACTCCCAGATGACCATGACCGTCAAATTAAGACTCCCACCTTTTTTTTTCTTTTTTAAAAGAGGAGAATGGGGCAAAATCAATGGAATGACCAAACGTCGTAGGAAGGGAGTGGAATCGGCTTTGGAAAATGCAACCGTTCCGACTTTGAAATTGGAACTGACCAAAAAATCGACAATTTTATCTTTGATACTTAATTCATTTTCCCAAGTTTTAGCTTCTTTAATGCTAGCTTATTAATTGCTCATTATCTCATTGATAATTAAAACTTTTTTTAACACCAAAATTCCTCATTATGAGCCACCTCAAGACTCGAATTCCCACCACTTAGCTGAGAGGAGTAAACCTTTACATTTTAGTGTCCTTATTGGGACCATTGACAAGTAAATAAAATAGGAATAATTTCTAATTTGATTCCATAATGATTCGAAAAGACTTTCATTTTCAAACGAAATTACACGATCAAATTCTTATTATTCGTTTATAAGTTGAGTTAAAAAATGATCCAATAATCCATTCGCTGATTGCAAACGCAATATACGTAGATGTTACAGATGATTAATCAATTTCTTTTTATAAAGTTGGGACTTTATCCTTGTTAGTGTTGTCTATAATGGTATCTGAATCAAAAACTCGCAATTGGTATTTTTGTTTCTCTCCTATTTTGTAAAAAGGGAAACTCAGGTAAGTGCTTTTTTATAAACATATGTATAAAAGAACATATTTCATTTAGCTCCTTGATGCCTATCATAACTAGTTATTTCGGTTTTCTACTAACAGTTTTACCTATAGCCTCAGCTCTATTTATTGGTACTTATTTGGATTAAAAGCAGTAAAAATATGTTAGAATTTCTTGGAGATTGTTTGACAACTTCTGAATGGGTAAGTATTGAACCAGTAAGAAATTTGAACCATTAATTGGTAAACCAGTAAGAGGTCTGAACCATTTAAAGTCAATGTAATACTTAGCCATTCATAGGTAAATGTCCTATAAATTTGGATAAGAGGTGTTAACATTCAAAGATAAATGCAAATATCTGAACCATTCAGATATCTGCTTGCGAAACAGTCTGAAGATTTAAATTTTGAACCAGTAAGAGATCTGAACCATTAAAAACTCATTATAGGCTAAAACAAACACCCCCTTAATTAGTGATTGTTATTAATTATTTGTTCATTACTAATTTTCATTGATTCCTGTTAATTCTTTTTTTAACGGCTAAACTTGAACACTATTGGAACTGAACCCATGATCTCCACCTATCTTACACCGTATCTAATTCACCAACACCATTAGACTATTACCAATGAATTGTTAAGTCAACAAGCTTAACTTACACAATAAAAACATATTGTTAGTTACTAATATATTCTAAATTTTAGATCTTACAATGCTTTTTAAGCTTCACACATATAATTCTTGTTGCATAATATATTCATGAATAAACTTCTATTTTGCTCTATATGGTTTGATCACTTAACCGTTTTGCTCCAATCATTTAAAAATAATCATTTTCCTCTAATAGTTTACTATGTTTTTCTTATTTTGCTCCCCGCCAATTAACTCAGTTAAATGATTTAATTATGGGTAGGGGTATTTTGGTAATTTTATATATAAAGTTTATTTATTTGGTATCAATTCATTAAGTTCACGATTTATACGTATATCCACCACCAACTTCTCTTACCCCCCCCCCCCCTTTATCACCTTTTCCGCCACCACCATCACCACAATCCAACCTTAGCCGCCGCCACCATAACCCTAGCACCACCTGTCACCCGACCACCATCACCACCTTGCACCAACTCCATCGAACCACCACCTTCTCCTCTCCCTAGTGGCGGATCCAGCCCTGTTTTGTGGGTTCATATGAACCCACTCGGTTTGGAAAAAATGGAAAAATTTAGTGAGAACTTTGTATAATTTGGAAAAAAAATAGTGAGAATCTCAAAACGAACCCACCGAAAGAAGTTTCTGAATCCGCCACTGCTTCTCCCTCTCTCTCACCTCAGCTACCATCACCACCACCACCACAACCCTACCTCAGCCGCCACCACCATAACCCTACCACTACCTGATCAAGCAACGAACATGTATAAAGGGACTAATTGAACCACTCTTTAAAGTTTCTTCGTACACCCACACATCCTCAAGCTTACCATTAAAATCACTCCTGTGATCTAGCAAGCTTCGCCGAAAAACGATGGACTCCGACCTTGTTTTTTGCCTGCCATTCTCCACACAATCCGTACCATTTATGTATGCTTTTGATTGTTTCAATTTGTAGAATAGAAGCCCTTTATCAATTTGAAGTAAACCCTCAAGCTTACTACTGAAATCACTCCTGTGATTAAGCAAGCTTCACCGGAAAACGATGGACTCCGACCTCGTCTTTTGCCTGCCATTCTCCACACAATTAGTACCATTTTTGTATGCTTTTGACTTGTTTCAATTCGTAGAACAGAAGCCCTTTATCAATTTGAAGTAATATCAAGCTTAGGGAGAAAGAGGAAGTCTAGAGAGAGATAACGACCGTCTAGGGTTTGGACAGGTGGGGGTCGTTCGGTGGAGCTGGTGCAAGGTGGTGGTTAGGTGGTACTGGTTGGTTGTGGTGGTAGTTGTTGGTGATGGAGGGAGAAAGTGTAGAGAGAGAGTATAGAGAGAGAAGAGATAGTGCATATATTTTTTTGGTTTTGTGATTTGTATTATATGTATATGTATATATATATATACATATAATCTTTATTCGTAAAATACCTTTATTTACCTAAATTAAATACCCTTTCATTAAATATATACACTTATCAGTTAGATAAAAATTGGAAAAAAGTAAGAAAACATTGGAGGAAAATGGCTACTTTTAAATGATTAAGGAAAAACGGTTAAAACGACCAAACCACATAAAGCAAAATAGAAGTTTACTCTATATTCATATTTACACATGCTAAGTCAACAAGCTTAACTTACACAATAACAACATAATGGAGGTCAACTAATTACCCCAAAAATAGTTTGTAACACCTCGTAAAATCGTGTCCTATAATATAGTGACACGTGTCATTAAAGTCTAATAAGGGGGGGGGGTGTAACGCCTCGCTTTTTTCGTACTTTCCTTAATTAGAAAGTATAACTATATTTCTATTTTTGGAAACTTGTATTCGTATTTCTTTTCCCAATTTTGTAATCCGAGACTTATACTTGCCTTACGTGCATTCAATCGTTAAATACATGCAAACTGATACTTGTTATACGTGCAAAGATCCATACATTCACACTAAACACACACACCTCAAACTATTATACGTTATATACTTAAAACATGCAAAAACGTCAAGATAAACTAAGTTCAAGGACTAAAAGTGAGAAAAACCAAAGAAGCTTCTGGAATTACACACCTCGCGGCCTGCGACCAACCTCATGGTAACCTCTCGCGATCCGCTAGACACCTCGCGGCCCGCGACCGAGTATTCTTCACCCTCTCACGGCCTGGCATAATTTGAAGATGTTGGTTTCAAGCTCATGGATTGGCCAAGTTTGTGTTTGTTGCATTTAAGACACCCAACTAACAACCCCTAACCCCATCTATAAATACCCACCTCCTTCTCCTCTCATTTCACATCTTAATCATTCTTTTTCTCTTATCTCTAAAGCTCTAAGAGTTCTCTCCATCTAAAGGATCAAGGTTTTCAAAAGTGAGTTCTAGCTCGCCCTTACTTCTCTCCTTTTGATCTTTCTTTCTTATTAACACTTGAATCACCTTTTGGAATGTCTCCATAAGTTTTCCATGGAAAACCAACTTGGAACATCACCATGCTCAAGGTCTCAAGTGTAAGAACCTTTTGTTTTAATAGGGTTTCAACCCATAAGTGTTGTATCCTTCCAAGCTTGTTCTTGAAACAAGACTTGAGTTGGTAGTGTGTGATTACATGGAAGCCTTGGCTATCCTACCTTCAATCCACCACCTCACTTGATGATTTTGATTACTTTGTTTGTCTTTTAGTTTTTGTGTTTAACTTATTCATGACCATCCTTGTCGTCCTTGTGACGACTTGTGTATTGGTGAACTATATGAAAGAGGTTAAAAGGAAGGTTATCCTCCTACCTCCATGCATGACTTCTATGAACTTCCATGATGTTTATGATCTACTTATTATGTATATTAATATATATATGTATATATACACTAACCAAACTCTTGATGGTAATCAAATGATTATCCGTCATGGTATTAGGTTGTATCGCCTAAGTACTTAATCTCTCGTTACGATTCCAATGGGTATCCTAACTCATGAAAACACATCAACCCGAATGGGTATTATAGTGTCAAGAACGAGTATTAAGTCTAAATAATTATTTTCTCGTATACATACTTTAGTGTATTTAAATTTCCTAATCTCCGTTATCATTCGAATACTTACCAATCACGTTTTCCCCTTATAGATAACTCGGTGCTCCATCCTCCAAACTCCCTTCAACACCTTACGGAAGTACCAAGTGGAAGCTTGCAAAACCGTGAGTACACTTGACCCATTTTCCCTTTGTACACAATTTGGGTTGTAACATGTTAGCTTACAAAAATACACGAATACACACTACATGCTTTACACACTTGATCCGTTATACATACTATTTGTTATGCTTAGGTTCATGCTAAATTCATACCTGCTTATTGTCATTAACTTAGCTAGCCCTAACTTAACATATATAGCGCTATAGGAGTAGCATACCGCCAGTCGGTGTAATGTTAAGCTTAAGCTGATTCTTATTCTTATTCATACTTTAGTCTCGTTACTTCATGTGATGATGGAAATTTAATACTTGCGGACACTTGGGTTTGACAATTAGTATTGCATGCTAGCTGTAACACCTTGTAAAATCGTGTCCAATAGTATAGTGACATGTGTTGTATTTTTATATATAGTCTATTAAAGACTAATATGGACTAAAAGTGACAACATGCTCAAACTGAGCATCTGAATGACTTTCTGATGTCAACATGCATAAACCTAGCCTCTGAACGACCATTAATATCGTCATACATAAAAACGTAGCCTCTGAACGACCATTAGTGACCGTTGTGTCAACATGCCTAGCCTCTGAGTGACATCGGAGTCAACATGCTTATACTGAGCCTCTGAGTGATCCTTTACGTAGTCCTAACTCTCATATGTCTCGTTTATTAGACGAGAGTGATTAAATCCACTATTACATGAAAGTTGGATAATGGAGGGACTAAAAGTGTCAACATGTTAATTTATACCTCTGAGTGACCTTTTAACGAACCGAGAGCTCGACAATGTCCGGCATAATCCTGAGTATGCAAAGTATTGGCTACGGAGGGCTAATTATGCCAAAAAGGTGTTTTAGAAGGCTTTTATAAGCTTTTATAAGTTAAGGGGTTAAAAGTGTCAAACTTTGAAACTGGCCTTGAGGCGGTCGCGGGCCGCGAGAGACTTGGCCTGAATCTCTCGCGGGGCGCGAGAAATGGTCTGCAGCCAAAAGTTTTTCTTGGCTGCCACACAAAGTTCCAAAACCATTAAAACCGAAACCATGGCTTCCCAAACTGCTATGCCACGTTTTGGGACACTTGTAAGCTTCTTCTTACACCCCTAAACACCTGGCTTCACCTCCTTTGAGTTCTCCAACTATAAATAGGTGATTAAGTTCACCATTTGAACTTGCACCTTTCTAAATCATAACTCTTCTCTCTCCTCTGGAAGTTCCTAGCTAAAAGGAGCATCCAACATAGTTCTTTTGTACCCTAGGAATCACTGGTAAGTGTTCCTTCCTTGTGCATTTTTTATAGGCTTTTATAGCCAAAAGTCAAGCGTTTTTTTGGAAAACGCTTTGACTATCGGTTAATGCCATTATGGTCCAGCCATTGTTCGAAATGAACATGATTAAGTGATCGTAATAAGGTAGGTGTTAGTTCCTATAAAGGGCACCTCCTGAAGATCACGTTTGTTAGACCAATTGACGGGTCAAAGTTATGATATTAAAAAGTCAAACATACCATTTTTCGGAAAAATCATAAATTGATCTTATATATGTTATGAAACCTGTTTTGACACTTAAACAAGTTGGTAATAATTATTAGAACATGTAAGACATGTTCGGCTCGTCAATTTCAGTTCTAGGGTCGGTTCACAACCGAAAGTCGCAAAGTTTGACTTCTGCTTTGACTTTCGATTCTGACCCGATTTAGATCAGTTACCTACTGATCTAAAGTTGCATTATGATCATAATATAATGTAGCATAACCTTCTGAGGTTATTACATGATCATAATCAGAATCCAAGTTTATGCGCAACTTCTATAATTATGCCATTCTTGACTAAAATGCCATTTTTGTATAAAACAAGGTTTTAAATGGTAATGAACTTGAAAATGAGTTTCCTACTGATGTAATATTATAAGTAGGATTATTTGGGATATTAAACCAAGTTATAAACTGAGTTTTCAAACAGGTCCTTAAACTATGTCGATAAATGATGATTTTAGCCTTTGTAGCTTATAAAATGGTTTTAATCAAATCTTTTCAAGGTAAATTATTTACCTACTGATATGTTATATTAAATAACATATTTTAAACATTTTTACTCTGACCTTAACATCAGTTTTCGTAAACATCACTTAAATACTTCATTTTACGACATAAAGCGCCGTTTCGGCGCATAGTATGATTTTAAACCATATTATTGACCAAAAATTGATACCTACTGATTTTAAAACTTATTTTAAAATATTTACAGTAGGTACATGTTATAAACTCAGAATTCCAAATAATTTATAAACTATGTGTAAAATGACCAAAATGGCCATTCGGTGCATAAATTGGTCATAAAAGATAAAATACACATATAATTGATATCCCACTGATATTATATCATAAATAAACTAATTTCCAGAATACTCATGATTTTAAACTTAAAATATGTTCAAGTTCCTTTTTTACGGAATATAATTACCAAAATGCCCTTATGAGGCATAATTTCGTTTTAAAACCTTAACGGGCATATAAGTTGATATCCTACTGATATTTAACTTATTTAAAATATAATGGCATATAGAACTTGTCCATGACTTATCCGGTTACCCATTATCGCTTATAGCATACGGTTGATTATACGTAACTAGTTTACGAAATTTAACCAAAACGGGTTTAACCTTGTCATTTAAGTTTCAAAATCCAGAATGTTTACCCATATTATACAAGTCAAGTACTTGTCAGGATTAAACTACATTCTATCCGATCATCGTTTAATCAAGCGTTATACGTAATGATCATGTACACTATTCGGTTTATAAGACCGTTAGTATTTAATTGGCTAGCTTATGCCATAATCCAGACTAGAGCCTTCCCGGTAAATGCTATCTGCACTTGGTACTTTTGTATACGGCTGAGTTATTTAAAAATAAAAGAAGAAGACTAGCTCAGGTAAATACTCTCGACTTATTTTCCCTATACGGGCTTGGGATACGGTAAATTATTACCGCTTGGTCCAAAATGGGGTCAATCAAATGCCCGTTTGTGGCTAGTAAACCCCGTATTTCGTTTTAATCAGTTTTGTTTGATAACTTAAACATCGAAGTTAAATTACCGTGTCCTGGATATCCTCGGCTCAATACCTTAGTTATTGGCCACGACCTTAGCACGGGGTGTAGGCACACACCTGTCAGATGCTCATATGCAAATTACCCAAGACGTTGGGGGTAACTCCTTCGTGAGTTCGTAAGTGATGTGTATTTAATCATGTCTCGGTTTCTGTACTGGGCCCTGTATGTATTGACAAACATGTGAATCTGATACAAGGTTGCAAGGTCAACTTTCCCAAGTTAATAAAAGATTTTGTGCTGTTTTGCACCTAAAAATCATTTTAAAGTTTTCAAAATGAGTTAGTTGGGTGTATTTACCAGCGTAAGCTGACGTATCGTTGAAAGGCTAAGTTGCATGTACAATACGAAATAGGCTGGAAGCTGCTCGGTAGTGATAAGAGGATCTTGCAAATCCTTAGATCTGCCCTAAAGTCTGTTTTGTATTCTTTCTTGTACATTTTATGATCCGTATGTGAATCTTCTATTACGAGCCTGCATATTATTTTGTATTTTCAAACATTCGGTTTGTAATAGTAATTTTACTCCAAGACTTCCGCTGTGCCATGTTTAATTGACTATGATGTTATCAACTAACGTCACAATACTCCCCACCCGGGCCCACCGGTGTATGGATTGGGTTGGAAATCCGGGGTGTGACAGGTTGGTATCAGAGCCAACGTTTGAGAGAATTAAACACTACCCTTCTTGTGTTTAATCTCAAACTTATACGAGCACATTCCTTAGACTTCCGAGTCTAGGCATTGACCTAGGATTACTCATTTCATTATTAAGTTATTAGTATGTTTTTGAATTGATTTTTAACAGGAAAATGCCGCCACGTGTACGAGGACAAAGTGGGAGAGGAAAAGGTCCAATGAGGGGAGGACCATCGGGGCGCATTCCTCCTCAACCTCATAATTCAGATGCATACCAAGAATCAGGAGATTCGTCTCCTTGGCAACCAGCTAGACGTTCTGTCTCTAATAGACACTCGCCCTCACATTCCCGGAATTTTTACCACTCCTATCATTCACACCATTCTCATCATTCTTACCATGAAGAATTTAACCCTAACTATTACTTTAACACACCTCCAGCCGATCAAAATCAGTTGGATCAGCCAAACCCTATGGACGAGGACTCCGACCCGGAGATGCCGCTGTCGGGATCGAACGCACATCCCATAGAAATATCAAGAGATTCGAACTCCTATGCCGGATCACCCTACCAAGGTCCTAATGAGTGGGAACAATATTGGAACCAATTTACATTCGCCCACACTCCTTCTCATCACTCTCAACCACCCCCAATACAAGAAGATGTCCACATGGAACCGGTGGACCAACCTCAACCACCACCTGAACCACCAAGAAGGAAGCGTGGTGCACGTATGTCGGTACGTGCTGGGCAAAGGTGGCACAAAGGTCGGGATCGCTGCCACCTTTGCCCAATTCCTACCCTACAATTCAAGAGGACCCATAAATGGGTGGACCCTCTAATGTTTCACCTATAGTGGAACCAACACCAACACCTGTTGTTCAACCACCATCAGGTTATACTAACCCAATCCCCACATATCCAGACACGTCTAGATAAGATCCTTTTAACCCGTCTACACCAGTAGACTATCAAGCATGGTCGCAAGACCCCTATATGCAAGCAGTTATGCACAATGCACTTTACCCGTCACCTTTCCCACCTGCTTATCCATCGAATGGATATCCAACTTATGGGTACCGGTATCCGGTTATGCCACAACAACAACCACAACCTCCGCCGCCACTTGAGGCCATTAACGAGGCCTTAGAAAGAATGAAGGAAATGCAGCAACAGGCGGAGAAAACAAAGAAGAAAACGAACAAATTCTTCAAGAAACTCTCCAAATTGGTCAAGGGAAAGAAGGATGAGTGAAGTATCTTCTAAATATATGTAGTCCCTACGAGGACATTGTTATTTCTTTTAGTCCATGCGTGAACATTTTTATTTCTTTAAAGTCTTTGCATGGACAGTTTATTCACTTTCTAGTTTTGTAATTATTAATCAAAATTTAATGAAGTATTTTGGAATTATATATATATGTATTCATCATCTTCAAGCGATCGTCTCGATTTTACTCGAATTTTTGATCAGCCATATAATTCCAAAAAGATCTTAGTGGTTTTTATTTAGCCGAGTGGCACAGACCACACATTTGGCAAAAATTTAAATGATAGTTAAGAACGGAATGGTCTTCTATCATGATAGTTAAGGGAAGTTATCCTTCTATCTAGGGGTGGTGGACTAAGTTCAAGCCTCCTAGTCATTAAGGTCAATGCGACCGAGACTAATAATCAACTATTAAGGTCCTCTTATGTTAACATTCAAGTAATGTGCATACTCATGGTTGTGTGACTTGAGGAATCACACTAACCTTCAAGGTAATGGACTATGTCCTAACCTTATATAGCCCATGTGATCTATTTGATCCCGGCTAAATATCACCAGTGCGGTGATGAATAAAACATCCATTAGTGATGTATTACCCTTTCGGGTTATGATTTATTTTTTATAGCCCATGTGATCTATTTGATCCCGGCTAAATATCACTAGTGCGGTGATGAATAAAACATCCATTAGTGATGTATTACCCTTTCGGGTTATGATTTATTTTATATAGCCCATGTGATCTATTTGATCCCGGCTAAATATCACCAGTACGGTGATAAGTAAAATATCCATTAGTAATGTATTGCCTTGTGGCTATGATTTATTTTATATAGCCTATGTGATCTATTTGATCCCGGCTAATATCACCAGTGCGATGATAAATAAAACATCCGTTAGTGATGTAGTGCCTATGTGAACTATTTTATGTCCAATGTGACAGGCCTATGTGCCATGTTTTAAATGTCCTTTGTGACAAGCCTATGTGCTATACAATTGTCAAATATGACAATGAAATTTGTAACATTACGATCCACTATCTGGTAATATAGGGACTAAGTCCATATTATAATTTGCCTTTAATGGTCCTTTTGTGACCTAGGCCAAATATAGGTATGTTAAGCCTAAGAGTTGTGATGTTATTCACACTAGAATAGGCAATGGATTCTTATATCCAATGTTTTTAAAAGCCGATATAGTTGGTATACCATGGCTAAGGCAAATTTTATTTGGTATATAGAACCAAAGCTTTGAAGAATGGCTAATTCTAATGAGGCTCAAAGTAGTCATCGGAATGTTAACTCAAAGGATGCCGAAAATGTAGCCATAGATAACTATGAATTCCAAGCACGCATTGATACGGTTGTGGAAAAGGCCATGGGTAAGGCCATAGAAAAGCTAAGAGAGTCGAGTGCTACTCGCTCTAAACCATTATCGGTTACCCCATCCTCAGCTCATAAAGAGAGCTATGTTCACTCATCAAATGCGAAGAGTGAACCCAAGAGGATAAACTACGCTGATAGGTCCCGTTCTTCTAAGGACGGATGCATTTACAAGTACTTTGTCTCCTGTAAACCCCGAGACTTTAATGGGGAAAAAGGAGTCGTAGAAGCCCTAAAGTGGCTGGACGAGATGGAGACCATCGTAGACATCAACGGTTGTGCTGAAAAGGATGTGGTCAAGTATGTATCACAATCCTTGAAGGGCGATGCCCTAACTTGGTGGAAAGCCATGATTCAGTCCACAGGTAAAGTATACCTGTATAATCTAGGATGGTCTAAGTTTATGGACCTTATTAAGGAAACCTACTGCCACACCCATGAGGTGGAGAAAATAGAGACAGACTTCTATTCTCTTTCAATGAAAACCTAGACTATCGGAAGTATGTTTCCGACTTCAATTCCTTATCTAGGTTAGTATCCTACCTACCCCTGAATCCAAACGCATTGCGCGATTTATCAATGGATTAGCGCCTGAGATTAAGGGCATGGTAAAGGCTGCTCAGCCTAATACCTATAGGTCTGCTGTAGACCTATCTCTCTCTCTCACCCTTGATCTTGTAAGGAAAAAGTCAGTTAGCCAGAAACTGACAGGAAAAGGAAGAGAGATGAAGACAAATCCCAAAGAATTAATAAGAAAAATAAAGGGAGATTCAGGTTCAAAGGAAACCAAGGCAAGTCGGTTGTGATACCATTTTGCAAGACTTGCAACCGCAGACACTGGGGACAGCGTAATTCTGATTCACAAGCTAGACCTTGTGGTATTTGTAAAAGGAAAGGGATAAGACCCTAGATTGTAAAGTTCTCAAGGATGTTGTATGTTATATCTGCAATGAAAAAGGGCACATTGCAACTAACTGCCCTAAGAATTCAAAGAATAATAATCCGAAGCCTGGAGAGGCCAAGAAGGGGAATGCACGCGCTTTTCGACTAACTGCTAAGGAAGTTGTTAATGACAATAACGTCATAACAGGTACTTTCCCCATTAACAATATTTATGCTAGAGTTCTTTTCGATTCAGGTGCAGATAAATCATTTGTTGATCATAAGTTTAGTAAACTGTTAAATCTACCCATAAGAACTCTAGATAAAATTTATGAGATAGAACTTGCCAATGGAACTTAGAAACCGCAACTTCCATTCTTGATGGATGCTCTATATCCGTTAAGAATCATTCCATCCATATCTCTCTTCTGCCAATGAGATTGGCGGGGTTCGACGTTGTCTTAGGCATGGATTGGTTATCTTATAACCAAGCCCGTATTGCCTGCGATAAAAAGCTCATTGAAATTAAAACCCCATCTGGTGAAACGATCACCATCCCCGGAGACTTGCACTATGGATTGCCAGACAAGGTGTCATTATTTAAGGCATCCAAGTGTTTGAGGAAAGGATGTGTCATCTACATGGCACAAGTTACCATAAATGAGCCTAAGCCAAACATGGAGGACCTACCAGTCATCTCAGAATATCCCGATGTGTTCCCAGAAGAATTACCAGGCCTACCTCCAGACAGACAAATGGAGTTCAAGATTGATATCCTGCCAGGGTCAGCACCCGCTAGAGCTCCATATAGGCTAGCACCAACGGAGATGAAGGAATTGAGGACGTAGCTAGACGAACTCTTGGAGAAAGGCTTTATACAGCCTAGTTCCTCACCTTGGGGAGCTCCTATCCTTTTCGTTAAAAAGAAAGACGGTTCAATGCGGATGTGCATTACCGAGAGCTAAACAAGTTAACAATCAAGAATAGATATCATCTGCCCAGGATCGACGATTTATTCGACCAACTTCAAGGGGCTAGTTACTTCTCTAAGATTGATCTGAGATCTGGATATCACCAACTGAAGGTTAGAAGTGAAGATGTTCCAAAGACTGCCTTCAGGACCCGCTATGGTCACTTCGAATTATTAGTGATGCCTTTTGGGCTCAAAAATGCACCAACAACATTCATGGATCTCATGAATAAAGTCTGCAAGCCGTTTTGGATAAGTTTGTCATTGTATTCATTGACGACATACTTATCTACTCTCGTAATCAAGCTGATCACGAGAAACATCTTAGGTGCATTTTAGAACTGCTAAGACAAGAGAAACTTTATGCAAAGTTCTCTAAATGCGAGTTTTGTCTTAGAGAAGTCCAATTCCTTGGACACGTTGTAAGTGAGCGTGGTATCTAAGGGGATCCCGCCAAAATTGAGGCCATCATGAATTGGGAAGTACCCAAAACACCAACGGAGGTTCGTAGTTTCTTAGGATTGGCCGGTTACTATAGAAGGTTCATTGAGAACTTTTCAAGAATAGCCACTCCTTTAATTTCCTTGACCCGTAAGAATGTTAAGTATAATTGAGGTCCAAAGCAACAAGAATCTTTTGAGATTCTTAAACACAAGTTGAGCAATGCTCCTGTGTTATCTCTACCTGAAGGTACTGAGAATTTTGTTGTTTATTGTGATAATTCGCACACCGGTATGGGTTATGTGTTAATGCAAAAATGACAAAGTAATTGCATATGCGTCACGACAACTAAAGGTGTACGAAAGGAATTACACCACCCATGATTTGGAACTGGGTGCCGTTGTATTTGCATTAAAGTTATGGAGACACTACCTGTATGGTACAAAGTGTGTTATATACACTAACCATAAAAGTCTCCAGCATCTGTTCAATCAGAAGGAATTGTACATGCGACAGCGGCGCAGGATGGAAACACTTAATGATTACGACTGCGAGATTCGCTACCATCCTGGCAAGGCAAATGTAGTTGCCGACGCCTTAAGTCGCAAAGAAAGGGTTAAGCCTATTAGGATTAACGCCAAGAGCATTGAGCTCAGAATAGCTTAAGTAAAAAGCTATTAGATGCGCAAAACCAAGCTTTATTAGAGGCTAATATCCCTAATGAGGGATTAGGCGGAACTGTGGATATGTTAGCGCCTGGAAATGATGGAATCCTTAGATTCAATGGAAGAATCTGGGTTCCAATCCTTGGAGGACTTAGAGATCTAATCCTCCAAGAAGCGCATAGTTCAAGATACTCAGTTCATCCAGGTGGTGACAAGATGTATCAAGACCTAAAAAAGAATTATTGGTGGATGGGTTTGAAGAAATCCATAGCCACTTATGTAGCTAAGTGTCTGACGTGTTCGTAAGTTAACGCCGAACATCAAAAACCGTCAGGACTTCTACAACAACTTGAAATTCCCACTTGAAAATGGGAAATGCTAACTATGGACTTGATTACCAAGTTACCTACGACCAAAAGTGGAAATGACACTATTTGGGTCCTAGTGGATAGGCTGACTAAGTCAGCACATTTCTTGCCAATAAAGGAAACTTATAATTCAGATAAATTGGCTAAGTTGTATGTGGACAAAATTGTGTCCCTACATGGTGTGCCGATATCTATTATATCTGACAGAGATACTAGATACACATCTCACTTTTGGAAAAGTTTCCAACAATCGTTAGGCACACGATTAAATTTCAGTACGGCTTACCATCCGCAGACTGATGATCAAAGTGAGCGTACTATTCAGACTTTGGAAGACATGCTTCGGGCATGCGTGATTGATTTAGGTGGAAGTTGGAATGACCACTTACCCCTAATAGAATTCTCCTACAATAAAAGTTATCATACGAGCATCAAGGCTGCTCCTTTTGAGGCCTTGTATGGGAGAAAATGTAGAACGCCCATGTGTTGTGTCACACCCCGACCCGCAGCGGAAAAAGGTGATCGGGGCATGATTGGGTTTTCATCAAAGCTCATGACATTTATTATAATGTTTCATATTTATTATTACAATTTAAAGGAGATTATACAATCAAATCATACAAGTACAACATGTTCTATACATCTTTCTAGACTTCATTATTTTTCTTCTAAGGCACTTTCCTATGTGTTCCTTGCTTCATCCTGTCCACCTGTATCATGTGTAAAAATGGTTTTTGGGTCAACAAAAAGTTGGCGAGTGAATCCTATGAAAACATTTAAACGTGTTTAATGTATTGATTATAAAATAAAGTGCATAACCACATATGAGTAAATATAGATGTAAATTTATTCACAAAACACATAATATTAAATATTGCACACACATACAACAAATGATTGTTTTGAGGCACGCGTTGTTCAACTCGTCTCCCACGAGGAACTGATGGGCCTAATGAATGAGTTTTGAGGCACGCGTTGTTCAACGAACTGATGGGCCTGATGAATGGGTTTTGAGGCACGCGTTGTTCAACTCGTCTCCCACGAGGAACTGATGGGCCTAATAAATAATTTGCATACAACTTGACAATATGTAATACATCACGACAAACAATATTTACATTCTAAGTTTATGCACGAGTTTGAATAAGCGAATTAATTTAAGCGACACATGATACACCCCAAAACATGAATAAAAAGGAGAATTTGTAAGAATTCACTCACAGTGGGTGCGTTTCTTGGATTGGTGATGAATGCGCACGAATTCGGATTTAATCGGCAAGGGAACTAACCTAAATAATAACATAATAGTTTGATAAATAAATAAACTTTTATTTGAGATTAATATTTTTAATTAGTGTTCTTAATGGGATTGTTAGGTTTATTTTTGTGAGTTCAAGGAAATTTTCTAACTTTAAAAATATTATTTTTAAGTATTTTTAATTGATTTTTAAATAAAATAAATAAATAAAAGAAAATAATTTTTTTTGACTTTTTGACCAGTTGACCGTTGACCAGTTGACCGTTGACCGTTTGACCGGTCGGACCGTGTTTATTATATGCGCTGAGTGAGGTTCGAACTCGTGACCTCTCGTATACGTGCACGCAGCTCTACCAACTGAGCTACGTGTCTAACCCGAAATATTTCTGTTTTTAATTATATTTATATACTACTTAGATTACTCAGAATTTTATTTAATTAAAAAAGTTTTTAAACTAGTCGAACCGGTGCGCATGGTGTGTTTCGAACCCGTGACCTGTGGTTTAACTTTGCACACAGTCCACCGCTGGACTGTGTGTCTAACTTGGTTAAAATACTTGTTTTTATTAATCTTATATACTAACTGGAAGGTGTTCTGGGGCCTTTAAAAAAATTGGGATTTATCGCAGGAACCGTCTAAGTGTACGAATCGAACTCGGTATCAATAGCATGAAATGCACACAGTCCACCGCTGGACTGTGTGTCTAACTCGTTTAAAACACCGATTTTAATTATATTCATAGACTGATCAGACTTCATCTTCTTCATTCGAATAAACAGACCGTTAATCCGATTGTTTCGATTCATTAATCAATTCCTTTATTAAATTGTAAATAACTACACATGAGATTAATAAAAATGAAAGGGATTAGGTGAAAGATATACCGAACAGGGATTCCCTGTTTCTCCGGCGAGATTCCAACGATAGCAGATTATTCTGGCGACGTGTAACTTGCAACAGAGGATCTTCAGGAAATTTGAGGTGAGTGTGGGTGACTTCTGTCCGAGCTCTAGATGTCCTATTTATAAGGTAAGGCAACAGTGGGATAGATTCTTCGGTTTTCCGGCAAGTATCTGAGAATTCCGGCGAACACATATAAATTCTGGCGACTTGCGGCGACTGCTTCAGAGTGTTTTAGCAAGAGTCTAAGAGAGAGTTTGAGAGATTGAACAGGTTGGATTGAGGAGTTTAGCCCTGTCTTTATAGGTGATGTGATCCACAACGATTTCGGTTTTTCCGGTGATATTTTCTGGTAACTACCAAGCAATTCCGGCAGTAGAGTGTTTGAACAGAAAGCTCGAGATGCTTCAGTATTTGCAGATCGAATGATTTGTAATCGGTTTCATCTTTTAATGTTTTCGGTTTCATTCATTTTTTTCTTTAATGTTTTCGGTTTCAAAATACTGATTTTCTTTGATTCAGGGTATAATTGATAACTGAAATCGAATTAAAACATGATTCGGTAACTGATAATTGTATGCGCGTTCTACCTTTCTTTTGAAATCGTAACTGCTGAATCTTTGGGCGGCTTTTCTTTTTGAGACCTCCCTTAATTGAAATGCGTATACATATATTAATGGATCTAAAATAAACCGAATGAGGCTTGGAAGCCGAACGGTTTATGTGTGTGTGATGGAGGCGGGTGACCCGGGTTCGAAACCCGGCATCTCCTTATATTTTTTTATTCATTATTTATTACAAATTTTCAATTATAGATTTTAAGTTCTAAAATGTTTATTAATTATGTATCGTTTAAAATTAAAATAAACAATATATACGCAACGAATTTTATAACTGATTATTCGGTTTAATAAACGAAGCGGGTTTGGATAACCCGGTTTTTTGACGGATGTTACAGTATCCCCTACTTTTAGAAATTTCGTCCTGAAATTTAAGTAGTGGTATGGTTGACTCGAAAGGAGGGTGGTTTTGACAATTATATACTTAGAAGGGGGTAAGAGTTTAAATTTTTATTTGAGGCGGTAACGTTCCTAGTAAGGGTTGAATACCCTGCTACAGGAATCGCTTTTTGATGCCTAAGATAAGGAATATTGATAAACAGAGTTGATTGACTAGGTATGATCTCATGTACAAGAGCTTTGATACGTTTGGAAAGATAAGGTTATACCATATAACAAAACTTCTACTACTAAAACCTACATGGAACCTCTCATAACCGCCTGACAATGTCTCTGATCCTTTGACAAGAATACTTATATATAGGAAGTACCAGCGGCGTATCCACCATATTCTTGTCAAATTTTCATTGGCTTTATCAGTAAATTATGATTAGTTCTATGTGTCTCTAAACACAACAACCAAAACTTGAGTCTTAATTCTGAAAGTATACATGTTTGAATGATGACAGTACCTCTCTCGTTTGTTATGATGAAGAGGTTAGTCTATGTAGAAGTGAGACACAGCCCAACTTCTTTGAATGATGAGATTGAAATACGTTGAGATGTATGATGATATGAATGCTAAATCAGTGAGTATAAAACAAACTTCAACCATGACATTACTAAATCCTACATGAAACTTCTCATAACCGCCTGACAATGCCTCTGATCCTTTGGCAAGAATACTTATATATAGGAAGTACCAGCGGCGTATCCACCATATTCTTGTCAAATTTTCATTGGTTTTATCAGTAAGTTATGATTAGTTCTATGTGACTCTAAAACATAAACAAACACAACAACTAAAGCTCGAGTCTAAATTCTGAAAGTATACGTGTTTGAATGATGACAATACCTCTCTCGTTTGTTATGATGAAGAGGTTAGTCTATGTAGAAGTGAGACACAACCCAACTTCTTTGAATGATGAGATTGAGATACGTCGTGAGGTATGATGATATGGATGTTAAATCAATGAGTATAAAACAAAACTGAAATAGTAATTCACATTAAGATTCTTGGATAAATTTCCAATTTATAATTGAGGTATGTGATGATTGAGATAACATAAAGAAAACATAAAAACTAGGCGGTTGGAGTTGAATCTTGATTTTTGGTGAAGAAAACTAGTTGGGTGGTTCGTTTGGGCCGTCATTATCTTCAACAGGATTGGCGTTGATGTTGTAAACCCTTCCTCTTGCAGGTGGCCTAGTGGTTAGGTTTTATTGATTTGCTTGGTTAACTGGGTTTGCTTGAGCTTGGGCGTTTATGATGTTAACCAATCGAGGGCACGTGTTTCTAAAGTGGGTAGGGTCGCCACAATTAAAACAAGCTCGAACATAAGGAAACATGGGGTATTGGGGTTGTTGATATGTTTGGATCATGTTTTGAGTAGGGGGTGAGGTTTGGTTTTGAGAGGTGCGACAAACCTTGCTCAAATGACCATAGCGTCCACAATTCGCACATAGTCGACAAGGTAAGGTAAATGGATGGTGATAAAAACAGGTGTTGCATTGAGGGTGAGGTCCAAAGTAAGGTTTCTTATTTGGGTAAGTTGAGTTGGGTGCTACTTGAGTGATTGGGATAGCTTGGAGGGGTATGGCTTGTGAAGCTGGTTGATTGTGTTGGGTGACAGCGAATATTTGCCTATCTCGTTTTCTCTTAGAAATGGGTTGAGAAGGGGATTCGGTTTGGGTGGAGTTTGAGGTTTCAGTTGATGCTTTATCCTTCTTCTTCTCCTCCTTGAAATCCTTATTTTGTATGCGGTTCTCGGTGAGCTCTGTAGCTAACTCCATTGCTGCTTCCAAAGTTGCAGGTGTGGTACTTATTACAGAGTCTTGAATTTTTGAAGGAAGACCTCGAATGTAGTGCTCGATCAAACGGTAGAGGGGAGTGTAACTTGCAACAGAGGATCTTCAGGAAATTTGAGGTGAGTGTGGGTGACTTCTGTCCGAGCTCTAGATGTCCTATTTATAAGGTAAGGCAACTGTGGGATAGATTCTTCGGTTTTCCGGCAAGTATCTGAGAATTCCAGCGAACACATATAAATTCCGGCGACTTGCGGCGACTGCTTCAGAGTGTTTTAGCGAGAGTTTAAGAGAGAGTTTGAGAGATTGAACAGGTTGGATTGAGGAGTTTAGCCCTGTATTTATAGGTGATGTGATCCACCACGATTTCGGTTTTTCCGGTGACTACCAAGCAATTCCGGCAGTAGAGTGTTTGAACAGAAAGCTCGAGATGCTTCAGTATTTGCAGATCGAATGATTTGTAATCGGTTTCATCTTTTAATATTTTCGGTTTCATTCATTTTTTTCTTTAATGTTTTCGGTTTCAAAATACTGATTTTCTTTGATTCAGGGTATAATTGATAACTGAAATCGAATTAAACATGATTCGGTAACTGATAATTGTATGCGCGTTCTACCTTTCTTTTGGAATCGTAACTGCTGAATCTTTGGGCGGCTTTTCTTTTTGAGACCTCCCTTAATTGAAATGCGTATACATATATTAATGGATCTAAAATAAACCGAATGAGGCTTGGCAGCCGAACGGTTTATGTGTGTGTGATGGAGGCGGGTGACCCGGGTTCGAAACCCGGCGTCTCCTTATATTTTTTTATTCATTATTTATTACAAATTTTCAATTATAGATTTTAAGTTCTAAAATGTTTATTAATTATGTATCGTTTAAAATTAAAATAAACAATATATACGCAACGAATTTTATAACTGATTATTCGGTTTAATAAACGAAGCGGGTATGGATAACCCGGTTTTTTTTACGTATGTTACATGTTGGGCAGAAGTTGGAGATGCCCAACTATCAGGACCTGAGATTGTCCTGGAGACCACGGAAAAGATTGTGCAAATCCGTGGTCGTCTCAAAGCTGCCAGAGAGAGGCAGAAGAGCTATGCTGACAAGAGGCGTAAACCTCTTAAGTTCCAAGTAAGGGACAAAGTCATGCTAAAAGTATCACCCTGGAAAGGTGTGATGCATTTTGGAAAGAAGGGCAAGTTGAACCCAAGATATATAGGACCCTTCGAGATAATCGAATGTGTCGGCATTGTAGCTTATAAGCTCAGGTTGCCGGAGGAGCTTAGTGGAATCCACGATGTATTCCACATATCTAACCTTAAGAAATGTCTAGCCGATGAGTCGCTAGCAATGTCACACGAAGATGTACAAATTGATGAAAACATGAGGTTCGTTGAGAAACCAATTTCGATCTAGGATCGACAGGTTAAGAAGCTCCGAAGAAAAATGATACCTATAGTAAAGGTTAAGTGGGACGCTTTTAGAGGTCCCGAGTATATATGGGAGGTTGAGTCCACTATGCGACAAAAGTACCCCCATCTTTTTGAATAAAATCTCAAGGTCAAGATTTCTTTTAAGGGGGTGAGGATGTAACACCTTGTAAAATCGTGTCCAATAGTATAGTAACACGTATTGTATTTTTATATAGAGTCTATTAAAGAATAATATGGACTAAAAGTGACAACATGCTCAAACTGAGCCTCTGAATGACAATCTGATGTCAACATGCATAAACCTAGCCTTTGAACGACCATTAGTGTCGTCATTCATAAAAACGTAGCCTCTGACCATTAGTGTCGTCATGCATAAAAACGTAGCCTCTGAACGACCATTGGTGTCGTTATGCATAAAACGTAGCCTCTTTGAGTGACCGTTGTGTCAACATGCCTAGCCTCTGAGTGACATTGGAGTCAACATGCTTATACTGAGCCTCTGAGTGATCCTTTACATAATCCTAACTCTCATATGTCCCGTTTATTGGACGAGAGTGATTAAATCCACTATTACATGAAAGTTGGATAATGGAGGGATTAAAAGTGTCAACATGTTAATTTATACCTCTGAGTGACCTTTTAACGAACTGAGAGCTAGACAATGTCCGGGCATAATCCCGGGTATGCAAAGTATTGGCTACGGAGGGCTAATTATGCCAAAAAGGTGTTTTAGAAGGCTTTTATAAGTTAAGGGGTTAAAAGTGTCAAACTTTGAAACTGGCCTTGAGGCGGTCGCGGGCCGCGAGAGACTTGGCCTGAATCTCTCGCGGGGCGCGAGAAATGGTCTGCAGCCAAAAGTTTTTCTTGGCTGCCACACAAAGCTCCAAAACCATTAAAACCGAAACCATGGCTTCCCAAACTGCTATGCCACGTTTTGGGACACTTGTAAGCTTCTTCTTACACCCCTAAACACCTGGCTTCACCTCCTTTGAGTTCTCCAACTATAAATTGGTGATTAAGTTCACCATTTGAACTTGCACCTTTCTAAATCATAACTCTTCTCCCTCCTCTGGAAGTTCCTAGCTAAAAGGAGCATCCAACATAGTTTTTTTGTACCCTAGGAATCACTAGTAAGTGTTCCTTCCTTATGCATTTTCGTTTATAGGCTTTTATAGCCAAAAGTTAAGCGTTTTTTCGGAAAACGCTTTGACATTCGGTTAATACCATTATGGTCCAGCCATTGTTCGAAATGAACATGATTAAATAATCGTAATAAGGTAGGTGTTAGTTCCTATAAAGGGCACCTCCTGAAGATCACGTTTGTTAGACCAATTGACGGGTCAAAGTTATGATATTAAAAAGTCAAACATACCATTTTTCGGAAAACTCATAAATTGATCTTATATATGTTAGGAAACCTGTTTTGACACTTAAAACAAGTTGGTAATAATTATTAGAACATGTAAGAACATGTTCGGCTCGTCAATTTCAGTTCTAGGGTCGGTTCACAACCGAAAGTCGCAAAGTTTGACTTCTGCTTTGACTTTTGATTCTGACCCGATTTAGATCAGTTACCTACTGATCTAAAGTTGCATTATGATCATAATATAATGTAGCATAACCCTCTGAGGTTATTACATGATCATAATCAGAATCCAAGTTTATGCGCAACTTCCATAATTATGTCATTCTTGACTAAAAAGCCCTTTTTGTATAAAACAAGGTTTTAAATGGTAATGAACTTGAAAAAGAGTTTCCTACTGATGTAATATTATAAGTAGGATTATTTGGGATATTAAACCAAGTTATAAACTGAGTTTTCAAACAGGTCCCTAAACTATGTCGACAAATGACGATTTTAGCCTTGTAGCTTATAAAATGATTTTAATCAAATCTTTTCAAGGTAAATCATTTACCTACTGATATGTTATATTAAATAACATATTTTAAACATTTTTAATCTGACCTTAACATAAGTTTTCGTAAACATCGCTTAAAGACGTCATTTTACGACATAAAGCGCCGTTTCGGCGCATAATATGATTTTAAACCATATTATTGACCAAGAATTGATACCTATTGATTTTAAAACTTATTTTAAAATATTTACAGTAGGTGCATGTTATAAACTCAGAATTCCAAATAATTTATAAACTATGTGTAAAATGACCAAAATGGCCATTCGGTGCATAAATTGGTCATAAAAGATAAAATACACATATAATTGACATCCCACTGATATTATATCATAAATAAACTATTTTCCAGAATACTCATGATTTTAAACTTAAAATATGTTCAAGTTCCTTTTTTACGGAATATAATTACCAAAATGCCCTTATGAGGCATAATTTCGTTTTAAAACCTTAACGGACATATATGTTGATATCCTACTGATATTTTAACTTATTTAAAATATAATGGCATATAGAACTTGTCCATGACTTATCCGGTTACCCATTATCGCTTATAGCATACGGTTGATTATACGTAACTAGTTTACGGAATTTAACCAAAACGGGTTTAACCTTGTCATTTAAGTTTCAAAATCCAGAATGTTTATAGTTTACCCATATTCTACAAGTCAAGTACTTGTTAGGATTAAACTACATTCTATCCGATCATCGTTTAATCAAGCGTTATACGTAATGATCATGTACACTATTCGGTTTATAAGACCGTTAGTATTTAATTGGCTAGCTTATGCCATAATCCAGACTAGAGCCTTCCCGGTAAATGCTATCTGCACTTGGTACTTTTGTATACGGCTGAGTTATTTAAAAATAAAAGAAGAAGACTATCTCAAGCAAATACTCTCGACTTATTTTCCCTATACGGGCTTGGGATACGGTAAATTATTACCGCTTGGTCTAAAATGGGGTCAATCAAATGCCCGTTTGTGGCTAGTAAACCCCGTATTTCGTTTTAATCAGTTTTGTTTTGATAACTTAAACATCGGGGGTTAAATTACCTTGTCCTGGATATCCTCGGTTCAATACATTAGATATTGGCCACGACCTTAGCACGGGGTGTAGGCATACACCTGTCAGATGCTCATATGCAAATTACCCAAGACGTTGGGGGTAACTCCTTCGTGAGTTCGTAAGTGGTGTGTATTTAATCATGACTCGGTTTCTGTACTGGGCCCTGTATGTATTGAGAAACATGTGAATCTGATACAAGGTTGCAAGGTCAAGTTTCCTAAGTTAATAAAAGATTTTGTGCCGTTTTGCACCTAAAAATCATTTTAAAGTTTTCAAAATGAGTCCGTTGGGTGTATTTACCAGCGTAAGCTGACGTATCGCCGAAATAAGCCGGAAGCTGCTCGGTAGTGATAAGAGGATCTTGCAAATCCTTAGATCTGCCCTAAAGTCTGTTTTGTATTCTTTCTTGTACATTTTATGATCCGCCTGTGGATCTTCTATTACGAGCCTGTATATTATTTTGTATTTTCGAAAATTCGGTTTGTAATAGTAATTTTACTTCAAGACTTCCGCTGTGCCGTGTTTAATTGACTATGATGTTATCAACTGACATCACAATACTCCCTACCGGGCCCACCGGTGTATGGATTTTGGTTGGAAATTCGGGGTGTGACACTAGCTTACCTTGTATACAATTGCCATGTGGATTTGAGTAAACTCTTTTATGCTTATGCTATATACTTAAACTTGTGTACTCGCCAATACCTTTGTATTGAACTATACTTTTAATATGTTACAGGTTGATGTTGATGCTATGACGAATCTAGTAGGGACGACATAGAAACGCACCTTGAATATTAGGCTTTCATGTTGTAATCTTGTTGAAGTTTTTGTATTTCGATTTATGTTGTATTTGACAATTTCTTTATGGAATGAAATGAGATTTTGCTTTTAAATATTGTCGCAAATAGTGTTATGATGCAATAAACAATCTATTTCGTCTCACTCCGATGTTTCCGTCATCGGTTGGGGTGTGACAGAGGGGGGATACCACGAAACAAGCCCGAGTTTGAAGCACTATTCATAAAGCTAGTGAGAGCTTCCATGGTGATAACAAAGACAAAATTTGAAAGTGGGTCCCTTTGCCTCACCCCCGGTGATACGCTTAGAATTGTACATATTTTTCATATCGAATTCCTGATTTTTGAGTTGTTTGTGTATGGTTTTTTCGATTTTTGATACTGCTTTGGTTAATACATACATTTGCAGGAATTGGTGAAAAACCAGTCGAGTTTGTAGCAAAAAGAAGGAAAAATGGACGAGGCGGAGAGAGCACGGAAAAATTCATGGATGAAGTGTTGCTTGGAAAATGATAAACTGTTGTTCAAGACCCCTACGAAGCGTAAGGGGTGTGGATATGATCCGTAAAGGACCCCGAATCCGTATTAACGAAGAAGGGGCTCACCCTCTCCTTAGCATCTACATGTGATGATTTGGCGGGGTTAAATTAATGAGGTGTGTTAGACGTTAACCCACTACGGGATTTTAAAGGATATTAGAAAAAAAATTGTGTTTTATAGCTTTTTTAAGGAAAGAAACAGAGAGAAAAAGAAAGAAATTAAAAAAAAACCTTCTATCTTTATTTCAAAGAGGAGAGATTTGAAAGAGAAAAAATTAATACATAAACGTTTACTTTTTTATTTTCATTTTCTTTGAACTCGAGAGTTAATTAAATCTTTTATTTATGCTTTTTTTCTTTTTTGGGATTGAATTTGGGACTGAGTTTGGGCACACAACATAATAGTAAAAGATAAAATAAATAATATTGTTAGATCATTCACGATGAAACCTTATTTCTATGGGAGAGTAAGATCTATATTTAGAGAATGGTTATAAATTGTTGTGACTGGAGGAGAAAGAAAAAAAAGAAAAAGTTACTGTTTATCGGTAAATTTAGATGAAATATTGTTCATCTTTATAATTTTTTAATATTTTTTAAAGTGGTTGTTAGTAAAGGAATGAGAAAAAATAATAATAAAAATATAAAAAATATTATTTAGTTGATGAAAAGAGAAGAAAATAGTATTTTTAACGTAATTATGGAAATGGAGTTAAATGATTTGATTATGAACGTAGTTTATTCTGAAAATTTCCTAGAAACAAACAAGTCCGATCATGAAACCAGAGTGTACAAACTATAAACACAGCTTCTTCGGCCCCACTTCCGATCTACATTCATCTCCTAGGGTTTCTAATTTCCATTCAATTTCAACTTCTTCAACCGTATGCAACTGAATCAACATCAACATCCATCTGATCAATCAATCTCGATCAAGATCCATCAATGCTGATCAAATCCTGAAAATCATGGATCCAAAGCCTCCCCTCCGATCAACAAACTCCACTGCAAACCGCCAGAATTCTTCTATTTCATCGTTGTTATCCAAATCACTCTCAGATGCAAGCACTCAAAGCTTATCTTCAATCCTCAACAATCCACATCTCTCCGATGGATCCTGGTCCGGCTGGTGGTCATCTTCAACTGCCGCCGTACAAATTCCTGAATTCGCTCCTCCTGTTAACAAAACCCTAGGGTTTGAAATCACCAGATCTGATTTCACACGGTATGTATCTTCAATTTCCGATCATTGTAACCGTTTTGAAGATATTAGGAACCATTCGAACAAGGAGAACAGGGAGGATAGGGATGAGGATGCGATTAATAGTCATGAGAGGGCAGGGGAAGCTTTGGTGGCGTGTTTACGAGAAGTTCCGGCATTGTATTTTAAGGAGGATTTTGCGCTTGAAGATGGAGGGACTTTTAGGGCTGCATCGATGTTTTCTACGGTTGCGGAGAATGCAGTGTTGCAGGAGAAGTTGTCGCAGTATTTGGATGTGGTGGAGGTGCATTTGGTTAAGGAGATATCGTTGCGGTCGAATTCGTTTTTCGAGGCGCAGAGTCAGTTGGAGGATTTGAGTTTTAAGATTGTGGAAGGGTGTGGTAGGATCCGGGAGTTGAAGGAGACGATTCGGCTTTTGGATGCGGATTTGGTGGATTCGGCTCGGCAAGTTCAGGATCTGAATCTTACTAGGAGTAATTTGCTGGCATTGCAGGAGAAGCTTAGGCTTATATTATATGTTAACCAGTCTCTTGCTGCTCTTAAGTTGGTATGGAACCACATTGTATCAATATCAACAAGTATTTGACAACTGCTTTACTCTTTGAAGTTAGTTAATGATTTATGGTATTCTGCACTCATACTTATGCTAAAATGAACTGTTATGCCTGGAAAACTATCTAGATTAAATTGTATGTTAACCAGAACTAGGAAATCCATGAGAACCGAAGCATCATTTGTGGCTGCCAATTTGCTTCAATGATGCTCTGATTATCTGATAAAGAAATGAGAAAGAACAAGCAACAAGGTTGCTTTTATATACTTTTAACTTAAATGAGGGACGCTATGTACGGAACTCAGCTAGTGACTATTAAGTGTGTAGGTAAAAGTGATTATGTTATCGTTTTTGATTATTTGTAGTCAGAATGATATGTTTTGGAAAGGTTATTATAAGAGAACTGATTATTGAGATAACTATAGTCTTATCTACCTATCCCTCACTTTTAACAACTGATTTTCTGAGTGTTGGATTCACTTAATGCTTAAGAATGTGGAGAAATCGGAAGATAGACCATAGAAAGATGCTGGAAAATGAAAAGGAGACCTACATTAAATAGACTAGTCATGTGAAAAGTTTAGAATGTAGATGTGCTAGTATATGGTTGGCTTGCATGGCAACCAATAAAACTTACCGATTTCATCCAGAACAGTTTCCACAAAATTCTTGAAGTTTGGTTTAAAGTTACAGCTTCAACAACAGTCATGCCTTAGCCTTCAATCTTTTGAGATTCTGCTCATCCTTTTATGGTACACGCTTGGTTTAAAAAAACGAGGAGCGCACGCAAAAGTGATGAGGTCTAAAATCGAGGCGTGAAGTGTCAAGTGCAAAAGCGCCCCGCTTTTCGTATCAGAGGCACATATTATATATTTTAAAATATTTCCTATAAGTTTCTAGCTTCATTTACCCAATATTTTGACACAAATAAGCTTTATAGATGGTTAAATATTGAATTTACATACATGCACAACCTGAAAACCATTCTGTACAACAATCTGCTACACAAAAATGCTGGAAATACATGAGGTGCACGCCTCAGGGTCAACTTTTTGCCAAAAATGCACTCCAGGTGTGCTCTTTGTAAAACTCACGCCTTGTGTAGGCCGGGGTGCTGAGGCCTGTGCCTTAGGTCATCTCATGTCGCCTTTTTTAAACCAAGGGTAGGCAGTTTTTTTGGTGACAACTGATTATATGAAGAGGCTTTTATCCAGGTCATGGTCCACGATAGGAGTTCGTAGAGACGTAGGATTATGGTTAAAGACTTTTAGGGGAGGGTACATATGTGTGTTAATTTGTTTTAGGGGTTTGGAATTTGGATTATCCTACAATTTAGGGGGGGGGGGGGGGCTTTATGTGATTATCTTCCTTCATTTTTGTCTATATGTTGTTTATCTAGGTCAGTAATTGTTGACATTAAGGATAGTTATTAATTGGTTTGGTGGCAACTTAAATCAAGTGGAATCAATTATGATACGCAGTTAAATTAATGCTTTTCTTGCCTTTATTTTATCATTCATCAAAAAAACAAAAATTATGATGACTAAGTCTATGAAATGACTTTAACCTCTTGTTGCTTTGTTCTATAGCTTGTCGCATCTGCTGATTGTGCTGGAGCCTTAGACGTCACTGACGATTTGAAGAATTTTCTGGTACATGATTACAATACTGTCTTACACTTAACCACATCTTTATTTTTAGCAATAGCTGATTACTCAGAATGGGTGCAATGTTTGAGTTATGACTTGGCATATGCTGCAACAATCAAGATGAACTGTTATACTTGTTTTACGATATTACATGAAGAAAAAATAAATTATGCTTAAATTAAAATGTGGATAAGGCTAATGTGGAAATATACTTCAGCTAATCAGTAGTCAGTACACAAGTATGTTCGGTTAAGAATGACACATAATAACAGGCATAGAGTAGACCAGTTATTTGCTATTACTATTTTGGGTGGAGTGGTGGACAGCATGGACATAATATGTTTCGTAAAGCTAATGGTCTTCTTATCATTAGAAGGGGTATGCTTTTTAATATAGTGTTAAAGCACTCATATGTTGATTCATAGTATTTGCTTAGGTGTTACGTATGTTATGTATGTTATGTTACTAAAGCTCTACGTGTACCACACAGGTAGGTGGCTACAAGTAAATTATAAATTATTCACTACACCGAAAATGTCATCATTGCCACAAACAAGCACTTATAGTCTTATACCAGCAAATTACAAAATTACATTCTACTAGTTATGAATATAAGGCAAAAAGATTATAGGTCTCTGTGGTTATAATTTCTACTACTAACCTACTATAGCTCGTAGCCACTAGCATTTAGTCAACTGGTTAACAACATGCCAAATTATTATTGGGAAAAAACTGGGGTTCTTCCATGTTAGTTATAGGATAGCGATTAACTGACGGGCATACATTGTTTTTAGATTCATGATATATATTATATATCTAATCCTCTTTGATTATAGGATGCCGATCAACTGACTGGGCTACATTGTTTTCGTCACCTCGAGGATCACGTAGCTGCTGCCATAGATTCTGTAAATAGGTTAGTGTATATATCAGTTATCTGTATCTATGTTTTTGTTTGTATATGAGGCGCTGTGCATCGTTTGAGATATTTTATAATTCACATCTGTATCCTGTAGCTTGGTTTAACAATATCTCATGTTGAGAATTGTAACTATATGTTTTGTGGTGTGTTTACTGTCACGTATGTAATACGGTAGCTCTTCCTATGAATTACTCTACCTTAATAAACTATACCATAATTATTAGTTTTTGTTTGAAAGCAGCCATATTGATGTATTTAACTTTCTCTGTTGTGACTAGTACTGTTTATACTTGTAGCATTCTTTCAGCAGAGTTTTTGCGTGTATCTATTAATGATGCTGGAGATAAAGATGCGGAAATATTATCTAAAGCAAAAGCAAGGATAGCGTCACCAGGAAATGGAGAAGATAACGAAGTATAGATAATTTTTATGATAATTATGTTTATTACTGGTTATGTGGTGCATATGTGAGACTAATGTTATTATTTATGTGACACAGGTATACTTGCAACAAGAAGAAGATACCTCTAGTTTCCATGACCGACTTTTACCTCTAATTATAGGCTTACTTAGAACTGTGAGTACCTTTATATATATTTAGTATATTTGAGATAAATGTAAAGTAATGATGGCAATTACACTTTACGTATTGAATAATGATTAACAAACTCCAGAGAATAGCTGAGCAAGTTAGGGTTTAATTTCTTGAATCAATTCCAATATCATTCTAGTGTAGTAATATCAAATTGTTATTTTATCGTTTTGGTGACATTGGGATTGTTTCTTGTATTCTTGGTGATTTCAGGCAAAACTTCCAACTGTGCTGAGAATATATCGTGATACAGTTACATCTAATATGAAAACTGTTATCAAGTCAGTTGTTGCAGAGCTGCTTCCAGTTCTTCTTGTCAGACCTTTGGACTCTGATTTTAAGCCAGGCGATCGAAATGTTGATGCAGATGGTGTGGCTAAATTCTTTTTGTTCAAAGTTTGTTCCTTTCATGTATATATATATACACACACACACACACACAATTTGAAATTAAGTTTTTGAAACGCTATTTCTCTACGTGTGTACAAATAAAGGAGAATTGCTCATGCGAGTATATAATTTTTTACTCAAAACATAAATAGCAAAATAAGGAAACCATGATATTTGATTAAATATTAGTTATTACGTGTTGGTGCAGGTGGAGGTTCATCACTCGCAAGTAAGTTAAGAAGCCTATCTTCTGAAAGCTTTGTTCAACTTCTTGGGACTATTTTCAAGATTGTACAGGTAATGTATATACCTTAATGATTTTTTGTGTGTGCCTGTATATTGATTTAGTTTTGAGTTCTTAAAGTTAAACTATGCAACTAGTTAAGCTTAGCTCTTGCGGTGATGATGGTGACATAAAATTATAATATTGTAAAGAAGTACATAGTAGAAATTATATTATGTTAGACTAAGTTATTTAAATTAGACAAGTTTATTATTATTATTAAGGGTACCAAGTTGTAATTAGTTTATCTATATATAGGGCCTTGTATTCTTCATTATTAATCAATAAAAACCTAATTACAATTATACGTTTCAATTTGGTATCAGAGCTTATACGCTCTGGGATTCCCTAAACCCTATCTACTGCAGCTATCAACCCTAACCAACCTAACAGCCGATTAACAATCCTGTGGCTGCTATCTTAACAGTCGATCACCAAACCTTCTACCATCTTCCTGCATCGATTAACAAACCTAAGCCGATTATTATGGCTGCCATAACAACCTTTACAAATCAGGAAAAAGCTATCCATAACTATCACAAGTTTGCTTTCACCCTAAAACCTACAAACTATGGCTACTGGAAACAAATAGTCGAACCCTTCCTTGCCTCTCATAACCTACTCGGTTATGTGGATGGTACCATCCCTTGCCCATCAAAGGATGTTACAACTGGAACAACCACCACTGTTAACCCGAGTTATGCTCCATGGATTGCCAATGATGCTCATGTCCGTATGCTTATTGTTAACACAGTTTCTGAAGAATCTTTTCAGCATGTTCAGGGACACACTTCTCGTGAGGTATGGTTATCACTTGAACGCACTTATGCACCCGTTTCCTCCTCTCATGAATTTACTCTCAAAAAACTGCTGCGAATCACCATGAAGGGTGATGAAAAACCGGCTAACTATTTGGCCCGGGCTCAAGAGTATGCTACTGCCCTTGCCAACATAGGAGAACCGATGAAGGAAAAAGATCTGGTCATGTTAACTGTTACCGGCCTTCGTGAAGAATATAATGGCCTCAAGGCCAACTTATTGGCTCGTTCCCCTCCTGTTACCTTTACTGAACTACACGGGTTACTGAGTGACCATGACTACATGATCACAAAGATCTTGGCCACCAATCAGCAGGTGCCACACGCCTTGTTTGCGGCTGCCACAACTTCACAACAGCCCCTTACGGCTGCTGTCCCAACTCCACCACAGCCAAATATTGATTCCCTACGGCAACAACTTCATAGTCTTCAACTCATGGCTTCTTAGTTGGGATATCAACTTCATCCTGCATCTTCTTCACAACGACAAGCTTACTTTGGGTCTCGATCCTTTAATAACAACAGAGGCAACCGTGGCTCTCGTGGTTCTTCCCGTGGTAACTCTCGTGGTGGCCAAAATAACAGCAATCAGGACAACACTAGCACTCGTCAATTCTCTTGGGCGTCAACACAGAACACAGTCTATGGCCACTGTGACCGTTGTGGCATTGGTCATCTCACATCTCAATGTCCAAATCACCCGAACCAATCACGTGCAGCACCACAAGCCAACCTTGCTGCTCACTCTGATGTTGTCTCCCAATCAGGATTCACTTGGAAGCCCGACACTGGATGCAATGGACATGCCACTCCAGACTTATCTAGCATTGACAACTCGGAGGCCTACTTTGGTAATGATTCTTTACTTATTGGTGACGGTAACCCACTACCTATTTTTCATATTGGCTCCTCAACTATTTACTCGCCTAACAAAACCTTTAAATTATCCAATATACTTCATGTTCCTGACCTTAAACAAAACCTTTTGTCCGTTCAAAAATTTTGTGTGGATAATGATGTTTTCTTTGAATTTCACTCATCTTATTTTGTTGTGAAGGACGAGTCTACACGCACAACCCTCCTAACGGGTCCCAGTGAACAGGGTCTATACTCCATTCGTCTTCCTCAGCTCAAGTCTATCCCTAAAATCGCTTTCACGGCTGTCAAAGCTTCTTCTAGCATTTGGCATCAACGCTTAGGACATCCTCATGCTCAAGTTTTTGGTTCAATTATCTCTCATTGTTCTTTACCTATTACTGACAAGTTTTCAAATACATTATGTACTCCTTGTCAACTAGGCAAGTCGTCAAAATTATCTTTATCAGACTCATCTTTTCGTAGCAAAAATTTGTTGGATCTTGTTTATTGTGATGTTTGGGGCCGTCGGCGGACTTGTCTGTTGATGGTTATCGTTTCTTTTTGTTATGTGTGGATCACTATTCTAGATACATGTGGTTTTATCCCCTAGCTCAAAAATCAGATGTTTACAATGTGCTAACCAACTTTATTAAACTAGTAGAACGACAATTTAAAACCAAACTTAAATGCATTCAATCTGATTGGGGGGGAGAGTTTCGTACGCTTACATCTTTTTGCACCAGTCATGGTATCATTCATCGCCGCTCTTGCCCTCACACAAGTGAGCAAAATGGGATGGTCGAGCGTCGTCATCGGCACGTTGTGGAAACCGGACTTACACTTCTTGCACAGTCCAGTCTTCTCCAACGTTTCTGGCAATTTGCTTTTGAGACAGCCGTTTACTTAGTCAACCGACTTCCCTCTCGTGTCTCCTCTAACAAATCTCCATATGAACATGTATTTCAACGAAAACCTAACTACTATTTTCTTCGTGTTTTTGGATGCCAATGCTTTCCTTATCTCGTCCATATAACCGTCACAAAATTGAATTTCGATCCACTCCTTGCGTCTTTCTTGGCTACAGCCCTGTTCATCATGGCTATCGATGCTTTGACCCATCCACCGAACGAATATACATTGCCCGACATGTTCGCTTTAATGAACATGTCTTTCCATTTAACAAACCCGTACCTACCCAAACCCCACCACAACCTTCCCCACCCTACGTCTCAATATTTCCTGACCCACCACCCGGTTTTCCAGCTGCACCCACACCACCTACTCCTCCTATACCACCCACTACTGCACCTCCCGAACCTACCCAATCAGACCCACAACTACAAACCGATACCAACACCCCACCCGAACCCTCAACTGAACCCACAGTTCCCACGGTCCAACCCACCCAAGCACCTAGAACTCGACCATCCAACCTTCGTCCAAACCCAAGCCACCCACTCGTTATAATCCCGCTGCCTATACTGCCACCACTACCCCTACCTTACCCGTTGAGCCCACCTCCTTTACCGTTGCTAATAAGTCTTTAGAATGGCGCCAAGCCATGGCTGAAGAGTTGGATGCGCTACATAGGAATGGGACATGGACATTAGTTCCCCCTGCCCCTCATACTAACTTGGTTGATTGTAAGTGGGTTTACAGGTTAAAAACAGATGCAAATGGGAACATCAGCAGGTACAAGCACGACTTGTTGCTAAAGGTTTTCACCAGCAACATGGAGTTGATTATCATGAGACTTTCAGTCCAGTAATCAAACCTGCTACGGTTCGGACTATTTTATCCCTGGCTGTCACCAACAAGTGGATTCTCAGACAATTAGATGTTCAGAATGCTTTTCTGCATGGTGATCTTCAGGAGACAGTTTATATGAGGCAACCTCCTTGTTTGTTGACCCGACTAGGCCAGATCATGTGTGCTTATTACACAAGTCTTTGTATGGTCTCAAGCAAGCTCCTCGTGCCTGGTTTACAAAATTATCAACGGCTCTTTACTAATTGGGTTTTCACGGGTCCAAAACTGATCCGTCCCTGTTTATTCTTAACAACAATGGTACTTTGGTTTACCTTCTTGTATATGTAGATGATATTATCATCATAGGTAATCACTCTGGGGCTGTTAATGCTGTTATTGACCGCTTGAGCTCTATGTTTGCAATTAAAGATCTGGGCCCATTACATTATTTTTTGGGTATTGAAATGGTGCATCATGGTTCGAATCTGGTCTTATCTCAACGAAAATACATTCTTGATATTCTTCATCGTGCAGGTCTTGCAGACTGCAAACCCGTGTCGTCCCCTATGAGTACTTCTCAGGTTTTCTTACCTGATGATAGCCCATTACTTGATGATCCTTCTAGATACAGGCAGACGGTCGGTGCTCTTCAATATGCAACTTTAACTCGTCCGGACATTGCTTTTACAGTTAATAAGGTTTGTCAATTCATGCATGCTCCTACCTAGAATCATTGGGCTGGTGTGAAACGTATTCTGCGTTACTTGAAGGGCACGGCTGATATGGGTCTCTTATTTCATCACAACACGGGGTCTAGGCTACAAGCCTTTTCTGAAACTCATTGGGCTACTAATCTTCGGGCGTTCTCGGATTCTGATTGGGCTGGTTGCCCTATCGATCGTCGTTCCACGGGGGGATATGCTGTCTATCTGGGTTCTAATCTTATTTCGTGGTCTGCTCGAAAACAACGAACTGTCTCTCGATCTTCAACAGAATCTGAATATAAGGCTATTGCTGATACTGTAGCAGAACTGATTTGGCTGAAATCTCTTCTTCATGAACTCGGTCTGTTTAGCAAGGCACCAACGCTTTGGTGTGATAATCTTGGTGCAACCTATCTCTCTGCTAATCAGTATTTCATGCTCGTACAAAACATGTTGAAATAGACTAACACTTTGTTCGTGAACAAGTTACTCAAGGGAAGCTGAATGTCAAGTTCATCTCCACTGATGATCAAATTGCTGATGTGTTTACAAAGGCTCTACCTTCACAAAGATTTGAGTTTCTACGGTCCAAGTTGCAGGTCGTTCCCCGTCCTCAACTTGCGGGGGGATGTTAGATTAAGTTATTTAAATTAGACAAGTTTATTATTATTAAGGGTACCAAGTTGTAATTAGTTTATCTATATATAGGGCCTTGTATTCTTCATTATTAATCAATAAAAACCTAATTACAATTATACGTTTCAATTTATTAAGACAACAGGAATCGTTATTAAATCTTTCTCAGTTTCATCCTTAAAGGAATCAAGTTTTCAATAATGCTATAAAGTTTGTGATTTTGAGATTTTTTTTAACTCAAATATATTCAGATCTAAATTAGTGTATCAATAAAATGTAACTTGATTTATTTTCCACTAGTGAATGCAGGCACACTTACTTCGAGCTGCTGAAGTTAAAAAAGCCATCGAGTGGATAATGTCGAATCTTGACGGTCACTATGCTGCTGATTCAGTTGCTGCTGCAATTGCTCACGGTGCTTTGACTGCAGAAATGGCTTCAGTGGCTGATACCCAATCCGGATCATTTCCTATTTCATCTCAGAAAAACGTTATCAAAGTTTCTCCCACCACTACTACGTCAAATCTGTCAAAAAATTTCAGGTGATCTATTTCCATTCAACCCAACCAAATTACCAAAGGAAACACACTCTGACCCGTTACCTGCCCCACTCGGTTTTACATTGCTATGTGTTTTCTTTAACAGAGCTGATGTATTGAGAGAAAACACAGAAGCAGTGTTTGCTGCATGTGATGCAGCGCATGGAAGATGGGCAAAGCTGCTTGGTGTTCGTGCTATTCTCCATCCAAGGCTGAGGCTGACTGAATTTTTAAACATATATAACGTGTCGCAAGAATTTGTAACGGCTACAGAGAAGGTACAGTTATAGTTCAACTTTGCCAATTGAAATACATTTCTGAGTAAAATGCCCCTCGAGGTTTAGTTAGTTTCGCGACTTTTGTCCGTAGGTTGTTTATCCAAAAGGTTTGAAATCTTGCTATTTTCATCCGGCTCGTTAACTCCATTCATTTTTCTTCGTTAAGTCAGGGGTATTTTTTCTTTTTTGTTAACTTAAAGGGCCATTCGTTCTTTTTCACTTTATGTACAAGCATTTAGCATAATGCACATAAAGTGAAAAAGATCGAATGGCCCTTTAAGTTAACAAAAAAAGACTGAAATACCCCTGACTTAATGGAGAAAAATAAATGGAGTTAACGAGCGGATGAAAATGGCAGGATTTCAAACCTTTTGGATCCAGATGTGGAAAAACAAGCCTTTGGACGAAAGTCGCAAAACTGACCAAACCTCAGGAACAAAAATGGCATTTTACTCAACTTTTTCATTTTTAATAGAATGTGCTTATGGTGTGAATTTATGCTATAACATGAACAGATTGGTGGAAGGTTGGGATATAGCATCTGGAACATTACAGTCTCAAGCCAAAGCTTTTGTTGATTTCCAGCATGAGTCTAGGGTAGTTTACGGTTTTTGCGATTGGTCAACCGTTTACTTACTGATATGTAAGGTTCATTAATTATGAATAACTTGCTTTAATACTGTTGTAGATGACAAAATTGAAAGCGGTGCTTGATCAAGAAACATGGGTTGAAGTTGATGTTCGTGTTGAATTCCAGGCGATTATAGATTCACTTTTTAGCTTAGAGGATGACAATTCTAAAAGCATTGCTAATAGCTATAACAAAATGGTTGCCAGCAGTGCAGAACAGCCATCTCAGTCTGTTGATGGAATTACAGAGAATAACAACAGTAAAACAAAGGATGCACATGGAAAATCTTCCGTTCATTTAATTTCCTTTAGAGGTGTTGACTACCACATGGTAAACTGGTTAGTAATCTTCTAATGTGTTCCTGTTGATATGCACTTGTATGAATTTGGCTTTAGATTACCGCAATAACTGCAATCTTCTTTGTCAGTGGCTTAATCTTGCTGAAGATGTTATCAGAGTACATTGAAATGAATACTGTTTTGCCATCACTTTCTTCTGAGGTTATTCATCGTGTGCTTGAAATGCTCAAATTTTTCAACACAAGGGCTTGTCAGCTTGTCCTTGGTGCTGGTGCCATGCAGGTAACTTTATTGTTACAGTGGCATAGTGGTAAATCATAAAATTCTTTGAGCAAAATGCCATTTTCCTCCCTGAGGTTTGGCTACTTTTGCGACTTTTATCCAAAGGTTTGTTTTTCGCATTTGGATCCAAAAGGTTTAAAATCTTGCCATTTTCATCCGACTCGTTAACTTCATCCATTTTTTTAACGTTAAGTCAGGGGTATTTCCGTCAAGTTAGACATTTTTTAGTTAAAATAAACAAACCTTCTTTATTCGGAAATACTTTTGACTTAACATTAAAAAATGGATAAAGTTAATGGGTCGGATGAAAATGGCAAGATTTCAAACCTTTTGGATTCAGATGCCGAAAAACAAACTTTTGGACGAAAGTCGCAAAAATGGCCAAACCTCAGACGAAAATCGTATTTTATTCAATTCTTTAATACACTACTTACGTGTAATGAAAGGTTTACTACCATCATTTCATTTGTTAGGTCTTTTAAGTTTAATCCTGTTTAATTGGCACTGCAGGTCTCTGGTTTAAAGTCCATTACATCCAAACATTTGGCCCTGACAAGCCAGGTTGTCAGCTTTGTGCATGCTATTATCCCTGGTAGGTGGATAATTTAAAGCTGTTATTTTGCAGAAAAAGTATTAATATGAAGTGGGATTATTGTTTCTTAAACTTTTATAATAACTTGTTCATTTGTATGAATCTAAGAAATCAGGAGGATTCTTTTCCTGAAGGTACCGGAGGCGCGAAAAGGATTGCTGTCATTAGAATTCGAACGAGTATCACAGGTACTGTTTATGGTCATATGTACATGACATAAAAATAAGCTATTTTACTTACCTTTTGTTTATAATGGATTAGGATTATAAAGTGCATCGAGATGAAATACATACAAAACTGGTGCAAATAATGAGGGAAAGGTTGTTGGTTCATCTTCGTGGATTGCCGCAAATTATTGGAACATGGAGACGAGTAGATGAAACAGATGTACAACCTAGTCAGTTTGCTAGATCACTCACGAAGGTTGTTAGTTGGCTGTAAATTTATGTTTGTTTGTTCCCTTATTAGTCATTACCATTTAATACATGCTTCATTTGCTAGATATAGTTATGGTCTTATGATGCATGTATTTGTATTTTTTTATTGAATGGATTTTGTCATCTTTTTTTCTCCCAGGAAGTTGGATATCTTCAACTTGTGCTTTCTCGGACTTTGCATGAGGCAGATGTTCAAGAAATATTCAAGTGAGTCTTTTGACATAATAATAAGTCAAATAAGATTTCTGGTGCCAATGGATTTTGATCGTACAATATGTACTATATTAAAAACACATTACTTTGACTATTATTCATTTATAATTTTAATTACATCTGATGTATCTCTTTTGCAGAGAAGTGACCATCATTTTTGACATACAAATCTCTGACGCATTTTCACATGTGGATATTAGCATTCCACAAGCCAAAGCCAGGTTCTTAACATTTTGTTAATGATGTTTTCTGTGTAGAAGCATTTTTATCACCTAATTTTAGTAGATCATCTTAAAATAATGTCATTAAGTTTAGAGGTGACATCTTTTATCTGTTTATGATTTATCTTAATATAAGTCTATTTGAGTAATTTTATAGCCCAGCAAGTCAAAGAGGTTAAATTTTATAATGAAGTAGGTCATACTTGTTGAAAGTCGCCCAAAGTAAATTTTAAATGCTTACACCCTTTTAATCTGTTTCATCAAAAAAGTAGATTATTGTTATATGATATAAATTTTGAGTGCATTTTTGATACATTAGACCTTTATAAATTTGAAAATATTTACAAACAAGAGTTGGCGGGTCAACAAATACCAACCCAAGAAGTTTGACTTTGACCCATCTTATTTTACTACCTTCTTACCTTTTGGTAATGCTAATAGCTATTTTATATATTTGGTTTAATATCTTATTCCACATCTATTTGATGTCAATATTTGTGGCAGGCTTAATTGTGATATTGAGCATGTTCTTGGATGCATTAAATTGCTGCCTTCTGCCAAGTTAAACGAGCCTGGGACTCCCGTTGCTCCACAACTTGAGTCCTTAGTCCAAAGAATATCTGCTGAACCGGATCAATAGCGTATTTGATAGCTTATTTCAGTACACATTCACAAAGACCCAGGGAGCATATAAGAGAACCACCATTACTATGCAAATGATTCAAGGTAAGAATGTTCTTAAACGCATTATTTTTTACCATAAAAGTAACAGAACGGGTCGGGTCAAAATCCATTCAGGTTTAAACTAAACGGGACAGAATTTGTTGCGGGTTGTAACACCTAATTTAGCATACTTATGATTTTATATATAATTAGTGGGCCATGCATGGCACTACAAATTTAAAAATATACTTGGGGAAAATTTCGACCTGTTTGATTCGTTTTGTTTTAAGCTACCCTTTTCTGTTATTTTACTCATTAGAGATAAAACATGATCCTATTGCGACTCTAAATTTCTAATATTTTGTTGGCATTCCAGGTGGTTGATCTTGCAATTTTCAATACAAATTTTGTGAGGAGACAGATTACTACGGGATGTAAAATTTAATGGTATAGATGTAACAGGTTGTTTGATTTTTTCTGGTGTTTTTGTTTTCTCAAGAGGCCAGGTAGTGATTTTGCATTGGCTACAATCTTATGTATGGCTTTCAAAGTTTCCAATACATTTCAGTTTTCAAATTTGTGTCTATATTAGAATGAATACTATAATGATTCAACGGATCCCTTAAATTTAAGAGAGACTATAAAACATACCATCTACGTAACGAGTCAGCCTCGTATTGATATGATGTTATACGTCGTAAAGGCCTATACGGGTGTATGATTTGTTGGTATACGCCCGTATAATACATTGTATGGTACTACTCTATACGCATGTATAAGGCGTATGGTACGATATATGCCTGTATAGGGCAGCTAACGTGATAGTATACGCCTATGTAGAAGTATACACTGTTTAAACAAGGCTATGCGTTGGTAATGGTATAGTGGATAGTTAGGGGTTGGTAATGGTATAGTGGATAGTTAGGGGGTGTCAACATCCGTCAAACGAAACTCGAAAACTTGCATCATTTGTTTATTATTGAAAACTTAAATGATTTGTTTATATAAAGTTATGTTATGGGCCTCAGACAGTTTGACATAGGCTAGTTAGTATTGTCGATAAAGTACTGTTACCACGGAAAGCAAGTGAAGCTAAAAGTCTTTCATTTTTCCCAGCTAAGGTCTTGGTATCCAGCCCGTGTCGAGGCCCATAAGAATGAACCTGCCTTTATGTCTCCGATTAACTTTGATGTATGCCCCCGCTTGCCCTTGCAAAATAGCTTCGTTTCTGACCCTCTAGAGCATCCAACATATAGTTGCAACGACTGGATAACCCGCCTTTTAATTCGATCAGATAGCTTATAAATTCTGATAAATGCTAGCAGCCCAAAAACACATAAAAAGGTACCTCGGCATAGGTATTTCAGCCACTGGAATATTGAAGTCCAAACCCGTTGTGAGAAACTACATGATACCATCAGGTGATTAGCCGTTTCCAGGGAATTGCTACAAAGAACACACAATTGATCTCTTTTGGAATCCAATGCAGCCATGGTAGCACAAAAGTTTCAGGTATGGGTTCGATGTGGTCAAGTTCTCTCCTGAGAGAGGCTACATTGAATTGGTCACAGGTATTGCCGGATTGCTAGAGCCAAACATCTGAGTCATGCCCCAAACTGACGCTATCCAGGAGGCTTGTGCAGTCAACCCAGTCACGAATACTTCCTGGGTTCGTTAGACCATTTGAACTACTTTCCCGTGTTCGATCCGGTAGCGTTGTAATACCGTGCAGAGGCTGGGGAACCTGTCACGTAATGGTACATCCGCTGCCAAAAAAGGGTCTTGTCACCCCTTCCAAGCTTAGGTATCATCCTATTTTTTACCTCTACAAGCGGATTTGGCGTAACTCTCCCCAAATTCACTATACTTTTCCATACTCCTCCAAGAGAACTCTTTAGTGGAATGTATGAAATCCTTCAACCCCCTTGATGCAAGGCCGTGATTGCTTTTGCCCAAAGTTGTGTAGTCTCGTTTTTAGTCGAATATTCTATTTCACCATCATTAATGCTTTGTTTCTTGAAGCAAGGCTTCCAATGCCCAAACCCCCTTCATTTTTTGGAGCCACCACCTTGTTCCATGGCACCCAACTTACTTTGTTATTATTCATACACCCACCCCAAAGAAACTCTCTTTATCCTTTCCAATTGCTTGATAGGGAGAAGAACCATAAGTAGAAATTCAAACGTATTATGTGTGGAACGTTTTAGTTTCGAACAAATACACGTTTGGAACATGATAAAAATAATAATGTATTAAATAAATCAGTATATTATTTTATTTAGAATATACTTATTTTATAAAAGTAATTAAATCATTTTATTTGTAATACACACTACTATAGATTAATACTATAAAATATATATGATTGATGCGTGTTAAAATCGGTTCAATTATGTAGGATTACAAGTTTAATATCTAATTATTTTAAGTATATAAAAAAAGATGTGGATTGATTAATATTATTCTCACTTTTTACACTTTTACCCCGATAGTTTACTCAGTTTGCTTCTTAGATCTTAAATTTTAATAAAGTTATCAAACAACTCCTAAGCTTCATTATTTCGACTTTATTTTTTTGTTTTTATCTTTCAGTTGTTATACCGGGTGCCGGTATCGTATTAATACCGTAATGAACCGAACCAAAGTCGACCATACTCCCGCTGCAATGCGCAAATAGTTTTACTAGTTTTTATTAGTTAGACGGCATGCTTCTGGAACAAGATGGACAAGATGATCATCTATATTAGTTACTAGATTATTAGACATGTGTACTATACGGGTTTAAGGATAAAATTATAAATTATTTAAATTATACTATCTTCATAAATTTATATAAGTGAATTTTTTACCATAGATGACGCAACAATTGGTCATGTGTGAAACCTGATTCTCTTAGAAACAAACTAACTTTACATAGAAAATGTCCTATACTTTTATTTATCGTCATGGAAAAATATAGGGCGAGAGGAAACTGTCTTCTTTTCAATTAAAACAAAATCCTTCTATTTTGCGGTAATAAACGAAATCTAGGGATAAACGTGCGAGTACCGGTATTACTTCCTAATAATATGAGTGCTCAATAACCTGATCACCCAATGATAGGACCTGTAGTCGAGTTCTATTGCATAAACCATTATTTAGATCAATATTTCTTGATAACGTCACTAGAACATTAACCTTTGGTGGTCGAGTCCCATTACATAAACCATTCTTTCGATCAACATTTCTTGATAACGTCACTGGAATATTGACTTTTGGTAATTATCAATGGTTTGACAAGCCTAAAAATATAACCCCATTTAGGAAATCTGGTGAGTATAAACTTGCATCAAAATTATTATAAAGATATTATATCCTTAAACTCATGTATTATACTGGTCTAATAACATTAAAAGTGTTTTCAAAGCATAGAAGTAAACTGGTTTCAAGTATCGAATTAACCTATTCTTTACCATTTTTATTATCATAAAATAAAATAATAATTTATTTAATAGATGTTTTAAACATTATAGTAAAAAGACACACTTTTAAAAAATAAGGTGTTATCACATTGACATTATTTGAGCTTGTTTATTATAAGTAGAATTGTTACTAAATTTAATTATATATTTTAGATAAGTAAAAAGAAAATAACCAATATCTAAGTAAACAACAAAACATTTATTAACATTAAGTTGTTAAGGATTTTTTCATTGTTTTGTAGTAATAATAATAATAATAATAATAATAATAATAATAATAATAATAATATAAGTTAAATAAGAGAATTTTATGTGAGATTAAGTAGATTTTTTGTTAGTTTTAGATTTTAAAAAGTAAAAAATGGTTTAGCAATGGATCCATATTTCCATTTCCATTGATAGTATGAAAAAGATGAATAGTAAAATGGTGATGTGGTGGGTACGTGGCTTAAAGAATGATGGAGATGAATTCCATCCGCCCTTTTTAACTTTGTCGTTACCACTTACCAAATATGTTCGATTAGAATTATGTTTTTAATAAACAGTTTCACTTGTTTTCAAACTTTTATATCAAACGAAAAGTTCTTGATATTTGTTTTCCTTTGTTGTAGTTTATATGTTTAATGTACAATTTACAATATATAATTGATGTTCATAGTTTATTTTACTTCCCTCTACACCGTTTTTTATTACCTACTTTTTTAAAAGTAACTCACAGTATAAATTTAAAAGTTAATAATGAATAATACAAAATTAACTAATAATAAAATTACTTAACATTTACGTAAAAATCAAATATAAGGGTATAAAAATAATAATAAAAACAAAAAAGGTTAAAATAAAGAAAAAACATCGTAATAAATAAATAGAGTTGGTTACGGTACAAACCATATTTATCATACAAACCGTAAGAATAGATCCTATCATTAATAAAGTTAAGTAGCACACACTAAAACAGTATATACATAAAAGTAGCACTTTTGAATTATATTATCACATGAAAATTAATAACATAAATGATTTTAGCACATACGTGAATGATATCAACACTTTTCTTTATCGGCACATTAAAAATAAAAGGAAGATCCAAATAAAGAATTAATTGTTTGTTAGCATAGTTATAGGGAATTCAATATCATTGATATTATTTAGGTTGCTATTTTACAATTTCTCTATAATTGGTTGAATGTCACATGATACTTTTTAAATGATTCTTACAGTTTGTATACGAAATATGATTTGTATTTGATCCTAACACATAAATTGTAAGATTTGTCGAAAACAGGTTCTACAACTCGCACTGTTTTGTAATCAAGTTAAATGTAATCTTTTCATCGCGAAGTTATGATTAACTGTTTAATAAATTTTGTTATATTAATAATATAAATAATAATAAAGATAATAAAAATAATAATAATAAATAAATAAAATATATAAATATAATACTTGTTAAATCAAAAACAATAAAATGTGGACCGCGGGGATCGAACCCGGGTCTCAACCCAAACCAAACACACACCACACCACTACACCACTCGCCCACATTTGATAAATCCCAAACCCAATAATCTTTTATATCAAAATAACTCTTGAAACCGAATTCAAAAGACCCGCTTTGTAACAGCTGCAATCATCGGCAATCATCAAGATTGCGAAATCTTCGCAATTAACTGAAGGAAAACGTTTCCAGTCTTGAACCTAGACTCAAATCGAGTCAAAACACCTTCAATTTAGATTGCAAATGTCTCGCTATAACCGCTTTTGACCAAAAACTCCCAAACCCGAAGCTTAATTCATGCGACCCTCTTCATCTATAAATAGAGAGCTATGAGACTTTTTGGAATACACTCACTCTAAACTCTTTACAAGCTTCTGTTCATCAATAATTCTTCACCGTAATAATATACAGTCGCCGGAATCCTCGCCGGAAATCGGAGAAACCCTCTGTTCTGTATATCGTACACCTAAACTCTTTCATTATTATTTATATCATGTGTAGTTGTTTGGAGATTATTGAGTGAAATGCTAAAACGAAACAATCAAATCGGATTCAACTTTCCTGTTATTTTTATAAAGAAGATGAACTGGAGTTATTGTTTAAAGGAATTAAAAATGGTATATAAACTGGGTTAGACACACAGTCCAATTGGTCGGACTGTGTGCATATGAAGTCAAGGTCCCGGGTTCGATTCTGTTCTTGATCCGATTCGTTACAATAACCAAACCTTTTTATAAAATTCAAATATGAAACTCAGCATTAAGCATATAAAGCTAATTAAAATGGTATATCCAACGGGTTAGACACACAGCTCAATTGGTCGGGCTGTGTGCACACACGAAGCTAAGGTCACGAGTTCGAGCCGGTTCTATATCACCGCCCTATAATAATTAAACCTTTTTACATAAGCATATTTCTGAAAAGGGTAACAAGAGTATAAATGTAATTAAAATGCAGAATACTCCGGGTTAGACAAACAGCCCAGTTGGCCGGGCTGCGTGCACACGAACAAGAGGTCGCCGGTTCGACTCCCACACGCTGCGTATCCGACCGGTTCTATCCGATTTAATTCAAGGAAAAACATATTTTTCTAATTAACTAAACCTTAATTATTCTCTCCAAAACTAAACTATTTTATAACCAAATAATACTATTTGCAAGTGAAAATTTAAGCAAATAAAAATATATAGTAATAAACACAACAAAAATTTATCTAAATTAGCTACTAAAATGTGTAAGTAATAAGTTAAGTAAAAATATTAAATTCAACCAAAAGAATATATTTTTATCTAAATTATTCTGTGAATATTTAGGTTAGCCATATCGTCGCTTGATATCTCAACCACTCAATTGTGCACAATCCTCATCAAATCGTAATCGCATCCATTGTGAGTGAATCTTACAACTCCCCTTTTATGTCACGTTTTTGGGGTGTATCATGTGTCGCTATTATTATCTCGTTATTTTAAATCTCGTGCTATTACCATTATGTGATCTAACGTGCTATGTGATATTGTTTGTTTATTTTCATTTTGTGTTTATATTCTCATTACAGTCAATCTCTCACATTAGACCCATTTGTTCCCCGTTACCTACGGGTGGAGCGTCGCGTAGCCTAATATACTAGATCGGCTCCATTTGGTTGAGCTTGATCTCGCAGCACATCGCTTATCGTGCTCACATGTACATTATTAGTGATGATGTGGTTTGTGATTTAGATTATATACACGATGTTCCCATATTTGGTTAATGCACATTTTTATAAAATACTAAACATATCATTTTTCTTAATGATAAAATGGGATTCATTCGCCAACTTATGTTGACCCAAAACTTTATTTTTACCTGTGATACATGTGAACAGGTTTGAAGCGTGGATCACATATGACATGGGCCTTAGAAGAAAATAAAATGTTATTTGCAAGTTTGTTTGGAACATTATAGTGTTTGTATGAATTATGTGTTGGTTGGAATGTTTTAATCAAATTTGGAATAATAAATATTAAACTTTTATAATAGTAAATATCATGAGCTTTGATGAAAACCCAATCATACCCCAATTTACTTATCCGCTACAGGTCAAGATGTGACATAAATATCATTCACAAGCTTTTTACCAAAATAAGCAATTTCAAAAGATATTCAAAAATCCTACACACCACTTTTAGAATCAATAAAAAGAAGACAAATAACCAGACATATATTTCGATCAATTTTGTTGCCAATAAAAAAAAGGAAACGCACACAAGTAATTCAAAATTTGTTATGGTAGATGGTGTGCTATAAAGTCTCCTCACGTTATTTTAGCGTCACGTCACATAGCAGGCTTTAAAGTCTCTTACTTTAACTTGCATGAATGGTTTAAAACCCTCATCATTATTACCTAATTATTTTTTATTTATATATTTTATTTTTAATTTATATGCCAATTTTATTTAAAACAAAATAAAAAAAACATAATTTCATTAAAATAAATAAAACAAGGGTCTCTTCGGTAACGGTTTTTTTGCTCGTTGTTGGGATTCTTTGCTACACTTTGCCAAAACAGATGATTGGGATCCCACACATTTTGGTTGTTGGGAAACATTGTGTGTATATGAGAAAATTGTGAAGATTTTTGATAAAGATTAAAGGAAGAAGAGAGAAAAATATAGAAAAGGAGTAAGGTATTTATAGGTAAAATATAAAATTTAAACTTAATTTTCTTTTAAAGATGACCGCTGCCCAACGACAACATTGACCAACTGCCTTGATCAAAGCCAAAATATGGCTGTTAGCGAGCTGGCAGACGTTTTGTAGCGCCCCCTTGTTAACGAGCGAGGGGTGAGGGAGGGTGCTATGGGGCGCCAAAATTGTTGATGTGGCGGGGTGGCGCGATGCCACACCCCCTGGCCTAAGGTGTAAGGGGTGAATGCCTAATGAGATTAGGCAAACTTTCCCCATCCAATCATATTGTGCCATGTCCTTTCCCCTCTTATTCTTCCCTCTTACCCAAAAAAATAAAGGGTTCATGCCTAAAATAAGATTAGACAAACTAATTTAAAAAAAAAAACAAAACATAACATGTGACTGGTTGATATAACTCTGGGCACCACCACTTACCCTCACCCTCACCCTACCGCAAGCGGCAACTACTCCCCGAAAACTTCCTCCCCTCTTCTTTACCGACCGGCAATGTGTGTGAGGCGGTGGATATGTCGTGCGACAAAGGGTTTACCGAATCCCTTTGCCTAACCCACCCCGTATACCCTTAGGGTTCTTCTGCCATGACATTGTGAAGAAAAATATATATTCTAGCAAAAAAAAAGTAATTCATTTCTTAGGGTTCAGTAAAGAAAGTGTGAAAAAATATTCTAACCTAAAAATAAAAAGTGATTCTTTTGGTTGTCATGAAAATGTGAGAGAAAAACATATTCCAGCAAAAAAAAAAGTGATTCTTTTGGTCAGCACTTTTTTTCAATCAGCTGGAATGTAAAACAAAGATTACGTTTTGATGTCTTCATTTACGAATGTTTTTGATCAATTTATATTTTTTAACAACAAATTTCTTTTGTTCTTGTTGATTGTGAGACTCGAACACAAGACCTCTCCTGTCAAGGTGTTTAAATATATTAATAAAATTTAAGGTAACCAAATACTCCAAAAGATATTGTCCAAACCAACTTGTGTATCTTTCTTCCTCTTTAAGGTCTATCATAAATTGATATTCTTAACGTCAATGTGATTACTCTCTTTGGTGCATAAATGCAAAATACAGTTAAGAAAAAGAAAGAACACTTAAAAAGCTAATAGTGCATATAAATAATAGTTCAGGGTCCACTAGTATAACTCAATGTCATCAGTTACCAGAAACAGTTGTTTATCATTTATGCTATTTTAAGCATTGTCGGTGTACTGTGGTTACGAAACGAGAGGAGGCGTGAGTGGAAAGCAGGAGTAGCCATGTCACTTTCGTCTCTCGTAAGCTATTTCGACTTCAATTCTCATATCTCTCTCTTGCTACAGCTGTAGCAACTTGTATCATTCATACACACAAAAATATCTATTATCATCAATCCTTCACTCTACAAACAGACTGTTCACAAATATTCTCCACTCGCTCCGTATCCGCTGCTTTTCGCCACTCAGGTCCGGTTTCATCTGTTAATTTCGTTCAGCATATGTTAATTTAGGTCTATGAAGCAATTCAACAGTTTCAATTTGTTTGTGTGACGTGCATTAAGAGAATTTCCAACGGTTTTACTGTATAATTGTATTTGCATTTGTCAATTTTGTGATGATATTGACTTGTGAGAGTAAACCTAAGCTACTGGAATTTGATTTTTGTGATTTTAAGTTTTAACACATGTGCTTATAGTATAATTGTTGTCTTCTGCTCAATTATATTTGCGTTTGTCAGCTGTCAATTTTGTGATGATTTAATATCTGGTAGTAACTTTTTTAAACTATATAAATTTGTTATGGAATTTGATTTTTGTGATTTTAGCACGTGTGTATACAGTATAATTGTTTTGTTCTGCTTAATTATAGTTGCATTTGTTAATTGTCAATTGTCCATTTGTAATGATATTAACATCTGATAGTAAGTTTTAAGCTATATGAATTTGTTACAATTAGGGAATTTGATTTTTGTGATTTTAACACATGTGCTTACAGTATGATTGTTGTGTTCTACTCGATTATATATGCATTTGTCGATTTTGTAAGGATTTTAAATTCTGATAGTAACCCTAAGCTATATGAATTTGTTACAATTTGGGAAATTGATTTTTGTGATTTTAACTTATGTGCTTATAGTACAATTGTTGTGTTCTGCTTAGTTATATTTGCACCTGTTAATTGTCAAATTCGTAATGATATTAATATCTGATAGTAAGCCTAAGTGATATGAATTTGTTACAACTAGGGAGTTTGATTTTGTGATTTCCACCAGGTGCTTATACTTACAGATTGTAGTTATGGTTTGTGTGTCATTTCAGGCTGATATTGATGGTTGAGTTCACAATTGGCTGATTCAGAGCAAAGAGCAATGGAATCAGGAGAAATTGGGGTTAGTAACTTAGTATTAGTATTTTGTAACAAGTTTTGGCCTCTTTTTTCCCTCTCTTGTTCAGTGTTGCAAAATTTACGTGTTAGAACGATGGAACTGGTATCTATGAACATGCCATGCTGATTATGGAGTAGATGATTGTTTTTGTTGCAACTTGTTGCTGTTTTTTTTAATCTATTATAATATGGTATTGTATTTAACTTCAGTTTCCATTTGTTATGTTTTGATTGGGCAGGGGAAGTCTTTGAAGAACGGTGGGAATCAGGTTTGTCAGATATGCGGGGAAAATGTTGGCACCACAGAGAAAGGAGAAGTGTTTATTGCTTGTGATGTGTGTGCATTCCCAGTTTGCAGGCCGTGTTATGAATATGAGCGCAAGGATGGCAATCAGTCTTGCCCTCAATGCAAAACTAAATACAGGCGACAAAAAGGTTGTGATTTACTTCAAAGTAACCTTATGCAGTTATACCAATCTCTTTGCTAATTACAAAGTATGTATTGTAGGAAGTCCTGCTATTTTTGGAGAGGAGGAGGATGATGTTAATGCTGATGATATTACTGCGGATATTCACTTAACCGAAACTCAAAATGAGAAGCAGAAGATATCACAGCGTATGATGAACTGGCACACAACATACGGAAGAGGGGAGGATGCTAGTGCTCCGAATTATGATAAAGAGGGCCCTCATAACCACATACCTTTTCTAATCAGTGGACAAGAGGTTCGTTGAATGCTTAATCTATACATCCATCTTTCCGTTTGGATAATCATTTGCTTCAATTACAATATTTAATTCTGCTTATTATTAGGTTTCTGGTGAGTTTTCTTCAGCATCTTCTCCTCCTCGTGGCGGAAGAACACATTCACTTTCTTACCATGGTGATATTAATCAATCACGTATGTTATGATGAGAAAATGAACTAATCTTTAAAAATACACCGCTCTTATTTTGATACGAAGTATTCTGTTTCAGCTAATGTTAGAGCTGTGGACCCCGCAAGAGAGTTCGGAAGCACAGGATTAGGAAACCTTGCTTGGAAAGAGAGAGTTGACGGCTGGAGGATGAAACAAGATAACAATGCAGTTCCAGTTCCATTGACCACTAGCCATGCTGCTTCTGAAAGAGGTCAAGATATCGATGCCACCACTGATGTGCTGGTCGATGACTCGTTGTTGTAAGTCTATTGGTTCCATGTCGTTATGATGCGCTATTGAACTGAACTGTTGCTGATTGATTACTTTTAACTTGTTTTATCTACTAAAGGAATGATGAAGCCCGCCAACCACTTTCTAGAAAGGTTTCTATTTCATCATCCAGAATAAATCCTTACAGAATGGTTATTGTACTCCGATTGGTCGTTCTGTGCATTTTCTTGCACTACAGGATAACGAACCCTGTGACCAATGCGTATCCGTTGTGGTTACTTTCTGTTATATGTGAAATCTGGTTTGCAATATCTTGGATATTGGATCAATTCCCCAAGTGGCTACCAGTAAACCGTGAAACATATCTTGACAGACTAGCTCTTAGGTAATGCACTTCGGACTTCCCCATCATACTCTTTATTTAATAAACGTATATAAATTTGAAACTTTGTATTTTTTTTGTTGCAAAATCATTGTAACAGGTATGACCGGGAAGGAGAACCGTCACAGTTAGCTGCTGTTGACATATTTGTTAGTACTGTGGATCCCTTAAAGGAACCGCCTCTTGTGACAGCAAACACTGTTCTATCTATACTTGCAGTTGACTATCCAGTTGACAAGGTTTCATGCTATGTTTCTGATGACGGAGCTGCTATGTTGACTTTCGAAGCTCTGACCGAAACATCAGAGTTTGCAAGAAAATGGGTTCCTTTTTGCAAGAAATATAACATAGAGCCCCGAGCTCCTGAATGGTATTTCTGCCAGAAAATTGACTACCTTAAAGACAAAATTCAACCAACTTTTGTCAAAGACCGTCGAGCTATGAAGGTAGAAACCGTTTGATGCAAATAATATTCTATTCTCTTTACTATTTCTCTAGTAAAAATTGGTACTTTGTTCCGTTTTTGGCAGAGAGAATATGAAGAATTCAAAATTCATATCAATGGGCTTGTTTCCAAGGCTCAAAAAGTCCCTGAAGAAGGATGGGTTATGCAAGACGGTACACCGTGGCCTGGAAATAATACTAGGGATCATCCCGGAATGATCCAGGTAATCTAACTTTCCCAAATTATGTCAAACTAGTATTTTGACCCGCCGCCGCAAAACTTAAAGTAACTCGAACTTGTATCGTCAAATATTTGACCCGACTCGTTTTCGAACAAAATGTAAGTCAAAATGTAGACCAACTGAAAACGCACATGAAAATAAGCACGGAAACGTATTATATTTGACTTGACTCATTCCTAAGAAAATTTTCTTAGCCGATATATATTATTGTATATTTGATTTATTGTTGTTTAGATAGATGATCAATTGGAATTCTATTGTGATTGTGTTTCCTAAATTAGATATAGGCAAGCATTGTAATTCTCCCTATTTAAAGGACTCTCTTTCATGAATTAGATCATTAAGAATTATACACCATAAACTCTTTTATGGTATCAGAGCTTCGGTTCTGAATATCTTCTTCTTTTCCCTTCCCTTTTTTTCCGATTACTTCCTTAAAAGCCAGTCATCATGACCAAACCCGATGACCAGACATCATCATCCAAATCCGATGACCAGCACCCTAAAACCCTTCACCCTGCCTACTTTGTTTCGAATATACAATCCAAAATCCGAACACTTGACAGTACATCTGTCACATATTCTTCCTGGGTAAAATTATTCAAGCTCCATTCTATTGCATACCGGGTCATCAACCACATCGATGATACACCGCCCCCAGCAACCACGGATCCAACTTATACGGAGTGGAAGGAATTGGATGCTTTAGTCTCTCAATGGATATATAGCACGGTCTCTGATGATCTGCTAACCAGAATTCTCGACACCGAAGCTTCGGCTCGAACAAGTTGGTTAAAACTTGAGAAAATCTTTCTTAGCAATAAGAAAGCCAAAGCAGCCGCACTTGAAACCCGGTTTGTAAACCTCACCCTCGCAGCCTGTAGTTCCGTTGAAGACTATTGCAAACAACCGAAAGATTTAACAAATCAACTGGGAGACGTTGACCAACCGGTTACGGAATCACGCTTGGTACTGCAGTTAGTTCGTGGGCTTTCTCAGGAATATGACACTACTGCATCTTTAATCAATTCTCAAGATGCTGATTGGGATCTTGCCAGATCAATGCTCAATGATGAAGTTATTAGGCAAGCTGCTCGCCAACAACAATCCTCGTCTGTCTTGGTAACATCCAACCCAAACTCCACGACCCAAACACAACAGCCCTCTCATGCAACACCCTCCACCGATAATACAGCTGCTGCCAACAATGGCTCCTACCAGTCCAATTATCGAGGACGTGGAAGGGGCAAGAATGGTCAGAACTACCACGGACGGGGCAGACGTGGACGTGGCAACAGGGGAAACCCTACGGGACCTCCTTGGCAGTTCCAGAACCCACAAACTTATCCACAATGGGCCTGGTGGAATACTCCACCTTGCCCATATCCGACTGCAACCACATGGCGACCCAATCCAACTCAACCCAATGTTGCAGCCCACTACACAGGCTATTCGGGGCAGCCTAATTATGGTCCAGCACCACCCACACCCGGATACGATGCATTATGTCCGTCGGATCTCCACCAAGCTTTCAACACTATGCAGCTAAATTACACGGAACCGTATCCGGTTATGGACACAAGGGCTGAACGTCATGTTACCGAAAACCGAGGTATGATTCAGCTTCCTAATTCTTTTCCTGTTACTGCTAAACTGTTAGTCGGCAACGGGCAGTGTTTACCAATTAAGGGTTCGGGCACTGGTTACCTTCCCATGTATAACCGAACTTATATTCTACCCAACATACTTTATAGCCCCCAAATTATCAAAACTTTATTGTCCGTACGCCGTTTCACACGTGATAATAATGTTTCTGTCAAATTTGACCCTTTTGGCTTTTCCTTGAAGGACCTCAAAACGGGCTGGCTCCTTTCCCGTCACAATAGCACAAGCGATCTTTATCCAGCCACTCCACCTACCCTTCCGCCACAAGCTTGTTTCATTGCATCTTCAACTTTACCATGGCATAACCGCCTTGGGCACCCTGGAGCACAAGTTTTAGACGTTTTAACTAGAAATTTTGGTTTTCCGTGTAACTCGAATAAACATTCTTCTTTTTGCAATTCATGTCATTTATCTAATAGCAAACGGTTACCTTTTTATGAATCCACTTCTTTTACTTTTTCTCCATTTGACATTGTGCATTGTGACTTATGGGCATCTCCTATACTGAGTAAATCTGGATATAAATACTATATGGTCTTAATCGATAATTTCTCAAACTTTGTGTGGGCCTATCCTCTAAAATATAAATCCAAAACATTCACCACTTTCACCAAATTTCACCGTTTGATTGCAACACAATTCGACCGCAACATCAAAACGTTTCAGTGTGATCTCGGGGCGAATTTGACAACCATGCCTTTAAAAGCTTTGCTCAACAACATGGTCTGTTGTTTCGGTTCTCCTGCTCTCAGACATCCTCCCAAAACGGTCGTGCTGAGCGAATGATTCGCCGTCTCAATGATATCATATGTTCCCTTCTCATTCATGCACAATTACCACCAATGTTCTGGGTAGAAGCACTTCACACCGCCACCTATCTCCATAACATTCTTCCTACTAAAAGACCCAATTTCTTCACCCCAACTTTTGCCTTATATCTCCGTCACCCAACGTACGACCACTTACGGGTGTTCGGGTGTGCTTGTTATCCAAATACCTCTGCCACCCAACCACATAAATTACACCCACGGTCAGTTCGTTGTATTTTTTTGGGTACCCTCCTGATTTCCGGGGTTATCGCTGTTTTGACCCTACTACTGGTAAAGTCATCATCTCTCGTCACGTTACCTTTGACGAATACACTTTCCCCTATACCATTAAAACCCCCTCCGCTACTTATTCATTCTTAGATGATATTACGCCACCCGGTTTCATTTTCCGCCAGCCCGTCTCCATACCTCCTAACCCCACACCACCTCCACCCATCATACATACCTATCACCGACGCCCGAAACCTACCACCGTTGCCCCATCGTCCCATGCTGCTATGGCAGCTCCGTCCCAGCCCGCCCAACAGCCTACGGCTGTTCCTTCCCAGCCTCCTCTCTCCACTAACACCCACCCAATGACCACCAGATCTAAAGCCTACCGTACTTTGCTTTCCACCTCTATTTCTCCGGTTCCCAATTCGTATGCCAAGGCCTTCGCCGACCCTCATTGGTTACATGCTATGCAGGCTGAGTTTAGTGCTTTACAGGAAAATAATACATGGGAGTTGGTACCTAGACCATATGATTGCCCGGTTACTCGTATGTGGATTTTTCGCCATAAATTTAAATCTGATGGGTCACTTGAACGGTATAAAGCATGTTTGGTGGTTAATGGGAAATCTCAGACAGTGGAATTGATTGTGAGGATACTTTTAGTCTGGTTGTGAAACCGGCTACTATACGGACCGTATTGTCCATTGCTGTTTGTCGTTCTTGGCCTATCCGGATGTCAAGAACGCTTTTTTACATGGGAATTTGAATGAAACTGTATTTATGCATCAACCACCAGGATTTGTCGACAAACGTTTTCCTAATTTTGTGTGTCGGTTGAAAAAATCCCTAAGCAGGCCCCTTGGGCGTGGTACACCAGGTTCGCTACTCATATTTTACAGGGATTTTGCAGCAGTGTGTGTGACAACTCGTTGTTTGTCTACTATCGGGGCTCACAGACAGCTTAATTACTTCTATATGTTGATGATATTGTTCTCACTGCCTCCTCCGATGAGTTATTACAGGATACTATTCGCATGCTCTCACGAGAGTTTGCCATGACCAGTTTAGGTCCGCTACATCATTTTTTGGGGATCAAGGTTACATGGACATCTAGTAGTCTTTTCTTAGATGAAGCTCAGTATACTAAGGACATCATCTCAGGCGCTTCTATGTCCTCTTGTAAACCATGCACGACACCCGTTGACTTATCCACCAAACTGAGTGCTTCCGGTGGTTCTCTATTTCATGATCCTACCTTATATCGTAGCCTGGCTGGTGCATTGCAGTACCTTACATTTACGCGCCCGGACATTTCATATGCTGTTCAACAAGTTTGCCTCTTCATGCATGCCCCACGGGATCCTCATTTTGCTTTTCTGAAGCGTATTTTAAGATATTTACAGGGCACGGTTGATTATGGTATTCGTCTTGGTAAATCTAATACACACTCTTTGGTTGCCTATTCTGACGCTGATTGGGGTGGGTGTCCCGATTCTCGTCGTTCTACTAGTGGTTATTGTGTTTTCCTTGATGATAATTTAATTTCATGGTCTTCCAAGCGGTAGCCGACAATCTCTTGCTCAAGTGCTGAAGCCGAATATCGGGGCGTCGCTAATGCTGTTGCTGAAACAACTTGGCTTCGCAACTTACTTCTTGAGCTGCATCTTCCTCTTCAGAAGGCTTCTGTGATTTATTGTGACAATGTCTGCTGTTTATATGTCAGACAATCCTGTCCAGCATCAACGAACCAAGCATATCGAGATAGATATCCATTTTGTTCGTGAGAAAGTCCGCGTCGGACATATTCGAGTGTTACATGTGCCCTCAGCCAAACAGTTTGCAGACATCTTTACCAAGGGACTTACTCGTCAGTTATTTCAGTATTTTAGATCCAGCTTGAGCGTCTGTCCACCGCCCGCTCAAACTGCGGGGGAGTCTTAGCCGATATATATTATTATATATTTGATTTATTATTGTTTAGATAGATGATCAATTGGAAATCTATTGTGATTGTGTTTCCTAAATTAGAGATAGGCAGGCATTGTAATTCTCCCTATTTAAATGGCTCTCTTTCATGAATTAGATCATCAAGAATTATACACCATAAATCTTTTAAATTTACGTCGAAACGTAAACCAACTTGGATTTATAACAAAATGTAGTTAAAAATAAGCATGTAAGAAAATAGTGTTTCTTTATGTTAAAGAATGGTACCGCGTTTTGCGTTGGAGTCGAAGCGTTAAGTAACTCGAATTTATATTGCTTAGTGAAAACGTGTTGTATTTTATCTGAGTCGTTCCCAAACAAAACGTAGACCAAGCAAATATGTACATAAAAATAAACACGTAAAACTCAAGGGGGTCAAAATGACATATTACAAGGTTTTTAGAAAGCTGAGGGTGTAAGTGGCAATGCTAAAAGCTGAAGGGTTGAATACACAAAAAGAAAAAAACCATGGGTTGAATGGCATTGTTGTAAATTTGATAAATAAAAAAAAAATAGAGGTTGTCTTAGGAACTATTCCTACGACACCCGCTTTGTTATATATATAGTACACCTTGTTTATGCATTTCTCTCCAAATCATGACTAAATTGTTCTTTTCTTTTTCAGGTTTTCTTAGGTCAGAGTGGTGGGCTTGACAGCGAGGGAAACGAGTTGCCACGGTTAGTTTACGTTTCCCGAGAAAAACGTCCCGGATTTCAACATCACAAGAAAGCTGGTGCCATGAATGCACTGGTGAGTAATTTTATACTCAAATCTTTATGTATAACATTTTCACATAAATGACCCGTAAGGCCATAACTTACAGTACTACTACTTGTAGGTGAGTGTATCAGCGGTCCTTAACAACGGCCCTTTCATATTGAATCTCGATTGTGATCATTATATTAACAACAGCAAGGCACTGAGGGAAGCCATGTGTTTTTTGATGGATCCGAATCCCAGAAAATACGTTTGTTACGTTCAGTTTCCACAGAGATTTGATGGAATTGACAGGAATGATCGTTATGCTAACCGAAACACTGTGTTCTTCGATGTGAGTTTTTCGGACCTGCTAAATTTATATTCTTCCATCCGAATTCCAAACTATACAATTGTTTTATTACTTTTTAACAGATAAACTTGAGAGGTTTAGACGGCATTCAAGGTCCAGTTTATGTGGGAACTGGATGCGTGTTCAACAGAACAGCATTATACGGTTATGAACCACCTATTAAACCTAAGAAAAAGAGAGAGAAAGGCGTCTTGTCTTCGTGCTTCGGTGCGTCACGAAACAAAAGTTCAAACTCAAACAAAAAGGGGTCAGATAAAAAGAAATCGAGCAGGCATGATGATCCCACTGTTCCGGTATTTAGCCTCGAGGATATAGAAGAAGGTGTTGAAGGTACAAATTTTCACAATCTAGTAAAATCTCAATGTTTATATCTTACTCCTTCTATTCATGGTTCTGTTCATTCATACATTCATATCAGGAGTTGGGATCGATGATGAAAAATCATTACTAATGTCACAAATGACCCTTGAGAAAAGATTCGGTCAGTCGGCTGTTTTTGTTGCATCCACACTTATGGAAAATGGCGGTGTCCCACAATCTGCAGCACCGGAGACTCTTTTAAAAGAGGCGATTCACGTTATCAGTTGCGGGTATGAAGACAAAACAGACTGGGGAAGTGAGGTTCGTTTTGGTTTCAATTTTTAAAAACCTTTTGAGTTGAATTTTTGAAGGGTATCTAATGTAGAGGTGTGCACATTTCGGTTCGGTTTTATGGTAAAAACTGAAACCGTACCGAAATGTTCGGTTTTCGGCTATTGAAAACCGTTATGTTTCGGTTTTTTCGGTTTTAGCTACGGTTCGGTTCGGTTTCCGTTCGATTTTGTCAGTTTGCTGGAAAAAAATTACGTAAGATTTAAAATAAAAAAGTATCCAAGATTTAATAATCTTTCTTAGATGTTTACATTTAAGTTATTATGTTTAACCTTTTTAATTAATATCGTTCAGATAAACCTAACTTCTAATCTCTTTTTATGTTTCTCCAAATTTTTTATTAAGACATTTCCTTTTACAATACTTTGAAAATCATTTTGTTATTTCCTGTAGACGATGGATAAATCATTTCAAAGATAAATAAACATGTTAAAGTTTTTTATTATAAATACTTAAACATTCAAGAATTAAACTAATAATTCCTAAATCAATATATAGCAAACATTAAAAAAGGTTATTCGGTTCGGCTCGGTGTTTTTCGCTTTTCATAAAATGCAAAACTGTAACCGAACTGCACATTTCAGCTCGGTTTTTTTTGGTTAGGTTTTTTCGGTTTTCTGCTCACCCCTAATCTAATGAGTTGAATATTGACAGATTGGGTGGATTTACGGTTCTGTGACGGAAGATATTCTTACAGGATTTAAAATGCATGCACGCGGTTGGCGATCGATATACTGTATGCCACCAAGAGCAGCCTTTAAAGGTTCTGCACCTATAAATCTGTCGGATCGTTTAAACCAAGTGCTTAGATGGGCTTTAGGGTCGATTGAAATCCTTTTCAGCAGACATTGCCCGATTTGGTACGGTTATGGTGGAAGACTAAAATGGCTAGAACGTCTTGCGTACATAAACACAACCATTTATCCTGTCACCGCAATTCCGCTTTTGGTCTACTGTACGTTACCAGCTGTGTGCCTCCTTACTGGAAAGTTCATCATTCCGCAAATTAGTAACCTTGCGAGTTTATGGTTTATATCTCTATTTCTTTCCATTTTCGCAACGGGAATACTTGAAATGAGATGGAGCGGGGTCGGGATCGATGAGTGGTGGAGAAACGAACAGTTTTGGGTGATCGGTGGTGTTTCTGCCCATCTTTTCGCTGTTTTTCAAGGTCTGTTAAAAGTGCTTGCTGGTATAGACACTAACTTTACCGTTACGTCAAAGGCTTCGGATGAAGATGGTGATTATGCTGAACTTTATATGTTTAAATGGACTACGCTCTTGATTCCGCCAACAACACTCTTGGTGTTGAACATGGTGGGTGTGGTTGCGGGCATCTCGTATGCTATCAACAGCGGATACCAGTCCTGGGGGCCGCTGTTTGGTAAACTTTTCTTTGCGTTTTGGGTGATTGTTCATCTTTACCCTTTCCTCAAGGGTCTTATGGGGAAACAAAACCGGATGCCTACTATCGTTGTCGTATGGTCCATTCTTCTTGCATCTATCTTCTCTTTGTTGTGGGTTAGGATCGACCCGTTTACTACAAGAGTCACTGGCCCAGATGTTCGGTACTGTGGAATCAACTGTTAACCTGTATTTTGGACATAAAAACCCACCCTACATACAACCTCTGGATATATAAGCTGTTTGTTTTCATAACTACCTTTTTTTCTGCACAAAAAACATGAATTGATGGATGTTTAAATGTTTTTCTATATAGCTTCTTTTCTTTCCTTTTGTTATGTATATTTTGAATAATATAACATTTACACATAAGCATCATAAAATATAAAATTCGTTACACGATCCATATTGTCATTTAGCAAAAAATGTTCACTCTTTATAAGAACAACTCATAATAGTCCACCTTGGTGTTTATTTTCACGTGACCACACACGACCCTGGTCTTCTATATTGCCTACCATCGGATCACAACTCTAACAACACATCCAACGGTGACCAACACACCATCTCAGATCTTTATTTTCACTCCAAATCATATCACTCTTTCTTCACCTGAAAGCTTGACCCTCAACTGAACAATCATGGGTTTCACAATGGGTCTGAACCTACTCCTGTTACTAGCCATGGTTGCCACCAACATCCTCTCACTCTACCACCTCTCCACCACCATCATCTCCACCAAACCCACCACCACAACCCCCAACCCACCTGTCCTAGACCACCTCATCCGCCAGCTCCAAACCATACGCGCCACCATCACCCACCTCATGCGCCACCACTCCAGCCCATCCATACCCACCACCCCTTCCACTATCCCCTCTGAACTCCTCCTCTACACCCAACTCTCCCCCATCGCTTCCTCCTGCCGCCACCACCCTGACCTCCTCCACCAGTACATGAACTACACCCCCTTTTCCCCTTGTCCGCCGCCGTCTTCCGCCGCCGCTGAACCACTCATCCTCCGTGGCTGCCACCCTCTCCCCCGCCGGCGTTGCTTCTCCCCCACCCCTAGTAAACAACCCACTTCACTCCCTACCAACCCATTCTCTCCGGTGCCGGAATATTCCATTTTATGGAACAATTACAAGTGTAAAAACTTTAACTGTCTTAACCCTGATCTGGGTTTTGATTTAAAGAAAGAAAAATCAAAACCTGTAACTTACAAAACCGATCTTGATCTCCCAATATCTCAACTAATAGACATTGCTAAAAAGTCGAAAACCGTTTTTCGGTTAGCGTTGGACATCGGTGGGGGTACAGGTACTTTCGCTGCTCAAATGAAAGAACAAAATGTGACAGTGATAACAACCACAATGAGCTTGGGTGCACCTTACAATGAAGTGGCTGCACTCAGGGGATTGGTGCCTTTACATGTGCCATTGCAGCAGAGGCTGCCTGTGTTTGATGGGGTGTTGGATCTTGTGCGGTGTGGGCATGCTGTGAATCGGTGGATACCGGTGCAGGCGATGGAGTTTTTGGTTTATGATGTGGATAGAGTGTTGAGGGTGGTGGGTTCTTTTGGGTAGATCGGTTTTTTAGTAAAGGGGTGGATCTTGATAAGGTTTATGCGCCGTTGATTGGGAAGTTGGGGTATAAGAAGGTGAAATGGGCGGTTGGGAACGGATTCGAGTGGTGTTAAGAATGATGAGGCTTATTTGACTGCTTTGTTGCAAAAGCCAGTCTCTAGATGACGATAACGATGATGATGGTGCTGGTTTTGTTTTCGCTCTTGAGGTACCGATTTATGGTTATGAAGCCTTTCTTAGTTGTGATTTGAGGGTAAATTTAGTATCTTTTTTTGATGATCCTGTTAGTGCATCAGTGTGTTAGTTTTAGTTTATGGGGCTTTAAGTAAAGATCAAGATTATGAAATATAATTATGTATTTAATATGTAAATACCTTCACTAAGCAGTCATGTATTGAGTTTGATTGAAGGAATGATGGATGGTACATGTATGTACTGGACTTGACTTGTTCAATCGAAGGATGGGTTTTGATATGCTGGTTCGAGGATCTAATCTGTTTGGTTAATCGGGATTACATAAAGGTTTTGGATCTGATTGGTTGAAAACAAGTTGTTTAATGATTCGTTTATATGTCAAAATTATCATCTTAACTTCCTATGTATATGAATGTTTAATGTTTGTTTTGAACTAGTAGACTTGAAATTAGTTCTAATGAAATGTCTGTAGATTACCTCACAGCCCTTTCTTCCCCTTCACACACACTAGACCATGAAGTTAAACATCTTGAACGGTAGACCACAACAGATCCTGATTAACAGACGAAGACGAAACTGGACAAAGTATATATGCAAGACGAGAAGAAACTCAGAAGCGTTGATTAGAAGGCAAAAATCGGCGATTGTGAGGACTTTACAAGAAGAGGATTACAAGGCAGAATGAACCATCAGTATCCAATTGAATGCTGAGGCCAGATCCAATGCTGAACCATCAGACTTTACAAGAAGACTCATTTTCACAAAACCAAAGTACAATATATATATTCGAAAGACAAATCTTATAAATCATACATACGGCGAAACATATGGATGTTCCATTTGTTTAACATGCACGACGAATGTGTATCTATTAGCGAATGGTGACACATTTGACACCATAAAACAACATGTTTGGTTGTAGGAAGTTAGCCGAATAGAGTTTGTTTGCTTTTTTGAAATCTGGCTATTAGGGTCTCTTGATCAGGCCAACTTTCATGAACTGCAGGGATCTCAAGGAATTTATCCCTCCATGCGCATAGTTTTGGAAATGAATCTTCATCAAGGAGTTTTACACCACTTACCACTTCTAAGGGGTGAGAATAATCCGCAAGCCACCCGAAAGCAAGATCCAAGAATCCAACGCGCTCTCCACTCAAGAAGTTATTTTCATTTAGCAGTTGTTCTACGCGTTTTAGATGCGCCAAGGTTGTTTCTCTAGCTTCCCCTTGTTCCTTCCCTTGCTTCCTAAAATAGCCATAGACTGCTGGTAAAACCTGCATTTTAAGTTTCAAACTTTATATAAACAATTCATTAATATAATAAAAGTCCTTTTGGGACAATGCTTTCCTACCAATGCTTATAACGTTTGCATATGTCACTTTTTAACGCGATAATAACTCTAATAATACATTTGGTAACGAGTCAAAGTGAGTTCGGTTTAAAATGAGTAGGCCGGATTGTGTTGACCTGCCACACCCTTTGTCCATTCTTCATAATGTAGGTTTTAAACAACTAAAACCACTAAAATTACAATGACAATCTGAAGTTTTGATAAAAACAATTTTAAAGGTTGCATATATTAAAAAGTAAATTTTGTTGGACCTACAAAACATAACTGAAATGGACATATTTATAGGCAGCGAGTCAAAATTGCCACTCATAAACAAAACTAATTGAAAGCTTGCATGATTTCAACCAAACTATTTCAAAACCAAATGATGAGGCATGCACTTATATTAATAGCAAGAACAACAACAACAACAAATGTTGATTATAGTCTGTAATTTACCTGCTCATCTCCATATTTTGCCCAAAAACGTTCATTGGCTCTGAGAAGAGGATCTTGAGGTAAGAAGGGATTCGTGTCCTTCCATGTATCATCGATGTACTCGAGAATCACAAGCGAGTCGCAGATGGGCATTTCATTGTGCACTAGTACCGGCGCCCTCTTGTAAACAGGGTTGTACTTCAAGAGTTCAGGACTCTTATTGGCATGATCTTCATATGTAATTTCATACTCTATGCCTTTCAACTTTAGTGCCCAAACAACCCTTTTAACAATTGGGCTTGGCCATGTCCCCAAAAGCTTCACCTTTTCCATTTTTGAGGTTGCCTTAGTAATTAGTTGGGTTGTTTCTTTTATAGGACTTTGTAATTAAGTATCTTCTAAGCATATACCTTGTGCATTGCTATTGTATAATAGATGATTTCTTGCATGCTAACTAAATTTTGGATTGGGTGCAACTAGTAGAGTAGTAGTCAAACAAAACAAAAGGATATCAACAAGGGGAAAAACATGGGTACGCCCAATATCATATTCGGCTGAAAATGAAGCCTGATTCTATTACTTGTTATTATATATACTTCAAATTTCATATTCAGTATTTTTGGTCAACTTTATTTCCAAATCTTACACCTGGCAAGTTTTGTCTTTAAATGCAAAATGTCAATTATTTTTTATTTACCTTTTTAACAACAAAGGCATGGAAACCCGTGATCATTTTGAAAAATGGATCACCCTTTCGCCTAAAGAGTAAAACGTGTTGACCCGACCTACACTCCTATGAGGAAACCCACAACTGAGAAAATCTCCTAACTCGATTGGATTAGGTTTTATTAGTGTGAGGGTGTGAACCTACGGGATCACCTTCATTTCTCTCAAGGAAACTTCTCATTATGGAAAGGAGAAGTGTTCCCTTTTTTCATAATCAAACAAACAGACACCTGACTACTGTGCGTTATACTCTGAGATTTCTTCAAACTTTCCTAGACAGGGAGGCGTGCCGCCAGTTCTGTCGCCGCCACCCTTTCTAGCCACTGTTCGTTTTTTTAGTTTTTAGTTTCGTTCTAAATAAAGTTTTAGTTTTCGATGTAGGTTCCAACCATTATCACTAAATCTTTTTTTGGAACACCATAGCATCTCACCAATGTCACCACAGTGACTGTCCATCTTCGATTAGACGACTGCCGCAGAGCTGCCATCGTTCCACCCATACACGGGCCACCACAACCTCACCCACGCGTCCCCTTCGACTGTGCGCGTCCAACGTATAGAAAACTCCTTAGGATTCTCCTTAAGTTCTTTAGATTGTTTTCCTCCTATTAAAAAGAATGTCTCTTTAGGTATATAATTCCTTATTGCATCACTAGTTAACTAAAAGATCGATCTCAACAACGTACAGACCATGGCTATGAATATTCGGTCTATCATCGGGCTTAAAATTGGTAAATTAGAGATACATTTTCTATGTTTTCTCTCTTTGGTTAACTTATTACATTTTTCGGTATCTTATTCAATTTTAAATGTAAATTATGTGAAATGTGATGTTATGTCTAGTCATTCAATATTTAAGATGGAAAACCATAGCAAATAGGCATAAGAGGGGAACAATTATAAGTAGAATATTACACGAATCAAATTAACACTTACACATATTACAACCATTATATAATTGCAATATTGCATAACAAGCTCTTTTCTTTTCTTCTCACTATATTTGGATATCATATATCTCTATAAACAGATGGTTTTTTTTTTTTTTTTTTTTTTGTAATCCGTCATAAGAGCTATATACAAGGATTAACTTTTTTTTTTTGTGGAAAGATGCCAAAGATATACATTTCCTATATGAATGACTAGTATAGATATATCTCCCCTAGGGACGGCCGTTCAAGAAGTTGGTGTTTATTAAATTTAGTATTATTATTGAAATGTCGTTTTGAACATTTCAAACACCCCTCTATAGTTGGGTATAAAGCTGTTCGAATGTAGTTTTGGAAAATTGATGCGTGAATCGGTTAAATTGGGCTCTCATGATGGCGATTCAGGAATTTTTAATTTGTTTATCTTCTCACTGTATTTGGTTACGTAGAATTGGTTTTAATATAAAAGAAGACCTGGGAGGTGGAGGAGATTTTTTTTTTGAAAATTTCTTCCACATCTTATTAATTATGTATTTTAGTCCTAAAATTCAAAAAAAAAAAATGATTTTACACTAGTAGAGTAATTATAATTACTCTACAATAATTACTCTACAACTGTAAAATCACGATTTTTTTATATTTTACAATTAAACATAATTCTTAAGTAGATGGGAAAAAGTATTCAAAAAAAAAAAAAAAAACTTCCTTCACTTCTCACGTTACGAATATTTGTATGTTAAGACCTATTTGTATTTGATGTTTACACTATACATTTTATGACCAATAAAAACATACAATAAAAAGTACAATTTTATTTTATCATACTATTGCTAATGGTAAAAACACCAAAAATAATAACTTTAAAAATCCCATAAATCATATTATAAATCTTAAAAAAATTATTGAGTTTTTTAACAACAATTCCCGAATTTTGTAGGATAATTACACAAATTTATGTACCTTAAAAGATTTGAATTCCCACATTTTGGTTGTGATGTATGCCACTTAATTAACCACCAGAATGTCCTATCGAGGACAAATGTAATTGGACTATATATCGCGATTCGTCATTGGAAACTTTGTATCTACTATATATCATCACGATTCAAAATTCTAATTCTTTCGCTAAAAACACATATAAATGTCAGCTTACATTCATATGAATATATCTTTTTTCTAAATTTTGTTTGAAAGTGAAATCAAATTCTATCAACACAACTCTACATCACAAAATTTAAGGTAACGTAACATAAATAAAATACAATCTATTAACATGTCAAGATGCATTCAATGGGGTTGACTTGGTAGAATTCGTCCATGACTCCATCTCATGAATAACCTTGCTCCCATCACTTTCCACCACCAACACCTCCTCCCCAAAATGCACATGACGCGAACCAACATTGTCCAAACCGATTGCCTGATCGCGTGGTGAACCATCCGTAGACCAGGACCTATCCATGGCTTTGGTTTGGTTGGAGACAGCGCTTCGACGAGGGGTGGCTGGATGAGAAGGGAACCCTCTCCTTGAATTTGCATGGTCATAGTTGTAGGGCAATTCATTACTACAACAACCCTTAAAGCATGTATACAAATAGGTCAACAACCAAAAGACCCACGGTGATCCGATCAAAACTAGTGCGATCCCAGGAAACCATGGTTTAGAAAAGTTGGGCGCGAAAACATAAAATGTTAAGAAAATACCGCCGGCGAAAACCAAAACGAAGAAGAGGGAGGAGATTAAAGGTACCCTTAAATCTCCATCCCTTTCATCCTCCATTCTTTTAATATCTTGCTTCCATTTCTATAGCTATCTATCAACATAATGCCATTCCCTTTCTTTCTTTGTTTTCTGAATTTTACTTGTGTATCTCTCCTTACATCTCTCATTTTTTTAGGGATTTCTTATATTTATATGTTTGTTAAATTCGTCAATTTACCCACCATTTGTGTTGAGAAAATGTAGGGGTAATTTATAAGGAAAATCTTGTATGTTTTTTTTGCCTGCAGCCGTCCATTTTAAAGAAGAATTAGAAAGATTAGATTCTAACATTAATTGCCTTTAAATAATTTGTTTAATATGTTTGAGAACATACTTGGTTTGGAGCAATTATACATACATATGTGTGGGTCCAAAAATGCATGATTCATTCAATACGTTACACATGACGTAGGCATTATGCAATATATCCATCATCTTCTTGTGTTTTTTAGATATATGAAGCATTTTTCCTTTTTAATATTCAATAAATAGTTAACTATTTCTTTTCTAAGATAAATTAGTAAAACTTCTTCGAATGAGATAAATTAGTAAAACAATTTGTTTTTAACTATTTCTTCGAAAATGATAAATTAGTAAAACAATTGGTTTTCTTTGGAATATGTGATAAGACTTGGCATAACCATATCACCATCATCGTTACCGTTACCGTTACCGTCACCTTCGTATGAATCTTAAGAGCAAGAGTTACACATGTAAAAACAACAATGTCACGATGACTTTACACCGATGTCATGATGAACTTACAAAAGGGTTTTTTCCATCTAGAATTAGTCAACCTACTATGATTTTATTTATACACATGAGTGAATGGAAGAGCAGATTCCATATGTGAACCTATTCTCGTCAAATATTGTGGTAAATTTAGAGTCATCAAGTTGTTGTTTTTAGTAATCAAGATTTACTTGAAGATCAAATAAGAAATCATAATAAACATTAATTCAAGTTAGGAGGTGTAGAGTACACGTTCGATCAAGACTATTATAGTTACAAACACCATGAAACCTCATAAGTTATAAGGGTAGCAGAGTCCTGTGTTTTTAATAAACAGTCGCTACCCCCTGGTATGTGCCGCTTTCCTAATCAAAAGATAGGAGAGCACCCCTTCTCCCGAAGTTACGGGGTCATTTTGCCGAGTTCCTTCGACATGGTTCTCTCAAGCGCCCTAGTATACTCTACTTGTTCACCTGTGTCGGTTTGGGGAAACCCATAGACCATGGGGGTACCGCCTTTGTAGGGGTAGCAACTAACCATCGGTAACAATAAACCATTAGATCATCATCGGTAGCAATAAATCATTAATAGCAACAAAATTACTACTGATGGAGTTCCTACTGATACATTCAACACATGTAACTACTAAGGTTACACTGTGGTTCTCATACCTTTACAAGAAACGATGTGACGTTTCAAGCCAATCAACCTGGTTTGACCCTATATATTAAATAATCTAGTTTGATTTCAACAACGAATTCACTTCAAATTCTAACATAAAATAACATTCCATTATTGAAAATACACTTTCTTATCCTATTTTTGATTTCATGTACCCAAGAAATACTTTAATATGAAAGAGAGATTACGGAATGGTTGGCTAGACTTAGGAGAAAAGTTTCAACCCACGCCCATTTCGTGTCCCGTTCATCTAGCGAAGGCCTAACTTATAAAGCTGTACGGGGCGCTCGCGGCAAACCATGCGGGGAGGGGAGAATGCCGCACATGGAGAGTGCCGCCATCAACCTTACATGCGGGAAGGGGAGGATTGCGGTGACTTGCTGCCGCTTGCGGTGAAGAGGAGTGAGAGGATGTAAAGGTGGGGCCCACTACTATTCATGACTTTTGTTTTGTTTTTTTTAAATGGTTTGGAGGAAATCACCCTTGTGTTTTTAGGCAATAGTGGTGTTAAAGAGAGAAAATGACATGATATTATGATTGGGTGGGTGAAACTTCCCTACTCCTCGTAACGGATGCACCCCCTTCATATTTTAACTTTGGTTATGAATTTCTTCAACTTCTCTCTCTCACACTCATGTTTATTAAAACTATCTTGCAGTGAAGTACAAAGTGTTACGTAGCTGAAATAACTTGTCAGTTAATAATTTGTAACCAAACCGTAAACTAAAACCGAACCATCACCAAAAAAAAAGCTTAGACCAAACCGCGAAACTTCTTTTGGCCAAAATCTAACCTAATCCAAATCGAACCCATCAATCTCAGAATCTACGGATCCTACAAAATTCCAAAACGAAAAAGATATTTCTTTTATTGTCATCGGATAATTTGCTGACACAACCACTTTTACAAACAGATATTTCGAATCGAAGTGTTTGCAAATCTAATGATGTACCCACTCGTGGGGCACAAAAAAGATTACAAAAGGAAAATATTTGACCAAACCAGAAACTTTCTTTTACCAAATTCGAACCTAACACAAATCGAATCCATGAAACCCTGAATCTGAAAAGGTTATGTGGTGACGAGGAGGTTGGAATGGTGATCCACGTTGTGGTGGGCTGAAGGTGCGTTGGTAGCATGACTTTGGCCGTGTTGGTCAAATATGTGCAATGAATTGCATACAACACCGTGCAAGTGGATCAAGGATGATGCACATACATACTATAAAATGATCACTATAGGCTGTAACAAACAATTTTGCAGGTTTTCAAAGGCACCACTCCTAACAGAAATGTTGCCGATAACTTGACAAGATGATATGCTACAGATTTTACAGGAGATGTTTTATGCATACAAGAATACCTGCTCGTGGGGAACAAATAATATTACAACAATACACCTCAACGAATCTAGTGCTCACATACTATATGCACTAAAGATTCATTCAGCTACAGCTTCGGGGGCTCTATGGTAATAAATGGTATCGTCGTTTGCAGGATTTGCATTATATTGCCCATAAAATGCATATACAAAGACTGCAACAATGCTAAGGACTACAAACCTCACCCATGCTTCATAGTGAAGCTGCATATGAAAGTTACAATCAGTCCATATAATTCATGGTCTAAATAATCAAACACTCATTAATTTTTTTAAACTTTTCGCATATAAATATATTGAAAGGCTACAAAAAGCAAACCTGAGCGAAAAGGAATATGTTGAAGAAGATGCAAACCGCAGGCACTATTGGAACCCATGGGCACGAGAAGCCAGGTGGATCTCTATAGACCTGCATGAAGATAATACGCCATTATATAATATATATTAGGAATATTGGATTTTAATAACCCCAATTATTCGCCGTTGGCCACCAACACTCCCAACTTCAAAAATAACCACTGGTAGTCCCAACTATTAACATATTAGCTTCCAATGGACCCCGCCTAACACAACCCTAACGGCGTTAGTCTCCGTTCGCCGGAAAAACGTTTTTGGCCGGAAAACTCGACCTTTTCGTCCCAAACCTCTTTGTAACCTTATTTTTAAAGTTGGGATCGTCGGCGGCCGACGAGGGATAGTTGGGATTATTAAAATCCAATATTCCTATATATTAATAGGCATCCATATGAGTTTGACTACACTTACCTGTCTAAACTGAAGAGCTGCTGCTGCAAAGATTGCAATAGCTACGGGTAAAATAAGAAATATATATGCAAGAGATGAAACACCATAGCGGTATAGAATTCCAGCAACAAAACCACAACAAGCAATCACTGTAATGCATGTGATGCCTTCCATCCGCTTTGAACCTTGACTATCATCCCAACGAAGTGTCATCACACATGCTGCCACAACTGAATAACCCGCCTGCATCAAATTAGATATTCATGTTGAAAACATACTAAAACTAAAGAACGTGTAATGTTTTCTATGCACAAAATTTTAGAAGACTATACCAGTGATCCAACTGAGAGAATATGTGACAGCACAGACACGTTTAAAAATCCAGCCAAAATAAACGCAACAAGTCCAACCCAGATTTGAGAGTGAATTGGAGTGTGACGCGTTGATGAACTTTAGCAAATATTGCAGGTAATAACCCGTCTCTTCCAAGCCCAAGATATAGGCGAGACTGATCATTAAGAAATAATAGAACGTTTGGTGAACCAGTACGGTTTGGTGACAAAATAATAGAACATGATTCTTACCTGAACATACAGGCCAACGAGTTGTTGTGAGCCCAGCAATTGCACCAATGCTGATTAAGACCGATACGAAGTTTAACCCTTTGGATTTAAAAGCCTCAGCCAAGGGAGCATCTTCACCGAGTAAATTATAAGGTACCATACCCGTAACAACTAAGCAAACACCTATGTATAATACAACACACACAAGAAGGCTCCCGATGATTCCTATTGGTAGGTCCCACTGAACGCATAAAGTATAGGAAAACTTGAATAACTGAATCAAATATAAGAAAATCATAATAATAACAATATAAACAAGATCTAGTTTTACAATCACCTGTGGTCTTTTAGATTCTTCGGCTGAATTAGCAACCGCATCAAATCCAACATATGCAAAATAAGCTACAGTGGCTCCAGTTAACATGGATTTAAAACCGTTTGGAGCAAAAGGTGACCAGTTTGAATCATCAACCTCAAAAGCACCAACGATGATGACCACAAGAACAATAATTACCTGTCACGAGCCGGAAAAAAAAATTATAATTCTGTAATCACTAAAGGATATTAATAATAATAATAATATTAATAATAAATAAATAAATAAATAAATAAATAAATAATAAATGTAACTCAAACTGGATGACCTTGGTAATGGTCATGATAGTATTTACGAGTGTAGATTCTCCAACACCGCGGCATCATATTATAGTCAAAATTACTAGAAGGATCGGTGCCAATAGATTTATAGAAATAAACCCAAAAATATCATCGCTTCCATGTCCAACCCAATTTGGAATATTATCCTTGACGGAGGGTATGAGCTCAAATATATTAATAATGTAGCTGGCTAAGCTCCGCGCTATACTAGCGGCACCAATATGATAATCCAGCATCATATGTGTAAACACAAGAAAAGCAGTGAGCTCATTTAAAGCTGTGTACGAGTACAAGTATGCTCCCCCAACGACTGCAGGAATGCGAGAGGCCAGCTCAGCATAACATACAGCATTCAGAACACATGATGCTCCTGCGAGTAGGAAGCTAATTGTAACTCCTGCAATGAAAAAGTGTTAGCAATACTCAGGACTGAGTCATCACAGATGACATAAATTCATACAAAATAAGGGGCGGACTTAGGTAGAACCGTACGGGTTCACAGGAACCCATTGACTTTTAAATTTTTATTAGATGGTATATATAAAAAAAATTGAGTGAACCCATAAATATATATTAAGTGAACCCGTATTTTAAATTGTAAGTTGGTTCCAGCTGGCAGAGGTCGCGAGTTCAAGCCTCTCTACGAGGCCATTTCTCTACGAAAAGTTTTGTAAACTTCAAAAAAAAAAAAAAAACTTACGCCCACCGCTAGAGTACCCAAGGCCATTTCTCTACGAAAAAAAGTGGGTGAAGAAAGTATTTTTCTATTTACTTCTCTGTTTATGGGAATAAAGAACAAATTACTTCTTTTGCTCACTTTTTTTCTTTCTTAAAGCATACACAAGTCATCTTGTTTCGTTTCCTCTAGGATTGTCCTGACACCACCTACTTGAATTTTGCCTCGACCCGACCCGAATATTCTAACACTTGAGTGTGACAAATCTGACGACTAAAAAAGGTAAACCCACAGGCAAAAAAACCCCAGGTCCGTCACGTAATCATTATTCTAAGAGGAATGTAACATTTAAATATCAGGCACAACCACACAGGAGACAGCTTAAATAACTTTGTAAGGTTTCCATATTACCGGTTTAACTTTAGTAACATTAGATAATGTTAAGAATCCATAATACATGTTGTATTCATATGGCTAAAATTAAAATATCCAATGCAGCCTATGCAGGGCTCTGCATCATATCAAATCTATAACTTACAAAAAAAAAAAACCCATCTAATCATCTGTTGTGACTTTGAAGAAGAAAAACTAATCTTACAGATGTTGTCTTGGTTTAAATCAAAGCCTTAATACAACTACAAGATAAAGAAAAACTGCTAAGGATCACACTTATTTTCAACAGGAGAGCAGAATAAAACGGCTAACTATTGAAACCCTAAAGTACTGTCTGAAACAGAGAACTCAGAGTACACAGTAAAATCTAATAATAAAACCAACCGATTACATATTCATATACAGATTGCAAAACTAATGAAGTAAAAAGGTTTGAATTAGCAAATGAAACTGACCAGGACCGGCATCACGAGCCACGGTGCCGGTCACAACAAAGATGCCGGCACCAATAGATGCACCGATGCCTAGAAGAACCAAGTCAAACGGTCCGAGACGGCGAACGAGACCTTGACCGGAGTTTGAACGGAGGACGTCGGGTGATGATTTTCCTAGGGGTTTAGTTCTGAGAGCAGATGAAGCAAACTGGGACATAAATGAAGAACCCCTCATCTTATAAGTGAATTTGTATAAAAAATGTTGCTGCTTCCGTCCCTCCGTCAAGTTCGCCGGAGAAGAGACGGTGGCGGTTGGCGGAAGATATCTGAATCTGCGCAGATAAATTATTATTATTATTAGATTAAATTGTTAGTAAGTCAAATGGATGGTCAGTGTGTGGTTTGCTCGAATTACAAATTTAGTCCTTAGTGTGGCTCTACAAATTTAGTCCTTAGACATCACTATAGTGCGACTCTTTAGTAGTACTATATCAAGTATTTTTGGAACTTGTATTTAGGAACTGATATTGAGTTCATCCATATATATATATATATAATATATAATATATATGAGGTTTATTTGAGAAGAAAAAAAAAATAATAGGTATAATTATAAAACATTAAATAGTTTTTTCTCTCCCATCTCATCTATTATTATATTTGACTAATTAAGTAGTCATAAAGTCCATCACACTAAATTTTTTGCCTATATACATCAAAATTTATCCTACACTTTCTGAAATTTATCCTACATATATTGAAATTTGTTCTACACAGCTCGTAATTCATCCTACATACTCGTAATTTATCCTACACTTTAAATTAATTTTCTTTCTTCTTTGAAAAATATATATTTTTGAAAATAAGTTACAAAATAAATATAGTCAGCTATTAACAAAGAAGACTACCAATTAATGATCTATCTAAATTTACCAAAATACCCATACACTAATATTAAATACAAAATTTAAATAAAGTAAAATGAAGTATTAGTATTTGTTGAAATTTCTTCTTTTTTATTCTTATAAAAAAATTCTTCTGATTTGAACCCTCCACTATATATATAACAATGTTTTAAGGGAGTTAATATTCACACACCCCTTCTCTCTATCTATTTCTATACATACATAGATATATATAGAAAGAGATAGAGTGAAAATAGACGTGAAAATAAGACTAGATGTGTGAAAATAGTGGAAGCCCTTTTTAATGGCATTTGTGAGTTTGTACATTGTAGGAAAACTAAGGGTTTTTTTAATAAAAGTTTATAAATATGATATGGTGTTGATGTTATGGTTTAAAAGCTACGAATTTAGACTCGCTAAATGTTTTTTTTCTCATTCATTCTATGGGTCAAGGTAAAATTATTATTTTACTCTTTTAAAAATTACAGTTTAATACCGATGATATATATTGTTCTTATAATATTAGGTAATTTGTTTGTTTTACATTTGTTTATTTATGTTCTGTTTTTAAAGTTTTTTATACTTTTTTAAATTTTTTTAGTTTATCTAAAGAATCTAGTTTTCAGTTTATAATTAAAGAGTTTGTTTGTAAAGTAGTTACAAACGATGTTCATTGTTAAGGGAGTTGTAAGTTTTAAAAGATCGTTGAAATTAGAGGGTCAAAACTGTGAAATTAAAAGTTCAGAGGGTGTTTCGTAATTGGACCAAGTATCAACAACAAATCAAATTTGATTTCTCTTTTGATGCCACGTTGAGATTTCTCCACAAGATTTAATATGCAGGTTTGTTTAGATTCAATTTGTTTTGGTGATCCCACACAGAATCATGTTATATCGATTTGTTTAACAAGTTTTTTCGTATTCTAATTAAAATTAATTGTTATCTCAACTCTAAAAGTTTTAGTTCGATAATATTCTTTTTAAGTTTAAACTGAAATAATGTGGAATTAAATACATGGCCAATAAACAACAAACAATCTTGCAGTTTAGACAGTAATTAAAAAACTATACAAATAAAACAATAACGAAATATAATATAATAAAACAATAACATATTTTAAAACTCAAAACAGAAAAAAAAACTTACTTAGTATTTCATAGGTTTCTTATATTATCAATCTTCTTAATTATCTTATATATTTATCACTCGAAAGTAGTGGAATTTAAATTACCCTTAACATATCTACATACAATTATGATTTTAGAATCAAATATATATATATATATATATATATATATATATATATATATATATATATATATATATATATATATATATATATATATATATATATATATATAAATGAGAAGAAACATTTTGTAAGAATAAAAATAATAACTTTTAAACCAATAAAAATTATCTATTTACTTCATTTAATGTGTGTATTTAATATTATGAAAAAGAGCATATAGGTAATTCTATAATTGTCATTAATTAACTAATTAATTAAACTTGTAACTCATTTTTTTTTCATATATTCTTTCAAGATAAAAATAATTTATGGTGTAAGACAATTTTCGACATGTGTAGGATAAATTTTAGTATGTGTAAGATAAATTTTGAAATGTGTATGGTAAATTTACATGTAAGTAAGGTAAATTCCGGTGATGTAAGACATACGTAGGATAAATTTTGAAATGTGTAGAATAAAATGTTTTTTTATTAATGAAAGTTAACATAATTAATGAGAGGAGTTATAAACTATTTAATGTTTTACCATTATTTTTTTCTTCTTTTTTCTTCTCACATTAAATTTCTTCTCCAATGAACCTTCCCCTATATATATATATATATATATATATATATATAGGAATGAGTTAAAATGAGAACCACATTAAGTTGTGAGAATTATGTCATCCAAAAGGTTTTCCGTAATTTTTTTTCTCAAAAGTCATAAAAAATCACTTGTTTTAGCAAAAAAAAAAAATTAAAAAATGTCCTATACTCACATTTACGTGAGGCCTTAAAAAATATTTATTTTCGCATAAAATTTACACCAGCGCGTAAAAAAACTTGCACCAGTCAAAACTACTGACTCTACAATTTTTTTTCTTTTTTTACAGATGTGTTTATAATATTTTTCATCTACGTTTGTGCAAAAAAAAATTTAGCCAAACTCGCGCGGAAGAAAAAGTTTTCACGGTTCTCACAACTCGTGGTGGTTCTCATTTGAACCGAGCCATATATACATATACATATATACATACATATATATATAGTGTAGAGTTCAAATGAGAAGAAAAATTTTGTAAGAATAAAAAGAATAACTTATAAACCAATATAAATTCTCTATTTACTTCATTTAATGTGTGTATTTAATATTATGAAAAAGGTCATATAGGTAAATCTATAATTGTCATTAATTAGCTAATTAATTAAACTTGTAACTCATCTTTTAATATACTTTTTCAAGATAAAATAATTTATGGTAAATGACAATTTTCGACATGTGTAGGATAAATTTTAGTATGTGTAGAATAAATTTTGAAATGTGTAGGGTAAATTTACATATGTGTAGGGTAAATTCCGATAAGTATAAGATATATGTAGGATAAATTTTGAATCGTGTAGGATAAAATATTTTTGTTTTATTAATAAGAGATAACATAATTAATGAGAGGAGTTATAAACTATTAATGTTTTCCAATTATCATTTATTTTTTTTCTTCTCACATTAAATTTCTTTTCAAATGAACCTTCCCCTATATATATATATATATATATATATATATAAAGAGAGAGGGAGAGAGAGAGAGAGAGAAAGTGTATTGTCTAATATCCCTTAATGTACAATGGTACTCGATAAGAATTCTGCATGTTGTAAAACCAAATCAGATGTTTTTAGAACCAGTGGCGGAGCTTGACCAAAAGCCGAGGAGGCGAAAAGTTATGGGACCTAATTTATATATTGTATAAATATTTAGGCAAAATAATTGAGGGGGGGGGGGGGGGGTGAACCCCCCCTGTTTCCACTAAGCTCTCCCCTGTGTAAAACTAAATCCTCATGTTATAAAACTAAATTCGCATGTTATTTTTCACATCGCATCATACGTTAAGGTCAATTGTACGTTAACTAACCCCTATATATGTGTGTGTGTATGTATGTTTATAGAGAGAGAATCATGAGAAAACTACATATAAATAAGAAAACTAAATAACTAACTAAAAAAGCCTAAAAACATGGCAATTTTTTATAGTTTTTTTTAATAAAAAATGGCTATTTTTATGTATAAAAAACTTGTATTGTATTGTGTATTATATGCTTAAGGTTTAGTTTTGGTTTTTCAGGGGTGTCGGTGGGGGTTTAAGTTTTTTTGAGGATTTATGTTTAAGGTTTAGTTTTAGTTTTTTTTTTTTTTTTTTTGGGGGGGGGGGGGGGGGGGGGGGGTTTAAGTTTTTTTTATATATTATTTATAGCGATTTTTAATAAAAAATTTCAATTTTTTTTTGTATGTTTTTTAGGTTTTCTTAGTTAGTTTTTTGGTTTTCTCATTTAAACTAGTTTTTTTATGATTCATCCCATATGTGTGTGTGTGTGTGTGTATATATATATATATATATATATGAGAACTACCTTAAGTTGTGAGAACCATGAGAATTAGGCATTTCAAAAGGTTTTTGCAAAAAAAAAATCTCAAAAATCTTTAAAAAAACACTTGTTCCAACAAAAAAATAAAAAATGTTGCATGCAAAACTTTACATTTAGTGTAAATGAAAATTTTTGTAATGTAAAAAAATTACATTACCGTAAACAAATTTTATATCAGACATAACTATCGACTCAAAATTCTTTTTTAGTTTTTTCTTTTACATATATGCTTATAACATTTTCATCTACGTTTGTGCAAAAAAAATTATGGTCCAATTCGCATGAGAAATAAGAGTTCTCATGATTCTCACAACTCGTGATTGTTCTTAATTGAAGTATATTATATATATGTATGTGTGTGTGAACATGTGGATAATCACCCACCAACACGTCGTAATGTTTAACGCTTTATTAGAAGGTTAAATCTCGGTTTATCTAAATAAGTTTGGTGAACGACTTGTCTGGTAGACATATGTTTAGGCCTAGTGTCTTATTAATTTAGGACACGTGTAGGTCGGGGATTTATTTTCGGACACTTTGGTTTTTGCTAGCATTTGCACGGAACACAATTTGTGAGTCTTCACAGCTCCATTTACTTTATTTAAATGTTTATTTAAATCAGAGAGAAATTCATGCTTGATTGCGGGGTATGATAGTTGAGGATGAAATCCATTTGGGTCTACGGTGTGCACATAAGTTAGTTGGTTTTGAGCTCGGAAGTCCTCGTGGAATTATTTCAGTTTAGTAACCATTAGCCGTGGTAATGATCGTGGAACAGTCGAATCGATTTATTGGGTGTAACGAGCCTCGCTCCTGGTTGGTCGTGACCCTGTGGGAGTGCAATTGTGTCCGAATTTGTTAGACATCGTCATAGTGTACGATGTGGCGAGGCATCATCCTTATGGTTTGGTTAAGGGCTTATGTCAGCACATGCGTCATGGTTTTGCAAGACCATGATTTAACTATCGTGATTTTCATTAGACTATACATATCATTGTTATCAAATGTTTTTAAAGATTCATTTGTGTTATTTAAACTTGTGAACTCACCAACAATATGTTGACGTTTTTAAGCATGCATTTCAAGTAAGTGAGCAGAGTCTCACGACCTAAGGAGCAAGGATAGAATGCATATGACGATATCGTTTGGGGGTTTACCTTGTATTTCTCATCCTTGTGCGGGGTATACTTGGCAAAGCCTTTGTTTTATAAACTATGTCTTTTGTATAAGTATTCTAAACACGATGTTTATTAGGAAGATGTATACCAACTTAAATACCTGGGTTTGTAAATTTTCAAAATACATGTGGTATCGTTGGTTTATTATAATCACATAGACTTTTGCTAATCGAATGCTTGAGAACCTTTCGTGGCCGTGTCTCGCTTTTCCGCCTTGGGCAGGGTGTGACAATACTGAGAGGATCACTTTGGTTAAAGATTAATGATTTGAGTTCAATAATTGCCTTTTCGTTTCCGATTCCTCGCGTCACTAGTCGACCGTCCAACTGCTTGAGGTATGAAAATTATATAATCAAGCACATAAAGTGGCAGGAAAAATGATTATAACCTAGAACATCAGAGATCAGTAACCTAAATTATAATACAATTGGCCAAAATCGACATCTAACAAATAGAAATCGTTGCAATACCTACACATCAAGAGGTAGAGATAAACAATGGAGAAGATTTTCACGAACAAAAGTAAAATGAGCTATATAAAAATATATAATTACTGGATAAGTAGACAATACCTTCTTTGGTATTCAGAGTATACCAACACAATCCTGAAAAACAAACTGTTTAAAACCAAATACCAAACAAAGTCATGTAACATTAACAAATGATATAAGAAACCAAAAGTGCAAAACCACAAGTAAAGCAACAACAATGCACAAAAATTGTATCTCTTTTTAGAGTTCTTGATTATCACTTATCTTTTGTCTTTTGTAGTGCTTACATTCAGCTGTAAATCAAAGTACTGCTTCAAAATTAATCGGGTGGGGCCATGTAGGCATTATTACTCTTAAACTTTGCTTATATGTATGTTGCAGGCTTACACTTACGTACCATCTAATTCAGAGTTAAGTTATATGCATTATTATAAAAAATCAAAGGGTAGTCATACGCGCTTCAGTTTTTTGCAAGTTACTGACATAAATTTCCCATATCATACTACTCAATAAATTGCTTTAATAAGGCATCCCATATTGAGAAGGCTTAGAGCATTCTCATTAGCTTCTCTATGCTTATCCCTGTAACTTAATTAAGAATCACATTACTTTGAAGTTATCTCGGAATTTTGCTTATTTTCTAAAATCTCCTACATCCTATTCCAAATCTCTATATCTATTCTATTAAATAGTATTTCTCTATTCCTTTTTTTTATTTCATTGTGATACTTGCTGATCGGATCTTTGTATTTTGATTATAGATATCATGTGACATCCATTGAGCAAACATAGGGTTTGAAACATAAGATTCCAGTTAACCCATAACACAAGTAAAGTATTTTCGTCTTTTATATAAAAGTATTTTCACTTTTTATAAACATATGGATCAAAACATAAGAGTCCATGATTATGTATATATGCACAAAAGTCGGCTCTACAAGCATAAAAAGTATGATTTCTCTCCCATACCGCCTTTATCTATTTGAAATGCCTAGATTAAGAAACGGCTTAGAGCAAATTATTCTGTAGTGGGTTTACAGCCTATTACGACTTCACACAACTTGTTTGACCCGACTAGAAAAACGGCTATGCAAATGATGTGAATATCAACCAAAAGTGATTAAGACTTAAATAGACATATTTATAAGTACAGAAACAAAGATGTAAGCTTTTAAAATAAGTTACGATTTTAATCAGGTAAGCTTTACAGGTACTAAAATGAGCAACTTATCAATTTCAAAGCTTTTTAATATTAGCTTGCTAACCCCAAAGATAAAAAAATATTTGTATCATTATATACGATTTTATTCAGGTAAGCTTCACATGTAACTAAAATGAGCAACTTATTAATTTCAAAGCTTAAGCTTGCTTATCACAAAGATAAAAAAAAATATTTGTATCATTATATCTGTGTTGTCATGTGATGTCATTCAACTAAGGGCTCTAAAACCCAAGAAAGGGTAAGTCTGGCCTGAATAGAGGTCAAATTTCAATTCCTAAAGGGTAATCTAGTGTTCGTAATTTAATAATGCTGACATAAAGCATAGGTTCATCCAACTATTTAAAAATCATACAAATTTAAAGTTTTTGGAGATGAATTCCCTTACCAAAGATTTAACAGCAAAGACCTTCTCTTTTGGCTTTCCCTTGTTTTTGACCTACAATGTTAACAAACTTATTTGTGAATTGGAAAATTTATTTCAAGTCACTAATATGTACTAAATTAACAAATTTCAGTATTGATGTATTCCAAATAATAAATTATATCACTTTAATTTTAGCTGCAAAAAAGCTTAACAAAGGGATGAGTGTTAGTGCTTAGATGAGTGTTAGTGCTTATACAATTTATCATTAAAAAAAACCTAACCACCAAAAGTACATCCAAACACCATCAACTAATTTGGCTCGGGTCATAACATGGTGTGATAAAAAAGTGTACATTCGCACCATCGTTCCTATTGCAGGACCAGAGTTGTGGCCTCCATCAAGATGCCCGACCATATTGACTCCTGCTAAACATCACAAGCAGGTTGGAAGGCCTAAGAAGACATGAAAGAAGTATCAATTGGAAGTTGAGGCCAGCTTAACAAAGGGAAGGAAGCTAATAAGAAAAGGAGGGACTAGAAAATACAACAAGTGCAATAACATGAGCCACAACATTCGTAACTGCAAGGGTTAAGGTGGGACACAACCTTCTTAGAGGTCAAGTTTGATGTAATTCAGTTTGATGGCCCTTTATGTTTGTGTTTGAATAAATAAGTGGTTGATGTATAAGAATTTATACATCTTTTAAACGTCAAATATGCCTCGTTTATGTGAGAACTCGTTGTATTTTTTATTGATTTTGGCACTCATTTGAGTTATTTGTGAATATAAAGGTCCGAGCTTCGGCTCGGTATTAAAATGGAGGCTTTTGGAGAAAAATGGAGCAAAAACGGAACATTTTAGCAAACTGCCAGATATGGCACGACCGTGCCAACACCACGCACGACCGTGCCAAGCCAACCAGCATGGACACTCTCATTAGCACTATCAACCGACAACGCAAAACCAGGAAAATCCATGACTGGCACGACCATGCCTGGTCTAAGTCAAAAAGGCTTACGTTTTCACTAGAACACGGACAAGAAGCTTTCAGCGCAACCCGAATAAACCGGATTGAAGCATATTGTAAATTGTCGTCGCCGCAGCATCATACAGGTTTTCTACAAGTGTGTGTGTATATATATATATATCATTTTCCACCATCCAATATTTTTCAACCTAATCCAAAAAAATCCTAGTTTCTTTTTTGTTACATATTGAATAGAAAGGTGATGGTGTACAACACAGTTGCTGTTTACCATTATTTAGAGTAAAAGTCTACATAGTTTAAATAAACCCTTTAATATTACAGGTAACAAATTTAATTATTTTTTATTTAGTTTATTATAGATAAAGTCAACTTTTAACTCTATAAATGTTTACTTAACCATGCTGATTGTTTATTTTGCCATTATTTATATTAAAGTCTGCATGGTCTATAATAACCCATCAATTTATCATGTAACAAATGCAACCCTTACCAGTACTCTTCTACGATCCCGCCGTGAAGCGCGGGTTCCATACTAGTTGAACACAAAATAAAAAAATATAAAAAAGAAAAACGAAAAAAGAAACGTTCTACAGTTGAGACTATATGCTATCGTTGCATGCCCTTTTACTCCACATCATAAAGTAATTGTCACCTTAATAACAAATCATTTCCCACTTTGCTTGACTTTCTTTCACTAACCCTTATTATGGTTTCACCTCTTTTCTTTACTCGCTACCTAATAAAATAATACTATTATTTACTAAATTAAAAAAAACAAACCAATAATTATGATTGGTTAAGTAACGCATGGCCCCAGACACAAACCCTTCTCAAGCCGTGAATCCTCTCCAACCCCTTCCGCCTGTGTTCCTGGCCCCTCCACGCTCGCCGGCTGCCACATGGCATAAGGCGTTAGCCCATAGCAAGTGGCCAGAAAGATTACCAAAAACAACTTTATACAAAAGCATTACACAACCTTAAAGTTTATACATATAAACTATGGTTCGCAGCTCTTTTTTGAAAATCTTTCTGCAATTGCTTTTGGTGAATTACTTTTTTTTTTAAATCTTTCTGCAAATTGCTTTTAATAAATTGCAGATTATTGAAAATGAGGAATTATGATATTGAGAAGGCTAACAAAGTGTGGGCTGACACGTTGAAATTTTTTCAAGGTTATTTAACTATTTTTACGTTAAGTTCATACAATACTAAATTATAACTTCTTAACATATATAAATAATAACCAACAAACATTAATACTTCCTTGAACTAAATGTACCAAAAAGTAATAAGTTTTGTATCTTGTTCAAACATTATGGCAAAAAGGCTTACGTTTTCGTTGGAACACCGACAAGAAGCTTCCAGCGCAACCCGAACAAGCGGATTGAAGCGAATTGTAAATTGTCGTCGCGGCGGCATGTCCGGATTTTCTGATATATATATATATATATATATATATATATATATATATATATATATATATATATATTCCACCATCCAATATTTTTCAACCTAATCCAAAAAACCCTAGTTTGTTTTCTGTTACATATTGAATAGAAAGCTTATGGTGTACAACACAGTTGCTGTTTACCATCATTTTGATTAAAAGTCTATATAGTCTAAATAAATCCTTTAATATGCCAGGTAATAAATTTAATTATTTTTATTATAGATAAAGTTAACTTTTAAACATATACATGTTTACTTAATCATGTTAATTATTTATTTTGCCATCATTTATATTAAAGCCTGCATGGTCTATAATAACCCATCAATGTATCATGTAACAAATACATACTATTGCCAGCACTCTTTTACGATCCCATCGCAAAGCACGGGTTCCATACTAGTTGAACACAAAATAAAAAAAAGAAAAAAGAAATGTTCTACAGTTGAGACTATATTATCATTGCATGCCCCTTTACTCCATATTATCATTGCAAATTTTTATTACAAAGAGTAATTAGCGGATGAGGGTGACACGATCGATGAGGAGGTCGATCAAGAGGCGGTTACGAGTGTCTGCGAACTCGCGACACAGTATATGAAGCATTGTAGCCGGCCTCAACGTGAAATTTTACCAAGATAATATATTGAACGAGACCGACGTTCGGCAAACAACCGGTTAATGAAAGATTACTTCGATGAAGCGCCTACTTACCCAAACCTAGAAGTTTTTGGGTGTCGTTTCCGGATGAGTAGACGTTTATTTTACGCATTGCTGAAGACTTGGAAAACAACTTTGATCATTTTAAACAAAAACCGGACACTTTGATTCACCTGTATTCAAAAGTGTAATTCAGCGTTACGAGTCCTTGTGTACGGAAACACGACCGACATCAAGGACGAGTATTTAAAAATGGTCGAGACAACAACACGAGATACCTTGGAGCATCTTTGTCAGGGTACATTACTATACTATAAACATTACATGCATTCATATTTTTTAGTTAGCTTAAAGTTATATATGTTTGTTAAAGTTATCATAAATTTGTACGGTGCGCGTTATCTGAGAAAGCCCACATGGGACGACCTTCACAAATTTACAAGGTCCATTCTAACCTCCATGGTTTACCGGACATGATCGGGAGCTTGGGTTGTCATCATTGGCAGTGGTATAATTGTCTGACCGCATGGCGAGGTCAACACACACGAGGTGACCAAGACGGATCATATGTTATTCTTCAAGCGGTTGCCTCACAGGACCTTTGGGTTTGGTCGACTTACTTTGGTGTCGAAGGGTCATGCAATGATATAAACATTTTCGAACAATCTATATTGATAGAGGACTATATTTCTGGTAGAGCTGCAAAAATATCTTTTTATGCAAACGGGAACTACTACCCGCACGGATACTGTATGTGTGATGGAATTTATCCTAGGTATTCGATTGTCGTGAAGACGTTTAGGGAGCCGTACGATGAAAAAGAGCTCACTTTAAAAAAGTTCAAGAGGATTCGCGGAAGGACACTGAGAGATGCTTTGAGGTTCTTCAAGAACAGTGACATTATTTAAGAAATCCTTGTCGTGCATGGACCAAAGAAAAAATGAGAGATGCTATGTACGCTTGTATAATCATGCATAATATAATATTGGAAAACGAAGGAAAAACAATATGCCAAAACTGTGTACCAGAAACTGTTCAGGAATATCCCTGGCAACAATGGAAGATATAGTGAAAAACGCACATGAAATGCGGTCTGAAGCTGCACATACTACGTTGGCGGTTGATTTGGTTCAACACGAATGGTCGTTTCGGTAGATTCCAAACGAGGGTGAAGAAGAATCGGATGGCCAGTAAGATGAAGATGACGAGAATGGCGAAAGCGAAGACAAAAATTAAGAGAGTAGTATTACGTGTTTGTGTTTTATTATTTATGTAATTTTTATTTAATTAATAAAATATTATTAGTTTTATTTTGAAAAAAAATAATTGGGTAATGATTGGTTGGGACATTATGGGGCATTATATCACTACACCCGTTTTAAGATAATGCCCTATAATACCCACATGCTGACTGTACCACTACATGGTGCAAAACGCCCAAGAATAGAAGCATTACACATGGTTTTAGAGAAGATTAAAAAGGATACTAATTCGTTTATCATACTCATGTCAAGAAAATTCAGGTTCCAAGAGGGAGTGCAATTAATAAGCCGGGTCTAGTTAGGTGGTTCAATGTTGCCATCAACATAACAAACAAATTCTGGTAAGAGAGAATGGGAAGAATTTAGTTTCTTCATTGAAGGTAACTTTAAGAAGCTAGTTTAATGGTTAACATGCTTAGGAGTGAAGGGGAGTATTTGTAGGAGCGGACCTATCCACAGTCATGGGTGGGCAGATGCACCTCTTAAATTAGTGTAAATTTTAGGCAAAACATCTGACCGCACCTCTTGAAAATATGGTTGAACTCATCGTCTGCAACCCAAACAAATAATTTCTGGGTCCGCCACTAAGTATTTGAAAGAGAAATATCAATTGTTTTAGTGGTAACGATGATAGCGCCTTTGATAGTAGCAGTGGTAGATGTGACTGTCATTTGGGTTTGAAATACGGCGATGGTTATGGTTTTGAGGGTGATGGTTGGCAACAACTAGAGATCCAGAAGGAGAGAGATGACCGATATCATGCTAATACCAGGTTCTATTTATTTGTTGAAGTATATATAGTATTAGGAAATACTATATTATAAGTACATGTAAATCACAAGTTTGTAGCAATAACATGAAATATGTTACTTGCACCAAAATTCTAGTATGCCTATGAGACGGTCGTTAGACATGAAAAACTCATAGGGTGGAATGACTCTCTAAATCTTTAAAATATAATATAAATCATAACACATCACATAATTTAATGGTATCATAAAAAAATATTACACATTTGGCATGTCACAAAAATACGTATGTTATCTATCTTTTTTGGAAACCTGAATTGACAACCTATTAGGCCGTCTGTGGTGGGGCTTCATATCACGCAGCAAAGCCATCTATGGCACCCCATAGCGCCCGGCTACACCATTACAGCAGGCGCTATGGGGTAATTTTTTCCCTTTCCGTTATGTACATCACGACGTTACCATTATTTCCCCACTCACACACATATATATACATACATATATATACAGTCCCATACATATATAACCCCACTAAACACTCAAGTTATATAAAGCCCATCTCTTACATAATCCGCCACTTGTCGCATAATGCCACACAAGGGGCTTTATGACTACACATGGCCTTAGAAGTATGACATCCTTCACTCTGCAACAACCAGATATGTAGACATAACACACACCCTCGATCATTTTCTGTTAAGGTTTCTTCTGCCGATCACTGATCACTAGTATTATTCCAAAAGTGTGGTTGGATTGGTGCTTGTGAAACATTCCAGATTGAGATGGGGGCTGAATAGGAAATGGCTTTAGCACTAATTATTTTTGGTTGAATTTTTGACCAACTGACCCGATATATGGCTTTTTTTAATTTTATTTTAACGACAACTTTCATAACACGAATCAAACAACGGTAGCGATCTGATAGCCGGGCAGAAGCTACACAAACAGGAAGAAACAAAACGAAAATTACAATTCAAAGGATCTCCACTTGGACCACTCTAGAGACAAGGAGTTAGAGCGATAACTAATACACAAGAAGCTAAATATTTGATATCTCCCATAATTTTCTTGATCTTAACTAGCGTACAAAGAAGATGCAATTGTTTGTTGCGAACCGTTACACCAACAGGCAATCAAAACAATGGTTGGATAATCTTCCTGTGACCAGGCCTTGGATGTGCTCATGAATGTCGAATTCATAGACCAAGAATGAAAAAATGGAGAGAATTTTGAACCACTTACTAATCTCATTCCAAATGACGGAAGCCACGAAGCATGTGTTTATATATATATATATATATATATATATATATATATATAGGGTGAGGTTTTAGAGTGAACACTGCTAGTATAGCAGAGAAAATAAAGAAACAGTAACAGTGAACCGGGCTTGTGTTTAACACAATTCCTTAAACAGATTTGTGTTATGTTCCCAGGGTACGCCGGTTCGAAGCAGCAACAACGTACTGGATCACTTGCCCGAAATGAAACCAGAGATGTTGCAGAGAGATAGAGTTTGAGAGTGAGTTCTGTTGTAGTGTGTCTAAACTGATTCGTTTGAGTTGGTTTTATAGCCATAAAACCACAACTGTTTTCTAATCATCATTGCAGTGATCAATGGTCATTAGTGCAACACTTAATTTTTTCAGAGCTGTATTCGTGTCCGCGGGACGTGCAGGCTTGCACGAGTTCAACCAAATTTTAGTTCAGAAACTCAATTTTTTGCACCCCCCTTGTGCGCAGGTAGGTCTTGTGGTAAATAAAACATGACATATAACTAAACAATGGAGTAGTCAAGGCTCTACCTTATAAACAACTACTCTCTTTGTTCTCACACTAATGTGGGACAAAATATTTACCACTTTTGAGACTTTCATTCACACCTCAAAATTTCCTACAATCCCCCATATGAATGGAGGTTGATCTTAGAAACAACATTATTCCAATTATATTTCAGCAGTTGAGTTTTGCATACGATAGGTAGGTGTTACCCTTTAACATTCGCTCATGAAATGCACTTAGCCCACTGGCTCTGAGTAGACATCAATATCTTTGAACTCGTCTACCGTTTGGGTAGACGACAATACATTTCACACAAGACTCTCCCTGACAAAGTCAAGTCCTCATAGTTATGTTCGTTATGGTCATGAACATGAGCCTGGTTCTGTGAGAGCCATTAAGTATTGTGCCCCAACAATACCTTTCGAAGCGACCTCACTTCTCTGTCACATAGGTGAGTTACTATGTATGGTTACCTTAGTCAAATTATTAAAAGCCATAGGCTTAGCCTCACATTCGTTACTTTTAGGAATGGACTAGGAAGTTCACTAAGCTTTATAATAAACCCCCTTTTAACTACGTAGGGTTATCCCCCATAATGACCTTACTAATTCATACAATTAGGTTTTCCTATTGAACTCAGTTCTTGGGATATACAGTCTATTGAGTTAGGTTTCCTTCATATGAACTTTAATTTTTCAAGGGCTTCAGTCCCATTCCCATGGACGACTTCTGAAGTAACTCACTACTTAGGCCTTTTGTTAGCGGGTCCGCGATATTATCCTTTGACCTCACGTAGTCAACAATGATAAATCTTGTAGAGATTAGTTGTCGTATTGTATTATGTATACGTCTGATATGTCTGTTTCTACCATTATACATTGTACTACGAGCTCTGCCAATTGCCGATTGGCTATCACAGTGTATACAAATGTCCGATGACGGCTTTGGCCATCTTGGTATATCTTCAACAAATTGACGTAGCCATTCTGCCTCTTCACCTACTTTATCTAAAGCAATGAACTCTGATTCCATTGTGAACCATTTGTATAGACGATTTCCACGATATAGCTGCACCTCCAAGTGTGAACACATACCCACTTGTTGCTCTAGAATCATTCATGTCAGATATCCAATTTGCATCACAGTGTCATTCTATAACTGCTGGATATCTGTTATAATGCAACCCGTATTCCTGAGTGTATCTTAAGTAACGAAGCAACCGAATTATACAATTCCAATGAATTGAACTTGGGTTGCTCGTGTATTTACTTAGCTTGCTCACAGCATATGCTAAGTCTGGTCTAATACAACTCATAAGATACATCAAGTTGCCAATAATTATTGAGTATTCCAACTGGTTAACAGGTTCACCTCTGTTCTTGGCTAGATGTTGACTTGTGTCAATTGGAGTTCTAGCTATATTAGAGTCATTTGCATTAAACTTCTCAAGAATTTTGTCCACATAGTGGGATTGACTTAAAGCAAGTCTACTTTTGATTCGTGTGATTTTAACTCACGGAATCAAATCTGCAAGGCCCATGTCTTTCATATCAAATATTGCTTTTAGCATGTTCTTCGTAGACTTTATGATTTTGTCATCACTTCCAGCAATGAGCATATCATCTACATATAGACATAAAATGACATACCCATCTGATGTGTCATTCACATATACACACTTGTCACATTCATTAATTTTGAATCTAGCATCAAGCATGACATGATCAAACTTTTGCTGCCACTGTATTCGAGCTTGTTTCAATCTATACCAGGATTTTACAACTTTACACACTTTCTTTTCTTGCCCAATGGTTATGAAGCCTTCAGATTGTTCCATGTGAATTTCTTCATCTTGATTTCCATTCAAGAAAGTTGTTTTTACATCCATTTGGTGAACTTTCAAATTTCTAATGGCGGCAATGGCAAGCACCAACATGATGGAGGTTATTCGCATAACTGGCGAATATGTATCAAAGTAATCTAAACCTTCTCGTTGTTTATATCCTTTGGTCACCAACCTTGCCTTGTACTTATCGATGGTCCCATCTGGTTTCATCTTCTCCTTGAAGATCCATCGATATCCTAGTGGTTTACATCCTTGAGGAAGATTCACTAGTTCCCAGGTATGATTTTCTAAGATAGAATCTATCTCACTTTTGATGGCCTCCCTTCACTGAGGTCCTTCTGAGGAAATCACCTCTTGTTGGTACGTTTGAGGATCTTCTTCTACCATATAGGTCAGAAAGTCAGGGCCAAAGGATTTTTCAGTACTTTGCCGTTTACTCTTTCTGATTTCAACTTCTTCAGTCTTAGATTGTTCTCGAGGTTCATTATTTACAACCTCATCCTCTGGAACAATTTCCACAACCGGTCTAGAAAAACTCGGTTAACCTTTACCTAAGCATGGGAACAAATGTTCAAACCATGATGCATCTTTAGATTGTATTATGGTGCCATTGCATTTTCCAGGGTTCTTAGAATTATACACAAGAAACTGATATGGATCACCAGTACGGGTGTATCCTATAAATACACAATCCACTATTTTGGGCCCTATTAGTAGGCGTTTCGGTGGAGTCACCACCACCTTGGCTAGACACCCCTACACTTGTGACGGGTGGTCTTTTGGACAACCCGTAAGTGCGATAACACGATAGATATTTCATCTTTAAATGGTTTAATTGTCACGATTTGATGTCTATGGTGTGTATGGCTTTGTAGGTACCGAAGAGCATAACAAGGGAGTTTAAACGTACTTTTTCGGGGACTTGCAAGTGGCTAATTGAAGATGTGGACTCAAGATATTGATTGAAGGGCAAAATGGAAAATCATGTGACCACCGTAAGCTACGGTGGGCGCCGTAGCTTACGGTGGAGCCCCCCCTTCAATTCCCACCGTAAGACAGTGGCTTACCACCGTAAGGGATTTATTGCCCACCGTAAGCTACGGTGGGCACGGTAGCTTACGGTGGTGAACTACGGGAAATGTGTAAATGCCTATTTTAAAGGTCTTTGGTGAGACTTTTCAAATGGCCAATCATTGGTGACGAACATCAGAGCAAAAAAGGGCGATTTTGAGTGTTCTTATTGATTCTAAACAAGTTCTAAACAATATTTTGGTGTTGTTGATTCATATGAAAAAAACATTTGAAGTATGTTTGATTGCAAGAACATGAGAGGCTAGAATTCTTGGTTATCATCTTTGGTGGAAGGTTTGTTGAACAATTGTGTTTCAATTTATGTTTTCTAGAGTAATTGCTATATTATGGTTGTTATGGTATTGATTGATTGTTTGTAAATTGTTGATTGATATTTTACTCATTGCTTGTTTCATACGTTCTTGGTGTCGTTGACAATCGAGATATCACAGGAAGGTTTACGGGTTGGATAGTATTCAATTGGTCATCAGATAACGACCTCGCATTGTAATAATCCGAGTACTTGGTTCCCTTTTATCACAAATAATTAATCAATCATGAGTTATGTCTATGTGACTCTTTCTAGTTAAATTGAAACACATGCATTTTTGAACCGGAAACTGAAGATGATCACTTCCTTTTAAATCTGTTATAAACACCAATTTTTGAGTCTTAGTAGTTAAAATCTAAAAACATCAACCAATTCTGAAATTAATTTCTTGCAAATTAGGTAATTAGTTAAATGTGGCTCAACCTTTTGATAGCACAATTTCCACAATTCCTTGTGTTCGATACCCACTTACCGCTAACTAGTAGCATATTAAATTTGCGTGAGACAACGACTTCACGTCAAATTTTGGTGCCATTTCCGGGGAATTGTGCACAACATGTGTTATTTTGAGCTAGTACAATTCGTTATTTTTCCGGGTTTATGCTGGTTGTGTTAGTGTGTAGGATCTTACAGGTGTATGCATACTAGAGGATCTAACAAGCTATCACCATTAGTATTTGATCCGGAGATTGAACGAACTTTACGAGGCAACAGGGTTTTGTTACGAGAAAACAATATTATTGGGTCGCCAACTACACCTACTACACCAATAACACCACTCAACATCATGGAGTCATTACCTACTACCACAAGCCAAACAACACCATCTACACCTCCACCAATTCCTACCACCAATCCACCCTCAACGCATGAAGTCAACCCTCCAAATACCACATCAATGGTTCCACTATTCTCATCCTTTTTCCCAACCTCCGGTCAATCATCATCCACTCAACAACCATTGCCAAGTTAAACTTTACCAAGTTCAACCGTTATCCATAACTCCTCCACATTTCAACCACCAACCTAACCTGGTTTCCATAATCCTTCCTCACAGTTTGTGCAAACATTGGGTGTAGGAGGAGATGGGTATGATGATGGTTATGAAGAAGAATTCGGAGGGTATGAAGATGAAGGTTATTATTATGGGGGTGATGGAGGTAACTTGGGACCATAAGGGGGAATGGGTTACCCACAAAAGGCAACCAGTGGAACAAGTACAAGAGATGGTTAGGCAACCTACGGGGGTGCAACAAGTTAGTCCTCAAGGAGCACCGTTTCAACAATCAATGCCTTTACAACAAGTCCAAGGTCAACATCAACAACCAGAATTTCAAAGACCGTTGCATGAACCCCAACATCAACAACACTTTGTACCTCAAGGGTTAAGACAGGGTTACGCGGGTTGACCAAGAGTACCTTTAGGTGTTCCGCGAAGACATCATCGAGAGGTAGTAAGGGGGGTTGAAGCACATTTTCGTCCGGTTATTACTAACAATCCTTCTCCAGTAGTGATACCACAACGCCCGGATGGGAGAACATTTGAGGTTAGGACGACCGCATACAAAGCTTGCCGAAGTACAAGGGTCTAGCAACGGAAGAACCGTACTTCCATTTGGAAACATATGATTCCATTTGCAACACCATCGGGGGGCAAGGCTTTTCTGCGGATGATGTTAAATTGGTATTTTTTCTGTTTTCATTGGAAGATAAGGCAAAGAGGCGGTTCCACACTCTACCATCCGCATCTATCTATACTTGGGCCGATATGCAACAAAGGTTTCTTGAAGAATTTTTTACGGACCAAAAGACAAATGAAGCAAGGCGGAGTTTACGTAGTTTCCAACAACAACAGGGTGAAATGTTCCATGAGGCATTTGAAAGATTCAACATGATGTTGAAGAATTGCCCTCATCATGGCATATCATTGTGGGGGTTGTTGAATGCATTCCACGAAGGGTTGAGCTCGGAGGATGCTCGTGATTTGATGTCTATCACAAATGGTACATTTGGAACGAACTTTGAGCTAGACGATTGGGCATTTCTAGAGCAAATGGCGGTCACATAAAAAAGGAAAGCACAATCGTCAAGGCGGGTTAGACATGTAATCACAAGACCTCAAGTGTATGCGGTGGAGGATGGAGAAGCACACGCGTCGAATCAGGTATACAATGTATGTACTAACTGTAATGAATTAGGTCATCCAGCGGAGGTATGCTTGGTGGGAGTATGTACAAATCAAGTCGAGGAAGTGAATGTAATTGGGGGGGGGGGTGGTCGAAACTTCAACATGAATTCCAACACATACCACCCCGGGTTACGGAATCATCCAAATTTCCGCTATGGAAACCCGTCGAATCAAGCCAACCCTAATTTCCAAGGAGCTCAACGGAGTTTTGCTCCTCGTCCACAATATAATCAAGGGAATTTTAGGGGCGGAAATGGTCAAGGGTATCAAGGTCATTTTCAACAAGGGGGTAACCAAAGTGGAAATGTGGGTCAAACTTCATCGAGCGGCAATAAGGTTATGGATATGCTCCGAATGATGCAACAAGACATGCAACTAAGGAATCAACTCGACGAAGCTCGTATGCAAAAGGATGAAGTCCGTGACAAAAGTATCCAAGCACTCACCACACAAATGGGTCAACTCGCATCCGAGGTAGCGAACTTAAAAAAGGTAAGGGTCAACTTTCGAGTTACACAAAGGTAAACCCCTCTCATAATACTTCGCGTAATATTAATATTAACCACGTAAATGTTTTACGAAGCGGTAAAGAATTTAAAGAAAATTTGGAACCGGGTTTGGTTGAAGGGGTGGTTGAGGATATTACAGGTAATGAGAGTGATGAGGATGATATCCCATCACCAAATGTGTCAAGGGACCCTATTGTTGAAAAAGTAATTAATAAACCAGGTTTGGGTGAAATCTTAAACGAAACAAAGGAGGAAGGGGGACCAAGTCAAGTCCCGTTTCCTTCCGCTTTAGTTGACCCGAGAAAGAATAATTTTATTTCAATAAGGGGTCCTCAAAAGGAAGAACTTTTGGATGTGTTTAAACAAGTTAAGGTAAACCTCCCATTGCTTGATGCTATTAAGCAAGTATCCGCTTACGCAAAATTCTTAAAAGAATTATGCACTTAGAAAAGACAACAACAGAAGAAGTTGCCTAAGCGGGTAGATCTGACCAGACAGGTTAGCGCAGTGCTAAAAGGGATTCTTCCTCCCAAGCTCCAAGATCTGGGAACGCCTCTAATAAATATTCAAGTTGGAAATTTTCCAATGTCTAAGGCATTGCTAGATCTTGGAGCCGGAGTAAGTATACTACCGGATGGGTTGTATGACCAATATGATTTTGGTCCATTGGCTCGGGTCGAGACAACGGTGGTTTTAGCCGACTTGTCTCACAAGTTACCCCGAGGGATGGTCCAAGATGTAATTGTGAAGGTTGATGAATTCTACTACCCGGTAGACTTTTTAGTACTTGACTACTCGTCCGCTGACCCAAAACAACAACAAAACGTTATTTTGGGTCGGCCATTCTTAAGCACCGCCCACACCGTAATTGATTGTCGACTTGGTATGGTTGACATGACATTCGGTAACAGAAAAATGCGATTAAATGTTTTTACTAACACGTCTAATTCTGTTGGTGTTGACGAGTGTTTCATGGCAGATTTAGTGGATGGGTGTGACCCACATGAATATGCGGAAGAGGATGTTTGTGTTTGTGTTTGTGTTTGTGATGTGTCAAGTACTAAAACAGGATGTGATGGCGATGAAAGAGGGGCGACCGCCATGGACTCATCAGTTCGAGAGTCTGCCGGCGGAAATTAGTTCGGGTATGAAACCATCTTTGGAGGATCCCCCAATGTTAGAATTGAAGGAATTGCCAAGCCACTTGAAATATGCATTTATAGGGGATAATGACACATTACCGGTCATTATTGCTTCTAATTTAGAGGTGGTTCAAGAGCACGAATTGCTAAGGGTGCTCAAAGCGAATCGGGCGGCCATAGGATGGACAGTCGCTGATCTGAAGGGAATCAACCCATCTATTGTTATGCACAAGATAATTACAAATGAGGAGGCCAAGCCGTCGACGGAAGCACAAAGAAGGTTGAATTCGAATCTGCGCGAGGTAGTGAAAAAGGAGGTAATCAAATGGTTGGATGCAGGTATTATTTATCCTATATTTGATAGTGCTTGGGTAAGTCCTACCCAAGTGGTGCCTAAAAAGGCCGGTATTCAAGTTATTAAGGACGAAAATGGTGAACAAATCGTCACCCGACTGTTTGTATCGATTATAGAAAATTGAATACCGCAACCTCTAAGGACCATTTCCCATTACCTTTTATTGACCAAATAATTGAAAAACTTTCGGGTTAAAAATACTATTGTTTTTTGGATGGATACTCATGATACAACCAAATTGCTATTCATCCTGATGACCAACACAAAACCACCTTTATATGTCCTTATGGTACTTTTGCCTTTAGGCGAATGCCATTTGGCTTGTGCAACGCTCCGACAACTTTTCAACGATGTATGATGAGTATTTTCTCGGACATGGTTGGAGAGTCGCTTGAAGTGTTCATGGATGGCTTCTATATTTTTGGCACAAGCTTTGAGTCTGTCTCGATGAGTTAGAATAGGTTTTAAAAAGATGTGTCGAGAAAAACTTAGTGCTGAGCTGGGAGAAAAGTCATTTCATGGTTCAGGAAGGTATTGTGTTGGGCCATGTTGTCTCCGAAAAAGGGATGGAGGTAGACAAAGCGAAAATTCGTGTAATATCATCACTGCCTCCTCCTAAAAATGTTAAAGGGGTAAGATCATTTTTAGGGGCACGCTGGTTTTTATAGAAGATTTATTGACGGTTTTAGTGTTATTACTAAACCATTATGTAATTTATTATTGAAAGATGTTCCCTTTGATTTTACTGATGAATGTTTGCAAGCCTTTAATGTTTTGAAGGAACAGCTGGTGAAGGCCCATATTTTGCAACCACCGGATTGGTGAAAGCCGTTCAAGATTATGTGCGATGCCAGAGATACAACTATTGGAACGGTTTTGGGGCAAAGGGTTGATAAGAATCCGGTTGCGATCTATTATGCGAGTAAAACTCTGTCTGAGGCGCAACTGAATTACACCACAACCGAGAAAGAATTATTAGCGGTGGTGTATGCCTTGGACAAGTTTCGGTCATATATTTGGGGGAGCAAAGTGGTGGTGTATTCTGATCATAGCGCAGTTCGGTATTTAATGGAGAAGAAGGATGCTAAACCTAGGTTGATTTGATGGGTGCTTTTGTTGCAAGAATTCGACTTGGAAATTCGAGACAAAAAGGGAAGTGAAAATGTGGTGGCGGACCACTTGTCTCGGATTCCAAATGAAGGGGCTGATGACTTAAGTGAGATTAATGAACGATTTCCTGATGAACAGTTGCTCGTTGTCTCTACTTCTACGGCTCCGTGGTATGCACATTATGTAAACTATTTGGCCACGGGTGCTATTCCCGGTCATTGGACAAAGAGAAGAAGACAACAGTTCATGGTTCAAGTTAAGCATTATATTTGGGATGAACCAGACTTGTTCAAAATTGGGCCCGATCAAGTTATTAGAAGGTGTGTTCCGGAAACGGAAGTGGCCGAAATTTTAACCCATGCTCACTCATCCGCTTGTGGGGGACACTTTAGTGGTCACAAGACGGGGTACCGGGTGCTCACATGCGGGTTCTATTGGCCTACAATTTTTAAAGACGCATGTGAATTCGCCCGGAATTGTCTGAATTGCCAAAAGATGGGGAGTATTTCAAAAAGGGATGAAATGCCTATGTAACCTATCTTAGTGGTAGAGATCTTTGATGTGTGGGGGATAGATTTCATGGGGTCATTTCCAAGTTAAACGGGTCTTTTGTATATATTGGTGGCCATGGACTATGTTTTGAAATGGATTGAAGCCATACCGACATGGACTAACGATCATTCGGTTGTTTGCAAGTTTGTGCAATCGAATATCTTTGCTCGTTTTGGAACTCCACGTGTTATAATCAGTGATGGTGGTTGGCATTTTAAGAATTTTTATTTTGGGAAATTATTGAAGAGATACAATGTGTACCACCGAATTCCCACACCGTATCATCCACAAACTACTGGACAAGTCGAAGTGTCCAACCGTCAAATCAAAGAAATTTTAATGAAGACGGTGCGACCGGACAGGAAGGATTGGTCAAGTAAGTTGGATGATGCGTTGTGGGCATACCGAACGACCTACAAAACTCCTATTGGTACAACTCCTTACCGGATGGTGTTTGGGAAGGGGTGTCATTTACCAATGGAATTGGCGCATAGGGCGCATTGGGCCATCAAGACGGTAAACGCAGATTATGATGAAGCGGGGAAGATCCGGAAACTTCGATTGAGTGAGATCGAAGAGATTTGAGATGAAGCATATGTGTGTGCAGCTGCATACAAAGATAAGCTCAAGAAGGTTCATGATGCAAAGATTCGGAAGCGAACTTTTGAAACGGGCCAAAAGGTGTGGTTGTTCAATTCAAGGTTAAAGATGTTCGCGGGCAAATTGAAAAGAAAGTGGATGGGCCCCTATGTTATTACACGAGTGGGAAGGTTTGGAGATGTTGATATCGTGGATGAACGAACCAATGTGAAGCAAACGGTGAATGGGCATCGGCTCAAACCGTATTTGGAGGGGAATGATATTAAACATCTTGAACTTGACAAAGTGGGCTACATCTTACGACCATTGGATGTGGATTAAACGCAAAAGGCCCAGGTTTGGTAGTGTAAAATACTTTGTTGTTTGTTTGTGTGTTTAGTTTGTTTCGAGTCATTATCCTAACTTGTTAATTTGTGTTTGAAACAAGTGTGGGGATGTTTTTCGAAATTTCTCATACACGGTGTTGAGGACAACACGGGTTTTTCGAGGGGGATGGTAGGTTAAAATAGGTAAAAATGCTATCATGTTTTCTAAATTTTTTTTTTTGGAAATTGCCAGATACCACCGTAGCTTACGGTCCCTACGGTAAGCTACAGTGACCCCAAAAATCCCTTACGGTGCCTATAAACTGTCTTACGGTCCCCTTTATAACCCTGGCCACCGTAGCTTACGGTGGCCACTGGGCTTCTAGGGTCCGCAAAAAACAGAAAGTGAACACGGGAATTAAACCCAAACCACCTATTTTCTGCACACTTTTCAGCCACAACTTCACTCTTCTTCCCCCTTATTTACCTTCAAGAACACCTACTTTCACCCACACAAATCCTTCAATTTCTCACCAAATCGAGTGATTTTTCGGTCAATCTTGGCTAAAATTTCACAAGGATTTCGATTGTGTGCTTGCATTTGGTCAAATCCATTGTTTAGGGGATCAAGTTGGAACTTTTTGATCCGAAATTTTTTAGGGTTCTTGTGGGTTTTTGTTAATCTTCAAAGTTTTTAGGGTTCTTCCTTTCTACAAAGCCAAGGTATGCAATTTCTTACATTATTATCATTGCCTTGTAGGATTGTAAGTTCTAGGTTATCATGATCCCATGCTTTCTTATAATTGATTATTTTGAGATGAACTTAATTGGGTTTTGAATGATTATGGTTATGGAAGCTAGTTATGTGATAAAAATATGATTTTGGGCAAAATTTTACTAATTTAGGAGAATGTTGTTCAAATTTTTGCATATGATGAATTAATGTTTTGACTAGTTTCCATGACTATAGTAATAAGCAAGTGTGGGGATGATGTGGGTTTTTGAGAAGATGAATAATATGTGTTCTTCATGTCTATGCTTTGCAGAGTTATAATGGGGCGAAAAGGAAATGAAAAAAGTGGGTTCTTCAAGTAACCCGGCGCCAAGAAAGAGAAGATTAGTAATGCAGGGTGGTAGTGACGAAGTCATAGAAGAAGATGTGCCTGATCGGGGGCCAAATCCACAATGGACATCCGGTCCGTTACATGATCAGCCAGAAGAGTGGCAGGCTGAATTATTCAACGACCAGATTAATAGGTTGGCACAAAGAAAAGAGGCGTTTATTTGTGAAAAGGAGGTGAGGGAGGCGGATTTTGGACCGTTTGGGATTACAGATAAATTCCGGGCATTAGGATGGGAGGCGGCTCTGAAGTGTTATGATTATGAAGGCACCAATTTGTATGATGCTGAAATTCAGGAGTGGATGGTCACTCTTAAGTGTCCTTCATACAGGGGTGGAGCGTCGAAGATGAGGTTGATAGGCACTGTGAAGGGCATCGAGGTAGAGATGTCCTTTGATTCTTTGCGGCGGGTTGCGAGGTTTGATAGTAAGCCGATTAATCAGTATATGCTTCCAAGATTGGAAGACCTCTATTTTGAACCTGAAAAGCATCCGCATTGGAATACCATGTTGGATTATCTGTTCTTACCGGGTAATACGCACGGAAAGCTATACTGGACGAATTTAAGGATTGAGGGAAAGTTTTTGATGGCCATTTGCATGCAGAATGTCACCCCGAGGCGGGGTGACAAAACCGAAGTCATGACGGCCGGAAGTGTCACACCCCGACCCGCAGCGGAATAAGGGTCGGGGCATAATTGGGTTATCACCAAAGCTCATGATATTTACTAATATGTTTCATATTTATTAAAGTCAAAATTACATTCCCAATAATCCAAACATGTTCATACAAATACAAAGAAAAATAACCAACTAAACAATTCCAAGCTCTAAATCATTTTATTCTTCTAGGCCAATCCTATGTGTTTCTTGCTGCAGCTGGTTCACCTGTATCATATGTAAAAATGGGGGTTTTTGGGTCAACATAAGTTGGCGAGTGAACCTTGTTAGATAAACATTTTTTTATTGATTTTCTTGTTATTTTATCAAGGAAAAATTGTGCATAATCATAAGTGAGCAAATGTAAATAATCAAACAGTATCAATAACAATCACAAACTATAACATACAATAACATATAATAACATACAATAACATACCAACATCATACAATAAATAACATGAATGAAACTCTGCGATCAAGGCTCAATCAAGCGGAGCCGATCGTATTGCATGTACTGAAAATGATAAATGTCTGTGCGATCAAGGCTCAATCAAACGGAGCCGATCGTATGTTGGCACGCCAGGTTCACGCTCATAATGTAATGGGGAACATGCTCAACGCTCATAATGTAATGGGGAGCGGCGGCCTATGAAATTGCATGTACTGAAAATAATAAATTAAATCTAACAATAACCACACAAACAGTTGAAACAAGCTGAATACACATTTGTTCATGATATGATGTATGCACAATGATTTAAATATAATAAATGGCAAGACACATGATACACCCCAAAAACGTGATTAAAACGGGGAATTTGTAAAGATTCACTCACATTGGGTGCGTTTGGTTGGAGATGATGAGATGCGCACGAGTTGAAAGGATTGAACAACGAGAGTTAACTAACCTAAATAATAACGGAAAATATAGTAAATGAGTGGATTTTATTAATAATTTTAATAATTTTGTGAGTTTAAGGCTATTTCCTATCTTTAAAAACATTATTTTTAAGTATTTTAATTGATTTTTAAATTAAATTAAATAAATAAAAATATAAAAACATGTTGACTTTTTGCGACCGTTGACCGTTGACCGTTGACCGTTTGACTTGTTGACCGTTTTATTGTGTAATTGTATGCGCCGGGTGAGGCTCGAACCCGAGACCTCCCGTTCGCGTGCACGCAGCTCTACCAACTGAGCTACGTGTCTAACCTGAAATAATTCTGTTTTTAATTATACTTATATACTAACTCAGTTTATTCAAAATTCTTTTATTTTCAAAAACATTTTAAATCATCGAACCGGTGTCACCAACAGGTCTCGAACCCGGGACCTGTGCTTTATCGTTACACACAGTCCACCGCTGGACTGTGTGTCTAACTTGTTTAATATACAGATTTTTATTATACTTAACATCTAATTGCGAAAAGGATCCGGTTCATTTTAGAAAAAGAACATTTTAATTACGAGGCATACGTGTGTCAAGGATCGAACTCGCGGCGTGTGGTTTGTATGTGCACACACTCCACCGCTGGACTGTGTGTCTAACCCGTTCATAATACCGATTTTAATTAATCTTATATTGTTATCACACTTCATCTTCTTCGCTGAATTTACAGTCAACTGTTTACTCATCTGTTTCTTGCTTTTCAACGATTAACAATCATTCATAAGACTAAAATGAAATGGCAGAGACGGTGTTGGAAGTAAACATACCGGAGGAATGATTTATCACAGAAATTCCGGCAAGGCGTCGGCTCTGTTTTATGAGTTTCCTCTGTTCGGGTCAATTACCAGTTTTGATTGATTAGATATGAAAGTGGGGTACTAAACAAGGATTAACAGAAGTTTTGAATGTTCATACCGATTCACCGTGTGAGATTGGAAATTCCAGAAGTTTCCGGCGAGAGCTGAATATTCCGGCTCTGACGTCTGGGATTGATTCTGATTGTTGGTTTGAGGTTAGTAACAGTCTAACAACGGTTTGAAATAGAAATAATCGAAGTATTTACCGTATTAATGAAGGTCTCGGTTTTCCGGCGACTTGCAGAGATTTTCCGGCGAGTTCAAAAAGTTTTTCTGACGAACTGAATGAGTAGCGAAAGTGAAATCGAAGGTTATGCGGATGATTTTAAGTTGAGAGAAGAACCAATTATTGGCGTAGCTCAGAAATTGAATAACTTCGGTTATAAAAACCGTTCATCATCAAAATTTAACGTAATTCAAGTCTGAATTGATTAGAATCGTCGGTGCATCGGTTATAAACCAGAATTCGTGATTACTCAAACGTTTTGGACGGTTGAATAGCCGATTACGGTTTTTGTTTGGCGCAACCGGTTGATCTATGATTGACTATAAAATTCATTTGTTTCCTAGAGTTGACAGAAAACAACAAGTGGCGGAGTGGTTATGTGTGTGTGTGTTAAGTCTTTGGGTTTCAACCCGGCTGACCCGGGTTCGAGTCCCGGCAGCCTCATTTTATTTTTAACTATTTTATTTTTATTTTTTATCAATTATAACTTTTATAGTTTAGTTTGTTTATTAATTATGTATCATTAAGAATCAAAATAGACATAATTACGCAACGAAACATTTATAACTTGATATTTGATTACAAACGGAGCGGGTTTGGAAAACCCGTTTTTGACAAATGTTACAGTATCCCCTACTTTTAGGAATTTCGTCCCGAAATTTAAGTAGTAGTAGGAAAAAGATGTGGGTATTTTTCGCGCATTGAGTCTTCACGTTCCCAAGTAAACTCAGGTCCCCGTTTCGACTCCCAACATACCCTAACAATTGGAATGCGACTTCGTCGAAGACGTTTTTCTCCGAAATCCATGATCTCTACAGGTCTTTCAATAAAATGCATAGATTCATCAATCTGAATATCTTCTAGAGGAATGTGGAGGTTTTCATCAGCGAGGCACTTCTTCAAGTTGGATACGTGGAATGTGGGATGAATCCTGTTGAGTTCTTCTGGTAGATCAAGCTTGTATGCTACAGGTCCTACTCTTTCGAGTATCTTGAAAGGTCCTACGTAGCGTGGTGCTAGCTTTCCTTTTTGACCAAAACGAACTACTCCCTTCCATGGTGATACTTTTAAAAGTACATGATCACCAATGTTAAACTCTAAAGGCTTCCGTCGTTTATCTGCATAACTCTTTTGATGACTTTGAGCCGCTAGAAGATTGTTTCGAATTTGATGGATCTTGTCTGTGGTTTCTTGAATCAATTCTGGACCAGTGATTTGGGCTTCCCCAATTTCGTGCCAACATACTGGAGATCGGCACTTACGACCATATAAAGCTTCAAAAGGTGCCATGCCGATGCTTGAATGATAGCTGTTGTTGTACGAAAATTCAACTAATGGTAGATGAGCGTCCCAATTTCCCTTGAAGTCTATGACACATGCTCGAAGCATATCTTCAAGAGTTTGAATGGTGCGTTCAGATTGTCCATCAGTTTGAGGGTGATAAGCGGTACTGAGATCTAATCGCGTACCCAAGGCGGCTTGTACTGCTTGCCATGTTCGTGAAGTGAAACGACCATCACGATCTGAAATAATGCTTAACGGTACACCATGTCGGCTTACGATTTCGCTGATATAAATACGAGCTAGCTTTTCGTTCTTGAAATCTTCGCGGATAGGAATAAAGTGAGCTGATTTTGTAAGTCGGTCAATGATTACCCATATAGTGTCATACCCACCAGAAGTGCGAGGTAACCCGGTAATGAAATCCATGGTTATGTTTTCCCACTTCCATACAGGTATTTCAGGTTGGACTAGAAGTCCTGAGGGTCTTTGGTGTTCAGCTTTCACCTTGGAACACGTAAGGCACTTGGAAACAAAAACAACAATATCTTTTTTCATTCTAGGCCACCAATAGGTGTATCGAAGGTCTTGATACATCTTATCGGCTCCTGGGTGTATAGAGTATCGTGTTTTGTGAGCCTCATTCATAAGAAATTCACGAAGTTTGTTGTGGTCAGAAATCCATATGCGATCTAGATAGTACAGAATACCATCAGATTTAGTTTCAATTTTAAGTTCAGCTCCACAGGACAGCTCCTTTCGTACATCATCCTCTGTTACTGAAACATGTTGGGCTTCTCGAATTTGATCTTTAATGTTAGATATGATTTGCGAACATAGAAGACGAATGGAGTTTGCATAACCCTTTCGACTGAGTGCATCAGCCACCACTTTTGCTTTGCCAGGGTGGTACCGAATTTCACAGTCGTAGTCATTTAGAAGTTCGACCCATCTTCGTTGCCTCATGTTTAACTCCTTTTGATTGAAGATATGTTGAAGACTCTTGTGGTCAGTGTATATTTCACACTTAGTACCGTAGAGATAATGTCTCCATATCTTAAGAGCGAACACAACGGCTCCAAGTTCTAGGTCATGGGTGGTGTAGTTCTTCTCATGAGTCTTGAATTGTCTCGAAGCATAAGCTATAACCTTTCCTCTTTGCATTAGAATGCAGCCTAATCCTTGCCCTGACGCGTCGCAATAAACCACGAAGTCATCACAACCTTCAGGAAGAGTGAGGATTGGTGCATCACAGAGTTTTTGTTTAAGGGTTTGGAAGGCTTCTTCTTGCTTGGGTCCCCATATGAAAGGTTTTCCCTTATGAGTTAAAGCCGTGAGTGGTACAGCAATGCGAGAGAAGTTTGAAATGAAACGACGATAATAACCAGCCAAACCAAGAAAAGATCTTACTTCAGTTGGTGTACGTGGCGCTTGCCATTCTTGTACCGCTTTGATCTTTGTGGGGTCGACATGTATTCCCTTGTCATTGACTACATGTCCGAGGAATTGCACCTCTTTTAACCAGAATTCGCATTTGGAGAATTTGGGGTAAAGCTTTTCATTCTCTAGAAGTGTAAGGATGAGTCGAAGATGTCGCTCATGATCAGACTTAGACTTTGAATAAATGAGGATTTCGTCGATGAAGACTATAACAAAACGATCGAGATAAGGTTTGCAGACTCTGTTCATTAGATCCATGAAGACAGCTGGAGCGTTGGTTAAACCAAATGGCATGACCATAAATTCATAATGACCATAACGAGTTCGGAAAGCATCTTTGGGACGTCTTCTTCATGTACTCTAAGTTGATGATAACCAGATCGAAGGTCGATTTTTGAAAAGCAGCTGGCACCTTGAAGTTGGTCAAGAAGATCATCAATGCGAGGAAATGGATAGCGATTCTTGATTGTTAACTTGTTGAGTTCTCTGTAGTCGATGCACATGCGAAACGATCCATCTTTCTTCTTCACAAAAAGGACAGGTGCACCCCAAGGCGAGGAGCTAGGACGTATGAATCCCTTGTCAGTCAACTCTTGCAATTGACTGGCTAGCTCTTGCATTTCAGAGGGGGCTAACCTATAAGGAGACTTTGCAACTGGTGTAGCACCAGGTATAAGATCAATACGGAATTCGACTTCTCTAACTGGAGGAAGTCCTGAAATGTCGTCAGGAAAAACTTACGGGAAATCTTTTACTACTGGGATGTCTTCAAGTTTCTTCTCCATGGTTCCCTTTTTGATGATATGAGCTAAAAACGCGACATAATTCTTGCGAAGATATTTTTGAGCTTGAAGACAGGACATTAAGCTGAGCCCTTTCGACGAGGTTTCTCCAAAGATTCGTAGAGTCTGACCGTTTGAAAGAGGAATGCGTATAAACTTTTCGCGGCATACAACTTCTGCCTGATGTTGACTGAGCCAGTCCATACCAATTATGATATCAAAACTTCCCAACTTCATAGGAATAAGGTCAACTGAAAAGTCGTGGTCGTTTAAGGTGAGTGTACAGTTGCGTATAATAGAGTTTAATGAGACCGGTTTCCTGTCAGCAACTTCTACCGTTATGGATTCCATGAGCTTATCACGATTTTGGTTTACGATAGGTTCAAACTCTAAGGACACAAAACTTTTATCCGCGCCAGTATCAAACAACATGGATGCATATCTACCATTGATAAGGAACGTACCGTTAACCACATTGCCGTCAGCTCTAGCCTGATTAGCGTTGATGTTGAAAGCTCTTCCTCTTGCAGGTGGAGGAGCTTGGTTCGCTTAATTCACCGGATTGGCTTGTTGGTAGTATGTTTGGGCTAAATGTTGGGTAGGTGGTAATAGTAGGGGTTGTTGGGCTTGGCCCATTATTTGTTGGTGGGTTTGGGTTGAAGGCTGGTGGCGGTTCGTTCGCTGAGGCATGCGGCAGGTTTGAACAGTATGACCTGCGCGACCACAGCCGGTGCAATGTTGGCAGGGGTGATCAGGAAATTGGTGGTATTGGCAACGGTTGCATTTTGGTAACGGGCCAGAGTATGGTCTTTTGTATGGTGCAGGTGGAGGGGCGACTTGGGTAATGGGTGCAACAGGAATAGGGAAAATGGTTTGTGTAACAGCAAAGTTTCTGGTGTTACGCTTCCTCTTGTTAGCAAATTTAGAGGAGGAGATGGAATGGTTTGATGTTTGGCCCTCAATGGGGGCTTTCTTCTTTTCCTCCTTAAACTTACCGTTTCGAATTCGATTCTCGGTCAGTTCAGTCGCTAGCTCCATAGCAGCTTCAAGTGTTGCTGGCGAAGTGCTGAGGACTGAATCTTGAATTTTCGAGGGAAGACCTCGAATATAATGCTCGATCAAGCGATAAACTGGGGTAAACAAATTAGGGACCATTTGGTTCAACTCTAAGAACCTCTTGTTGTAGGAGGTATGATCTCCCTCCTTTTGCTTTAAAGAATGAAATTCGTCCTCTAGCTTCTTGATCTCACTTCTAGGACAGAATCGCCTCGTCATGATTTCCCTTAACTCCTCCCATGTTAAGGCCATTGCATCATCAATTCCCCTCTTCCCCTTTTCAGTATTCCACCAGGTGAGAGCTACCCCAAATAGTCTCCCGGTGGCGTATCGAACCTTACGATCCTCAGGACAATCGCAGTTGAGGAAGGTGTTTTCCATCTCCTCAAACCAGTGGAGGAGAGCAGTGACACCTTCGGTCCCTTTAAATTTAGGAGGATCGCAAGACTTGAAATGTTTGTATGAGCACTTGCTGGTAGGAGGGTTGCCGATGTTCTGGTCATGTTGTTGGGGAGGATTAATGGGATTTGTGGCGAGAGCTTGTTGTACTTGAACCACAATGTCAGGAAGCACCGCGGCCATTTGTTTCGCGATTTGTGTGGCCAAGCGTTCGTGAGACCTTCCTGATCTTTTACCCCCTCGTTGTTGTCTAGTCGACATCTACAGGAACATACATAAGAAGATTGTGAGTTTATGGAGTCTTTTTAGGTGTCATGTGTCTTTAAGAAAATGAAAATAACATAAATATCAATAATGCAACTACATCCATAGGATGTCTTGGGTTTGCTCATGTTGGGCCTCAAATGTCCCCCATACCTTCACCTGTATAGTCATGTGGGCCCCCATGACTATTGGCTTGTTATGAGAATATGATTCATGATAGGCATTATATGATAATATATACTTATGAACATGCTTGCATAACATTGAATGTAACATTTAACATAAAACATATAAACATCATGAAATTTGGCATGTAACACACAAAAATCTTAAAAATTTCTAATCAACTATAGTATAGGCTCTAAGGGTCTAATAACCTATCCTATATCCCTATAGTCATGGCTCTGATACCAATTTGTCACACCCCGACCCGCAGCGGAATAAGAGTCGGGGCATAATTGGGTTATCACCAAAGCTCATGATATTTACTAATATGTTTCATATTTATTAAAGTCAAAATTACATTCCTAATAATCCAAACATGTTCATACAAATACAAAGAAAAATAACCAACTAAACAATTCCAAGCTCTAAATCATTTTATTCTTCTAGGCCAATCCTATGTGTTTCTTGCTGCAGCTGGTTCACCTGTATCATATGTAAAAATGAGGGTTTTTGGGTCAACATAAGTTGGCGAGTGAACCTTGTTAGATAAACATTTTTTTATTGATTTTCTTGTTATTTTATCAAGGAAAAATTGTGCATAATCATAAGTGAGCAAATGTAAATAATCAAACAGTAGCAATAACAATCACAAACTATAACATACAATAACATATAATAACATACAATAACATACCAACATCATACAATAAATAACATGAATGAAACTCTGCGATCAAGGCTCAATCAAGCGGAGCCGATCGTATTGCATGTACTGAAAATGATAAATGTCTGTGCGATCAAGGCTCAATCAAACGGAGCCGATCGTATGTTGGCACGCCAGGTTCACGCTCATAATGTAATGGGGAACATGCTCAACGCTCATAATGTAATGGGGAGCGGCGGCCTATGAAATTGCATGTACTGAAAATAATAAATTAAATCTAACAATAACCACACAAACAGTTGAAACAAGCTGAATACACATTTGTTCATGATATGATGTATGCACAATGATTTAAATATAATAAATGGCAAGACACATGATACACCCAAAAACGTGATTAAAACGGGGAATTTGTAAAGATTCACTCACATTGGGTGCGTTTGGTTGGAGATGATGAGATGCGCACGAGTTGAAAGGATTGAACAACGAGAGTTAACTAACCTAAATAATAACGGAAAATATAGTAAATGAGTGGATTTTATTAATAATTTTAATAATTTTGTGAGTTTAAGGCTATTTCCTATCTTTAAAAACATTATTTTTAAGTATTTTAATTGATTTTTAAATTAAATTAAATAAATAAAAATATAAAAACATGTTGACTTTTTGCGACCGTTGACCGTTGACCGTTGACCGTTTGACTTGTTGACCGTTTTATTGTGTAATTGTATGCGCCGGGTGAGGCTCGAACCCGAGACCTCCCGTTCGCGTGCACGCAGCTCTACCAACTGAGCTACGTGTCTAACCTGAAATAATTCTGTTTTTAATTATACTTATATACTAACTCAGTTTATTCAAAATTCTTTTATTTTCAAAAACATTTTAAATCATCGAACCGGTGTCACCAACAGGTCTCGAACCCGGGACCTGTGCTTTATCGTTACACACAGTCCACCGCTGGACTGTGTGTCTAACTTGTTTAATATACATATTTTTATTATACTTAACATCTAATTGCGAAAAGGATCCGGTTCATTTTAGAAAAAGAACATTTTAATTACGAGGCATACGTGTGTCAAGGATCGAACTCGCGGCGTGTGGTTTGTATGTGCACACACTCCACCGCTGGACTGTGTGTCTAACCCGTTCATAATACCGATTTTAATTAATCTTATATTGTTATCACACTTCATCTTCTTCGCTGAATTTACAGTCAACTGTTTACTCATCTGTTTCTTGCTTTTCAACGATTAACAATCATTCATAAGACTAAAATGAAATGGCAGAGACGGTGTTGGAAGTAAACATACCGGAGGAATGATTTATCACAGAAATTCCGGCAAGGCGTCGGCTCTGTTTTATGAGTTTCCTCTGTTCGGGTCAATTACCAGTTTTGATTGATTAGATATGAAAGTGGGGTACTAAACAAGGATTAACAGAAGTTTTGAATGTTCATACCGATTCACCGTGTGAGATTGGAAATTCCAGAAGTTTCCGGCGAGAGCTGAATATTCCGGCTCTGACGTCTGGGATTGATTCTGATTGTTGGTTTGAGGTTAGTAACAGTCTAACAACGGTTTGAAATAGAAATAATCGAAGTATTTACCGTATTAATGAAGGTCTCGGTTTTCCGGCGACTTGCAGAGATTTTCCGGCGAGTTCAAAAAGTTTTTCTGACGAACTGATGAGTAGCGAAAGTGAAATCGAAGGTTATGCGGATGATTTTAAGTTGAGAGAAGAACCAATTATTGGCGTAGCTCAGAAATTGAATAACTTCGGTTATAAAAAACCGTTCATCATCAAAATTTAACGTAATTCAAGTCTGAATTGATTAGAATCGTCGGTGCATCGGTTATAAACCAGAATTCGTGATTACTCAAACGTTTTGGACGGTTGAATAGCCGATTACGGTTTTTGTTTGGCGCAACCGGTTGATCTATGATTGACTATAAAATTCATTTGTTTCCTAGAGTTGACAGAAAACAACAAGTGGCGGAGTGGTTATGTGTGTGTGTGTTAAGTCTTTGGGTTTCAACCCGGCTACCCGGGTTCGAGTCCCGGCAGCCTCATTTTATTTTTAACTATTTTATTTTTATTTTTTATCAATTATAACTTTTATAGTTTAGTTTGTTTATTAATTATGTATCATTAAGAATCAAAATAGACATAATTACGCAACGAAACATTTATAACTTGATATTTGATTACAAACGGAGCGGGTTTGGAAAACCCGTTTTTGACAAATGTTACAGTATCCCCTACTTTTAGGAATTTCGTCCCGAAATTTAAGTAGTAGTAGGAAAAAGATGTGGGTATTTTTCGCGCATTGAGTCTTCACGTTCCCAAGTAAACTCAGGTCCCCGTTTCGACTCCCAACATACCCTAACAATTGGAATGCGACTTCGTCGAAGACGTTTTTCTCCGAAATCCATGATCTCTACAGGTCTTTCAATAAAATGCATAGATTCATCAATCTGAATATCTTCTAGAGGAATGTGGAGGTTTTCATCAGCGAGGCACTTCTTCAAGTTGGATACGTGGAATGTGGGATGAATCCTGTTGAGTTCTTCTGGTAGATCAAGCTTGTATGCTACAGGTCCTACTCTTTCGAGTATCTTGAAAGGTCCTACGTAGCGTGGTGCTAGCTTTCCTTTTTGACCAAAACGAACTACTCCCTTCCATGGTGATACTTTTAAAAGTACATGATCACCAATGTTAAACTCTAAAGGCTTCCGTCGTTTATCTGCATAACTCTTTTGATGACTTTGAGCCGCTAGAAGATTGTTTCGAATTTGATGGATCTTGTCTGTGGTTTCTTGAATCAATTCTGGACCAGTGATTTGGGCTTCCCCAATTTCGTGCCAACATACTGGAGATCGGCACTTACGACCATATAAAGCTTCAAAAGGTGCCATGCCGATGCTTGAATGATAGCTGTTGTTGTACGAAAATTCAACTAATGGTAGATGAGCGTCCCAATTTCCCTTGAAGTCTATGACACATGCTCGAAGCATATCTTCAAGAGTTTGAATGGTGCGTTCAGATTGTCCATCAGTTTGAGGGTGATAAGCGGTACTGAGATCTAATCGCGTACCCAAGGCGGCTTGTACTGCTTGCCATGTTCGTGAAGTGAAACGACCATCACGATCTGAAATAATGCTTAACGGTACACCATGTCGGCTTACGATTTCGCTGATATAAATACGAGCTAGCTTTTCGTTCTTGAAATCTTCGCGGATAGGAATAAAGTGAGCTGATTTTGTAAGTCGGTCAATGATTACCCATATAGTGTCATACCCACCAGAAGTGCGAGGTAACCCGGTAATGAAATCCATGGTTATGTTTTCCCACTTCCATACAGGTATTTCAGGTTGGACTAGAAGTCCTGAGGGTCTTTGGTGTTCAGCTTTCACCTTGGAACACGTAAGGCACTTGGAAACAAAAACAACAATATCTTTTTTCATTCTAGGCCACCAATAGGTGTATCGAAGGTCTTGATACATCTTATCGGCTCCTGGGTGTATAGAGTATCGTGTTTTGTGAGCCTCATTCATAAGAAATTCACGAAGTTTGTTGTGGTCAGAAATCCATATGCGATCTAGATAGTACAGAATACCATCAGATTTAGTTTCAATTTTAAGTTCAGCTCCACAGGACAGCTCCTTTCGTACATCATCCTCTGTTACTGAAACATGTTGGGCTTCTCGAATTTGATCTTTAATGTTAGATATGATTTGCGAACATAGAAGACGAATGGAGTTTGCATAACCCTTTCGACTGAGTGCATCAGCCACCACTTTTGCTTTGCCAGGGTGGTACCGAATTTCACAGTCGTAGTCATTTAGAAGTTCGACCCATCTTCGTTGCCTCATGTTTAACTCCTTTTGATTGAAGATATGTTGAAGACTCTTGTGGTCAGTGTATATTTCACACTTAGTACCGTAGAGATAATGTCTCCATATCTTAAGAGCGAACACAACGGCTCCAAGTTCTAGGTCATGGGTGGTGTAGTTCTTCTCATGAGTCTTGAATTGTCTCGAAGCATAAGCTATAACCTTTCCTCTTTGCATTAGAATGCAGCCTAATCCTTGCCCTGACGCGTCGCAATAAACCACGAAGTCATCACAACCTTCAGGAAGAGTGAGGATTGGTGCATCACAGAGTTTTTGTTTAAGGGTTTGGAAGGCTTCTTCTTGCTTGGGTCCCCATATGAAAGGTTTTCCCTTATGAGTTAAAGCCGTGAGTGGTACAGCAATGCGAGAGAAGTTTGAAATGAAACGACGATAATAACCAGCCAAACCAAGAAAAGATCTTACTTCAGTTGGTGTACGTGGCGCTTGCCATTCTTGTACCGCTTTGATCTTTGTGGGGTCGACATGTATTCCCTTGTCATTGACTACATGTCCGAGGAATTGCACCTCTTTTAACCAGAATTCGCATTTGGAGAATTTGGGGTAAAGCTTTTCATTCTCTAGAAGTGTAAGGATGAGTCGAAGATGTCGCTCATGATCAGACTTAGACTTTGAATAAATGAGGATTTCGTCGATGAAGACTATAACAAAACGATCGAGATAAGGTTTGCAGACTCTGTTCATTAGATCCATGAAGACAGCTGGAGCGTTGGTTAAACCAAATGGCATGACCATAAATTCATAATGACCATAACGAGTTCGGAAAGCATCTTTGGGACGTCTTCTTCATGTACTCTAAGTTGATGATAACCAGATCGAAGGTCGATTTTTGAAAAGCAGCTGGCACCTTGAAGTTGGTCAAGAAGATCATCAATGCGAGGAAATGGATAGCGATTCTTGATTGTTAACTTGTTGAGTTCTCTGTAGTCGATGCACATGCGAAACGATCCATCTTTCTTCTTCACAAAAAGGACAGGTGCACCCCAAGGCGAGGAGCTAGGACGTATGAATCCCTTGTCAGTCAACTCTTGCAATTGACTGGCTAGCTCTTGCATTTCAGAGGGGCTAACCTATAAGGAGACTTTGCAACTGGTGTAGCACCAGGTATAAGATCAATACGGAATTCGACTTCTCTAACTGGAGGAAGTCCTGAAATGTCGTCAGGAAAAACTTACGGGAAATCTTTTACTACTGGGATGTCTTCAAGTTTCTTCTCCATGGTTCCCTTTTTGATGATATGAGCTAAAAACGCGACATAATTCTTGCGAAGATATTTTTGAGCTTGAAGACAGGACATTAAGCTGAGCCCTTTCGACGAGGTTTCTCCAAAGATTCGTAGAGTCTGACCATTTGAAAGAGGAATGCGTATAAACTTTTCGCGGCATACAACTTCTGCCTGATGTTGACTGAGCCAGTCCATACCAATTATGATATCAAAACTTCCCAACTTCATAGGAATAAGGTCAACTGAAAAGTCGTGGTCGTTTAAGGTGAGTGTACAGTTGCGTATAATAGAGTTTAATGAGACCGGTTTCCTGTCAGCAACTTCTACCGTTATGGATTCCATGAGCTTATCACGATTTTGGTTTACGATAGGTTCAAACTCTAAGGACACAAAACTTTTATCCGCGCCAGTATCAAACAACATGGATGCATATCTACCATTGATAAGGAACGTACCGTTAACCACATTGCCGTCAGCTCTAGCCTGATTAGCGTTGATGTTGAAAGCTCTTCCTCTTGCAGGTGGAGGAGCTTGGTTCGCTTAATTCACCGGATTGGCTTGTTGGTAGTATGTTTGGGCTAAATGTTGGGTAGGTGGTAATAGTAGGGGTTGTTGGGCTTGGCCCATTATTTGTTGGTGGGTTTGGGTTGAAGGCTGGTGGCGGTTCGTTCGCTGAGGCATGCGGCAGGTTTGAACAGTATGACCTGCGCGACCACAGCCGGTGCAATGTTGGCAGGGGTGATCAGGAAATTGGTGGTATTGGCAACGGTTGCATTTTGGTAACGGGCCAGAGTATGGTCTTTTGTATGGTGCAGGTGGAGGGGCGACTTGGGTAATGGGTGCAACAGGAATAGGGAAAATGGTTTGTGTAACAGCAAAGTTTCTGGTGTTACGCTTCCTCTTGTTAGCAAATTTAGAGGAGGAGATGGAATGGTTTGATGTTTGGCCCTCAATGGGGGCTTTCTTCTTTTCCTCCTTAAACTTACCGTTTCGAATTCGATTCTCGGTCAGTTCAGTCGCTAGCTCCATAGCAGCTTCAAGTGTTGCTGGCGAAGTGCTGAGGACTGAATCTTGAATTTTCGAGGGAAGACCTCGAATATAATGCTCGATCAAGCGATAAACTGGGGTAAACAAATTAGGGACCATTTGGTTCAACTCTAAGAACCTCTTGTTGTAGGAGGTATGATCTCCCTCCTTTTGCTTTAAAGAATGAAATTCGTCCTCTAGCTTCTTGATCTCACTTCTAGGACAGAATCGCCTCGTCATGATTTCCCTTAACTCCTCCCATGTTAAGGCCATTGCATCATCAATTCCCCTCTTCCCCTTTTCAGTATTCCACCAGGTGAGAGCTACCCCAAATAGTCTCCCGGTGGCGTATCGAACCTTACGATCCTCAGGACAATCGCAGTTGAGGAAGGTGTTTTCCATCTCCTCAAACCAGTGGAGGAGAGCAGTGACACCTTCGGTCCCTTTAAATTTAGGAGGATCGCAAGACTTGAAATGTTTGTATGAGCACTTGCTGGTAGGAGGGTTGCCGATGTTCTGGTCATGTTGTTGGGGAGGATTAATGGGATTTGTGGCGAGAGCTTGTTGTACTTGAACCACAATGTCAGGAAGCACCGCGGCCATTTGTTTCGCGATTTGTGTGGCCAAGCGTTCGTGAGACCTTCCTGATCTTTTACCCCCTCGTTGTTGTCTAGTCGACATCTACAGGAACATACATAAGAAGATTGTGAGTTTATGGAGTCTTTTTAGGTGTCATGTGTCTTTAAGAAAATGAAAATAACATAAATATCAATAATGCAACTACATCCATAGGATGTCTTGGGTTTGCTCATGTTGGGCCTCAAATGTCCCCCATACCTTCACCTGTATAGTCATGTGGGCCCCCATGACTATTGGCTTGTTATGAGAATATGATTCATGATAGGCATTATATGATAATATATACTTATGAACATGCTTGCATAACATTGAATGTAACATTTAACATAAAACATATAAACATCATGAAATTTGGCATGTAACACACAAAAATCTTAAAAATTTCTAATCAACTATAGTATAGGCTCTAAGGGTCTAATAACCTATCCTATATCCCTATAGTCATGGCTCTGATACCAATTTGTCACACCCCGACCCGCAGCGGAATAAGAGTCGGGGCATAATTGGGTTATCACCAAAGCTCATGATATTTACTAATATGTTTCATATTTATTAAAGTCAAAATTACATTCCTAATAATCCAAACATGTTCATACAAATACAAAGAAAAATAACCAACTAAACAATTCCAAGCTCTAAATCATTTTATTCTTCTAGGCCAATCCTATGTGTTTCTTGCTGCAGCTGGTTCACCTGTATCATATGTAAAAATGAGGGTTTTTGGGTCAACATAAGTTGGCGAGTGAACCTTGTTAGATAAACATTTTTTTATTGATTTTCTTGTTATTTTATCAAGGAAAAATTGTGCATAATCATAAGTGAGCAAATGTAAATAATCAAACAGTAGCAATAACAATCACAAACTATAACATACAATAACATATAATAACATACAATAACATACCAACATCATACAATAAATAACATGAATGAAACTCTGCGATCAAGGCTCAATCAAGCGGAGCCGATCGTATTGCATGTACTGAAAATGATAAATGTCTGTGCGATCAAGGCTCAATCAAACGGAGCCGATCGTATGTTGGCACGCCAGGTTCACGCTCATAATGTAATGGGGAACATGCTCAACGCTCATAATGTAATGGGGAGCGGCGGCCTATGAAATTGCATGTACTGAAAATAATAAATTAAATCTAACAATAACCACACAAACAGTTGAAACAAGCTGAATACACATTTGTTCATGATATGATGTATGCACAATGATTTAAATATAATAAATGGCAAGACACATGATACACCCCAAAAACGTGATTAAAACGGGGAATTTGTAAAGATTCACTCACATTGGGTGCGTTTGGTTGGAGATGATGAGATGCGCACGAGTTGAAAGGATTGAACAACGAGAGTTAACTAACCCAAATAATAACGGAAAATATAGTAAATGAGTGGATTTTATTAATAATTTTAATAATTTTGTGAGTTTAAGGCTATTTCCTATCTTTAAAAACATTATTTTTAAGTATTTTAATTGATTTTTAAATTAAATTAAATAAATAAAAATATAAAAACATGTTGACTTTTTGCGACCGTTGACCGTTGACCGTTTGACTTGTTGACCGTTTTATTGTGTAATTGTATGCGCCGGGTGAGGCTCGAACCCGAGACCTCCCGTTCGCGTGCACGCAGCTCTACCAACTGAGCTACGTGTCTAACCTGAAATAATTCTGTTTTTAATTATACTTATATTCTAACTCAGTTTATTCAAAATTCTTTTATTTTCAAAAACATTTTAAATCATCGAACCGGTGTCACCAACAGGTCTCGAACCCGGGACCTGTGCTTTATCGTTACACACAGTCCACCGCTGGACTGTGTGTCTAACTTGTTTAATATACAGATTTTTATTATACTTAACATCTAATTGCGAAAAGGATCCGGTTCATTTTAGAAAAAGAACATTTTAATTACGAGGCATACGTGTGTCAAGGATCGAACTCGCGGCGTGTGGTTTGTATGTGCACACAGTCCATCGCTGGACTGTGTGTCTAACCCGTTCATAATACCGATTTTAATTAATCTTATATTGTTATCACACTTCATCTTCTTCGCTGAATTTACAGTCAACTGTTTACTCATCTGTTTCTTGCTTTTCAACGATTAACAATCATTCATAAGACTAAAATGAAATGGCAGAGACGGTGTTGGAAGTAAACATACTGGAGGAATGATTTATCACAGAAATTCCGGCAAGGCGTCGGCTCTGTTTTATGAGTTTCCTCTGTTCGGGTCAATTACCAGTTTTGATTGATTAGATATGAAAGTGGGGTACTAAACAAGGATTAACAGAAGTTTTGAATGTTCATACCGATTCACCGCGTGAGATTGGAAATTCCAGAAGTTTTCCGGCGAGAGCTGAATATTCCGGCTTTGACGTCTGGGATTGATTCTGATTGTTGGTTTGAGGTTAGTAACAGTCTAACAACGGTTTGAAATAGAAATAATCGAAGTATTTACCGTACTAATGAAGGTCTCGGTTTTCCGGCGACTTGCAGAGATTTTCCGGCGAGTTCAAAAAGTTTTTCTGACGAACTGAATGAGTAGCGAAAGTGAAATCGAAGGTTATGCGGATGATTTTAAGTTGAGAGAAGAACCAATTATTGGCGTAGCTCAGAAATTGAATAACTTCGGTTATAAAAACCGATCATCATCAAAATTTAAGTTAATTCAAGTCTGAATTGATTAGAATCGTCGGTGCATCGGTTATAAACCAGAATTCGTGATTACTCAAACGTTTTGGACGGTTGAATAGCCGATTACGGTTTTTGTTTGGCGCAACCGGTTGATCTATGATTGACTATAAAATTCATTTGTTTCCTAGAGTTGACAGAAAACAACAAGTGGCGGAGTGGTTATGTGTGTGTGTGTTAAGTCTTTGGGTTTCAACCCGGCTGACCCGGGTTCGAGTCCCGGCAGCCTCATTTTATTTTTAATTATTTTATTTTTATTTTTTATCAATTATAACTTTTATAGTTTAGTTTGTTTGTTAATTATGTATCATTAAGAATCAAAATAGACATAATTACGCAACGAAACATTTATAACTTGATATTTGATTACAAACGGAGCGGGTTTGGAAAACCCGTTTTTGACAAATGTTACAGGAAGTGCCGGTGCTCTATACCTTTTTTGACTGGGGGCCCCATGTTTCTGTTTTGCTTTCTGGTAATGAACAATGTATGGATTAGTAGGAATAGCGATCAACGGAAAATCATTCTGCATTGCTGCCTCATCACTGCTATCTTGAAAATGTATGGGGTGATCGGTGCAGATGATAAGGGGTCCTATAAATAATTCATGCAGTTTGACATCCGACAGTTGGGGGCTGGGTGGAAGTATACGGAATCTGAGCAGTATCATAAGTTGAAAAGCAAGGGGCAACGGTGGAGAGTACTGAAGGCTGACGCGCGGCCACTTTGATTGGGAGAAGAGGATGAACCGGAAAGCGAGGAAGAGGGCCCGGGTGGGGATGAAGACTACATGGATGACCCACATGTTGCCCCAATGAATGTTGAGCTTGGAGGTTCGAGTAGTGTTCCAACCAGAGGTTTCTTTGACTTTTCGAGATATCCGTATGAGCCGAATTGGGCTCATGAAGGTACAATGCAAGAAGTAATCAAGAGTCAAAGGCCTTTAACGTTTGATAGCTGGAGTGGGGCCGAGCGGACATTTTTTGATCATTAGACATTAATGGGCGCGAGCATGGAACGTGCATTGAGGCATAATTTTGATCGACAAGAATCCTGGAACCGTACTCATGCTTAAGCCTTTGAGGAGGAAATCAATAACCGATATTTGGATGATCAAAACTGGAGGATGCATGATGATTGGCATGCAGGGCATCCGGTGGTTGTGGACCCCCACCAGTTGATTACTCTACCCTGCCACCTATGACGGTAGTGTTTCTTATCCAACTCCGCCAATGCATCATTCTCAATGGGTGGATCCTCGGTATGGGCAACAGCAACAACAGCAGAGCTCCGGGCAACAAGAAGAAGGAGGAAGTGGAAGTGGCGCGTTCGCATTCAATGAGTTCGGAGATGATGACTTCTATCTTCGGACCTGCTCAGCCGCACTATATTGATCAGGTCGTATGTTTCCTTTGTACAGTATTGTAGCTTTATTTTGTTGCATTTTGTTTATGGTTGGGAAGGAAGGGGGTGTAGTAGTTTGATAGTTTTGTTGGGTTTGGGGTTGTGTGGTTGAGTTCTCATGTTTTTATAAAAAAAGAAGAAAAATGGGATTTGAGATTTTGAACGAAAGGTGATATTGGGAGTATTTGAGTGATCATTCCTCCAAAACCATACATTAGGGACAATGTATCCCAAGTTCGGGGATGGGGGAAATTTTTTGGGATTTAATTTTTTTTGTGAATCGAACCAAACAAGTTGCTAAAGTTTGAAGGTACTACCATAATATTCATGACACATCGGTAGCCATTTTTATTCCTTTCTTGGTGAGGGTTGAGCCACATAGATGTACTTTAGAGATTAAATGCTTTTTGGTTGAGTGGCGATGTGTACAATGTGTTAATAGAACTTGGATAATAGATGCTTGTCAAAACCTAAGTTTACATGCTTGTGAATATGATGAGGGCATTTAGGTAGCCTCGTCTGGATGTGTATTGAGTGTGGGTTTGGGGGGTTGGACCTCATAAGTTACATATATGAGCTTGGTAGTGAGCGGGACGGGGGTTTGGACATTAGTAGCCCAATTTGAGCTTGTAACCATTCAATTGTCACCCAAGCCTATGTCCTACAAAATTCTACCTTTTAATCGACCCGGTTTAGATAGTTTAATATTGTTATGATTGTATTTGTCTTTCAATAGTTGTAATGCGATGGTTGCTATCTTGATGCAATATTGTCTTGTTATGAAAAAAAAAGAAAAAGAAAAAGGAAGAAGAAAATGAAAATGAAAAAAAAGAGAGAATTAGAAGTTAGTTGTACAAATAGAGTTAGTTATTTATGTTGATTGTAATAATAAATCGGGTCGATTAAACGAGCTACATGAATATTTCCTACCAATTCTCACCCTTACACATGGCCTTGTTACAACCCAAAAGTCCTTTTGATTCATAAGCATATTAGACAATTTGTAGGTAAAGACTTGATTATTATCCAAGCTTATTGTCGCACATTTACATACTTGCATTGAGTGATCTAGCACAATCTTGCTAGTACCATTTTTGTCACCGAGAGGAGAGTATAGTGAGGGGTGTGTTATGTAATATGAAGGTAAAATTGATAACGGGGCAATTTGTTTGTGTTTGGTTTACATGATGATCACTTGTTAGTTTGAAACTTTTGTGAAAGTGTTGCTTGGGGCAAGCAATGTTTAAGTGTGGGGATGTGATGGGTGGTCTTTTGGACAACCCGTAAGTGCGATAACACGATAGATATTCCACCTTTAAACGTTTTAATTGTTACGATTTGATGTCTACGGTGTGTATGGCTTTGTAGGTACCGAAGAGCATAACAAGGGAGTTTAAACATACTTTTTCGGGGACTTGCAAGTGGCTAATTGAAGATGTGGACTCGAGAGATTGATTGAAGGTCAAAATGGAAAATCATGCTGACCAATGTAAGCTACGGTGGGCGCCACTTGCTGACCAATACATTTACCTACTTGCATTGAGTGATCTAGCACAATCTTGCTAGTACCATTTTTGTCACCGAGAGGAGAGTATAGTGAGGGGTGTGTTATGTAATATGAAGGTAAAATTGATAACGGGGCAATTTGTTTGTGTTTGGTTTACATGATGATCACTTGTTAGTTTGAAACTTTTGTGAAAGTGTTGCTTGGGGCAAGCAATGTTTAAGTGTGGGGATGTGATGGGTGGTCTTTTGGACAACCCGTAAGTGCGATAACACGATAGATATTCCACCTTTAAACGTTTTAATTGTTACGATTGATGTCTACAGTGTGTATGGCTTTGTAGGTACCGAAGAGCATAACAAGGGAGTTTAAACATACTTTTTCGGGGACTTGCAAGTGGCTAATTGAAGATGTGGACTCGAGAGATTGATTGAAGGTCAAAATGGAAAATCATGCTGACCAATGTAAGCTACGGTGGGCGCCGTAGCTTACGGTGGAGTCCCCCTTCAATTCCCACCGTAAGACAGTGGCTTACCACCGTAAGGGATTTATTGCCCACCGTAAGCTACTGTGGGCACCGTAGCTTACGGTGGTGAGCTACGGGAAATGTGTAACTGCCTATTTTAAAGGTCTTTGGTGAGACTTTTCAAATGGCCAATCATTGGAGACGAACATCAGAGCAAAAAGGGGCGATTTTGAGTGTTCTTATTGATTCTAAACAAGTTCTAAACATTATTTTGGTGTTGTTGATTCATATGAACAAAACATTTGAAGTATGTTTGATTGCAAGAACATGAGAGGCTAGAATTCTTGGTGATCATCTTTGGTGGAAGGTTTGTTGAACAATTGTGTTTCAATTTATTTTTTCTAGAATAATTGCTAGATTATGGTTGTTATGGTGTTGATTGATTATTTGTAAATTGTTGATTGATATTTTACTCATTGCTTGTTTCATACGTTCTTGGTGTCGTTGACAATTGAGATATCACGGGAAGGTTTACGGGTTGGATATTATTCAGTTGGTCATCGGGTAATGACCCCGCATTGTAATAATCCGAGTACTTGGTTCCCTTTTATCACAAATAATTAATCAATCATGAGTCATGTCTATGTGACTCTTTCTAGTTAAATTGAAACACATGCATTTTTGAACCGGAAACTGAAGATGATCACTTCCCTTTAAATCTGTTATAAACACCAATTTTTGAGTCGTAGTAGTTAAAATCTAAAAACATCAACCAATTCTGAAATTAATTTCTTGCAAATTAGGTAATTAGTTAAAGTGGCTAAACCTTTTGATAGCACAATTTCCACAATTCCTTGTGGTCGATACCCACTTCCCGCTAACTAGTAGCAGTATTTGGATTAAATTTGCATGAGACGACTTCACGTCAACTCGCAAGTATTCATATGATGGTTTAATTCCCGTCCATAATTCGTATGGCGTTACATCTTTCTTCTTATTGGGTATCATGTTCAAGACATAATTCGCTGATAAGATTGCTTCCCCCTACATGTTTTGGCTTATCACATAACTTATCATCATGGCATTCGTCATTTCTTTCAAAGTGCGATTTTCGTGTTCCGCTATGCCATTTGATTGATGGGAGTAAGGAGGCATGAGTTCATGTATGATTCTATTTTGGCACACACATCAATAAAAGGTGGAACATATTCACCTCCTTGGTCGCTCCTTACGATTTTGATTTTTCGATTTAGTTGATTCTCAACTTTGGCTTTGAACAAGATAAACTTATCAATAGCCTCGTCCTTACTCTTACGTCAGTACACATAGAAATACCTTGTACTATCATCAATGAACGTGATGAAGTACTTGTTCCCACCACGAGTAGGAATTGCTTTTGGATCACACACATCAGTGTGGATCATCTCGAGGGGTTCGGTGATTCGGTCAACCTTTTTGAATGACGATCTCGTTTGTTTTGTTTCTACACAAGATTCACATTTATTTTGAGTCACATTCTAATGTTGGTATGCAATTAAGTTTAATCAAACGACTAATGGAATTAAAATTAACATGACCTAGTCTACCATGCCAAGCATAAGAAGACTCAAGCAAGTAAGCAGAACTAGTAGAGTTTTCATTCATTCCATTCACAAAGGTTACACTCAATTTAAACATACATTGAGGGCATAGCCCTTACCGACATACACACCATTTTTGGTCAACATGACCTTGTCCGAATCAATCACCATTTTGAAACCAAACTTGTTCAATTGCCACCCTGACACAACGTTTTTACGAATTTCTAGAACATACAACACGTTGGACAAAGTGAGTTCCTTTCAAATAGTCATCTTCAAAACCACATTCCTCTCGCCTTTAATTTTTACCGTAGCGGAATTTCCCATAAAAACCTTTTCTCCATTAGTCACCTCCTTGAAGGTGCTAAAAACACTTTTGTTAGAGCACACATGATGGGTAGCCCACGTATTAACCCATTAATCCTTGTGATTTTTCCCAACCAAGTTAGCTTAAGTGACCAAATCGAGAGGTACGTGACCATGGCAACAAGGTTATCAACCCACGATCCATGTTCACTTGTTGAGCATTTTCTTTCTTTGGAAGCTTACATTCGTTGGCCCTATGGCCTTGCTTTCCACAATTGTAACAAGTTCCTTGGAACTTCTTCTTCCCAACTCCCCCTTTAAGAAGACGAACAATAAGATCTTCAATGGTCATTTCCTTTCGCTTACGCTTGAGATAGTTCTTGAAATCAACACAGCTTGGTGGTAGCTTTTCAATCATAGCAGCAACTTGGAATGTCTCACTGAGCACCATTCCTTCCGTATGAATCTCATGATGAATTACTTGCAACTCTTGGACTTGGCTAATGACAGTCTTAGAGTCTATCATTTTAAAGTCCAAGAACTTAGCCACCGTGAACTTCTTAGTGCCCCATCTTCTGTTTTGTATTTGCAATCCAAAGACTCCCATAATTCTTTGGAGTCTTGGCTTTGCAATACACATTGTATAGTGTATCCACCATACCATTCAAAACATAATTTCACACACGAAATCCGAATGATTCCAAGCATGAACCGCACTCAGTGATTGAGCAGCTATATCCCCTTCCTTAAAATGGGGAACAGTTTCAGTAAAGACCTTGCTAGGTTCAACGTGGTCAGATAAAAGAACATGTTTTGCTGCCACTGTTTGAAATTCACACTGCAGAATTTCTCTGGTTTCTCAGCATGTGACGTGACTGCATTAAGCAATGGTGCAACCAAACCAGTTGTGACAGTTTTAGTAGACGTCATGACTATAGAAACAACAGTAGTCATGATTAGAGAAATGGCAGTAGTCATGGGCTGGAACTCCATTCTGAAATGAAACATACAACGCAGGAACAATTAATAAAATCTGTTTAAGTTTGTTAGTAATCTGAAATAGATAGTAGAGAAAATAAAGAAATAGTAACAGTGAACCGGGCTTGTGCTTAACACAATTCCCTTAAACAGATTCGTGGTCTGTTCCTAGGGTACACCGGTTCGAAGCAGCAACAGCGTACTCCCGGACTTGATCACTTGCCTGAAATGAAACCGGAGATGTTGCAGAGAGACTAAGATTGAGAGTGAGTTCTATTGTGGCGTGTCTAAACTGATTCGTTTGAGTTGGTTTTATAGCCATAAAACCATAATTGTTTTCTAATCATCATTGTAGCAAATAATGGTCATTAGTGTAGCAATTAATTACTAAATAATGGTCATTAGTTTAGCAATTAATTACTGAATAATGGTCATTAGTGCATCTGTTTAAAAACCAAAACATGATGATCAATAAAATGCAAAATTATAACAGTTACGAGTCCCAAAAACTGCCTCACACGATGTTCTATTACGTTTAAGTTAATGTTTTACGTAACTTTTAGTTTCAGATAGCCTACTTTTGATTGGATTTGTGTTTTACAGGTTTACGGAGTTTAAGGAGCTATTCGGGAGCGTTTTGGAGCATCAGGACGAGAAACGGGTCAACCGGGGTCGCGAAATGGGAAAACAGGAAAGCATGATTTAGAAAAGCTGTCGCCGATGCCCCCCGGGCCGTCGGAGAAAAATTGCCGTATACAGTGGATTAAGGCATCGGAGGAAACCAAAAAAAGCAGAGGCCGTCGCCGACGCCCCATATGGCCGTCATCGACACCCCTCCTATTCTTGTGTCGCTGAATTCAAATTTGGACGGTTTAAAGCATGTGTTTTGACCCATTGGTGAGGAGTTACGGAATTTTGAGCCTTGAAACACCTTTTGGGAGCCAAGAACACTACAATCTTGATCCCACATCATATCCAATCGATTCTATCATCCGAAATCACCATCCATCATCACCTCAACAAACCTAATCATCATCTTCTCCATCCTTCCGCCAATCCATTGCCCTAATCATCCACCATAAACCCTAATCTTCATCATATTCAATCTCAAGGTTTCAAGATGTTCGTAATCAAGCTCCAATCTATCGTTGATCGTGCACCGTTCACCATGAACGGCTAATTCTTGAGGGAATCACCCCGGTGTAATCTTTTGTAAGGATTTCTAGGGTTTATTATTTGTTTAGAACTTGGTTGTGACTAGTTGAATTGCATTTATTGATAATTGTCTTGCGTTTGTATTGAATTCATTAATTGTTGAGTGAGTTATGAAATTCAACTTCGTGAAATGAATATGCGTATTTATGCCTTGTCTTTGATAGGTTTTAGTTGTCCAAGGCAATGAAGTGTATTGTGGTCCATTGTCTATAATGTCGATAGCAATTGACACCTAAACCTTGTGATTCTAAGCCGTTAATGATCCAATTCAACTAAATCAAGTTAAAACATGTAGTAACCCTAGGTCCTACAATTGTTGAACCGGGTGTGATCCTTGTTTCTCATCTTGTTATATTCAATCAATTAAGTTTATTGAAATTGTGTGACCTTTCATAGTTAAGTAATACAAATCAAATTTGTCAGATCTTTCCGACATTCTTTCAAACAACCAAATATTTAAACAATCAACTTAGATAACTTCGTAATTTATGGCAACAACCATTAAGAATCAAGTGCATCCATCGCAAACCACAAACTATTCGTGGTTCGACCCCTTACTACCACTAGCACATTTTTAAGGGTAATTAGGGCTATAAATATTATCTTTGACCGGGGCGCGACACTCCGATCAAATTTTGGCGCTGTAGCCGGGGAGTTCGTGCGCTTTGCGTTTGGATTTAATTGATTTTGTGATTAACTGTTTAAAGTGCTTGTTTCTTTATTCCGTGTTTGCTTTTGTGTTACGTGGGTGTGTTACTTTTGCAGGTTACAGGTAGTGCATGCATACATGGAATTCCGGGAGGAACTCGCCGTTAGTGTTCGAAACGGAGATAGAGCAGGTCGTTACAAGAAATTCAGCCAACCGGTTAGAGGCAACCCTTGCTTCTAATCCACCCGACACCAACTCTCCACCTACACCATCCTTTGGACCCATTCCAATGGATCCTCAAAATTCAAACCAACCTAACAACCAATATTACGACCACCCACCCAAAAATCAAAACAATCAAAACCATTAATCGGGGGGTGGCAACAACTCAAGACCACCAACACGACCATTTCAAAACTGAAGCCGAAACTAACGTACACCCACACCTCCTCCTCCAACCCAAAACCGACAAAACCCGTTACCTCCAAATCTCAACAACCGAAATGTTGACCCCTACCGTGGGGTTAACCATAGCCGTGGCAATCCCACAAATGAAGCACAACTTCTCGACCTAAATGAGTTGAGAAATAATATTCCCGATGATGCACCGTATAGTGTTCCCGGTTATCAATCGCCGGATCACGTGAGCATCCACTCGGAATATTCGGATGATGGTGGGAACTACAATGAAAGAGTTGTGGATGATGAATGGGGTGATAACAACATGGGGAATTTTTACAACGCTCGGGGTTTAATTATGATGAGTTTGGCTATCAAAATGCTAACTTTGTGGGAAATAATGACGGATACGGGCAAAGGTTTGGTAGAGATGACGGCTACGGGAATAACCGTCAACCACGCAATGATTGATGTAATCGGGATTACAGCAACAACAACAACAATATCGGTAACTGTAACCGAATTCCACAATTTGTGGGCGGCGGGAATCAAGGTGGAAATGGGGGTAGAGATCGAAGGGGTAATATGAGGCCGATGAATCAAGAGGTAAATGGCCAAAGACGCCAAATGCATCAACAAGCTCCGAGGGGTGTTAATGGGCGATTCAGACCGGTGGTCACCTAAAATGACTCACCAATTGTGCCTACACCTCGAGGAAGAAGGGCATTTGATTGAAAGCCGAACTACATCAACATTCTACCCCACTTCAACGTTAGAACAAATGAGGATCCGTATACACACTTAGCAAAATTTTTGGCCATATGTGGCACAATCGGTGGTCATGATTTTGCGTTGAAAGAAGTGAAATTGAGGCTATTTCAATTTTCACTATAGGACAAGGCCAAGCAATGGTTTCTCACACTTCCGGCAAATAGTATTCATACTTGGGCGGAAATGCAACAAGTCTTCTTGAATGAATACTACTCTATTACAAAGATCGATGATGCAAGGGATGAGATTCGGTCATTTACGCAATCACCGGGGGAATTGTTACATGAGGCATTGACCCGTTTCAAGGAATTGGTTAGGAAGTGTCCTCATCACCAAATTCCAAGGTGGGAGTTATTAAAATGCTTTGTGAGGGGGTTGGATGCCGACGATCACAAATATCTACAATCGGCTAGCAATGGAACGTTGTTGAACAACCATGAGGAGGATGGTTGGGATTTCTTGGAAAGGATGAGCAAGAATTCCAAAGCGGTCGCTATGGCGGACCGATCAAAGAAACATCCTATTTCTCGATCTCTTCCCGACCTCGATTCAAACGCCAAGGATAGAATTGCCACTTTGGAAAGAGAGTTGGCGCGAATGAAGAAGAAGTATGTTGGTGCGGTGCAATTCGTGGTATGCGATGATTGTGGGGATATTAGTCATCGAACCGAGGAGTGTCAAATGAGCATGGCACATGTGAATGAAGAGGTGAATCAAGTGTATGGCGAGCGAAAGCAATTCGACATGAATTCAAACACTTATCACCCGGGATTGAGAAACCATCCCAACTTTCACTATGGAAATGCTTCAAATCAACTGAATCCCAATTTTCAGACGAATGATCAAAGTGGGAATCAAGGGGGTTCGATGTACCAAAACCGTCAAGGCGGAAATCAGAGGGGGGGGGGTACCAAAGAAGTTACAATCAAGGAAGTGGCCAAAATTATCAAAACCGTGAAGGTGGGTATCAAAGGGGCTACAACCAAGGTGGTAATGGTGGTGGTAATTCAAATCCTCCAATGGGTGGTGAAGACTCCGTAAGTTCAAAGTTAGATGCAATCATGAATGCCATCACGACTTCAAATCAAGAACTAAAGATGGAAATGAAAAAGGAGTTCGAAGTTCGTGATAAATCGCATAAAGCTTTAGAGAAGCAAGTGGGTCAACTTGCGGAGGAAGTGGCACAGATGCGTGGAAGCGGTGAAAAGCTACCTAGTGACACTACAGTGAACCCTAAGCATCAAGGGTCCAGCTCGAAGAAGGAGGTGCTAAAGTGGCTCGATGCAGGTATCATATACCCGATCTCTGATAGCCAATGGGTGAGCCCCACACAGACGGTTCCCAAAAAGGCGGGCGTCCAAGTCGTCACAAATGACGCAGGTGAAGAGGTCCCCACTCTGCCGGTAACCGGGTGGCGTATTTGTATTGATTATAGGAAGTTGAATTCCGCAACTTCTAAAGACCATTTCCCTTTGCCTTTTATCGACCAAATTGTTGAAAAGTTAGCAGGTCAAAAGTACTATTGTTTTCTGGATGTTTATTCGGGTTACATTCAAATTGCTATCCATCAGGAAGACCAAGCTAAGACCACTTTTACTTGCCCATATGGTACCTTTGCATTTAGGCGAATGCCGTTTGGGTTATGTAATGCCCTCGCCACCTTCCAAAGGTGTATGATGAGTATCTTTTCAGATATGGTTGGGGAGTCTTTAGAAATTTTCATGGATAACTTTTCAATTTTTGGGTCATCATTTGATGGTTTCCTTGACCAACTCGAAAAGGTTTTAAAAAGATGTGTTGAAAAGAATTTAGTTTTGATTTGGGAAAAGAGCCATTTTATGGTTCAAGAGGGAATCGTGTTGGGCCATGTAGTGTCAAGTCGTGGGATAGAGGTTGATAGGGTGAAAGTTCAAGTTATTTCTACTTTGCCATATCCTACGAGCATTAAGGGCGTTAGATCATTTTTGGGTCATGCGGGGTTTTATAGAAGGTTTATAAAGGGTTTAGTGATATAACAAAGCCTCTATGTAATTTATTGCTAAAAGACCAACCGTTTGACTTTAACAAAGATTGTCAAAATGGTTTTAATGTATTGAAACAGAAGTTGGTTGAGGCCCCAATCTTGCGATCACTGAATTGGTCTTTACCGTTTGAAATTATGTGTGATGCAAGTGATTATGCGGTCGGGGCCGTGTTGGGTCAAAGGCTAGAAAAGAAACCCGTTGCCATATACTACGCAAGTAAGACTCTTTTGGATGATCAATTGAGCTACACAACAACTGAGAAAGAGCTACTTGCAGTGATGTATGCATTGGATAAATGCCGGGCTTACAATTGGGGTAGTAAAGTAATTGTTTATTCTGACCATTCTGATGTCAGGTAACTCATGAAGAAAAATGATGCAAAGCTGCGGTTGATCCGATAGGTTCTCTTGTTACAAGAGTTTGACCTAGAGATACGGGATAAGAAGGGCAGCGAGAATGTGGTGGCGGACCACTTATCCCGGTTGTTGGTAGAGGAGAGTTCTTCTCGTGTAGAGATCAATGAGACCTTCCCAGATGAGCATATACTTAAAGTCTCAATATTACCTTGGTTTGCTAATATCATAAATTATTTGGTGACAGGTGATTTGCCGGCTCATTGGGATAGGAGGAGAAGGTTGCATTTTTCTGTCTCAAATCAAGTACTATACATGGGAAGAACCGTACTTATTCAAGACATGTCCGGATCAAGTTGTGAGAAGATGTATTCCGGATGAGGAGATCCCGAGTGTCTTGATGCACTTGTATACCTTTGCTTGTGGGGACCATTTTAGTGGTCACAAAACAGGACATAAAGTGCTTAATATCGGCTTATATTGGCCAACTATCTTTAAAGATGCTTTTAATTTTGCTAAAAACTGAGTTGAGTAGCAAAAGTTAGGGGTATTGATAAGCGGGATGAGATGCCCATGCAAATGATTCTTATTGTTGATATTTTGATGTGTGGGGAATCAATTTCATGTGCCCATTCCCCAATTCTCATGGGAATTTATATATTTTGGTGGCGGTAGATTATGTGTCCAAATGGGTCGAAGCAATCGCCACCAAAACGAATGACCATACCATTGTTTGTAATTTTGTGCAAACTAATATAATTTCTAGATTTGGGATACTCGGGTAATCATTAGTGATGGGGGGTCTCATTTTAAGAATTTTAAACTTCAGGAAATTACTAAAACGGTATGGTGTTGACCATAGAATTGCTACCCCCTAGTACCCGCAAACAAGTGGTCAAGTAGAGGTGTCCAATAGGCAAATAAAGGAAATTTTGCAAAAGACAGTTTGATCGGATCGTAAGGATTGGTCAATGAAGTTGAACGATGCCTTATGGGCCTATCGAACGACGCATAAGACACCTATTAGCACTACTCCTTACCGCTTGGTTTACGGTAAAAAATGTCACTTGCTGGTTGAACTTGTACATCGTGCATTTTGGGTTATCAAAGAAGTTAACCTTAAGTATGATGATGCAGGTAAAGAACGCAAGTTGAAGCTTTGTGAGCTAGAGGAGCTTCAGGAAGTGGCATATGAATGTGTCTCAAAATACAAGGATGGCATGAAAAGAGCACACCATGCCAAATTAAAGCCGAAGGAATTTGTAGTGGGCCAAAAGGTTTGGTTATACAATTCACGGCTCAAGTTCTTTCCCGGGAAGCTAAAGAGTAAATGGATGGGCCCGTACATGATCACGAGGGTCGGCAAGCTCGGGGATGTTACCATTGAGGACCCAAAGGATGGGTCAAAACAAACGGTTAACGGTCATCGTCTTAAACCATTTCTCGATGTTAACGAGGTAACCACCGACACAAACAAGGAATTGGTAAGTTTTTTGGTAAGCGTGACAACTTATGAGGTCAATTAAGGAACAAGAACAATTGTTGTAGAGTTTTGTATATTTTTTATTATTTGTGCGCATTGTTTGGATTTTATTTAGTTCGTTTCGTACTAATCTTGTTAACGTGTGAAGTCCGGATTTCGCAAACGGGTCATGAAGACATAAGGTATGTTTTTAACTTATTTAGTGTATTGAGGAAAATACACGTTTATTCGGGGGGTGGTATGGTTAACGTATCGTGTGTGAAAAATAAATTATTGAAAAAAACGGTGTACCGTCGGCGACGGGGCTTCAAGCCGTCGCCGACGACTTCTGGTTTGGGGCGTCGGGTCAAAAGTGTCGTAGACAGGGTTTAAGCCGTCGGAGGATTTTTACAATTTAAGGGGGCGTCGGCGACGCACCACTGGACCGTCGCTGACGGTCCTTGGTTTGTCAGCTGACGCAAGTTTCTTTTTAACGTAATTTCACGGATTCTAGCTCATTCTAACCTACCGAAACCCGACCCTAACATCTTTTTAGCCGCAATTTAGACCCGGGTGAACCCTATCCACCCAACATCTCTTTAAAACAACCCACATCTCTGCACTTTCATCACCCACTCATTCATCTTCCCCAATTCTTCATTCAAGAACCCTAATCTTCAAGCCTTCATAATTTCTTCAATTCTCCACCAAATCAACAGATTCTTGAGCCTATTTTGTGTAGTTTTTTTTGAGTAGAACAAAACCCCTAACACAGTTTCCCTCAATTCTTGCTTGTTTGCAAGATTGGTGAAGTTCAAATTTTGGGTTTTGAGAAAAAGTGTTCTTCAAGTTTTGCATTGCATCTTTTTCAAGTTCTAACATCTATACAACACAAAAGGTATGATCTTTATTTAAATTTGAGCATGGATGTCATATGGTTTATGATTTTCTTCCGAAATTTTGAACTTAGGTTTAAGAGTAGGTTGTTGATGATGCTATTATATGAATTGTTTCTTGAATTTGAGTTTATGGTTGATTTGGGTGGGATTGAACATGCAACTTAGTTAAGTAATGAGATTATATTTGTTAAAGTTGCATGTTTGAACATGAACACAATGTTGAAATCTTGTTTAAATCTTATATCATTAGGATGAAAAACATAGAAACTTAAGTTTAGATATTAACAAAAGTGCCAAATTTGAAAGTTTAAACCGGCTAATTTTGTCTAATCAATTAAGTTTTGGTTCAACATTGTTTGTCATGTTCAAGAATGTGAATTGAATTGAAGTCTTGGGGTGATAGAATTATGTGTTTGAAGTTAGACAAGGTTTAATTGTTTTCTTTGCATCTTGATTTATAGGAATGGCGAGCCGAAAGAGGAGTAAGATTTCGGGACAAGGCTCATCTTCGGGAGCCGGGTTATCTTAGGGTCATAGAGCAAGGAAATGGGAACAATTGAATGGGTTGCAAGACAATGATGATCGATTGTTCGAAAAGATTGGGTGTGAAGAAAGAATCAGGGATAGTAATGTAGGCGAGCCGTGGGAGAACAATAAGAGAAGACCACTTTCAAGGTTTAATGATAAACGGTTGGAGATTAAACTTTGGAAGTGGAAGATGGTTCATGGGGTTTCTACTTCTATTCCGGAAAGGGTTGCGCCGGAGCGCACGTTGAATGTGGAGGAATTTAGGACGATTGGCATCGTCCAGATGTTTGAGAAGATTGGTTGGGAGAGAGTTATGGATTGGTGTGAGGACATCACACCGCGTGTTTATCTGGCTGCTGTTTGTGAGTGGTTGGCTTCGCTCCAGTTTGTCAACAAGGATGGTCCACCGAATACATGGCAGTTGGTAGGCGATACGGGTAGAGGGCAAATGATCATATCTTTTGAGACCATGAATTATATCGCCCGGTTTGATTCATTAGGGGTCGACGAATATTATTACTATAACGTTGATCAATTTTTGGACAACAAGGTCAATACAGTTGATCTGAGGGCATGGTTGAGTCGGTATTGCCATATACTGATGGTGGGGCTGCGCTGCGCAGTCAGTTATCTGTTGAAGGAAAGATCCTTCAACCCTTCTCTCTTGAAAACATTATGGTGAGATTCGGGGATCGGGGAAGGTGGAGGCATCGGACTGCTGGGGTGCTCCATTCATTGCTTTTTGGAGTACCTAAGTTATCTTGGCGCCATCTTGTGATGATTAACACTTGGGATACACGTGAGTCGTACACCCGCTAGATGATAGCGTACGTACGACTCATCAGTGCCATGGGAGGAGGAGCAGGAAAGGGCGCGTGCTGATCAGAACGCTTTGGAAGACCGCCAGTGGCATACTATAACGGTGGCGCAACAGATGGCGGTTAATAACGCCAAATATTTGCATGACCAAGAGTACCACAATAGAGATTGGGAGGCGGGGCATCCATACCAAGAGCACACGCCTTGGACATTATATGAGAACCTTCCTCTTCCCTCCGGGCCCTCTGATCCATCTCCGCATTGGCCTGAAGAAGTCGGGTCTAGTTTTATCCCACCGCAGTTCCAAGCGCCGACTGAAGGCGAAAGAGGGCCACTCGACGACTTTCACGACATGATGTCGACCATCACACGGGATACCCCTACTAGCCGTATCCACCGGTGGATCCCAACGAGCGATACCAGAGATGAGCACCGATATGTTCTCTTTTGTTGTTGTATATTTTTGTGTATATGTTAGTTTTTATTTCATTTCGTGTTAGTAGTTAAATGAACTTTGTAGGTGTGTTCCCTAGATAACCCTCACGAGACATACTCATCCTTTCAAGCCATTGGAAGGTTTAAAAGGGCTTATTGCATACGCTAAATGCAACCGTGATTCCTACGAAAGTGAGTTTAGGTGGTTGTAAATTCATTTTCCAAAAAAGAAAAAAATCAAAGCTGAAAAATTATATGACTTGGTAATTATTTTAATAAAAATGGTAGAACTAAGTGACTAACAAAATTTTAATGGTTGTGAGAAACTTGCTTCTACACAAAGGTTGAAATTTGTAGGTAAACTGTGTTACCGAGACAACCGTTTTTGTTGAAGATGAAGAGCACACGAAGAATGAGCAAAAAATCAGGTGAATACGTTTCCTTTAGCTTTGATTTGTCTTTTGTTTAATAAGTGGATTGTATTGTGTATTTTAATTTTCCGGGGTGAATTTCTGGGAAGGTTAGCCGTGTCACATCACTTGTGAGCTTTAAATGGCTCTATTTTTACACATTGAGGACAATGTTGACCTCAAGTGTGGGGATGGGGAGAAGAACAAGTTTTTCAATTTTGACCCGTTTGTTTAAACACTACACATTGAGGACAATGTTGACCTCAAGTGTGGGGATGGGGAAATTTCAAAAATTTTTTAAAAAATGTCTTTGTTTGAAGTCGTCTAAAAAGCATAACTAGCTAAGTCAATGAGGGATGGCACAACCCATGTGGTCTTTTGTCATGGTCAAGTTCAAATTAAAATCATGATGGGTATTTAACGGGTGGTTATTTGGGAATAATCCGCCTAAGAAACTAGCACTTTATACATATCGTATACCATACCTTCTATATGTGAGATTTTGAGCCACTTCTACATATCATATATTCATATATTTCTTTGGTTGAGTGGACTATTAGTCATGTATTGTAGAACTTGCAATTTTTGATACGTTTGAGACCATAGACCGAATATGAGCACAAGAATGATTAAGGCATTAGGTAAACCTTTTTACTTTACACCATTTATATACCATTACCCGAAATCAATCCCTTAGTCGCCAATTTTGAGCCTAAACCTTTAATTTGACCAACCCATTTAGCCCTTGACCGTTGAACCTTTTATTTTTAACCCGTGTGATGAAAACTTGATTTTAGGACTAGTAAAAAACAACACACACACACAATTGAGAAAAGAAAAGAAAAATATATGTATTGATAGTTTGTTGAATAAAAGGTGGAAAACTTTTGCCTTTTAGTTTATTGTTTCGTAGTCGGTTGTGTTAGTATATTGTTTTTGAATAAAAATCGAGTTTTCATCACCTTATCCACTTTCAAAGCATCCTACTCCATACCCTCAGCCTAGCCCCACTACAACCCGTTCAATACCTTTTGACTTGTGTTTAATATTTGTGTTCGGTGGTGGAGAATGATTGAGTTGCATTAATAATTAGCCAATTTGTAAGCCGAGTGGAGAGAACATTGTGAGGGATATGTATGAATTGCGAGTTTTAAGGGCGGGTTAATCTTGGATAACTATTCTATGTGTTAATCATATTAACATTAAATATAGCGAAAATGATAGAAATTATGAACCAAGTATGACAATAGACCTTAACTCATGTCTCGAGAATGGGAAATGTGTTCCTTATTCGACCCACATGAAAGTGAAAGACAGATTTGCTTGAGGGCAAGCAAAAGACAAGTGTGGGGATGTGATACGTGGTCGAAAACCGATGTTTCTACTACGTTTAAGTTAATGTTTTACGTAACTTTTAGTTTCGGATAGCCTACTTTTGATTGGATTTGTGTTTTACAGGTTTACGGAGTTTAAGGAGCTATTCGGGAGCATTTTGGAGCATCGGGACGAGAAACGGGTCAACCGTGGTCGCGCAATGGGAAAACAGGAAAGCATGATTTAGAAAAGCCGTCGGTGACGCCCCACTGGGCCGTCGGCGACGCCCTCAGAAGTGCCGTCGGAGAAAAATTGCCGTATACAATGGATTAAGGCGTCAAAGGAAACCACGAGAAGCAGAGGCCGTCGCCGACGCCCCTCCTATTCTTGTGTCGCTAAAATTCAAATTTGACGGTTTAAAGCATGTGTTTTGACCCATTGGTGAGGAGTTACGAATTTTTGAGCCTTGAAACACCTTTTGGGAGCCAAGAACACTACAATCTTGATCCCACATCGTATCCAATCGATTCTATCATCCGAAATCACCATCCATCTTCACCTCCACAACCCTAAGCATCATCTTCTCCATCCTTCCACCAATCCGTTGCCCTAATCATCCACCATAAACCCTAACCTTCATCATATTCAATCTCAAGGTTTCAAGATGTTCGTAATCAAGCTCCAATCTATTATTGATCGTGCACCGTTCACCATGAGAGGCTAATTCTTGAGGGATTCACCCCGGTGTAAACTTTTGTAAGGATTTCTAGGGTTTATTATTTGTTTAGAACTTGGTTTGTGACTAGTTGAATTGCATTTGAACAATTGATAATTGTCTTGCGTTTGTATTGAATTCATGAATTGTTGAGTGAGTTATGAAATTCGACTTCGAGAAATGAATATGCGTATTTATGCCTTGTCTTTGATAGGTTTTAGTTATCCAAGGCAATGAAGTGTATTGTGGTCCATTGTCTATAATGTCGATAGCAATTGACACCTAAACCTTGTGATTCTAAGCCGTTAATGATCCAATTCAATTAAATCAAGTTAAAACGTGTAGTAACCCTAGGTCCTACAATTGTTAAACCGGGTGTGATCCTTGTTCTCATCTTGCTATATTCAATCAATTAAGTTTATTACAATTATGTGACTTTTCATAGTTAAGTAATACAAATCAAATTTGTCGGACCTTTCTGACATTCTTTCAAACAACCAAAAATTAAAACAATCAACTTAGCAAACTTCCTAATTTGTGGAAACAACCATTAAGAATCAAGTGCATCCATCGTAAACCACAAACTCTTGGTGTTCGACCCTTACTACCACTAGCACATTGTTAAGGCTAATTAGGGCTATATTTGACTGGGGCGTGACACTCCGATCATTTTCGGAGCTTCATTCGTGTCTACGGGACGTGCGGGCATGCACGAATTCAACCAAATTTCAGTTCAGAAACTCAATTTTATGCACCCCCTGCGCGCGGGTAGGTCTTGTGGTAAAAGATGTCATATAACTAAACAATGGAGTAGTCAAGGCTCTACCTTATAAACAACTATCTTTGTTCCCACATCAATGTGGGACAAAGTATTTACGAATTTTGAGAGTTTCATTCACACCCCAAAATTTCTAACAAACACTAGTGTATTTGTGAGCTAAGTGAACAAATCCTGGCCATTGATTTACATCATCCAATCATAAAATACGCTAGTGTAGTTTCATCATCAAATCTTAGCCATTGATTTACACTTGTGCTTACATTTGTGTATTGATAAATAAGGGCTAGGATTAGTTCTCTGTGTTCACAATCAAGGGGTTTGTTCACATATGAAACTAACCCTATATACACACACACACATAAAAGAGGGTGCCCGCACCATGTTGTTGGTAACACATAAACTGCTTGTAACACCCCTAAAATATTAGAATTTGAAAGTGTTTAATTTAAAAAGATTTTAATTGGCTAATTAAATGGGCAAGGCCTAAGGAAAAGGTAGAGTTGATAAACTCACGTTTATGGGTATAAAAAGGCTTGGAAACCCTAATTTACCATTTCCCACCTTCATCTGACCATAATCTAGAGAGAGAAAGTGGGGTCTTAGAGCGAGAGAGAGAGAGAGAGAGAGAAAGAGAGAGAGAGAGAGAGAGTGAATGTAAGGTGAAAAAGGCCAAGAATCGAAGGTGCAAGGCATGGAATCGATTAAGGATCATCAGAACAACATTTTGTCCAAAAATCAGGTAAGAATCAGCTTCCAAATCTCTGTCTTGGTGAAACTTGTGTTGTATGGGAAAAGTTGGGGTTTTAACCCAAAGGCCGGATGTTTACGCGTTTATAGTGTTAAAAACCATAGATCTCGCCGCTTGGAAGTTAAACAAACCTTTAGGACGTAAAGCATTATAATTTTAGGTTGAACATGTGCTTGAGGGCCTGAAATCGATGAATCTCCAACGAGCGACACCGGAACATTCATCTTACGACACTCAACAGGGTGTTAGGGGAAGAAAGGCATTGATTTCGAGGTCTGCCAATGGTTGGTGACACTAAACGCAAGCGACACTTAAGAATATCATGACCCCAGATATGGTGACACTGCCGAGCAACATTGCCATTGATTTTCTAAAAGTCTTAATGTAAGTTAGGCGATAGTGCCTAGTGAAACCGAGTTAGGTTACCTTGTCACCAGCGACAATGACCTAGCAACATTGTCAGAGACAGTGTCCTAGACACACTCTTGACGATACTATACCCTGGCAACACTGTCTAGCGACAATATAGAATGTGACGAGTTTTCGCGTGTTACCTTTTATGCATATCGTTTGATATTTGGTTTAGCCTAGTCACTAACTCGAAGTAGTTAACCACCATCATGTGAGTTTCTAGACCCCTCTTACATTACTATTTTGGGGCAATGTGCATACTCACCAATGTTTCTAATACATCTATCAATAATATATACATCTCTTCGAAAATTATGTAAACTATCAGGATTTCCCCGCGAGCTGCTGCAAGAATTCAGCCGGTATCTATTCAGTTTGTTATGCAGAGTAATTTGGCAATATGATACTTGTACTCGGTATAGTAATAGTTAGAAAAACGTTGTTTGTGTTATGAACCTCCCGTATCATTGTTTATGCGAGTTCTAATTAACTAGCATAAGCATATAATGCATACTCTCATGAATTGTTGTTCATAACTTGAAGAATGTTTATGATTAATTCCTACTTTGCGTGATTGAAGGTGCATCATAAGTGTTTATTATGAATTTGTGTTACTTTTCCAATAAGTTGTGGGCTTAAATAACATTAAGTCATTGGCATAAGTTTTGTCCATATTCATCACATAAACATAATATGTCTTTTGGTCTTCTTTGAATGGTTTTAGGTGGCTATTAGGCATTTATCGCCTGTCTTCCCAAGGAATCATAGGACTAGGCAGCCTTAAGGGGAGTCTAATCTAGTCTCCATGCTTTCATATAGAAAAAATATGAGAAAATTTTCATACCTCTCTTGATTGGTTGTCTTAACGTTTTTTTGCTTTGCTTTATAACTTGTTTCTTTAGTTTAGTTATTAGTAGCTATTATGTCCACATATTGATATGTGGTTCTTACAAACAAGCTATATTATTATCTAATAGGTATACTTTCATATGGTGTGTGTAGTTTAGTTTTATAGGTGAAACCCATTATTAAAACTTAATTGTGTAAAAATCTTTACACACATCATGAACATATATATATATATATATCAAGTTATCAAATTTTTTCAAAACTTGGATAGACAACAAATCAAAAGAAGACTGGTGATCCTTCTCCCTCCTCAAAATAATGACCTCAACCCTATGTTAGACATCGACAGTTAACTCGAGTACGAGTACATCACCAATCACTCGGGTCTATCAGAAGCTTATAATATGTTTTGTTTATAATTAGAGGCGAATCACATAGATGTATTTTGCATTGATATATTTGTTATCGTAGGAAATCTGGGAAACTAGGGAATCTAAAAATACATTTAACATAATCTCGAATACAACAAGATTGTAAGAATTCGTGATATTTTATTGAATCGGTTTCCTTTCATGTTTGTGACTCTATCTTTTCCCAAAATTTGTTTGTTGATATCTAAACCTTTTATAAATGTTTTAAACTTCTTATGCAAAAAAAAAATGTTTTATAAAACTTATTATGCAAATAATGTACGCGTCGTCGCGTCGCGTCTTGACATTTTAAGTATTGTTTGTTGATATATAACCTTTTTAAATATGTTGCATACATGTTATGTAAGAAATATTCTTTGAAATTTGAAACGCAAGTAATGTGAATGATAGTCCTACACTATCTCTAATTTTCTTACGAGAGCTCTGATTGTCACGAGACCTCTGATCATTCTACGAGACCTTTTGTCCAAGGAGACCTCTGTTTTTCCTACGCCGAGAGCTTTGTTGTTTGAAATTGACTTTGTAACGGTTCGCATTTTTGTACTTTTCTTATTTAGAATATGTAATCCTGTTTCTATTAATGGAAACTTGTATTCGTATCACATTCGTATTTCATTTCCAACTTTGTAATCCGAGATTTTTGATCGTAATGAAATTCATACTTATCTTACATGCTTTCGATCGTTAAATACATGTTTACATACAAACCGATACTTGTTATATGTGCAAATATAACATACATACAGTCTCGATACTCAAATTACACTTACATACATGTTATACGCTTAAAAACATGTCAAAACACCAAATTTTAGCTTAAAATAGGGAAAAACCAAGTTCAGGGACTAAGTTGTAAAATCTGCCTAAATTAGGCTCTGGCGGGGCGCGAGAGACAAGACTCTGCCTCTCGCGGGTGGCGAGAGATCTCGATCTGCAGCAGAATTCTTACAGCTCGCGGGTTAGCCTATTTTCTCCACCCTTTTCACACCCAATCACCTCTAAACCTCATTTAACACTAAATCCTAACTACCCACTATATAAACAAGCTTCCTCACCCTCTTTTTCACTTTCCAAACACTTCTAAATCATCAAAACTCTCTCAAATCTGCTGGAAAATCAAGAACAAGGCAGAAACTTTCTAGTGCAAAAGTGAGTTCAAACTCATTTTCTCCGTCTTTTCTTCACCAATTCTTCCTCTACAAAGCTTGGAACACCTCTAGGAATGTTTCCACAGGTTTGCCATGACAAACCAAGGTGGAACATCCCCATTTTGAGGTCTAACTTTCTGTTTTGGAAGAAGACTTTACAAACTTTCATTAAACTTATGTTTTCTCATACAAACTTGTGTTTCTTGTGCTACTAATTAAGTCCATGGTTAGTAAGCTTGGCCAAGATTGATTCATACAAATCGGAGGTGTAAATCACCCTCCAAACTTTCTATTTTTGATAGGGTTATCAACCCACAAGTGATGAAACAATCCGAGCTTGTCATGATTCTTGTGACAAGACTGGTGTTTTGGTATAGGTGTGAATACTTGGAAGCCTTAACTATCCTACCTTCATTCCACCACCTCACTTGATGTTTTCATCTTGCTATCTTAAGTGGTTTGCTAGACCTAAAGTGACTTAACCCCGTCTAGCCTCCGACACTTAGTTAACTCTTTCTATGTCGGGAATGGCTCACCCGGGTTAAAGCTTGTTTGGCTACTTGGTATAGCGAGAAGTTGTACATTTCCTTCATTTATGACCATTGAATCATCCTTGTGATGATTTGTGTATTGGTGAATCTTACAAATGAGATTAAAGGATGGTTATCCTCCTACCTCCATGCTTGACTAATATGACAATATATGATAATCTTGATGGACTTAGCTTAGAATTAATATATAATCTATCTACACACACACACACACATAACCGAATCCTTGATGATAATCAACATGCTTACTTGTCATGGTAGTAGGTTATATTATCTAAGTCTTGAACCTCTCATTAACGATTCTAATTGGTATCTTGACCCATGAAATCATATCAACCCATACGGGACTTATAGTGTCATGAACGAGGGTTTAAGTCTAGATAACTACTTTCTCATATACTTACTTTTACATACGTTAATTCCGATTCCGAATCCTCCGTTAACCTCCGAATACTTACACACCTTCGTTTACCCATGTATGGTAACCTCAGTGTTCCATCCTCCAAACTCTCTAACTCTTCACGGGAATAACAAAAGGAAGCTTTGCAAAACCGTGAGTACTCGACCCCGTTTTACTTTTACATATTTGGGTGCAATACATATACTTTATGCAAAATCACACAAACATGCTTATACATAAATCACAAAACAATCTTTATACATGCTCTTTGTGCTAAACTTTAAATCACACATGCTTATACTTGACATGCTTATACTTAGTCATTAACTTCGATCAAGCCTCCCTTAACATGTATAGCGCTATAGGAGTAACGCACCGCCCGTAAACTTGAGGTCATGTTAAGTTAAACACATACGGTCTTTTCATTACTATGAATAGATTATACTAGCCGGGAAACTTTGGGTTGACTTGTAAAATTGCATGATAGTTTAATATATGTTAGCCTCGAGATTAGACATTTATGCATTAAGATTTGTTTAAAACGTTTATACGATGCTACAATTCAAACTTGTATGCTCGCAAATGCCTTATGTGTTGAACTATACTTTACATGTATTGCAGGTTGATTATTGATGATGATGACGTTGGAAACGAGTAGGATGACTTAGATACTCATCTAAATTTTGTATTAGAAATGTTGTTGTACTTGTATCTCGTTTCAAACATGTATTTGATTTCAAAACGTTGTACTTGATCATTATCCATAAAATGAAATTTTGTTATTTAATACTTGTCACTTATTAGCAGTATGAAGTTTCGAGCAATCTCGTCGTCCCGCCCTGATGTTTCCACCATCGGTTGGGATGTGACAGACTTTGTATATATGTACGTAATATTGAAACTTGGAACTTTTGAAACTCTTACACTAATTTTTTTGTAAACTAAAGACTTCTAAATGAAAAAATAACATGTTGTTTTACTACCGTCTAGTCGTGTATTGGAAAAAATGGTTCAAACGTAACCTTTTATTTTTCTTTCTTGTACGTGAGGTCAGGGATGAGATATGAAAGAGTGCTTAAGAGTTTGAAACATACCTTTTGTAACAATATATGTAACAAACTTAAACTTGTAGTTCTTGGATTCATGTAATGATTTTGGAATTTGTGGAATGAAGATTGCTCAAGTCAATTCTAACCTAACCACTGGGGTGTTCCAGTTCATAAACACTTATAACCTTATATTGATGCAACCTATATAAAGACCGAAGAATGAACATGAAAACTCGATCAGGTCAAACCTTAATTACTACATAATTACATACATAATGTTGTCAAAAAATATTCACCTAGGCTTAAATTTGTTAATGGCATAAGCATATTTATTATATATGTGTTCTCTTATGTTGAGATCTAAAAATTCACATCCACACATTACTCATGCAACCAACCAAAATTTAAAATTATCTTAAAATACTTTGATTAAGTTGTTGTTGACCAATTCACTTTCATCCCAAGCCAATCATTTACTTGATTGCATCATGCTTTTTTTGATTACTTTCTGTTAGTCATTCTAATCATAAAACAGTTTGGGATTTATTTACATATTATTATGTATTAGGTTAAAACAACTATTGTGTATCATGTAAGTATGGGCCTGAGGCCACAAAAACACTATGAGTCAGGTTATAATTTTTTAAGGTCCATTAGGTTTGGGTTGTTAGATATGTTGCATGGGATCAAAAGGATGCGACTGTTATTAAAAACTGATTCTCAATTCGTGCGTCTCCTTAGTCACAACATATTGCCTAGTATATAGGGTCATAAGTAATAATTCTTTAATTATCACTTTAAATTCAAATCAAAGTTCGTTCTTGTTATTCATGTGTTTTTTTACGATTGATTGTCGGTGTTGTTGTTCACGCGTATATTGAATAACATGGTGGATTGCTATGAAGATTCTTGGTCTGAAACTGTCACTATTCCTTGAAAAGTGGTATTAGAGCCAATGGCTCCGAATCATACCTTGAATCTGATCAAGATGACGCAAAGACTTATGGTAGTGGTGGGGCAGGATTCTAAAAACAGGCACTTGAGGGTTTGTGAAGGGGACATTCGTGAACGGGAATGAAGCTGGAGATTATGATGTCATTTTTATTGAAAGAAGACATGAACAGGGAAACAACAGGGGGAAAGTTTCTACGCAAGGGTCATCGTATCATCATAGGAAGATATCGGGGTTAAAGTTTCCTCGCAGACCATATCGAAAAGGCGTTGGAAGAAGATGTTCTACAATAGGACAAAAAAACTGGTAGGGAGACCGGAGACACAAGGGGAGTGATGCTATATTTGTGAGGAAGTTGGTTATATTGCAACGATTTTCCCTCGTAAGTAGGTTGATGTTAATATATGTCTAGATCATACTAATTATATGGTCAATTGAACCGATGGGGGGAAAGGAATTATATTTGGTACGTTGATCATAAGGAAAATAACACATGTCGGTAATAGGAACATGTTTAGAATTTTCAAACAAAATGTTAGGATCAAGGAAACTTTTGTATTCATTCACGGTATTAGGGAAGTAAAGGTACCAATGGGATGATAACGGAAACGGAAACAATACCATGTGTAAGTTACGTACCAAAAATGGAGGAAAAACATACTTAGTTTGGTACAACTTCTGTTCCAAGGCATAGAAACATTTGTTAATGGGGATAGATGTATGTTTGGAAAGATGTTTGAAAGGATAAACAAAAAGTTTGATGTGTTTGATAAAAGTGAAGTAGAACTTGTGGAAGATTTTATAAATAAGTTTTATGATCACATAGACAAACCAATCACATATAAAGGGAAAGAGAAATTTCTAACATGCATTCGGAGACTGTTCATGAAGTTCCAAATGAAGATGATGAAAAGAATGAAAAAGTCTCGAATGAAATGTATTTCAAAACGGAAAAAAGGCGTAAGTTTGATATTTGGAGTGCATTGAAGTAAACCCAAATACAATGCATGATAAACTACGAATAGAACTGTGGGCTTATGCAAACAAAGATGTGGGAGAATCTTCAAAGACCGAAACCAACAAGGAAGACATGTTAGAAAGTTGCATTGATTTCTAGGGACTCATCAAAATCCATGAAAAAATAATGAAGCACAAACTTGCTTTCAAAATTGAATTTACTCGAATAATCACTTGGTTTATTCAAGATTATTTGATTATTTTGAAGAAAGATGAATTCCACTACGGGTCGCCGATGGAATGGAAGTCGATCTTATGAATTTATACATGGTTATAAATAACGAGGGTGGATTTGATCAAGTCACAAGTGAAGAAATACGGGAACTCATAGCATTGAAACTTGGACATCTGTCGAGTGATGCAAATGAATTGAAACTAATCTATGTCAAGTACTTGGATCTATTCGAATGGTCCTACTACATGATGAAGGAGAAAGTCAAGATGACGATGATGAATGAAAGGAGATTGATGAATGTCTTGAGTATGAAAAACAAATCAAGGAGGAAAAGGTAAATGAAGAAGAGGTGTGCAAGAAAGCGTTTAAAACGAAGGCTTGCAAGGAGCAAAACATTAAGGAAGGCCACATGACTCAATTCATTAAGGATGAAGACGAAGCAAAAGAATACATCATCATTATCATTGATGATTGTGATGATCGTGGAGCTTGAAGATCAAAGATACAAACCAATTTATGATTGGGGTGATGTTAGTCATTCTAATCATAAAAAGAGTTGGGTTTATTTACTTATTATTATTATTATTATTATTGTTATTATTATTATTGTTGTTATTATTATTATTATTATTATTATTATTATTATTATTATTATTATTATTGTTATTATTGTTGTTATTATTATTATTATTATTATTATTATTATTATTATTATTATTATTATTATTATTATTATTATTATTATTATTATTATGTATTGGGTCAAAACATTTATTTTGTGTATTATGTAAGTATGGGCATGAGGCCACAAAAACATATGTGTCAGTTTGTATTTTAGAGTCCCTTAGATTAGGGTTTAGATACGTTGCATGGGATCAAAAGGATGCGATGGTTATCAAACAACGAATCTCAATCGGCGCGTCTCCTTAGTCGCAACGTACGGCCTGGTATATATGGTCACACGAAACGATTCAGTAATCATTACTTTTATTCATATCAAAGTTCGTTCTTGTTATTCTTGTGTTTTTTTTTAAATTGATTGTGGGTGTTGTTATTCATGCATATATTGAATAACATGGTGGATTGCTATGATGATTCTTGGTCTGAATATATCCAACACTGATCCTGGCAAAAGTTTCATCCTTTACAAAACAATTTACATATAATAGAAAAGAGTAACGAAGTAAATGTTTATTAGATTAACATATAAAAGCATTAGCTACTTACTTGTAGTAATATTTTTATAAGAAATCATTACATAATTTCGTGAAAGATTATTAATTGCATGCAGGTTTTAAGTTAATCTTCAGAGAAACTTTTCTTAAACTTCCAGTCGCTCTTCCATGAATTATTCGACAATGAAAAAGATGATGATGTGGAAGTTGTGCTACGCTTTTTTGTAATATATTTTTCTGGATTCTCATTGTGTGAATCGATCAAATGCGGGAAATTAAGCAAAGCATGAGACCCACGGTGCTTAAAAGCGGCTCGATCTTAAGCCATGGCTGCTTCCTCTGGCGTATCGTAGGTTCCAAGCCATAATCTCGCTCCTTTCTTCTGCGGATTCCTCATCTCCGCTGTGAACTTCCCCCACGCCGCCGCCTCACTCCCCGGTATTTCCTTTCAGATGGTAACGGGCGAGCTCCAATATTATTCACATCTTTAGAATTATATTCCTTCTTACACAGTGGAGACTTTTGGTCATATGCCACCACGTTTCCTTTTGAGAAATCCCAATTTATGGCTGATCCTAATCCCTCCATTGAAGGTAAACATGGAATATCTGCTGAACTTTCAAGAAATATTTGTGGGTCATGGATAGGATTAATGTTTTGTGTATCAGAAGAATTGGAGACATGAAAGATATCGTCGTTATTGCAATGCAATAAGCTTGAGATCTCAAAATCGTCGACATTAGGCAACGGCCAGAATGGATTATCCATGAAATATGGACTCATCAACCCAGAATTCCGCTATACATCTCACCAGAGCCCGAGTTGGCTTCGAAAGCGGACACCATTTGTGGATGGACATTTATGGACGACTCATCAGAGATGGCGGAAAAACTCAAATCATTGGAACCGAACACTTGAAAACCGATAATGTTAGGATCGTCGATGTAGTTCTCGGAATGATCATCAAGAAGATAATTGCGAACGGATTCTAGGAGAGAATTGTCAAAATCTACTTGTTCACACATTGTTATTTTTTTTCTAGAATATGTTTTATGAGAATGAGTGTAAGAATGTAAGTGTGACAGTAAAAGTTGGGAGGTACCGGTCTAATTATATAGTAGTATTTCTGTTAAAAGAGTGTTAGATTTCAGTCATTGAAGACCCAAATTTATGTTTATAGATAGGGACCCGAAAGCTTAGATGGTCCTTAAATTTAATTAACATTATAACTTAAATTTAATTCGTTTCATGCTCAGAATTGTTTTATGTTTTAAAATCTCTTTTTGCATATAACATTTTCGTTTTTTAGCAAATGCACCACATTTTTTAATCTTTATATATGTAATAATTTTTTTTCAAAAAAAAATGCATAAGTGTGGAAAATGGCAACTTAGACGTCTAGATTATATATCTTATTGTATATCATTACTATTTTTGTTTTTATCTTTTATGTTCTTTCCAAAGTTGTTAAATCTCGACCGATTAGCCCGTCAATAGGTCGGATGGATCAGTTAGATAGAGAACCAAACCCTGTTTGATTCAGCTAGCATGACTCAAACCGTCTTTTTGTGAACTGTTACTTCTCTGGTTGAAAGCGGCAAATTAAACACCAGGTCAGTTCAAGCTGGATTGAACCAGATTTTGTGACTAAATCAGGCTAACTCATATTGCCCATTTGGTTAGGGCTATCTAGCTAAAAAGTTCATGGATCCTAAAATATATAAAAGTGGGAAATGGATGAAACTGTGTATGTTTTATATCGAAATGAAATGAAGAAATCATATAAACAAGAAATGACATACAAGAACAATCATTTTATAAAGGAGAAATAAGATGAAACTTTTTAGTTAAAGGGATGTAAAACAAAAAAAAATGTGGAGTTAAAACTAAACCAGCATGAAGTTTATAACGGAAGTTGTGATCTTTGCTATAAACTATAATTGTAATTACAAAACGCACACGAAATAAAATGGATCATTGCAAGGAAATAAAGAAAAGGGTGTCTGGTTGGTCAATGCAATGAAATAATCCATTACACAAGGCATTTCATTCACTCAAAATTATTCCATCCGACCCCTCTTGCTCCTTTCGTTAACAACACCACGACCCATCATCGTTGCGACCACCGACGCCCAGTTGCCGCCACCTGCCTCTGGTGCCACTCAGACGGCCACCACCGTCACCGCCTACCCGCCACCATTGCCACCCACCCGTCACCGCCCCCCACCAACCGCCACCTCCGCACCACCTACCTACAGCTATTACCACCCACCATCACCACCAACCACCACTGACGACCACTGCCGCCGCCGCCACCACCCACAATCACTGCCACCAACCTGCACTATTTACCGTCGATTTTATTCATTCGTCTTTTCTTGTCATCCAAATAATATATGACAATAATTAATTCCATTCCCATATGGTAACTAAACAAGACATGGAATGATAATGATCTATTGCATTTACTCGTCCATTTCATTAACTCGTCAATTCCATTACCACATACCAAATAGACCCTAAGAGTAAATTACAAATTTAATTTTTGTGTTTGTATCATTGCATATTTTAACATTTATATCTGAGTAAACTGACAAAATGGTTCATAAGGTTTGGTTACTTTTGCCACTTTAGTGCAAAACTCAAACCTTTTGAATCTGGATCCTTATGGTTTCAATTTTGTTGCCATTTTCATTCAAAATCAAATTTTTGCTGGATTTTTCAGTTAGAAACCAGTTCTTTTTGTCTTTCTTCTCCCTTTAATGAAGGGTAGGGTTGTAAACGAACCAAACGAACACGAAAAGACCTTGTTCGTGTTCGTTTGTTAAGGTTTTTTTCGTGTAACGAACGGTTCACGGACATGTTAACGAACATGATTCTATGTTTGTGTTCGTTTATTAAGGAACTTTAGTTGTTTGTGAACTGTTCATGAACACAAGTTCTAAACGCAAATGAACACAAACAAATATTAGGCATGATAAGTTAAATTATACTATTTAAGTTCATGATAATCCACCACATGATAAGTTAAATTATACTAATTTAGACATAATTATCCAAAATTAATACATGATAATCTTAATTCGTAAGTTTTTTGTTACCCCAAAAATGTCTTGATTCTTAAATGACCAATTTCATATCATCCTCGTATAAATGACTTGTCAATTTGTTTTGGTAAAGATTTAATGTGTAATGGAGAAATAAAAATCATGGGGAAAAGGTTAGGAGGGAACAAAGATTATGGAGGGAAATATTAAGAGGGAAACAAAGATTACGGGGGAAAAAGTTTGAAGGAAAATTGGTTAATGTTTAGAGGAAATAAAAGCTAGAAGAAAATTAAAAAAGTAAAGAATTTAACTAATGAACATAAACAAATGAACACGAACGTACATAAACGAACGAACATAAATGACAAACATATTATCGAACGTTCACGAACGTAATCGAACGAACGAGACCTTTGTTCATGTTCGTTTGTTTAGTTAATCAAACAAAACGTCTTGTTCGTGTTCGTTTGTTTAGTTAATCAAACAAAACGTCTTGTTCGTGTTCGTTTGTTTATTAAGAGTTCGTTTACAACCCTAATGAAGGGCAAAATGGTCTTTTCACGTTTTATTATAACAAATTAAAAAAATCTAACTATTTTTCCTTTCGTTAAAAGGGAGGAAGAAGACAGAAAAAGTTGGATGTTAACTGATAAATTTGATCAGATTTTGCTTTTAGGTGAAATAACATCAAAATTGAAACCAAAGTAAACTAAATTTAAAATGTTTAAATTTTAGATTAAAGTAACCAAATCTCAAAGATTACTTTTAATAATTTACTCAATATATCTTTTCTTGTTTAACTATACATCCTTTATCCTCTATGTAATTAGTTTGTTTAAATTTACCGTGTATATAGCTTGTGGAACACAATTATGTGAAAGTTATGTGAGAAAATTTATGTACACCCCTTTAGACCTTTTAAATTTTTTCAAAGAACTAAGTACTTTACTCAAGCTTTTTTAAACGACGTAGTATGTTGAAAATAACCTTTCTACTATATATGTACCGATTTAATATAGGGAAATATGTTTAAAAATAATAAATTCTTTATTATTGGAGTAACTTTTTTAGACACTTTATAAAATAAGTGATATGTATGAAAAATACGGTGGTATCACGAGCACGCTTCCAAAAGTCCGTTCCTTTTTTTAAATTCACCTATAAAAACATAAATAATATTAATATTTGTAACATATAAAAATGAAATTAAAAAAATACTGGGAGCCAGGTCTTCTGAGATGTCAACCCAAGCGCGAGCCAAAGCATTCTCCTCCTCAGGCGATCACTTCTCAGCTACTCTTTCAACGGATGGGGCGCCATCCGCCTTCTTTCTTTGCTTTCTTGCGATGGACCGGCTTGTGTTAGTTGAACCGTGTCGGGTTGAGTTTTGGGTATGCCGGTTTGAACCATAATATATTTCATGCCCGGCTGATAACAACCGACGAAGAGGTAGTTATTGGGTTGAGAATTTGGTGTGTTCCGGGTATTTGGTATTCGGAATATGATTTTTTAAGTCCTTGTTGCCTCAAGAAAACATGATTTTATAAAAAAAGGCTTGAAGTTTATAAAATATAGAGAGAAAGAAGAGTAAAGATGGTTGAGAGTGGTAGAATTGTATAAAAATGTAAAAGGGTAGTGATTTATATTTGAATTGATTTGAAAATAAATAAATTAATTCAATTATTATTTTATTTTGGAACGGTGGAGTAGGGGTGTGTATAAAATCGAATTAACTGACTCATAACTGAATTAATCAATAAAACTAAACCGAAAAAACCGAACCAAATAAAAATCGGTGGGTCGGTTAATGGTTGTTTTGAAAACCAAAAGTAGCGGGTCAATTATGATTATGAATGTTTCCATACCCACCATCATCGAACCAAACCAACATGTTGTAAAATCATTGTCGGATTTAGGACCTTTCATTATTTTTTTAATATCTGATGTTTTTGGTTGAACGTTTTTAATACTTGTGGGTTATTTCATATCGTTTTGGTTGATATCTATGAATTTATGTAATTTATCATATCACTTTGTTTGAATATTTGGTAATACTTGGTATTAATATTATAGATTATATGTATTTTTAATACTATGTTAATATATGAAAATTTGTAATACATTTTATTAGCGAGACCTAAATTAACGGTTAACCGCCCATAACCGACCCATAATAACATTTAAAACCGATTAATCAAAACCACCATAATCGATCAATTATGATTATGAATTATCCATTAACCGACTCGCGATTATGATTTTGGTTTAAAATCGAACCACACACCACTACGTTGGAAAATAGTGGGGGTTCTAAAAACTTGTAAATTGAAAATCTTGCTTTTAGAGTTATATTTTTAAACATCAAATTTAAAATTCACTATATTCATTAGAATCTCTTAGCAATCAAGTGTCCAAGTATGAAGTGTATACAGAAAGAAAAATTTATACATCTTTTAAACTTGTCTACTTCATTGATTCATACATATACACCAGTAAAGCATATGTTTAACACCACTAAAACATAACAAATAGTAAATCATCAGTTTTATTACTGTGCGAATTAATTAGTTCTATACATAAATAACAATTATTGCACGTATGGCTAGAAAAAAGAAGGTGCATTGTGCACGTAGTAGACATCATTTTCAAGTCCTGGCACTCATGATTGGAATGAGCCTATCGTTGGTTAACTACTGTTACTTAATACTTGGTATCATTTATATCAGTTACTATTATTGACCGCATGAGTTTGATAATAAACATCACTTAATTATTGATAACGATTAGGAATAATTATTGAAAACGATTGTGAATATTATTGTGTTTATATATGAAAAAGTTATAAAAATGATGCATCTCTAATGCATCCATTTTCTCTAAGCCCCAAGCCCGAAAAACCCATAACTAGTAAATTATAGCATACGTAGTTCTTAATTATAAAATTTCATAATCCGAAGCAACATAGCATTCAACATTCACAGTCCAGATGGCACAACCAACAATTCAACACCTTAACTACATAAATAAGGATGCTAGTTCCTTAAGATATCGGATAACCTCACAACATGACAGGGAGCTAAACTTCCTAAACGTGGTTCAACTTGACATAGTACATGTTAAAAATTAGATTTGTTGAGCGAGCTCTAGTTATAAAGTGAATATCATAAAGCTTTATAATTTCGTTACACTTTAAAACATCATAACCCCATTCTATTTCGTAACTCATAACCTTTAGCTAATTACGATTCCTGCCTGAAATCAATTAGGTCTTTACTGTCCTAATCTTCTCTTGGTATAGGACTTTATCGTTCCTGTTTCTATTCCTGCCTGAGTACAGGACTTTACCATCCCTACCTACAACACAAGTAGGACTTTATTGTCTACATCATGTATATGACTTTCCATTTCCTTTACCATTTCCCCGTCCCTTGTATGAACCATTGTCCCCGTAACTGTTCCTTCAAATCGTAATCTCTCCTATTTCAAAAAACCCGTTAGTTTTTTTTCGTTAAGAGCATTCTTTCCTTTCAAAACATTTAACATTACCATTTCGTGTCATTAACAATTTTATAGGCATTAACACTTTATTAGACAATTCATCAATTCATTGACCTTATGGCTACCATTAATTCACAGCCATTTCAATGAAAAATTTCTTGAGCATGGATATCAACTCAAAAGCATCTAAAATGGGCATCTAGAACTCAAATGTCCAATTTTTCAAATCACTGAAATTAAATTGATCCCTTCCCAAATTCCTAAGTCAAATTTGATTAAAATATACAAGCCTTATGCCAGCATTGTGCTCCAAGGTTAGCGCACAAACCCCCAACCGTGCAAACTAGGTTTACGCACAAACAACTTCTACGCCCAAAGTCAAGTGGCGCATGAAGTAACGTTTCACTTAGGGTTGAGCGTAAACTCCCACCGACAAGCGTAAACTTGCCAAGCACCATGAAGTACCGTGGATTTTGAACAATGCGAGCGAAAAGTCCATTGTGTGCACAAGGTCAAGCACAAAAATAACTTCTTCTTCGTGCAAAACCCTAATCCGATCTCAGTAGGGATACGATGATCATGATCTAAAAACACAACAAGGATCCGACTTTATGGATTCAACAACACTCGAAATCAATATGCAACTTGCTCCCCTGCATAAACTATAACGAAACCAAGTTTGAAACTGAGAAAACCTTGATGAATATGTCTGATCCACTCCAGAATTCACTTGATACTGTTCGTGAGTACGGTATTTACGTTTTCTTTCAACCCGGGCTCGAATCCGATGAAAGGGTTTCCATGCTCCGCTTCCCATAATAGGTTTTAAATGGTGAAATGACCTTTCCGACCCTTCATGGGCCTTTCAACCCATAATTGACCCCAAGGTAATCTTACTAAATACTTATTTTCATTTAACTTTGAGATGTTACACTATCAAACACCTACTAACATGCCACATCATCGGTTACGTTGGAAACCTACTAATTCTTGAAAAACACTAATTTTTGTAATGAGCATTTGTAACAACCAAGTTTTACTCATTTATGTAATTGTCTTAAAGTGTCGGGTTAACCTATTTCTTTTAGAGTTCAAGGGGGAACAATGTCAAGTTGCAAAAAACTCCAATAATAGAAAGAGGGAAGGATTTTGGCTCAATTTTCTTGCAGCTTACACCTACACACTTAGAGAGAGAAATTAGAGAGAGAAAGATCGATTTCGTTTAGTTTTCGAGCCGGTTTTGTGTCACACCCCGATTTTCGATGTAGCGGAAGCGTCGCGAGGTGTGGCAAGAGCGGTAATTGTAATACGTTGCATTCATCCAAGTAAACGACAATTGTAATACGTTACAAAATGACAATTGTAATCATTGCATTCATCCAAGTAAACGACAATTGTAATACGTTACAAAATGTTCATCCATACTTTTTATTTAACACATAATTTACATGCAAACTTTTGTTTTGAAACACACCACAAGTTTAACAACATTATTTAAAATTCAAACACGAGTTTGCAAACACAATAACAAAAGAATGGATGAAATATAACATCTTGAATTCACAACATACGAACATGTTTTCCCCCAAGGCCGTCCACTAGTTTCCTGTAATACATGTTAGTTTTGAAAACAACGTCAACAAAAGCTGATGAATTCATGTTATAAATTTTTGATCAAATGAATCTTCAAAAATATTTGAAATGGTAAATTCGTTTAATATAGCTTAAGGAAACTTGTAAGATCATTAGTGTGTTGCAAGGACACTAATATGTATGCCGAATAAGGTGGCAACCAAACCTTGACGATTTATTGTGTGTAAGGCACTCGTTTTAGACACAAAAGCACTCTAATACGATCTGTTATTGTTGTCGTAATAGAGTGGGGCTCGCCCAAACCCAATAGATCTATCCCCTTGTTCCTTGGTACTTGTTATTTATTAATGGTCCCAATCCTTGAGCCTTATCCACATATGATCTAAATATTTTTATATATACATCCCCGCATGTTTAAAAACCATAAAAACATTTAAATAAAAGGGGAAAACATGAACTCACTGATTTGCGTTCCGTGCAAATCTCTATTCGATTTCCGATACTCTTCGTTTTCTCAACATACAAGTGTTCTAATCACATTAGACACTAGGCTTTCGTTGGTTTTTTGTACAAGTATTATATCTTGAATTTCATACTTGTACTTGTTGGTTTTTTGTTGTTGGTATACATATATATATATATATATATATATTTCATATATATATATTCTAGATTGATTACATGTAAATGGGCCTAGCCCAATAGGTTTTGTAAGTATGGGCCTAGCCCAATTCGTTTCATAGGAATGGGCCTAACCCAAATAGTTTCATATGTGTGGGCCTAGCCCAATTCATTTCATGTATATGGGCCTAGTCCAAGTTAGTTATATTTAAAATGGGTCAAGCCCAATTGGTTTGTAAAAGTGGGCCTAGCCCAAGTTAAAAATGAAAGAATGGGCCTAGCCCAAAATAGTTTAGAGAATTGGAATAGTCCAAATTTAGTTTTATAATATTAGGCTTAGCCCAAAGTTAATTTTATAAAAGTGGGCTTAGCCCAAGTTTGAATTTTATACAAGTGGGCCTAGTCAAATTAACTTATAGAAATGGGCTAGTCCATATATTTCATAAAAATAGGTTTAGCCCAATATATTTTTATGAAAATGGGCTTAGTCCAAAGAATTTGTTTAGTTGGGCTTAATCCAAGTTTTAAAATGTGTACTAGTAAATGTTAAATTTATTTGTAAAAACTACTTGATATAAGTTAAATTTTTGTATGTCCTATTAAGTATAAAGTGTGACGGTTGATTTGTTCGTTTTGACCGTTATGGTTGCGTCGACCATTTTATTCGTTTCGTCTTTCTTGTTTGTTTCGTTTATACCATATATTTTATTTTGTCCGAATTGTACGATATATTATTTTGTCAAAAATTGATTACTTATATATTTTTATATTAGATCCTACATGATCTAAATATATAATATTTATACAAAAATATATGTACATATACTTGGTGATTTTAAAATATATACTTTTATCTAATATATATATATATATATATATATATATATTTTAGTTCAAGAAAAGCTTAAGTAATTATATCTTAAACTCTTTCACCCAAACCTTTTGTTTAAATATGATTTAAAATCCCTACTCACTCTTAAGTACAAAATCTTTAGTTTAACCATATCTTAATCAAGATTAATTTTTATAAAAATTTTGCGATAGTTTACTTTAGAATATGAGCTTTCCAATGTTTATATAAACATGTTTTAAATCACTTTTCTAACTCAAATCATCATCAAATCACAAGTATTATACTAATGTATTAACGAAAATGTCATGAACTTGTTATAGTTTAAAACTTTTTTAAAATAGAAACTTTATTATTACTTTTTAACAAAATTTCTAGATCATAACTTTTATTAATAATCTATAATTTGTATATTAAAAATGTTCATTTAAAATATAAAATCAAGTTCATAACAATTTATGTTAATGAATCTTGCTAATCTAAACATATGCATGTGTTTAGATTATCTTTTTATACATAAAAATGCAAGATTCAAGTTTACTAGTTTATGACAAATTCAAGATCATCCATAATCATCAAGAAAACAACATAATTATGTTAGTGATTATAGTTTTATTAGTGTTTTTCAAGTGGGTTTTTAAATATCTTTTAAGATGATCTTGCATATTTACATGAAATATAAAGTATAAGTTCAAGTTATGGAGCTTACTACTAGCACTTGGCTAGGAATGATCAAAGTGATGTAAAAAAGGTGAAGAAAAGTGTTGATCAAAAGTTTCCTAGTTTCCAAATGTGCCTCTTAATTCTTGCAAACACCTTAGATTATCCTTGGATCTCCATGCAAGATTGAATTTCTTGAGTTTAGATTTTAAAAAGTTGAAGGTATTAATGGTGGTGTTTGGCGGATTTTATGAGGGAAAACAGAAAGGAAAAGTGTTGTGTTTTGGAAATGAAAGAATGAAAGTGATTTGGGTTTTTGGTGTTGTGATTATGTCTTACACTTCATACACACTAACAAAGCTCACATTAAGCCAACACATTAAAGAAGATTAAGTGGCATGGGGTTTACACCCCATGTAGCCGTGAGGTGGGGGGTGGTCTAGTTTTATTTTTTATATAAAAACTTGTAATTTTTATAAACTTTAATGTTTTTATATGCAAGTTTTTATAAAATCTAATGGCCCAACACTTTAAAGTGATGTTATAATATGCCGAAATAATTTACTAGACTTGTTATTTCGTTGTTTGGTTGATAAACTTGGTTCGGGTCTTGTACCGGGTAAAATACTGACATATTGTGTTACTTATAAAATTTTATTTAAACAATAGTTCTTGTAAAATTTTATTGTCCAGTTAATTAATCTAGCTCTCCAGACTAATAAATTTGTTATTTCGAGTTCAGTTCCCGTACCGTTTTGTTGTCAGGTTTTTACTGAACAAGCTGTATAGCTTTAAACATCAGGATTTATATATGGGGTTCATATTATTTCTAACGCCCATTATTATTATTAACTAAAAATATTTATTTTTGGGTTTTCGGACATTTGCTGTTTTGTGCTGCAGAAATGCTGTATTTTGCTGCAGACTTGGACAATTTGGTGTTTTAAATAAAATTTTCATGATATAACAGTGCAGACGTATCTTATGTTTTAATTCTGTTATATCAGACTGTACCGTAACCAGTACTGATATTTATCGCGTGTTTGCATCTTTTTCATCCGTCCAGGATACGGTTTTTATATATTCGTGATTATGACGAATTCATTATCATACCAAGCTATGATTTTGTTGAATTCCTAGACTTTTAAGACTTAAAACTATAATTTAAGTCATGTTGTGCAGTAAATAGATAGTGTAATAGTTGTTTAGGTTGTACAGAATTACCGGAATTTTGCTGATTGTCACATTTTGAGAATGGATCGAAGAGGAATGATTTGAGGTTGATTCCTTATCATCACGAAAGCCTCTTCTAAGAGAAACTTTAGGTTTCAGACAAAATATAGTTTCGTTAACATGTTTGACGTGAAACTCATGTCGCTACTACATACAAGCGAAACCAAGTTTTGTCACATTGTTCACACGAAAGTATGCTGGAGTTGAAACGTTTCTATTATTAACCATTACCCCAGGTTGACTAAATGTTGATAAGTATCGAGATAGTCTGGTGAATGGTAATTAAAGCATAGAATCACAGGTAAGTTTCTTAATCGCTTTTGAGCTTGTGTTTGGGGTGATGTGTATATTTAACTATATATTTTGAAATTAAGCATGTATTAAGAAATGAACGATTTTTACGAAAGAAATAGTTGTTGGGCTTTTATTTGTAGCATGGTCGGGATAGCTTTTAGATGAGCGTCTAAAGTTATCGTTTCACTAAATTGCAAACTTAGTTATGTGTCTTGTGTAAAATTTCTCGAAAACGGGTTTTACCAAACCCGCTCCATTTTTGTAATCGAATATCAAGTTATAAATGTCCGTTGCCTATTTATGCTTATTTTAATTTTTAATGATACATAATTAATAAACAAACTAAACCATAAAAGTTATAATTGATAAAAAGTATAAATAAAACAATTAAAAATAAAATGGGGCTGCCGGGACTCGAACCCGGGTCAGCCGGGTTGTAACTCCAAAGATTTAACACGCATAACCACTCCGCCATTTGTTTGTTTTCTGTCAACTCTAGGAAACAAATAAGTCTTATATACAAACCTAGATGAACCGGTTGCGCCAACTGAAAACCGAAATCGGCTATTCAACCGTCTAAACGTTTGAATAATCGCGAATTCAGGTTTATAACCGATGCACCGACGATTCTAATCAATTCAGACTTGAATTGACTTCAATTCTGATGATGATGGGTTTTATAACCGAAAATATCTCATAACCTGAATTACTGCAATCAAAGATCTTCTCGCGACTCAGAAACATTCCACAAACCTCCAATTACATTTCCGCACACTTTACAGTCCATCGGAGAAGTTTATTTTACTCGCCGGAAATTTCTGCAAGTTCGCCGGAAAACCGTATTCTTCCTCAAAACGGTAAGTCCTTCAATACCGTCGTAGTCTAACAATTGTTAAGCTATTTCTAACTCAAACCTTTCACTTGAAATCGAATTCAGACGCTACTATCGGATAATACCAGTTCGCCGGAAAAGTTCTGGAAATCTTTATTTTCATCTGTGAATCGGTAAGGACATTCAAACACTCTGTTAACGTTTGTTTATCACTTCAATTCCACGATTAGGTAATCAAAACGGTTAATTGTCTTGTTCAGTTGAAGTGCACAAAAACAGAGACCGACACCTTGCCGGAATTCTGAAATAAACCGTTCATCGGTATGTTTACTTCTAACTATCGTTTCTGCCATTTCATATTAGATTGTACAATGTTTATCAATCGAACTAAACAAGATATAACGGTGTAATCTACTGCCTGTAAAATCTAACGAAGAAGATGAACTGCGCTAACAATATAAGAATAATTAAAATTGGTATTTTGAACGGGTTAGACACACAGTCCAGCGGTGGACTGTGTGCGAACAAAAACACGCATACGTCCCGAGTTCGATCCCAGATACACGCACCCTCTATGTAATAAAAACGTTTTATTTTTCTAACTGAACCGGGTTAATTCAAGTTAGTTGTTAAGTATAATAAAAAGTTGTATATTAACCAAGTTAGACACACAGTCCAGCGGTGGACTGTGTGTCACGTTAAACCACAGGTCCCGGGTTCGAGACCTGTGGAGTACACCGAGTCGTTACGTGGAATCTTTTTAAAATAAATGATTTTCGGATTAATCTAATTAGTATATAAATATAATTATAAACAGAATTATTTCAGGTTAGACACGTAGCTCAGTTGGTAGAGCTGCGTGCACGCGTACGAGAGGTCTCGGGTTCGAGCCTCATCCAGCGCAATACCATCACACAATAAATCGGTCAACAAGTCAAACGGTCAACGGTCGCAAAAAGTCAATATTTTTATATTTTTATTTATTTAATTTAATTTAAAAATCAATTAAAAATATTTAAAAATAATGTTTTTAAAGATAAGAAATAGCCTTAAACTCACAAAAATATATCTAAAAATCCTAATAAAATTATTAATAAAATCCACTCATTTACCATATTTTCCATTATTATTTAGGTTAGTAATTCTCGTTGTTCAACTCTTCAACTCGTGCGCATCTCGCCATCTCCAATCAAACGCACCCAATGTGAGTGAATCTTTACAAATTCTCCGTTTTAATCACGTTTTTGGGGTGTATCATGTGTCTTGCTATATATTATATTTAAAACATTGTGCATACATCATGTCATGAACAAAAGTGTATTCAGTTTGTTTCCACTGTTTGTGTGGTTATTGTTAGATTCAATTTATTATTTTCAGTACATGCAATTTCATAGGACGCCGCTCCCCATTACATTATGAGCGTTGAGCAAGTTCCCCATTACATTATGAGCGTGAACCTGGCGTGCCGACATACGATCGGCTCCGTTTGATTGAGCCTTGATCGCACAGACATTTTTTCATTTTCAGTACATGCAATACGATCGGCTCCGTTTGATTGAGCCTTGATCACACAGTTTCATTCATGTTATTTATTGTATGATGTTGGTATGTTAATGTATGCTATCATATGTTATTGTATGTTATAGTTGTGACTACTATTGCTGCTGTTTGATTATTTACATTTGCTCATTTATGATTATGCACAATTTTTCATTGATAAACTATCAAGAAAATAAATAATAAATGTTTATCTAACAAGGTTCACTCGCCAACTTATGTTGACCCAAAAACCCCCATTTTTACACATGATACAGGTGAACCAGCTGCAGCAAGAAACACATAGGATTGGACTAGAAGAATAAAATGATTTGGAGTTTGGAATTGTTTTGTTTGGTTATTTTCTTTGTATTGTATGGACATGTTTGGATTATTGGGAATGTAATTTTGACTTTAATAAATATGAAACATATTAGTAAATATCATGAGCTTTGGTGATAACCCAATTATGCCCCGACTCTTATTCCGCTGTGGGTCGGGTGTGACAGATTGGTATCAGAGCCATGACTATAGGGATATAGGATAGGTTATTAGACCCTTAGAGCCTATACTATAGTTGATTAGAAATTTTTGAGATTTTTGTGTGTTACATGCCAAATTTCATGATGTTTATATGTTTTAAGTTAAATGTTACATTCAATGTTATGCAAACATGTTCATAAGTATATATTATCATATAATGCTTACCATGAATCATATTCTCATAACATATCATATCCATGAAAGCACACACCACATCATTTTCATGATTGCTTTTACAATGATTTTTGTGTTTTCAAATCTCATCAAAGTGAGTTCTCATGACGGGCATGTAGTAACTGGAAGGGTACAAGTACCGGTAGTCGGAACATCCTGTCTAGGCTGGCATTAGTATAAATCCAAAATAAAGGACCAGTTTGCCTACCTGGGGACTAACGATGAGAGTACGAAGTACCTATTAGGCCAAAGCATGCTATACCAAACGTCGTGTGAGCTAACCCCACTTTGAGTTGTCATTGTGTCTACACCTGGACACATTCCGACCATACATCTCGTAAACATATTTTGTGGTTTGCATTCGGGTGATGCGAGTGTTAAATCGCCAATACTAATGTGAATCCTACCAAGCCAATAGTCATGGGGGCCCACATGACTATACAGGTGAAGGTATGGGGGACATTTGAGGCCCAACATGAGCAAACCCAAGACATCCTATGGATGTAGTTGCATTATTGATATTTATGTTATTTTCATTTTCTTAAAGACACATGACACCTAAAAAGACTCCATTAACTCACAATCTTCTTATGTATGTTTCTGTAGATGTCGTCTAGACAACAACGAGGGGGTAAAAGATCAGGAAGGTCTCACGAACGCTTGGCCACACAAATCGCGAAACAAATGGCCGCGGTGCTTCCTGACATTGTGGTTCAAGTACAACAAGCTCTCGCCACAAATTCCACTAATACTCCCCAACAACATGACCAGAACATCGACAACCGTCCTACCAGCAAGTGCTCATACAAACATTTCAAGTCTTGTGATCCTCCTAAATTTGAAGGGACTGAAGGTGTCACTGCTCTCCTCCATTAGTTTGAGGAAATGGAAAACACCTTCCTCAACTGCGACTGTCCTGAGGATCGCAAGGTTCGATATGCCACCGGGAGACTATTTGGAGTAGCTCTCACCTGGTGGAATACTGAAAAGGGGAAGAGAGGAATTGAGGATGCAATGGCCTTAACTTGGGAGGAATTAAGGGAAATCATGACTAGGCGTTTCTGTCCTAGGAGTGAAATTAAAAAGTTGGAGGACGAATTTCATTCTTTAAAGCAAAAGGAGGGTGATCATACCACCTATAGCAAGAGGTTCTTAGAGTTGAACCAAATGGTCCCAAATTTGTTCACCCCAACTTATCGTTTGATCGAGCATTATATTTGAGGACTTCCCTCGAAAATTCAAGATTCAGTTCTCAGCACTTCACCAGCAACACTTGAAGCTGCTATGGAACTAGCCACTGAACTGACCGAGAATCGAATTCGCAACGGTAAGTTTAAAGAAGAGAAAAAGAAAGCCCCTGTTGAGGGACAAACTTCAAATCATTCCATCTCCTCCTCTAAGTTTGCTAACAAGAGGAAGCGCAACACCAGAAACTTCGCCGTTACTCAAACCAATTTCCCTATTCCTGCTGCACCCATTACCCAAGTCGCCCCTTCACCTACACCATACAAAAGACCCTACTCTGGCCCGTTACCAAAATGCAACCGCTGCCAATATCACCATTCTCCTGATTATCCTTGCCAACATTGCATCGGCTGTGGTCGCGCAGGTCATACTGTTCAAACCTGCCGCATGCCTCAGCGAACGAACCGCCACCGGCCTTCAACCCAAACCCACCAACAAATAATGGGTCAAGCCCAACAACCCCTACTATTACCACCCACCCAACATTTAGCCCAAACATATTACCAACCCAATTATCCTATGGTTCAACCTATGCGGGCTTGCTACAATTACGGAGACCCAAGCCATCTCAGAAACACGTGTCCAAGGTTGGTAAACATTATTCATGCTCAGGCCCAAGCTAACCCGGTGAATCAAGCGAACCAAGCTCCTCCACCTGCAAGAGGAAGAGCTTTCAATATCAACACTAATCAGGCCAGAGCTGACGGCAATGTGGTTAACGGTACGTTCCTTATAAATGGTAGATATGCATCCATGTTGGTTGATACTGGTGCGGATAGAAGTTTTGTGTCCTTAGAATTTGAACCTATCCTAAACCAAAATCGTGATAAGCTCATGGAATCCATAACGGTAGAAGTTGCTGACGGGAAACCGGTTTCATTAAACTCTATTATACGCAACTGTACACTCACCTTAAACGACCACGACTTTTCAGTTGACCTTATTCCTATGAAGTTAGGAAGTTTTGACATCATAATTGGTATGGACTAGCTCAGTCAACATCAGGCAGAAGTTGTATGTCGCGAAAAATTTATACGTATTCCTCTTTCAAACGGTCAGACTCTTCGAATCTTTGGAGAAACCTCGTCGAAAGGGCTCAGCTTAATGTCTTGTCTTCAAGCTCAAAAATATCTTCGCAAGAATTATGTCGCGTTTTTAGCTCATATCATCAAAATGGGAACCATGGAGAAGAAACTCGAAGACATTCCGGTAGTAAAAGATTTCCCGCAAGTTTTTCCTGACGACATTTCAGGACTTCCTCCAGTTAGAGAAGTCGAATTCCTTATTGATCTTATACCTGGTGCTACACCAGTTGCAAAGTCTTCTTATAGGTTAGCCCCCTCTGAAATGCAAGAGCTAGCCAGTCAATTACAAGAGTTGACTGACAAGGGATTCATACGTCCTAGCTCCTCGCCTTGGGGTGCACCTGTCCTTTTTGTAAAGAAGAAAGACGGATCGTTTCGTATGTGTATCGACTACAGAGAGCTCAACAAATTAACAATCAAGAATCGCTATCCATTACCTCGCATTGATGATCTTCTTGACCAACTTCAAGGTGCCAGCTGCTTTTCAAAAATCGACCTTCGATCTGGTTATCATCAACTTAGAGTACATGAAGAAGACGTCCCAAAGACCGCATTCCGAACTCGTTATGGCCATTATGAATTCATGGTCATGCCATTTGGTTTAACCAATGCTCCAGCAGTCTTCATGGACCTAATGAACAGAGTCTGCAAACCTTATCTTGATCGATTTGTTATAGTCTTCATCGACGACATTCTTATTTATTCAAAGTCTAAGTCTGATCATGAGCGTCATCTTCGACTCATCCTTACACTTCTAGAGAATGAAAAGCTTTACGCCAAATTATCCAAATGCGAATTCTGGTTAAAAGAGGTGCAATTCCTCGGACATGTAGTCAATGACAAGGGAATACATGTCGACCCCTCAAAGATCAAAGCGGTACAAGAATGGCAAGCTCCACGTACACCAACTGAAGTAAGATCTTTTCTTGGTTTGGCTGGTTATTATCGTCGTTTCATTTCAAACTTCTCTCGCATTGCTGTACCAATCACGGCTTTAAGTCATAAGGGAAAACCTTTCATATGGGGACCCAAGCAAGAAGAAGCCTTCCAAACCCTTAAACAAAAACTCTGTGATGCACCAATCCTCACTCTTCCTGAAGGTTGTGATGATTTCGTGGTCTATTGCGACGCGTCAGGGCAAGGATTAGGCTGCGTTTTGATGCAAAGAGGAAAAGTTATAGCTTATGCTTCGAGACAACTCAAGACACATGAGAAGAACTACACCACCCATGACCTAGAACTTGGAGCCGTTGTGTTCGCTCTTAAGATATGGAGACATTATCTCTATGGTACTAAGTGTGAAATATACACCGACCACAAGAGTCTTCAACATATCTTCAATCAAAAAGAGTTAAACATGAGGCAACGAAGATGGGTTGAACTTCTAAATGACTACGACTGTGAAATTCGGTATCACCCTGGCAAAGCAAATGTGGTGGCTGATGCACTTAGTCGAAAGGGTTATGCGAACTCCATTCGTCCTCTATGTTCGCAAATCATAACTGACATTAAAGATCAAATTCGAGAAGCCCAACATGTTTCAGTAACGGAAGATGATGTACGAAAAGAGATGTCCTGTGGAGATGAACTTAAAATTGAAACTAAATCTGACGGTATTCTGTACTACCTAGATCGTATCTGGATTCCACAACAATCTTCGTGAAATCCTTATGAATGAAGCTCACAAAACGCGATACTCTATACACCCAGGAGCCGATAAGATGTATCAAGACCTACGATATACCTATTGGTGGCCTGGAATGAAAAAGGATATTGCTGTTTTTGTTTCTAAGTGCCTTACATGTTCCAAGGTGAAAGCTGAACACCAAAGACCCTCAGGACTTCTGGTCCAACCTGAAATACCTGTATGGAAGTGGGAAAATATAACCATGGACTTCATTACCGGGTTACCTCGCACTTCTGGTAGGTATGACACTATATGGGTAATAATTGACCGACTTACAAAATCAGCTCACTTTATTCCTATCCGCGAAGATTTCAAGAACGAAAAGCTAGCTCGTATTTATATCAGCGAAATCGTAAGCCGACATGGTGTACCGTTAAGCATTACTTCTGATCGTGATGGTCGTTTCACTTCACGAACATGGCAAGCAGTACAAGCCGCTATGGGTACGCGATTAGATCTCAGTACCGCCTATCATCCTCAAACTGATGGTCAATCTGAACGTACCATTCAAACTCTTGAAGATATGCTTCGAGCATGTGTCATAGACTTCAAGGGAAATTGGGACGCTCATCTACCATTAGTTGAATTTTCGTACAACAACTATCATTCAAGCATCGGCATGGCACCTTTTGAAGCCTTATATGGTCGTAAGTGCCGATCTCCAGTATGTTGGCACGAAATTGGGGAAGCTCAAATCACTGGTCCGGAATTGATTCAAGAAACCACAGACAAGATCCATCAAATTAGAAACAATCTTCTAGTGGCTCAAAGTCGTCAAAAGAGTTATGCAGATAAACGACGAAAGCCTTTAGAGTTTAACATTGGTGATCATGTACTTCTAAAGTATCACCGTGGAAGGGAGTAGTTCGTTTTGGTCAAAAAGGCAAGCTAGCACCACGCTACGTAGGACCTTTCAAAATACTCGAAAGAGTAGCACCTGTAGCATACAAGCTTGATCTACCAGAAGAACTCAACAGGATTCATCCCACATTCCACGTATCAAACTTGAAGAAGTGCCTCGCTGATGAAAACCTCCACATTCCTCTGGAAGATATTCAGATTGATGAATCTATGCATTTTATTGAAAGACCAGTAGAGATCATGGATTTCGGAGAAAAACGTCTACGACGAAGTCGCATTCCAATTGTTAGAGTACGCTGGGAGTCGAAACGGGGACCTGAGTTTACTTGGGAACGTGAACACTCAATGCGTGAAAAATACCCGCATCTTTTTCCTACTACTTCTACTACTTAAATTTCGGGACGAAATTCCTAAAAGTAGGGGATACTGTAACATTTGTCGAAAACGGGTTTTACCAAACCCGCTCCATTTTTGTAATCGAATATCAAGTTATAAATGTTCGTTGCCTATTTATGCTTATTTTAATTTTTAATGATACATAATTAATAAACAAACTAAACCATAAAAGTTATAATTGATAAAAAGTATAAATAAAACAATTAAAAATAAAATGGGGCTGCCGGGACTCGAACCCGGGTCAGCCGGGTTGTAACTCCAAAGATTTAACACTCACATGCATAACCACTCCGCCATTTGTTTGTTTTCTGTCAACTCTAGGAAACAAATAAGTCTTATATACAAACCTAGATGAACCGGTTGCGCCAACTGAAAACCGAAATCGGCTATTCAACCGTCTAAACGTTGCGAATTCAGGTTTATAACCGATGCACCGACGATTCTAATCAATTCAGACTTGAATTGACTTCAATTCTGATGATGATGGGTTTTATAACCGAAAATATCTCATAACCTGAATTACTGCAATCAAAGATCTTCTCGCGACTCAGAATCATTCCACAAACCTCCAATTACATTTCTGCACACTTTACAGTCCACCGGAGAAGTTTATTTTACTCGCCGGAAATTTCTGCAAGTTCGTCGGAAAACCGTATTCTTCCTCAAAACGGTAAGTCCTTCAATACCATCGTAGTCTAACAATTGTTAAGCTATTTCTAACTCAAACCTTTCACTTGAAATCGAATTCAGACGCTACTATCGGATAATACCAGTTCGCTGGAAAAGTTCTGGAAATCTTTATTTTCATCTGTGAATCGGTAAGGACATTCAAACACTCTGTTAACGTTTGTTTATCACTTCAATTCCACGATTAGGTAATCAAAACGGTTAATTGTCTTGTTCAGTTGAAGTGCACAAAAACAGAGACCGACACCTTGCCGGAATTCTGAAATAAACCGTTCATCGGTATGTTTACTTCTAACTATCGTTTCTGCCATTTCATATTAGATTGTACAATGTTTGTCAATCGAACTAAACAAGATATAACGGTGTAATCTACTGCCTGTAAAATCTAACGAAGAAGATGAACTGCGCTAACAATATAAGAATAATTAAAATTGGTATTTTGAACGGGTTAGACACACAGTCCAGCGGTGGACTGTGTGCGAACAAAAACATGCATACGTCCCGAGTTCGATCCCTGATACACGCACCCTCTATGTAATAAAAACGTTTTATTTTTCTAACTGAACCGGGTTAATTCAAGTTAGTTGTTAAGTATAATAAAAAGTTGTATATTAACCAAGTTAGACACACAGTCCAGCGGTGGACTGTGTGTCACGTTAAACCACAGGTCCCGGGTTCGAGACCTGTGGAGTACACCGAGTCGTTACGTGGAATCTTTTTAAAATAAATGATTTTCGGATTAATCTAATTAGTATATAAATATACTTAAAAACAGAATTATTTCAGGTTAGACACGTAGCTCAGTTGGTAGAGCTGCGTGCACGCGTACGGGAGGTCTCGGGTTCGAACCTCACCCAGCGCAATACCATCAGACGATAAATCGGTCAACAAGTCAAACGGTCAACGGTCGCAAAAAGTCAACATATTTTTATATTTTTATTTATTTAATTTGATTTAAAAAATCAATTAAAAATACTTAAAAATAATGTTTTTAAAGATAGGAAATAGCCTTAAACTCAAAAAAATATATCTAAAAATCCTAATAAAATTATTAATAAAATCCACTCATTTACCATATTTTCTATTATTATTTAGGTTAGTAATTCTCGTTGTTCAACTCTTCCAACTCGTGCGCATCTCGCCATCTCCAATCAAACGCACCCAATGTGAGTGAATCTTTACAAATTCCCCGTTTTAATCACGTTTTTGGGGTGTATCATGTGTCTTGCTATATATTATATTTAAAACATTGTGCATACATCATGTCATAAACAAAAGTGTATTCAGCTTGTTTCCACTGTTTGTGTGGTTATTGTTAGATTCAATTTATTATTTTCAGTACATGCAATTTCATAGGCCGCCGCTCCCCATTACATTATGAGCGTTGAGCAAGTTCCCCATTACATTATGAGCGTGAACCTGGCGTGCCAACATACGATCGGCTCCGTTTGATTGAGCCTTGATCGCACAGACATTTTTTCATTTTCAGTACATGCAATACGATCGGCTCCGTTTGATTGAGCCTTGATCGCACAGTTTCATTCATGTTATTTATTGTATGATGTTGGTATGTTAATGTATGCTATCATATGTTATTGTATGTTATAGTTGTGACTACTATTGCTGCTGTTTGATTATTTACATTTGCTCATTTATGATTATGCACAATTTTTCATTGATAAACTATCAAGAAAATAAATAATAAATGTTTATCTAACAAGGTTCACTCGCCAACTTATGTTGACCTAAAACCCCCCATTTTTACACATGATACAGGTGAACCAGCTGCAGCAAGAAACACATAGGATTGGACTAGAAGAATAAAATGATTTAGAGTTTGGAATTGTTTTGTTTGGTTATTTTCTTTGTATTGTATGGACATGTTTGGATTATTGGGAATGTAATTTTGACTTTAGTAAATATGAAACATATTAGTAAATATCATGAGCTTTGGTGATAACCCAATTATGCCCCGACTCTTATTCCGCTGCGGGTCGGGGTGTGACATCTTGAATGATAAAGGTAAAGTATAAAGGAAAAGTAAAGTATGATGCTTTTATAAGTCAATACATTGTCGTACTTCTTATGCCTTGTTTTGGTGAAAGTCCGAAATTCGGTAGTAACAACTATTAGTATGACTTGTTTTAGTGAAAGTGTGAAGCCCGAAAGTGATGACTATTGGGATGACTTGTTCCAATGTAAATCTGGTGTAACACCCCAACTTTCAAGTACTAACTAATATAAATTAGAAATAAATTGCTAGCTAATAATATTGTAAGTGCCAAACCTAAGGGGCAAAAAGTGACTAAGTGGAAAGCTGAAATAATAAAAAAAATTAAACTCAAACACACATATCAGATGTATGTGTGTGAGTCGACCAAGCCAAGGAAGAACAAGGAGAAACCCTTGTTATCACAAAATCAGCCAAATCAAAAAGGGGCTTAAGCTTGAATTCATGCATGAGTTAAGAACTTTGTTCACATAAGTGTTCCTAACATCAAGTAAGTTGAATTTCATGATTTAATGGTTTCTGATAAAGTGGGTTATGTATAATTCGTGAAGATAGTATGAAATTGAACATGAATGTTGGTTCATAACAATGTGTAGGAGTTATAACATGCTTGAATTTGACTATATTGATGATTTAGAATAAAACCCATTTGTAATTGAAGAATGATGAAATTTAGTTATGTTTATGTTTAAATTAGAGTAATGTTGAAGTTGTATTAGTGTTATGGAAAGCATTTTGATAGATAATTTGATATGAAACATAATGTAAATGATTATGATAATGACTGATGAGGAATGAGTAGTTTTGTTAATCCATAAATAAACTAGGAAGAATGTGTCAAGTTACTTGTAAGTCATGCTTAATTGATGGTATGCACACCATATGTTTGATTAAATGTCTTGAATTGAAGAAGTTGGATTTTAATGCTAAAACTTGTTAAATTTATGAATTTGTATGAAAAGGGGATTATATACGGTCAACTAATAATATAATCGAAAGTCGAAGTATGTTTATGTAATGAATATTAAAGAAGCTAAAGATGCGATGTTGCACCTTATAGGTGTGAAGAAAGAAGGAGATACAAGCCAACCGAAAGCACTCGAAGCACAAAATCGCGGTAAGTTCATATGAACTTCGTCTACTTCTAATATGAGTATGATACTAATTTTCATTATGTTGATTCTACTTGAAAATGATAGTATAGATATAGCAAATTAAAGAGTTAGATTTGAAGTACTCATTAAAAATGAGAAAGAAAGAGATATGTTTAGACCCGGTATAAATGGGTAAGATTAGAAAGAAATATTTGGATATTTTTTTTGGAAATAATATAACTCATTGTCAAATGGGTTAAAGTGAATGAAATATACTCGATTGAAATAGTCATTATGTTGACTTATTATAAACGGGTCAAACAATCCAAGACTACATTGAACGTAGTTGAAGTAATTATTGATACATACTTACTAAATTATGTTTTTCATATTGTGAATGATAGGAAAATAGCAGGTTTAAATTGGCGAGCTTGGGACAAACACATCTTAAAGCCCCTAATGCGCTTCCGGTTATGTTCTAAATGCCAAACGGGTTAAAACGTCTTTTTGGGTTGTAAATTGTGAATTTCGTACTCGTGACTTTAGTAAGTGTATTAAGTCGATACCTATGGTTTAGTAAGTTTGTTTACATGGTATTAAGCAGTTTTTATGAAGACGATTTGCTTAATTTCGTCATAATGGTACTTTTTGGTCAAATTTTCATGTTACAATGATAATTTTTTTAAAGACTCTTCTGACGTTGTGAATTTATGGAATATGGGCATTACAAGTTGGTATCAGAGCCAAGGTTTGAGGGATTCGAGTGTCCGAACCAGGTACTCGAACTCAAACCGAAAGCTCATGCAAGTATGTGTTCGTTCCGAAGCGCAAATTGGTAAGTGCTCTTAAAAAGGTTTTAACACTTATAATATGGAAAACAGAAAGGGATTATGAAAGTCTCACTAGAATAACTTGAGTAGGATTATTACGGAATATTATGAATATTACGAGACTGCAAAAAGGGTCAAAATGGGTGAAAATTTCAAGATGTTAGAGCTGTGCAGCGTCTGCAGAAAAAATGGAGCGTTGGCGACGGTCCTTTGTGGCGTCGGCGACGCTACCCCTATAACCTGACACACTAACCTACTGTCTACGCAACATCTTCAGCGACGTACAAAACTAAAATCTGTCGGCGACGCAGTTCAAGGCCGTCGCCGACGCCCCTCCACGAGTGAAATTTTGAAAATTGTTATTTTATTGTGCCAAGACTTCTAAACCCGTTTTAAACATTCGTTAAACTCTAGAAAGGCACCAGAATGTGAATGAAACCACGATGGTAAGCTAGTTAACCTAAATATATAGGTATACCAATGATGAATGTACGAACGAATAAGAAAGTTGTGTGCACAGACGGAAGTATGTTCTAATTGGCACATCAAGAATGTTGTGATGAGAATTATATGAACCTGTAACCTACAAGAATGGGGTTTTGAGATTATGCAATATATAGAATCATATATGTGTTTATAGATGTATAGTTACGTATGAATGAATAGTAGTTTAACATAAGTATGCGATTGTAGATGGCGGATGAAGGAGGTCCAAACACTACGGAACAAATAAGTCAGGATGAATTAAATAAGCTGATTGTGGATGAAGTACTAAAGACGCTTGATGCAAACGTCCCTCGTATAGCACAGGAAGTAGAAAGTTAAGTGTTAAACATAGTGGAAACTATGATGACCAGCAAGATAGACGAACTGAAAGAAATGATAAGCGAAATTCAAAATAAGAAAGAAGCACGTCGGTGTATGTATAAGGAACTCATGGCGTGTAAACCTGCATCTTATAATGGGGAAATAGACCCCATAGAATGTCAAAGATGGATCTCCAACATAGAAGGGGTGTTCATTCGAAGCCATTGTGAGAAGGAAGATCAAGTGATGTTCGCCACAGGGCAACTTCAACGACAAGCGAAGGATTGGTGGGATGCGTATAGTAAGGAGATAGGTGAGGATAAACTACAAACTCTTACATGGCAAGAATTCAAGGAACCCTTCATGAAGTATCATTGTCCACAATCGGTCGTAGATAGAATTCAAGAAGACTTCCTCCGTCTTCGACAGAAGAATGAAACAATCGATGAAATCACGAACATTTTCCTTGATAAGATGAAGTTTTGTAAGGAATTCACAAGAACAGAGAGAATGAAGATCAACCGCTACCATGATATGCTAAAAGCGGAATACAGAGAGTTCATCACTCCTTCTAGATGTGAAACTTTGAACTAGCTCATTAATTGGGCAAGAGATAGAGAGATCAAATTGAAAAGGCAAGAAGAGCGAGGGGAGAAGAGGCAAGTTGAAAAGGGAACAACTCAAAGTACTCCCAAGAACCCCAAACATTACAATCATAGTAAGAAAGAGACTTCCAAGGGAGGATTTCCTAGATGCAAGACATGTGGAAACTTCACACGGGAGAATGTTTAATGGGAAGAAAGGGGTGCTACAATTGTGGTCAAGAGGGACATCCGTACTACAACTGTCCTAATCCAAAAAGGGTATGTTACAATTGTAACGAATCAGGCCATATGAAAGCAGAATGCCCAAAACTCAAGCAAGGAACAAAGAAGGAAGGAAAGAAGGAAGAAATCCCAAGGGCTAGAGGAAGAATGTTTTAGATCTCGTCGGAGGAAGCAAGAGCCCACCCGAATGTTGTATCAGGTATATTTTGTGTTAAACTCTATACCTACATATGTATTGTTTGATACTGGAGCTAGTAGGTCATTTGTTTCAAACAAACTTATTCATTCCCCTTCGTTTGTGATGGAAAGAATGCCCGTACTTTTAGAAGTAGAAATAGCCGATTGCAATAGTTATTTATTACACGAGATATGTAGGAATTGTAAACTCACAACAGAAGACGAAGAATTTGATATTGATCTCATTCCCATGGTTTTGGGAGACTCCAAAGTAGTGGTGGGCATGGATTGGCTATCTCGACACCACGCAGAGATTTTATGTGAAAGTAAAGTTATTCGTGTCATATCTCCTAAAGGGAAGCAAGTAAGTATTTATGGAGAGCGGGTGATAGAGAATAAATTATGCACCATTGTTGAAGAGGTTAAACATGTAAGAAATGGAAATAAGGCATTCTTAGCCTATGTGGTCGATAATAAACAAGATACCCCAAGAATAGATGATACAAAAATCGTGAATGAATATCTGGATGTGTTTCCGGATGAATTACCGGGATTACCGCCTGAAAGAGAAGTAGAATTTCAAATCGAATTAGAACCAAACGCCAAACCGGTAGCCAAAGCTCCTTACTGGTTAGCACCCGCTGAAGTACGAGAATTAATGGTTCAATTACAAGAGCTCCTAGACAAGGGTTTTATACGTCCCAATGTATCCCCTTGGGGAGCACCAGTCCTGTTTGTAAAGAAGAAGGATGGTTCGATGCGCATGTGCATCGACTATCTTGACCTCAATAAACTCACGGTGAAAAATAGACATCCTTTGCCGAGAATAGATGATATTTTTGATCAATTACAAGGAGCAAGTTGGTTTTCAAAGATTGACCTACGTTCGGGATATCACCAGTTACGGGTGTGGGAAGAAGATGTAGCTAAGACTACGTTTAGAACTTGATATGGGCATTATGAGTTCTTAGTAATGTCTTTCGGATTGACTAACGCCCTGGGTGATTTATGGATTTAATAAATAGAGTATGCCGAAACATGCTAGACAAATTTGTCATAGTATTCTTAGATGATATTTTAGTATACTCTTGAAGCAAACTAGAACATGCTCAACACTTGCGAGTAGTACTCGAGACACTTCGTAAGGAAAGATTATACTCTAAGTTTTCCAAATGTGCGTTTTGGCTCAGAGAGGTACAATTTTTAGGCCATGTGATTAATGAGAAAGGAATTTCAGTAGATCCGTCTAAAGTAGAAGCTGTTATTAATTGGTTGCCTCCAAAAAATGTTAATGAAGTAAGAAGTTTCCTAGGTTGGTTATTATAGGAGATTTATTCAAAATTTCTCTAAAATAGCCCTACTTATAACCAGATTGACTAAGAAGGAAGAAAAATTTTTGTGGGGTGTTGAACAAGAGAAAGCCTTTCTTATATTAAAGGAAAAACTGTCAAGTTCTTCGGTCTTAACCTTACCAGAAGGAACATAAGATTTAGTGGTATATACGGATGCTTCGCATCAAGGGTCGGGGTGTGTCTTGATGCAACGAGGCAAGGTCATTGCCTATGCTTCAAGACAACTTAAACAGCACGAAGGCAATTATCCGACTCATGATTTAGAGCTAGCAGATGTAGTTTTTGCTTTGAAGATTTGGAGACACTACTTGCACGGAACGAAATGTACCATTTACTAAGATCACCAGAGTCTCAAATATTTCTTTGAGAAAAAAGATCTTAATATGAGACAACGAAGGTGGCTAGAATTAATCAAAGATTATGATTGCGACATCCTTTATCATTCGGGTAAAGCCAATGTTGTAGCAGATGCTCTAAGCCGAAAAGGATATTCGCCACCCATCCGAGTGAAATCTATGAGAATGATAGTCACCCCTAACCTTCTTGAAGCAATACGGGAATCCCAAATTAAATCATTGAATGCTGATAATCTAAAGAATGAAAGAACGAAAGGGTTTGTTGACAAACTTGAAACAAACGCAAATGGGATTAAGACAAGGTATGACCGGATTTGGATACCACGTTTCTGCGATACGAAGACTCTGTTACTAGAAGAAGCACATAAGTCGCGCTACTCGGTTCATACGGGAGCTACCAAAAGAAATTATTGATGCTCGGGAATGAAATGTGATATTGTCAAGTATGTATCCAAATGTTTAACATGTTTACAAGTGAAGGTGGAACATCAAAAGCCGAATGGGAAAATGCAACCGTTGGAAATTCCAGTATGGAAGTGGGAAGACGTAACCATGGATTTAATAACTAAACTTCCCAAAACAAAAAGGGGTCACGATGCTATTTGGGTTGTTGTCGACCTCCTCACAAAGAGTGCCCATTTCTTACCGATACAAGAGTCTTACTCTTTAGAAAGAATGGCAGGAATATTTGTGAATGAAATAGTCTCCCATCACTGGATGCCAGTATTTATAGTCTCAGATCGAGACGCCAGATTTTCTTCTCGTTATTGGAGGAGATTTCACGAAGATATGGGCACCAAGCTGCATTTGAGTCACGCTTATCACCCTCAAACGGATGGTCAATCAGAAAGAACCATACAGACCTTAGTTGATATGTTAAGAGCATGTGTCTTGGATTTCGGGGGAAGCTGGGATGACCACTTGCCACTGGTAGAATTTTCGTAGCTACCAAAGTAGTATTAAAATGGCACCGTATGAAATGTTGTATGGAAGGAAATGTAGAACCCATGTATGTTGGGAAGAAGTGGGACAAAGAGAGCTTGCCCCTAAGAATATAGTGGCAATGACCAATGAAAAGATTGATCTTGCACGAGCTCGATTAAAGGCAACACAGGACCGACAAAAGTCATATGCAGACAAAAGAAGGCGTCCTATTGAATTCCAAGTGGGAGATCGGGTATTGCTAAAAGTCTCCCGATGGAAGGGTGTAATTCGATTTCGTAAATGAGGGAAGTTGGGTCCTCGTTAAATAGGACCGTATAAAATTTTAGCTCGTGTTCGAAAGGTGGCATATCGTCTAGAATTACCTCCATTCTTAGATGGTATTCACGACACCTTTCATGTGTCACAACTACGAAAATTCCTTACGGATGAAACGGCTCATATACCCTCGAAGACATTGTGGTAGATGAAAGAATGAATTATGTAGAAAGACCGGTAGCTATAAAAGATTCCAAAGTAAAAATTTTACGTAACAAGAAGGTCAAGCAAGTGTTAGCTCAATGGCAACATAGGAAGGGATCGGATCTTACTTGGGAACAAGAGGATGAAATGCGAAATATTACCCAGCTTTATTTGGTAAGTAATCAGGTTTCATGGACGAAACCTTCTTTAAGGAGGGTAGATTTGTAACACCCCAACTTTTAAATACTAACTAATATAAATTAGAAATAAATTGCTAGCTAATAATATTGTAAGTGCCAAACCTGAGGGGCCAAAAGTGACTAAGTGGTAAGTTGAAATAACAAAAACAAAAATTAAACTCAAACACACATATCAGATGTATATGTGTGAGTCGACCAAGCCAAGGAAGAACAAGGAGAAACCCTTGTTATCACAAAATCAGCCAAATCAAAAAGGGGCTTAAGCTTGAATTCATGCATGAGTTAAGAACTTTGTTCACATAAGTGTTCCTAACATCAAGTAAGTTGAATTTCATGATTTAATGGTTTTTGATAAAGTGGGTTATGTATAATTCGTGAAGATAGTATGAAATAGAACATGAATGTTGGTTCATAACAATGTGTAGGAGTTATAACATGCTTGAATTCGACTATATTGATGATTTAGAATAAAACCCATTTGTAATTGAAGAATGATGAAATTTAGTTATGTTTAAATTAGAGTAATGTTGAAGTTGTATTAGTGTTATCGAAAGCATTTTGATAGATAATTTGATATGAAACATAATCTAAATGGTTATGATAATGACTGATGAGGAATGAGTAGTTATGTTAATCCATAAATAAACTAGGAAGAATGTGTTCAAGTTACTTGTAAGTCATGCTTAATTGATGGTATGCACACCATATGTTTGATTAAATGTCTTGAATTGAAGAAATTAGGTTTTAATGCTAAAACTTGTTAAATTTATGAATTTGTATGAAAGGGGGATTATATACGGTCAACTAATAATATAATTGAAAGTCGAAGTATGTTTATGTAATGAATATTAAAGAAGCTAATGATGCGATGTTGCACCTTATAGGTGTGAAGAAAGAAGGAGATACAAGCCAACCGAAAGCACTCGAAGCACAAGATCGCGGTAAGTTCATATGAACTTCGTCTACTTCTAATATGAGTGTGATAATAATTTTCATTATGTTGATTCTAATTAAAATGATAGTATAGATATAGTAAATTAAAGAGTTAGATTTGAAGTACTCATTAAAAATGAGAAAGAAAGAGATATGTTTAGACCCGGTATTAACGGGTAAGATTACAAAGGAATATTTGGATATTGTTTTTGGAAATAATATAACTCATTGTCAAATGAGTTAAAGTGAATGAAATATACTCAATCGAAATAGTCATTATGACTTATTATAAACGGGTCAAACAATCCAAGACAACATTAAACGTAGTTGAAGTGATTATTGATACATACTTACTAAATTATGTTTTTCATATTGTAAATGATAGGAAAATCGCAGGTTTAAATTGGCGAGCTTGGGATGAACACATCGTAAAGCCCCTAATGCGCTTCTGGTTATGTTCTAAATGCAAAACGGTTCAAAACGTCTTTTTGGGTTGTAAATTCTGAATTTCGTACTCGTGTCTTTTGTAAGTGTATTAAGTCGATACCTATGGTTTAGTAAGTTTGTTTACATGGTATTAAGAAGTTTTTATGATGACGATTTGCTTAATCTCGTCATAAGGGTATTTTGGTTTCATGTTACAAAGATAATTTTTTAAAGACTCTTTTGACGTTGTGACTTTATGGAATATGGGCATTACATCTGGAACCATGTAGTGGCAACTATCGGTATGGGTGGATATAGTTTAAGGTAATACGGTTTCTATGTATGCATGTTACAGAGACTAGACATTCAAATGTGACTTAGTATGCATGTTTAAAAGATGTTTCCATAAAGTATGTTTTATGTTAGTAATATATTATGTTGCTTGTTACCTTTTAATAGATTTATTGTAATAGACCTCACTTAGTATATTTGATTTTTAGTATACATTCAAGTTAAAGTTGGATAGCTTGAGGGCTTTTTGGTAGTAACACTTGTGAAGAAGGCTCCCACTAGAAAATTGGCATCTTGTTATCTGTTTACATTTATGTTTGTTTAAAGACAATGTTTTGTAATGACCTTGTAATTCACTTTAGACATTATGTTTTTAAAGTTTTTGCTACATATCAGTAAAATTTTTACAGTTTAAGAACTATATGCCTAAGTGTAGATCCTACACATAAGACAATCGGGCTTGGGGAGTATCAAGTTGGTATCAGAGCAGTAGTTTGAGAGACGATACAGCTATATACAAAAAAATTGAAAAAGATGTTAGATTTTAGCGAAGTCAGAGATGGATGAGTTAGATGATCGATGGTGTTCTTCACGACTTGGTCTTTTTCTCAACTTGGAGGTGTTCTTCAAGATTTGTAATGTTCCGTATTTTTTCAAACTTTTTCCATTTTATTTTTAATTCATATTTTACTTTCAGTCCTTGGTAATTCAAAACTCGATCATAATGGAAACTATATTTTACATCATCCTTGTTTAATCATACTTGCATAATACGTAAATGAAATTTTCCTCCTCCTAACTCCCAAGCAACTCATTTAAAACCCCAACCTCTCTCTGGTCTTCCAATTCTTCCACTTTGGGTACAAAGTTCAAGAACCAAAATAGTGAGTTTTGGTCTTCTTCTTACACTTTTCTTCTTGGTTTTTTTCTTCTCCTTCCTTGGATAACCTCTAGAAGTATTATCACATGTTTATCAAGGTAAACAAAGTTAGAATACCACCCATTTTGAGGTCCAACTGAGGACTTTTGTTAAACTTTATAAACATGTTCATCTTTACTATGTTTTTGAAAATTTTTCGCACCAAACCAAGTTATCAACAACCTTCGATGTTGAAGGGCTTGTGTTAAGCTTTTGTTCCAGAAATTTTAAGATTCATATGCCTTCTTTTAAGTTCTTGTAAGTTTCTAAGTAATCTCCAAGTCATAAAGTGAGTTAACCTACACCAAGCCTCCAATCTCGCAATGTTGGAAGTACTCATCTAGGTGATACCTCACTTGGTTACTTAGCAAATAGATAGTTTAATTATGTACTTTATATTTGTATTCATTACCATCCGAATCATCCATGTTCGTGCTTTTGTGCAACGGTTAAAATTTTGAGGTTAGTGGATTACCCTACCTCTAATGCATGACAAATACTTGATTATGTGAATAACAATAACCTATGTATATACATATCATACTTATCTTCAAAACCAAACCATAATATCAACCAAATTCAAGGTTGAATGTTATGTGTTAAGGTGAAGAATATCTTAATCTTTTCCTTATTTGGGCTTCTAATGAGTGTTATCACTCATGAAAAACACAAACAAAAAATTGTGTCCAAATAAGTGCTAAGTAAAATATATTTTATGTAATTTCATATACGTAAATTTCATTTACATTCCAAACTCCAAATCATCATGCTCATACACCTTTGTTTACCATTTTAGGGTAAACTTTGGTGACTCCATCTTTCAAGACCGATTACTCGCTTTTGTGGATATCTTCGCCAATTGTGAGTTCATACTTGACCCATTTTACACTTAAAAAACTATTTTGGTTGCAAATGTATCCGTATAAAAATCACAATAACACAAACAATCAATCATTGAACATATATATATATATATATACATATGTTCAATGATTGAGTGTTTGCATAAGATTGATTGTTTGTGTTATTGTGATTTTTATACGGATACATGTTGCAACCAAAATAGTTTTTTAAGTGTAAAATGGGTCAAGTATGAACTTACAATTGGCAGGACAAATCTTATGTATGCTATCTATCACTAAATTAAAAAAAACACCTCCCTTAACATGTTTAACGCTATATAATTAGCACACCACCCCATTTGTTGGGTCATTGTTAAGTATTCAATATTTACGATCTTATTCACTTTGGTAATAAGGTTGCGCTAATGGAAAAGTTAGGTTGATATTTAGTCTTGCATTCTAGTATATTTATATGACTTAGTATACAACTAACATGTGGATTTGAGATTTTATTCATACTTATACTATGTAGGCAAACTAGTATGCTCACTAACATAATTTGTTTTGACGGGCATTTAATACATGTTGTAGGAAATTTGATGATGATGTCGCAAGAAAAGACTTAGGGTGATTTAGATACTCACCTAGTTTTTAATTTATGCATTTTAGTAATGTTAGTTTTGAAATCCAGTTGTAGTACTTTCCATTTTCATAAACAATGTAGTGCTTGATTTAGTGAAATGAAATGAAATGTTGAATTTTAAATTTATTGTCACAAATTTAGTGTTATGTTGTCTTTGAGCAATCTATTAAGTCTTGCCTCGATGTTTCCGCCATCGTTTGGGGTGGTATCAGAGCCATAACTATAAGGAACTAGGAAAAATTGCCATGATTGACCTAGACTATAGTTAAGAAACCCGCATGAGTGTTACTTGTGCCTTATTTGACTTTTCCTCTATTATGCACGAATACTATTTGATTCATCCTACTTGCTTCTTTCCTAATCATTTGATCCAAAGAATATGTATGCCTTCCCTACTGTGGAATTATTCTACGACACGAAACACTCATATTCTCAAACAAAATTACCTCACCAAAATATGAGTGATTCCCTTAATTTGGTGACGACTTTCAATCCACTATTTTACTTTTGTGAAATCACACCATTAAGATGGGAGTAAATCCCTCGTCTTGATGTGTAGTTCTATCATTCCCTATTCTTTTGGAGAAACATTATCATCAAGCTAGGAGTGATTTCCTCATTTGATGATTAGTTTCATTCTTCCCTATATTTTGGAGAAAACATTACCACCAAGCTAGGAGTGAATTCCTTCACTTGATGGCAAATTCTCTCACCCCCTCTTGTGGACCCTTACCAACGAGTTAAAATGAACTTTCTTACCTCGATGGATAAGTACCAAACCACTTTTTGGAATGACACCACTAAGTTAGGAGTGATATCCACACCTTGGTGACTAGTCCAATTTCTCGATATCAATCTCTCCAAAGTCTCAAATTTTCTATTTACAAGGGATATGTAGTAACCGAAAGGTGAATACCGTTAATTGAAATTTTGGCGAGAGCATTCCATCTATCAGGCCAAATCATGATTCCCGAAATCAAAAGAAACTTTGATTACTTTGGATTAGTCTTAGTTCAGATCCAGAACATTCCAAGCATTAATCGAACCTCTTTTACACTTGTACCTATTTATGTAATTTATGTTTCAACCTTTATCCTTTTCAAATTCATATTTTCCATTAGTTTATATAACTAAATGGGGACATCCAAATTTTACCTAAATCTTCTAATTATGGGAGTATATCTCAACTCACTCTATGTTAACCATTTGATTCAATCCCTTTTCCTTTTCTTAGCCATTCATCATCAGTTTTCGAAGTCTTAAACCTTGTAATCGATCACCATCTTACTTTCTTAATCTATTGTTTATATTTTTTCTAGACCTACGAGTTGTCTACACAATTACAATTACATTCTATCTTGAATATGTCAATGATTCAACTTTAATCCAAATCTCATCAATTTCTCGAAAGTCCTCGATCCGGTCTTGTTCTTTACTTTTAACACCAATATGCTATATAATACAACGTGTGTTAATTCATTTCATGCCTTAAATATTTTCACTTACAAGCCTCTTCTTAATTTTATAATATGCTATCTATCGATCTCCTCGACCTAGTGAAAATTTGCCCATGAACTTTTGTAATTAATCCAATTACTAATAATCACTCGCGTTACTCCAGTTGGGTCACCTTGTTTTAAACAAAACCACAATTCTTTTTCTCTTATAACCATGTTTCTTATAGATGCCTTTTCGTTTTCACAAATGTTGACCATACCTATTTAGTGAATCGTAGTTGGCTAGTAGTTGCGCTAATCAAAGAACATAAGCAAGTCAACCTACACGCCCTAGAGGCACCAACCAAAATGATAACCTTCAACTTAGTGCTAGCTTTCCCACTAGTGACCCTACCAAACACCTTAGGACAAGGGTAAAACAACCTAAAACTCGAGACCAGCAATCGAAAACTGAAATTTTACAACCCCAACTATACTAATAGACAAGAAAACCCTGATAAAAGCCATACCTAGGAAACCTCCCATCATATATTATCGGTAACTCGCATAATCACACTCATACACTGTGTCATTGTACACCAAGTGTCATACCTATGGTCATTTAGCCGGAACCATCACCATACCACAAAACTACCACTCAACCAGCCTACTACAACCATCCCACCGGTCAACCTAAACACGTATGCATGCTCAAGACTTAATGACTCAAACTATGCACGCCAATGCCAACAAAGTCGGACTATCTATAAGCTCGTTTTCCTTAAATTTTCACAATAATCTAATTTTCTATAAGAGTTAAGAACCCAATTTTTCCTACCTTGTGTAAAATACTTTCAAGAAAACATACTCATTGTCTACAAATTTTCTTGAACACCCAACAATGCTAACGCTTAGTTTAGGGCCTAAATGTGTGGGCAAAAATTCATGAAATTGGGCAACTTATGATGCCTACGAATCAGAATTTCAACAGAAGAGATACTTCTTTTATAAATTTAACCCTTTAACTTCAATTTCTATCACCAATGATCCAATTTTATTAACCCCTTCAAATGACAACAAGCACAACTCCCCAACTTCAACGGACTTGAATTTTCCGTTATCGTTAAACTCTACTCCTGCTCAACCCACGAGTTGATCTTTTATGGGTTGATCCTAATATTTTCCCAAACTTCTTATGATCATGACATTCAATATGTTCATCATTACATGTTAGTCTTACATATGTTTATCATCAATTATATATGAGCTTATACATTCGACATCACATGTTAGTCTTACGTACTCATACTTGAGCTTATACATTCGACATCACATGTTAGTCTTACATCTGTTTATCATTACTCATACTTGAACTTATACAACATTACATGTTTAGTGTTACATATGTTTTTCCTTACTCATACTCGAACCTTTACATTTGACGTTACACGATTAGTTTTACATAAGTTTGTCCTTACGCATTCTTGAATACAATCACATATACATACACTTGGTACTTCTATGCACTACATCTCCCACAAATTCATACACCAATTCACAACAAGTCACACTACGGGTCTTACCCAAAACAATCTCATATCCATCTTTACTATAATCTCATACTTTAGGTCTAAATACTTTCATAGTCAAAACTTTTAAAACTATGAATTTTGGTCACCTATTTTAGAGCATGTCATCCCAACTATCATGTGTGTGCTCTCATTTGTATTACCTTATTTTACTCCTTTGACTCGTACGCCACTGTTACAACCTATGCGGATCATGCAATGACTGGGAAAACTATGGTGCACACAGGGATTATAATGATAGGCGCATGAAAATCATAGTAAGTTCTATTGTGTATCGTAACATAGAATGTAACATGACATCGAGTAACGAAACGTATGTGACGTGGATAGGCACAATGGATACGTTGCTGGTACTTCCTATATGTAAGTGTTCTTACCATGTTAATGCAAGTTACGTAAAACGTGTGGTGTGAAATTCAGTGTTATTTGGACCATGATTTACTAAACAACTTTATCTATCGCACAAACCTTGGTACGTCACAAATCTTTTCCTTGGTTATACCACAAGAATTTTCGTCTACGCGATCTATCACTTTCGTCACACATTACAATTCTTACGACCAAGTGTAGAAGTTGTACAAATAGCTAGGCCCTGCATTAGTAGTACTTTTATTCGCACGATTTCCTTAGCCAACCAAATGGTTTAATCTATCCACACCTGAATGAATCATCAATTTAGCCAAAACATTCGTTAGCGGATTTTGTATGTTACATTTAACTTGCTTTCAATTTATACGCTTGCACGTAATACTTTATAGTAACTAGACAACAATCTCCTCCCTAGTCAAATTATCAACTAGTTACCACTCGTATCCAACAACTAGAATACTGTTTTTTTACCTATTCCCTAAAAGCCGACTCTTAAATAAATTTTGAGATTAAATTTCCTCAAGTAGGAGAGACTGTAACGTTCCGTATGTTTTTCAAGCTTTTTCCATTTTATTTTTAGTTAGTATTCTATCTTCAATCCTTTGTATTTCAAGACTTGATCATGACAAAAAAACTATATTTTACATCATCCGTGTTTAATCATACTTGCATAATACGTAAACGTTTCACGAATGCGCGTTTTTAATTCAAAACGAGCTAAACATCGAGACCGTATTTTATTTGAAATATAATTCATAGGTGATTTACTATTACAAATGCTTGCATACACCCACCCAAAAACATGCTTAACTATATGTTTTGATCACCAAATAACCAACAAAACAACCATAATAACAAAAAATGTAATTTCCCTCATCCTAACTCCCAACCAACTTATTTAAAACCCCAACCAACTTATTAAAAACCCCAACCATTTATCCTACTTATAAATATCAACCCCTAACACATTCTAAACACTTTCACCACTTCTAAATTACTTTCAAACACTCTTTAATTTTCCAATTTTTTCACTTTGGTAGAAATATTAAGAACCAAAATAGTGAGTTTTGGTATTTCTTCTTACATTTTTCTTCTTGTTTTCTTCTTCTTCTTCTTCTTCTTCTTCTTCCTTGGTTAACCTCTAGGATTAGTACCACATGTTTACCAAGGTAAACAAAGTTGGTATACCATTATTTTTGAGGTCCAAGTGAGGATTTTTGTTAAACTTTATAAACATGTTCATATTTACTTTGTTTTTGGAACATTTTCGCACCAAAACTAGTCACCAAAAAACTTCCATGTTGAAGGGCTTATGTTAAGGTTTTGTTCCAGAAACTTAAAGGTTCATATGCCTTCTTCTAAGTTCTTGTAAGTCTCTAGATAATCTCAAAGTCATAAAGTAAGTAAACCTACACCAAGCCTCCAATCTTGCAATGTTGGAAGTATTCACTTGGTTACTTAGCAAATAAATAGTTTGATTACATACTTCATACATTTTTTATGGCCATTTGAATCATCCATGTTGGTATTTTCTGCAATGGTGAAAATCTTGAGGTTAGTGGATTACCCTACCTCTAATGCATGACATACTTGATTATGGAAATAATAATAACCTTTGCATATACATATCATACTTATCTCCAAAACCAAACAATAATATCAACCAAATTTATGGTTAAATGTTATGTGTTAAGGTGGAGAATATCTTAATCTTAGATTCTTTATTTTGGGCTTCTAATGAGTATTAACACTCATGAAAAACATAAACTAAAAAATAGTGTCAAAAAATTGCCTAAGTAAGATATGTTTTATGAAATTTCATATACGTAAATTTCAGTTACATTCCAAACTTCAAATCATCATGCTCATACACCTATGTTTAACATTTTAGGGTAAACTTTGGTGACTCCATCCTTCAAGACCGATTACTCTCTTTTGTGGGTATCTTTGTCAATCGTGAGTTCATACTTGACCTATTTTCCGCTTTAAAAACTATCTGGGTTGTAACATGTATCTGTATAAAAATCACAATCACACATACAATCAATCTTATGCTATCACTCAATGCTTAAACATGCGTACGTATTATGCAATTTGTTTATACATACTCGGACAAATCTTATGCATGCTTCTATCGTTAACTTTAAAAGTCTCCATTAACATGTTTAACGCTATAGGATTTGCACACCGCCCCATTTTTTGGGTTATTGTTAAGTATTCAATCTTTACGGTCTTATTCACTTTGGTGATAAGGTTACACTAGTGAAACTTTGGGTTGATATTTAGTCTTGCATGCTAGTATGATTATATGACTTGGTATACAATTAACATATAGATTTGAGATTTTTTCATACTTATGCTATGTAGACAAACTAGTATACTCACCAATATAATTTTTGTTTACGAATATTTTATACATATTGTAAGAAATATTTGATGATGATGTTACAAGAAAAGACTTAGAGATGATTTAGATATTCACCTAGTTTTTAATTTATACATTTTAATATTGTTAGTTTTGAAATTCCAATTGTCGTAATTTCCATTTCCAAACAGGAATCCCGGTTGTTCGAGTAAGCCAGATGGACGTTGATGTTCAGCCTTTACCTTGAAACAAGTAAGGCATTTCAAAACGTAGCAGGCGATATCTTTCTTCATACCAGGCCTCCAATAAGATGCACGAAGGTCATGGTACATCTTATCACCGCCGGGATGAATAGAATACCGAGATTTATGAGCTTCACTCATCAAGACTTCACAAAGATTATCACGGTTAGGGATCCAAATACGGTCAAGATAGCACATGATGCCATTAGATTTGGTCACGAGTTGGTTTTCAGCACCACACTTCAACTCATTATAGAGGTTACCCTCATTACCGGTTGAGTATTGTGCCTCACGAATCAGCTCTTGAAGCTTTCCCATGGTTTGGTAGCAACGTACACTCATAACATGAGTTTTCCGCCTAAGTGCGTGGACTACAACATTCGCCTTACCAGGGTGGTAGTGAATATGGCAGTCATAGTCGTTTAGCAATTACACCCAACGATGCTGACACATGTTGAGTTCCTTTTGATTGAAGATGTGTTGGAGGCTCTTATGGTCGGTGAAGATCGTACACTTTGTACCATAATGGTAGTGCCGCCATATCTTCAATGCAAAACAACTGCACCAAGTTCAAGGTCATGCTTGGTATACTTTTTCTCATGAATCTTGAGTTGTCCCCTGACACGTAAGCGATAACCTTGTCTCGTTGCATAAGAACGCAACCAAGACCTTGTTTTGAGGCATCGCAATACACGAAAAAGTCGTCGGTACCACCGGGAAAGGCTAGGATAGGAGCATTGCAAAGCATGTCCTTGAGCGTTTGAAAAGACGCCTCTTGTTCGGAACTCCAAACAAAAGGTTTATCCTTTTGAGTCAAGAGGTAAGGGGTATGGCGATTTTAGAGAAATTTGAGATAAACCGACGGTAATAACCAGATAAGCCGAGAAACAAATTTTGGACGGAGACTTAGGAGCTATCCAATTCTTCACCGCCTTGATTTTCGCGGGGTCAACGTGAATACCAAGTTCGTTGACGAGATGACCAAGGAATTGAACCTCTTTTAGCCAAAATTCACACTTGGAGAACTTGGCGTAAAGACGTTCGGCTTCATAAACCCGGCCTCCAAAAAGAGGGACAAGGGGCATGGTACATCTTTTCACCGCCGGGGTGAATAGAATACCGAGATTTTTTGAGCTTTACCATCAAGACTTCCCCAAAGATTATCACGGGTTTGGGATCCAAAACGGCAAGATAAGCCATGATGCCATTAGATTTGGTCACGAGTTGGTTTTTAGCACCACCCCCAACTCATTATAAGGTTACCCTCATTACCCGGTTGGTATTGGCCTCACGAACAGCTCTTTTAAGCTTTCCCATGGTTTTGGGAGCAACGTACACCATAACATGAGGTTTTTCCGCCAAGTGCGTGGACACAACATTCCCCCTTACCAGGGTGGTAGTGAATATGGCAGTCATAGTCCCCTTTTGCAATTACACCCAACGATGCTGACACAGGGTTTAGTTCCTTTTATTGAAGATGTGTTGGAGGCCTTATGGTCGGGGAAGATCGTACACTTTTTACCAAATGGTAGTGGCCCCCCATATCTTCAATGCAAAACAACTGCACCAAGTTTAAGGTCATGCTTTTGGGATACTTTTTCCCCATGAACTTGAGTTTTTCCCCCGACAAAGTAAGCGATAACCTTGTCTCGTTTCTTTAAAAA